>CM070874.1:212836941-215236941 GCA_036365515.1 Torymus aiolomorphi
AATAGGCGTTACAAAACAATTGTGGGAAAAGTGGACAAGCTCAACATATACATTCAAATTAAAACCATCAGCAACGAAAGAAATTGATACAAGATTGACGTCTATAAAACCAACAAAAGATATGTATCGGATTCCACAACAATTAAAAAAAAGGTCAACATGGAAAGCATTTGATTGGTTGAACTGGCTCATTTTTTACAGCATTCCATGTCTCCGGGGACTATTAGCGTTGGACGCATATAAATCATATGCATTGCTCGTTAACGGAATTTACTGTTTACTATCAAGATATGTATTCAAAGATAGATGGAATATCATTTATGACTTTTAATATCCACGCATTAACGCATGCATGTAAAAGCGTAGAAAAAAGTGGACCGTTATGGTCTACTTCTGCATTTCCCTTTGAAACTGAGATAGGACGTTTAAAACAAAAAGTCATAGGATCTAATGGTGTTGTTGAACAAATAAGTAATAGAGTAATTGAAAGTATTGAATTGGAAAAGCATTTAGCCGAACGACATGAAGAATGAGAGTGTACGAATTTTTGTTCACAATTAATGAGCAAATATAAAGACATAAAAATATTTCATAGATCTAATGAGAACGCCATTATTCCTTACGATAGTTTTAGTTTATCAAAAAATATGTATAATCGATGCATTTTTAAAGGAACTGTACTTCATTCAAAAATATATGAGCGGCCAAAACTCACCGATAATACATTCATTCAATTGAAAAATGTAATAATTGCTCAAATAATGTACTTTTATTTAGTTGAGAATTCTTGCTACATTAGCGTAAAACGAATTGAGACAGACTATATTAAAATCGACGACGTAATTATTAAACACATCCATATCATAATTAATCAAAATAGTAAAAATGAAGATTTTTCAATTAATGAAGTAAAAAAATTTAGTCCACGTAGAAACATGTGATTTGGAATATGTGTGCATTCCTACTGATATACTAGATATTCGGTAAATTAATTTAAAAAATATACGTTAGGGTTTATGATACAGTGTACATTAAATAAAATGCAATGAGAATGTTTCAATAAATCAAATCTAAATTCACAAACGTTATTGTGTTTATTCAGGATTATCGATTACCGTTTAGTTGACTAATATTTACATATAGAAAAAATAATACAGATTTCTATTCTGTTCTAATATAAATGACTTGAAGTAAACAATTTTATTTATAGCGTGTTGGCTTGAATATCGTTGTTCCCTTTTTAGACCGATTTTACAAAGCCTATACTGGCCTAGCCCGTATTTTTCGACACCTTTATCATCATTTACCTATATTATCCCACATACCCCACAAATTTTCCTGTAGACCTCTCCCTACATGAACTGTTTTCCCTACCTTATCCATTCCCCTATTGCCCAGGATTATATCTGTAAGACAGGGTAAACCTATAGATAAACCTTGGAAAATTCACCCACCCCAGAACAACGTATGGGAATAATTCAGTTTGGATGTCTAGGTTCTATTTCGTAGGCTTACTTCTCACTCAATTTGTCAGAAGCCAATTTCATACCTAACCGATCACATGGCATAGTCATAGAACAAAATGTGGTCACCCATCGAAACTTCCTTGATTTTCAAATTTATTGTTAAGCTTCATTCGCATATTTATTCCCATTACAATGACGTGAAGAAAGTAAAGTAATTTTTAATACGATTTATCGCTTATCCTCTTGAAAATCCCTTTTCCCTATTTAGAGCAATTTAGATTTATGACAAGTTAATAGCGAGAACTACTATTAAATCTTATATAGTAGTAATATGCAAATATTTCGCTACGTAGGAAATTGTCAAATTCAATCCCATTATTACATATTAAACGCATCTGCATGAAAATGTCTACATCTTCCAATGTAATGTTTAAGCTTAATTCACATATTTATTTATATTTATTCGTAGGAAATAGATAATAAAGTAATATTAAATACTATTTAGAGCCTATCGGCTTAAATTTCACTTTTACCTATTTAAACCGATTTAGATTTCTGATAATTAATAACGAGACCTACTATTTAATATTATAGTATAGTAGTAATATGCAAATATTTGGCTATGTAGGAGATTGTAAAATGCAATCCCATTACTGCATATTAAACGCTTCTGCACACAAATTTCTACATCTTCCAATGTAATGTTTAAACTTAATTCGCATATTTATTCATATTATAGTAAGGAACGGATAATAAAGTAATATTAAATAATATTTAGAGCATATCGACTTGAATCTCAGTTTTACCTATTTAAACCGATTTAACTTTATGACAAGTTAACGAGAACTACTATTTAATCCTATATAGTAGTAACAGGCAAATATTTGCCTATGTAGGAGATTGCGAAATTCAACCCCATTACTGGCACATTACACCCTTATGCACGAAATTCCTACATTTTCCAATGTAATGATTAAACTTAATTCGCATATTTATTCATATTATAGTAAGGAACAGATAATAAAGTAATATTAAATACTATTTAAAGCATATTAACTTGAATCTCACTTTTACCTATTAAACCGATTTAATTTTATGACAAATTAATAACGAGAACTACTATTTAATCCTATATAGTAGTAACATGCAAATATTTGGCTATGTAGGAGATTGTGAAATTTAATCCCATTATTTGCATATTACACGCTTATGCACAGAAATTCCTACATTTTCCAATGTAATGATTAAGCGTGATTCGCATATTTATTCCTATAACCGTGATTTACAGATGGTAAAGTGAATATTAAATACGATAGACTTAAGTATCACTTTTTCTCATTTTAACCGACTTTTATTTATGATGAGTTATTTCCGTGAGCTACTATTAAATCATATATAGTTGTAATATGCAAATATTTTCTATGTAGGAGATTGTGAAATTCCATCTTATAACTGGAAAATAAAACTTCTGCATGAAAACTCCTATATAATCGGATTTGTTTCTATGTCTTAGTCGAGTATTTAGTCCTATAAAAAAATAAATTGAAGTGAATGTAAATTATGCGGATGAAAAATTCTAATTTAATCCTTCTACAGATTCAAATGGGAATAAAATATGAATTGTACTATTTTGAGTAATCCAGTCATCACCAATTAAAGAAGTAGTTGTGATAAAATTTTAATTAGTTCTCATGACGTTTGAACCTTTTTAGTGAAATTGCAGATTTACCTATTTCTTTGCTTAAGCAATTGGAATAATCATTACTCCCATGTAATTCTATTTATGTTTAGTGTCAAAAAGTCGAATTTCTTTCGATTTATGAAAATGAAAATTTTACAACGCATATTAGTCGATTTCATCCTATTTTAATTTTCAAACATAAAATTTAAATTATAAGAAGAGTACAATTAAGTACAAATTAAAACAAAAGCTCTTTCGATAATAACATTTAATTGTAACATTACGCACAACTTCATATCATTTTCACTGTTTACTTTTGGAAAAATGAAGATTATAATATTACGTTTTGGCGGATTTTATTTATAGAATATATAAATTGTTAAATGAAATAAAGTTTTTGAAAATGTTTATGTTACTCGAATGAGTAATCTGTTAGTTTTAAGTTATAGATATAGTATTAGTTGTATGCAACCAGACTATTGTACAGGTAACAATGTTTACCTCTAATAGATTTTACTTTGTAAACTGCATTGTAACTTTTCTGTTTAAATAAATAAATAAAAAAAAATAAATAAATAAAAAAAAATAATATTAAAGTCAAATTTTCCTAATAAAAACCACTAAATTTTTAGTATAATAGAATCAGATCAGCTTTACGACAATTTAATTTAGTTGTTAAATCCTATAATTAACCATATAATCATATTTGAATGAAAACAAAATTCAGTCCTATTTAATCCTACGAATGTTTAATAGGACGACTTTTTCTAAATCGGTAATTCTATTTATTCCTACTTACTTTAAATCGGACTCAAATAGGATTTAATCGATTTTTCTGACTAGGGATGCATTCTGCCCATGCGCAGATAAACTGAAAGATGAGTATTTCACCTATACGCAGAATATTTTAAGAGTGGTGCGTATTTCACCTATACGCAGAATATTTAAAAAATGGTGCGTATTTCGCCTATACGCTAATCAAATGCGAAACAATGCGTATTTAGCCTATACGCAAATCAAATGCGAAACAATGTGTATTTCGCTAAAACGCAGATGTTATACGATGTAATGCGTATTTAGCCTATACGCAAATCAAATGCGAAACGACGCGTATTTCGCCCATACGTAAATTTTATACGAAATAATGCGTATTTCGCCTATACGCACATTAAATGCGAAACGATGCGTATTTCGCCAATACGCTGATTTTATACGAAATAAAGCGTATTTCGCCTATACGCCAATCAAATGCGAAACGATGCGTATTTCGCCAATACGCAGATTTCGTACAAAGTAATTTGTATTTCGCCTATTCGCAAATCAAATGCGCGAAACGATTCGTATTTCGCCAATACGCAGATGTTATTCGAAATAATGCGTATTTCACTTGTACGCAAATCAAATGCGAAACGACGCGTATTTCGCCAATACGCTGATTTTATACGAAGTAATGCGTATTTCGCCTATACGCAAATCAAATGCGAAACGATTCGTATTTAGCCTATACGCAAATCGAATGCGAAACAATGCGTATTTCACTAATACGCAGATGTTATACGATGTTATGCGTATTTAGCCTATACGCAAATCAAATGCGAAACGACGCGTATTTCGCCATTACGCTGGTTTTATACGAAGTAAAGCGTATTTTGCCTATACGCCAAGAAAATACGAAACGATGCGTATTTCGCTAATACGCAGATGTTATACGATGTAATGCGTATTTAGCCTATACGCAAATCAAATGCGAAACAATGCGTATTTCGCCAATACGCAGATGTTATACGAAGTAATGCGTATTTCGCCTATACACAAATCAAATGCGCGAAACGATGCGTATTTCGCCAATACGCAGATGTTATACGATGTAATGCGTATTTAGCCTATACGCAAATCAAATGCGAAACGACGCGTATTTCGCCTATACGCAAATTTTATACGAAATAATGCGTATTTTGCCTATACGCACATTAAATACGAAACGATGCGTATTTCGCCAATACGCAGATTTTATACGAAGTAATGCGTATTTCGCATATACGCAGTTAACTGTGAAAATATGCGCATTTCGCCAATACGCATATTTTATACGTAGTAATACGTATTTCGCTTATGCGCACGGCAGAAAATCTTTTCGTATTTCGCCTATACGTAAAAGAAATGCCGTAATGTTATTAAAAGCTACCTTCGCATATTTTTGTTAGAAGCAGAAACAAATTATGCTTTTTCACTTACATGCAGTGTGTATACAAATTAAATAAACTTTACTTAAAGGGAATCCATATTTATCTGCGATATGGGAAGCTCAGTAATTCTTGTTGTCGAAGTATCGTCACAGCATGATTTCTCATTACGGTTGCGTTTTGAGAATATTTAATTTTCATAATGTCTTTCTTCAAAATAATGTCAGTGATGAAAGCAAAACAGTAGACTCCGCAACTTGTCGCATTTGGTTGTTTTGTTACTGGTGCAAAACGAATACTTTCCCACTGTAATTGAGGATAACGAAACTGTAAGTAACTTTTTTCAACAGGATGCAGTTGTGACGCACTTGTACGATTAAGACTGTCAAAAATTTTTAAAAATTGACCATCGTATTTTATGCAAACCCAGTGTTGAAATTCTGGGTGACCACCGATTATTTGTAAAATAATTTTTCCATGGTATCCTATATATTGTTCTGGTAGAAGATCATAATGTTTAAAGTAGATGGTTGGGTGAATTTCATAGTGCGGCGCTTTTTTTTGCACTAACTGTAAAAAGCATTCTATGCTGTCATCGTGAAGCAAACTTCCAACATCTAAAATATTGTTGTATATATCATCCATATTAATATTTACGTACAGTGCCGCTAAAACATTTCTTTGATCTTCGATCGACTCATAATTACTACCAGTTGTACTCATTTCTCTGAGATTGTCGGTGGCCCCTTGCAAAGATTCCATATCTGTGCTTCTATGATTTACATCTTCAGCTGTACTCACGAATGGTTCGGTAAGGCTTAGCTTCTTTTTAGTTTGGGAGGTCATTTCTGTTTTTCTCTTTCTCTTTAGATTTTTTTTCGGAGTATTCAGTAAATTCACATGTTTTTCTTGAACGTTTGATGCTTTTTCAGCAGCTTTGCGTTGCTGTTCCCTCTGTGCTTCCAAAACGTATTCTGGCTCCCGAAGAGGCATGTTGCGATTATAGCGACTATCTAATATTTCAGGGAGTAAGCTGTCAAAATAAAATTTTCTTAATGGTTCAGCCATCTTGGCTTCCCAAAAATCATCATCACGTTCAACTCTAATATACTTGATGTCAATTTTGCTGCAAAGAGCAAATACGCAATAGTTTCGATTAGTTATATGTAACTGACCTTGAATTTGATAATAATATTCATGTTTTGGATTCATTTTGTTAATATTTTCTTTGCTAAAAATTCTTCTTAAATGCGGTTTGCGTTTTAGAGCCTGTGGTATTGTCATATTTGCTGCAGAAATAGGGTTCTTCAATTCGACAATACCATCGTTACCTATTAAACCATCTGCAGATGCTCCTAAATATTCCTCATTCGCGTCTATAAGCAAACCAGACATTTCTATATTTTGTTTTAATCTTCTGGACAACATCATCCGTGAACTAGCTTCAGTTTCGTGCCCATACGTAAATGCTGGAAGATTCAAAACTGATGGATAAAGGATACCTTTTGCTATTTTAGCACAGAAAGTACTTTTTTTCCTTCGACAAACTTTACCGAAATTGGAAGCTGTCAACAATTCATTTCTTTTCTGGTACCATAAATCGCATTCGCTTTGATTGACGATTGCCCGCTCAATTTCGAGTCGATTAGTTTGATCCTTTTTAAGTTTCTCAATGTGTTTTTGAACTAAAATTTCATATGCTTCTGGGCTGATATCTGGGCGATTAGCACCTTCTCCGTAATCTTCTTTTCCATTTTCAACATATCTTCTTCGTCGCCTTCCTCGAAGCATTCTTAAAGTTTGTTTTTGTTCAATCTTTTTCTTGGCGTTTTCTTCCATTAATGTGATAATGTTTGAAGGCTCATATCCACAATTTTCGTTCAATTTCGTTAAAAGAGATTGCGTATTGAATTGAATAACCGCAGCATGTACTCTTACATAATACGAATCCTTTTGACCATAGTTTATACGCTTTGCCCCAACCATTTTAGCAATAATAGCGTTAAAAGATTCTACGTAGTTACTATTTTCAAATTTTAATAAGCTCCGAGCATGGCAGCTTAAATCAGATACCGCTTTTCGTATAGGTAAATACATTCCGGTCGATTTCAATGTTGGAATCCAATTTTTATCAGTTGTTTTTTCGCAAGGTACCTGAAATTTGCGGCATTGAGCATGATCCCCAAAAATATGATGAATGGAATTCATGATTTGATGTTGTAAACTTTTTACTTCAGAATCGCCATCTCTTTGATTTATTTTTATTTTTATTAACGTCATTATGTGTTGCTTAATTTTGAATGAACAGTTTTTAACATAATCTCGAAATGACGTTACATTTCCCCTTGCCAAAGTATGTGTTAATCTTCCCTTAGAAGCATCAATAATTTTATTGCACATATTCCTGAGTAAATGGTTTGTGCATTCAACCTTCTGAACTCGTACTCCATATTGTCGATAAGGATCCCTATCTAATATCGCTTTATAAACACTGCTATCGCCATCAGCTATCAAAGTTTTATAAATCAAATTATGTTTTTCTACGCTTTCTTCAAATCCTTGTACAATAATATCTTTTTCCATAGAACTTGAGCTTTGTTCGCGACCCTAATTTTTATAGCATTGATGTTTTTTAGGGACGCAATTTTTTCTTTCAGCAAGATCGCAAACATGGCATAGCTTATTGCGTACTCCAACATACAAAACTTTTTTCGTTCTACATCCTATAATGGCTGCACAACCAGATAAAGAATCGAACTTTCCGCTTTTGTACGTTCTTTTTAACCAAGATCCATCCGCTTGAACAGTTATATATGGAATTCCATCAACTGTGTCGCCTTCCATTATCGCCAGATCTCTTTCCATAGCAGCTGCCTCGTTCATGGATTCCTGAGCAGTTTCTTCAAAGCTTGCTACTAAATTTTGTCTATGTTGTCTATATGAAACATTAGACATACATTTTATGCCCATGCTAGCAAATTCCTGTTTCAATTGAGAATATCCGGTTCCTGCTGTTATCGTTCCAGATACTGCGCCATCGTTTAAAGGCATAAGTGGACCATTATTATTAACAAGATTAATCCATTTAAAGTAACGGCAATGATTACAAACAAATTTTAATTTACAACATAATCCATTATCCATACAATTTTCATAATAAAGATCGTGAAAACTACATTGTTCACGGAATCCATGTTCTATGTAAATTGCACGTAATTCATCATGATAATGCAAAGGATCACTGATTCTCCGACCATTGAAGTTTTTATGCCTTCTTTCATCTGTAAGAGAATTAGATACATCATCTTGCAGTGTAGGTGATTCCGTGTCGAATCCAAATGATTGCACATTTGAAGGAAGGCGTCGGTTTTCTTGCGATGCACGTGATTCTACTAGTACTCGTGATGACATAACTGTGTCGTTAAATATTTCTTCATTTAGTACGTTTACATCAGAGGTGTTTAAAAAAGCGGATTTATCTGATCCGCTACTTTCAAATGCCCGCTGATTGTTACAGATGCTATTCACAACAGTTTCATTACTGCATTCTTCAATGACGGTGTGTCCTACTTCAATTGTTGAACGATTGTTGCAAATCTCACCTTCACAATTGCTTGCAATATTAATAATATTGTCATACTTACTTTGACCATTCGCCTTCATATTGGTCCGCTTCAACCTACAATAATATTTATTATACATATTTGTACGTAATTTATTATTAAAACAGAACATTGTTGCAATCGTACAAAATTAAGTCAGGGCATAAAAAATAAAACCATATCGGCGCCTCGTATTTATATAATGCAACTCAAAAATCCATGCAACAAAATGCCAATTGAATCTCCCGTACATAAATAAAACTGGCGTGCCAATGCAATATAATTCCCATTCGTATTCTCAGTTTCTGTGCCAGTAAACTGTTCCAGACCAAACAACTATATATTCAAAAAAACCGCTGCCAATGCATTGGCCCATGGAATCCTCACACTTAATTTGTTGATTACTTTAATTATTTTTAATAAAAATAATTAAAATTTTTGCAAAAATTTATAACATAATTATAATTAAATTCATTTATGAAGATTAAAAAGTATTACTTTGAAATATAATTTATATTAGTAAAAAGACGACCCTTTTTCAATTTTGAAAATTTCATTTATTTAATATATGTTTATTCTAATTTAAATCTTTTACAATCTTGTGCAAGCGGTATAGCTCGGGCGATACTGCACGCTGTAAAAATGAACTGCTAATGGCACATATAGACGTGACATGGCGGATTTATACAGTCAGTGCTATAAAATAATGTAAGGCACACGTGTCGTAAGTCGTTTTTTATGGCATGGCGTTATAAGTTTTTTTTTTAAAACAACACGTTTTTGTTTTTATAACAAAAGAACCATGATAGCTAGAATATTTTTTAGTATAGGTATTTTAATTCTCTTTCGAATGCTACCCATCCGATTTAGATACATAGAGCCGTTCTCAAGAAATTTCCATTTGAAGAAAAGGTAAACAAATTTTAACCTCAAATATCTCTTAAATTTCTGGACCAATCATTTTTCTCAAAGAACTCGACCGAGAACTATGCAAAATCTACCTCTACAAAGAATTTTGAATCGATTAAGTCAATTTCACTCCCATAATTTTTGGACATACAAAACTCATTTTTTTTTTTCATTTTCACTTTTTTCTCACAAACTAAGAGAATGAATTCAAATTTTTACAGATTATAGCTATTTATATTCTGTATTATCATGATTTTTTTATTAAGCAAAAGCGGTTTAAAAAAACACATTTTTGTTCCCTTCTTAAAATAGTAATGAGCGGCCATGTTGAAACATCTAAAGGCTTCATTCGTCGAAAAGAAGAAGACGCGAGATATTTACCGTGTATGAATTTTTTAAATGAAATTTTTACATTCAATGGCTGAATAATTTTTAATTTAATCAAAATAAATTATCTCTTTTTAAAAAAGTGATGAGCGGCCATGTTCAAGCATCTAAAGGCTTATTTTGATTGGTTGATAAGAAGAAGGCGCGAGAAATTTACCGTGTTTGAATTTTTGAAATGGAATTTATACATTCTATGACTGAATAATTTTTAATTTAATCAAAATAAATTAATCCTCTCTTTAAAAAATGATGGCCGGAAGTAGTGGCTCATTTAAAGAATCGACGTGATTGGTTATTTGAAAAAAGCGCGAATATTTGAATATTTTTAGATTGAAAATGTGTTTTTCCCCTTAAGACAAATACGATGACCGAATGTTGTGAAGCATTTAAAGATTGATTTGATTGGTCTGTCTAATAATCTAATTATCCTATCATTTAAAATAATTAAAACTAAATCATACTGAAAAATAGCGGTCATAACTTGAAAAACAAAATAGTACGCGCGAAGGGCGTTTCAATTTTGCTAGTAATAACAAAAGAAGAGTGATAGTTAGAGAACTTTTTAATATAGGTTTTTTATGCTCTTTCAAATACTACCTATCTCATTTAAATATCCTGATCCTATAATTGAAAAAAGTAAAAAACAATTTTGAGAAAATCGAAAATTCGAAATAAAACAAAAACGAATCAATCGAATCAAAAAACAAATTTTTGACGCACCATCACACAAATAAACCGAAAAAAGAGACCTGTCTGATTAAAATGTATCGAGTAGAAGCTGGGATCCAGACGTATACACACACGCGCACACACTCACATACATATACGTATGCACCCATACAGACATCTGTCAAAAACCATGTATTTTTATTCCTAACACCTCGGAAAACAATTATAACATGTTTTTACAACAAATCAAATAATTACTATCTCAAACCTTCCTTTTATTGTACATAAAACCAGTCATATCCATGCGCGCTGCGCGGGCTTCAATTTTTCATAGAAACGGAATCAACAAATATTTTAGACTTCTTTACTGCTTATTTTATTAACATTCTTTTTCAGAAAGCATAATATATTATTTGTATGATAACATATTTAAATTCGAAATTTTGAGGTTAGGAAACAAATTGAAACAGCGTTTATTTTGTAATTAAATTATTACAAAATAGATACAAAATTTTAATCAATTGAGATATTGAATAATTTAATGATTATTTTATTGACTTACTCAAATGCACATATAAATCATTTCATTAATTTCTATATCAAAATATTCCTTTTATATCAGAGAACATTTTGAATTTTAGCGCTATTTAGACCGGATATTGAACCATCAACCAATCGCATTGCTTCTTTAAATGCTTCAAAACATTCTGTCATCTCTTTTTTAACGGGGTGGCATAGTCCTACCATTACTGACCGAGCAATTGGCACAGTTTCAAGCTTATTAAAAATAAAATACATAAAATCACAAAAAATCAAGAGAACCTAATTATTTTTTTTTGTCGCGCTAGTCTATACGTTTATCGACTGTTAAAGTCTACGTATTTACTAACTGATGCGCATGTATTTGTCCTATGTGTTAGTCTATAAGTTTACCGACTTTCGAGTCTACGTATGTGACCGACTGAACACAGAAACATAGTTTTTATTATTATTATCAGTTTTTTGAGATTAAAGGCATTATTAAATTTGTCAATTTTAAATGAATAGCTAAGCAACTTAAATTATACAATAATAACGTAGTTTTTAAAAATGCTGCAATATTCGTTTTCTTTTTTAATTATTCAGTTTTAAACACTTAAACTCAAGAATTCTATTTTTCAACATTGAAACATATTTTCGTGCTCATCCTATATAGACTAATCAAATGAGTTAACAACAATCAATCATAACAGTCATTGTGATAGCAGATTTTATCCATCACTTTTTTTAAAGAAAGGATAGGTAAATATTTGTTATTGTTAT
This sequence comes from Torymus aiolomorphi, assembly GCA_036365515.1. Classification (NCBI taxonomy): domain Eukaryota; kingdom Metazoa; phylum Arthropoda; class Insecta; order Hymenoptera; family Torymidae; genus Torymus; species Torymus aiolomorphi. The sequence continues at coordinate 212,849,141 of CM070874.1, forward strand.
CATTTCTTGTCCTTGTCAATACATTTATAGATTTAAGGTTTACGTATTTACCGACTAATGCACATACGGGCTAGTCAATACATTTATCGACTTAGAGTCTACGTATGTGACCGACTGACACAGACATATGGTTTTCCCTCAGAACAAAAATATGACATATGTATAACAAATAATTAATATATAGATATTTTAAAATAATCTTGTTATAGCACATTTCGGGACAATTTTATAGGACATGGGTGGGGAAGTCGATTAATTAGCTGGTGTAACTTCTTGCACGAGCGAAGCGAGTGCGAAAAAGCCACACCACCTAAATAATCGACTTACGCACTAGTTTCGAACGGCATTTAATTATACCACGAACGCCGAAAAATCATATCAAAGTTGTGATTTTGATGTTAGAGTGGTATAAATTACTTTTAATTTTGTTTCATTGTAAGACATGTCAATTTATATTTTTCATATTTTTTTCTGTCTTTTCATTGCTATTTTATTATGCATAAAAGAAAGTTATTGATATATTTATTATTACGATTACTTCTACGTGCTAGTCAATATGTTTATAGACTTAGGGTCTACATATTTACTGACTAATGCACACACACGTATGTCATACATGTTAGTCAATACGTTTTTAAACTTACGAATTGATTCTTTTTATTTATAACAGATTTTTTTGTGTTCTTTTCTTTTCACGTTTTTCTTTAGTTTATTTTATTTTTTTATTTTTTCCAAATTACTTTATCTTTTTTTTATTTTATTATATCTCTACAACTTATTTTTATTATACTATATTAAAAAATAAATTGTAGATTTGTTCCCATTATTTTGGCACGTGATAAAAAATTTTTCAACATGCCACCAGCCCACGCCCAGTTCTTTAATTATGCTTTGGGGTATCTGCATTTGGATGACTTCACTTGAAAAGAAATATATCATGTAATGCTTATAAGAAATATACAAAATTTTATTTAGCATGCTGCTTTAAAATCATGCTGCTAGGATAAAACCACCTGTCAGATCTAGCAGACATATTTGCTCTATGCATTCAATGTAATTCTTACTTTGGGATGTCATGGTTTAGTATCTAATTTATAGGAGTAAAATAAGGAAATGCACAAGTATTATCTCTTATGCAAGAATCAGAATAAAAATTTCTTTTCTACAAAACCTATCAATTCACAAAAAGGAAAGAACTGAAATAAACACTCTAAGTAGGTTTCTGTTTGCGACCTTGATGGAACAGACACCTTGAGGCGAACTAATGTACCCTGGCGATATCAATTAGTTGGACAACTAACCCAAGTGCAATTTAGTCACCCAGAGCAGCATTAATAGAAACATAGTACTTATCACATCGTAGATTCAGTCCAGTGGTCAGAGATAGTCTAAGAGCAGTTCAGAAACGAAGCAGCAGCATCACCATAAACCCTGCTGCAAACACCACCACCAATGCTGCAGCAACAGTAGTTAAAGACACGGATGAGAGTAGCCATCCAACAAAAGTTGAGGCAATATCAGCAGCAGTGGCAGACATCTCAGCAGGAAATTAGAATATGAGTCACTTATAATATTTACTTTGAGGTGACATGGGTGGTGGAACAAATCCACTACCATAACCTCTAAAAATCAGTTTTAGTGTATTAAGAAACAGATATATAAGCCATATCTTTATACAAGAACACAAGTAAAAATTTCTTTTCTATAAAGCTGACAAATGTACAAAGACAAGAGAAACCACATACATACGCTCAAAATTTTATGCTGGATATTACAGTACAAGTTTGCTCATCACTTTAAGGGGCCAGTCTGAGTTAAAGCCTAGGAAAATAGATTTTAGTATAATTAGTCAGGAAATTATTTTTCAAATCTATATATAAAAAAAAATTTAAACCTCAAAAAATATATATATAAAACATAACATTTTACCACCTCTCAGGCTCCTATATTTTGATTTATAAGTGTGTAATATAACCATTGGATTGAAGTATCAATTTTTGTATATCCATACAGCGCTGCTCTGGAACGCTTTTACCAAAATGAATGAGAGAGTGGGGAAAATCTTGTTTATATATATTTACAGAAAATGAATGGAGCAGATTTTTGAAAAATTTTAATTCTTCCATTAATATACATCTTTGAATAATTTTTAAATGATTTTTGAATGATTTTTCCAACTTTTTCACATAATTCTATATGTAAAAATTAATTGGGAGTCTATTCTCAAAATCTACTCCGTTCATTTTGTGTAAATATAAATAAACAAGATTTTTCCCACTCTCACATTCATTTTGGTCAAAGCGTTCCAGAGCAGCACTGTGAGACATGAGATAATATACAAAAAATTGATACTTCAATACAGTGGTTATATTACACACTTATAAATCAAAATAAAGAAGCCAGGGAGGTGCTAAAATGTTGTTTTTCATGTACATTTTTGAGGTATAAAGTTGTTTTTTTATATAGATTTGAAAAAATAATTACCTGACTAATTATACTAAAATTTATTTTTTCAGGCTTTAACTCAGGCTGGCCCCTTAATGTCTATAAAAAAATTAGTTTTATTAAACCTACAAAATTTAAAATGATGAAAAGTTATTGTTTATAATTATTTATTATTAATTTTTACAATATTATTAATTATTTTTAAGAAGTTAATTACTCTATAGAAATGAAAGTAAATAGATAGTTTTTGGACTTTATAATTTTTAATTCAAAAAACTAAGTCTTTACATTGTCTCTTCTCTAATATTATATTCTAATGCCAAGATCTCATCTGAATTAATTCGAATTAATTTTAAAATGTACAATTACATCATTATAGAATTCACAAAGCTATCATCTTCTATTATGGAAAATAAACAAAGAAAGCCTTCTCCCCTTCCAAAATAATTATCCCCAATAGCTGCAAAATCTTCTAACCAGCAGTACCCAATATGTCTATCTATACTTCCTCTCCATCAAGAACAACTTTCTTTCTGTATGAATCAGCCATAGTGGGTTTATAGTTCTCAACAAACTGCAAAAAAATGGTCGTAGGTGAGTGACTATTCTGCTTCATGTAGGGAAGATGAACTAGAGTGGTAAAGTAGATATTGATGCTGCAGTTGGAGGAGCTGGCGATCTCAAAAGGAGTGTCCTATGAATAGGTGGTACATTGGGTGGTGATAAAGCAGTTTGAGTTTGACTTTGCGCTGGTGGACAAATGAAGCTTTTCTTTGATGACTCTGCAATAATAAAAGAATCTTTTAAATTAATACTGCTATATCTTTAGTTATATTAATTATAATTATTATTATTTATTAATTAATAATTTATTAATAAATAATAATTATTATTTATTTACATTAAGAGAGATGGATGCAGGAGCATGATTGGACAGAGGAGCAGAAAGCCTGATCGAGTGACTGAGATCAAGTATACAAGGTAGATACAAGGTGGAAGGAAGAACAGAAGAGGAAAGAAAAGAGAAGCGTAACCAGGAACATAGGGAAGAGTGGAAGGACTAGCAATACAGATGAATAGGAAATAAAGAAAAAAGGAGCAGAGCATGAAGAAGTAGGCAAGGAGAGAAGTAGAAGAATAGAAATATTAAACAAAAGAATATAGATCTGAAGCTTACCTTGTTGGTACGCAATGAAATAATTTTGTAATTAGTTAAAACTATTTGAATAATGCAAATTAGATTAAAATCCTTATCAGAAAGTTTGCTTATGCTATAAAAGAATGGGTTTGAAGTTTGCATCGTTGGAATACAAAGAAATAATTTCTTGCATTTACTTAAAGTTATTAAACAATAGAAATTTCATCTAAACCTTTGTAATAAAGTTATTTTATTCTATGAAACACTAAATCTGCATACAAAATGACTATTAATTAGTAAAACCATTAATCAAAATAAATTTTTTACTTTACTTCGTTGCTCGCCAACTTGGCAAACTTTAGACCCATATAAAAGAAGAGATAAAGCCAAAGATTAGAGAAAGGAAGCAAGAATGAAGACAGTAGAGACAAGACAATGCCAGTTTCACGGGCAAAATTAAATGCTGCGATACATACCACAGCCACTATCAATCATTGATCCTCTTGCTGACTATGTGAAAGGCATACCAGGCATTTTTCCTTTTAAAGAATATTCAGTCATCATCATATCCGGCGATACATATACACCAACACCAATAATACTGTTGGAATTGATGTCTGGAGGCGCATTAATCCAACTTAAATAATGCTGGACTTACTGATCCACTGAACAGACTGACTATTAATAACGTGTTGCCATCGTCATGTTTATAGAAATTGTTAAGCTAATCAATTTTGCAAATCTTCTAGATCGGACTTGGCATCTTCTCGAATGAATTTACCAAATCTTGTTCACACTTGGCATCTTAAATCTGTGTCCAGTAAAACTTCATTCAGCTGTTTATTTACAGAAAAACAACAAGCAACAATAGAAACTACGCAAGTTCTATGTTGTGAATAAACTGGCTATTAAAAAAGTGTTATGCCTGTTTATAGAAATATTAAGTTGATCTTCCTGAGTTGATTTTTCAAATCTCCTTCTTCTCATTTGCAATCTTTTATTGTATCCAGTAATACTTGTTAAATATCTATTGTTTTCACTACTCTGATAGTGTTAACATAACCTCATCCACTGCAATAATAACTGCACTTTTCAATAATCTTCGGCTTGCCATCAGATTTAACCTGCAAACCGGCCGCCTAGAGATCAACGCTGGAATCGAAGATGGTCATGATCGTACCCCGGCCATCGACTGCGGATACTTGGCAAGGAAGCTCGTTTCCCTCTTAGGCAACAGGTCCCAGACAGGGAGTTCAAGTCGAGGTCACCCTCTGACATGATACCAATTCTGCTACGGAAGAACTCTCGGTTTTTGTTGTACTGCGTTTTTTTTATCTTCCAATGTGAGGTATTCTAGCTCCAGGCCAGATCTTCAAGGTTGTACTGCGTATACTTATAGTCTAGTGTACGGCCATCAACAAACCTTCTTATTGTTCGAATAGAACCTTGCTGACGGAGATTCCACAATATGTTCTGCTCTGCTCCACTCTGCTCTGCTCCGCTCCGCTCTGCCCTGCTCTGCCTTACCTGCTAAGCCTGTTTCTGGCTTTGGTTAATTCCCTTGACGAAACTGATGGGGTGGATGGAATTAACCAATCACCGCCAGAAGCAGGCTTAGCGGGTAAGGCAGAGCAGGGCAGAGAGGAGCAGAGCAGTGCGGAGCAGAGCAGAGCAGAGCAGAGCTTATTGTGGCACAGGCATTGGTTCAAGTACTCTAACTCAACTTTGAACCAATCGGAGCCAAGCTTCCAAGCTGGAGGCTTGGCTCTGAATACTCCGATTGGCTCAGAGTTGAGTCAGAGTTCGTGAGCCTAGGCCTGTACCTCTTATGTGGACTCGCTCTAACAGAGATTCCACAATAAGCTCTGCTCTGCTCTGCTCTGCTCTGCTCCGCTCTGCCCTGCTCTGCCTTACCTGCTAAGCCTGCTTCTGGCGGTGATTGGTTAATTCCATCCATCCCATCAGTTTCGTCAAGGGAATTAACCAATCAAAGCCAGAAACAGGCTTAGCAGGTAAGGCAGAGCAGGGCAGAGCAGAGCGGAGCAGAGCATATTGTGGAATCTCCGTGACTTGCTGCCTTACTGCGTATACGTATGCGTGTGTGTGGGTGGCAATTTGCACGAGGATAGGCTGTCCAAGTTTTGTCCTCCCTAGGTGCGTATAATATACTATTATTTTATAGGCCTAGCTTATCCGTAATTGATTGTACGCGAAAATGTTAAACGGAAGATAGTTTTGTTTTCACGTTGCCTACAACTTTTGTATTTGACTTTTTTTTTTGTTTGTAAAGTTAAATCGTGTTGAAGAAATGCGAAAAACGAGTATTTTGGGCGTATTTAGATATTAATAAATATGTGTGATATACAACTTTTGTATTTAACATTTTTGTATAAAATCAAATCCTGTAAAGTATTAGCCAAAAATCGAGGCTTTTTTAAAACGTTTTTAGCTGTTTGTTGCTAGTAAAATTAACTTTGTACATATTATCCTCAAAAATCGATTTTTTCAAATTTTGATTTACTCTGGCGTTTTTGTAATATGCAACCGATCCGGCTCAATATAGGACTACTTATTTCCTATAATTAGACGAGCATGTACAACAAAATTCGACCCGATCCGTTCATTTTCCGCTGTGATAATCCCTAACTTGGATCACATACGAACGTATACGTACATACGTCATACAAAACGCCTAAAATAAACTAATTCTGGGCAGAAAATAGTTTGTATACAGAAAATTGTTAGTTTTTGAAGTGTTACAATTTTCCCTCTGGTAAAAATATAAAGCTTTACCGAGATGCGATCGTGTCTAAAAACCATCTCCACTGATTTTCCAACAAATTTTCTGGAATTTTTATCTTTATCTTTAGTTTTTTATCAATCTTATATCACCGCATGCACTTGACTAATCGTTTGAAAAAGATTGAAGTCAGAGTCTCTTTCTCAATCCTTTTACATTCTTCACTCCTTAATCCTCAGGAATTTGCGGTTTCTACATACTCATTTTTACACATTTTGCATGAATTAGTGTTATCAATTTTATGATTAATTTTTATTACTTTTTCATTCAATTCGCTGTCTTTCTTAATTTCCCATCTGTTTTCAATTCCTTCTAAATTTATTTCAGTCATTCTCGATTTATTTTCCATTTCTTCATCAATCATAGACTCATTTAGTAGTCACTGATCTCATCATCTTCTAAGTCCCCTAACAAATGTTCTATTTTATCTATTTTCAAATGTTCTATTTTATCTATTTTCATTTGATTTTTGTTTAAATTACATATGTTCCCCTTCTATACGTATTAAAATGATCATATATTGGATTCTATCGATTTTCTTCTTTCTTCTCAATATACTAAAAAGTTACACTCAATATATTATATAAACTTAATAAAAAAATTCTTACAGTAGCGGAAGCTCAATCAGCAGCTCAGGTTACCCGTTAGTGGCTCAAATACGAAGAAAAATTAAGGATTTCCAAGCACTGTAGAAGCAATTGCAGAGACAACTTGTAACTTTTCTAGTAGAACAACAGCATAGAAATACGGCTAGTATTTTCTAGTAGGACAACATATCAAATTTGGACGTAGCAGACGACGTCCCCTGCTTCTGTTTTTTTTTTTTTTTTTTTTGATTCTGTGAAGACTCCTGAAGAGTCCTTCGATCGTGACTTGGGCATGGGAGACTTTTCAGGACTAAAATAGTAGATTATACACTTAGGGAGTAAAGTAGGCTATGTACGCCCGCGGGAAACTTGCTGCACGAGCGAAGCGAGGGCACCAACTCGCGGACGTTCATAGCCCTCATTACTCCCGAGGGCAATATAAAATTTTTTCGCCTGCCCGGCGGAAAGTTATTTGTGCTTAATCCCCGATTTCAGGGTCGAAAACGTCACATAACCTTATTCCTAGAAACTACGACGCTTATGCTCGTGTGTCTAGTTTTTTACCGATTAGTGCGCCGCCTGCAGTGATTTGCGGTCCGAGCGAAGCGAGGGCTGCAACACGCAGGCGGTGCTATCCGGGAAAAAGTAGGGAAACTTGCGTGCTCGTAGCAGTTTCTAGGAGGGAGTACATGTGGCGTTTTACTTCTTGACAACGGGGAGTAAACACAATACTTTACGCGTGGTATGCGAAAAAGTAACTTATACAATTGTGCTTGACAATTAGCGGGACAGCCTGCGTCCGGTTATGTAGTTTCATCGTGGATCGTGGCGTAGTGTATTCGAAGAGCTGAAAAAATTTTTTGCAAACGATTGCGATTATTAATTTTGATTTTTAAGTACTTCTGAATAAGATTCATTATACTTCGGTTTTAGTTCAAAAAATTTAAAAGGAATTGGTAAAAATAACAAAATTATATAAAAATCTCACAAGTTTTTAGTACTGTTATAGACTTTCAATACTTAGGATAGTCTAAACTAACTAAAATAAAGATTTAACTGTAAACTATCTTTTTACAGTAACTTCAATGAAACATCATCACGTTTTAGTATTATTTTTTTTTCTTGTCCGTTTATGATCTTCCAACCATTCCATTTATAATAAGCTGCACCTTCGTTGTTCACGTTTTTGGGGTTCAGGTCGAAGTACTGCACGCACAGCTTCATCAAACACTTGCTTTGATGTATAGGTAGACAATTGGCCATCAAATGCAAGATACACATATGATTAACACCCTACCATAAGCGCCTTTATCAACCAAATTCTACACAACGTTTGGCCGAAATTGCACGTTGTTAAAGAAACACCATCGACCACCATGGAGTTTTCATCGAATCCGGAACCACGAAGGGAGATTCGCTTACTACCTGAAGAGGAACACGGAAAAAGTGTCCGAAACGTCGTTTCAAAATAAATGGTGTTCATTTATTTAAACGAAACCTTCCTAGTAGACAATTGGCCAGCAAATGCAAGATACACAAATTATTACAAATATAAGAATCATTTATCTTTTAATTACTAATCAGATAAAACCTATTTTATTTTTGAGATCTAATCTGTTAATTAACTTATTAGCTAATTTCTGGTCCTGTTCACGTTAACTGAGTCCCAGTTCAGCCACGACAGTGTTTCTTAATCATCTCGCAAGTAAATTTTTGTCCCCACAAGTATCATCAGTGCATCAGGACAATGCGATGTATACTTGTAATATTTTAAAATGAAAATAGGCTTGTTGCAGAGAAATAAGTAAGAAACAAATCTGCCTGTAGTGATGAAGATGGTGGTTGGAGCTTATTATAATTTTCTTGGCCTACTGTATCCTATAAGCTTAGACTGGGATGCCGCCAACAACCATTGGTGCCGTGATTTTAAGACTAATTTTCTTGATACCAATTTTCAGAATTCAATTCGATTGCTTTCGATAAAAATTTACAGAAATCGATTAAATACGATTCAAATTTAAATTTCAGTGATTTGGTTTGATTGTTTTGAATCGATTTCTATCAATTTTAATCGAAATCAATCGAATTGAATTCAGAAAATTGTTATCAAGAATTATTCTCAAAACCAATTGAATTTTAATCGATTCCAATTCTTTTCTATCTACGTTTTTTAGCAGGGAAATTATAAGGCTCTCCCGATAGTCTAGGCGCAAAGTACCTTTTCGTGGCCGATTGATGGCCACACCTGCGAGTAGTTGTTTTTAATGTATTTTTTTTTTTTGCTGAACATGAATCTTCAACTCGGTAGTCCGAAAAGTGGTCAGGAAAAAAATTATTGACAATTTAATTGTTTAAAAATTCATAAAAAAGTAACTAAACACGATATCATTACTTGCAAAGCGTCAAATTGTTCGTATTTTAATAAAATATGTGACCGTTTTTGCGGAATTAAAAAAAAATAATTAGAAGAAAAGTTATCGCAAAAAGAGTACGAATAACCTTACTTTTAACCATTTTCGCGAATTGTTTTTAAGATATCTCCGATTCTAATAATCATATCGAGGTGTACCAGGTCGCATTTTAAACAAGAAGTTGTGTAGAATCGAATAGTATATAAATTTGTTTTGAAAACATTGATTTAGGTATCAGAAAAACAACGGAAAACAAAAAATTATAGCAAAAAATGTCGATTGTATTTGTTTATAAGCTTTTTATATAGGTCTAATGTTAAGAATTATGAATAAAACATAATTATCATTATTCCTTGAGTCATGACTTTTTTAATTATATATATTTTTATATGATTATCTTATTTATATCGCGCTAAAACTCCATCAAAGTGTGCGGTATTCGCAGGAACAACGCGCGCCGCGCTCGACTGTATCAGAACGTAAGCGCGTACGAACTATTATGTATATTTCTATTCGTATTTTGACAATAAGTAGTATTATATTAATGTTACAGTGAGAAAAATGTGCATAGTCACTACTACTATATCGTATAGTTGTCAAAATATTGTTACGGTTTTTATTTTTTTCAGTAAAATATACATATTGTATTAATTATTGATACTATATTTTAGTAGTTTTAATTATAATTATTGTAAAGGCAACCATAATATTAAGTAAATTTTACTATAAAATATGGTTGTCATGATTTTGCACTATACATTATGGCAATAGTAACTATATTTTCACCTCAGTGATAATAATATCAAATCAATTTCTTAATAATTTTATTATCTCTTTAAATTCGAATAAGTGGAATTGATCACTCTCAATAAGTGAATATTCACTTTTTCAAAGTCTAAACTCGTCCACATATTGAATAAGTAAACGACTTTGGACTTATTATAAATGAATATTCACTTATTGAGAGTGAATTCCACTTATATTTCTATTAAATTATTCATTACATATTATTTATTCTTAATAAAATATTCAATGTCTTTTATAAAACTATTTGAAAATGGTTTGATATTATTAACTTCAATATAAAACAGATAAATACTACTTATCGTTAAAATACGAATAGAAATATACATAATAGCGCGTACGCGCTTACGTAGTCGAGCGCGGTGCGCGGTGTTCCTGCGAGTACCGCACACTTTGATGCAGTTTTAGCGCGATATAAATAAGATAATCATATAAAAATATATAGAATTATAAAGGTCATGACTCAAGGAATAATGATAATTATGTTTTGTTCATAATTCTTAACATTAGACCTGTATAAAAAGCTTATAAACAAATACAATCGACATTTTTTGCCATAATTTTTTGTTTTCCGTTGTTTTTCTAATATCTAAATCGATGTTTTCAAAACAAATTTAGATACTATTCGATTCTACACAAGTTCTTCTTTAAAATGCGACCTGATAGACCTCGATATGATTATTAGAACCGGAGATATCTTAAAAACAATGCGCGAAAATGGTGAAAAGTAAGGTTATTAGTACTCTTTCTGCCATAACTTTTCTTCTAATTATTTTTTTTTTAATTCCGCCAAAACGGTCGTATTTTTTATTAAAATACGAACAATTTGACACATCGCAAGTAATGATATCGTGTTTTCTTACTATTTTATGAATTTTTAAACAATTAAATTGTTAATAACTTTTTCCTGATCACTTTTCGGACTTCCGAGTTGAAGATTCGTGTTCAGCGAAAAAAAACATTAAAAACAACTACTCGGAGGTATGGCCATCATTCGGCCACGAAAAGGTACTTTGCTCCTAGACTACGAGCCGCGGTCATGCCTAACGAAGGACAAAAGCTACCACCGCACAGGAGATGATCTTTTAATCTTTTTTTTAACGATTTTTGTAGTAGATAAAAACGCATTGAATTTCTCGTACACCCATTTCAATATATATCATCACGCGGTCGTCCTAAGTCTTGCCTTCGGAACGCTTCCGCGCTCCTTGATATTGGTGATTTTCTTTGAGAAAGCACTCTGCTAATTTAGTTAGCAGCGGTTTTTAATTTCAGATTTTGGAATTTGTCATAGATTTAGAGCATACTTTTACACGTCCAATTTAATAAATTTGAAATCTACAATTTTAAACAGTGTTTGAGCATTTGCTGTAATTATGCAGATGTAGTCTTTCTAAAAAAAATTTTTATGTGAAATAAATGAAATAAAATATTTTATTTCGGTGTTTGTACTATTTCTACCAAGTGCATTGATAAAATTCTTTTCTAGTCATGACATTTAAATTAAAAAATTATATTCTTTATTTGTGGGTGGTGATAAACATAAATAGAAACCCACTCAAAACATTTTTATTTAAGTGGGATTCGTCAATCCGACGATCTTTGGGTGTGACACGGAAGCTATTAAGATAGTTATTTCAATAGTCATTATTAATAAAATATGTTTGACATTCAATATTCAATATATACATTGAATATCGACAATAAAACTAATTAATTATTTGAATATTTCTATGGCATAATCTATGGTTGTTTTATTATAATGGGCTGGATTATAGCTAAAATATAACTAAATTCGCGAAGTAATAAAAATATTGTTTTTTATACCATACTCTAACCTGAAAATCACAACTTTGGTATGATTTTTCGGCGCTCGTGGTATAAAATAGTATATTATGATACGTGTGGCTAAAGTGGCTCTTTTTGGCACGGCATGAGGATAGTGCCCGAGCGCAGCGAGGGCACTAAACGCCGTGCAATAAAGAGCCAGTAAGTCACGAGTATCGTATACTATTTTATAGTACTGCCTGCCCAAAGCCCGCTGTCACGCCTATCCGTGCCCAAAGAAGTCCTTTTTTGCACCGTGAGGTTAGCGCACGAGCGTAGCGAGTGTGATAAACACGGTGCAAAAAAGGACTACTTTAGTCACGGATAGGCGTGACTAAAGTGCGGGTTTGGTCATACCGTACTATAAAATACTGTTCGAAACTAGTGCGAATTTAGCTCGTGTAACTTTTTCACACACTTGCTTCGCTCGTGCAAAAAGACACGTGGAGTAAATAATACACTTCCCCACGCATGTCGAAAAGTACTATATTCTACTCGTAATGTAGCGCACGCCTGTAGTATCTATTTTCTGAAACGAAAATTCGCAGTACGCATACGCAAGTAAATAAATACTAGGTACATAGCAAACCTTCAAATTTTTATTGGCAAGATTAATTATGTCTCAATTTCCGAGGTGATTTTTACCAGTTTACGAGGTGATTTTTACTAACATAATTTTCTTTTTTTTTTAAAGCAGTTTTTATAATTTTTCGTAGGACACTTATCAATTGTATTAGAAAACTGTAGGAATATATCGCGATTTTTGACAGTCCATACGGTATACTAAGGCACCTATAAGCTTATTACTTAATTGCGAGGCTGATCATTGAATTTATGTATAAAAAAAGAAGAAAAAATTTTGTACGTTACAACAATGTTAGATTTAAAATAATAACTGAATTCTTAAAAGTATTTACCGACGACTCTATTTTGTTGATAACTTTCGACTTAAGTTTTTCTTCTTCGCGCCCATGATGTCAAAAACTTCTTCATCAATTGACCAACAATCCGAACAATACTTTTACGAATTACGGCACTTAATAATCGCTGCAGTAAATACGTCCGAATCAGAAGTAACCGATAGCAAAAGTGATACGCGTAATAGCGTTTCGCATATGTTAAACAAAAACAAATGACACTTGAGTGCCTGCTAGGGAGACTTGGTCATTTGTATATGGTCAATATACATATTCATGACTAGTCTGAAGAAGGCGGGATCTCACCTCTTTTTTTTGGTACTAGCAAAATCCAAACGCGCTGCGCGCGTACTATTTTCTTTTTTAGATTACGAATATATAATTTTTCATTATGATTTCATTTTAATTGGTTTAAATGATAGGATAATCAGATCATTTTTCAAAGTATGACAAAATTAATCTTTTTATTCTAATTTGATTTAATTATTTAGTTTTAAATATTTAAGAATAAAAATTCAATTTCAAAAATTCAAATGTAGTGGAAGTAGCGAATTTTCGCACCTATTCCTTACAGACCAATCAAAATCACTCTTTAAGTGTTACACAACATCCAGCCATCGTTTTTTTAAGAGAGGAAATCAAAGTTTTTTTTACGCGCGAACTTGGTTGAAATCAAGATCCTACTCAAAGAGTGAAGAATGTAACAATATTAGTTTACGTGTACGAAATTAATTCGATGTCAATTAAACAGAATTTTATGTCCCTAGTCATATCCATGCGAGTTGCTGTATTCAAGCGATCGGAACGCGGCGCACGGCGCACGACACACTTCCATGTGGAAAGGACGTTAGTAATTGAGATTGATGTTTAAGTATATGTAGTTAGGAACATCCGTGAGCAGCTGTAGTCCCTATATACCTTTCGTTAGAACTGTATGAAATTTAACTCTGTTTTTTTTTATTACTCAAGAGTTATGAAGCAATAGTTTTCCTCATATAATTTAATAGAGAATTTGACTATAATACAGAAATTTCGAATACAAAAGTTGTGGATAACATTGAAACAAAACTTTTTTCTATTTAACGTTTTCATAAATAAAAATAAAAACGATTATTATAATTTCTATAAAAATTATGAAAACCATGTTTTTTAATTTTAAATCTACCTGCAATCATGATACTTATATTTAATATTGCTACATAAATTTTGATCATATAAATTAAAACTTAATAAATTTATATGCATTATAGACTAATTAATACATATATCTATGTATGTAGGATTAAAATGCAAACCTTTTACAAAAAAAAAAAAAGAAATAAATGTGTAAAAGTAAATAGATAATTTTTATATTTTTAATTTTACTACAGATGTATTTGTTTATTTTAATGATAAAAACAATAAAAATAAAGTATTATATTACATATTATTTTTACATATGGAGGGGGGTGACGAGCGAAGCGAGGAGCAGGTGTGTGTGGGGGCGTAGTTTTTTTTCTGTTCCCTTTTAACTATTTTCTTTGATTTCCGTTTATCAAGATATTGTTCAAATGGTGTCAAATTTTATTTTTCTTTAATTTTTTTCCTTGATTAACTTTTTACTCTTTTCTTTGATTCCTAAACCCGATGTAAATTCTAATTCAACTTCTTCTTCTTTTCCTCTTCTGCTTGCTCAATAGACTTTAATAAAGATTTGTATTTATCTATTGGATTAACATTCGAATCAGATTCGTCAATGCCTTCCAATTGCTTTTTAAGTTCATCTTCTGATTTATCCTTACTTGTTCCACTAGCTAAGTATGTCATCAAATTTTCCAGAATTTAATTTTTGTGTAATTTCTATTCTATTTAGGTCAGTTTCATTTTAAGTTAAATCTACTTTAACCTGCTATAATTCATTAGCAGTGAATTGTCTTGGAGTATATTTTGTTAAATCTGGTAATTTATCACAAACTTCTCTAGGTTCATGATCAAAAGTCATATCATCAAGAATAAATCTTAAATCAAGTTTAGTAGATGATGATTCATACTCAAGACCATCACACTCAGTGTATACTTTATTAGCAGTGTTAGCAGAATCAAAAACAATAACTGCATAATAATATTTTAAACGGTTTAATTGATACTGTCTCAATTTTTCCATATGATAACTTGAACCTTCTTGATTTTCACTCATAGAAGCTACGTCTTCATCGTCATCATAATCCTTTTGTTTTGATTCTAGTAACTCAATAGGTCCTTTGACTTCTTCTTCTTTCATACGTTGTAATCCAAATTCAGATGGAAATAGTTATACTGTTTATTAAACCTCCAGTAGGTAAAAAGAGATGAAAAGTACCATAAGATCTGTTACTTTTATTCTATCCCAGTCCATGTTACATAAAGCTAAACGATGAGTGATTTCATTAGTTGTTTCAGCTTCTTTATCTAATTCTCCCCAATTACGTTCAATATCATATTCATCCTCATATTCTGAGCTTTCATCTTCTGATGAACTGTCAGATAGTAAAACACCTTCACCTCTGGCACAATCTATACTCAAATCTCTTAACTTTTTCTTTACATTATTATCTAATTTTTTTTTTCATTTCCATTCCTAATATCCAATTGTCTTTCATTTTCTTTAAGTTCATTTTTACTATCCGATTCCTCATTCGCTGATTCTTTTTCATTTTCTGTATCTGAGGCACTTTTATCATGTTTTTTCAGAAGTAAACTGCCATTACTAGAAAAATTTTCTATATCATTTTCATCTGTTTCACTATGCTCACTTTCTTTTACTTCATTTTCTTTATTCTTTTTATTGTTACTATCTTTGATGATGTCCTTTTTTGTTTTTAGTTGTTTAGATTTTTTTTTGAAGTCGCTCTTTTTCATCTTATCATCTTGAACAGTCGAATCTGATTCTACGTTAGATGAGTCTTCTTCACTGCTAGAAATGTCATAATATTTTTTTAAATTCTCTGTAGAGGTTTGACTAACAGGCCTTTCTCTTTTGTCAACTGTGTATTTTATAGTAAACTTTTTATCTTTGAACATAGCCTGAAACCGCTTGTCAATTTTGACTTTGCGTTCACTTTTAGGAATTCTTCTAAATTTTGGATCCTTTGCTATGTGCGCAAAGCGCTTGTCTTTCAGCATTTCTTCCATTATAAAACAATAAACTGAAAAAACGAGTGGTAACTACCACTTGTAACAGATGTAAGGTTCTAATAAAAACGATGATATGGTGTAGTTGTGTGGAAACGCTGCAAAAATATATAGGTATTATTAATTATTACAATGTAATAAAATGGAAAACATGAATTATAAAAATGTTATCTATGTATATACGTACATGTGAGAACTGTGCACCCTTTATTGAAGCCAGCTCTGCCTCCAATTCTAATATTTTCCTATTTGCCAAGTCCAGTTTCTTTTTGAGATCTGAATTGTTCTCATGGTACCGTCGAATCTTCTGAAAACAGATTGATTTATTTTTTTTTCTTATCTTAAAAAAATGATGGATTTTTTATAATATCAATTTATTAGTGATTTGGTTGTGAGAGTAATGGGTTGCTAGGTTACAAAAATAAAAGTGGCACACGTACTTACTTCTTTCAATTTAGTATTTTCAGAAAAATCATTAATATTGGTGTCGCAAGGGAGGTAATCCAGTGGTAGTGTTGTTGGTTGCAGAAATGGTTGAGCAGTATTTGTGTGTAGCTGTTGCATTTTATTAAATGGAAGCTCATATAAACGATTCTGAGCTTGTTTTTCCAAGATGTCCAGCCTGGCTTGAAGCATCTCTACTTCTGAGCGGTTATGTTGATTACCATGATTCCTGGAAAACTGAGAGTAGGGAGACTTATGAGAATAGAAATTTTTATTCCTAAATTTTCTGTCTTCGTGTTGCTTTTCTTCCCTTTTTCTCTCTTCGCGTTTTTTGTCCTCTTCGCGTCTTCTCTCTTTCTCCTTGTATAACCTCTCTTCCTCTCGTTTTTTCTCCTCGCGTTCTCTCCTCTCTTCCTCTCGTTTTTTCTCCTCGCGTTCTTTCCTCTCTTCCTCTTGTTTTTTCTCCTCGCGTTCTCTCCTCTCTTCCTCTCGTTTTTTCTCCTCGCGTTCTCTCCTCTCTTCCTCTCGTTTTTTTTCCTCGCGTTCTCTCCTCTCTTCCTCTCGTTTTTTCTCCTCGCGTTTTCTCCTCTCTTCCTCTCGTATTTTCTCCTCGCGTTCTCTCCTCTCTTCCTCTTCCTCTCGTTTTTTCCGCTCTTCCTCTCGTTGTGTCTCCTAGCGTTCTCTCCTCTCTTCCTTTTGTTTTGCCTCCTCGCGTTTCCTCTCGACCTCGCGTTTCTTCTCCTCCTCTTGCTTCCTCTTTTCCCCGCATTTTTTCTCTAATTCCTCTCGTTTTCTCTTCTCCTCGTTCTTTCCTTCGTCCTTACAGGTCTTCCCGCGCTTTGTTTTTGTGTCCACTTCTGTAACATTAATAAACACAATACATGTACTTAAGGGGATGCCTTACTCGTACTATTACCGACCGAGCAATTCACACAGTTTCAAGCTGATTAAAAATAAAATACATCGAATCACAAAAAATCAAGAGAACACTCTTCTGTGTTTTTTAACGTTCTATCATCCAGTCAAAGTTTGGAGTCGAAATATCAAGCCGTTTTTTCAAAAATTTTGAACGAAATTAAATTTCGTTTGTTCAAAGTTTTTGCAGAAATGACTTGATATTTCGACTCCAAACTTTGACTGAATGATAGAACGTTAAAAAACACAGAAGAGTGTTCTTTTGATTTTTTGTGATTCGACGTATTTTATTTTTAATCAGCTTGAAACTGTGTGAATTGCTCGGTCGGTAATGGTAGGACCATGGCACCCCGTTAATACATGTCGTCGTGCGGTACGAAGAAAAGCCAACTTTAAAAAGCCAGACGAAAAAAATTACTTTCGCGCGCAAAAGCCAACAATGGGCCTATTCTTTGGCACTTTTCACATGAAATAGTATATAAGGGAGCATGTACATAAGCGCTGTGCTGTCCGATGCCGTGCGATGCGGTAGGATGCCGTTCGATGCCGTTCGATGCCGCGCGGTGCCGCACGATTAGTGCTGCGTCCGATCCGTTGTCTAAATGGTTCAAAATAAATTGTAAGTTGTATCTCTGCATGATTTAAATTAAATAGTTAAATAAATAATGCAGATATACAACGTACAATTTATTTTGAACCATTTAGACAACGGATCGGACGCAGCACTAATCGTGCGGCACCGCGCGGCATCGAACGGCATCGTACGGCATCGCACAGCACAGCGCTTATGTACATGCTCTCTTACGCAACTACGGAGGTAAAGAGTGGACCAGTCCAGAGCACATGTAAATTCTCGCTTTCGGCTCGGGTGGCAAACATGTGCTCTGGAGTGTCCATCTTTATTCCCATGTAGCGTATACGATTTTTCACCATATCCGGGGTCGAGAATACCACATTCGCGTTTAGAGCCGGGAGGTACTTTCGGCCGGGGCATGGTGAAATAGTAGATTACGCAACAAGGGAGGAAAAGACTTGGACAGTTCGCAGCTCGTGTAAATTGCCGCCCGAGCCGAAGGCTGCTCCCGTGTTGCGTATAAGTACTACTTTTCAACTCAACGGTGCCGGAAAAGCTTATTCTTCGCCTGGCTCTTCAAACTTGACTTTTCTTTACACACACACATACACACAAACACACATGCACGCACGCATGCACACACGCACAAGACTTACGTTTAGACCTATTTCGCTTCGTCATTTTGTGTTGCAGAAGTTTTAATCACTGGTTTTAGTCACTGCTCTCTGTTCTCTGCTCACTGACCTCACTGCTCCTACAGGGTATGTCTAGGGCCCTAGACACATAAGTGCGTTTGCTCGCGTTTGGCTGCGGTTGGCCGCGGTAACGTCCTTTCCACATGGAAGTGCGACGTGCGTCGTGCGTTGCGTCGTGCGCCGCGTTCCGAACGATGCACGACGCACTTCCATGTGGAAAGGACGTTCGAGTGCACGCGCTCGCTTCTCTCATTGGTCGTCGTCTCAACCAATGAGAGAAGCGAGTGCGTGTGTTCTTACCGCGACCGACCGGCGACCGCGGCTGATCGCATAGCCAAACGCGAACAAACGCGCTTATGTGTCTAGAGTCTAGACTCTATAGGGCCTAGATGAGAGCTTCTCAGTTAGGGAGAATCCAGACTATACCCCTACCATGTATCCGTACCCCGTAAAATGCGACGAGAGAGGAGAGAGGGGGTACTGACCTACTGCCCGAGTAGAAATGAATCCGGCATGTGAGAAGGCACGGGTCAGGCCCGGCTCAGACCTTATCCGGCATTACCAGGGCCTGACCCGTGCCTTGTCACATGCCGGATTCATTTCTACTCGGGTGACGGTATGTGCCGGAGAATCGTTCCGCGATCCGGCATGGCGCTGCGAGCTGCTTCTTTTCACGCAGTCTTGTAAACGGCCAAGCGCATGCGCCATAGCTGGTTTGTCGTCGTGGTCACTGGTGGGTAGTCGTGCACAGATGACACGCTGACAACAAAGCAACGCAAAGTGAAGGTATGAGCATTTTTATGTAATGAGAATTTACCTTTTTAAGGTGTCAATAATAACTAATGAATTTGTTATGTTGCAGCTTACAAACATGCATGTGGAGATGATCCTGTTTAGAAATTGTATAGGAGAAATTTAAAGGGTCATGGAAATCTTTTTGTTGCTATTCATAGAGCTAAAGATTTTGGAACCATAGCCTTTGATGTCCCTTTCAAAGAATACGATTACTCTGACTGGTATAATCCAGAAGATCCATCTAAAGAGAAACAACGAGTAAATACTTATTAGAAAGCACAAACAGAAGTAACGATGGAAGCCACTTTTGTAATAATAGGTGGAGGAATTTCTGGAGTATCTTGTGCTGAAAGCATTACATTTCTTGCTCCTAATGAAAGCATTATTTTAATAACAGACAGTCCATTAATCAAGGCTGTTACTAATATTGTACCACTTGGAAAAACTGTAATGAAATTTGATGTAGAAGAATGCTCAACGAACTCATTAATTGAATTATTTCCTTCTACTTTGCGAGATGGCAACATCTACACATCTGTATGCAAGCGGGCAGAACCTGAATCATCTTACAGATCTTGCAATTGCATGATTGCATTTAAGAGTTCGACTGATCATTCTGTGTAAGTAGCTAACCATCTTAATGGTTCACCTTGAATTTTTTTCTTACTCTTTCTATATCTATACAAATTTCTAGAAAAATTGGTTGGTTTCGAAGGCATTGCATATGTTTTTTTCTAGAGCTAATAAATAATATTTAGTCTTATCACGTTGCTTATTTTAAGTGTCCTTTCGGAGCTCACTCTGCTTTCTTTCTGCCGTGCCTCAACATTAGTGCCATGTCTCTGCGGGGCCACGCGGAGTACTACCACCGTATTGGGACGAGATGTTGGACTGACATTTAATGTGGACCTTCATAACCTCTGAACTCGTTAAAAAAATTATCTGGTGAGTAGCTTACTGTAAGCAAGTTCATTGGTTTATAAATTTCAGCTAGTACGTATCCTGCAATAATTTCCTACCCTTTTGACAGGAGTATAGCTTCTCTGTACTCCCTCCGCAGCCAACTTATTCTTGTTGTAATTATGTTTTTTTGCCTAGGGCGAAGAGCTCCTGCAGACGACATCGCGGCGTCGTAAACTCATGCAGCTTTTTATTGGGACGAGATGTTGGATTGACATTTTATGTGGACCTTCATAACCTCTAAACTCGTTAAAAAAATTATCTGGTGAGTAGCTTACTGTAAGCAAGTTTATTGGTTTATACTTTTCAGCCAGCACGTATCCTGCAATAATTTCCTACCCTTTTGACAGGAGTATGGCTTCTCTGTACTCCCTCCACAGCCATCTTATTCTTGTTGTAATTATGTTTTTTGGCCTAGGGCGAAGAGCTCCTGCAGACGATATCACGGCGTCCTAAACACCTGCAGTTATTGTTTTTGATTGGGATCAGATGACGGAGACGTGTATTTTATATGGGCTAAAACTCCTGGAGATCATCTTAACGGGGTGCCACAGTTGTACCATTACCTGAAGTTTTATATGTTAAATTCTAACATGGGTTCTGTCTTTCAAGCATCTTTGAATGCTTAACTATACGATAATTTATAAAGGAAAATTACATTTTTAGGAGCATGCTGCTAAAAAATTATGTATATGGGAAACCTGGAGCCTCGTTAGTATATAACTAAGGACTAGCAACATAGGACTGATTCTTATACTATATGGGATTGAGATCCCCAGTGTGTCAGTTTGCTTTGTGAACTTCCATGTAACATTTTTGACTTCACAGGAAAGAAATCTTTATTTGTGTACTTGACTAGTTACATGTCATATGCAAATACATGAATAAAGATTTCCTGCAAAGGCAGTCATCTCACATAAGAGTATGATAAACACTTTAATGTGTCCTGTAAGTTAGTTTTTCCTCGAAGGCAATGTGATTTTGAATCTGATTAGTACGCTATATGGGTTTCAAAGCCTGAGTGTGCCAATGTATTTTTCATACTTTCATCTGAGATGGTTCACTTAACAGGAAAGCTTTATTCGTGTACTTGCATAAGACATACATACATCTAATCAAGTACACGAATAAAGATTTCTTTCCTGTGAAGTCAAAAATGTTACATGGAAGTACACAAAGCAAACTGACACACTGGGGATCACAATCCCATGTAGTATAAAAATCAGATTTAAAATTACATTACTTTCGAGGAAAAACTAAGTTACTTTTATTTATTTATTTATTTTTAAATATACGGGCAAAAAGCCCTTTACAGTAAAATCTTCATGTAAACAATGGTGGTATAACAATAATAGAATCTATACATAAATTCAAATCATAAAATTTAACAAATCTTAAAATTATAATACAACGCTAAATGGTTACATTAAAGTAGAATACGCATTATTTTCTCAATTTTCATACAAGGATAGAGAGTTCCATATCTTACAGTAAATATCAATGTGTTTATCATACTTTTTTGTAAGATGGTTGACTTTACAGGAAATGTTTATTCGTGTGCTTGCATATGATATAGATCTAGTCAAGAACACTAATAAAGCTTTCTCTTCTGTAAAGCCAATCATCTCACATAATAGTATTATAAACACTTTAATATGTCCTATAAGTTAGTTTTTCCTCGAAGGTAATGTTATTTTGAATCTGATTATTATGCTATATGGGTTTCAAAGCCTGAGAGTGACAATGTATTTTTCATACTTTCAGATAAGATGGTTGGCTTTAGAGGAGTAGTGGATGGGCCGCTGTCGCCGCCACCGCCAATGTTGGCTTTAGAGGAGTAGTGGATGGACCGCTGTCGCCGCCACCGCCGATGCAGCCTATGATCCCGTGGCCCCCGTGCCGTGTTTGTGCATCGTGGGTGCGCTGTGCAACAGTCGCAGCGGTAGTTTAATAGCAGTAGTAGCAGTTGCAACGAGATATATATGGGATATTTCAGGTGAAGTCAGCCGCTCAAAATTTTAAAATCGCTCAAAATTTTTTAACTTATAGTTTTGTATGAAAAATTCATGTTCCTAAAATTTTAGATCGATATTTGCATAAATAAAAAAGATATGCGACATTGAAAATTCCAATTTTTTGAAATTTTTGGTTAAAATCCAACTTTAATAATTTTTTTACTCAAAAATTTGAAACTTTTTGTATAGAACATTAATTGCAAAAAAGTTTGCATTTTATCTGTAGAATGTGCCAGTATTTATTTAATGACCCTTTTTGATAGTCTCTGATTGGTTGGTTTTTGATATACCTTCATCGTAGAATATTCAGCAGTACACCATAAAATTTTTTGTTCGACAAAATTTTTTTAATTCTACTTTGAAAACTCTTCAAAATGCTTTTTAACCAAATACGGTCAAGCTAATTGAAAAAAGTTATGATTTTTTAAATATAAAGAAAAACCAAAATTAGCATTTTTGATAATATGGTTGATTTAGAAACTTAAGGGGGTCCGAAAGTCAATTAAAAATTCAAATTTCGCGCCACAATATAGCAGACGAAAAAATAAGTAATTTGCCCATAACAAATAGTAAAAACAATATTACGGAAAACCAGGACTGCATTGCCCTCCGTTACATTATTATCTATCATTTTACAAAGTTTGAAGTTTCTATATAAATATTTCGCTGAATGGCATTTGAATTACTTGATTTTGAGACATTATTCAAATGCCATTCAGCGAAATATTTATATAGAAACTTCAAACTTTGTAAAATGATAGATAATAATGTAACGGAGGGCAATGCAGTCCTGGTTTTCCGTAATATTGTTTTTACTATTTGTTATGGGCAAATTACTTATTTTTTCGTCTGCTATATTGTGGCGCGATATTTGAATTTTTAATTGACTTTCGGACCCCCTTTGTTATTCATACATCCTATGTAATGAATCAAATCACTAAATTTTGTTAGAGCATCAAATAGAACATGTAACATCTATTTTCAATAATATCAAGCTTATGCAATAAGCCTTATGTAATTATCAGTTATTAATTACATTCATTTTGAATTTTCTGAATATTGGATAAAAAACCACTCCTTTACGAATACATATTTCATACCTGCTTAAAATTACATTTCATAATTATCCGGTTGAAAAGGTCTTATAAAACCATACAAAAAGGGTGCAAAGACCTAATAACCTATGCGGTTTTTGCACCAGAAACTGCAAATTTGTATTAGTTTTTATGAGACCATTTCAACCGGGTAATCTATTATTATGTGTGCATAAATTAGGTGACAGACAGTTTTGCAATGTATATTCCAATACCAAGATTAATACTCCTTAATTATTTATAAATAAAATGACTTTCTTGTTAGGTCTATGTCTATAGTTCCAGATATTCTTTCCTTGAACTATGTAAAAATTAAAGACCATTTCTTTTCCCCTCATGTTCTGTAATACACCAACAGGTTTTAATTACAAATATGTTCATGATGTAAATCATTGGAATGCACATATTGAAATCTATAATTATTTTGTCTTAATTTCAAGCGGAAAAGGTACCCAAAGGTTGACTTTGTTAAAATATACACAAATTATGCAAAATATGCAATAATGAAGTTAATTGGTTAATTGAAAAAAAAAATATATTACATGAATACCATATCTATCCATAACATTATTTTGTTATCGATACACATCCTCTTTATATGGTAAAAATAAATGTTACAGATATATATTATGATACTTATTATCTTTAAAACAAAGTAATTTATTTAGGTAAAACTCTATATTCTTAAGGTATAATATCTTATTGTAATAAATAAATAGAAAAGATCATCCCAAATAGTTAAGTATATACATAATACAAATTGTATGAAGCGAGAAAATTTCTTTCCTCCTCTTGTTCTGTAATCGCAAATTATATACTAACAGGTTTTAATCACAAATATGAATTAAACCATTAGAGTGGAAGAAATATTGATTATCTCTAAGGTAGATAACATGAATTATTTCTGTGCATTCCAATGATTTACATCATGAACATATTTGTAATTAAAATGGCTGTAACTTTCTGATTTTTGAATAATTTTTAATTTTTCCTTCGGCAAGTCACCATGAAATTTCTTAAGAAGCAAATTAAGACCTTGAAAACTAAAATCGGTTGAGAAACAAAAAACCGCTGCCAATTCATTGGCACGTAGCTTCCTCAAACTTGATTTACTGATTCCTTTAATTAATTTTTACTTCCAATATTTAAAATTTCATACTTTATTTTGTACGATGTAAACGGCTTAAAATCGTTTTTATAAGTCTAACAACTCGTCAGGAGTTGATTTTACACGAGAATATTAAATAGTAAAATTTTTTGTTTTAATATTATCCACAACTTTTGTATTTAACATTTTCGTGTAAAATCATTTTGCCCGAATAACTCGACCGAAAACTATCCAAAATCCACCTCTACGAGGAATTTTGAAGCGCTTAAGTCAATTTTTACTCCCGCAATAGTTGGACATACCAAACTCATTTTTTTCATTTTTCAATGTTTACGTTTTTATTAATAACAAAAGAACCGTAATAGCTAGACAAATAATTTTTTTAGAAAATATAGGTCTTGAAATTCTCTTTCGAATGCCGCCCACCCGATTCAAATACATAAAGCCGTTCTCGAGAAATTACGATTTAAAAAAAAAGTGAAAAAAATTTTAACCTCAAATATCTCCGAAATTTATGGATCAATCCTTTTGCCCAAAGAACTCAATCGATTGTGATACAAAATGTACCACTAAAAAAATTTCAAACTTATTAAGCCAATTTTACTCTAGTTATTGAACGACAAAAAAAAAAAACACTTTTTTTATAAATTATTTTTTTTTCTCCAAAAATAATGAATAAAAACTTAAAAATTTAGTAAGTTATAGTACTCAGTATTCTTTATAACCAAAAAAATATTCATGTTAATATCTTTTTTAATTTTAAAATATAACCTATTTATTAAAAATGACGTTTTCATGAATAACTTATGACGAAATATAGCTAACGGCTTTTTTTTTTTTTTAAATTGTAGAAAATTTTATTCTGCATACAGAGAATTTATCGTATATAAATAATATTTGTTCTAAATATAAAAAAAATTGAAAATAAAAATTTTGAAAATTTAAAAATGGCGATAAAAAACCAAAAAATCGATTTTGACAAAAATAAAATATTGACCCCAATTGTTGAAGCAAAATCTGAAAAAATGATCACTCTCTCGTTAAAATCGGTTGAGTAGATCATGAGATATCAGAGTATACGGACATACACACACACACACACACACACACACACACACACACACACACATCCATACGGACATTTTCTAAAAATGGTGTATTTCGATTCCAAATTTTCTATACAACATTCCTAAGACATTATCTCACAAACTTTTTTTTTTACTATCATAAAGCTTCCTCTAGGAGGAAGCAAAAGATTCCAGTGATTTATCAACAATTGTTTGTAGTGACAATATCTAGTTTCTAGAAAATCTCCATTTTGTGAAAAAGTTATCTTAGTCATGTTAAATACACTTTATTATAATACATGGACTATCTCTATCATTTTAAATAAATAAATCACATTACAACTGTGGTATTTTTAAATTTTAGGTAACTTCTACATTTAGCACTGCTTTGACTAGGGAGTCCGAGGAGAACGACCTTAATTTTTTTATGAGAGCAAATATGAAATTTGTAATTGTAAAGATCATACTGTTGATCCTCTATAGCACTTAAATGAATTCTTATTAAAAAGCTGAGAAGAGAAGCAAATCATTTACAAATCTTGGCACCTGTGAATATATTAAAAGCAATAAATATAACTGGCTAAGGCTTTAGATGCTCTGTAAACACTGAATAAGTAATAAATTTTATATGCCCATTGGAAAAATTAGCATAGGTTTTAATATAACACATTGA
Organism: Torymus aiolomorphi; assembly: GCA_036365515.1. Lineage (NCBI taxonomy): Eukaryota > Metazoa > Arthropoda > Insecta > Hymenoptera > Torymidae > Torymus > Torymus aiolomorphi. The sequence goes on from CM070874.1 coordinate 212,875,560, forward strand.
CAATAAAAGTCATGTAAAACTCTTTTAAAATAGTATGGTCTAATTATTCTGAAACAAGCTATGTTCGTGTAGTTGTCAAAATTGTTACCAAATATTTTTACAACTACACAAACATAGGTTGTTTCACAATAATTAAACAGTACTATTTCAAAAGTTTTTCTTCACTTTTATTGTCAATATTGTTATGTTACCACCTATGCTAATTTTTCCAATGGGCACCTGTGAATATATTAAAAACAATAAATATAACTGGCTAAGGCTTTGGATGCTCTGTAACTGCTGAATAAGTAACAAATTTCACATGCCCATTGGAAAAATTAGCATAGGTTTTAATATAACACGTTGACAATGAAAGTCACGTAATAGTACATTACGATACGGGTGTGGAAGGTAATTATTTACTGCATGAGACGTTTTTCGCACGAGCGAAGCGAGTGAGAAAAGTCGAATGCGGTAAAAATCACCTTACGCACCAGTGTCGTACAGTATTTTATACCACGAGAGCCGAATAATCATATTAAAGTTATGATTTTGAGGTTAGAGTGGTATAAAACTCTTTTAAAATAGTACGCTCTAATTATTCTGAAACAAGCTACGTTCGTGTAGTTGTCAAAATTGTTACCAAATTTTTGAACAACTAGCAAAATCCAAACGCGCTGCGCGCGTACTATATTGTTTTTGAGGTTGTGAATATATATAATTTTTCATTATGATTTCATTTTAATTAGTTTAAATGATAGGATAATCAGATAATTTTTTAATGCATGAACAAATTAATCTTTTTAATTTAATTTAATTTAATTATTTAGTTTTAAATAGTTAAGAAAAATAGATAGGAATCAATTTCAAAAATTCAAATGTAGCGGACGTAGCGAATTTTCGCGCCTATTCCTTATACAGACCAATCAAAATCAATCTTTAAATGCTTCACAACATCTGGCCATCGTTTTTTTTTTTTTTTAAGAGAGGACCTACACGAACACGCAGCAGCGTCGGCATCGGACCGTGCGCAGTGCGCTCGTGCTGCGGCAATAGTACTTCGCGCGGCCGCTCTGCAAGCACGCGGCGCTAACGTGAAGGCACGGAGCCCGGAGGCCGAAAAGAAAATATTCAGAAAATAGCCAGATTCTTGAGCGCCTTAGTGCCGAGACAGTCTCCAAACTCCGTAAAACGGGATGTGATGGAAGTGATCAAGAAGACCTTTTGCTCGATTGACGGCCGGGTGGTGTTTAGTGTAATGGTGTAGTGCTCTCTGGGTATATTGGCGGCAGCAGCAGCAGCAGTAGTGTAAGGAAGACGAGGAAGAGCCGCCTGTGCAGGAAAGAGCATGCGTATACGCATGCTATAGTAGGTAGCGTGGCGGTGGGACTGTCGACGAGGAGCATCAGCAACAGCAGTGTCAAAAGCAGCAGCTACCAGCGGCGGCGACAGCAACAGCATCATCAACATAAGCAGGTAGCAGTGGCGTCGGCGACGGTAGCAGCAGCGGCAACATGCATGAGCACGAGCGAAGAGAGCAACCTGTATTGGAGGATCTGCTCTGCACCCTCTTCTCCCAGGTCAACTAGATCAAGGGCTGCAAGATACGCGATGCCGGTAACGAACCTTATGCCTTCGTCGAGTTCACGAAACACCAGTGCGCCGTCGCGGACTTCGCCGCCATGAACAAGCGCGTCTTCTGCTTCAACAAGAAGATGAAGGTTAACTGGGCCACGCGTCCGTGCAACCAGCCCAAGCTCGACGGCCACCATCAAATATTCGTCGGCGACCTCTCGCCCGAGATCGAGACGCAGACAGTGCGTGAGGCTTTCACGACCTTCGTCAAGATCAGCGATTGCCGTATCGTGCGCGACTCACAGATGCTCAAGAGCAAGGGTATTACGCCTTCGTATTGTCTGCGAAGAAGAGCGACGTCGAGGCGGCGATCGCCGCGATGAAGCCACCCCACCCTTTGGGGAGAAGAAAATGGAGACCCAAACAGTGTTGTACCCAATGCTGACAACACGCTCAACAGGTTACAGATCCGTATTATGGCTAGCATAATATGGTCAACAGCAGGCTCAATACATGAATAGCATGAGAATACCAGCACCAGCTGCAGGCACATGGCAACCAAGACAAATAGGTAAGTAGGTCACCACCAGTCTTTTTATAAATTTGTTGATTTATGGGGACAATTCTTAGGCTGAAATCCCATGGTGCAGAATAGAGCTGCAGAATAAAGTTTGCGTCATGGAGACAGCCACTCTGGCTGTTGCCATAATGCAACCTCTATTCTGCAGCTCTATTCCGCTCCATGTGATTTCAGCCTAACGGCCTGTCTTCAATAGGCGAATGATAAATTATGCATGATGAAAAAAATTTTGTTGTCCGATATCTAATGAATTTGTAGTCAGTGGTTGAAGAAGAACACACCTTCTCTCTAAGCGGGTGACATACATAACCACTGACTACATATTCAGTAGATATCGGACAACAAAATTTTTTTCATCATGCATAATTCATCATTCATAATTCATCATTCGCCTATTGAAGACAGGCCGTTATATGTTGCCAGAGTTTATGAACATTATGCTTCCATAAACTATTTGTATCAGTAATCCATTTTTTTAATTTATTTTTTCATTAAATATTTTTTTTAACTGTTGGTATCACAAGATTATTATTTAGTTATACTTTTTGAAGATAAAACTTTATTTTGTTCAAAATAAAAGTAAAAAAGTGATTCAATTGTGAAACTTTCTTTAATTAACAATGGTCTAAATAGATTTCCATTTTTACTAGAAATTATTTTAATTATGCTCTTTTGTAATATTTTTTAGTCTGAATAATATTTTTATGTGCACCGCCCCATGCTATAATTCCCTAATTAGCTATACTACTAAAAAAAGCATAATAAACAATTTTTAATTGTTTCATCATCGTAAACTCTTCTAATTTATAAAAAACGATTATTAAATATTCAATTTCTTAATTATAAATTCAATATGTTTATCCCATTTTAGATGACAATCAATGTTAATCTCGAAGTACGTACTAGGAGACGCTCTTTTACATTCATAATTGCTGTTGCAAATTTTGATTTCTTTTACTGTATGCGTTATCATTTTTGTACGGGTCCTACAAAATTATATTGCGGTTTTATAAGATTAGTATTGTAAGAATAATATATATATATTATAACTAATGATAATACTTTTTTCAGATTTTATAACTATACTCTGCACCACTGGTTATTGATGGCATCCCTGTAAGCCTAATACTCGTAGAATACAGCAAGCTAAGAAAATTAGAGGAAATGGCTCGTTGTACATATTATAGGCAGTTTTCCTGAAGAATGTGCCCATGATGTAAGTATGCTTCGGACTGGGATTTTATTTAATAGTATAGCCAAACAACCTCCAAGTTTCCGTCTGTCTGCTCCTCTGTTTCTGGCAGTTCGATACAGCTCTCCTCATCCCTACTGCTTAACACATTATTAATATATTTTGTTTTGCCCTAGGGCGAAGAGCTCCTATAGACGACATCACGACGTCTTCAGGTACTGCTGTCACCGTTTTGTTTATTACGACCAGATGGTGGAGGCATGCATTTTATGTGGACATCGGCACCCTTTCAACGTTTTGAAAAAATTTCCCGGTGAGTAGTTTGCTGTAAGAAAGTTTACAGCTTTTCTATAGCTAAAACCTATCCTATAACTTCTCATTTACCTTTGACAGGAGCTTGGCTTCTCTGTGCTCCCTCCGCTGCCAACTTGTTCCTGTTTTAATTATGTTTTATTGCCCAGGGCGAAGAGCTCCTGTAGACATCGCGACGTCTTTTGTTGCTGCTGTCGCGGTTTTGCTACATCATCGGCCGCGTTTACTTGCTGCTCTCTATGGTAAGGAGTTACGATTCTGTGAGGAGTAAGGCGCATTCGAGTAAGTTGTTAATCTGTCGCGGTTGTCATGCTTGTTTCGCACGATGAAACACGCTCACTTTCAATCTGTAGTAGTAACAGTGATTATATATATGGAAAAATCTAACATACAATATATATTTTGCTTGTTGTCTATGACTTGCTTTAAAAAGATCCATAATTAGACTTAAGGGGGTCCGAAAGTCAATTAAAAATTCAAATTTCGCGCCACAATATAGCAGACGAAAAAATAAGTAATTTGCTCATAACAAATAGTAAAAACAATATTACGGAAAACCAGGACTGCATTGCCCTACGTTACATTATTATCTATCATTTAACAAAATTTGAAGTTTCTATATAAATATTTCGCTGAATGGCATTTGAATTACTTGATTTTGAGACATTATTCAAATGCCATTCAGCGAAATATTTATATAGAAACTTCAAACTTTGTAAAATGATAGATAATAATGTAACGGAGGGCAATGCAGTCCTGGTTTTCCGTAATATTGTTTTTACTATTTGTTATAGGCAAATTATTTATTTTTTCGTCTGCTATATTGTGGCGCGAAATTTGAATTTTTAATTGACTTTCGGACCCCCTTAATCCAATTTTTTAGTCTAATTTTTATAGTTTGCTTACTAGCTAATAACTCTTTGAGTATCCATCTTTAGGATTGTCCTTGCAATCATATGAGGCAATATTCTGAATTTTGAATTAAACTGAGAGTGAATTGGCTAACCTGCATCTCATTTTTCTTTTGAAAAATTCATTGTTTCTATAGCATTTTTAGCTCGATTGTTCAAATTAATTTTTTTTTATTCTTCGAGTGCTGCTCGAGTACTATATGCTGTGCTTATTGGAGTGCTGTAGAGGATTTACAATACGATACCCACTATTACGAATTTTGTAGTCGCTTTCATGTGAAAACTCTGAAATATAACTCATTCATTTTCACATGCAAGCGAATATGAAATTTGTAATAGTAAACATCATATTGTTGACCTTCTATAGCTCTTATATGAATTTAACAATAAGACTGACTTTTGGAGGTTATAGCAATTAGTTTTCATAATTTTTGCAGGCTCAAGCAGATACGTTACTCAACTATGCCTTCGTGCAATAAATATTAAATACAGTGTATATTGTATACAGGTTTGCTAGATCTGATGGACATACTCAGACTATGTAAGATTCCAGACGTGTATACAAGAAAATCATGCTTCTTTTAAAATATATAAATCTACTACCAGATATTAACTTGAAGAGGCATGATTGAGTAAATAATTTGTAGGAGCGTGCAAAAATGATTGGAACCTACTATCTTAACCACCAAAAGTCAGTTTTATTGTAAAACAACAACCAGGAAAGTAATATTATTGTACAAAAACTGTATTAATAATTTATTTTCTATAAATCAAATCAATTTGCAGAATTTTTACGATAAATTATTTTAATTATTCTCTTTTGTAATTTTTGTAGTCTCAATAATATTTTTATGTGCACCACCCCATGCTATAATTCCCTAATTAGCTATACTCTTGAAAAGAGCATAATAAACAACTTTTAATTGTTACATCATCATAAACTCTTGTAATTTATAAAAAACGATCATTAAATATTCAGTTTTTTAATTATAAATTCAATATGTTTATCCCATTTTAGATGACAATCAATGTTAATCTCTAAGTACGTACTAGGAGACGGTCAAACCTCCGCAAGTCCAATTTTCGGAGGACTAGGAGAGGTTCCTACTATTACCACACAATAAACATTTCTGGAGTTAAAGACCCTAACACCTTACCTAAAAGACGTAAGTTATTTCGTATTTTTTTAAAAATCGAACAATTTGAACAATAATCTATACGTATTTTCCTTTTTTGTAGTCGTTGCACTTTAACAATAATATGTTTAATGATATATATTAATAAAATATACATAAATTATGTAAAATATAAGGAATCAAGTCAAGTTATTTATTATGAAGTCAATTTATTAAAAAGATTGTATTACCTGAATATATTCAATTTCATGCGATATTTGCATTATTTGTTTTTTTTTTCTCCAATATTCAATAAAATCACAAAACTTCTTTTCTCTTTTAGCAAGGGCATTATATATGCAATAGTAACATAATCTTTTCAATATAATTGCCATTCTTTGAATGTCTAGATGTGGTTAATTATCCTACATCATAAAAAGAAAAAAAAAACATAGAATGATTCTATTTTCTAAATAAAAAGTGAGATACAATATGTTAAATAAGTTTCCTGAAAAAACTGTTGAAGTTAATACTTATCTGATAAAATTGCCACAATGTTTTTCCCTTTTTTTTGAATTGTAACTATAACTTCTACACATATTTCCAATAAAAAAACACAAACTTTCAAGATTTATGACAGAACTTGGTATCTTGGGCCACAGTGTAAGGCTGTAGCCTTTGAAATAAAAAAAAATGGAAAAATGAGGGAATATAGGGTATAGGTCAATGCGACACAGCTGTTATTAGTTTAATTAGTAAACAGCATTGATTCAAGGGGATGTGTATATGTGTATCGCAAGTGAAATTAAACACAGCTTGCTAAAAGAGCGAACACCATTTAATTAAAGTTTTTTTATTGGAAATATCTATAGAAGTCACAGTTACAATTCAACGAGAGGAAAAATATTGTGTCAGTTTTATCAGATAAGTAATACTAACTTCAAAATTTTTTTTAAGGAAACTTATTTAATATTGTGCCTCACTTTTTATTTAAAAAATAGATTCTTTGTGTTTTCTTTTTTCTTTTTAGGATGTAAAAGGATAATTAACCACATCTAGACATTCAAAGAATGGCAATTCTATTGAAAAGTTTATGCTACTATTGCATATATAGTGTCCTTACTAAAGAGAAAAGAAGTTTTGTGATTTTATTGAATATTGGAGAAAAAAAAATAATAATGCAAATATCGCAAGAAATTGAATACATTCAGGTAATATAATTTTTTTTTAATAAATAACTTGACTTGATTCTTTATATTTTACATAATTTATGTATATTTAATCAGAATAGATCATTAAATATATTATTGTTGCAGCGCAAAGACTGGGAAAAGGAAAATACATATGTATTATTGTTTAAATTCTTTGCTTTTTAAAAAATAAGAATGGTTCTAACTTTTTTCAAGGAAGACTTTAGGATCTATAACTCCAGAGATCTTCATTGTGTGGTAATAGTAACAACCCCTTCAAGTCCTGGGAAAATTAGTACCGAAGGTCTAAGCTTCTTCAAGTTAGTAGTTTTGTGTCACATCGAGTGGAGTATGCAATTTTTGTTTTTGTGCAAAAGCAGTGGCGATAGTTTCCGTCTAAAAAGATGATAGCAGTCACGATTCGATAAAGAGGCATCGTGCATACTATGAGCGTGCTATTTTGTTGCTCCGCTACGCCGTTCCGTTCCGGTGTGCGTGGAACGGTCAGTCGATGCTGAATTCTGGCATTCTGGAGGAAAGCATTCATTTTCGAAGTGCCTTGATTTTGTAACCGGTTCGTAAAAAGTACACTTCGCACCATCTGCTCCGATCGTCGATAAAAGCCACGAAGTAGCGAGCACTGCCAAGCTAGATGTGGAGGCAAACAGACGATGGCTCTACACCTGTGACGCTGGACATTTCTTAGAACTTGAAATTTTGAACAATTATGTATAATGAGAAATGCGTATAGGCGAAATACGCATAATTATTTATAATAAGAAATAAGTATAGGCGAAATACGTTTAATTATTTATAATAGAACATGCGTATAGGCGAAATACGCAGAATTATTTATAATAAAAAATGCATATAGGAAAAATACTTACAATTATCTAGAATAAGAAATGTGTATAGGCGAAATACGCATAATTATTTACAATAGAACATGCATATAGGCGAAATACGCAGAATTATTTATAATAAAAAATGCGTATAGGCGAAATACGTAGAATTATTTATAATAAAAAATGCGCATAGGCGAAATACGCACAATTATAATAAAAATGCGTATAGACGAAATGCGCATATTTATTTATAGAAAAATGCGTATAGGCGAAATACGCACAATTATCTATAATAAGAAATGCGTATAGACGAAATACGCATAATTGTTTATAATAGAACATGCGTATAGGCGAAATACGCAGAATTATTTATAATAAAAAAATGCGCATAGGCGAAATACGCACAATTATAATAAAAATGCGATGACGAAATGCGCATTTAAGATTTTGTAAATACAGTTACCAACATAAATTTTAACAAAAAAAAACCTCAAATAACACCTTCTGTAATGCTCCGCTAAAATAGGACCTTTAATAACGCGCTGCTCAAATAGCGCCTTATGTAGTGTTTCGCCCAAATAGCACCTTCTTCTTCCCACCCGACAAATTAATGATAGCCTGGGATTATTAGCTCCTTAGTTTCCGTATAGAACATTATTTTGAATCCATGTATTTATGTAAAACGTAGATTTTGTAGCGAGGTTCGTTATCCTATTAGTCTATTTCTAGTACACCATAAGAATGACTTAGTTACTTTTTTTTTTTTTTTTTTTTTTTTTTTTTTTTTTTTTTTTTTTATATTTGATCTGCAATCAAATATAGTTTTTATGAATTACAGGCATAGTTTGTTTTCATAATTTTGCATGATGTTATTTTATTTGCAGCAATTGAATCTGCAATTGAATCTAAATAATAGAATTTTGCATCCGAAAGTCAATTAAAAATTCAAATTTCGCGCCACAATATAGCAGACGAAAAAATAAGTAATTTGCCTATAACAAATAGTAAAAACAATATTACGGAAAACCAGGACTGCATTGCCCTCCGTTACATTATTATCTATCATTTTACAAAGTTTGAAATTTCTATATAAATATTTCGCGGCATTTGAATAATGTCTCAAAATCAAGTAATTCAAATGCCATTCAGCGAAATATTTATATAGAAACTTCAAACTTTGTTAAATGATAGATAATAATGTAACGGAGGGCAATGCAGTCCTGGTTTTCCGTAATATTGTTTTTACTATTTGTTATGGGCAAATTACTTATTTTTTCGTCTGCTATATTGTGGCGCGAAATTTGAATTTTTAATTGACTTTCGGACCCCCTTTTCGACAGTAATTAATTTTGTGACAGTAAATAATTTCTTCACTGATTTGTAATGAAATATTGTTTTTATGATTTTGCATGTTATTAATACCGAAGCAATTGATAATTTCTTAAGCACCTATAAGCAAACAATAATTTCTTTATTACTTTACAATCGAAAATAGTTATTGTAATTTTGCATGATGTTATTTAATTTGCCTCAATTTTTACCGACGGAGCACAAGCTATATTGTTTTTAGTAGAAAAAATATATATATAACGATATATGAAGAATAATGAGTGCATTGCCCTCCGTAATTACATTATTAATCATTCTGTAAAATGACAAGTCAATATTCACAAGCGTCTAAGAATGGCATTTGAACGAAATTTTCGTTCAAATGCCATTCTTAGATGCCTTAAAATATCGACGTAAAACTTTGCACAATGATTCATAATGTCATTACGGAGGGCAATGCACTCATGATTTTGCATAACATTTAAAAAATAAAAATAGATTTTTGTACCATATGGGTAATTTGTATCATCGCGATATTCGCTAGTTGGCGACGGCAGCGACGGCAGGGGCGGAGGAGGGGCCAGCGGCCAGCGGCCTTGCCCGTGTGTCTGTACGCGCATGCGCTGTAGGCTGCCGCACAGCTGAGCACTGAGCTGCGTCGACGTGTCGTCGAGTGTTCATACGTTACACCGCGTCGCGGTCGCGAAGTGTCGTACATCTTAACCCCAGACTAACGTAGTACGTCAACACCCGGTCGTCCTACCGACGATCCCTCCTGGAGTGGGTTCGTCGTTCCTGTGCCTGCCTGCGAGCTGTTTCTTTCTCCCCCGTCTCCAATCGTTCACTCTCTGCTCCGGAAAAAGCTATAGTCGGGTTAGGTTATAGCTTTCGCGTATGGACTAACGACGTATGTTTGTGCGTGGATTTGTTGGCATGCTAATGGGTAGGTGTTTATAATTCTTATTTTTTCAAAGTCAATGAGATTGAGATATGGAAAAAGGATTGAATGAAGACTATTTTTTTTCAGTTTGCATAAAGATAAGGATTTGAAGAAGTATTTGACATTTTTTGAGAGATAAAACAAGAGAGAGCTCCAACATGTCACTAAATAGGAGCACTTGTGATGTTCTATTATCTGTAGTAGATGACATAGAATTAATAGCTAAGAAGCTGATTGAGAATATTATAGCCCAGAAGCACATGAAACTTTCTACCACCGAACACACGAATCTCATAGAACTACGTGTTAGGAAGGACAAGGAGTTTAAGACAATTTTGGTTAAGGCTGATGAGCAAGCCAAAATTAATTTGAAAATGGAAGCATTGAAAGCAGAAGTAGATCGTCAAGATCAGGATATTCAACAGTTGCAGCGTCAGCTCAAGGAAGCTGAACAGATACTTGCTACTGTGATCTATCAAGCTAAACAGAAACTGTCATCCATTGTAAGGGCAAACAAAAGACCTGTGGCTTTCGAAGAGCTTATCAAGTTTGCTCATAGAATAAGTGCATCAAATGCCATATGTGCGCCACTTGCTTGGCAACAGGGTGATCCTAGAAGGCCATATCCTACAGACATTGAGATGAAACTAGGCTGTCTTGCTCGTTTGAATGATCTCCCTCTGAATGCACAGATGGTGGGGCCTCATTCCAACCTTTCAAAAGATTTGCAATAGAGTCCCTCCTGGAGCAGCAGCGCCGGCTGCACGAGGAGCGTATGTGCATGTGCTTCAGGCTGCAGAACACCTGCGTCGTCGATGTAACACAAATAGAGGATGCACTTGCATTATGGGAGAAATTAAAAACAGTGCAAAGAAGACACTAGATCAAGGAGAAGAGGTCGAGGACTCACTAGGCAATGTTGTAAATAGGAAAACATGAGGATTCAGAGACGAGGTCTTCTGTAAAAGGGTTTTTATTTTTTTTTATTCCTTTATAGTTTATGAATATTATGGAGTCTTAATTTGTAATCTTACAAAATACTTTTTGTGCATGAAATTGAAAAAAAAAAACTAAAAATATAGTTTTTGTAAAGTATGGTTATGTTTACAAAATAAGTCTCCTTTCAATAGGGATTCTAGAATTATCATTCTGATAAAGAAACTTATAAAATTGTTTTTGGGAAGGCATTTTGTACACTTTTGAATTTTTGTTTTAATTCAAATGTGAAAAATAACATGGTGCGATTACTAATTTTTTGGTGCGAACTTAATTTTTTATCTTGAGTTATCTAGATCAAGAAGCAATGTACACTTATAAATAGATTTCTCACTTTTGACAGCTTCTTTTTGCACTATGTATTTAGTATGAAATTTCTAGTAGAGCTAGCCTCACCTTAAGCAGTGTCTTTATTCATCAATAAATTTTTTGTATGGTAAGTCGGATATCTGAAATTGATTGAGAAACCCCATATAAAGAAGTTTGAAATCATGGTTACTACTTATGTAATGACAGCTGTGTTAATATTGATGCTAGCATTCAGTTATGTATAGATATTATTTATATATAGTTTATGGTTATGGTATCTGTACATAGGTTCGTTTCTATTTTTGTCGTAATTTCTATTTTTGTCTTGTTTTCCCGGCAAAAGATACCAGGTTGATAGAAAATTTTCTGATTTTCCTTTTTTTTCTACACTTGTCAGGGTGTTCAAATATAAAATAACCACCATAATTTACTAAACCAAATTTTTTTTCTCAGTACAGTTCTTCATCATCCAATAAAACAGGAGCTATTTTAATTAAATAGCACCAAATGGGGAACTACAATTTTCAACAATGGCATCACAGTGGGTAACCTTGAGTGAAGGGCTTCCTGAGACATGCAGCTTGACAGCGTCATCTTCTTGCAGATTATCCATGGAACCTGATCTGTAGTAGGTATTTATTTTAATATACTGTAACGACTTTGTGGCCTGTTGTTAGAGAAATTGTTTTTTCAGTAATCTACCTTTCGACAATTGCTACAACTTCATTTTTTTTGTTTCAGGGTTTTCATTATCCTTCGAGAAAAAGCAGCACCTATATAGAGCCCACCTGTCAGATTTAACAGGTCTACTCATTATTCGGTGTTGTTGATGTTTATTTTGAGGTGCTGTGTTTTAGTACTTAATTTAAAAAAGAATGAGAATCATAAAAATCCGCTTCTATAATGCATTTCAGACATCGCATGTTTAAAGCTGATTTCATCTTTCTGTAAGTAGGAATAATTTAATGAAAAAAAAAATTTAGTTATGCAATTTTTAGGATTTAGTTGAGGCACTGTTTGTGTATTTCTTAGAATTGTCAGACTGAAAAGTTACATATTTTCATTTTTTTATAAATTATATTATGTATATTTTCAGAAAGATAATCAACTCAAAAATACATGCGATGTCTGCGATGCATTAATGAAGCGGATTTTTATCATTCTTACAGTCTTTTCGATTAAGTACGGACACATCATCTGAAAGTAAATATCGATTACATTGAATGGCCAATACACCTGCTATATCTGATAAGTGGCTTTTTTATCGTAGGAACAAGATGACTTTTCTTTTCGAGTTCTAAATTTTGGCCTTATAGTGTAGTGTAGTGTAGTGAGTGTTGTCAAAAGATCTATAAATCTATGCTCAGGCCTGCTGTAACAGATATGTTCACAAAATGCAAGGCATCCAATATTTAAATTAAGATTGCATAGTTGAGCAATAAATCTAAGAACAGGTACAAATTGTGAAAAAGTTATTTTAACATGTGAAATTCAGTTTGATTTGTAGTAATTAATGAATAATGAGGTGGCTTACCTATTATCAACTACCACCAAGTTCAGATTTCATAAGAGAAAATACATTTAATTAAATTTGCTGAATTTGCAACTTGAAAAGACAAATTAATCCTGTTCCTATAATATAAAAGCCACCAGTTAGATTTAGCAGGTGAACTCATTATTCAGTGTAGTTGATATTTACTGTAAGGTGCTGTGTTTTACTACTTCATTAAAAAAAGTATGAGAATGATAGAAATACGCTTCTATAATGCATTTCAGGCATCGCATGTATTTTTAAGCTGATTTCATCTTTCTGTAAGTAGGTATATAATTTAATGAAAAAAAAATTTAGTTATGCAATTTTTCAGATTTAGTTGATGCACTGCTTGTGTATTCCTTAGAAGTGGCAGATTGAAAAGTTACATATTTTCATTTTTTTATTAAATTATATTATGTATACTTTAAAAAAGATAAAGTCAACTAAAAAATTTCTCTGTCCTTTGACAGGAACGTAGCTTCTCTGTTCTCTCTCCGCTACCAATTTATTCATGTTTTAATTCTTCTTTATATTGCCTAGGACGAAGAGCTCCTGTAGACGATATCACGACGTCTTGAGCTGTGGCTGTTACCGGATTTTTTTATTGGGACCACGTGAAGGGGGGGGGTATGTTTTTACATGGACCTCGGCAACCTCTGAAGTTTTTGAAAAAATTTTCCGGTGAGTAGTTTCCTATAAGAAGGTTTACCGGTTTAGTTTACAGCTAGCATCTATCCTGCAACTATTCCCTTCCCTTTCACGGGAGCGTGGCTTCTCTGTGCTTCTTCCGCTACTAATTTATTTATGTTTTAATTCTGCTTTATTTTGCCTAGGGCGAAGAGCTCCTGTAGACGACATCACGACGTCTCAAACTGTTGCTGTTACCGGATTTTTTTTTTTTTTTTTTTTATTGGGATCAGGTGGTGGAGGCATCTTTTTTATCTGGACATGGGCAACCTCTGAAGATTTTGGAAATATTTTCTGGTGAGTAGTTTGCTGTAAAAAGGTTTTCATCATACCCCGGCCGAAAGTGCTCCAAAACATGCGCGTTTTGCGGCCGCGAAGTTGCACATTACAGTCACATGTTTTTAGCATACGACGTGACTATAACCTGCAAATTCCCGGCTGCAAAACATACATATTTCGGCGCCCTTTCGAGTCAGGGTATGATGAAAAATAGTATACGCACCTCGGCCGGAAAGTAGAATATCATATTCGCGTGTTTGCCGTCCTCGGCTTCGCCTCGGACGGCAATCTATACGCGAATGTAATATCCTACTTCCCGGCCTAGGAACGTAATATACTATTACTGCTTTACTTTACAGTTAGTATCTATCCTGCCACTATTCCCTTCCCTTTCACAAGAGCGTGGCTTCTCTATGCTCCTTCCGCTACTCATTTATTCATGTTTTAATTCTTCTTTATATTGCCTAGGGCGAAGAGCTCCTGTAGACGACATCACGACGTCTTGAGCTGTTATTGTTACCGGATTCTTTTTACTGGGATCAGATGGTGGAGGTATGTGTTTTATGTGGACATCGGCAACCTCTGAAGTTTTTGGAAAAATTTTCTGGTGAGTAGTTTGCTGTAAGAAGGTTTACGCTTTACTTTATAGCTGGCATCTATCCTGCAACTATTCCCTTCCCTTTCACAGGAGCGTGGCTTCTCTGTGCTCCTTCCGCTACAAATTTATTCATGTTTTAATTATACTTTATTATTGCCTAGGGCGAAAATCCCCACTATACCACATCACGGCGTCTTGAGCTGCTGCTATCGCGGTTTTGCTATATCATCGGCCGCGTTCACTTGCCGCTTTCTATAGTAAGGAGGTAGGATTCTGTGAGGGGTACGACACATTCTTCAAGTACGAAATTAATTAGTCGCATCTTGTCACAAAAACCAACGGAGCGCATCATCTAGACTCCATTATCGGTCACCTGGAACGCGAAGACCTCATATCCGATCTGTGCCGATACCTGGACACAAAAATCTACAGAGCGTATCACCTACACCATCATCAGCCGCCTGGAACAGCTAGACCTGGTAATCGAGCTGTCCCGTCACCTGGCCACAAAAACCTACGGAGCGCGCACTACCCGAACTCCATAATAAGATGCCTGGAAAAGCTAGAACTCGTAATCGAGCCGTCCTGACATCTGCATACAAATATCTACGAAGCGTATCTCCTACACTCATCGGCCACCTACTATCACCTACTATCATCTTCCACCTGGAATAGCTAGAACTCGCAATCAAGCTGTCCGTTGCTTGGGCACAAAAACCTACGGAGCGCATCATGTATACTCCATCGGCCACCTTGAACGCCTAGACTTCGCATCCGATCTGTGCCGACACCTGGAAAAATCTACAGAGCGCATCAGCTACACTCCATCATCAGCTGCCTGGAACAGCTAGACCTGGTAATCGAGCTATCCCGTCACCTGGCCACAAAAACCTACGGAGCGCACTACCCAGACTCCATAATAAGACGCCTGGAAAAGCTAGAATTCGCAATCGAGCCGTCATGACACCTGGACACAAAATTCTACGGAGCGCATCACCTACACTCTATCATCGGCGACCTGGAACAGCTGACCTCGCAATCGAGCCGTCCCGTCATCTGGGCATCAAAACCTACGGAGCGGACTGCCAGGACTCAATCATCAGCCGCCTGAAAAAGCTAAACTTGGTAATCGAGCAGCCACGTCACCTGAACATAAAAATCTACGCAGCGCTTCATATAGACTCCATCATCGGCCAACTTGAACGCGTAGACCTCGCATCCGATCTGTGAAACCTACGAAGCGCACTATAAACGATATCGCGACGCCTTCAGTTGCTGCTGTCGCTGTTCTGCTGTGTACATAATCAGGCGCGTTCACTTGTTGCTCTCTATGGTAAACAGTTACCAGTCTGCGAAAAATAAGGCAGATTCGAGTAAGTTGATAATCTGTCACAATTGTCTTGCTCGTTTTGTACTATGGAACAAGCTCACTTTTTTACGGGTATCCATTTTTAGGATTGCAGTTGCAATCGTGAATAAATTGACTAACCTGCATCTCACTATAATAAGACATGTGTATAGGCGAAATATGCATGTCTTTATAATAGAACGTGTGTATAGTCGAAATACACAAAATTATTTATTATAAAATGCGTATAGGCGAAATGCGCACAATTAGTAACACTGAAAAGTGCGTATAAGCGAAATACGCATATGTCTTTATAATAGAACATGTGTATAGGCGAAATACACAAAATTATTTATTATAAAATGCGTATAGGCGAAATGCGCACGATTACTAACACTGAAAAGTGCGTATAAATGAAATACGCATAATTATTTATAAAAGAAATACACAAAATTTTTTATAAAAGACAATGCGTATAGGTGAAATACGCACAATTATTTGTAATAAAAATGCGTATAAACGAAATACGCATAATTATTTATAAAAGAAATACACACAAAATTTGTTATACAAGACGATGCGTATAGGCAAAATACGCACAATTATTTGTAATAAAAATGCGTATATGTGAAATA
The DNA here is from genome assembly GCA_036365515.1 of Torymus aiolomorphi. Lineage (NCBI taxonomy): Eukaryota > Metazoa > Arthropoda > Insecta > Hymenoptera > Torymidae > Torymus > Torymus aiolomorphi. Next base: position 212,891,914 of record CM070874.1, read on the forward strand.
CGCACTATTAATAACAATAAAAAATTCGTATATGCAAAATACGCATCATTATTTATAATAGGAAATACGTATACGCGAAATACGTACAATTGTTTATAATAAAAAATGCGTATAGGCGAAATACGTAAATACTGATTTGAACAATAGAAAATACAGATAGATGTGTATTATTATTACAGTATAATAATACTACAGATGTTTAATATTCTTGAAATATGTAGCGCCATCTATGTTAAAATCTATTACGATTTTCCAGAGATGGCGCTTGTGTCATATTTCATGAATAGTATGTACTTCCTACTTTACCGACCTATGGGTCGGTCAAATCGCAGAATTGAGTTTGACACCCCCTTAAAATCTATTTCTTGAGGATTAATTTATAATTTTTTTTTAATTTAGTTTATAATTAAATTTAATTTAATTTATAAAAAGATAATTTTAGTTTATAATATCTCTGAAAATTATGAACCAATCATTTTGCCAAAAAGACTCTACCGAGAACTATCAATAATATACCTGTACAATGAATTTTGAAGCGAATAAGACAATTTTACTATCGTAATAGTTGAACATCCAAAACTCATTTTTTTTTTATTTTTAAATTTTTACATTTTTGTTAATAACAAAAGAACCGTGATGGCTAGAAAATTAATTTTTTTTAGAAAATATAGGTAATTTAATTATGTTTCGAATGCTATAAATTACATTCAATTAAGGGGCAAGCCATGGTTAGGGGGTCGAAAAATCGATTTTTTTTTTTATGTACTATTTTGATAGCAAATTTTCCGCTGAATACTATGCTTCCAACCGCATTTCCAAATTCGATTTCGTTTAGAAAATACAGCTAAAACCGTGAAGTCACTTTTTTGCATATTTAGTGATTTTTCTTAAATTATCCATTTTAGATATACTATTGTTAATCTTATATTATTTTATGCTTCACAGCATACAATACTGAATTTAGAACGTAAATGTACATTGACATAGTAGGCAAACTTAACTCGAGGTATAAACCTCGTGTATTTTACTTTTACTCTACTTATACAAAAGTATAATACGTACAATACATATAGATGGTTTAAAATCTCATCTGTTTACGTTCTGTCAGCGCCATAGTCGTTGGGATTTAAACTAAAAGTGTTTTGAATATAATTGAATCTGCATTTTTCAATGCAATTTATTCAGTATTGACAAAAAATTTTTTTGTAAATAAAGTGCTGTGTAGAACTCTTTTAACTGAGAGTGTAGAAGACAGCGATTTTAGGTTAACTGCACTGTGCAAAGTGTTGTTAATATTTTTAATTTAGTGAGTTCAGTGAGTGACTTTTATTTGTGTTTTTTAGTAACTAACATTATAGAGGATTAGATATTAGCCACTATGGATTCTGACAAGAGAAATAGAACATCAGGAGCTCCAGGAAAGAAGAGAAAATTTGGAAGAAAAAAAAACCATAAAGGATTTAACAAAAATTCAGAGAATGTTCAACAAAAAATCACGAACAAAAGGAAAAGAAGTACAACTTCAGGGAAAATAAAAGATATATCTGTAGAAGCGTCACAAACAAGAAACAGAATAATAGATATAAACATTCTGTTCTTACAGCTGGAGAAATTTCTTGTATGTGCAACATGTAAAGGACAAGTTAAAATTATAGAAGAAGATATTCGAGGACTTGGCTCCAAATTTAACATTATGTGCAAAAATTGTTCAGAGAGAAGAATTAGAAGCACGAGCAACCAAGTTGGAGCTCAAAGCAATGCTTATGAAACCAACAGACGCAGTCTTCTTGCACTAAGAGCAATTGGGCAAGGATATGCTGCATTGCAAACTTTTTGCAGAATCATGGATTTGCCACCACCTGTTGCACATAGTTTTTATGACCATCTCAATGAAGATTTAAGCAAAGTGACTCAAGAGGTAGCACAAAATTCTATGCAAGAAGCCGTCAAAAAGGAAACAGCATTAACACCAGCTGAAAATCAAGGCCTAGATGTATCTGGTGATGGGTCATGGAGAAAAAGAGGATTTTCTTCATTGCAAGGAATTTCAGGTTTGATTGGCTTGCGTTCTCAACAAGTTCTTGACATATTTATCAAGAACAGTTTTTGTACATATTTAAAGTGGGAAAATAGAAAAGGCACAGAAGAATATGAAGACTGGTTCAGTGATCATCAAGATAAATGTGCAGCAAACCATGAAGGAAGTGCTGGAAAGATGGAAGTCGATGGAGTTGTGGAAATGTTTAGAAGATCTCAAGAAAAGTATAATGTAAAATACCATCATTACATTGGAGATGGAGATTCGAAAGTGTACAGTGCTTTGTGCCAGGCCAAACCGTATGGAGATGAAGTTAAAGTTGAGAAGAAGGAGTGTGTGGGACACGTCCAGAAACGAATGGGAACCAGACTCAGGAATTTAAAGAAAAATTTTGGAAAAAACTTATTAGACGATGGAAAAATCATTGGAGGCCAAGGACGATTAACAGCAAAAGTAATTGATCAGCTCACCACATATTATGGTAATGCCATCAGAAACAACAAGGACTCTGTAGAAAAAATGCTGAATGCTATATGGGCTACGTACTACCACAAGATTTCCACAGACCAGAATCCTAAACATCATTTATGCCCACCAGGACAGAGCAGTTGGTGCAAGTGGCAAAAAGCGAAGGCTAAAAAAAAACTAAAAGATTTTCATCATAAAGGCAGTATTCCTGCAGTGATTATGGAGCAGTTGAAACCAATTTACAAAGATCTCTCTGAACAGGAGCTGCTTCACAGATGTTTAGGCGGTTACACCCAAAATAGTAATGAGAGTTTTAATAATTCAGTTTGGAAGATTGTAACCAAGACCTCCTTCAGTGGTGTACATGTGCTCACAGCAGGTGCTTGTATTGCTGTCACTTGCTTCAACGATGGAAGAGTTGGTTTTCTGAATATTATGGAAGCCTTTGATGTGAAACCTGGAGTAGCTGCAATTGAGTGGGCACAGAAAAGCAATGACATCAGATTATTTCATGCTGAGAGGAATGCCGAAGAAAATACTTTAGAAAATAGGAGAAAACGAAGGAGACTGCAAATGAATTTACCTGAAGAGTCATATGCACCAGGTTCTTACTAGAGTAGGTAAAAAGTTATTTTTATGCGATAATAGCTAATATAATATTTATTAATTTTTTTCTTTTTACAGGTGTGTTATTGGCTCTCATAAAAGGATTAATTTATTTTGAGGTTATTTTTACTGTCAATAACATTTATGTCTAACAATGTTTTCAGCCTAGTACGAAAAAAAAATAAGTACAACATTTATGTATTAATCTAAAAAATTTAAAAATATTGTTGAATTAATGAAATTCTTTTTTATAGGTTTATTCAACAGTTAAAATGATTTAGCCAGGACTACTTTCATCTAATTGGCATCTGTTTCATTTTTCCACTAAAGTATATCATACAGAATGAAAAAAAAATTTTTGGTAAGTAGTTTTGAAACTTATATAAAGTTATAGAAAACCAAAACTTTGAATTGAATTTCTGAATAACTTGTTTTTTGTATTTACAGGGACTTTGCCGCAGGATTTCTTTTAAATAAAGTAAGCTAGAGGTTTGGAAATTTAGGAGTATCTTTAAAATTGTGTTGGTTATAGAAAATGTGAGGTACTTTTTTGAAAAAGGCTTTAGAAAAAAAAATTATAAAATAAAATTACAAAAAATATTGAAATTTTAATAAAAAAAAACATAAAAAAAATTAGATTTTTCATTAAAAAACAATTTTAAAAATTTTTTAAAAAAAAAGTAGCTCACATTTTCTATAACTGGTATAACTACAAAGGTACTCCTAAGTAAGCAGACCCCTGTCTTGCTTTGTTCAAAAAATTTCCTGCGGCAATGACATGCCAGTTTCTAATTCAGAAGGGTTTCTTAATCTAATGGACTGCAAGACCAAAATCTTAAACACCTGGATGATGTAGTCTTAAATTATAGGTAATTGTATAACTTAATAATAAAAAAAAGTTTGAACGCTTAAAATTATATATTGGCTTTGTTATTAAAGAATTAATACAATAGCTTTTTTTCAGGTTCAACCATGGCTTGTCCCCTTAATACATAGAGCTCTAAATATCAGTTGCAAATTTATAGGCAATTGTGATATATATTTTATGTATGTGAAATTTTGTGGAAATGCATAATCTATAAAAATTCGAATAAATTATGTTGGAGTTTTGTTATTTCTGTCTTTCTGAAGTATTAAATTTTAAATATTGGAATTAAAAATTAATTAAAGGAATCAGTAAATTAAGCTTGAGGAAGCTACGTGCCAATGAATTGGCAGCGGTTTTTTATGTTTATACAGTTTTTCACAGTATAAAATAAACATAAAACATAATCAGGGTTGCAGATTTTTGCACTTCATGCATCCTCAAGTCCGAAATTCCGACGTGTTTTCGGACTTGATTGGAATCAAGTTCGAAATCTCCTTCGAATTCCGGACTTGAGAGAGGTCAAGTCCGAAATCACGTCGGAATTCCAGACTTGATGGGTGTCAATTCCGAAAACACATCGGAATTCCGGACTTGAGGAGGATGAAGACAGGAATTCCGTCGTGTTTTCGGACTTGAGGAGGATGAAGTCCGGAATTCCGAAGTGCTTTCGGACTTGACTGCCATCAAGTTTGGAATTCCGACATGATTTCGGACTTCATTCCGATCAAGTCCGAAAACACGGTGCATTTCCGGAATTCAGGATGCAACGAATCCGAATTCCGAATAATTATTTTTTTTAGACTTTTCTGAGACCTACAAAGCTAACAGATCTTATCACAACAACGCTCAACGAAAGACTTAAGTTTAAGAAGTAACTTTTTAATAAGTAGTGAAATGATAACACAGCAAATGTGGGAGGACAACCCAAGGCTTAAATAAAAACTCCTTTAGTTAATTTTTTCCATAAATACCGGCAACGTTTCGTCCCTGGTATGGGACCTCTTCAGGCCTTTATTAAAAAAATAATAAAAATTATAATTGTATAGTAATGTTTTCACAATAAATATGGATATTATAAACTTTGTTATTGTATAAAAGTCAAAAAATTAATGGTCATACCATAATACTTAAATAACTAATATCACATCAGAGACGAATACGTCTCTATCGTCGTACGCGTTTTCAGTCTATGGCAGTCATATAATAGATGTAAGTATGTAACAGAGTCAACGCAGGCGGAGATACCCGAAGGTACCCGAACTTACTTATTCACGTATACATAGAAAGCCATAATAGAACACCTTCACACAAACAAAGAGAAATTTCAAACAGAGAATAGTTATACTTAGGAATCTGATTTATTTAAATATCTATTTAATTTATTATATTGTTTACTAATAGTGTTAAAGTCTTCTTGTTTATTAATGTTATTATTATTGATATTAATAAAAATATTTTCCGCAATTAATCTTTTAAAATTATTTGGTTCTTTATCTAAAATTTTAACATTATCATAATCAAAACTATGTGAAAAATTATTTACATGAGTCGGAATTGGTAATATTTTGTCTAACGGGGTTTTTTTGTGCTCATATATTCTCTTTTCTAAACATCTCTTTGTTTGGCCAACATAAGTGGTATTACAATCCTTACACGTAATCTCGTATACCACATTGGTCTCACACCATTTTTCCAGCTTATCTTTACCTAACTTAATAATGCTATTTAATTTGTTTGACTTAATAATGCTATTTAATTAATTTGGAACTATAGTAAAACCATACTTTTTGAAGGAAAACTTACATGTAAAAAATAATTTATCATGAAACGGAATCGATATAACATTTTTGATTGTAGACATATTATTATTAAGTTTTGAATTGCCATAAGTGTGATATCTCACGCGATAACGAATACAACTATCAATAAAATTATCAGGGTAGCTATTTTTGGCGAGTATTTTTTTAACCATAATCAAATTTTCATTATGAAATTGTTGGTGCGAAAGAAGAAGAGCTCTATCTACTAGATTGTAAATGATATTGCGTTTTAATTGAATTGTGTGGTTTGAATTAAAATTTAAAACTCTATTAGTGTTGGTGGGTTTTTGATACCAATTAGTAATAATACTATTATTAATTATTGTTAAAGTGAAATCAAGAAATGGAATCATGTTATTGTTATGTAACTCGTGTGTAAATTGTAAATATTTATTATAACTATTAAATTTGTTTAAAATTAAGTCTAGCTCTTCTTCTTTCACACACAAAATTGTATCGTCAACATATCTAAAATAGAACAATGGTGAGATATTATGGTTATTTTTTAATTCACTGAGAACTGTGATTTCTAAGTCTTCCATAACAATATCTGCAAATAACGGTGAAATCGGAGAGCCCATGGGTGTACCAAAGATTTGTTTATAAATTATATTGTTAAACAGAAAGTAAGTATTGTCAAAAAGAAATTTAACTATGTATATTATGTTATCAAACGGAATTTTTGAGTGACATTGAATCTTATGAAACCGTTTATCTAAACTACACAAAACTAATTCTACCGGTATGTTAGTAAACAAAGAAATGACATCTAGAGAAACTAAAATATATCCATGGGGAATATATATATTCGTCACTTTTTCTTTTAAAGCAAAACTATTGTTAATATGTGAAGCAGGTTTATTAAAACAAAGTCTAAGGGTTTTTCAATGATGTTAGCTAAAAAATGAGTGGGACTATTTACAGTTGAGATAATTGGGCTTAAAGGTACATCTTTTTTGTGAATCTTAGGTAATCCATAAGCTCTAGGAAGAACCGTATTAGTTTGTGTTAATTTAAACCTATCATATTTGAATTCTAAGGATCACTATCATTAAGATCTGTTAAAATATTATATACGTTTTTTTGCATTAATGTAAGAGGGTTCCTTTTTAGTTATTAAGTTTATTAAGTTAGGTAAAGATAAGCTGGAAAAATGGTGTGAGACCAATGTGGTATACGAGATTGCCTGTAAGGATTATAATGCCACTTATGTTGGCCAAACAAAGAGATGTTTAAAAAAGAGAATATATGAGCACAAAAAAACCCCGTTAGACAAAATATTACCAATTCCGACTCATGTAAATAATTTTTCACATAGTTTTGATTATGATAATGTTAAAATTTTAGATAAAGAACCAAATAATTTTAAAAGATTAATTGCGGAAAATATTTTTATTAATATCAATAATAATAACATTAATAAACAAGAAGACTTTAACACTATTAGTAAACAATATAATAAATTAAATAGATATTAAATAAATCAGATTCCTAAGTATAACTATTCTCTGTTTGAAATTTCTCTTTGTTTGTGTGAAGGTGTTCTATTATGGCTTTCTATGTATACGTGAATAAGTAAGTTCGGGTACCTTCGGGTATCTCCGCCTGCGTTGACTCTGTTACATACTTACATCTATTATATGACTGCCATAGACTGAAAACGCGTACGACGATAGAGACGTATTCGTCTCTGATGTGATATTAGTTATTTAAGTATTATGGTATGACCATTAATTTTTTGACTATTATACAATAACAAAGTTTATAATATCCATATTTATTGTGAAAACATTACTATACAATTATAATTTTTATTATTTTTTTAATAAAGGCCTGAAGAGGTCCCATACCAGGGACGAAACGTTGCCGGTATTTATGGAAAAAATTAACTAAAGGAGTTTTTATTTAAGCCTTGGGTTGTCCTCCCACATTTGCTGTGTTATCATTTCACTACTTGTTAATATGGAGAGGAATATCAATACTTGTAACTTTTTAATATTTCATTCAACTCACTGCCGTATAATTAAATGCCCTGTTAATTATACAATCTTTAACTAATTAATTAAAACTTTTACAGGTACTTTCATGCATTTGGCATTAATTGAATTAAATCTCATGATACCTTAGAGGTTTTTTGACCCGCTGAACACGTTTTCGATGACTATTTCGGTGTACGATGAAATCCTCATGCACATGAGATGATTTTCTCGTAAATCATAGCATCAAGTGCACATTTCAGGGTAGCTGGAGGTTTTTCGACATGCTGAACACGTTTTCGATGACTATGTCGGTGTACGACGAAATCCTCATGCCCAGAAGATGATTTTCTCGCAAATTCTGGCATCTACTGCACATTTCACGGTACCAGGGGGATTTTTCGACCCGCTGAATACGTTTCCGATGACTGTTTTGGTCTACGACGATATCTTCATGCCTAGAAAATGATTTTCTCACGTATCATAGCATCTAGTGCGGATTTCACGACACCTGGGGGATTTTTCGACCCGTTGAACACGTTTTTGATGACTATTTGGGTGTACAACTAAACGCTCATGCCAGGAGATCATTTTCTCGCCATTTAGCATCTAGTACATATTTCATGGTACCTGAGGGGTTTTTCGACCTGCGGAACACGTTCTTCACGACTATTTTGCTCTGCGACGAAATCCTCGTGCCTAGGAGATGATTTTCCCGCAAATCATAGCATCTAATGCACTTTTAACGGTACCTGGGGGATTTTTCGACTTGTTGCACACGTTTTTGATGACTATTTGGGTGTACAACTAATTTTGCTTCCTCATAGAGGAAGCTTTGTAATAGTAAAATTTTAATTTTCTTTAATTTGCTCTAGAAACATGAATAAAGGGGTTAGAAGTTTGTGTCACATGATTTTAGAAAATATCTGTATGGATGTGTGTGTGCGTGCGTGCGTGCGTGCGTGTGTGTGTGTATGTGTGTGTGTGTGTGTGTGTGTGTGTGTGTGTGTGTGTGTATGTGTGTGTGTGTGTGTGTGTGTGTGTGTGTGTGGGTGTGGGTGTGTGTGTGTGTGTGTGTGTGTGTGTGTGTGTGTGTGTGTATGTATACCGCTTTATTTTCGGATCTACGCTGTCGATTTTAACCGGACGGGTCTCATTTTTTTTGTTTTTTGATTCCGAATTCGGAAAAAAAATAATTTTGTACGACTAACTGATTCGTTTTTGTTTTATGTCGAATTTTTCATTTTCAAAAAATTTATTTTTGATTTTTTTTAATGATTGGATTTAAATTTTATAATCGGATGGGTAGCGTTCGAAAGAACATAAAAAACCTATATTTAAAAAAAAAATTTCTCTAGCTATCACGGTTATTTTTTTATTAACAAAAACTTGTTTTTTTTTTTAAATGCTTATAACTCCCAAACTAAGTGGTCAATTTTTTTGAGCAAAATCATGATAATGGAGATTACGAATAGCTATAATCTGTATAAAATTGTATCCATTCTGTTGGTTAGTTTTTGAGAAAAAAATAAAAAAATGAAAAAAACGTGTTTTAGGTGGCGACAATTTACGGGAGTGAAATTGTGTTAATCCCTTCAAAATTCCTTGTAGAGGTAGATTTTTGGTTGCCACTTGCACCTTTCTTTGGGATAGATGATTGGTTCCTAAATTTCAGAGATTTTTGAGGTTAAAATTTTTGTAACCTCTTTTTCGATTCGTAATTTCTCGAGAATGGCTGTATGTATCAGAATGGGATAGGTAGCATTTAAAAGAGAACTAAAATACCTATATTTTCTAAAAAAAAAAAGTTTCTAGCTATCACGGTTCTTTGGTTATTAAAAAAAACGTAAAACATGAAAAATGAAAAAAATGAGTTTTTTATGTCCAACGATTCCGGAGGGAAAATTGTCGTAATTTCTTCAAAATTCCTTGTGGAGGTAGATTTTGGATAGCTCTTGGTGGAGTTCTTTGGGCAAAGTAATTGGTCCATAAATTTCAGAGATATTTGAGGTTAAAATTTTTTAAACTTTTTTTTAAATCGTGATTTCTCGAGAACCGTTCTATGAATCAGCTACAGATTTCTAGACAATTTTGTATGTGATATAGATATTGTGTATGTGAATTTTCATCAAGATCGTACGATTACTTTTTTATATTCAAAATTTTCCTATTTTACAAAGTTATTTTATTTGTCGCCTGATAACTAGAGAAAACTTGTTTTAATTTTTTTTTAATTTGGCGGAGATGTAGAGTGTATATTATTTATTATAGGCGTTTTTAGAGTAAAAGAATTCGTTTATGAATTTCAGAGATATTCGAGGTTAAAACTGATTTAGCCTTCTTTTTAAATCGTAATTTTTTGGATATATCTATATTAGAAAATGGAAATAACACGTGCTATGCGTGCGTGTTGTTCACTTGCTTTTGTCTTTTATTGAGGGTAATTTACAGCGCGATCAAGTTTTAACCACTTATTTTACTCATTGAAGAATATATTTGGTTGAAATTTCAAAAAATTATCTTTATTTTTTACCCAAAATATCCAAATTTTTTGCATAGAACAAGTTGTAGAAGAGTGGACAAGTTATGCACATTCAGCGAAAGTTTATTAAAAAATTATGGTGTGCACACAACATGTAGCATTTTGTCACATAATCTTAACATAATCTTAAACTAATTTTATCATAATTTTATCATAATCATTAACATAATCTTCACTATATTAACGATTATGATTGTGTTTAATTTGTATTATTTGTGTTTTATGTATAAAACAGTTATTATATTATACACAAGTTATTTGAAAAAAAAAATTCAATTAATGAGCATTTTGTTGATGATAATATAATAATAGGGTAAACGCAACCGTTGTCGGCCACTTGTTTAATATGTTACAGATATTATTACTTAACATCATACATCATACATTTTTATTGAAAGGTATTTAAATTATGTACATTTTCTTTTTAATATTTAAATTATCTTCACTCTGTCATTTATTATTAACGAAAATGTGCTCAAAATTATTTAATAAATTTTTCAAAAAATAATTGATTTATCGACTTCAAGTTTTAACCACTTATTATACTCATTGAAGAATATATTTGGTTGAAATATAGGACTTCAAGTTTTAACCACTTATTATACTCATTGAAGAATATAATTGGTTGAAATTTCAAAAGATTATCTTTATTTGTTTTTTAAAAAAACAATGTTTTATAAAAAAGTAGGAGTTTTGTTGTCACGCGATAAGACTATTAAGAAAATCAACCAATAGTCCTAAAATTTGGGAGAGATATATTTTTTTTATATCTTCAAACTGAATTCGTTGCCCAATAAAATCGAACTATTACGACGAAAGATATTTGAGGTTTAAAATAAAACTAATTGAACATGTGATAATATTTTGAAAAAATTGATTTATAAAAATATCGGGTTGTCGCACGAGAAAAAGAGTAACAAGAATGAATTTTCGAAAAATATATATTAATTTATTACGAATATTCATAAAGAAAATTGGGTATGATACAATTAATTATTGTTATAAAAACTTTAAAAAAAAATGAATAAATACATTATTTTGAGGAAGCTAAATGCCAATGTATTGGCAGCGGTTTTTTAATTCTTTTATGCATCAGTCGGTACATTTAAACCTAACTCAATTTGTTGTCTTTTGTGACTAAGGCACCCCCTAACCGCTTTTGTATGGAATATTTGTTGGCCTCTCCAAAAGCTTGTTAAAAAATTAAAACGCCAACCATGTGAGTTGGTAGCTTCCCACAATCTCGCCCGAGTTGGTACCTCGTTCCCCTCAGCCGACGTATGAAGATTGACCCCATCTACTTTTTCGGCTGATGTCTATACGAGTTTTGTTTAGCATCACATGACTATAATAGCTTCGGCCTTCGAAAAACCCCGCGCTGCATGCTATGATGCGCAACGAAATCGTCTCTTGGGTATAAGACTGTAGTAGTACACCGAAATAATCCTCAGAAACGTGTTCAACAGGTCAAAAAATCTCCCAGGTACCGTGAAATGTGCGAGAATTTGCGAGAAAATCATCTTCTAGGCACGAGGATTTCATCGTAGAGTAAAATAGTCGTGAAGAAGGTGTTCAACGGGTCAAAAAAAAACCCAGGTACCCTGAAATCCGCACTAGATGCTATGAACGCGAGTAGATCAAGATAGTTGACAAGACTGTGCCCAGCGGGTCGAAAAAACCCCCAGTACCATGAAATTTTTAATAGATGCTAAATTGCGAGAAAAACATCTCATAGGCATAAGAGTTTAATTGTACACCGAAATAGTCAACAGAAACGTGTTCAGTGGGTCGAATAACCCCTCCGGTACCATGAAATGGGCAGTAGATGCGAGGATTTGCGCGAACATCATCTCCTGGGCATGCGGATTTCGTTAGAGAGCAAAATTGTCGTCAGGAACGTGTTCAGCGTGTCGAAAAACTCCCCAGGTACCATGAAATATGTACTAGATGCTAAATGGCGAGAAAATGATCTCCTAGACACGAGGGTTTAGTTGTACACCCAAAGAGTCATCAAAAACGTGTGCAACAAGTCGAAAAATTCCCCAGGTACCGTTAAAAGTGCATTAGATGCTATGATTTCGGGAAAATCATTTCCTGGGTACGAGGATTTCGTCGCAGAGCAAAATAGTCGTGAAGAACGTGTTCCGCGGGTCGAAAACCCCCCCAGGTACCATGAAATATATACTAGATGCTAAATGGCGAGAAAATGATTTCCTAAGCATGAGGGTTTAGTTGTACACCCAAATAGTCATCAAAAACGTGTTCAACGGGTCGAAAAATAACCCAGGTGCCGTGAAATTCGCACTAGATGCTATGATACGCGAGAAAATCATCTTCTGGGCATGAGGATTTCGTCGTACACCGTTATAGTCATCGAAAACGTGTTCAGCATGTCGAAAAACTCTCCAGGTACCGTGAAATGTGCACTTGATGTTATGATTTACGAGAAAATCATCTCCTGTGCATGAGGATTTTATCGTTCACCGAAATAGTCATCGAAAACGTGTTCAGCGGGTCAAAAAACCTCTGAGGTGTCATGAGATTTAATTAAATTAACGCCAAATGCATGAAAGTACCTGTAAAAGTTTTAATTAATTAGTTAAAGATTGTATAATTAACAGGGCATTTAATTATACGGCAGTGAGTTGAATAAAATATTAAAAAGTTACTTCTTAAACTTAAGTCTTAAGCTTTGTACGTCTGAGAAAAGTCTAAAAAAAATAATATTCGAAATTCGGACTCGTTGCATCCTGAATTCCCGAAATGCACCGTGTTTTCGGACTTGATCGGAATCAAGTCCGAAATCATGTCGGAATTCCGGACTTGATGGCAGTCAATTCCGAAAGCACTCGGAATTCCGGACTTCATCCTCCTCAAGTCCGAAAACACGTCGGAATTTCGGACTTGAAGAGGAATTTATGGCCTCCGGGAATTAAGTACTCGTAACCCTGAACATAATTATTAAAGTAGCCTCCTTGTACTTCATCAATACAAACTGTATGTACCTACAAAATTAAAAAAAATTGTTCTTCTTGATAAGCATTTATACCTTGTTCATTACAGGTCTTTAAGCGCTACTATGTACAATTCCAATCAGGCTTCGATGTTTGTGCGATGCACCAAATAATCCAGAACTTGTCTATCCATCCTGAGGAAGAGAGCCTAATCCTGTGCAACACTGCTCGCTTACAAACTAGTTTTTGGTTATGGATATTTAGCATAAGAATGGCGAATTGGAATAAGAAGTTATCTATATCTTTCTGATATCAATGTTGTATTCAATTATATAATCTCCTAAAATTTGATTATGTTGTTGTACTTATGTACTTGTCAAGGATTTTTCAAGCACTATTGAGTGTATGTACGGATTACAAATTTTATGTTTAGACTGATAGCAAAGTAGCATTATTTGAATTGGACTTGGTTCATGCAACTAGAATCAATAGTTTTGAAACATGTTTAACTATTATTGCACTATCAGAATATCAATGGAAGGATAATTCAAGAAGAAATTCAAAGTTCTTGTGGACTATCGGATTATTATGTTTTATTAGAGCAACTGCTGCAGTTATTTGGTTACATTTATGTCTCTATCATCTAGCTAGAAACAGAAATTTTTTTTAAAAATACCTGATTGTAGATCTCTGATAATTTATAGTATCCTCAAGTATTATTGTTCCATGTTATGAGAGATTTATCTTAACTTCATCAGAATTTTTCAAAATAAACGTTTTAAATAAAATTTCAGAGCAATATTGCACTATATGCATGTAATGTGGTATGTGAGTTTTGTATTACCGGTATCACTCGGTTTTTCTTAGTTTCATTTTGTGAGTTTTTAAAGTATGCCAAAATTATGCTATTGTGTATAAATAAACAATTTTATTTTTTGTAATGATTTGGACAATAAGAATTTATTCGTTACTTGCTCACAAAGAATTTAGATTCGCTATTCCATTTCTGCCTATGTTTATTTATATTTTAAATAAAAGTGTATGTTTACATATACAAAAAAATTTTGTATTTTCTGGTTTATTATCAGTAATGTCCTTCCTGGATTTTATTTTTCGTAAAATTATTTTTTCTTTCATTCACTTTTTGGGTATACTTACTTTGTATAATTAAAGTTTTATTTTATGTTTCTGACCGTAATATCATGTTGCCCATATAGCTCTCTCTATCCCTATTGAATAAAACATTTTGTTACAATTTCAAGAAGTTATATTGATTTGTTTTCGAGGAAAAAATTATTTTGGAAAACCAGTGAGGTGTCCCAGCTTCTCCTACGGCAAAAGGAATAAATATATGTACACTATTCGGTTCCTTAAGGGGGTCGGACACCTTTAGAATGACGAAAAATCAATTTTTTTTTATTACATATTTTACTAAAAAAATACTTGTAGAATATGTCCCAATTAGTTTTAAAGCATTCTCTATTTCTGTTATAAGAATGTACACAAAACACTGATAAAGCTTTTCATTTGTTTTTTGTTCAAATTACATTTTTCCCCTTGTATACATAATTATATAATCATATATTATTTCTACTAATTTTTTTTTCATTTCACTGTTCTTAATATATTTAAAATTCTCACTCTAAATATCTATCTGTATATACTTTAAAAGATCCAAAAACAATATTTTAATTATTAATACAAAGATAAAAAATAAATAATATAATTTATGGACGGTATTTTTGACAAAAATAAAACTTTGATTTTAAAACTTAAATAGCAGTTAAGTTGGCACCGTAACAACCTGCCTTATCAACGACAGCCTCTTACAGGCTCACAGCTCACTCCTTTATTGTAACAGTGAATCCACATTGCATGCCGTATGCCATATGCCGTATGCCGTCAGCAAAATAGTTGTTGTCCGAAATCTATAATATTTATAACTCTATGGTTACAATTCCTATAGGGCCTTCACACAGCTCTGAGGAACAGATATAAAGTACAAGAATAACATGGGTTATATATCTATATATACGAAGAACAGCAAGGAACAAGACTCTTGTTCCTTGTGTATCTCGCTGTTCCTCGTATATATAGATATACTAACCCATGTTATTCTTGTACTTAAAGGGCGCTACAGGCAAAAAAAAAGAAAAAGCACAGGAACAGATATAAGAATAACATGGATATGTATATCTATATATATGAGGGACAGGAATAGATCTAGGTGTTCCTTCTAGCTGCTCCTGTTCCTCATATATATAGGTATACATATCCATGTTAATCTTACATCTGTTCCTGTACTTTTGCTTTTTCTTTTTGCCTGTAGCGCCCTTTATATCTGTTCCTTAGAGCTGTGTGAAGGCCCATAGGATTTATAACCATAGAGTTATAAATCCTATAGATTTCAGACAACAACCTTTTTTCTGACGGCATACGGCATACGGCATGCAATGTGGATTCACTGTAACAGAGCTGATTTTAACCTATGTAAAAGTCCGCAAGCAATGTAAACATGCACAGCTGTCATTTCATATAAACACTGTGATATCAGCATCAGCACCTTTTCTATACAAAGTGTTGTTCTTAATTTTCATTGTTTCCAAAGGATTTTGGAGTAAACATTTACTGTATTATAATAAGTAAAAGTATTTTAAATCAGTTTTTAAAAGTTTTGAATAATACGTGTGACAGTTGAATTAATGTTTCAGAAATAGCTTTTAGTACTTGAACTTTTATTGGAAACTTTATACTTAAAATAACAGGGATTGATACTAAAGAAAAATTAAGTCTATATTGACTATTACAAAAAACATTTAGTGTACAGATTTAAATCAACTTTTAAAGGAAGCGAAAGATATGCTATTGTGCAGAAAAATGTTATGGAACCTTCGCTTCTGCCAGAAAGCTACCATTATCAGCCATTTCCTGAATCTCACTATGATATAATTGACATTTTATTTTCTGAAGTAAAAACAGTTATGCACTGTAATAAATATGTATCAGTCGTATTCTCTTTATTAAGTAATAATATTATAGGTGAAAAAGAATAATGAAGGACAAGTAAAGAAGTTCACCTTATCAGACATTAAAAGAAGATCAATATAGGAATGTTGCTGCTATAAACATTTTTTTCAAGCATTTGGCTATGGCGATACTGGCTTCATTCCATGCATGAAGGATTTTGGAGTTCTCAACACATTCTTTATTTACCTCAGTATATGTACAAGAATCTAATATATGTGATAAAGATTATTAAAAACATATGGATTTAAAAGCACCAAAGGATCTACATATTAAACCACTTAACAAACTTGACTGACTGATGTGGATATGACTGTTACGCGTGATCATAGCTTACAAGTCTGATAGATCGTATACTGAGGTACCAGAATATTTGTTCTAAATGTAAAATATTTTGAGCGAAAAACAATATTTTTTTGTATTTCATGGCAGAGATGGAGTTAAGAAATAAAGAAGAAGAAATAAAGAAGTATTTTAGTAATTTTATCTTTAAAGCTACATAATGTAAAATTTTAAGCTCTGCCGTCGACTCCAGATTCAGGAACTGCATATATTTTAATGGGAGAGGTCCTAAAATTTTGGTATTTTATATGTCTATTGACTGAAGAGTTGTATGTATCCAATTTATTTGATTAAATAATTTTTTACGGTCAAAGATTGCTAAAAAATCTGAATTTCACTTAAATTTAAGATTTTTTAGCAATTTTTGACCGTAAAAAATTATTTAATCAAATAAATTGGATACGTATAACTCTTCAGTTAATAGTCATATAAAATACCAAAATTTTAGGACCACTCCCATTATAATATATGCAGTTCCTGAATTTGGAGTCGACGGCAGAGCAAAAATTTTGAAATGGCCATATATTTGGTTAAAATCGATCAAAATTTTTTTTTGGGTCTCATTTTATCATAAATTGAATATATTTTTAGGATATTACTTCTAAATATTTCTAATTATGAAAATTAAATTTCTTCAGGTCATTTTATGAAGAAAATTGTAAAGGTGTCTGACCCCCTTAAGGACATTCACCGAGAAAAATAGGATTTTCAGAAGGAATTTTTATTTTTTGTTTCTTTTACGGTCGCAAAAAGGCCGTAAAGTACGTACTTTACGGACACGTATAACAAAAAGTTATTTACCAAATACTCTTAGCTGTTCTGGAGCAAGACATATACCCAATGTACTTACCGGCATAAGCAATTCAAAGGAGGGGGTATATCTTCATATTAAAAACGAAAACATCAGAAAAAGTTATATTAAGTAGTATGATTTTTTCCAAGAATCATAGGTCTCTCCCTCTCTTAGTCCCCGCAAACGCGAGAAAGCTACAATTCAAATCTGCAAGCCTACGGTGGTACGACCCCGCCAGCGAACCAAGAAGGGACAAATCACCGTAGACTCACGGCTCAATGCCTAAGACTTCTTACGTTTACTTTCGACCACTCTCACTTGATTACTAGTCGTCG
Organism: Torymus aiolomorphi; assembly: GCA_036365515.1. Taxonomy (NCBI): domain Eukaryota; kingdom Metazoa; phylum Arthropoda; class Insecta; order Hymenoptera; family Torymidae; genus Torymus; species Torymus aiolomorphi. Next base: position 212,909,680 of record CM070874.1, read on the forward strand.
ATCCAAGAAACCCTTAGCCAAAGCCATAGAGAACGCGAGAATATTAATTTTGGTTGATAATGAGAAAAAGATAAAAAATCATCAATTTCAAGATATAATAATATCATTATGCTTCATGAAATCTACGATTCTTTCAAGAAATCTTACCAATAGCACTTTTTATGATGTTATTGCTTTCAAAATAAAAAGATATTCCTACGAGAAAAACTGGAATTTAAATTGTTACGTCTTCCTTCATTTCCGTTTGAATTTGTTATGCTCATTGGTATAGCAGATACCTGCATTGCCCCAGACAACCAAGAATATTTGGTAAATTATTTTCCCCATGGAGCCGACTCCTATAATAGCTACATTTCGACAAACCACTAGTCGTGTTCGAGGAAAAATTTCAGGAACTGACTTGTAACGCTGGAAACGTTCAATTCGAATGTGCTAGTCTATGGTGGTTCGATCCCGCCAGCAAGCCAAGTGGGGACGAACCACCGTAGGCTATTATAGCACATTCGAATTAAACGTTTTCAACGTTATAAGGCGGTCGAATCGCTCAGTTGCTGATATTTTTCAAACAACATTACTCATAATGTTTCCGGAAGCGTATTTATTTTTGGCATCGAAACTGCATTCGAAATAGTAGTTTTCGGTACTAGGCCGTAAAGTTACACTTTACGTCCGTAAATAGACCGTAAAGTACGTACTTTATACCACTCTAACCTCAAAATCACAATTTTGATATGATTTTTCGGCGCTCGTGGTATAAAATACCGTTCGAAACTAGTGCGTAGTCGATTATTTATCCCTCCAGTGAGCCAAGCAGGGTCGAACCACTGTAGACCCTCGGCGTAATGCCCGATATTTCCTAGCTTACTTTTGACCATTCTCACTTGATTACTAAACGCTGATCAAATAAGGGTTAATTAGATAAAAATAACAGGAATGAATTTTTATTTTTTTGTTGTTTATTTAATACTAGCCAACACAAACGCGAAAAATGTTCAATTTAAATCTGCAAGCCTACGGTGGTTCGACCCCGCTAGCGAGCCAAGCGGGGACGAACCACCGTAGACCTGCGGCACAATGGAGATTTGCTATGTTTACTTTCGTACTCCTCTCACATGATTACTGAACCCTCATTAAATAAGGGTTATTTCGATAAAAAGCAAATAATTTTTTTTTTATATTTAATAAAACGAGATCAAGTTTATTATAATAAGGGGTATCTCAAGAAGTAAAAGCTTTTTTTTAATGCAAAATGATGCATTATTGGCGCTGATACCAACAATTACATTTAACTAACACGTTGCTTCAAGGGATATTTTTATTTTTTGTCCCATTGAAACATACTTCGGCTCATTTTATTCCTTATCAAATTTGAGGGTGGGGTCACAGTAACGCTATTTTTGCATAACTTAATATAACCTCGCCAGACGTAATTATTTACCAAAATTCTCGTAAAATCTCGTGAAATCGTGTGAATTTTGATATAGAAGCTCCTGCAGGGAACTCGACTCTCCCCGGGCATATTTAGGTTTATAATGAAACTGTTTTCGAGATTTAAAGTCTTTAGATTTAGATTTCGAACTTCAATATAACAGGTTCATTAAATATATAAACAGTATAGAAATTGTCCTGAAACTCCAGTAATATTTCTCTTTCATTTCTTGTAGCATGTTAATGATTTTTTTGTTTGGTATTCATTTCTTTGTTTTAGGCGAAAAGAAAATAATCATGTATGTGAGGATGTCCACATACCTCGAAGAGAGGACGTCTTGGAGAAAGAAGTATTTGCGAATATTTCATCTGATATTGAAGGCACAGAACGTGACAACATAGTAGAAGAGCGAAATAATATTTGAAAGGAACATTGTTATTCGCAAAATCTCTTCGAAGGACAAAGTCCATCTTTTTTGTATGATAATTGCAGAATTAGTCAAGACAATTCATGTAATGACATGGAGTAGGAAGAGTCTTTCAAAAAGACAAAGAAAAAAGACAACACCGATATCTTCAAAGAAAATATCGATTCATTCGACTGTTCACAATCAATTAATCACGATGCTATTTTCGGCATGGAAATTTGCAAAGGAAACGACAACGATCCTAAAGTTTCTTGTCAAGATAATAAAGAAGTAGACAAAGTAAATGAAGTTCGAGAAATACTGGAATTTGATTATTTCCCTAAGGAGTTGATCAAAATTGTATGTGAACATTCACGCGATAACAGATGTGATTCAGTTTTAAAATGCACCAGTAGGAATCGTTATGGACTGAGGACAAAATTTTATTATGAGTGTGAAAATTGCAAGTACCAACAGTTTATATATTCGGAAAGTCCGAATACATTTGAAGTAATGGGAATAAATAAAGCATCAGTTCTTGGAACAGTAAACATCGGCATTGGATATAGTCAATTAATGGACCTTTTTGTCGCTATGAATATCCATTGTATGACAGAAAATATATACAGGACAAATCAGCAAATGGTTTTAAGTATATTGGAAAGTGCGGCTACTCATAGCATGGAACTTGCCGCTGAAGAAGAGAGGCCACTGGCTATTAAAAACAATGATCTTCACGGTAATATTCCATGGATTGCAGTTGTAGTAGATGGTAGCTGGATGACGAGGTCATATGGAACAAACTACAATTCTCTTTCTGGGTGTGCTGTAATAATTGACCTGTGAACTAATAAAGTTTTATTTATTGTCATAAGAAACAAGTATCGTTCAAAATGTGCATTTGCAGAGCGAACTGGTACTGTTCCAAAACGTCATACTTGCTATAAAAATTGGGATAGAAATGCTCCGTCTGCAGCAATGGAGAGTGATTTACTTTTAGAAGGCTTTCAATGCAGTGTCGAGCACCATGGAATAATTTACAAAATTATAGTTTCCGATGGTGATAGTTATGGGTACAAAAATATTGTGGACAATAATGTTTAAGGCGAGTATAATTTAATTCCAACAAGAATCAGATGTTACAATCACCTTCAACGCAACTTATGTACAAAACTTGCTGCAGTATCAAATACTACACAAGCAGGAGGCACTGAAAAAATAGAGAACTTTTATAATTCACGAAATTTAGTGAAAAAAAATATTTTAAAGATACATAGTTTAGTTGAAGAATCAGTAGACTATAGAAAAGGTGAAGCAGGAGATTGGAACATGAGAAAAGCTGAATTAAGAAAGGATATTTTAAATATTCCTTGTCATGTTTTTGGTCAGCACGAGCAATGCGACAATCGCGCTTATATGTGCCAAGAAAAAGATAAGCCGATCGCTGAAAGAGAACAAAATAATGTTCCTTCTGTGCAAAAAACTGGCTTGTATCAAAAAGTCGAAGAAGCCATTCAATGTATGAGTAATTTTTCCGAAAGCCTGTTATATAAATTAACAAATAATATAGCAGAATCTTTTAACAACCTCATTTGCGTCGACATTGGAGGTAAAAGAATCAATTTTGGCCTATATAGCCAATATAACACAAGAGTGTTTGGAGCTGTATTACGTCACAATACCCAACAACTACGAACTGAAGCTTATGCAAACGTTTGTGAGGTTGTACCTCCATTAATAGTTAATGTTGATGAAAAGCGACAGTTGAAAGTAGCAAGAAATCGTGAGTATCGAAATGCAAATGGAAGAAAAAGAAAATTTCAATCTAGAATAAATTCTCATAAACATTATGGCATAAAATCGCAAGAAACAGACTTGAGCAAAGAAGATCTAAAAATATTATCTCAAGAACATCTTAAAAAACTTGACGACAACCAAGGCAAACGTGAGGAAATAGAGCAAAGAACGCGTGATCAATATGAGTCAATGGAATGGATATGTTTACGAAAACAATTATTAACATCCAGACATTTTGGACCTGTTATTCGCAGTCGCGAAAGCACAAGTTGTGCTAAAAGAGTTATGGACATCTTATATCCTTCAACAGAGATGCAGTATGGTTTAGACCATGAGCCAGAAGCTTTAACGCAGTTAGAAGATGAATTACAAGTTAAAATTATGCGATGTGGATTATATATTGATTCAGAACATGCTTGCTTAGCATCTACTCCAGATGGTCTGATTGGTGATGACGGTATTGTAGAAATAAAATGTCCTTTTAATGCTTCTCATTTAACTGCAGAAGAAGCTGTCAAGGCAATTATTAAATGCCTGAAAAGCATTTTCAAATGAAAAAATGCTAATTATGAGTTAAATAAAACCCATAACTATTACTATCAGGTGCAAGGACAATTACACATTACAAATAGATCGTACTGCATACTTGGACTTTGGACACCAAAAAGTAAGATTTATGTAAGAGTACAAAAAGATGACAAATTTTGGAAAGACCAAATGGAACGTGCTCTCTTACGTTTTTATTCAGAATGTCTACCTCCAGAAATAATTGATAGTCGTCACAATAGGAACATGCCTATCAGAGAAGCGAATATATTCTGAAAGCCAAAGAAGTTCAGAAAAAACTGAAGAACGAAAAGGAAACAATGAATGTAGTAAAGCAGATCAAGTCTGATGATGTACTAGTAGATGATAATGATAGTGACGACGATCAAACTAATAAGGATGCGGAAATGTCATCCAGTGATACAGACGATGTGATATTCGTAGGACATAATCCAAATTATGTTTTTACAGATTATGACATCCAAGAAATAATGAATGTTATAGAAGAGAGAGAAATAACTATTGAAATGGTTATGGAAAATGTGCTAACAATTTCACCAATGAAATTGAATGATGATTCTTTAGATGCTTTAATACGAGTAATAAAAGATAGTCAGCCACGGTGTCAGATAACGAGTGTATTATATATATCGTATCCTCAAATGGTTGTCCCTATTCAAGGAAGAGAAGGAATAGCAATTATTGGTGGAAATAGCATAGATCATTGGCGTGTTGCGTATTACAACAATGATATTGTTAAAATTTATGATACGCTAATAGCACATACTCGAGGTTTATTACATGAAACCGAAGAGATTTATTTAACAGCTCTTTTTTCTAGTGCAAAAAAGATTGTTTTTCAGAAAATGTCAATGCAAAAACCTGACGGCGTTAGTTGCGGTGTTTATTCTGCGGCGCTGGTACTTGATATTTTATCCGGAATAAACCCATCAGAAGTAAGTCATTGTCAGAATGTTAGACTTATGAGAAAACATTTTATTCAGCTCTTACAAAAAAATGAACTTTTATTATTTCCAAGAGATTAATATTCATAAATGTTCATTTAAATACTTGTACGCACGAGTATATTTATATGAAATGCCGCTTTTGGCGATTATATAATAAACGAAATGTCACTTTTGGCGACTTTGTGACGCTTTTAACGAGCTCATCATAACAGCAAAGATACCGGAGACCATTTTTGGCGAGTTCTATTAATACCTCAGCCCCAGAGAGGAATATTATTTTTTTAGTCAAGCATAGGAGAATCTGGCTGAAAAAACTATAGCTCGCCAAAACGGTTCACCCACATACTTATATATATATTGTAACGGCAGGCGCGTCTGTGTGTGTATGTGCGCGAACACGGAGCTCGGATCGAGCCGATCCCCGACGCACGGTATACACACAGGTAGTTGACCGAAAACATAAACATACCGCGGCCTTGGAGAACGCAAAGCCGACACTTGCGGCATGAGGATTCGCAACTAGAGTCGGGCTTGTTCTCGTATTTCTCTGAGGGCTTGCGTGTGTGTGTGTAGTTGCTCGCACGTGTAGCTGTGCGAAAAGTACCGAGCGCAAATACGACACACAATGAGCCCCGAAATGAAAACTCGCGACAACCTTGTGCGAGGGGGAAGGAGAGCGAGAGACAGAGCCCGGCAGTATGAGAGAGAGAGAGAGAGAGACAGAGAAAGAGAGAGAGAGAGAGAGAGAGAGACAGAAAGAGGGAGAGAGAGAGAGAGAGAGAGTCGAAGTGAAGTGCACGAGGATCGCGGAGTAATTGCAGTGTACTGCACAAGAGTGAGAGAGTGAGACGCAGCACGGGTCCGAGAACTTCGTTTGCCGGTGGTTGACGGAGAGGGAGAGAGAGCCACAGCCACACTCGACCGAGGCAGCGAAAGAGCGAGAGAGAGCAGCGCAGCCGAGCTCACTCACGGGAGCAAGTGAGAGAGAGCATCGCGGCCGATACTCGCAGAAGCGAGAGGGAGAGAGAGAGAGAGAGAGAGAGAGAGAGAGAGAGAGAGAGAGAGAGAGAGAGAGAGAGAGAGAGAGAGAAAGGCGAGGCCCGTAGCAGCGAAGAAGGAGAGAGAGAGACAGAGAGAGACACACACAGCGGCGCGCTGCAGCAGGCACCACCGAGCGCGTTCAACCGCGCCTTCTCGCTGCAACTAAGGTAAGTACTGGCCAGGCGGACGCGCGCTCTCCCTGCGGACGACGTGCGTCTGGAGAGTGGAACACGGACGAGCGAGCGAGGCCGCCGACGCGCGCGTGAGCGCCGATCGTGCGCGGCGATCGGCCTACGTTGGCGCGAGCCGCTTTTGCTCGTACGTGTGTGCGGCAGAGCATCCACGTACTTCGCGTGCGCGGGCGCACCACCCGAATCGGCGCATACCTAGACTGCGCGCCGCGCGTGTAAATAGTGAACAGCCTCCAGGGGCATTAAAGATAATTCTTTGCTTTTACTTGTTCGCGTATTATTTCACGCATCCTACTTTGAATTCCCTATTCGGTGGCACGGTGAAGAATACCGCCGGCCTTCGCGGTCGCGAGTACGTAGTACTGGCGTGATAACTGAGTAGCTGGGGCAGCACGCTCGAGAGAGAGCGCGACGACGAAGTCGCGCGTTGTAACGGAGCGAAAAGGCGCGGCTGCTGCTGAAAGCAGCCGACGGCGAGCAACCGCACGGAGCTAACGGGCCGCTAATCGTCGAGGGTTGGCACGAGTAAGTGCTCGCGCCTGTCAATTGCTGCGCCGTTCATCGGCAAGTCCGCGTTGAGATATAGCGCACCGAGGACAGCTTTTAGCCCGTTACAATATATGTGGCTAATTTTGCAAGTCTATATTATTATTTGATATATATAGGTGCACAATGCACAATATTAATATAGACATATAATCTAGACATTCTTTTGAAATTTAAAAATAGAATATTGTCAATTTATTTCACAGAACCCTTTATGCTCCTAGTAACATAATGAGTTCCCATAACAATTTATGAATTTATCAACAAATATTATTACTTAAGAAAAAAACTAACGTTTTATAATCTGATTGAACAAATCGATTGATTTTAATGATTTCATTAACTATTTCATAAAGAAAAATTCCTCCTATATTAGTCTAAAAGTTACTGCTGTTTTGTTTTTAAATAAATTAACAGAAACAATATTTGCTTCTTATGCAAATCCTTGACGTAAAGGGTTCATTTAAAGTATCATGACAAGTATTCTTTGTTTTAGTGCATGGAAATATTCTTAAAATCAGTATTAGTTTATTACTGAAAATAGTTAAATAATTGTTTGACAATAAATTCGGAGAGATGAAATCAAAGGAAAAAATAACATAAATTTAAATTAAATACATGTAATCTATAGTGAATGTATATTGATATATTATAGTATCATTACAAAATATTATTGATTTAAATTCATGTATTATCCTTTGTAATATAATTTGGTTGCATCTCACGGGAAAGGGCGTTGGAGGGACTCTTTTTTCAATTTCAAATATAAAAAATTTGACTTGAAAATGTGTGAATAAAGCCATACAAATGATCTTTTTTTAAGTTTAATCTGCTAATAAATCTAATTTTGATTAAACGGTCTTGGCTTTTATAATATGATCAATGCTTATAACTACTAACAAAGCATGTCGTATAAGATATTAGAGATTAATAATGCATGACATAAAAGATAAGAAGAAATAGTGCATATATACAACAGTTGTATCAAATGATACTAATGCATGTGCAATCATCACTTTATTTAGATCTATTTTGTACTACGAGATAACTATTATCAGTAAGCAAAATACATTACACGATAGAATGTTTCTGTACATTTTAAGATATGTGTTATACTTGATTCGTTAATCGATTTTCAGCTTTGGAAATGGTTTTTGAAAAATTTAAATTTATGCGAAAGATATTATTTCGTACACACTCATGATTCGACTAAGTATATTTTTCAGCAAGACTCCCGTCTCTAAATAAGTTAATAATCTGCTAATAAATCTGATTTTGATTCAGCGGTTTCAGCTTTAATAATATGATTAATTGTTTATAAATACTAACAAAGCAAAAAAAATACGAAAATTAATTGTGCATGATTTATAAGATATTACAAGCATGACATGTAAGATATTATAGTTTTATAACGCATGATACATAAAAAATATGAAAATTAATTGTGCGTGATTTATAAGAAATAAGAAAATGCATAATACGTATTATACAATTGTATCTAATGATACTAATGCATGTGTATTATTGCTTTATTCGGTAATGTTCTGTACTACAAAAGTACCGGCCATCAGTAAGCGAATATGTTTCTATACTCTATTCTCAGCTTATGACATGTGGTTGGCAGAACTGTGCATCACTTATGTGGCAACTAGGCCTCTCTGCAACATATCGATGCGGGGTTCATGACATTGAACGCTGCCACGTTGGGCGATGCACGCCCGCACGAAACTGTATACCTATTTTATTTGTCGTCGTTTTTACGGAAAACAAAAGCATGTGATGTATTACGAGTGTTTCAACGCTCTGTTTTGTCATTCCACAAAGTTTGTGTTGGTAATATGTTTGTCGCTTGATGCGCCGTCGCGTATATTGACCGTCAGAAAATTGGCGTGTGTTAGATCAATAAACAAACTGGTTTAAATAAATTTAATGTAATTTAAAGATATTATGTAGCTTTTTATAGTTTTCTTATAGCAATTAATAAATCAGTGTTTATCAAGAAATTAAATAATTGGTTTTCATTGATTAATCGTTCATTCATTGATTATTGCACTTGCAAACTTTGAACATTTTTTACATTATAGTGAGATGTTCATTTTGATTTCTTACATGTCAAAAATGTTTGATGTTTATAAATTTTGTATTTAAATTAATTTTTTACTATAACTCCTTTTTTTACTAATTATTAATATTATTGCGAGTACAATAATCAATGAATGCACGATTAATCAATAAAAACCAATTATTTAATTCCTTGATAAATACCGATTTATTAATTGCTATAAAAAAACTATAAAAAGCTACATAATATCTTTAAATTACTTTAAATTTATTTAAACCAGTTTGTATATTGATTTAACACGCCAATTTTCTGGCGGTCAAAATACGCGGCGCATCAGGGAGTATCTACACTAGGGGCGCGTCACGGCATGCGTCGAGATGCGCGTCGAGTTGCGCGTCCAAACTGTGCGTTCCAATCTGTTTCACATCGTTTTACTTTTCTAATTACATCGACCCAGGCCCTACATCCACGATGTGAAACGGATTGGAATACGCTTGGAACGCACAGTTTGGACGCCAATCTCGACGCGCATCTTGACGCGCGCCAAGACGCGCCCCTAGTGTAGATACTCCCTCAAGCGACGAACGTAATAAGCAACACAAACTTTGTGGTTTGTGGAACGACAAAGACAAGCACAAGACATAGTGAAAAACCACACCTTTCTGCCCCCCCCTCTTTTTTTCTTTATGTTTCAGGTGTAGGCGAAACGAACCTACGAACACGTTTTTCTATCTCCCGCTTTTGTTATTACTAGGGTAAAAGACCCAGTAAATAAACGAATCATGCACCCGCTGCCCGTCCGTCGTCGTCGTTTGTATTCGTGTTGTCATGAGTTTGTGACAAGGTGTCGTAAATCAGTGGGTCATACTTCGGTTGGTTACCGGGAGTATATAGCGATCGCGAGGAAGAAGTCCTAGTGCGTGATTACAACTTGGAAAAGCTGTTGGCCTTGTCAATATCAAATTGTTAATTCAATGACCAGTCACGACGTCACGATTGGTATCAATGGTTCACATTAAACAACTCAACTTCAGATGGCCTTCACAGTCAGTAATTATCAAATGCTCCAGTCCTGCGACAGTGCAAAGCTGTAGAAGACGATGCCCTCCAAGAGAAGCAGTAATAGTAGTCAAATGTGATTTAGATAAGTATAAAAAATTATATAAAAAAGTACAAATGCCAAAAGTTTAAGTACAGTTACTTTGTGAAAACTTTTTTTACAGCCTATCAGAATTGTTTTATAGCACACGGATTGGGAAAAAGTTTGCATCTCACTTGCATAATGCAACAGTGTCTATTTTATGACATATCTTTAAAATCTCTGCTTGGCTGCTTTATATGGTTGATAAGTCATGAAATGCTTCAGTGCTGGTAGTGCAAATGCTCTAGAAGTTGATATCCTCTCAACAGCAGTAATAGCAGTAGTCAATGATGCCAGTGAATGAGAACTGACATGATGTGGCCAGCCGACAAAAGATCACGATCCATAATGTAAACAAGACAAGGCAGTGCAGACTACCCCGCCAGGTGTCAAATACAAGTTATTCTTCACTCTCTTAAGTTGAAGGAGCCTTCATAAACACAAAAGCTAGAATACAACTAGATAATGTTTCTTCAAATTCCTAAATTTGATACTAGTTCAATACAGGCCAGCAGATGATATTTAACATTTAAATTATGGTGAGTATCTTACCTATTTCTAATCTAATAACATACAAAAAATATAATAACATAAATATTATTAAATTTTTTACAAGGCTATGGCAACATCTCGAATAAATATGAACCATAAAATTTGTCTCAAACTAATAAACTCACGAGGGATGATTTTTTCACGTTATTTTTCGTGTATTTTCGGCTATCTTAGCCCCTTTGCACCCCTCAAGCGAAAGGTTCCGGATCGAATTTCATATCCCCAATTTTTCTGCAAGGCTATGGCAACATCTGGAAGAAATATCGGCCATAAAATTTGTCTTAAATTAATAAACTCGCGAGAGATGATTTTTTCTCGGTGTTTTGCGAGTATTTTCCGCTATTTTAGTCCCTTTGCACACTCCAAGCGAGAGGTTCCGGATCGAATTTCTTATCGCCAATTTTTTTGTAAGGCTATGGCAACATCTGGAAGAAATATCAGCAATAAAATTTGTCTTAAATTAATAAACTCTTGAGGGATGATTTTTTCACGTTATTACTCCTGTATTTTCGGCTATTTTAGCCCCTTTCCACCCTCCAAGCGAAAGGTTCCGGATCGAATTTCAGATCCCCAATTTGGTCGCAAGGATGTGGCAACATCTGGAAGAAATATCAGCCATAAAATTTGTCTTAAATTAATAAACTCAGATGGTATCAATTTCTTTTGTAATATATTGTCTAGTCGGGGTGGTTTTAGGGATGATTTGGGGGGATGATCACTTTGGAAATAACTTATTTTGCAGTTTATACATGTTTTATACCGGGTGTCCCATTTTAAAACCACCAGGCAAATATCTCGAAAACTAAGGGAGATGGAAAAAAACTTTTAATACAAAAGTTATAGGGTTCAGAGGGGCCCAACTGATCGTGACCTTGGTTATGACCTTGAGGTCAATGATCAAGTTCACTTGAAGGTCAAATCGATTTTTTCAAATGGGAACCCCTACTTTTGACCTCGTAAATGGCAAGAGCGGCAAATTTTACGTTCAGATATGTCCTTGAGTCAAGGTCATGGTCATGGTCATGGTCATGTTTAAAATCAAAATCAATCAACGCATCAAAACATTCCCATAATTAGGTATACGAGACAAATTGTTAAATACAAAAGTTGTAGGGTTCAGAGGGGTCCAACTGATCGTAACCTTGGTTATGACCTTGAGGTCAATGATCAAGGTCATTTGAAGGTCAAATCGATTTTTTCAAATGGGAACCCCCCTTTTGACCTCGTCAATGGAAAGAGCGGAAAATTTTACGTTTAGATATGTCCTTGAGTCAAGGCCATGGTCATGGTCATGGTCATGTTTAAAATCAAAATCAATCAACGCATCCAAACCTTCCTATAATTACGCATACGAGTGTTAAATACAGAAGTTGTAGTGTTTGAAGGGGCCCAACTGATCGTGACCTTGACCATGAACTTGAGGTCAAGGATGATGTCGTTTGAAGGTTAAATCAATTTTGTTTAACGGCAACCCTCACTTTTGACCTCCTAAATAGAAAAACCGAAAAATTCTGATATGACCTTGGGTCAAGGTCATGGTCAAAGTTATGGTCAGTTTCCGTGCAGTTAAGAGCAAAGTCGGAGATGACCCGGTCACCTAAGGCAAGGTCGGAGATTACCCGGCCAGTTAAGGCAAGGTCGGGGATGACCCGGCCAGTTAAGGCAAGGTCGGGGATGACCCGGCCAGTTAAGACAAGGTCGGAGATGACCCGGTCAGTTAAGGCAAGGTCGGAGATGACCCGGCCAGTTAAGGCAAGGTCGGGGATGACCCGGCCAGTTAAGGCAAGGTCGGGGATGATCAGGCCAGCTAAAAATTCATTGGAAAATTCCACGTTCATGTGTATTTAGTCATAGGATCCAAGTGTTTCGGTCACCATTTACTGAAGAAGATGCTCAAAAGTTGCACCATTTACTTGTTGACAACATTCTATTCTCCTTTTAAAGTTTCTAACAGTATTTAATAATACTTGACGTGGAATACTTAAGCAGATTTGTGTAATCCTTTGAATCATGTCATCTCTTGTAGTTGGCCTGTTGCGGTAGACTGTATTTTTTAGGAAGCCCCATAAATAAAAATCTGGAGATGTCAGATCTGGAGATCTTGGTGGCCATGCTACGGGACCTCCTCTACCAATCCATCGACCGTTAAACCTTTCATTAAGAAAATCTCTGACAATTCTGGCATAATGTGGAGGGGCACCATCTTGTTGTAGCCACATTCTGGCCCTTGTATGGAGATCAACGTTTTCTAGAAAGAGTGGCAGCTCGTCTCTCAGCAACTGTAAATAAGTATGTTGAGTTACGTGACCTTCAAAAAAATAAGGTTCAATCAGACATCCGTTAATAATACAACACCATACCGTTACATTCCAGCGATGCTGATGATCAACTTTTCGCATCCAATGAGGATTAACAGGAGACCAGTAGTGGCAATTATGGCGATTGAACATACCACTACTCTGAAATGTAGCCTCGTCGCTAAAAAGAACATTGTTAAAGAAACTTTCATCATCAGTAATTTGTTGTGTTGCCCATTGGCAAAATGTTATTCTCGGTCGATAATCTTCCACAGTTAAAGCTTGATTTAGAGTAATGTGGTAAGGATGGTAACGCGCATATCGTAAATATCTACTGGCCGTAGATCTTGGAATACCCATTGTTAACTCGATTTCGCGTAAACTGACGTGAACATTTAAATGTACCATGGCTAGAACAGTAAGATAGCGAGGATTATTTTCATAATCGTGTTCATTCAGTGTCCTCCTTCTTCGAACGAAGTTTCCTTGTCGACCGCCAGTTCAATGTCACGTATTACCGTATGATCAGGATGTTGTCGTTGAAGGAACCGAGCACGATACAATCTGCTTGCCTCTCGATAGTTCCGTCGACATTCTCCTAAAATAAGAAGAATGTCAACTATTTCATTAGCAGAATAGTCAGGCATTCTTTTTTAGTTGTAAATGCAATTATTTATCAAAACACACCACAAAAGAAATAATATGTTATTATACTATACAATATTTTAAAACGAAAAAGTTTAATTTTCTGTCCCAATATAAGTGTGCTCAATTTGAAAACAATTTGATGTAAACAGTAATAATTATTGACTATTACCGATCAATGCTGAATACTACCGGTCACTATTGGATACAAATGGTCAACACTTATTAACTTTTGTTATTATTTGATATAAGTGGTTAACCCTGGTAAATATTGATAATAGTAAAAATAGTAAAATTTTCCGCTCTTTCCATTTACGAGGTCAAAAGTGGGGGTTACCATTTGAAAAAATCGATTTGACCTTCAAATGACCTTGATCATTGACCTCAAGGTCATAAGTAAGGTCACGATCAGTTGGGCCCCTCTGAACCCTACAACTTTTGTATTAAAAGTTTTTTTCCATCTCCCTTAGTTTTCGAGGTATTTGCCTGGTGGTTTTAAAATGGGACACCTGGTATATACCACTTTTGACCTCGTAAAGGGAAAGAGCGAAAAATTTTACGTTCAGATATGTCCTTGAGTCAAGGTCATGGTCATGGTTCTGGTCATGTTTAAAATCAAAATCAATCAACGCATGAAAACATACCCATAATTAGGCATACGAGACAAATTGTTAAATACAAAAGTTGTAGGGTTCAGAGGGGCCCAACTGATCGTAACCTTGGTTATGACCTTGTGGTCAATGATCAAGGTCATTTGAAGGTCAAATCGATTTCTTCAAATGGGAACCCTCATTTTTGATCTCGTAAATGGAAAGAGCGGAAAATTTTACGTTCAGATATGTCCTTGAGTCAAGGCCATGGTCATGGTCATGGTCATGTTTAAAATCAAAATCAATCAACGCATCCAAACATTCCCATAATTACGCATACGAGTGTTAAATACAGGAGTTGTAGGGTTTGGAGCGGCCCAACTGATCGTGACCTTGGTTATGACCTTGAGGTCAATGATCAAGGTCATTTGAAGGTTAAATCAATTTAGTTTAACGGCAACCCTCACTTTTGACCTCGTAAATAGAAAAACCGAAAAATTCTGATATGACCTTGGGTCAAGGTGATGGTCAAAGTTATGGTCAGTTTCCGTGCAGTTAAGAGCAAAGTCGTAGATGACCCGGTCACCTAAGGCAAGGTCGGAGATTACCCCGCCAGTTAAGGTAAGGTCGGAGATGACCCGGCCAGTTAAGGCAAGGTCGGGGATGATCAGGCCAGCTAAAAATTCATTGGAAAATTCCACGTTCATGTGTATTTAGTCATAGGATCCAAGTGTTTCGGTCACCATTTACTGAAGAAGATGCTTAAAAGTTGCACCATTTACTTGTTGACAAAATTCTATTCTCCTTTTAAAGATTCTAGCAGTATTTAATAATACTTGACGTGGAATACTTAAGCAGATTTGTGTAATCCTTTGAATCATGTCATCTCTTGTAGTTGGCCTGTTGCGGTAGACTGTATTTTTTAGGAAGCCCCATAAATAAAAATCTGGAGATGTCAGATCTGGAGATCTTGGTGGCCATGCTACGGGACCTCCTCTACCAATCCATCGACCGTTAAACCTTTCATTAAGAAAATCTGTGACAATTCTGATATAATGTGGAGGAGCACCATCTTGTTGTAGCCACATTCTGGCCCTTGTATGGAGATCAACGTTTTCTAGAAAGAGTGGCAGCTCGTCTCTCAGCAACTGTAAATAAGTATGTTGAGTTACGTGACCTTCAAAAAAATAAGTTCCAATCAGACATCCGTTAATACTTCCACACCATACCGTTACATTCCAGCGATACTGATGATCAACTTCTCGTTTCCAATGAGGATTAACAGGAGACCAGTAGTGGCAATTATGGCGATTCAACATACCAGTACTCTGAAATGTAGCCTCGTCGCTAAAAAGAACATTGTTAAAGAAATTTTCATCATCAGTAATATGTTGTGTTGCCCATTGGCAAAATGTTATTCTCCGTCGATATACTTCCACAGTTAAAGCTTGATTAAGAGTAATGTGGTAAGGATGCTAACGCGCATATCGTAAATATCTACTGGCCGTTGATCTTGGAATACCCATTGTTAACTCGATTTCGCGTAAACTGACATTAACATTTAAATGCACCATGGCTTGAACATCAAGAAAACGAGGATTATTTTCATAATCGTGTTCATTCAGTGTCCTCCTTCTTCGAACGAAGTTTCCTTGTCGACCGCGCAGTTCAATGTCACGTATTACCGTATGATCAGGATGTTGTCGTTGAGGGAACCGAGCATGATACAATCTGCTTGCCTCTCGATAGTTTCGTCGACATTCTCCTAAAATAAGAAGAATGTCAACTATTTCATTAGCAGAATAGTCAGGCATTCTTTTTTAGTTGTAAATGCAATTATTTATCAAAACACACCACAAAAGAAATAATATGTTATTATACTATACAATATTTTAAAACGAAAAAGTTTAATTTTCTGTGCCAATATAAGTGTGCTCAATTTGAAAACAATTTGATGTAAACAGTAATAATTATTGACTATTACCGATCAATGCTGAATACTACCGGTCACTATTGGATACAAATGGTCAACACTTATTAACTTTTGTTATTATTTGATATAAGTGGTTAACCCTGGTAAATATTGATAATAGTAAAAATAGTAAAATTTTCCTCTCTTTCCATTTACGAGGTCAAAAATAGGGGTTCCCATTTGAAAAAATCGATTTGACCTTCAAATGACCTTGATCATTGACCTCAAGGTCATAACCAAGGTCACGATCAGTTGGGCCGCTCCAAACCCTACAACTTCTGTATTTAACACTCGTATGCGTAATTATGGGAATGTTTGGATGCGTTGATTGATTTTGATTTTAAACATGACCATGACCATGACCTTGGCCTTGACTCAAGGACATATCTGAACGTAAAATTTTCCGCTCTTTCCATTTACGAGGTCAAAAATGGGGGTTCCCATTTGAAAAAATCGATTTGACCTTCAAATGACCTTGATCATTGACCACAAGGTCATAACCAACGTTACGATCAGTTGGGCCCCTCTGAACCCTACAACTTTTGTATTTAAAAATTTGTCTCGTAGCCTAATTATGGGAATGTTTTGATGCGTTGATTGATTTTGATTTTAATCATGACCATGACCATGACCATGACCTTGACTCATATCTGAACGTAAAATTTTCCGCTCTTTCCATTTACGAGGTCAAAAGTGGGGGTTGCCATTTGAAAAAATCGATTTGACCTTCAAATGACCTTGATCATTGACCTCAAGGTCATAACCAAGGTCACAATCAGTTGGGCCCCTCTGAACCCTACAACTTTTGTATTAAAAGTTTTTTTCCATCTCCCTTAGTTTTCGAGATATTTGCCTGGTGGTTTTAAAATGGGACCCCCGGTATATATCATTTCTCGGAAAGTCCGAGGTAGTTTTTTACATGTATTATTGGATTTAAATTTACATTAGAAAAATTGTAACTATCGAATTATACATAGGGAAATAAGTAAAACAATTCCCTACTGAAAATGTCCATATGGGAGCCGTACGGGACCCATGTGAGAAATTGCTGTGGGATTATTAAACATTGTTCAATAATGTTATTGTTTCTTTGGGAGAGGCAGACATCAAAGGAACCAATGTTTAGCGAATATTGTTTTTTTATTTGCCGACGTTTTGGGAGCGTTAGTATACTCCCCTCTTCAGGGCTACAAGATATGTAAAAATGGTAAATGTACACAACGTCATGATATTTTTTATATAAGAAAACAAGTCGGAGAATTCCATAAAATTTTTTACCATAAACAGTTATTCAGTCATTAACATAACATTCGGCTCTGCCACACATAAATAAACACGAACTGCACCAAACTTTAAAGACAACGTTAAGAAAATTCGAAATTAAAAAAAAAAAAAATCTTTATAAAAAGTTATGGTATATAATTAAGAATAAAATAGCGATCAAACCGTAACTTACAATCAACTTTTGAGTAATTCTCTCATGGTTGATATCGGATAAGACAAGTGTTGTCTCCGATAAATCAACTAACAATCAGAGGCATGTGTGACTTGTTAAACGAGGGAAACAATAGGCAATTTGGAAAAACCGTTGGTGATCAGGGGTAGCAGCTTCGTGTGTAAACATTGGTTCATTTGATGTCCGCCTCTCCCAAAAAAACTTAAATACCACGAACGTACTTTAACGAAATGTTATTGTTTATTATGAAAATAATGAAAACAACATTTTCAAAATAAAAATTAAAAACTTTTCTCTCTAATATTTTTTATATTATACTAATTTTTATTTTACGGCGCATCTGTATAAACAATAAAGTAATATTTATTATCTATCCAAATTTGATTGTAGGACGTTTTACCCAATCCGCGTTTCCCAATGGATAATTTCCCAAAGGTCATTTTTTCCAAAAGACCAATTTCCCAAAAGGGATGTTTTTCCCAAAATACACTTATTTTCCAACATGGCGAAAAAGAATGAGAACGACCATGCGACTAAATTCAATCCATTATGACTATTCTTTTGTTTTATCATTATATGTTTTGGTTATGCATTAACATTATCCAAATCTCATTGCTATCAAAATTTTAGTCGTCACTTCGAAATTGAAAAGTAAATAAATTAAAAGTCACGAAATGGAAACCGTTGAAGTTATACGTTCCAAAAAAGCTTTTTTCTTCATATTGATGGATTTCTGTATTATAAACAGCCTGGCGTGTCTCGACGATATTGGAACTGCCGAAATAAAGGAGAATGTTCGGCGCGAGCTATAACCACCGGAGATGGAGAAACTTTGGTTGTCCATAAAGGACCAAATAGTTCAGAGCATAATCACGCTCCAAATCGTGAGGCTGTTGAAGCTATGAAAGTAGTGTCTCGGGTAAAAAGAGTAGTCGAAGAACACCCTGAAATGCCACCTGCGCAAATTATGCGCAAAGAATTGCAGCAAGTTACCTCAGGTACGCATTCTTTTAGGGGCTATAATCTTTTAGGGGCTATATTTTAGTAATATACATTACGCACCATTCTATTTGTAGATATCTTATCGGAGATACCCACTTGTCCGAATTTAACCAAACAATTTTCATGCACGCGTCTAAAAAATATGCCGTCTAACCCCACTCGTATATCAGACTTGCAAGAAATACCACTAAAATATACGCAAACGCTAAGTGGCAACAAATTTTTAATTTACGACTCCCTATTTGACGATGAGAATGAAGAAACAAACTGTGGAAGAATACTGATTTTTGCTACTACAGAGAATTTGGTACAGCTTTTTAAATGTGAAATTTGGTTTGCCGACGGAACATTCAAAACATCCCCTTCTCTGTTTTATCAACTTTTTTCCGTGCTTGGGGCTGCAACTCAAGTTGGTGTGAATCATAAGCTACAAACAGTTGGTTTGCCGTTTGTGCACGCGCTTTTAGAGAATAAGCAACGGGCATCGTATAAAAGAGTTTTCAATGTCATTTTGAAGGAAGGAAGCAAACTTGGTTTCACAACTTTACCCAAGCGCATAATGACTGATTTTGAGTTATCGATTATAAAAGCCGCAGGGACAGTTTTTGGTCGAGACACGGTAAAATGTTGTTTTTTTCATCTGTGTCAGAGTGTTTATCGTCATGTCGTAAATGAAGGTTTGCAGACACAGTACAACAATAGTGACGTCGACGAAAAAAAGTTGGCTCCCACATGCTCTGTGCCCTGGCTTTTGTTCCTACAGACGACGTCGAAAATTACTTCAAGCTTTTGAGTGACGAGTTACCCGAGGAGTTGGAGCCCATCGCAGATTATTTTCAGACTACATATATTACGCGTTTAAGTGCTCGAAGAAGAAGTAAACCTGTACTAAGCCTGCTGCGCCGTCCACCGAGATATCCTTCAGCTTTATGGAATCAGTATGATTCGGTTTTGGAAGGTACATCACGAACAAATAATACGGCTGAAGGTTGGCACAACAGATTTCAACTTGTAGTCGGTAAACGTCATCCCAGTTTATATAATTTTTTTGAAGAATTGATAAAAGAACAAGGCGATACTGAAATCATCTTGCGTCAACTGCAACTGGGTGAACGAACTCGAAAAGGCATCGACAAAAATAGAAGAGAAATAGAAGAAGGATTATATTCTATTGTACAAGAATATCATAAATATGCACATACAAATGATGTACTAACATACCTTAAAAATGTTTGCGTAAAAATGGGCTTGGTTGAATTACTGCAGCAGTGCGCACCACATCAACCATACCCTCAAATGGTGAAATCAACCACTCTAAAATATTTACAAGAACATTTGGTAACTGTTGTTTTCTGAATGATTACTCAAGTAAAATAATCGAAAACATTCACTCTTTTCTACCGGAAACTAATACATACTACAATAAACGTAGTGCATGAATATCTGCAGTGATACACCCACAGTGTTTTCCTCGACCGCATTATCTTCCCCATGGTAATTGGCACACGCTAGCATTAATATCAGCATCATAAGTAGGGAAGATGAGGGTACCCGCGTGAAAATATAATATGAGATCTCATGAGATTGTAATTGAGATACCATATAAATGTCATATGAGATCTATATGAAATCCTTATACGAATATCAGACATTATATCTCACGTGAGATCTCATATGAGTTCTCATCTGCGATTTTCTATTAAGTAACAAAATTTCAGATATTAGATCTCATGTGAGATCTCATATGCGATCTCATCTGCAATTTTACTGTAAAATAAAAAAAAACTAAATTTTTGTTGAAAACGAAAATTTTATTATAAATATTGAATGTTAAATATAGAACATGCAAAGAAAATTATTTTAATACCATTAAGCAAAATATCATCAGTTGCAGGTATATTACATGACTCTATTATTTAATCTATTAAAATAATTTTCGTTGCATGTTCTATATTTAACATTCAATATTTATAATAAAATTTTCGTTTTCAACAAAAATTTAGTTTTTTTATTTAATAGAAAATTGCAGATGAGATCTCCCATAAGATCTAATATCTGAAATATTTTTACTTAATAGAAAATGGCAGATGAGATCTGATATGAGATCTCACATGAGATATAATGTCTGAAATTCGTATAAGGATCTCATATGAGATCTCACTTGAAATCTCATATAGATCTCATATGACATCTATATGAGATCACAATTACAATATCATATGAGATCTCATATTATATTTTCACGCGGGTATTACTGCAGTATTTTTTGTAAGTTAGTTTCAAACCAAGAGATTTCGTCTCCTTGCAGACAAGGTACTCTCTAAAGTTGAATTAGTGAAAATTGCTTCACCATTTCAATTAGTAGAAAAAACTACTAATTTATTAGTGAATATTCACTATTTCATTAGTGGTTTTTTAAAAACTAGTAATTAAATTAGTAAAACTACTAATCAAAATAGTAGTTTTAATAAACTACTAGATGAAATAGTGAATATTCACTAATAAATTAGAAGTTTTTTCTACTAATTGAAATGGTGCAGAAATTTTCACTAATTCAACTTTAGAGAGTATGCTGATTCTTTTTAATATGGAACTTAAGCATCATATCAATCGATTAGAGTACAATTTTACAACAAAAATTGATAGAAAAATTTTTAAAATGACTTACTAGGAGAGGCTCAGAGATCCGGAACCCCAATTTTCTTTAAACTCGCCGAGACTGATGGTTACTCCTTACAATGGAACTCTGTACAGTTGTAGGAAATGCGTTAGGGTCTACACCTGTATAGAGTTCCATTGTGAGGTGCTACCATCAATCTGTGCAAGTTTAAAGAAAATTGAGATTCCGGATCTCAGAGCCTCTCCTAGTTAGAAACTAAAGTCTCTTTGTTAGTGTTACTGCGGAGCTGCTTCTATTTCGGTATTGGTATTACGGCGCCATGTTAAAGGATAGGCGGAACTGCTCTCGCATGTGCAGAACTCAAAAAAGACGCTGCTGGTATTACTGCGGTTTTTCCTTGAGATTCTATACAGTCTCAATAGAAACAGCAATACCCACACCTGCAGTAATACCCAAATCTACCCTCTATTTTTTAAATTGCATTTATCAGCTAATTATTTGTGATCAACGATAATTCAAAGTCATTTTTACATTCTTAGATATAGTCGAAAAAGAGTTAAAATAAAATTGGATTTAAATAGTGAAAATGATGTTTTAATTCTTGCTTATATCTCTGCTCAAAACCCGCAGTATATGGGCCTTACCCTATTCGCCTCCGCGAACCTATACAGGAGGTACCAGGCGATGTCTACACAACTTATGCGCGCTGCTCCCGTAGAGTTCACGGATCGAATCTACCAAGCGTCGCTCGATGAATTTACTCCCTGCTTTAAATCGAATTTATTTATTTTTTGCAATAAACTCTGATGCGTATACAGATACGACTATTTTAATGCGGTTTATATCCCAATTTGGGGTCTTTTTACCTAAAAAATAAATAAGCAGTATGTGCAGTATATTGCGTGGAGAGAAATCTCATAATAAATTACTAGAGTTCGCTAGGAATTTTGTCACAGACTGACTAAAATTGACGGTTTACGAGATTTTTGACAAATTTTACAAGACACAAAATAATTTTCATGATTTTTATTCGAAAAATTACAATAGTAGGTAAAATTTAGTTTGTGCCTCGTAAAATTTCTTAAAAATTTCGTAAAAAGTTTATATTAGTCAGTCTGCATAAGTGTCGAAAAAAAAATAATAATACTATTACATGGCGAATAATGGATGCTTATAAAATTGGTTAGACTAACTGTAATTTTATGGCATGTGCACAGACTATAAAATAATATTTATTAAGTATCTACCGAAAGGGTTTTGCCGTTTAAAATAGTCAAAAATGCCTTAGATATACGTATGTTTCTTTGAGACCCGTACTACCAAAATTGTGATCTAAAAAAAGAGAATTTTGAAATTTTTATTTTTATTGAAAAAATTTATTTAATAACTCGCGCATTTCTCTCGGACCATTCTTTCTGTCAATGCATGTGGTACATATAAGTAATATAAGTGTAAAATTTCACCAAGAAAATATGATTTCAAACGAATGTTAGGTATTTAGTAAATTTAAAAAGTTTTGAATTTAATATTATAATAAATTCTTTTATTAATTTTTAAACATAAAATTTGAAAATTAAATCACACCTATTATTTTATTCATATTTTATACGTAATTTACAAATGAATACTTTTTAATATCAATGATTCTAATTAGAATTGTGTCATAAATTGGCGTAATAATTTTAAATTTTGGCATTAAAACTTCATGGAAGGTATCAGTATATTAAGCTTGAGGAACTCACGTGCCAATGAATTAGCAGCGGTTTTCCTTTTTTGATTGATACAATAGTCCTTTTAAAGCCGAAGAGATAAAATAAAGAAAACTTGGAAAAAGAAAAAAAAATCATTTTTTGACGTTATGTCGCAAGGTTTGGGTATCGGAGATAAACCAGAATTTCAAAAATTATCTTTTTTATAACAATTTAGGTTACCTGTCTCAAAGGATAATCAAACTAAGACATTTTTTACTATTTTTTTACTGGTTTGGCAAAGCACGTGTAGAAGAGTACATAGGAAAGTTGGTAGAACTTGTGGACAATTAACATTTGGTTGGCATACCTAGATGGAAGCTTACATACAACAAGCGTTTCGTCTCTCTATTGCCTGTCGCGCTTGTTGTGTTTACACTCGGGCGAGACAAGAAGTTTTTGAGCGGACGGTATAACCTTAACCCGCATTCTTGGTGTCTCTCTAGCTTACACACGCCGTCTCTCTCGCACCAGTGACGTGCGGACGTATGAACTTTTTTCCGTGTAGACTAAAACAATGCCACTTCAGAATAATTACTTGAAAACCGTTCCGATAGTCTATCAGATTTTTGACTACAATGTTCTAAATACCTCCCTTAATAACATATTGGTTTTTTAAAAGAATTTTCCCGTATATTCTTTATTTAATCGATGAAAATGTCATTTCCACTACGCCTCATCCAATAACCAACGTATTAAAAGCCCAAACTTTGAGAATTAATATTATGAAAACGGCTACGCTAAGTTCTTTGAAATTTTAACCGCTGGAATTATTATTATTATTATTATTATTAGAGAGAGTTAGGGCACATTACGTGGCCTCCAGACGCATGGATAATCCCTTGGCGTCCCTCAGATTCGGGTGGATTCAGCCCATCATCTTCTCGTAAAATTGAAGGATCCTTCTGGCGTCCTTCACCTCGCTGTTATTTGCCAGTGGAAAGGGGTCCCCCAGGTAAAGGCGCCTCCTCTCCACTAGTGCAGGGCATTCGAGGATAACGTGCAATGACGTTTCATCCTTTTTTCCACAGAATCTGCAAGACGGGTCCTTAACAAGTCCCATCGTGTGGCTGTGTTTCCGCAAAGTGCCATGCCCGGTAATGATACCCACCACGGTTTTTGCGCTTTTTCTACTCATTGCGAGTATTTGCTCTGCCCATCCCTCCATCTCTGAATCCTTGATGAAGGTCTTTGCTATTCGACATCCCCGGGCGTTTTTCCACGCCTCCGAATATTTTTTGGCGATCCATCTGTTAATCTCTGCATTGATTAGAGTGTCGCATATTCCAGTTGCCGGTTCTGGTCCAATTAAGACTTCCTTCCTTGCCTGCCTGGCCAGCCTGTCCGCTATCTCATTTCCTTTTATTCCCGTATGGCCCGGAAGCCAGAAAATGGTTAGTGGACGGCTCTCTGCTAGCCGATTCAGGGTCCGATGACAGTCATATACTAGCCTCGAAGTGGTTGTGTATGCTTTAAGGGCCTCAATGGCGCTCCTACTATCTGTTCCGATATGTAGGTGCTCATCACAGCCCTCCGCTTCCGCCCAGAGAGCACAGTTCAGCACCCCTACCAGATCGGATTGCAGTACCGCCGCGTACCGCCCCAGTGGAAAGGTGCAACGGTTCCCCCACCTGCGGCGATAGACTCCGGCACCTGTTCCCCTTACCCTTTTGGATCCATCCGTGTACCAGATTCCACCGTTGACTGGTAGCTTCTTCCGGCCTGTTGCCCAGTCAGATCTATCCGCCAGGCTAATCCGGTATTTCCCATCGAACATGAATGCCTTGGTCATCCTGTCGCGGGGCATCATGAAGACGCCTCCGGACTTCAAGGCTTCCGGTATTATGCCCTGGAAGTTCTCCCCGCAGTCCTTTCTGACTCTGAGCAGTCCTCTTGCAGCAGCAGCAGCAATGGTCAGGTGGAGAGGCTCCATACATAGTGCAGCCCCTAGGGAAGCCGTTGGCGTGGACTTCCCCGCTCCGGTGACGCACCGTAGTATCAAGCCTCTCAACCTTTCTAGCTGGCCTTCTGCTGTTTTCAGATGCGTTCTATCGCACCAGACCGCCGCTCCATAGGTAAGTCGGGGTTTTAGGATTGCATCATACAGCCATTTCATCGCTACTGGTTTTAATCCCCAGTTTCTGCCCATGGCCCTTCGCAGTTGCCATAGGGCTGCGGTGAGTTTACGGCATTTTTCCTCTAGGTGTCTCCCCCATGCCAGCTTGTTGTCCATGGTGATTCCTAGATATTTGACCTCTTTGGATAGCTTGAGTGCCTTCCCATTGAGCGTTAGTTGGCATGTTCTATGCCACTTATATTTCCTGGTAATACCATGACCTCTGTTTTGTCTGGGTTGACACCGAGGCCCGTGCTCCTACATCAGGCTTCTACAATCTGTAAGTCCCCTTGTGTGAGTTCCATGAGAGTGTGCAGGAAGGGTCCGCGCCTTATGATCAGTATGTCATCGGCGTAACCCACAACCTGGCATCCCTCCTCACTTAGGTTTGTTAACAGATTATCCACTACCAAACACCATAGCAGAGGCGACGTGACTCCCCCTTGTAGACTCTAGTTGCCTGTTTCCGAGCATATGGCTCGGCCAGTCCACTAGCATATCAGGCACTCCAAACCTCCTCAGGGTATCACTAATGACGCCTCTTGAGGTATGGTTGAACGCCCCTTCTATGTCCATGAAGGTTCCGACAGCAAAACCTCCGTTCTCCAGCTGGGGCTGAATTAGCTGTATCATCCTTTGCACGGCTGTCTCCGTGGACATACCTGCCCTGTATGCGTGTTGCCCCGCATGCAGGGTTTTTCCTCTTATGATAACCTCTCTGATATACCGATCAACGAGTCTTTCAGAGGTTTTAAGCAGGAAAGAAGTCAGGCTTATGGGGCGGAAATCCTTCGAAGAGGTGTATCCGCTTTTTCCTGGTTCCGGTATGAACACCACCCTCGCCCCCTGCCAAGCAGCGGGCACGTGCCCTAGCATTAGGCTCGTCCTGGTCACTTTAACCAGTGGTCCAACTAGGATGTGCTCCGCCTTCTTTAGATGCGCGGGGTATATCCCGTCCGGTCCAGATGATTTGTATGGTTTAAAGGAGTTTATGGCCCATTTTATCCTCTCCGGGGTCACTATCTGGTTTGCCAGTTTGCGATTTTGGCGCCATATTGGCGCCCTCAGTCGCCTACCGCTCGTCTCTGTGTCCTCCTTCGGGATCGGCCCTTCCTCATTCCACTCCGTAAAACTGGGGAAGTGTGCCTTTATCAGACATTTCAGAGTCTCTTCATCTGATGTAGAGAAACTGCCGTTCGGGAGTTTTAGGGAGCCAAGGACAGCCTCTGGATTGCTTGACAGCATTTTGTTCAGTCTGGCAGCCTCGGCCCCTCCTTCAACTTCATCACAAAAGGAGGCCCACTTCGTCTGCTGGGCCTTCCTAATTTCTTTTCTGTATCGATCCCTCTCCTGGTTATATTCCTGCCAGTCGAGAATTTCGTTACGTTTCCTGGCTTTTCTAAGAAGGGCTCTAGTCCTCTCCCTAAGGGCAGCCAGGCCTTTATTCCACCATTTAATTTGGCCTCTGAACCCCAACTCCTTCTGAAGCCTGGCGAGATACCTTGAATGTGTCCCTACCTATCTCCATCCAGGGCCTGTTATCAACGGCCTCTAAGGCCCTGACCTGAGATTCGGGTAGCTGGAACACCAGAACGTATTTCTCTACTGTGTCCTGCCTTCCCGAGTCCTTCTTGAGTGGTGCCGCCTTTATCGCACGCCATCCGCTCATGTTCAGGGTGGGGTTGTAGGCCTCCAATCTGTTCATGACCTCGGCCGGCTCCTCAGGGGGTCCCGGGAGCCAGACCGTGGCCTTGTGTAACCTTTGGATGAGCTCTACCCCTTCCACCCTGAGTTTCGGGCCCCCGAGCTCAAGGTTGGCCACCTTATTTAGTAGCCACTCCTTTGACCTTTGGTCGGAGGCCACGGAAACGAAGACCCCCCCTTTCCCGAACGATGTCTCTATTCTGGGCATCTGTTCCGGGGGAGTCTTCTTAGCCAATTCCCTAAAACTGGCCTTAAGGCGGTTGAAGTCCTCCTGGGTCAGTAGGACCTCAGGGTACTCTTCCGCCGTAACAACCACGGTCAGGGGGTTCGTCCTCTGGGCGGTGGTGAGCCTGACCCCGCCGCTGGCACCTTTTTGAGGCGCCCCCGACGGACCCGTGCCCCCCGCCACCTTTTGACCGCCTCCCTTGGGTGATCTATGTTCCTCCCTACGGGTCGGGCCTTTGGTGACACGACCCCTAGGGGGCTCATAGTCCGCCCTCCGTGGCCTCTTGTCGTCCCGGTGGGGTGAGGGCGGGGTGTAATTCTCCCCCTCCTTCCTCTTTGGAGTCCCCTGGGTCTGAGGTTACCCTCTGCCTCCCTTCTGAGTTTGGCAAGTTTTTTACGGTATGCACCGCATTTCTTAGCGGGTAGGTGTGGTCCGTAGACCACCAAATCCTCACCTTTGGGTGACGGTTCATCCTGGGCGTATTCTCCTCCGTCTGCCGAAGTAGACGGGGCGATGACCTCAGGAGTCATCGGCATTTCCTCTGTTGTGGGGGCTTGCCAGGGTGTGGGGCTTTGAGGATTGACTCCTCGTTTCCTCCACCTCCCCAGTCGCCTCCCTTGTTGATTTTTTCTTATTTAAGTACTTCTCCATTTGAGTAACACGAGTAGCTAGGGAACTAAAGGTCCGCCGCAGAGCCCCGCTTGTGGCGGTAAGGCGACTAAGATACTCAGAGGTTGCGCCAGGTGCCTCTGAGGCTCCGTTAGAGACCCTCCAATACCCCGAGGACCATGAATCCTATCGGCACGGGTCGCTTGACATCTTCAGATCAGGGGGTGTATATACCCATCCAGTCCACCACCTTGGATGTGGGGCTGCTTGTTGGCCATCGGCCCATCCGGCCCCGGCTAGGCGGTAGCCGGGACTTACCTGCCCTACACTCACTTGGACGAACCCTGTTCCGGGTTGCCATCACATTCACACTAGGCCTCCTGTTTATAGGGGGCCCTACACACACCAGGACTACCCGTTTATAGGGCGCCACATGCATGCAGCTACGCCTCACCTTTGCCCTCTCGCGCCGCCTGGCACACGACAAGGTCCTTCAGCCCCTAGGGGAGGAACCGCTGGTAAAGAATAATACAATTAACTTAATTAAAATTTCAAAAAAATTCCCCAGAGTATAGTTTACTGGGAACTAACTTAATGTAGACTTGATTACAATCTACGGAAACGGCTAACATAACCTAAAATATTAATACAACTATCTTGTGTCAAAAGATGGGAATTCCTATTACATCATCAATAAATGTTACTCTTCAGATTTTCCAGCTCCTAACTTAGGCTGGTTTCCTTAAATTAGCGAAATACTTAGGCATTTTTTGCAAAAAATTTCCTTGAACGTTTATATTTATTTTTCTTGTTAGCCATGATAATGACTTATCATACACGATAAAGACCAATGTCAAGTAAGGAAATGTTTTTGCTCTTGTAAATTTCTCGCACTCAATAGTAGTTTAATAAACTAAGATGTTACAGTTCATTGTAATATTTTGCAAGCAATTTGCAAAATTGATGTAAAAATGTACAATACTATCACTGACTACCAGTGTATACTGATAAGAGTCACGTTCATACGTGAAAAATTATTTTTCACAGATGCCGCTAGCCTACTTATTTTTATTTATACATATAACCCCTGATATACCGTATTATATGGCTATTATCTGGCTATATTCTTTTCGGCCTTCGCGCCTTGACATTAGCGCCACATGCATGAGCGGCCGTGCGAAATACTATTGCCATATCACGGCCAGCTCCGGCGCTACCGTGCGCGCATGTAACAATTATATATAGTTACCTACCTAATACAATCACGTCGTCTGGCTCCCAGTGTTCTCGACAGCGGCTGTTCAAGTGCGAGATTCCACTGTACATCTTTTTCCCCTTCGTGTCCGTGGGCTGGTAGTGGTGACTCGAAGACAATGAAGCAGGAGAGCAGGCGACAAGAGCAGATTTGGTAAGCCCTTTTATGTTCCAAACCTTTTTGATAAGTGGGCTGAGGATACTTCTTTTTGTTGCAGATAGCTGGTGCAGCGAGGGTAGTGAACAACAACCATTGCTGCTAACTCTCCTTTCATATGGTAATGTTTTTTAGTGTCGTTATCCTCACTTGACTCCCAGAGTAGTGGCTGATCTGCTGCTTATTTGTTGCTTATCTGAATTCCTAAGCTGAGGCTGTACCTGATAGTGAGACAGGAGTGAAGGTCTCTGCCAGTCCTGTCCTTCCAGATGTAGCTACTGACTTAGCGGATGGCTGCTAGTTAGATGGTCCTGAGCAGACTGGCATCCATAGAGTATCATCAGCCTGGGTCATCCAGCCCCACTTAGCTGCTTCTTCAGCTTCATCAGTGATCTTCGAGTGTGAGTGCTTGGGCATGTGAGGAAATAGGTAATTAGGATCTGGGGGAAATCATATAAGTGCTGTGTCCGTGTGGTTAACTATGAGTTATTTTGTACCCTAAAGCTTTCACAATGTAGAACATTGAAGAAGTTTATTTTAGAAACGTGTTAGAGGCATTAAAACCAAGACTCTACAGCATTAAGAATGATAACAGCAAGAAACAAGAATGTAAAAGAGAGCATTGGGCACAAAGAAAAGAGATTGAAGGTAGTTTAAGAGTAAAATTTGAAGAAATTATAGAAAGAGACAACATCTTGACTTTCCAAACTTTTTATGCATTGAACGTATTTTATCAACCCCATGCTTAGGATATTTAATACTGCCACAAGATTACCAAGTAAGTAGTAAATTTTCATTTTAACACAAATTAAATTTTTCATTCTTTATGCATTAAGGGGGTGTCAAACTCCATTCTGCGATTTGACCGACCCATAGGTCGGTAAGGTAGGAAGTACATACTATTGATGAAATATGACACAAGCGCCATCTCTGGAAAATCGTAATAGATTTTAACATAGATGGCGCTATAATAAAATATTAAAGATACGCGTTTTTTTATTACAAACAATTGTACGTATTTCGCGTATACGTATTTCTTTTTATAATTAATTATCCGTATTTTGCGTATACGCATTTTTATTGTTAATAATAGTGCGTATTTCACATATATACGCATATTTATTACAAATAATTTTGCGCATTTCGCCTATACGCATTTTATAATAAATAATTTGGTGTATTTCGTCGATACACATATTTTATTCTAAATAATTATGCGTATTTCGCTTATACGCACTTTTCAGTGTTATCAATTGTGCGCATTTCGCCTATACGCATTTTATAATAAATAATTTGGTGTATTTCGCCTATACACATGTTTTATTATAAATAATTATGCGTATTTCGCTTATACGCACTTTTCAGTGTTATTAATTGTGCGCATTTCGCCTATACGCATTTTATAATAAATAATTTGGTGTATTTCGCCTATACACATGTTTTATTATAAATAATTATGCGTATTTCACTTATACGCACTTTTCAGTGTTAGTAATCGTGTGCATTTTGCCTACACGCATTTTATAATAAATCATTTTGTGTATTTTGACTATACACATGTTCCATTATAAACAAATGTGCGCATTTCGCCTATACACATTTCTTATAATAATGAGATGCAGATTCGTCATTTTATTATATAGTCTCAGTTATTATTGACATTTCAAAATTCAGGACGTCGCCTCGCATGATTGCAACTGCTTTCTTAAAAATTGTAGTGCGCTTCGTAGGTTTTTGTGTCCCGGTGAAGGGACAGATCGGATGCGAGGTCTAGGTGTTTAGATGACCGATGATGGAGTCCGGGTTATGCGCTACATAGGTTTTTGTACCCAGGTGTTGAGACAGCTCAATTACGAGGTCTAGCTGTTCCAGGTGGCCGGTGATAGAGTGTCAGTGATGCGTTCCGAAGATTTTTGTATCTAGATGTCGGAACAGATCGTATGCGAGATCTGAGCGTTCCAGGTGGACGATGATGGAGTTTACGTGATGCGCTCCGTAGGTTTTTGTGTCTAGAGACCAAGACAAATCGAATGCGAGGTCTAGGTGTTTCAGATGGCCGATGATGGAGTCCGGGTAGTACGCTTCGTAGGTTTTTGAGTCCAGGTGTCGGGACAGCTCGAATGCGAGGTCTAGCTGTTCCAGGCGGCTGATGATACGCTTCGTAGACTTTTGTGTCCAGGTGTTTTGACAGATCGGATGCGAGGTCTAGGTGTTCCAGACGGCCAATGATGGAGTTCGGGTAGTGGGCTCCGTAGGTTTTTGTGTCCAGGTGAAGGGACAGGTCGGATGCGAGGACTAGGTGTTGCAGATGGCCGATGATGTAATCCGGGTGATGCGCTTTGAAGGTTTTTGTGTCCAGGTGTCGGGACAGATCGGATGCGAGGTTTAGGCGTTCCAGGTAGCCGATGATGGAGTTTACGTGACGCGCTCCGTAGGTTTTTGTGTCCAGAGGCCAGGACAAATCGAATGCGAGGTCTAGGTGTTCCAGATGGTCGATGAGTCCGGGTAGTGCGCTCCGTAGGTTTTTGTGTCCAGGTGAAGGGACAGGTCGGATGCGAGGTCTAGATGTTTAGATGGCCGATGATGGAGTCCAATTTAATATTATGATTTTCAAAATATTACCTGCATCTGAAATTTTGTGGCACGGTACTGCACTTTTTTGTACATATTCTGGATATAGTTTACAAAATTTCTACCAAGAGATAGTTTAGATTTGGTTTTTATTTTTTTGGTTGAGGGTTTAATTGTTTATTGAAATTTAAACAAATTTCAATCTATTTAGTTTTTTATGAACAAAAAATGTTCCTCACATTGTAGGTCGATATTTGCAAAAATAAAAAAGCTATGCAATATTAAAAATTCAATTTTTTTGCAATTTTTGGTTAAAATCCAAGTTTATTCATTTTTTAACTGAAAATCTTGAAACTTTTTGTACAGTACATTGATTGGCAAAAGGTTTGAATTTTTTCTGTAGAATGTGCCAGTATTTATTTTATGACCCTTTTTGAAAGTCTCTGATTGGCTGCTTCTTAGTATACCTTCATCAAAGGATATTGAGGCTGCGGCCAAATATTCTTCATTCGACAAATTTTTTTTGTATTCTTCTTCGAAAACCCTTCAAAATGCTTTTTTTGATCAATACTGGCCGAGCAAAGAGAAAAAAGTGACAATTTTTGGAAATATCAAGAAAAATCCATAATTTCAATTTTTGATAACATGATTAATGAAACTGAATATTATTCATACATCTTATGGCATGGACCGTACCACTGAATTTTGTTAGAGCATCAAATAGAACATTAGAAATATCTATTTTCAATAATATTAGGCTTACGCAATAAGCAATACCTAATTATGAATTAATAATAAATTAAGCTATAGAGGTTAATTACTATAAAGCTGTCAAAATGAAATCAGGCAACAGACTGATAATTTCATTCATAATTAGGTACCGCTTATTGTGTAAGCCTAATATTATTGAAAATAGATATTTATAATGTTTTATTTGATGCTCTAACAAAATTCAGTGGTACGGTCCATGCCATAAGATGTATGAATAATATTCAGTTTCATTAATCATGTTATCAAAAATTGAAATTATGGATTTTTCTTGATATTTCAAAAAATTGTAACTTTTTTCCCTATGCTCGGCCAGTATTGATAAAAAAGCATTTTGAAGGGTTTTAGAAGAAGAATACAAAAGAAAATTTGTCGAATAAAGAATATTTGGCCGCCGCCTCAATATCCTTTGATGAAGGTATTCTTAAAGCAGCCAATCAGAGACTTTCAAAAAGGGTCATAAAATAAATACTGGCACATTCTACAGAAAAAATTCAAACCTTTTGCCAATCAATGTACTATACAAAAAGTTTCAAGATTTTCAGTTAAAAAATGAATAAACTTGGATTTTAACCAAAAATTGCAAAAAAATTGAATTTTCAATATTGCATAGCTTTTTTATTTTTGCAAATATCAACCTAAAATTTGAGGAACATTTTTTGTTCATAAAAACTAAAAGAAAACGAGTTTCGAGGGATTTTAAAATTTTGAGCTGCTGACTTCACGTGAAATATCCCATATACCTGAAACAACAGGAGGGTGTAACAAAATTTGAGACCAAGGGTTGAACTTCAAATGAACCTGAGTATGGTATATAAGTTGATCCGCATTTTAAAATATACGCCTTCCATCATATAAACGCATAACTGCAAATTGAACATTTTAACAAAATTTGTATTATTAGAAGTATTGTCATTAATAATTACTTTGCATTATACTTGTCATGCTACTGAATGATTGGCAAAAGTAGAGCTACTATAATTTCATTGAGCTAGGCTCATAAGTTTCTTTAGCTTTTTTTCAAATTTTATGAGTTTTGTTGAAAAAAAACGGAAAAGAATTAATTTTATGTCAAGACATCTAGTTTCTTATAAATAGATAACTAAATAAACTCATGTAATTGTAATTCTTTTCTGTTATAATTAAATATGTTCGCCCATACACCTTTCCTTATAACTAATAATTGTGCGTATTTCGTCTATACGCATTTTTGCATTATAAACAACTGTGCGTCTTTCGCCTATACGCATTTTTGTATGATAAATAATTGTGCGCATTTCGCATATACGCATTATTTATTATGAATAATTGTGCGTATTTCGCCTATACGCATTTTAATATTTACTATTTCTTTTATTACAAACACATGTCAATTTGAACGTAATTACGTTCGAATAAGTATTTATTTATAATCACGATTTTTACTTATAGTATAAAATTACGTACTTAGTAATACTTTAAGTTTTGACATGTCGAACACCTATTAGCCAAAAACTACGGAGCGCACCACCTAGACATCATCATCGGCTACCCCGAACACTTTGACTACGTATTAGATGCGTCCTGAGATCTAAACGCAAAAAACTTCGGAGCGCATCACCTCGACTCCATCATTGACCACCTCAAAGACCTAGACGACGCATTCGATGCTTTCAATTATCGATAAGTAACACTTCCTTATAATAGTTGTCATTTCCGTATTAGCAGGTAGCAACCGTTACCGCTATAGTATTTCTCCCTTACAATTGAAGGTGGAAGCAATGTATACTAAAATCGTGTGACGCTGTTACGTCGGTATATGCCGCTGATCCAACGATCGTATAATTGTGTAACTGTTGTAGTATGAAAAGCAACATACCGTAAAAGTATGGGTCCCTTACTAAGATTGCTAAAACCACCTTACTTATATAGTAAAGGAACTCCTATACTCCACGAGTAAGCCGTTTTAACTGTAGCAGTAAGAGTTTTCTTTCCGTGTGCACCCGCAGAAAACTGTTACTTTTTGGGGAGATATAATTCGTACCTAAAAATCAGGTGTGCCCTAAATACTGACATTAGTCTAGGCACCAGGGGGTTTCCGTGGCCGATGGATGTCCACGCCTCCACCAAAGCTTTTCTTACGTATTTTTGTCTGCTGATTCTGAATTTCGAAGGTGGACAGTCGCCAGAATGTTAGTTTTTTGTTATTAACAATTTAATTGTTTAAACAGCGGCCAAATCAATATGATTAATTATAACTGAATCCTAACTGTCTAAAACTGTAGTAAATTGATCTAGAATTATGCACGTTTGCGCTCGAATTCGCGACTTATTGCACTAAATTTGCAATAATTCGGGTTCTAATAAAAATTTTTCAATTCTGAAAAAACGAGCATATTCTAGATCAATTTACTACAGTTTTAGGCAGTTAGGATTCAGTTATAATTAATCATATTGATTTGGCAGCAATTTAAATAATTAAATTGTTAATAACAAAAAACTAACAGTCTGGCGACGTTCCACCTTCGAAATTCAGAATCAGCAGTCAAAAATACGTAAGAAAAGCTTTGGTGGAAGTGTGGATATCCATCGGCCACGGAAATCCCCCTGGCGCCTAGACTACATCTCGAGTCTGTCGCGGGAGCGCAGACATTCAAGTATACCTTCGTCATCCCTTCTCTGTCGTGTCCGCCTAGGTGATGTCCTCGGGAAGTGGTAGTTGCGTTGGCTGCCCTCGACGAGAGTAGAATGATATGAAGACCTGTTGTCTTCTGCAGGAGCTCTTCGCCTAGAGCAAAACAAAATATATTAATAATGTTTTAGGCAGTGGGGATGAGGAGAGCAGTATCAAACTGCCAGGAACAGAGGAGTAGACAGATGGAAAGTTGGAGGCTAGGTTTGGCTATACTACAGGATAAAGTCCAAATCCGAAGTGAAGTACTTACTCGAGTCTGTCACGGAAGCGCGAACTACATTCAACTACACCTCCGCCCTCCCTTCTCCGTTGTGTTCGCCTAGGTGATGTCCTCGGGAAGTGGTAGTTGCGTTGGCTGTCCTCGAGAAGAGTAGAATTATATGAAGACTTGTTGTCTTCTACAGGAGCTCTTCACCTAGGACAATACAAAATATATTAATACTGTATTAATAAGTAGGGATGAGGATAGCAGTATCGAACTGCCAGGAACAGAGGAGTAGACCGATGGAAAGTTGGAGACTAGGTTCGGCTGTACTACCAGATAAAGTCCAAATCCAAAGTGAAATACTTACTCGAGTCTGGCATAGGAGATCAAACTATATTTATATACACCTTCGCTCTCACTTCTACGATATGTTTGTCTAGCTGATGTCTTCAGGACGTGGTAGTTGTGTTGGCTGACCTGGAGGAGAGTAGAATTATATGAAGACGTGTTGTCTTCTGCAGGAGCTCTTCGCCTAGGGAAAAACAGAATATATTAATAAAGTGTTAAGCAGTATAGGAATGAGGATAGCAGTATCGACCTGCCAGAAACAGAGGGAGTAGATAGATGGAAAGTTAAGATATCTGTAGAAAATGGAAATGACTTTGGAATGAAAAGTCGAAAAAGTGCATGTGCATTTCCAACTAAGACCTCATCACCCTCGCTTAAAGTTTATCAGAATGTTAACACACAATCCAATACATGTTGAGGCATTCTATATTAAATTTTAGATCTTTTCAATCAGCCAGTGTAGGCGAAATAACTTTTTTTCTTGAACATTTCTTAAAAAGAGCATACAAATTGCAATATCTCCACACTTGCTAATTATTTAGATTTGAAACTTGATAAACAATATCCCTCAGCATGTATTACATAGGGTGTGTTAAGTTTGAAATATTTGTAGAGAATGGAAAGGGATCTTTGAAATGAAAAGTCGAAAAAGCGCGTGTGCATTTCCAATG
This sequence comes from Torymus aiolomorphi, assembly GCA_036365515.1. Classification (NCBI taxonomy): domain Eukaryota; kingdom Metazoa; phylum Arthropoda; class Insecta; order Hymenoptera; family Torymidae; genus Torymus; species Torymus aiolomorphi. The sequence goes on from CM070874.1 coordinate 212,945,992, forward strand.
TAGACCTCCTCACCCTCGCTTAAAGTTTATGAGAATGTTTACACACAATCCAGTACATGCTAAGGCATTGTATATTAGGTTTCAGATCTACTCAATCAGCCAGTTTGGAGGAAATTACTTTTCTTTCTTAAAAATTTCCTGAAAAAGCACAAAAATTGCAATATCTCCAGACTTGCTAATTATGTAGATCTGAAACTTGATAAACCGTCCCTCAGCATGTATGCCATTATGTATGGAAAGTTTAAGATACTTGTAGGGAATGGAACGGGATCTTTGGAACGAATTGTCGAAAAGCCGCATGTGCATTTGCGACAAAAACCTCCTCACACTTTCTCATAGTTTACCAGAATGTTCTCGCACAATGCAATGCATGCTGAGGCATTGCATATTGAGTTTCAGATATACTCCATCAGCCAGTTTGGAGGAAATCACTTTTCTTTCTTAAAAATTTCCTGAAAAAGCACAAAAATTGCAATATCTCCAGATTTGCTATTTATGTAGATCTGAAACTTGATAAACTGTCCCTCAGCATATATTGCACGGTGTGTGTAAAGTTTAAGATATGTTGAGAGAATGGAAAGGGATCTTTGGACTGAAAAGTCGAAAAAGCGCAAGTGCATTTCCAACTAAGACCTCCTGACCATTGCTCAAAGCTTACCAGAATGTTAACACGCAATCCAATACATGTTAAGGCATTGTATATTAAATTCTAGATCTTTTCAATCAGCCAGTGTACGGGAAATAACTTTTTTTCTTGAACATTTCTTAAAAAGAGCATACAAATTGCAATATCTCCACACTTGCTAATTATTTAGATCTGAAACTTGATAAACAATACCTCAGCATGTGTTACATAGTGTGTGTAAAGTTTGAAATATTTGTAGAGAATGGAAAGGGATCTTTGAAATGAAAAGTCGAAAAAGCGCGTGTGCATTTCCAATGTAGACCACCTCACCCTCGCTTAAAGTTTATGAGAATGTTTACAAACAATCCAGTACATGCTGAGGCATTGTATATTAGGTTTCAGATATACTCCATCAGCCAGTTTGGAGAAAATGACTTTTCTTTCTTAAAAATTTCCTGAAAAAGCACAAAAATTGCAATATCTCCAGATTTGCTATTTATGTAGATCTGAAACTTCATAAACTGTCCCTCAGCATATATTGCACGGTGTGTGTAAAGTTTAAGATATGTTGAGAGAATGGAAAGGGATCTTTGGACTGAAAAGTCGAAAAAGCGCAAGTGCATTTCCAACTAAGACCTCCTGACCATTGCTCAAAGCTTACCAGAATGTTAACACGCAATCCAATACATGTTAAGGCATTGTATATTAAATTCTAGATCTTTTCAATCAGCCAGTGTACGGGAAATAACTTTTTTTCTTCAACATTTCTTAAAAAGAGCATACGAATTGCAATATCTCCACACTTGCTAATTATTTAGATCTGAAACTTGATAAACAATACCTCAGCATGTGTTACATAGTGTGTGTAAAGTTTGAAATATTTGTAGAGAATGGAAAGGGATCTTTTAAATGAAAAGTCGAAAAAGCGTGTGTGCATTTCCAATGTAGACCTCCTCACCCTCGCTTAAAGTGTGTGAGAATGTTTACACACAATCCAGTACATACTGAGGCATTGTATATTAGGTTTCAGATCTATTCAATCAGCCAGTTTGGAGGAAATTACTTTTCTTTCTTAAAAATTTCCTGAAAAAGCACAAAAATTGCAATATCTCCAGACTTGCTAATTATGTAGATCTGAAACTTGATAAACCGTCCCTCAGCATGTGTTACATAGTGTGTGTAAAGTTTGAAATATTTGTAGAGAATGGAAAGGGATCTTTGAAATGAAAAGTCGAAAAAGCGCGTGTGCATTTCCAATGTAGACCTCCTCACCCTCGCTTAAAGTTTATGAGAATGTTTACAAACAATCCAGTACATGCTGAGGCATTGTATATTAGGTTTCAGATATACTCCATCAGCCAGTTTGGAGGAAATGACTTTTCTTTCTTAAAAATTTCCTGAAAAAGCACAAAAATTGCAATATCTCCAGATTTGCTATTTATGTAGATCTGAAACTTGATAAACTGTCCCTCAGCATATATTGCACGGTGTGTGTAAAGTTTAAGATATGTTGTGAGAATGGAAAGGGATCTTTGGACTGAAAAGTCGAAAAAGCGCAAGTGCATTTCCAACTAAGACCTCCTGACCATTGCTCAAAGCTTACCAGAATGTTAACACGCAATCCAATACATGTTACGGCATTGTATATTAAATTCTAGATCTTTTCAATCAGCCAGTGTACGGGAAATAACTTTTTTTCTTGAACATTTCTTAAAAAGAGCATACAAATTGCAATATCTCCACACTTGCTAATTATTTAGATCTGAAACTTGATAAACAATACCTCAGCATGTGTTACATAGTGTGTGTAAAGTTTGAAATATTTGTAGAGAATGGAAAGGGATCTTTGAAATGAAAAGTCGAAAAAGCGCGTGTGCATTTCCAATGTACACCTCCTCACCCTCGCTTAAAGTTTATGAGAATGTTTACAAACAATCCAGTACATGCTGAGGCATTGTATATTAGGTTTCAGATATACTCCATCAGCCAGTTTGGAGGAAATGACTTTTCTTTCTTAAAAATTTCCTGAAAAAGCACAAAAATTGCAATATCTCCAGATTTGCTATTTATGTAGATCTGAAACTTGATAAACTGTCCCTCAGCATATATTGCACGGTGTGTGTAAAGTTTAAGATATGTTGAGAGAATGGAAAGGGATCTTTGGACTGAAAAGTCGAAAAAGCGCAAGTGCATTTCCAACTAAGACCTCCTGACCATTGCTCAAAGCTTACCAGAATGTTAACACGCAATCCAATACATGTTAAGGCATTGTATATTAAATTCTAGATCTTTTCAATCAGCCAGTGTACGGGAAATAACTTTTTTTCTTGAACATTTCTTAAAAAGAGCATACAAATTGCAATATCTCCACACTTACTAATTATTTAGATCTGAAACTTGATAAACAATACCTCAGCATGTGTTACATAATGTGTGTAAAGTTTGAAATATTTGTAGAGAATGGAAAGGGATCTTTTAAATGAAAAGTCGAAAAAGCGTGTGTGCATTTCCAATGTAGACCTCCTCACCCTCGCTTAAAGTGTGTGAGAATGTTTACACACAATCCAGTACATACTGAGGCATTGTATATTAGGTTTCAGATCTATTCAATCAGCCAGTTTGGAGGAAATTACTTTTCTTTCTTAAAAATTTCCTGAAAAAGAACAAAAATTGCAATATCTCCAGACTTGCTAATTATTTAGATCTTAAACTTGATAAACAGTCCCTCAGCATGTATTACATAGTGTGTGTAAAGTTTGAAATATTTGTAGAGAATGGAAAGGGATCTTTGAAATGAAAAGTCGAAAAAGCGCGTGTGCATTTCCAAGGTAGACCTCCTCATCCTCGCTTAAAGTTTATGAGAATGTTTACACACAATCCAGTACATGCTGAGGCATTGTATATTAGATTTCAGATCTACTCAATCAGCCAGTTTGGAGGAAATGACTTTTCTTGAAAATATTTTGAAAAATACACAGAAAATGCAGTATCTCCACACTTGCTGATTATTTAGATCTGTAATGTTTGGAATTAAAAGTCGAAAAAGCGCATCAAATCTACAGTTGGCCGTTGTTATTTATACGCCAGATTGCTAGATAGGTATACCTATATATACGTAAAACCTAACCTTCAATTTTCTTTAGCCGAAGAATTGACGCTTGATTAAAGGAAAAAATAGGCAAGGATTGACGCTTGACTAAAGAAATAATAGTCCCTTCCATGTCAGACTTTCAAAACAGTGATTTTTACACGTTTCTAAGTGGGTTATAGGTTATTTGTACGACAGATCTGTCGTACAAATAACAAGGCCGTAAAATAAATAAATTCTTGAATGACTTACTTTTCTGTCTTACGGCGGGGCCAAGTCCAAGCGGCACGGTCCGTTGGGTGTGCACGCCCACGGTGCGGTACGGACGCTACGGTCTGCGAGGTGGGCGGCTGATGCGGCGCTCCAGGCTGCGCCGTCTGCGAGCGGTCCAGGCGGCAGGCACACCGATGACACGTCGATAAGCATCAATGGATAGAGGAGGGCACAGGTGGCGAAGGTGGCGGCGGAGGTGGTGGCGGCAACACTGGAACGCCTCCCGGAGGGCCTAGGCCCAGGCATCGGCGATGAACAGCTCAGCTGTGCTGCAGCCAGCAGCGCATTCGCGTATACACACACGGGCAAGGCCGCGCCGCTGGCCGCTGCCGTCGCTGCCGTCGCCGATTCGCGAATCTCGCGATGCTACATATTACCCGTATGGTACAATAATCTATTTTTTTTTTATAATATTATGCATAATCATGAGTGCATTGCCCTCCGTAATGACATTATGAATCATTCTGCAAAGTTTCACGTCGATATTTTAAGGCATCTGAGAATGGCATTTGAACGAAATTTTCGTTCAAATGCCATTCTTAGACGCTTTTGAATATTGACTTGGCATTTTGCAGAATGATTAATAATGTAATTACGGAGGGCAATGCACTCATTATTTTTCATATATCGTTATATTTTTTTTTTCTATTAATAACAATATATTTTTTGCTCGGTCGGTAAAAATTGAGTTTGACACCCCCTTAATACAATATTTTAAATATTGCTTTGTAGATAGCTTGATGGCTTTTTGGGTTTACTGGTATTCGATATTGCTCACTATTCCCCCTGGCAATATATTTATATTATGTATTGTAACGAGCACCGTTATAAGTTATGAGAAACACGTATACTGCGCTGCAAGATCTGAATCTCGCGCGCTTGCACGTATCGTGATCGACAGAGCGCCACGCGGAACAAGCCAGTAGCAGGTGAAGAAGAAGACGAAGCCGCCGCGCCGCTGTGAACGTGAGCGCGCGGCCATGTTGTAGATTCTCGCCGTGACACGCGAAAGTAGTCGCCATCACAGTTACGCGTAGAAAAATAGGTCGGGTGAGTGTGTTGTGCCTCTACCGCCGCAACTGGGACCACCGCGCCGCCACCAGCGAGAGTGGCCGAGCGAGAGCGAGCGAGAGAAAGCGAGAAAAAGAGACAGCGACAGAGGGGGCCAGGGACAGTGAGGCACGCTCCATCCCCGCCCGATAGCAGCAAGAGCGAGAGAGAGAGAGAAAGAGCCGTCGATCGTGATAGAGTCTGCGATAGCTGGCCAGCCGAGAGTAAGTTGCGCTTGACGTATGCGTTTCTTTCTTATTGTCGCGGAGTAACCTGTTGCCGTCGCGCATCGACGGCTGCGTGCGTGCATGGTTTAAAGTCTCGGCCTGTCGGTTATTATTTGTTAGACCATTGTCCGGGTTTCGCGCCCCTTAGCGCGTCTATCTTTAGTGCAATTAAACCGTTCATTTTTATCTTAAATAGTCGAGTCACGAGCACTTATTGAGCGCGCCTTAACCTATGCATGATTTCCCGAATACCGACCTCTACCCTTTTCAGCAGCTGCAGCTAGTCGCAGGCATTGCCTCCTAGAGGAACATCGGTAGCGGGAGTAAGTATCTCAATAGCCGCTCGAGAGGTTAGACCGAGCGGCGTTGTACGCGGGAAAGACCGGCTGCGCTGGTAACGCTAGGTCATAGCGAGCAGCCGGTAGTTCGCGGGCAGCTGTTGGCAGCAGCAGCAGAGCGCAGCGCCGCTTCTAGTGGAAAGCGGCCTAGGCTTTCTACAATAGAAGCCGGGCTCGTATGTTCGGAACCTGTACCGAGGCGCTTCTGCCGGACTACAGGTGATTCTACAACGGTGAGTTGCCCGGGCGTAGAATACGCCTGTATATTACCCCGCGAACCCTTGAGAGGGATTAATACCCTCTTCATAACTGAACCCCGTTACAGTATGCATATAGATTTTAAATTATTTGCAACAATCTTTTGAAAAATTTTAACATTAATATTTATAAAAGTGAAAACTTTCATTATATTATTGTATATTTAGAGTTTTATACAATTTACTAGCCAAATTCATGCGTGCTGCGCGCGCTCTATGTACTCTTTTTCTTAATCAGGCAAAGAATAATTTATTCCTTATAAGCCGGAAATCTTTTTCTTTTAATTTTGATGCATCTTTAATAATTCATATAATACTGTAGTACATTTACTTTTAACGAATACAAAAGTTTGAAGCTAGAAACTGTAAGCTTATTCGAATATTTTTTTTCGTGAAGTATTAAATGAGGAATAAAATCTGAACATAATATTGACATAATTTATTCTAATATTAACATAATTAATTCTTCTAAGATTGAAACATTGCTTATTGTTTTTAATTTTACCGTGCAATGCAATAACTAATCGTATTGTGTTTTGAAATACTTTTCTACTTCTGGCCATCACTTTAACAAATAATTAAAACATGCTATTTATTTTTTTAAATTGTAACCCACATTAATTTGATTATTATTTATTTAATACTTTTCACTTTAATCATTTTCATTCCAATAAATATTCCAATAAATAATACCTAATTATCAAATAAAAATGTATATTTAATTTTAAATTCTCGCGCCTTTTATCCAAGAGCCAATCACAGATCAAATCTATAGAAGCTTCACTTCTTCCGGTCATCACTTTTTTAAGAAGGGAAATGTTATTAGTCTAAATTTTTGTTATAATGTAAATTCACCATCAGTTTATCAAAACTAACAAAATGTAAACATATATTTTTTTCTGTATTTTCTTTATGGACAACTGAAGATCTCATCCCTGATTACGATAACTTCATACAACGTGTGGTAGACAGTGAGGATCTTCTATTAAACAAACGGAGGGAAAGACTCTGCACCAAGACACTAAGTAATCTGGCTATTATCTTTCTTTTCGCCCTCCGCGCCTCGGCGTTAGAAGTCGCGTGAAGTACTATAGGTATTGCCACAGCCCGGCCTGACGGCCGGCGCTAGCGCTACCGTACGCCCATGTGATTATGTACAATTGCGTCTCATGGCTCCCGGCGTTCTGGACGATGACAGCGGCTGTTAAAGTGCGAGATTCCACTGTACATCTTTTTCCCCGTCGTGTTTGTGGGCTGGTAGTGGTGCCTCGAAGACAATGAAGCAGGAGAGCCGGCGACAAGAGCAGATTTAGTAAGCTCTTTTATGTTCCTAACCTTTTTGATAGGTGGGCTGAGGATACTTCTTTTTGTTGCAGATAGCTGATGCAGCAAGGGTAGTGAACAACAACCATTACTGCAGACTCTCCTTTCGTATGGTAATATTTTTTAATGTCATCTATTTATTACTCATATGTGGGTTTTAGGTGCTCAGCTCTCCTCACTTTGCTCCCAGAGTAGTGGCTGATCTGCTGCTTATGTGCTGCTTATGTCGATTCCTAAGCTGAGGCTATCCCTGGCAGTGAAACACGAGAGAAGGTCTCTACCAGTCCTATCCACCCAGATGATGTAGCTACTGACCTAGCGGATGGCTGCTAGTTATATGGTCCTGAGCAGACTGGCATCCATAGAGTAGCGCCAGCCTGGGCCATCCATCTACACTTAGCTGCTTCTTCAGCTTCATGAGTGATCTTCGAGTGTGAGTCCTTTAGCATGTGAGGGAATAGGTAATTAAGAACTCGGGGATATCATAAAAGTGCTGTGTGCGTGTGGTTAAATGCGATATGGGTAGGTAGTTGTCATTGGTAAGATTAGATCGACTGGTTAAGGCCATGTGATACTCAACAAAGTTCGCTATAGGGCTCAGTCGGTAAAAAGATTGTAGCCAAGTTTTTGTATTAAATAGTAGATGGCGCTACTAATGTGATTGATCTGCGAGCATAACATCTGGTTCAGACAAATTCTCACAGATGGCGTACATATTTACACTATGAACAATATTTTTTTTATATTCATTATTTACTAAAAAATAAATTTAATACTTCTCTTTTTTAGCTATACATTTCTTATCGTTTCATTATTACTTAGTTTTTATTATGAACCAATAATCGAAATTAAACTTTTCAATTTTCCTGTTTTTTGGAGGTTAAGACTAATCCCGTTAAATTGTTTACGTATAATTTGGAACTCTTGCAAATTTACTTGGAGGTTCGAATTGATAACTGCTTCACATATTTAACCATTTTTATAAGTTTTAAGGTTATGTAAATAAATGAAATTGATGAAAATAATTTTGAAATTATAATTACATATCCTTAACTTAGCATGAAAATTTATTTATAATAGATCATGCCTTCAAATTATGTATCATATACTGCCGAAAATATGGCGTCTACGCATCATGAATGAAACATAAAATATCCATGTCAGTTTTATTATTCAAGTACAATTTCGTTACTAGTGTTACTTGTTTATTTCTTGTGTTTACAATTTTTTAATTTATTATTTTCTTGTTTCGTCATGTAATTGTTATACTAAATCATAAGTATATGAACAGCTTAAATGTTATTATAAATATAACTACAATACCTGATTGTCGGTATGTAACTGACTGCAATATTATTTGTCGAATTTTTAAAATTTGTTATCCATTTACGATATTATTTCCTTCCTTATACAATTTATGATTCCATTGAAAAGTTTAACAATATTATGCATTATATTATAACAATATAAGCATAATTTTAAGAAATACATTTAGGATATTATCAAATTTTTGTAGTGTGTAAAAGTACAAAGAAAAATTAAAAAGTGCACGTACTAAACTGACCACTCATTTATCACGCATCCAACAGGCCTAGCTATAAAGTTGCAGTTTTCGATTCCAAGCATATGCTATTCTTTTCAGAATCTGTATATGTATTGTTCTAAAATATGTTGTTTTCATCATAATTAACCATTTCTAGACGATGTAACAATGTTCTTCTCTCCGATTTCCCCGAACCCGTGTGCGTGACATTTTTTGTAAAGAGTATGTGAAGGCTTTCTGTTTAGAAAGTGTCTGCTGATAGACGATTTAAAGATTGAAAATAACCTAGTAAGCGAATTCGCATATAACTAAATTATAATTACCAATTAATATTAGTTGAAACCATGTAATTTCGATATACTTGGTTGAAATACGAGCGCGCGACATTTTTTGTAGAGAGTCTGTGAAGGGTTTTTGATAGCCGCACTTTTGGCTAACAATCCATTCCCAAATCAAGATGGACGTAATCAGTAAATTGCATCATAATCAACAATTTCTAGACGTTTTAACAATATTCTTCGTGCGACATTTTTTGTAATTAGCATGTGAAGGCTTTTTTGTGCAGAAAGTTTCTGCTGATAGACGATTTAAATTAAATAGTTGAAGACGATCTTTGGAGGCAAAATGAAATGATCTTATTTCTTTTTGGCAACGTTTCGTTGGCTTAGTACGCCAAACTCATCAGGTCTTTATTCAAAACACAGAAATAAATTAACATATAAAACTATTTTCAAAGACAATTAAACAATAAAGTATAAATACAAAAATCAAAATTACCGAAATTATAACCGTATATATCCTACGTCGATCAGATGTTATTCTCGACTGAAAACAATAACACGTACACTGTATTTATGTACACTGGACGATGTTTACATAAAGAGTTATACAGCATCATGTTCATTAATAATAGGAAAATACATTGTACTTAGTCTTCAGATATCTTCCTTTTTATTAATACTATTTTGATTGCTTTTTATATAGATCATTTCCGAAATCAGTCTTTTTTTGTAATTGCTTTCAAAATCTAAGATGGATGTATTTTCCCAATTGAACTCATGTTTGTTTTCTAATCGATGTGTACTGATAACAGACTCTTTGTCTGGTCGAAATACGAGCGCGCGATATATTTGTAAAGAGCCTGTGAAGGATTTTGGATAGTGGCACTTTTGAATAACAACCCAATCCCAAATCAAGATGGATTTAACGAATTGCATCATAATTAGCAATTTCTAGACGTTTTAACAATATTCTTCTGCCGGATTTTCCCGAAATCCGTGTGCGCGACCCATTTTTTAAAGAGCATGTGAGGCTTTTGCAGTAGAAAGTTTCTGCCCATAAATGATACAAAAATAAATATAACTAATAACCAAATTTGCATTCAACTAACTAATTTTTACGAATTTAGAATAGTTGAAACAATCTAATTTCGCAGTATTTGGCGGAAATACGGTCGGGCGACATTTTTGATAAAGAGCCTATGAAGGGTTTTGGATAGCGGGACTTTTGTCTAACAACCCACTCCCAAATCAAGATGGACGTAATCAATAAATTTTATAATAATTACCAATTTCTAGAAGCTTTAACAACATTCTTTTGCCGGATTTCAACCAAATCCGTGTGCGCGACATATTTTGTAAAGAGCATGTGAAGGCTTTTTGATAGCGGGACTTTTGGCTCACAACCCACACCCAAATAAAGATGACGTAATCAAAGAATTACATCATAATTAACCATTTCTAGACGTTTTATCAATATTCTTCTGTCCGATTTCCCTGAACCCATGTGCGTGACATTTTTTGTAAACAGCATGTGAAGGCTTTTTCTTTAGAAACTCTCTGCTGATAGGCGATTTAAAGATTGAATATAACCTAGTCAGCGAATTCGCATGTAACTAAATGATAATTACCAATTGATATTAGTTGAAACCACGTAATTTCGCTATAATTGGTTGAAATACGAGCGCGCGACATATTTGTAAAGAGCCTGTGAAGGATTTTGGATAGCGGGACTTTTGAATAACAACCCATTCCCAAATCAAGATGGACTTAACGAATTACATCATAATTAACAATTTCTAGACGTTTTGACAATATTCTTCTCCCGGATTTCGCCGAAATCCGTGTGCGCGACCTATTTTGAAAAGAGCATGTGAAGGCTTTTGGTGTAGGAAGTTTCTGCCCATAAACGATATAAAAATAAAATATTACTAATAACCAAATTTTCATTCAACTAACTAATTTTTACGAATTTAGAATAGTTGAAACAATGTCATTTCCCAGTATTTGGCGGAAATACGGTTGGGCGACATTTTTGATAAAGAGCCTGTGAAAGGTTTTGGATAGCGGGACTTTTGACTAACAACCCATTCCCAAATCAACATGGTCGTAATAAAAGAATTATATCAAAATTCAAATTTCTAGACGTATTAATAATATTCTTCTACCCGATTTCTCCGAAATCCGGATGAGCGACATTTTTTGTAAAGAGCATGTGAAGCCTTTTTATGTAGAAAGTTTCGGCCGATGAAGGATTTATAGATTATGTACAAACGAATAACTTAATTTGAATTTAACTAATAATTACGAATTTATAATAGTTGAAACCATGTAATTTCACTAAACTTGGTTGAAATACGAGCGCGCGATATAATTTGTAAAGAGCCTGTGAAGGGTTTTGAATAGCGGAACTTTTGACTAACAACCCATTCCCAAATCAAGATGGACGTAATCAACAAATTTTATCATAATTAACAATTTCTAGACGCTTTATCAACATTCTTTTGCCAGATTTCAACGAAGTCCGTGTGCGCGATATATTTTGTAAAGAGCATGTCAAGGCTTATTGATAGCGAGAATTTTGGCTCACAACCCACACCCAAATAAAGATGACGTAATCAAAGAATTACATCATAACTAACCATTTCTAGACGTTTTATCAATATTCTTCTGTCCGATTTCCCTAAACCGATATGCGTGACATTTTTTGTAAACAGCATGTGAAGGCTTTTTCTTTAGCAACTCTCAGCTGATAGGCGATTTAAAGATTGAATATAACCTAGTAAGCGAATTCGCATGCAACTAAATGATAATTACCAATTGATATTAGTTGAAACGACGTAATTTCGCTATAATTGGTTGAAATACGAGCGCGCGACATATTTGTAAAGAGCCTGTGAAGGATTTTGGATAGCGGGACTTTTGAATAACAACCCATTCCCAAATCAAGATGGACTTAACAAATTACATCATAATTAACAATTTCTAGACGTTTTAACAATATTCTTCTGCCGGATTTCTCCGAAATCCGTGTGTGCGACCTATTTTGAAAAGAGCATGTGAAGGCTTTTGGTGTAGAAAGTTTCTGCCCATAAACGATATAAAAATAAAATATAACTAATAACCAAATTTTCATTCAACTAACTAATTTTTACGAATTTAGAATAGTTGAAACAATGTCATTTCCCAGTTTTTGGCGGAAATACGGTTGGGCGACACTTTTGATAAAGAGCCTGTGAAGGGTTTTGGATAGCGGAACTTTTGACTAACAACCCATTCCCAAATCAATATGGTCGTAATATAAAAATTATATCAAAATTCAAATTTCTAGACGTATTAATAATATTCTTCTACCCGATTTCTCCGAAATCCGGATGAGCGACATTTTTTGTAAAGAGCATGTGAAGCCTTTTTATGTAGAAAGTTTCGGCCGATGAAGGATTTATAGATTATGTACAAACGAATAACTTAATTTGAATTTAACTAATAATTACGAATTTATAATAGTTGAAACCATGTAATTTCACTAAACTTGGTTGAAATACGAGCGCGCGATATAATTTGTAAAGAGCCTGTGAAGGGTTTTGAATAGCGTAACTTTTGACTAACAACCCATTCCCAAATCAAGATGGACGTAATCAACGAATTGCATCATAATTAATAATTTCTAGACGTTCTAACAATATTCTTCTGCCGGATTTCCCCGAAATCCGCATTCGCGAAATTTTTTGTAAAGAGCATGTGAAGGCTTTTGGTCTAGAAAGTTTCTGCCGATGGACGATTTAAACATTAAATATAAACTAATAACCTAATTTGCATTTAACTAACTAAGAATTACGAATTTATAATAGTTGAAACCATGTAATTTCGCAATATTTGGCGAAAATACGAGCATGCGACATTTTTTGTAATGAATCTGGAAGGGTTTTTGATAATAGGACTTTCGGCCAACCACGCATTCCCAAATAAAAATGACGAAATCAACGAATTGCATCATAATTAACCATTTCCAGACGATTTAACAATATTCTTCTGTCCGATTTCCCCGAACCCATGTGCGTGAATTTTTTGTAAAGTGCATGTGTAGTCTTTTTGTTTAGAAAGTGTCTGCTGATAGACGATTTAAAGATTGAATATAACCTAGTAAGCGAATTCGCATATAACTAAATTATAATTACCAATTGATATTAGTTGAAACCATGTAATTTCGCTATACTTGGTTGAAATACGAGCGCGCGACATGTTTTGTAAAGAGCCTGTGAAGAGTTTGTGATAGCGGGTCTTTTGAGAAACAACCCATTCCCAAATCTAGATGGGCTTAATCAACGAATTGCATCATAATTAACAATTTCTAGATGTTTAAAAATATTCTTCTGCCGGATTTCCCCGAATTCCGCTTGCGCGAGATTTTTTGTAAAGAGCCTGTGATGGCTTTTTGATAACAGGACTTTCGGCCAACCACGCATTTCCAAATCAAGATTCACGTAATCAATAAATTGCATCATAATTAACAATTTCTAGGCGCTTTAACTTTTCTTCTACCGGATTTCTCCGAAACCCGTGTACGCGACATTTTTTGTAAAGATCGTGTGAAGAATTTTTGTGTGAAAATTTTCTGCTTATAGACGATTTAATGATGAAATATAAGCTAGTAAGCGAATTCGCATGTTACTAGATTATAATTACCAATTTATAATAGTTGAAACCCTTTAATTTCTTAATATTCGGCGGAAATCCTGGCGCGCTACATTTTTTGTAAAGACTCTGTGAAGGGGTTTTGATAGCGGGACTGTTGGCTAACCACCCGTTTCCAAATCAAGATGGACGTAATCAATGTATTCTATCATAATTAAGCATTTCTGGACTCTTTAACAATATTCTGCCCGATTTCTTCGAAACCCGTGTGCGAGACATTTTTTATAAAGAGAATGCTTTTTGTGTAGAATGTTTCTGCTGATAGACGATTTCAAGATTAAATACAAAAAACTTATAGAAAACAAAGCTTTTTAAGTTTACTTTAAGAGTTATCTCAAAACTCCATAAAACATACGAAAAATTCACCCTGAAAAAATGGAGCATTATTGAGTAATTTCGACTTCAAATTCGGATTCAGCGAATCAAAATACATAGGTACATAAATACAAGTACACAAATTTGTAGGTGCATATATGAATTATTAAAATTTAAGTGTTATTAAAAACTGGCATTTCTTACAATATTTTCATGCTCTTTAATAAAATTGTATTAAATACAAGCGTTTGTGTATTATTGAGACAGCATAATTTGTATATTTTAATTTGATATTTGTTTGGGCGTTGATGGGTATATATTTTTTTATTTACCGTTACAAAATCAGTTTTCTGTTCAAGGCGTTCAAGAGTTAATCTTTTAGAAAACGATATTTAATGCATTTTGGATAGTTATTAAACAATGAACTAGATTTTTGTGTGTTTTTTTATACATATCAATTGAATTAAAATGATAACACCTGAAACCCATACAATCATGCATATTTGTAATTTTAATATTTAATAAAAAATATGTGATGAAATGACAATTTTCCGTAAGCGTAGATGATGTAAAAATTTGCCGTATTTGGTGAACATATGAAATTATCATAAAGCATCGCAAAAGCTTCATAAAATATATGTAATGAATTAATTGTATAAATCATTGATATTGTTAATTCGGAACAATATTGTTTCTGAATATGTGAGTTATGCACTCCATATTTGTACATACATTAACGTGCGCATAATATTATATATGTATGTATTGTAACGGGGTGAATTTAAAAGAGGGTATTAATCCCTCTCTGGGATGCGCCGGGCGATAAGCGGGCGTCTACTACGCCCAGAGCAGCGCGCCGTTGTAGACGGACCCGTCGGCCGGCCGGGGTGCGTTGGCGCAGGCTCAGAACAAGCGCGCCCGGCTTTCGCTGTAGAAAGCTTAGGCCGCCTTCTACTAGACCCGGCGCTGCGCTCTGCCGCTGCCGCTGACTTCGGCGCACAATTCACCGGCGGCTAGATATGCACTAGCCTGACCTACTCTCGCCGGTGTTCCCGTACAACGTCGCTCAGGTTAACCTGAGCGACTTTCACTTACAATTTCCCCGTTGACGTTGCTCCTCTGGGAGGTAAATCCTCCGACTAGCTGCAGCTGCTGAAAAGGTAGAGGGCGGTATTCGGGGGGATAGGGAACGGTTACTCGCGAAATGACAGACTCGACACGAATAATGAAAAGTAAAATAAATAGAGTTTATTCGACGAAAGGAATCGCGCTAAGGGGCGCGAAGCCCGAACATCTCCTACAAAAACGAGCGCGCAGGCCGAGACTTACGCGGAGCCGGCCGGTCGCACGGCCGGCGTCACCGCGCCGCGAGACGCCACAAAATGGCCGCCGCGCTCTCGCACACGAGGCCGCTTGCCTCTACGCAGGCGGCGTCGGATTGCCGCGTAACACTTCTTACGCGTGGCCGCTCGCACGCAAAACCTACGCGGCAAAAGTACAAATGAAGCGCACACTTTAGCGCTGGCCAGCGCGTCGCCCGAAGTCTACCTCTCTCTCTCTCTCTCTCTCACGCTCCCGCGCTCTCGCCTTCTCGCTGCGAGGCGTCGGGCCTCGTGGCTCCTCGAGCCTCGGCTGCCGCCTCTTTCTCTCTCTCCTCCTCTCCCTTTCTGGGTGGCGGAGTGGCCTGGCCGGCGAGGCAGCCGGAGATGCGTCGCTGCGGGGCTGGCGGCGGATCGGAGGCGCAAGGGCGGTTCTGCAGGGCGGTATGCGGCACTGGCGGGGCACTGCGAAGCACGGCACTGGTTTAAGGCGGGAGCACACGTGCGCACCTGTTGCGCTACAGGACTAGACTAGCCTCAATGGCCGCGGCGTCCCTTCGGAGCGCTACGGCGGCGTCTTCTTCTTCTTCTTGCTTCGCCTCCCGCGCGTCCCGCTTGGCGCGCAGCGAGCCGCTGTACGTGCAAGCGCGCGCCATTCAAACCTCGCGGCGCGGTACACGCGGCTCTTTCGCCTTTATTGCCTGCACCCGTTACACCCCCCACCCAGATTTGGCGTACCCCGTACGCGACATCTGAAAAGAGGAAGGGCGCAGAAATAAGGCGAAAACAACAGGTTAGGTGGAGGCTCTTCCTTTTTATTCCAGCCTCTGGGGCACATCACCTATACACTATATACAACAAAAATATTTACAAAAAAAACTATGTACAAAAAAATTTCCACCAAAAAAAAAAACCGTACAGTTCGAAACCGGCGAATCGAAAGCGTCCCCCCCCGGGCTAGCCACGGGGAGGCGCCGTGGATTTCGGCGGATGCGTAGCCGCTCGGGGGCATTTGCGCGGCAGGCGCACCCCCGGCCACCCGCACACGTAGCAGAAGCGAGGGCGTCCCGCTCCTGGCGGGTTCGGCCGGACGGGCGAGCGCTCCCGCGCGATGCCCAGGTCGACGGCCGCCCGCTCCTCGTCTCGGCGGGCCTGATTCCACCGAGCGCGGGCTGCCTGGAGCTCGGCTTTCTCGGCGAGGCGGCGGGCGCGGGCCTCCTCCAGGGCCCGCTCCGACGCGGCACGGAGGCGTACCTCCTCCTCCACCTTTTCCCGCTGCATGCGGGAGCGGCGCTCCGCTCGCCAGGCGACCAGGTGCTCGGCCTCCTCCTGCTTGGCCAGCATCATCCGGCGCCAGGAGTCGACCTCCGGGGGCTGCTCCCCGTGGACACCGACGTGCCGCTCCAAGGCCGCGAACACCTCGGCGCGGGCCTGGTTGGCGGCGCGGTCCATCTCCCGGACTGTCGACAGCCCGGCGCGCAGCTCGTCCCAGGTGGGCTCTGCAGGCAGGAGGTGGGCCTCCGTCTGCGAGGCGGCATCGCGCTGGACCCTCCGCGGGTAGCCGGCGGGGATTGCGCCGCGGGGCGGCGTGGCAGGCTCTTCCTTGGGGGCGAAGCGGGGCACGCCGGGGCTGGTACCCGCCCGGCTCTCCTCGTGGGCGTCGGCCTCCTCTAGGAGGGGCTGCTCCTGCAGTCGCTCCATAGCCTCGTCTTTGAGGCGCTCCCGACGTTGGCGCAGGAGGTGGAGCACCGCCTGGGCCACGCCCTCGACGGGTTTGCCCAAGTCGAGGGTTATGAGTGCGGCCATGGCCTCCTCCAGCGTCTGCTCGGAGATCTCCAACATCTGGAAAAGAACATCTCAGGTTAGGCCAGTTTCACTATATCCGCGTGTAGTTTATCGCACGTCTCGGGGGGGGGAATAAGCGCTAGGCGCGCAGCGCTACGGAGGCTTACGGGGACGACCGCGTCCCCTGCGAGGAGCATTCGGGGCTCGCGGTCCTACCGAAGTTGGTTCGGCGGGACCCGTAGTTGCGCCGCGCGCCCTCCGCGGTCTCCCCCGCGTGCTCTCGGGGGGCTCACCTGTCCCCTGAGGGGCGGGTGGTTCGCTCACAGGCGTCCCCCTGGGGTCGCCTTCCGCGTCGACTCCATTCGACTCAGGCGACTCACCGCGATAGGGCTTAAGCTGGTCAGCGGCCACTATCTCCTCAATTTGGCCCCCCTCACCTACCAATCGGTAGGTGTTGAGCCTAGCACGGCCGTAATCCAATACGGCCCTTCAAACCTAGGCGCTAGTTTCGCCGCGACGCCCTTCGCGGCCGAGGAGAGTGGGTGGCTGCGCTTCCAGACCCTGTCTCCCGGCTTGAAATCTGGCTCTCGCCTGCCGGCATCATAATAGCTGGCTTGGCGATCTTGAGCCGCTCTCGCCTGCGAGGCGGCTCGTTGATGAAGGTTTGGAAGGGCGTCGAGCCGCTCCTTCCAACGAGCCAAACTTTCTTCTTGTGCCGGGATCTCTGCCGCGACCTCTTGCAGCCTACGCTGCGTACCAGGGGGCTCTGGCTGCCTACCGTAAAGTAACATGGCGGGGCTGACTCCGGTAGAGCTATGCACCGCCGTATTCATGGCGAAGAGAAGTTCCGGAAGCTTCTCGTCCCATGTGGTGTGCCGCTCCTTAAGGTAAGAGGCGACCATCGTCTTTAAAGTACGATTGGCGCGCTCCACCGGATTAGCCTGCGGGTGGTAGGTGGGAGTGTTGGTGTGATGCACACCTCGCTCCCTCAAGAATTCCTCTACGACACGGTTCCTGAACTCTGTGCCGTTGTCGGAGAGGAACACTTCTGGGCAACCGAACCGGAGGAAAACCTTCCGGTCCAATTCTCCTACCACCGTCTTTGCGTTAGCCTTCCGTATCGGCGAAGCCTCCGCCCACCTGGAGAAAAGGTCTTGAAACACCACAATGTATTCAAAACCTTTAGAGGTGCGAGGCAGCGGTCCTATTATGTCTCCAGCAACGACCTGCCAGGGTCTGTCGACGACTCGTCGACCCATGAGGCCGGCTGGAGCTCTTTGTTCCACCTTAAACCGCTGACACGTTTCGCAGTAGCGCAGGTACTCTTGCGTTTCCGCGTAGTAACGTGGCCAGTAGTAGCGCAGGGCTACTCTGGCAAACGTCTTTTCTCGTCCGAGATGTCCAGCGGTGGCGTCGTCATGGCACTCTTGCAACACCTCGCGACGATGCTCCTCTGGTACTACCAGCTTCCAAGCATCCTCATCGTCGCCGAGGGCCGCGTCAACGTCCGGGTTCGGTCGGTACCGGTAAAGGTTGCCCGCGACGAGTTTGTAGGTTGGAAAATCGTTGGGTTGCTCTCGGACTTTGGCGCTCCACTCTCGATACCACGCGTCCTCGGTGTCCGTTGACCAGGACACCGCAGCCACCTCCGGGCCTTCCTCATCCTCGTACATCCGGGAGAGGGCGTCGGCCACGTGGTTCAAGGCGCCTTTTCGATGCTCGATCGAAAACTTGTGGCCTTGCAACTCCAACGCCCACCGAGCGAGCCTGCTCGTGGGATTTTTCATCTGACAGAGCCACCGCAGACTGCTGTGGTCTGTCACAACCCTAAACTCGTAGCCTTCGATGTAAGGGCGAAACTTCTGTATTGCCCAGACCACCGCGAGGCACTCCCTCTCCGTAACGCTATAGTTTCGCTCTGCCGGGGTTAACACCCGGCTCGCGAACTCAATCACCCGCTCTTGGGTCTCTACTTCCTGAAGCAGCACCGCGCCAAGGCCTACATCGCTCGCATCGGTCTGCACGATGTAAAGGCCGCCGGGATCCGGGCGATGTAGGACCGGAGCGGTCATAATCATCGCCTTCAACAACTCGAAGGCGCGTTGCTGTTCGTCGAGCCACTCGTACTTCTGGTTCTTCTTCGTCAGACTCGTGAGCGGCTCGGCGACCGTGGCATAGTTCGGGATGAACTTCCTATACCACGATGAAGTACCCAGGAATCGGCGCAGCTGCCTCAGATTCCGCGGCTGCGGAAAATTCTTGATTGGCTCGATCTTGGCCGGGTTCGGCCTCGTGCCGTCCCGGTTAACCAAGAAGCCCAAGTATGCTACCTCTTGCTTGCAGAAAACACATTTTTCTGCGTTGAGGGTTAGCCCAGCGGCGACGAGCCTTTCCAGCACCCTTTTCAAGCACTTCTTATGCTCCTCGAACGTTTCTGCGACTACGATGATGTCGTCGAGGTAGGCGTAGACGTAAGGCTCTAGCTCGGGTCCGAGCACTTGGTCAATGAGCCGCTGGAAGGTGGCCGGCGCGTTCGTCAGTCCGTACGGCATCCGCCGGAACTGAAACAGGCCCAGCCCCGGCACCGTGAAAGCGGTGATGGGCCGCGCCTCCTCCGCTAACGGTATCTGATGATACGCGCTCTTGAGGTCAAGCGTGGAGATGAACTTCGCCTTCCTCAATTTCCGCAGAATATCCTGCATATTCGGCAGAGGATAGGCGTCGGGTTCGGTGACTGCATTCACCTTCCGCAGGTCGTTGCAGAACCGTCGTGTGCCGTCACTCTTCGGCGCCATCACGACGGGGCTCGACCACCCGCTCTTGGAGGGCTCGATGATGCCTTGGTTCAGCATTTCGCAAACCTGGCGATGCATCTCCTCCTGCACCTTCTCCGACACTGGATAATGGCGCTGCTTGATGGGTCGAGCGTTTCCTACATGAATCTCATGCTCCACGCCTCTGACGCAACCTAATCCTGGCGGGAGCTTGCCTAGGACCTCGTCCACCATGGCCTTCAGCTCCTCTCGCTGAAGGTCTGTAGCGTCCTCGAGCCCAATTGCCGCTACCGAGCTAGGATCTGGGGTCAAGCTGGCTACTTCCAGCTCGACGTAGGCTTCCGTCTCCTTACAGAATAGCCTATCCGTATCCGGGTCTAGTACGGCCCTGAACGCTCGTACAAAGTTGACTCCTAAGTAGCAGTCGGCATCTAAATTCGGCATTATGGCGACTCGGATATCGCGAGTGAGGCCAGCCACAGTGATGGGCAGCATCACGTGGCCTAGCAAGGGGCTGCGGCTTCCATCCGCTAGCCTTACCCCTTTCTTCTCGGACGCTACAAACTCCCGGTCCAGCGCTGTAGCTAGTTGGAGTCCGACGGAGCCCATCACCGTCGTGGATGCTCCCGGGTCCAACAAAGCGCGGAGATTAAACTCGCCGACCTCAATTCGCAGCCACCACCTTGTTTCTGCGTCGGTCGGTTGCTTCGCCGAGGCCTCTCCTCGGTTCGCAACTGGCGAGGGTACCGCGGACTCTTTCGCGGCAGGGCGGCTATCGCACGCGGCCAAAACATCTTCGGTTTTGGGGACCTCGTCGGGGAGGGGGGCGGTAGTGATCCCCTCTACCCGCTCCCCTTCCCGTTTCCCGCACAATTAGGGCAGTAGCGCGCTATATATCCGACAAGGCCGCATGAGTAGCAACTCAGCGGCGGCCTTGGTCCTTTCAGAGGGCTACCCTCGGGGCTGGTGGAGGGCGCGGAGCCGTTCGGTGGGCTCGTCGCCTTCGCCCCCTGCCTCGGTTCTGGAGGCCTCCTTGCCCCGCCACGCCCAGATGGCTGGTTACCGCGCCCTCTGCGCGGCCCAGGGGGCGTATTTCGCCCGGAGCGCTCTCCTCCGGAGCCTCGCCGGTCGGAAAGACGCTCGCTTAGTACTCGCCGAAGCATTTCCTCCAAACCCTCCAGCTTGGCGTCCTTCTCGACCACCGCCGCAGCCACTTTGCCTTCCTTGGCATCGCCTTTCGGCTTTCGTGGCGCGTCGGTGTTTGTACGCCATTTCCGGCAGTAGCGCCGCTGTTGGCGGTGGTGGAGGTCGAAACGTCTTGGAATTCTCCAACGTTTGCTCCGCGTCCACTGCCAACTCCAGTAGCTTCTCTACTGTGCTGAAGTCTGACCTACGGACCATCGCTTGCAGCTGGGGCCGTAGGTTTCGGTGCAGCTGATCCAGCTGTTGCTCCGAGCTGGGGGGCGGCGATATCTTCCTCACTATCGCAATGAGGCACGTGATATAATCTCTCACGGCCTCGTCCGCCCCTTGGGTGCGGTTGTTCGCCTCTGCTATCAACCGCTGTTGGTACCTCTTCGTCGTCCCGTACCAGCGTTTCGCTGCAGTCACGAACTCTTGCCACGTGGCCCATTTCTCTTTCTCATTACGGTACCACGTGGCCGCCGTGTCGGTGAACAGCTCTGACAACGACGACAACACCTCTTCTTCGGAGAGGTTTGCCAGGACTCGACAGTCCTCCAGCCTCGCCAGGAATACATCGATACTCTGGCTCTTCGCCCCAGAGAATCGAATTTGCCATTTCCTCACGATTTGGCCTATGTCTGGCGAGTGGAACATACTCGACCTCGAGAAGTTCCCTGTCGCGCCTGGCGCGCCATATGTCGGCCAGCTCGAGCCTCTCTCCGAACTTCGGCGGTCACCCCCCACCCAGGCTGCGTTTACTCCTTGTAAATCAGCCTGACCATCACGCCGAGCTGGCGGTGGTGTCGATTGCGGACCGATCCACGTATCGTTGCCGGTGACGGTGTACGTGTCTTCAAACTGCACGTTGTGACCTTGCCTAGGTTCCGCTATGTGCGTGCTGGAAGCGGCGTGTCGCTGTTGGTTTAAAACCAACTCCTCCAGCGACCTTACTTTCGCTATTAATTCCGCTAATAGCGAGCCGACTTCCCGAGGGATATAAAACTCGGAGCCGTCCTTTGCCAGGAGACGTAGCATCTCTCCTGGCTGCGCTGGTTGGTCGTCGCCGCGAGTTTCTTCTGCTTCGCTGTCCTGCTGCTGTAGAGGTAGCTGTGTGTGTTGCTCCTTTTGTTGTTGCGTAGTGTCCCGGTTACTGGCTGTGGTGTTTGGGTGTGGTGAGTGCTGGGTGTCGGACACGGCTTCCGCCGTCGTCCTACGCAGTATCTCCAATATCTGCTCGCTTTTGAGCACTACGTCCAGGGGGTGTAAATCCCAACTGGACGCTTCGACGAAGGAGCCGTCGTCTTCTAAAAGGATCCTCCGTAAGAGGTTTTCCCTTAGTGCCATCCGCCGGGGGATTACATCCCCCGGCTCTTCCGGCTCCTCGAAGTCTTGAGGCGTGTAGTTACCCAGCACCCACTGGCTTAGCCTGTGCATTCTCAAGAATGTGGAGTCGTGTCGCCTCAATTGCAACTCCGACAGGTGGCTATCGATCTCGCTTGGCGAGATCGACCACACCCAATCCTCCACAGCTTCCTGGATGTTGTATGACATCGTTCGCTGGTTGTGCGTGTGCAAGGAGATTCCTCTTCAATCCTGTAACGGGGTGGATTCGGGGAAAATACGAAAAAATACGCGCCGGCATCGGGACTTGAACCCGAGCCGTCCGGACGACAGTCGAGCGTCTCTACCGCGAGACTACCAACGCACTACTCCCTGGCCCTCTATCTGGTGTGCTAACCGTAGGTGCCGGTAACACAGGGCCCTACTCTTGCGCCGGCTAGCGCTGTATCCACACCTCGTTATATCCCCCACCCAAATTGCGAGCGTTAACGTCCTCGAGCGAGCGTAATGCCCTAAGATGCATCTATGGCTAAGGTTGACATCAGCTCTGTAGCTATCAGCCGGGGTGCAGTACTACTCCTACCTGCACGCGGCAGCTACATCTGCAGGTACGATACTTCTCCATGCTCAACCGCCATTCAGGAGTAATCTCGACTGAATGCTTTGTGGGGGAGTCTCGTAGACTCTGTTCTACGTGGAGGCTGGACCAGTACAAGAGAAATCCTCTCATTTCCTTGACTGAAAACATGCGGCCCTCGCGCGATCAGACTTGAGTGAAAAAACCCCGCTCGGTTCTTGCGACTCAAGTCGCGCGTGTGGGTGGAAGGAAGAATTTCGATCGGACTTCTTTTCGGATCGTGGAGTTTCAAAGGAAACGTGGATCATTTCGTTGGGCGCCATATAACGGGGTGGATTCGGGGAAAATACGAAAAAATACGCGCCGGCATTGGGACTTGAACCCGAGCCGTCCGGACGACAGTCGAGCGTCTCTACCGCGAGACTACCAACGCACTACTCCCTGGCCCTCTATCTGGTGTGCTAACCGTAGGTGCCGGTAACACAGGGCCCTACTCTTGCGCCGGCTAGCGCTGTATCCACACCTGTATATAGTATGTAGTTCTCTCTCTCTCTCTCTCCCTCTCTCTCTCTCTCTCTGTCACTCCCTCTTTCTCCCTCTCCCTTTCTTCCACTCTTATTGCAATCATTCTTCTTATAACCCTATAAGGATACATGCACATGCAAAAAAAGAATTAGAAAAATTCCCCGATAAATATTATTGAGTTATTTATAGTAACTGTTGAAAATTGTGATAGGACCGTTCCCTGATGATTTATTCGAATATTGAAGCAAAATTTATATATATAACTTAAAAAACTGTTATGATTTGGTAACAAAATATGGTAAATATGGATTAGTTATTTTTATTGTAATAATTTTTATCGGGTACTGTAACGGGCTAAAAGCTGTCCTCGATGCGCTATATCTCAACGCGGACTTGCCGATGAACGGCGCAGCAACTGACAGGCGCGAGCACTTACTCGTGCCAACCCTCGATGATTAGCGGCCCGTCAGCTCCGTGCTGTTGCTCGCCGTCGGCTGCTTTCAGCAGCAGCCGCGCCTTTTCGCTCCGTTACAACGCGCGACTTCGTCGTCGCGCTCTCTCTCGAGCGTGCTGCCCCAGCTGCTCAGTTATCACGCCAGTACTACGTACTCGCGACCGCGGAGGCCGGCGGTATTCTTCACCGTGCCACCGAATAGAGAATTGAAAACAGGATGCGTGAAATAATACGCGACCAAGTAAAAGCAAAGAATTATCTTTATTGCCCCTGGAGGCTGTTCACAATTTACACGCGCGGCGCGTACTCTAGGTATGCACCGATTCGGGTTGTGCGCCCGCGCACGCGAAGTACGTGTGTGCTCTGTCGCACACCCGTACGCGCAAAAGCGGCTCGCGCCGGTCGGCCGATCGCCGCGCACGATCGGCGCTCACGCGCGTGTCGGCGGCCTCGCTCGCTCGCCCGTCTCCGCTTCCTGGACGCTCGTCGTCCGCGGGGGAAGCACGCACTCGCCTGGCCAGGACTTACCTCCTCAGTTGCAGCGAGAAGGCGCGGTTGAACGCGCTCGGCGGTGCCTGCTGCTGCGCGTCGCTGTGTCTCTCTCTCTCCTTCTTCGCTGCTACGGGCCTCGCCTTTCTCTTTCTCTCTCGCTCCTGCGAGTATCGGCCGCGATGCTCTCTCTCACTGGCTTCCGTGAGTGAGCTCGGCCGACGCTGCTCTCTCTCGCTCTTTCGCTGCCTCGGTCGAGTGTGGCTCTCTCTTTCCCTCTCCCTCAACCACCGGCGAACGAGGTTCTCGGAGCCGTGCTGCGTCTCTCTCTCTCTCTCACTCTCGTGCACTACACTGCACCCACTCCGCGATCCTCGTGCACTTCACTTCGACTCTCTCTCTCTCTCTCTCTCTCCAAGCCGTCTCGCACGGGGGACGAGCAGCTGCCTCAGCTACGGCAGAAGCGATACTGCCGGGCTCTCTCTCGCTCTCCTTCCCCCTCGCGCAAGGTTGTCGCGAGTTTTCATTACGGGGCTCATTGTGTGTCATAGTTGCGCTCGGTATTTTTCGCACAGCTACATGTGCGAGCAACTACACACACACACGCAAGCCCCCGGAGAAATACGAGGACAAGCCCGACTCTATTTGTGAATCCTCATGCCGCAATTATCGGCCTTGCCTTCTCCAAGGCCGTGGTATGTTTATGTTTTCGGTCAACTACCTGTGTGTATACCGTGCGCCGGAGATCGGCTCAATACTTTTTTTCAGTGTAAAGTTAAAAACTTATTTTATTGAAACCTCTTTAAATACTTACAAAACTTGGCTATTAACACAAAGCACCTTAAAAGTAAATAAAAAAATACATAAATTAAAAAGCAGTAATAATTATCGGCTATCCTGCTACCTACCGACGACCTCTCGTCAGAAATCATCTAATAGTATCTTGTAAATCAATAAAATGAATCAAAAATAAAATTTTACGAATGTAAATTAATTTAATAATAAATAAATAGCGCACTTGATTTGATATTAGTAGATGCTTTAATTGTTAATATTTGCAATATCAAAGTATTTATTTCGGTTTTCATAATTGCATATAATTAGATTTATAGTAATAAAATAATGCAAATATAAGAGGAGGCCTTACCCAATTACAGATTTCTGTATTTGATTTTTTATATTTCTCAATCAAATTTTTGTATTTTTAAAATTATTAATGCCCAGGCACAGCCTGTTCACTCCAACGAATATGCTTCTACTTAAATATTAGAGAAAAAATGTATATTAAAAAATAAATTTGAAAAATCAGTGAACGCTAATAAGTGTATACAAAGTATGTAAGTAAGGCATTTCCTTAATTTAATTTTATTATTATTTTATCACTATAAATTTATAATTTAATATTCAATTAAAGATATTACAATATATTTAATATATTAAATGATTTTTCAAGTGTAATACTGATGATTCCGAAAGAATAAAGTGGATAAAGAGAATAAAGTGCTTTTATAATAATAATAATAATTTTTTTTTTTTTTTTTTTACGAGGGAAACAGTGAAATCTTGCATCAGTCCGGTGGACCAAATGCTCCATCGGACCGCCTGGGCCGCATATCCATGCCAGCCCAGGAGACACCGCAAGAGGCTCTGCACTCCCACGGCGTGTGGGATTCCTACCCACTAAAAACACTAACCCTTTCTGCTCTGCACTATTGTGCAGACCCTCCCCCGGCACCGTTTTACACATTACTTCAGGGGAGGGCTTGCTTCGCCTGAGCGGCACCTTCTCACTTCAGATCGGCCGTTACGACCCGCAGGGGTCTTTTTTTTCCCGTGAACAGCTACGGCACCCTGCGGACGGCTGATCTGCTGTTCTCCTCTTCCCTTTTTTGGCGCAAGATCGCCTCCACGTAGGAGGCGACTTTCGCCCATTGTTGAGGACCTTGGTGCATCAGCCTGACTATATTGTCAGGTGATATGCAGCCAAGGTCCCTCTCTAGTGCCCCCCTTTCGACGGTCCACCTTCCGCATACGAAGAAGGTGTGGAACACGTCGTCCTGGAGGCCCTCACAATAGGCGCAGCCTGGCTCCGCGACTTTACCCATCTTATGTAGGTATGCGCGGAACAGGCCGTGCCCCGTCAGAATTGGGTGAGGTAGTAATTTACCTCACCCTCTTTTCGGAACAGCCAGGTGTCCACTTGTGGGATCAGCCTGGCCGTCCATCTTCCTTTAGTGGAGGATTCCCACCGATGCTGCCAAGCCTGGATGGTGTTGGCCCTGGCCGTTCGGTGGGCCTCCACTACCCCAAGAGCAGGCTTCTGCTGATGGACGAAGCGTCCCTCCAGTGCAAGAAGGTCGATGGGTATTACCCCAGCGACCACTAATATCGCGGGCTCGGAGACCGTGCGGTAAGAGCACGCGATCCGGAGTGCTGCTCTCCGTTGCACCGCGGCGAGACGCTTCCTATGCACGTCTTACCGCAGCGCATCGGCCCAGATCTCCGCTCCGTACAGCATGACGGCTTCGGCGGCACGCATGAGTAGGCGCCTTTTACAAGGCCGGGGGCCGGTGCTATTGGCCATGAGCCTATTCAGCGAGGATGTTACTGCTGCCGCCTTTTCTGCCACTATGGGGAGGTGTTCCCTGAAGGTGAGCTTGTTATCAAGCGTCACCCCCAGGTACCTCACCGCACTCTTTGCCTGGACCGTCGCGTCTCCTACTTGAAAGGGGCACATGGTATTGATGTGCCTCTTCGTGAGTAGCACGACCTCCGTCTTCTTTGTGGCTAATTCAAGCCCGTGATCCTCCAGCCAGGAGAAAACGCGACGCATTACCCGGTTGAGTAGCAGCCTAGCGAGGTCAACGTCTCTGGCTACGATGACCACCGCTATGTCGTCAGCGTACCCAACCGGGAAGGTGCCCTCGGGCATTTCCATGCGCAGGATTCCGTCATAGAATACATTCCATATATCGGGACCCAGCATGGAGCCCTGAGCTGCCCCAGATGTTATTTCCCTTTTTATTGGTCCATCCTCCGTGTCGTAAGTTATCGAGCGGTCCCTCAGATAATCCCCAAGAATGCGTAAAAGATACGCGGGGATACGAAAGTCCCGCTCGAAAGCTTCCAGCGCCTTGTCCCACCTAACTGAGTTAAACGCGTTCTTAACGTCCAAGGTAACCAGCAGACAAATAGGGCGAGAGTAATGGTTGCCCTGTTCCGTTGACCTGGCGGCATTTACCACCTCCTGGATTGCGTCTACGGTTAACTTATCTCACCTGAAGCCATACTGCCGCGGAGCCAGATCTCGGAACGCACTTATGGCTGCCTGGAGGCGAGGTTTCAGCAGTTTCTCCAGGAGTTTTCCCGCCGTGTCTAGCATGCACAGCGGGCGGTAGGCCGACGGGCTGTCTGCTGGACCCCTGTCCTTGCTGATGAGGACAAGTCTCGCTGTCTTCCAGCGGGCAGGAAAAATGCCCGCCTTCAGGCAGGAGTTGTACATGTCCAGCAAGAGGCGCGGGTGACTGCCGCGGATGGCTTTCAGCAGCTCTGCTGGTAATCCATCCGGCCCCGGAGCTCTCTTATTACGCAAAGATTTTATTGCGATGGAGAGCTCCATGTTCGTAAACAGAGGAGTTCCGAACGGGCCGGATGTTGCTGGGCCATCCGGTCTCCTTGGGTGTTCGGGGAAAAGGGCACGTACGATGTTCGTGATCGTTTGCACATCTTTCGGCGCTGACGAACCGAAGGTCACCAGCTTGCGCATAACGATCTTGTACCCTAATCCCCACGGATCGTGATCCATCTCTTCCCCCAGCTCTTTCCATCATCGCTGCCGGCTGGACTTGATGGCCTTCTTTAGGGATTCCTTGGCCGCCTTATACTCTGCGGCCAAGGGGGCTGCGTCGAGATCGCGTTTTTTGACCCTCTGCGTTCTGCGTCGCAACTGCAGGCACGTCTTACGAAGGTCCGCGATGTCGTTCGTCCACCAGTAAGCAGGTCGCCTTGACCCACGTGTTGATTTCCTCGGAACCGTCTCCGCGCAGGCCTTTTCGATGACCTTCATGGTGTAGTCGGTCACCATTTTTGCCCGCACAGATAGCGGCAGCGATTCCGGGATCTCACGCAGTGTTCGCTGTCCGTGTTCTATCGCCGTGGCAAACCTCTTGTAGTTCATCTTGGCGATGTTCCACCTGGGGGGGCCGCGCTTGTGCGGAAACGGAGCCGGTCTGCTATCACGCACACGGAACGTGATATACATGTGATCGCTTCCTGTATAGTCCTCGATCACATGCCAGCTCTGGATTCGCCCGGCTAGGCGTTTGCTTGCCAGGGAGACGTCGATAATGGTCTCCCTGTAGCCCGGTCGTCTGAAGGTCGACGTGGTACCTTTATTTAGTACCACGAGGTCTAGCTGACTGGCCATATCCATAACCTGCCGGCCCCTACGATCCGACCGAGCTTCCCCCCACTCCGGGGCTTTAGCATTGAAGTCCCCGGCGATAATCAGCTCACCCTGCATCTCCCGTGTTGCATCCTCCAGGCCCTCCAGCTTGGCCTGGAAGTCGCTGATGGTCTGGATTGGAGTGAGGTATACGCTTATGTAGTGAGTTTGCTGATGCCTCACCCAAACAAAACCGCTGCCGCCGCCATGACCCGCAATGTGGATATTCTGCGGGTCACGGTTCCAGATGGCTGCGGTGCCCAGGCCATCGGCAAACCATCCTGGACCATCTCTGTTTCGATACTGTTCACTGATTAGTACAATATCAGCGTTTTTCTCGAAATAGATCTGTTCCAGGAGGTCGTGAGCTGCCCTGCTCCTGTGCATATTACCCTGCAGAACTACCGCCATTTTTTCTTGGCATTTGCAAGTGCCTCTCGGAAGGCCCTACAGGCTCCTGATCCCGCCGTATGGTTGCGGGAATCAGGTTTGTCCGCTTGTTCTGGACACAGGAAGCAACGTGGGGTGGCATTACATCCTGCGATCATGTGGCCTTCCGCCCCGCAGCGATAGCATCGCTTGCTGCGGTCGGGCCCTTTGCAGTCCGGGCTAAGATGGCCAAGCCCAGATATTTATAGCAACGGGTAACCGTGGCTCTCCTGCGGATCCTGCAGTTGACCCAGTCTATCTTTATGCGGGCGGTGGCCATTAGCTTTTCCGCAGCCGGTGTGTCCACCGTCACTATGGCCATCCGTTGTGCCCTCGCATTTGGCCTAGTCAAGACAGACTGCAGGAACCCCTTGTAGTCCTGCAGGTCTCTTTTTAAGGCCTCCACTACTTCCTCACTGGACGTGCAGTGAGATCTGCATCTCTGATCTCCAGGACGACTCTGGGGATCAGTTCCCTAACAACGGTGCAGTCATTTCCAGTAGCTTCTCTGAGTGCTTCTGAGAAGGCAGTTCTTGTTATTGAATTGCCTTCTTTCAGCTCGAGGAGTACCTCACCTGCTCTTGTTTGCCGGATGGATCGGATCTCTACTCCACTCTCTTCCGGCTTGACAGCCTTACGTATGGTGGACAGAATGTCCGCATACGACTTGCCGCCTGCCGGTTTGAGCACTATCGCATCCGGCTTTGTTACCTTTTCTTCCTTCTTCTTTGTCTTCTGCTTCCTCTCCTGTTGTTGCGGCTGCTGTTTCTGTGGCTGCTGCTGCTGTTGTTTCGGCTGCTTCCGGCCTTTTCTACTTTTTACAGCAACCCAATCTTCCTTAGGGATATCCGCCTTTTTCTTCTTCACTTGCTTTTCCCCCGTATCCAGGCTAGGTGGGCTAGAGGCGCCTCGCTTCGTGCCGCCAAGTGGCTCGGGGCCACGTGACCCTGTTGGTGTCCCCATACTTTCTCCCAAGGACATCGTCCTTTGCCTCCTGGCTGCTGTGTAAGCCCTGGCTTGCTTAGCAGCACGTAGTTCCGTTTTCACGGCGCTTTCGAGCTGCTCCAGTTGGTCTACCACAACTGGCAACCCCTTTTTAATATCGTTTTTGATATTAGGCTGAGCTTTTAGCGCCTGCACCATAACCTTGAGGAGCGCTCGCATTTCTGCGAGCACCTTCTCCACCGCAGTCTGGCATACACCTTCTTTCTCCTTAGTTTGTTGGTTGTGTTGGGTGTTTGAATTCATCATGCATAGAATATGTTGTTTAAGACGGTTCGCCCACTATGGGAGCCACACCTCGGTGTGGCTACTATCCCCGCCTATAAGGAACCCTAGTTATGGATGCCGAAGCCGAGAGGCGGTTTGTCGGATGGTTACTCCTATCGGCACCTAGTGACTCTACAAAAAAGTTTACGGGATAGGCCCGCGCCATAATGAAACAAAGGTTTAACGTCACCCCTACCGAGTGGGCGATGTCGGGTCCGTCCCAACACCTGACCCAAACCTCGGGCTAGACGGTGTGCGATTTGCCCTACGCAACTTCGGGTATAAGGAAATACTGACCAGGTAATCCTTCAGACCTGCGCCCAACAATGATTGCTTCAACCCCACCATTGGCTTCAGTCAATGAGCACTAGAGCGGTCCTTCCACATTGAACATGCGTTTATCAATAATAATAATAATAAACGCAGAGGTTAGGTACTGACATCTCGTGCCACCCCGGTTAGGGAGTTTACTACTCTCCCTTTGGCTAGTCTAGCGGGAATATCCACAATCAGTCGGCCGCAGCCCATTCGCACAATGCTCATTCATTCTGCCATTCTCACGATTTCTTTGTTTGCGACCGCTTATTCATTATATTCACGGCTGACCAGACTATGCTGGCCGTTCCCCGATCCACAACCCGGGGAAAAATGCTCATCTATCGTTGGATAGAACCCGGGAATAATAATAATAATAATAATAATAATAATAATAATAATAATAATAATAATAATAAGAAAAATATCAGAGGTTTAATCACTAGCAAGGGCTTGCGGAGATTTCAGTTATGTTGCTATTTTTGATAGTCATTATTAATTGACAATCTAAAAAATACAAATACGAAGTTGTCCATAAAGTAAAAAATGAACCGCAAAAGATAGAGCGTGTGTGGAAATTACTTCATGGTTAGGGTAACTTTTTAACTTCTAAATAACAATACAAAATATATGGGATGTGAGCGTCAGTTACTGACGCTCCATAAAAACACAGCTATTTTTATTACCGTAGCCTATGTTAAGCTATGTTAAGAGATAGTTTGCAGTAACTGGCGATGGGACAGTAAATTCCAAATCAACCCTAGTTTACTTTTATTAAGACATTACCGAAATAATTAAATAAAATATTGATATATATATATATATATAAACTTACTACAAGCTTTAAAAATTTGCTGTCGGCTTTTAGTTTGGCTTCTACGGTATCAATCTTCTTTTTTTCATTTTCTTCATCTTTATCGATAGGGAAATATTCCTTTAATAACTTCAATTGCTTGTTGGAAAGCCGAATTAATTGTACGTCAGAAAATGGCCTTGTTTGCTCAGTCTTATTTAACTTCTTCTCTAAGACATCTTGTTTTAAAGATATAGCATGTAATGTTTGAAGAGTTTTTTTTTTGCGTTTCTACAAAAATAATTTTATGTATATAATGTTGCTAAACTCTCGTATTTTATTGTGTCACAAAAATGACCAACAAAAATACCAAGGTAGGCAGAAAAAGCTTTAATTTAATGTTAATTGTTCCGTTACCAAATATTTATTCTTCAGGAATATGTAAAGAATCAAAAATATGAAAAAATCGTTATAAATATCATCAATAAAATCATTAAAATAACAAAGAAACTTCTAACAATTTTCTTATGCTATCTTTGATTCATTATAGTTTCCAGAGAAATTAATATTTTTTAACAAAACAAAGCTTACATTAAGGCTTTTCCTACCTACGTTTGTTATTTCTGTGATACAAATAATTACGAAATTATAGTCAATAGAAAAAGCATCATTTTTAGTAAAATTAGACATTTGAGATATAATGGCTCATATCTCGAGAAAAATGGCCTGCAGAATGGAATTAAGGGGATATCGGAGCCGATTACATATCTCCACAATGAATTTTGTTTTGAATTTTTTAAAATTCATTCACTATTTCTCATCAGTTGAAGTATAAGTGGATGACAAAGATAATTGGTAAAAATTAAAAATTTTAAATAAGAATCGAAAATAGGAGAATGTTGGTTAGTATGTTCTATATGGGCTCCAAAATCCCACTTCATTTTTAAATAAAATAGATGTACGCAAATGTATAAGTTGTACATATATTTAGTTAGTCTATGAAAATCCAGCAATCGTCTAATCTCTTCAGTAAATGATAAGAATAGTATATAAACTTACCAAGGATTTGCAGCAGTATGGGATTAGTAGGATGAACACTGTCAACAGAATCCATATTACTCGTATTATTAGGCAATTAATCATCTTTGTTTATTTGCGCTGTAAATTTTTATAGAAAAAAAATTATGAAAAATTTTTACTGACTCCCTCCAGTAATTTCAGCACTAACATTTAAGAATATTAAATTTTGAGGTTAGAAACTTTAAGTAATGAAACATTATTTATTATCACTTTGAACTACAAATGTTTGAATTTCTTTTCAATACTTTCTTATTTTCTCAACCCAAATCATTTTATTTTGGCTTCACTTTTTAGCCATAACTTTTTTAAAAAGAGGATTACAGATAAATTTAGGATTGTGTTGAGCAACGAAATCCTAAATTTTTCTGCTATAATATCGATCTAGTGATTATGACCTATCCTGCACGGAGAGAATAATAATTACAAAGCTGAATAAGCCTTACATGAATCATCAGATTGTTTAGTAGTAGATCTTTGCTTCAAATTCAAACTTGCTGGAGGTTTTAATGGCAAGCTTTGTACTATATTTTCTGTATTTGCAGAATTTTCTTCGTCGGAATCATTAGAATTGGCTTCTGTTTCATCTTCAACGTTAATTTCATCATCATGAACAGTTTTTGGCTTTTTTGAACTGGATTGTTCACCTTCGGAGGTGTTTAATACTTTTCTACAACGCTTACTGAGACTGCGTTTCAATTTCTCAGCATCACTTGGATCACTCATGTCCTCTATTTGATTGATATTCATGCTGTTGACAGCTTCAGTATAAGAATCTACAAAATGACATTAAAACTGCGATAAATATTTATGTAAAGCAAATAATTTTGTTTTTGCGATCCGTGTACAAATGCAATAAGAATATTATAAGCTTTAAAAATTAGAAATCGAAGCAAATTGTAGCATTGATATATCTCTTTTTAAAATCGTCAAAATGCGCTAATTTAGACATAATGATGATTTTAAAAAGACATGCCAATTCTACAATTTTGCTTCGATTTCAAAATTATAAGGCTTATAATATTTTTATTGCATTTATACATGGATCGCGAAAGCTCAAAATTGATTATTTGCTTTACAAAATTATTAAACGCAGTTTTAACGTCAAAAACTAACTTTTAAATGGGATGGTAGGAGTCATATAACCTTAAGATAATGGAAAACTTATGTGAAAATTCCTATCTTCAATTTATTCTAATTGATTGTTAATTTCAAGTGTTACTAGAAAAATTTAATAAATTAAATCACTCCAAATTTCGATAGAATATATAATACTCTTTATACAGTTACAAAGCCTCTGACAAAGCGCCTTTTTCTTAAAATTTTGTTTAAATGCTATAAAGTAATAAAATTAGGTACAGGTAAGGTAGGAATTTTCACGTTAGTTTCACATTTCCTAAAAATAATATTAAAAATAAACACGAATTGCAATATATTTCAAGAAGGTAAAGGTAATTAATCAGATTGGTAAATTCTCAGATTATTTTTCAGAAAATTCAAAAAGTTAATTAGTATATTTTATAATATATATAAGATTAAATTCTTTAAATAGTTCAATGTATTAAATATATAAAAACTCGAAAAAAAATAGCTTAGAAAGCTGTAATATTTTGATTACAATATTTTTATACAATAGCTGTATATACAATATATTATGATATAAAAATGTTAAAAACCTTTTCTTCTTAACAATATTAAGTCATATGGAAAAAATAAATGTAAAAAAACAAAGAAAACCGTAAGAAATTGCACGAAATAGTAGGAAACCATATAAAAATGTATAAAACGCTATAATCATATTAAGTTGACGTGAAATACCGACGTAATTTGAGAACAAATACATTTTACCCAAATAGAATCCTTCAAAAAATTTTCTTAGTGCAGTATTTCCATATACGAAGGGCATGATAACCGTATTTTTACAAAAAAATATTTAGAAATTATTTAATTGAATAAAAACCGTATTTTCGATATTCCTAGTTTCTGAAAGTTGTGACTATTCTATATAACTGAATAATCGATATTTTTATTGTTAGAAAGAGATACTTTTAAAAATTCTATGACATATTGTATAAAAATATTTTTAACAATAATATATTACCTGAAAAAAGTATAAATGGAAAATTCACCATTATGATAAAATACTTGCTTCATTTTTTTTAAAAAAGTAAAAATTTTGTAAAATTAATAATCACCATTATATTTGATTAATTTCGTTATTTCATATTCTCCCCAATCAGAGCCAGGTTCACCACAGCTAATAATAGCCTTTTTTATATCATTACATTTTTTTGGCCAGTATAATATGGTTGAGGTTTCGTTTAACCAATTTGTGGGTACAACCCTTTTTTCATTTTTTTCATCTATTATAATTGCGAACTTCTTCATTGTCTATAATATTTAAAAATTATGTTAATTACTTGTAAAATGCAGTAGAAGGATAATGGGTAAAAGTTAAATTGTAAATAAAATAATAAGACTAATAATAATAATAATAATCAGTTATATTAAATCTGCAAGAACGCGAGTAAGCATGTTTTTAAAATTAAATATTAATCGGCTATTTCAAATATGACAGTTGACTATCCTTTTGTATTAATTTAAAAATTCGAAGTGAATGGGAAAATACTGAATTAATGAAAGCTCTTCTTTGCTATAAATATTATGAGCTTCTTTCCGGGAGTCTGTCTCTCACTTGTTTGCGTGCTATAGATGAGTATTAGGAACAGTAAATATCAGATTATTTTTAATAAATTGCATACACTGAAAGAGAAAAAAAAAGTGAGTAATTACAGAACAGAAGAAAG
The DNA here is from genome assembly GCA_036365515.1 of Torymus aiolomorphi. NCBI lineage: Eukaryota > Metazoa > Arthropoda > Insecta > Hymenoptera > Torymidae > Torymus > Torymus aiolomorphi. The sequence goes on from CM070874.1 coordinate 212,981,587, forward strand.
TTACGTCAACCGGACAATATCCGGTACGCTGAACCGGAGATTTCCGTAGCCACTACCGAACTACTCCAGTATGTCTATAGTAAATATAACCTCTTAAAATTTTATAATGACAATTTTATACCTTGTATCATTATTTATCTTTAAACGATTTATACTTACAATTAGCATACTTTGGAGAACTGTTGTTAATTAGTTTAAACAATTAGCATAAACATTATTAATGAATTCTCAAATAATAGCAGAATATTAGCACATTAATCATTAATAGTACTATATAAACAAGACGGTAGTCATTACCGAACTTTGTCCGATAGCTACTACCGGATATGCCAAACCGAACTAATTCAAACTACAACTTTTTTTTTTGTCATTGATATATCTTTTAGTTGCTTAACTTATACATTACAAAGATCTGCTGTCCATCCATCGTGTAACAGGCGCATTATAATAGTAATACAAAAATGAAAGATTAGACATTTGATGATGTTCACGAATGGGTAGTAAGTAAAAAAAATGCAGGTACGTCCAAAATTGCTGCCATTGTTTAAAGCTTGTCTTACTTTTAGATCAACAGTATAAGAACCTATGTTGAAGCTTGACTAGTTCAAATTATGGCACGGTTATTTTAATACAAATAATTTAGTACTAGGACAAAAATAAAATTAGTAAATACTTATATTTATTTATGGATGAATCAATAATAATTATGCAGCGAATACTTTTTATGATTTATTTCCAATCAACCTTTTTATTCTTTATTGAAGAAAATATATTTTGAATATTATATGTGTGTGTGTGTGTGGATGAGAATGAGAGTGGCGTAAGTCACGTACTTCTCCGTTCGAGATATTCGATGTCAAAGATATATTTTATAATATTTCTGTTAATTGTCATTTTTTACATTGCTTATAATGTCAAAGGGAAAAAACAATTTTTTTTTCAATTTGACTTACGCCCCTCTCACTTTGATTCACACGTAAATACATATTTATAGGAAGCGCAAGAAGTTTTATATGTAATTTTAATTAAATGATTCAAGGGTATGAATTATTGGATATGTTACGAAACCTCCATTCACTGGGATCTTAAAAACTTTTGAATGTATCATACTGCATGGATATTCTACAATTTCATTAGATTTCTTTACAATAATTAATCCAAATAAATCACTAGTAATACCTTCTAAGGTAAATAAATCTTTTCTTTCTCATATTTCTCTCCTATAATAAATACAGCGTCATTGTTTTTGGCAATATTTATAACATTAATAATAGAGCCATCGTTAAGCATAATACAGTTATTTCTTTCATCACTGATATCGATCTTACATGATTTGTTTTTCAAAATTTTATACTGAGATTCATACGTTTGAGTATTAGGTAAGAACCCTACGAAATGTTGTTTCTCAACTTCGTATTTTCTTACAATACATTTAAATTTAATATCTCTAATTGACTCATACTCTCCTAGTCGTCTTGCGATTTGTTGTAAAGGTTTATCACCCTTCCTTACTAGCTTTTTTATTAAGCATATGTAATTTTCAAAGGGCTAAGCGCTAAAAAGATCTATTGGGCCATACTTTCGAACATCATTTGGTAAATGCAATAAACTGTGAATGTTATAACTCATGTTATTTTTGCAGTAAATTTTTTGATAATCATTTATGAACTGCATTATTACAGTTTCAGCAAATTTAATATTTTCTGATTTTGATACCAGTAATTTATTTGATAAAATTAACATAGCTACATGAAGTTTCAAAAAATTATTGTAAATTTCAGGTTTTAATACATCTTTTAAGATTACTGAGCCAAAATATAACAAAAAATGCCGATATTCAGTGGCTTTCCATAGTTTCCAGTAAGCAAGTAATCTTGAACGCCTGTTGAACTCAAACGGTAACATGTTTTTCAAACTTTCTAATCTACTTGAAATTGTTCCGATTTGCTGATCGGATAATTTGAATGATTTTTTTTTTGTTTTTTATCACCTATCCAGTGTCTAATCAACTGTTTCATTACTCCTAAATATACTAAGTGCATGCTGTCTAGCGGTACATTGGTCACTAGTCCAACGTGAGGTAAATGACTCAATATAGTATGTCCACGTTGATAATCGCCCATATATTCTAAATTTTTAAATTTTGTATCAGTTCTTAGATCATTTCCGCAATACCTTTGCAATCTTTCAATGTTAGCAACTGGGAAACAAACTGAAGAATAGTATTCACCCTCAATCAAACACTTGCTACAACTATGATAACCACTATGGTACTTTGTGGACAAAACAAAAGCTTTTGCAGGAGCATCACAAATAAATCCACACATTCTGATTTTATACAATTTTCCATTGTGAGAGTATCCATTGTTGATTAAATCTACTGCTTCTTCAACAAAATATTTCAAAAAATTATTCTGATCTTCCGGCTTTTTTGCTCCACAATAAATCCCGGCAACATGTACACTATCCAATTCTGTATCTTTAAACAAAATTACCAACAAACCTTTCTCTGAAGATTTTCCAAGTGGAGCACCATCCATGTTTACCAATAAATTTAGAGTGTCTATTTTCTGATTCAGAGCTTGTCTATTCAGAATAATTTTGTTGAGACAATTTTTTAATCCGATATGACAATAATGACCATTTTCCATTTCTACAACATTAGTATCTTTGGGAGTTTTTAGCAAGATACCTGGGTCTTTACAAAATACTGTATTAGTACTATTATTCAATATTATTAATAATTGTTTCAAAGGCTTGTGTTTGATATCATTATTTATTGCCCATATTGTAATTTCTTTACGAAACTTTTCATCTTGAGATTCAGTGAGATTTCCCAATACATCGTCAAAGTCAAAGTCAATTTCGGCATCGTCATCGCTAAAAAGACTATCGACTTCACTGTCGCTATAGCGATGTATGTCAAAACTATCACTGCTAGAATCATCAGTACCGCTCATCCTTTCGTCATTGTCATCGAGATTAAAATCAATATTTCTGACTTCATTTTCAACATCGAATTTGGTACAAACCTCATGATCACCCATCTCTCCAGCGATGTCATCTACATTAATTCCTAAATTACATTCCTCAAAGATAACATCGGAATTTTCAGTTAAATCCTCTAATTGTGATGTGCCCTCTATTGTCAATGATCTTTCTTCAGATTTAACACTTTCCGAATCGCCTAAATTGACATTGGAAGTAGATGATTCTGATTTAGTTAAATTCTTTGAAGAATCAATCATAGCTGTAATATTTTCTAAATCTTGCTCAGCTCGTTGGCGCGCTAACCTGCGAATATGTCTGGCGCATATGGTTGGATCATTCTTCTTTTTACGAGGCATTTCCTTTTGATTGAAAAAAAAAAAAAAAAAAATTGTAATACTCCAATATTTGGGTCTGACACGAAAATTGGTACATCACATTACATAATAAGAACAATCACATCGACGCACATACATAGAAATTGTGACGTGGTGCCTCCCACACTGAGAGAAAAGTAAAGCCGGATTGACCGGAGACTCCGGCAGTTTTGGCCTTACAACTAAAGCAAATGATTTATCGCTGAATCTGCCTTAGCTACAAGGCAGTTTTAGCTTTGTAAACAAAGTCACGCATGAGCACCATAGGTCACGTGACCTTATTTTCTCTTGTTTTGCCCGACACTCCGGTAGAAACTGCTGGAGTCTACGGCTGAATCCACTGTGGTGGTGTAGGGGGGGGGGGGTTACTTTATCAGAATGGTAAAACATTAGATGAGATTTTTCTCCGAAAATATACCATCGCTTAAAATATTTTCCAAATCCGATACTGTAAATTCCGAACAGGAGCTATTCAGAAAAAATTTGCGTCTATAAAAACTGAAAACAGATTGCATAAAATTATAAAGATACTTGTTACTAGAATAAAAAAATTCCGGAAAATTGAAAACATTCATTCCTATACGATTTTTAGCTCATTTGTGGACGTTATAGCTTTTCTAAATCACTTCATTTTCTACAATTTAATCATTAGGTGGAAATGTCATTCGAAAAATTGATATATATCATATAAAAATAATTTACTGAAAATATATTATGGCCTTCTTGCCAAATTTTTTCGAATTTTTATGTATTATATATTTTTAAACATTTGGATAATTTACCCTTCTATCATAAGATATTCTAATTTGTTTTTTTACCTTTCTAAGAAAATACCCATCTAAAATTTTACCATTCTGAAAAAATACCTCCCCCCGCGCGAGAGTGCACACAAGCGTGTCTTTCCCGCTCCCTAATACCCTTCCCCTGTGCCCGCGGACCGTACCACGGTAAAGCTGCGGCCAGCAGCACCCGCACTGAGAAAAAAAAGGCTAGGTTAGCTGAAGTCAGGCATGCGGGCATAGCCGAAGTACGTGAAGTTAAAATAGCCGTAGAGTTCAGCAGTTGCTGCCGGAGACTCAGGCAGTTTCTCCTTGAGAGTCGGGCAGAAACAACATAAACAAAGTCACTCATGCAGTTTTTACCGGAGCGCTTGGGCAAATTTAACCTTTGCTGTCCTACCCGACGACTCGAGCTATTTTGTCTTCAGTTTTCAGCAGTTCTGGCTGTTTTTTTTTATCAGTGCGTTGTGCAAACGAAGTCCGCGCGCCGGGCATCGCCGTCGCTGCGCGCGGTTGCCGCTGCGCCTACGGCAGAGCCTAACCAGTGTTGCTGCGAGAGCCTAAGTACACTCAGAAAACAATGCTTGTAGCAGGAGGATTTTCCGCTAAAACTGACGCCTGGAAGATTTCCTCCTGTAAGAGGAAGAATATCCGCTCCATGCAATGTTGTATTGCAGCAGGAGGAATTCCTCCTGTATATCAAATAGTTATTAACAAATAAATAAATAAATAAGAATGTAAAAAAGACTTTAGTCATTTTCCGAATCTATATTAGTTATACGAAAAAAACGTGTTTTAATGCATTTTTCGGGAAAATTTAATAAAATCTGAAAAATATAATTTCGGGGTCCTAAGGCCCAAAATATCATTCCTCCAATACTGACGCACGATATTCTTGCATGCAAACATAAAATTCTCTTCGTGCAGAAGGATTCGCATCCTGGTTCGTGAGGACGTCCTTCCTGCCGAAACATTGTTTCATTCCCCTGCAGGAGGAATGCCTTTTCACTGCAGGAGTTTTTTCCCAGGAGGAAATTCTTTCTGATACAGAAGGAACATTTTTCTGAGTGTATCCTGCGTAGGCGAGAGCAGCTGAGCGCTGACGAACGTGCCCGACGTTCATTCTTAAAGAGAGAGGATTCGAGCTGCAACTCGTCTGGCCGCTGTTAAGTTCTTCTTTTTCCTTCCCCGCCGAAAATACGCGCGCGTGTGCGCTCGCGTTCGCGGAAACGTCGTCAAACCCACCGTATTTGCGTGTAGCTGAAGCTACAATAGAAGTCGTCGTATGGATAGTGTATCGAAATCGAGAATTGAATGTAGCTAAAGCTGCAATTTGGTGTATATGTCTCGTCGCGGAGCAAAACGTGCTCTACCGTCGCGCTAGCATTTTGAGTTCAGTTGGTACGAAAGCGCGCGTACCTGGCTCCCTATTTTTGTAATAATAGTATGTTCTTGGTTTTTCAGTAGTAATAAATAAACCTTATTTATTTATGTACATTTCTGGAGTGAACATTTATTGCGTCAGAGTGTGCGTGTAAATTGGAGTGGATTTTAAGAAAAGCTTGATCACTTGGAGGAAACTCTCCCACCGTGGAGGATTTTCCCATTCACGGTTGCCCTGATCCCCAGCAATCGTGATAACATATACACATGGCGTGTAGGAGTTGCGCATGCAGCCTCGCTGCATTTAGATGTCAAACTCGACACATGCGGGAATCACCTACTTTATGGACTATGTACTATTTTGTACTTCAATAATACATTGGGTAATACAGCCGCAAACCAGATGCGCAGTGGTTTCATGAGGACCACTTTTATCTCTGCTCTGGCAGCGGCTGGCGGAAGTCTTGCGAAAGTCTGGTTTTAAGCTGTAGTACGTTACCATAAAGAGACGAAAGTGTCTATAACCAGTTAATTTCACTAGTGCAAATCTGCTACATAACCATTTTTTTTTACCGCTAGACATTGAACGCAAACTTAATACATTTGTTTTTACGTAATATATTCTGTTACCGAAAACTATTGTCTATTTTAAAATAACTTAATAATCATAATAATTCCATTTCCCGATGGTTATATTGCAAGCTGACAGATCAAATTATTTAAATATTACGGGAATTTTAATGCATCTTTAATAGTTGATATAATACTCCAGTACTTTTACTATTAACCAAAATACTAAATATTGAGGTTAGAAACTATAAGCTATTCAAATTTTGTTCATTAAGTATTACATAAAAAATAAAATCTGAACATAATATTGACATAATTTATTTTAAAGAATCTCTTTTACTTTTCATTCCGATTCTCAAAACCTTTATTGCTAAAATTCAAAATTCGCTTAATATTTTGAATTTTATCGCCCAATTCTATAACTAATCATATTGTGTTTTACTTCTTTAACAAACAATTATACCTTGTTATTTATTTATTTTTTTAAGTTACAACCAACATTAATTTAATTATTACTAGCTACATTCAACGCGCTACGCGCGTATTATTTTTATTTTATTTATTTATTTTTTTTATTAATTTGTGGTCATGAACATTATTAAGTTAGTTTCAATTTAAAAGTTTATTGTAGACTCACATGATTGGTCTATATAGAAAAAGCTCCAAAATCTAATATGTTTGAATTTTCAAGATTGAATTCTTGAGTTTAAGAGTATTTAAAATTGAGTCATTGAAATAGTATAAGAAAATTTTTATTATTTTATTTAAAAAATTATGTTTTTATCGTTCGATTTAAACTGATTGAAACAAACTTTTAAATTGAAACTAACTCGATCATGTTCATAATCTCACAATAATAATAAAAAAAATAATAATAAATGAATAAAAAAAGCAATACCATGAGTAGGCGAAGCCACAGCGCAGCGTGTATATTCCACTCTTAAAAGAATGATAGCCGGATATTGTGAAGCATTTAAAGATTGATTTGGTTGGTCTGTAACGAATAGGCGGGAAGATCCGTTACTTCCGCTAAATTTGAATTTTTTAAATTGAATTTTTATTCTTCACTATTTCAAACTAAATAATTAAATCAAAACATAATGAAAAGATTAATTTTTTATTTCGAAAAATTATCTGATTATCCTATGATTTAAACTAATTAAAAGGAAATTTTATAATGAAAAATTATATTCATAACCTGAAAAACAAAATAGTACGCGCGAAGCGCGCTTGGATTTTGCTAGTGTCTCTAAAATCGAGCGTCGAGCGCTGGAACGAAAATGCCCCTGAGGCCGCGTCCACATGCTACCACCGCCACCGCCACTGCTCTGGTTCTCGCGTTCCGTCACGTTTCATCGTTCTCATGTGTATTCTACTTGAATTACACGCAAAAAAGAACAGTTACAGTTACAGGAACAGCGACAAAATAACATTGGGTAATATATCTATATATATAGGGAATAGGCACAGCTACAAGGAACACCTTGTATTGTTCCTGTAACTGTTCCTGTTCCTCATATATATAGATATATTACCCAATGTTAGTTTTATCCCTGTTCCTGTAGCTGTAGCTGTTCTTTTTTACGTGTAACGGGCCTAACATGTTGAACTTCCGCCATGGGTCACGAGTATACTAGATTTCGGGCAACGATTTTTTTACGTATTACTGAAAGCCCAGAAGCCAAAGCTCAAAGCCCAGCATGTAGACAGTCCCTTATACATGGCAAAGATACATGCGAGTACACATGTAAAAAATCATATTTGTTTTGTAGACTGTGTAGAATGGATCGGAGAGGTTCAAATAAATAGAAAACTTCCGTGTGGAGGTAAAATGGCAACTTTATTGCTGATGCCGTCGTGCCGCGTGGCGTACAGGTATTGCTGTCTCTTCTCTCTGGCCGTCGCGCGTGAACTGTCGCCGGCCGGCGCCTGATGATGAGTCGGCGGCGTGCTTTTAGATGGAGGGGCGGCGAGAGAGGACCGCGTGGAGGGCGCTCATTGGCTGCGCACCGTATATTGCCTTTTAAGGCTTGGTGACGTCAGCGTCTCGCGGGTCGAGGCGCTGGATCGCCAACATTCCGCCCACCTTCGTCAGAATGGCGAACGGTCCTTACTCCTTGGGAAGGAGTCGAATAACCTTGGCGATGGGTCGGCGAAGATTTGTGGTGGCCGTGTGCAGGTCGACCACGCGAGTGATTCCATCACTCCCTGGATGGACGGCGGTAACTCTGGCGAGGGGCCACTTGGCTGGAGGCGTGAGCTCGCTTCGAACGAGCACGAGTTCGCCTACAGTGACTGGTGGTTGAGGTTGTTTCCACTTCCTGCGAGCTTGAAGTGACGTTAGGTACTCGTTGGACCACCTGGCCCAGAAGTGTTGTGTCAGCTGGCTGATCAGGAGCCAACGCTTTCCTGCAGGGACTTTGACCTTGGTGACATCTTCCTCTGGCACTAGAAATGATGAGCGTTGTATGAGAAAGTGTGAGGGTGACAGGAAATCAAGGTCAGTAGGATCGTCGGTGAGAGCAGTCAATGGTCTGGGGTTAAGGCAAGCTTCAATCCGGCACATTAGTGTAGCAAGTTCAGAAAAAGTAAGAACTTGCTCTCCAATGACTCGACGCAAATGGTGTTTCGCTGACTTAACTGCAGCTTCCCAAATACCCCCAAAAAGATCCAAGACGTACCTTCTTGAGCGAGAGACTTAACAATTGTCGATGAAAAGGAAGAAGAAGCGACGATCATCTGCTTTAATTGAGCATCGGCACCGACAAAGTTGGTTCCTTGGTCCGAATATAATTTCTTACAATGACCTCTACGAGCAGTGAACCGATGAAAAGCAGCGATGAACGCTTCACTAGAATAATCCTCGACAACCTCGATATGAACAGCTCTAGTGGCCATACAAATGAAGATGGCTATATAACCCTTCATCGTGCCCTTTCCTCTAGTTTTAGTGAGGCGAAGATGAATAGGACCGGCATAATCGACACCTGAGCATTCAAAGGGTAAAGAGTGTCGGACGCGAGACTTGGGTAAATCGCCCATTAATTGGGAAGGTACTCGAGCAGCATGGCGTGAGCATGTGATGCAAGCTCTGATGACTTTCTTAACCGCAGATCGACCTTTCATTATCCAATACTGTTGTCTTAGCGTGGCAAGTGTTAATTGAACACCACCATGAAGAGTGCGATGATGAGCATCTCTTATTAATAAAGTTGTAAAGTGACAATCAGCTGGAAGGATAAGGGGGTGCTTAGCATCTTCTCCGAGAAGTGAGTGAGAAAGACGACCGCCCACCCTGAGTAAATGATTTTGAATCATGGGGGGTTTAGTGATAACAAAGGGCTTTTAGTCGAAAGTTTACCTGTTCTACATAATTGTTGAAATTCTGACTTAAAATATGCAGTTTGGACTAAATATATCAGACAAAGTCTGGTGTTCTCAATCTCACTAGCAATAACCTGAATGGAAGAAAAATGACTATCTCTAAACCACTCGAGAGTGAGAATAGAAGATAGGTACAAGTTTCTTCGGCTTAGACATGACGATGTCGTGCGCTCTATTTTCGAGCTGACTCGATTAATGAATCTGAAGCAGTACGACGCCATCCTTAACAACTTATCTAATGAAGAGTGCTTTTCAAAGAGACTCCAAATTTCTGGAGTATTCTCGACAGGAACTGGAGTGTTCTTACTAGCGACTAGAGTGTGACTAGATTGGAGATTGAGACTATTTACGTTGAAATTGAGCTCATCATGTGACCTAGGCCATGGTTCGACGCTCTCAGAAAGCCAAACGGGGCCTTGCCACCATAAGCGATGAGAAGCCAACTTTGATGGTTCTATGCCTCGTGATATAACATCAGCGGGGTTATCAGCTGACCGCACGTGATGCCAATATGCATCAGGTAGCAGGGTGTGAATCTCTGAACACCTATTAGCGACAAAGACTCCCCATCTAGAGGGATGGTCCTTTAACCAGAAAAGTACATCCGCTGAGTCTGACCATAGATGGAGGCTATCAATTTTTGATGGGAAAGACTCGATGAACGTATGACTCAACCTTGCGAGTAGCAACGCGGCGCAAAGTTCTAAGCGAGGGATACTTAGAGTTTTAAGTGGCGCTACTCGCGTTTTGGCCACTTGAAGTGTGACTAAAACCTTTTGGGCTTGAACTAGGCGCAGGTAGATGACTGCACCATATGCAAATTTGGATGCATCTGCGAACCCATGTACTTCAATAAGTTCACATTGGGGTGAGTATCCACTCCAGCGAGGGATTTTGATTTCAGAAATAGAATGAAGATCTTGCAACCAAGTCTGCCACCGATTGGAGACGTCGCGAGGAAGTTCTTCATCCCAACTAACCTTAAGAATCCAGAGAGATTGCATGATAATCTTAGCTGTTATAACAATCGGTGCCAACCATCCCATAGGATCGAAGATGCGGGCTATCCTGGATAGGATTGAGCGTTTAGTGAATGGTAACTCAATTTGAGAATTTTCGATGTTAAAACTGAAGTAATCTGTGTTAGGTTGCCAATCTATACCTAAGATTGGTACAGACGTTTCAGAGGCAAATAATGCGATGGAACTAGCAACTAGCATATCCGAAGGTAGACAAGAGAGCAATTCAGCATTATTAGAAGTCCACTTTCGAAGATTAAGTTGACCTTGTTTAAAGAGTTGAATTAACTCGTCTCGTTTTTTCAATGCTTCATCTAGTGAATGAGCACCAGACAGCACATTATCAGAATACATTTCTGAGCGAACAGCTTCAGCTGCAATTGGATAGTTCTGGCCGTAGTCTTCGGCTAGTCTTAACAGTGTGCGTATTGCTAGGAATGGCGAGCATGCCAATCCATACGTCACGGTCGTCAGGCGATAAGTTTGAACAGGTTCATCCTTATTAAAACGCCATAAAATCGACTGGTAAGACTGATCTGAATATTCGACACCAATCTGTCGGAACATTTTTTCCACGTCGGCTGATAAAGCGATCTTGTACCTACGCCAGGCACAGATCAAAGCGACGGGATTTTGAAGAAGGTTAGGTCCAACATGTAGAAGATCGTTGACCGATACACCTGTTTTAGTTTTACTTGAGCCATTAAACACAGTACGTAACTTGGTCGTCGTACTGGTTTCCTTCCACACATCGTGATGTGGTAAGAAGGCTTGAGAGTATTTTGATAATGGATCAAACTTTGAGGAGAGTGACATATGGCCTAGGTCAATGTACTCTTGCATGAACTCAGTATAAGCTATTTTGAGTTTATCGTCCTTAGCGAAGTTTGCTTCGAGACGGTTGAGTGCGCGTAATGCGGCAGAATGAGAATTTTCGAGATGAGCTGAACTCAACTGGTCACGATTTTTCCAGGGTAGACTTACTATATATTGCCCTGTTTCATCTTGACGAGTTGTTTTCTGATAGAAATCCTCGCAGGCTTGTTCGTCTGGCGAGTAAGATTTTTTATCGACAGGTATTTCCTCCGCCCTCCAAAAATCTTGTACGAGCTCCAAAAGTTTGGCTTCATGCTCGCAGCTGTTCGAACAATGAAGAGATATTGATTCTAGCCCTATTTCCGAAGTTGAAGAAGGTAAATTACCTGTCAAGAGCCAGCCGAGCTTAGAACTAAGAGCTATTGGTTGAAGGTTTTGACCCTTAACTATCTGGCTTTCAATGATTTGCGCATAAGCGCTTGCACCGAGAAGAATATCGATGCGTGAAGGTTCGAGATACCTGGGGTCTGCTAGTTGCAGCCCTCTTAGGTATTCGAAATTTGTATTACCCCTTACGACGGGAGGCTTATACGACGAGAGTTTTGGCAAAACAATGCCATCAACTTCCAAGGAGAAAGTTGAATCGAAATGCGGTTGTATAGTAAGACGAGCTACTTTAGAGGAGACAGCAGCTGTCTTTTCACCTATACCTTGGATGTGCGTGTGACTGGTTCTACAGTTTAGAGAAAGCAAGTTACACATAGCTTGTGTAACAAGTGAGATTTGAGAACCAGGATCAATCAGCGCACGAACTAGAATTTTGGTTCCGTTAGGACCAAGGGCGTTAACCCTAGCGGTAGCTAAAAGTACTCCTGTACAATTAGTACTTTCTCCACTATTGAGGGAGACTGCTTGAGAAGCAGGTTTATCATCAACTTTTGTGATGACGAAATTACCACAGTTGGGGCTAGAGGTGCTGGTCGCTGAGTCAATCTGATCAGTCTGCAACGAACTGATTGCTTGATTGATGTCAGAGTGCACCATGGTGTGATGCTTAGCTTTACAAAGAAAGCATCGAAAGTTGGAAGTGCAATTTTTAACGTTGTGCTTCCCTAAATAGTTGTAACAAAGATTAGAAGATTTGATCAATTCCTTTCGCTCAGGAACCGTTTTATTGATAAATCGTTCACATCGATTTGTAAAATGAGATTGATTGCAAATCGAACATTTCTTTTTTGAGGGATTTGTCGGAGAAGTCTGATGAGAATAAACCGACTGAGCATTGTCATGCTCTGGTTTTCGAGATTTGGAATTAGATGACTGAGGTTTTGAATTATTTGTTGAGGACGATCTAGTACCAGCTTCGATGGCTTCTAGAGTGAGGGTTTGACTTCGAAGAAATGCTTGTAATTGCGCCAATGTGGGTGGATCGACACTATCACCTAGGTGTCTTTCCCACTCTTTCCGTGTATTTAAATCGAGTTGTTTAATCGAAAAATGTACCATTAGGTCATTTCCTAAAGATGCCTCTCTATTAAGTGAAGTTAGACTAGCTATAGGGTTAAAAAGTTCCCTGTATATTCGTTTAATTTCTGACGAATTGTCTGACTTCATGGGTTTGACTGAGAAGATTTCCGAAATGTGAGAACTAACAATGCGACGTTGATTTTCGTAATACTCGGTTAGAGTTGTCCATGCACGTTCATAATTGTCACTAGAAATGGGAAGAGATTTGATTTTCTCAAGTGCCTCACCTGTAAGGTGAGTGCGAAGATAATGCAACTTCAACACAGGAGTTAAGTCTTCGCGACGATGTATGACCGAACGAAAGACGTCTCTAAAATTCTCCCAATCCGAGAATTTCCCCGAAAACTTTGGTAAATCTATTTTTGGCAATGATTGAAACGACGTATTAGTAGGTTGAGTGGGTCTTGGAAGCACTGTCTCATTAGTCGAGTTAGAAGAGTCCTGCGCTGGGCTCTGTACTTCTAAGCTTTCCAAAAAGTTAAGAAAATCACCTTTCCGATCATAGAAATTGTCCTCAACTAAGTCAAAAAGATTGGTTTTGAAATAATCATGCTGCATATCAAGAGTTTTAAGGTTCAAGATTTTCTCGTGATGTTGTTTAAAAGTAGCATAATTTTCCTCAAGACCTGCTAAGCGAGCCTTGGCTGTACCCTTATTCATGTTATCTTTACCTTTAGATTTGAAGTTTTGAAAAGAACTATTAATTCTAGCTTGGAGCAACAACTGTCTAGTATGTAGTCCCTCCATTTTGAGATCAAGTTAATTAGACTAGTAACGAATTTGACTATTCGAGCTTAGGTTTAAGTAAACTACTCTTACCCACTCGAGAGTAAAGTAAGAAGTAGTGAGAGTAATTACATCTAAGTCTTAACCTAGGTTATAATACTTATGCTACAGTGAAAGTTGAGATGCGCTTGACGACGCGACGTTGACTGCGTCTGCTTTCGTTCCCACGATGAATCAGCTGATTATCCGTAACGTTGATGTGAAGAACTTGAAGTGAAGTTACTGCAGTCGTTGTGATCGCAGCTAGCTCCGCAACGTAGTCAGCTGTTGAAGATGCGTCCAGGTGCGGGTCAACAGTCGAAGTTGCAGTCCAAATTTGAATCAACAGGCAGCAGTATAACTGCAAGGTCCAAATTATAAGTATTTGCTAGGTCGAAATTGCATTCAATTTCTCAAGACTAGTTAGATATTACAATAAATTTTATAAACTCAAACTCAATCAAATTGTATTAATCTCAAATTAAATTTAAATTTTCATTAAATAAAAAAAAAAGCAATAATTTGAGTAGACAATAGTTGAAAAGTATTTTTAAATAAACAAATTGGAACGATACGTGTGTCCAAGTATTAGGACGAAGTATCCAAGCGCAATCGGATCGACGATAGATGCGAATAAGATGGACTCGTCCGAGCACCGCTTCGCTCTGTGGTAACGCGCCCCCTGTGGCGAATGATGGACTCGTCCGCCTCCTAATCCTCTTGGTGAAGACGTATGCGATTTCCCGGACGTAGCGCGTCCTGATTGTCGTCTTCTTGTAGACGACCCTCCTTCCCTCGTGGAAAGCTCACTATATATACGGCGAGTACGAGCTCGATGCAGTGAAAGCGAGCCAGCTCCACGTGGGTAGTCCTTGTTTCGATGTGAGTGAGCCCCGTAGCGTGTACGCTGCACGCGGGTACTCCTTGGCTTGGCTTGTGTGAGCCCCGTAGCGCGCCGACACGTGGGTGACTCCTGGCTTGACTTGCGTGAGCCCCGTAGCGTGTAGGCTCCACGCGGGTACTCCTTTGCTTGAGTGATGTGGACCCCGTGCGTGTACAATGCACGCTGGTTGTCCGTTTTAGAAATGCTGTGGACCCCGAGCGTGTACAATGCACGCTGACGAGAGCTGGCTTTACAGCGCACGCTCTTGGCTACAAGACAAGATGGCTGCCGGTCAACGTACGAACGCGATGACTCTAGAGCTGGCTTTACAGCGCACGCTCTTGGCAACGTCTTGGAGTCGATAGCGACGCACTCCAAGGCGTTTTTAGAAATGGGGAAAATAGCAATTGAATGTGCTATTTCCCCTAGAAAGCCTTAGAAGGTGGCTTCCGAGTACACACGACGGCGAATTAACGAAAGAGAGAGAGACAGCAACGTACGCGCGAAGTCGGCATGCTAGAGCACGCGACTGTTACGGCACTCACGACCACGAACACTTTTGATGCGTACCTGTATGGGAGAAAAATGACTATCTCTAAACCACTCGAGAGTGAGGATAGAAGATAGGAGCAAGTTTCTTCGGCGTGGCCATGTCGATGTCGTTCTCTTCACGATCCGGCTCGAAGGACCAAATGTTTTGTAGACTGTGTAGAATGGATCGGAGAGGTTCAAATAAATAGAAAACTTCCGTGTGGAGGTAAAATGGCAACTTTATTGCTGATGCCGTCGTGCCGCGTGGCGTACAGGTATTGCTGTCTCTTCTCTCTGGCCGTCGCGCGTGAACTGTCGCCGGCCGGCGCCTGATGATGAGTCGGCGGCGTGCTTTTAGATGGAGGGGCGGCGAGAGAGGATCGCGTGGAGGGCGCTCATTGGCTGCGCACCGTATATTGCCTTTTAAGGCTTGGTGACGTCAGCGTCTCGCGGGTCGAGGCGCTGGATCGCCAACAATATTTAAACTAATTTTGATTAAAGTTTTAGAAGTATATTTTTAGTCATATGCTTCCCAAGATAAAGTTAAATTTCAAATAGAGATTTCAAATATTCGTCTAGAAAGAAATTACCTTGATTAAAAAAAAAAAAAAAGAAAAAAGTATTACATATGTTATGCTGAACTTTAAAAAATTGATTTTCTTTTTTTTTTCTTTTTTTATAGGCTTTTGATAGGAAAAAATTTACTTAAATGTGTTTTAAAATATAAAAAAAATATTATTTAAGCCATGTTAAGTAGTACAAAGATAAAAAAAAATAATTAAATTTATGTATGGGATTTATTATAAAAAAAATAAAATGAACTATATTGTGAAGTTTGAAATTCAATGGAATCGTCTTGTGACAATTTTGCACTGCTGATCTCGTAAAGTGACTATTCGATCATCGAAAACTCAACAGCAATTTAATATATCTCTTTTGTATCTATATATAACATGTGTCTGCTAATACCAGCGTAAACACAGTTGCGCAGCTGACAGGTCATATATAACCAGCCATGTGATTTCATCAGTGTATTATGCAGAGTTTCTTTTAAATGTTTTATTATATTTGCATTTGTGAGTGGATTTAAGAATGAACATTGAATGTATTATATGTGAAGGAATATCGGAAATGTTTTTATAAGTGTAATAATATAAGCATACAATGAAAGTTTTGTTGAAATTTAGGAAGTAGCTTCAGTTCAAGACAGGAATGCTGTATCAAAATTAAATAAAAATATATTCTTAATAAAATATTTCTTAAATATGCAGTGCCAAGATTTATTTCAGTGTTTTAAGGAAAAAGCAGTGATTATTCTGATCGGATGAAAATAAATATTGTTAGATTTAGTACACTGAATCTTTTCAGAAGCGAACCCCCAATACAGTAATATCATTATAGTTGTCACAGCTATATCGTATCTGAATAAGCCTGACAGTAATGATAGATTTGTAGATTTTGTCAGTGTAGAATTGGTCAACAAAAAATAAATTATTATTACATGGAAAAATAATAATTCATTTTGACGGGGGAAAAATTCATGACGAGTTGACCAATTCTACACTGACACAAAATTACATGAAATCTATCAATATTCTTTGCTCCTACAGCAATAAAATAATATTGCTTTCAGGTTTATACAGATACGATATAGCTGTGACAACTATAATGATATTACTATATTGCGGTTTTGCTTCTGAAAATATTCAGTGTACTTAATCTTCATGCAGTCAATTTACAAGAAAAAATGACATTTGATATCTACCACCACCAAAACTCATGCTTTCCAATCGATTGTCACATACATATAGTAGATATAGACTACAAAAAGGATCTCTCTTTATCTTTTACATGTCTTAAGCGAATAAGGGGAGCACCAGAAATACGATTCCTAGATTGCCTGAAACTTCAAAAGGCGCATCTTACGTATAGATAATGTGACACTTGTTTGAATATAGTACTATTTACTTTCATCTTATTAAATGGCAAACAATGTGTGGACATTAACCGCATCTTTTGTAAAGAAAGTAATATGAATAAAATAGTAATAATTGAATCATATTAATCCTGTCATTCATTAATTTTAATAAATGTATGTTTAATATTGAAAAAAAAATTCATTAGCTGAGTCGACTACCAAATTTCACAAATCTGTCATAACAATTTAAAACTTTACTCCACTAAATATTCTTATAACTAATAAAAGTTATTTTCCTACAATAAGATTTTAAGATGATTAGTGTGAGAAATTTTTCAAGTAAAAAGTTGGGAAAGTAAACAGTATTATCTTTCATTTAGTTATATCACTAGAAAAATTGGCAGAAGTATTTATTAATCCTATGGTAGGAAGATATCTTTAGTTGGTTATTTTATTTTTATTCAATATTAAATGTATTTATGAAAAGTAGGGAATACTGAATAATTAATATGATTTAATTATTGCTATTACTATTCACATATCTTTTATATTATACCTATACATGTAGTTATAGAGAAATTGTATTATTTAAGGTACTTGAAATTTCAAATGTTCATAGAGAACGAAAGATTTTTGCCATTTACGAATTTAGTTCAATTTAGCTACTTAATGTATTTAAAAAATGATAACTTTCTCTTCACTTCTCACTTTTGGTCACCACTAAAGCCACTCCGACGAATTATAACCAAATTAGAAACTTCACGTTAATAGTTCATTTATTATGAAAGTATTATTAAAGGATTTTACTTTCGATCTGATTTTATAATAATTAAGATTATATAGTATGCAAGATCCCCTTCTTAATATCATTCGAAATCCATACCAACTGAAAGTAACCAAACATTGTCTTTATATAGTAATACAAATCTTGGTTTTTAATTTAAATTTTTGGAGGTTCGGCTGTGGATTTGGAATGGGATGTCGCAAGAGGGAGAGAGAGATAACACTGTACATAAGCAACTACATTTATTGTTCGCAGACTTGTGTGAGAGCTATTGCCTCGATACAAAGAAAAGAGTACTGAGAGCTGTGCGCTCGGTGAGATCTGTCTTGCATGGCGCGTGAGGCCAGACTAGGTTCGCGATCGGAAGTCTCGAGGCGCCTCATGCGCAAATCCGCTCCTGTAGGATCTGCTTCCGGCGGCTCTGTGGCGCTTGCGGTCTACACCGCACAGGGGTCGCCACAGGTAGTCCCCCCTCAGTGAGTTTCATCAGGGATGAAGGGAACGAGACCTTCCGAAGGATATTAGGTAAAGCTGGGCGGACGTTGAGCCGGGTGTCCTGAGGTGGCTCATTAAACTGCGTCGTCTGCCGTTGAGATGATTGAGAAGGTGGCTGAGGCGGTTGGGGTGGTTGCGATGGCGGTGCTGGTGGTGGACGTGGAGATGCTGGAGTAGCCGGTGAGGACTCAAGCTCCTGTTCGGGAGGGCTCTGTTGCTGAAGCTGCTGAGAAGGCCTGGGCGACTCATCTGCCGAGTCCAGGAAGGCCGGCTTGAGACCATCTGTGGAAACAGATTTCTCCACCCCGTTGACTCTAATGATAAAAACCTTGTCGCTTACCCTTCTGACCACCTCGTGAGGGCCCGAGTACGGAGGTTGCAGTGGTTTGCGAACTGCATCGTCTCGCAGGAAGACTTGGCTGCACTTGTCCAACTGTCGGTGCTGAAAGGCGTGATACTTTGCATGTGACGAAGCCGGGATCGCTCGAACCTCTTGGAAAAGGGCTCTGAGCCGGGTGACGAAAGCTGCCGGCTCCGCCGTAACGCTCTGAGAGACGAAAAACTCTCCCGGTAGCCTGAGAGTCGTGCCGAAGAGCATCTCGGCTGCGGAGGCTTGCAGGTCTTCCTTCCATGCGGTGCGGAGGCCCAAGAGAACGATGGGCAGGCGTTCAGGCCACAGCGTACTTGGCTCACACATGAGCGCTGCTTTCAAAGTTCGGTGCAGCCTCTCGACAATACTATTAGCCTGTGGATGGTAGGGCGTCGTGTGGATGTGTTGAGATCCCGTCAAACGAGCTAACTCCCTGAAGAGTGCGGCCTCGAACTGTGTGCCTTGATCAGAGGTGATGGTAATCGGGCAGCCAAAAAGGGCGATCCAGTGAGTCACAAAGGCTGCAGCGATCGTTTCTGCTCTTATGTTGGTGAGGGGGACGACCACTGGCCATCTGGTGAAACGATCTATCACGGTGAGGCAATAGCGGTTGCCGTCGACCGGCGGCAGGACAATGATGTCAAGGTGTACGTGCTCGAACCTGTTGTCTGGGACCTGAAAAGAGTTGAGTGCAGCGCGATTATGCCTGCTCACCTTGGCGCGTTGACAGGCCTCGCAGCTACGTGCCCACCGAAAAGCGTCCTTTTTGATCCCGGGCCATGAAAACTTTTGAGCCAGCAACTTGGTGGTCGCTCGGGGGCTAGGATGCGCTGGCGAATGTAGAGTGTCGAAGGCCTGTCGGCGTAGGGAGCTCGGCAGGAACGGCTTCACTACGCCATCGCTCGTGTTGCAGGCTATGGCGGCTCCATCGACTGTGAGCATCTGGAGGTCTAGGAGCCCTTTTTCCATGAGGTGTGGTAACTCCTGGTCTTGCTGTTGAGCTGTTTGGATGTCGGAGGCCAAGAGCCCGGAGGGCATGCCGATTGTGCAGGACCGTGACAGCGCGTCTGCCACGACATTGTCTTCTCCTTTGACGTAGCGGCAGTTCACGTTGAATTGAAGAAGGTACTCTAGCTGTCTCTGCTGTCGAGGAGAGGCCTTGGATGCCGGCTGCAGATGCGCAAACGTGAGAGGCTTATGGTCTGTTTGCAACGTAAAACTGCGTCCTTCTAAGTAGCGTCTGAAGAATTTAACTGCGGCGTAGGCTGCTAGCAGCTCGCGGTCATACGTGCTGTATCTGCTCTCTGCTGGTGTGAGCTCGCGCGAAAAGAGGGATACTGGACGCCATGCTCCGTCTTGGAGCTGGTCCAGAGAGGCTCCTATATCGGTTGAAGATGCGTCAGAGTTCACTATGAGCGGAGCAGTTGGTGAAAAGAAGGTGTTAGTCACCGCTTCTTTTATTGCCTCCTTGCATGCAGTGAACGCTGCATCTGCCTCTGCTGACCAGACGAGGGCGAAACGACGTTTCTTCGCCTTGCCTGTGAGCAACTGATTAAGCGGTGCTTGGATGTGTGCCGCTCTACGAATGCTGGACCGGTAAAAGTTCATCAGCCCTAGGAAACGACGGAGCTGAGTGCTGTTGGTCGGCTTGGGAAAACGCCCGATAGCGTCCACCTTGTGCTGCGGTGGCTGGAAACCCTTGCTGGAGACTGCGTAGCCAAGAAAATTTACCTCTGCCGAGCCCAGGACGCACTTGCTAAGCTTCATAGAGAGACCTGCTCGCTGTAGCACTTGAAATACACAGCGTAGGTGCTGGAGGTGCTCCTCGTGGCTGCTGGAAGCGACGATGATATCGTCGAGATAACAGTGTGCGTAGGGCAGCTCCTGTAGCAGCGAGTCCATGAAGCGTTGTAGTGTTTGAGTCGCATTGCGCAGGCCGAGTGGCATGCGGAGAAACTCATACATGCCAAAGGGGTAGTGACGGCTGTTTTGCACACATCCACTTCAGCCATGGGCAATTGGTAGAATGCTCTCTCCAGGTCTATCGTGGAGAAGACTGAGGCTCCGTGGCAGGCGTGCAAAAGGTCCTCCATGACGGGGATGGGATAGCGGTCCGGCACTGTGCAGGCGTTGAGGCGGCGATAATCTCCTGTCACCCGAAGTCCTCCATCATTCTTCGGTACTAGATGTAAAGGGCTGGCCCATTGGCTCGATGAGGGGCGTACTATACCCTGCTCCAGCAGGTCGCGGAAATATTCCTGTGCAGCCTGGAGCCGCTCTCCGTAAAGTCGTCGAGGACGCTCAAAGACTGGAGGGCCTGTGGTATGAATGGTGTGCTTCACCGTGGTGCCATTGAGTGTCGCATGTTGCTGCCTTGGTCGCGTGATGTCAGCGTAGTCGACGAGTAGCTGGTCGTACGCTTTCCTCACGTCCATATCCTGCTGTGAAAGCCCCTGGGCTGCGACGTTGAATAAGGAAGTTGCCTGCACCTCCGCTGCGATGCTGAGCGAGGTGCACGCGTCGACGAGGCACTTGTTCTGTAGATCCACGAGCAGACCAAAATGGGTTAAAAAATCTGCTCCGAGTATGGCATCCCGGACATCTGCGATGAGGAAAGGCCAAGCGAAAGCTCTCCTGAGCCCCAGATTGAGGTTAAGCATGCGTCGACCATAGGTCCGGATCGGTGACTGGTTCGCCGCTGCCAGCTGTAGCGGCTGAGGACTGAGCGCTCCTGTGATCCAGGTGCGGGGAAGGAGGGATAGGACTGAGCCCGAGTCCACTAAATATCTCCGACCTGAGTCTTTGTCTGAGACGTGAAGGCGGTTTTCTCGTGGTATGTCGCTGCCGGAGGCCACCTCTACTGCCGGCAGCGGTGTTAGTTTTCCCGCAGAGCTTCGCCTGCGCCAAAGTTGCACGGCTGTGTGCAGCGGCGTGCGTCTGTGCCGAACCTCCTATGAAAGAAACAAAATCCAGACGCTGAGGCGCTGCGCTGGCGGGAGCCCGAGCGTGCGCGATCTCGTTCGTTGCCCTGCCCATCCGAGGCCGGGAGCGGCAAGCGTTCCAAAAGCTGCCGGTTGACTACGAGAAGTTGGCTCATGTCGGCGCGTAGTGTCGCCATGTCGGCGGCCATCTTGTCTAGCGGCGCGCTGAAGAGCGCGGGAAAATGTGCCGGGCCGTTAGCATCCCGGCGGCCGGGCGACGTGGTGCGACGGCTCCCATGAGGTGAGGGCGGTTGATAAGACAGACCGGCGGCCATGACCGATGATGGCGAGGAGTCGATGAATCGGTCAGCTGCCTCTGCGAGCTGGTCTAGGGACTCCGTATCGAGCACGCTGAAAATCCCGCGGGCGGAACTGGGTAGCAAATTCAGCCATTTTACCTTCAAAAGATCGTCCGTTGATCGGTCACCCGCTAGTCTCCTCAACTGGCGCAGCACCTGCGAGGGCTTGCGCCCGTCCGTGTCGGCCGCGGACAGGAGTTTATTCAAGCGCTGCTCCATCGTATCGGTGAAACGCTTGAGCACATGGTTCTTCAGGTGCTGGTATTTGTTCTCTTCAGGCACCGTGCGTAAAACGTCCAGCAGCTCATGAACGGTGTCCGCGTCCAATTTGCTAAGCGAGAGATTATAGCGCGTGCTGTCACGAGTTATCTGGTGTGCCGCAAAGATGGCCTCAAGCTGCAAAAACCAGGCTTCTGGGGACGACTTCCAGAATGGTGGCAGTTTACAATTCTGAATTGCCAGAATGCTGTAGTCTGGGGGCTGCTGCTGAACTGCATCCTCCCGGATAGGTGCTTCGTCGCCGTCCATCACTGATGTCTCGCGGTGGCTGAGCGACCACTATATGTGGGGACAGCGAGAACAAAACTGACTGTTGCGCTGCGGCGTGGCACACGTGGTGCGCTGCTCTCCTTTCTCGCTCCCAGGATCACGTCGGGGTCACCACTTTGGAGGTTCGGCTGTGGATTTGGAATGGGATGTCGCAAGAGAGAGAGAGAGAGATAACACTGTACATAAGCAACTACATTTATTGTTCGCAGACTTGTGTGAGAGCTATTGCCTCGATACAAAGAAAAGAGTACTGAGAGCTGTGCGCTCGGTGAGATCTGTCTTGCATGGCGCGTGAGGCCAGACTAGGTTCGCGATCGGAAGTCTCGAGGCGCCTCATGCGCAAATCCGCTCCTGTAGGATCTGCTTCCGGCGGCTCTGTGGCGCTTGCGGTCTACACCGCACAGGGGTCGCCACAAATTACAAAAAAAAGTCAGATTGAAAATTTAATCCTGAAAATGATACTAGTTCATAATAATAAAAACAATATACATGTATAAGCATGTATATAGTATGCTCTAGATATTTTTAAAAGGTGTATGGATAACGTAAAGTGTATCGCATAAATAGAAATGAATTTAACATAAATAAATTTAACTTACAATTAAAACAGAAGTGTGTCTCCAATGTAACGAAAATCAAGACGGATAGCAGTACACTTCTAATTTTATGTTTCACGTATCTTCCCTTCAATTCTTTGAGGAAGCAAAATGATACCTTTAGCCACACACAGTATTGTAAAAACTGAAACAAAAATATATAGTTAATTTTTTAATCAGA
Organism: Torymus aiolomorphi; assembly: GCA_036365515.1. Lineage (NCBI taxonomy): Eukaryota > Metazoa > Arthropoda > Insecta > Hymenoptera > Torymidae > Torymus > Torymus aiolomorphi. Next base: position 213,004,782 of record CM070874.1, read on the forward strand.
ATATCAAAAGCGTCAATTAAATTTTGAGAATAATATAGTTATTAATAGATGTTTTGCATTGTCAAATGTAACATATACATAATACGTAGTTGTATATTATATGGACACATAAGTATCGTTAATAGGATTAAGTTTTCAATTTGACTGCATAATAATTTAATAATTAATTAATTTATATTATAAAGGTAAGAGTGGCTACTTAATATCGTTCAAAGTTCATGCCTACTAACAGTAACCAAACTTGTCTTTATTTAATAATAAAAGCGATACTTGTTCATAATAAAATATATACAGTATGCTCTTATATTTGTAAAAATATATATAATTTAACTTAAACATAAACCAATTTACTTACAGTTTAAACAGATGTGTCAAAATTTCAATAAAAAATTCAAAATTTATGGTCCACGCCAACGAATTGGCACCTTTACGAATATACAAAAGATATTGTGAAAGCTGAAACAAAAAAATATAGTAACAATTTTAAAATTAGATATAAAAAATAGTCGATTCAGTTTGTAGGTTATAGTTTACATATGCACGCCATATATTTTGCATAAATCTAATATTTGATAGAAAATATAATTAAAACTATAAAGTAAAACTTACCTATCAATGTTTTCTTGCAAGAAAAAGAAATAAAGCCAACGGGTTATCCAAAAAACAAAGGATTAAACAATTCACCTCGAATTAGTTGCACGTTGCACCTTTGGTCCTTTGCACGTGGTGTAATCTTTAAGAAGGGTGTCCAATGTAATGGGGAATATTCATTACCCTACGACCCGCCATCTGACGATAAGCATATGTGTGTGTGTGTGTGTGTGTGTGTGTGTGTGTGTGTGTGTGTGTGTGTGTGTGTGTGTGTGTGTGTGTGTGTGTGTGTGTGTCAGCGCTGTTAGTAAAATCCTTTCAACATGGCCGCGATGTGGCAGCCACTAGATTTCTAGTGATTTCTGGTGACTGCCAAGATAGTTTAGGGATTTTCTTGAGAGCGGTCCACCGCAGCGCCGACGCGGCTGTCTGCGCCGTCGGTGGCGCACGGGACAAATCGGGACGGAGCATTCAGAGTAGATGTATGCAGGTTATGTTTGTTTAATTCAATTTAGAGAAATTGCGGGGAAGATGTGTTGACATTAATAATATGCAGAAACACGTTTTAGCAACGACGGAGAGAAAATTAGATAAGTATTACTTATTATTAAATTTGATTGTGTATTTGAATAATTCTGAAAGCAATAAAATACTTTTGCATAATCATTCAAATACTCAAAACATTCTTCGACAAATATAAATTAATTTTTGTATAGATACTTTGTGTGTACTTTTTTTTATTTCAGAAGATTATACAGCCGTAATTAATATATATGGACCCATGAAGTATAAACTGAAGTTTATTTATTCAAACAGACAACCAGACATGAAGAAGGCAATAAGGATGTGCATTAAGTTTACAGTCCTCAACCATCAAGTTTCTTAAATAATTATAAAATCATTAAAAATATTACTTATGTCGACTGCAATTTAATATCAACTGATAAGAATTTTTCCATCGGTCTTACAGTCTTACAAATTAAATTAAAATAATTAATATTTATGGCAGTCAGATTGCCCTTGTTTATAATCACCCCCGCAGAATCTGAAATAAAAACTTAATTAAAATCTGGAAAAAACTTTGTTAGCAAAGGACGATCTGACTGCCCACCACCACCACATTGTCCGACGTTTCGAGCCTGCTCCGGCTACTCCTCAGGGACTGAAATAAAACCCGCGATACACCTCCTTATATACCATGCACCCATACCCCCTTCTTTTCTCTTACCCCACCACCCTCCACATTCCCCTCTCCAACTTGCCATTCTCACTTAAATTAATAAAGAATGATAAATGTTATCTAATTTACTTGACTCTATCATTAAATTTACATTATTCCGATTTCTTAGAATGTGAATACTTTCAAGGTTTTCCCTCTTATATTTATTCTTAATCCCCTGTTCCAAAATATCCACACTCCCAAAATCGAAAGAATGCAAACTATTTAAACAATGTTCTTTCAAACCCGATGTACAACTTGAGCTGCGTAAACTATATTGATGTTCATATATTCTCTTTTTCAAATATCTACCCGTTTGACCAATATAACAACCATTACAATCCCTACAATTAATTTTATAAACAACTCCTGATTTCAAACATTTATCATCCTTGTCTTTACAATTACTAAATAACCTTTCTAAATTATTATCATTTCTAAAGAAAACTTGAATATTATGTTTACTAAAAACCCTTCTAATTCTTTCCGACAAACCTCTAACATATGGTAAACTAAAATATGCATTCTTTCCATTTCTATTCCTTGTTTGATTATCTACCCGTTGCTTCAATCCACCATTATAAATTTCCCACACTCTCTCATCAATCATTTTATCAATAAATTTTACGGGATAACTATTTTTAATAAATGTTTCTCTAACTAAATTTAAATTCTTTTTCCTAAAATCTTTATGTGACAATTTAATCGCTCTGTCAATGACACCTTTGATCGCACCTGTCTTGTTTCCGAATTGGTGGTGAGAATCAAAATTTAAAAATCTACCTGACTATGTAGGTTTTCTATACCAATCTAATTTCACTCTATTATTATTACCTCTAATGACTCTAATATCTAAAAAACTCAATTGATAATCTTTCTCAACTTCTTTTGTGAATTTAATTCTATCATGGATAGAATTAAACACATCCACCATTTCATCCACAAAACATTCTGGTACAACTGCAAAAATGTCATCAACATATCTTTTAAAAATAATTGGCTGAAAAACCAACTTAGACAAAGCAATACTTTCCAATTTTTCCATTACTAAATTGGCTATAACAGGTGACAAAGGTGATCCCATTGGACAACCATATCTTTGTTCATATAGACTATTATCAAAAGAAAAAATTGTGTTTTTAAAAACCAAATTAAGTGCCTTTATAAATTCATCTTTTGTTAAACTAGTATGTACTTTAATTTCAGACCATTTATCTTGTATAATATCATTCAACAACTCTAAAGGTATATTTGTAAACAAAGATACTACATCCAATGAAACCATCCTATGATCATTCGGAATAATAATATCTTTCATTATACCATAAGAACTCCAACTATCTTTAATATATGAATTTGTTTTACCCACTATCTTGAACAATATATTAGACAAAAACCTAGCAAGTCTATACGTCGGAAAATTTATCGATGATATTATTATTCTATATGTCAACTGTTCTTTGTGAATCTTAGGAAGCCCATAACATTTAGCTACAGTGCCATTTTCACATTTTAAATATTTAAACATACTATCTTTAATATAAGCTTTTGTTTTCCAATGCATCAATAATTCTTTCAATTTATCTTGTAGTCTATTGATATGTGGATTCCTAATTTTCACATAAGTGGTATCATCCTCCAACATAAGTTGAATTTTATTAATATAATCCCTTTTATCTGAAACTACAGTTACATTTCCTTTATCTGCTTTTTGGAAGATCATATTCGGATTCTCTCTCAAGAATTTCTTCGTTATTTTTAATTCATGGAATAAATTACTGTTCAAATAATTATCAAATCTATGTTCTCTTTTAAAATTATCAACAACTTTAACTAAAGAACTCCTACATTCTTTTTTAAACTCCAGATTAAAACTACTCATACTACTTTCTACCTCAGCGATGATATTCTTGATCGGAAGAGATTTACTTGAATATGATATTCCAAATTTAGCACCCTTTGACATGATATTTACCACTTCTTCTGGTATTACTTTGTCAGTTAAATTTCTAAACCAATCCTTATTAACATTGTTAATTTGATTGACCTGAGAGTGTTTTCTATGCTTTAAATATTCAAATTTTCTTTTTAATTTACTCCTATGGTTATATTTTACTTTTTCAAAGTGCCTCTTTTGACCACGAAAAAATTCTTGCAAATCATTCTGTTCTATTTTATTATATAAATATCTTTCAAGCTCTAATAAATATTTATTCAAACGATTAATTTCAAAATTCAAATCTCTAATTTCTAAGTTAAGTAATTTATTTTTGAAAAAGAAAATATTTTTCCGTAGATCATAAGAAACTCTTTTATTGTAATCCCGATAAAAACCCTTATCATCAAATTTTTTTCCAATATGTTTAGGAAAAATATTTGATTTTTTACACCTTAGAAGAAAAGTGAGTTGCTCCTTTAAAATTACAATCCTTAAAACCATTTTTACCCATTTTGAGCAATAATCTTTTACCACCTTCCTATAAATCCCATATATATCTCTAAAAACATTTTACCCCACCTTTAATAGACCTTAGTTTTATCATTAAAAATATTACTTATGTCGACTGCAATTTAATATCAACTGATAAGAATTTTTCCATCGGTCTTACAGTCTTACAAATTAAATTAAAATAATTAATATTTATGGCAGTCAGATTGCCCTTGTTTATAATTACCCCCGCAGAATCTGAAATAAAAACTTAATTAAAATCTGGAAAAAACTTTGTTAGCAAAGGACGATCTGACTGCCCACCACCACCACATTGTCCGACGTTTCGAGCCTGCTCCGGCTCCTCCTCAGGGACTGAAATAAAACCCGCGATACACCTCCTTATATACCATGCACCCATACCCCCTACTTTTCTCTTACCCCACCACCCTCCACATTCCCCTCTCCAACTTGCCATTCTCACTTAAATTAATAAAGAATGATAAATGTTATCTAATTTACTTGACTCTATCATTAAATTTACATTATTCCGATTTCTTAGAATTTGAATACTTTCAAGGCTTTCCCTCTTATATTTATTCTTAATCCCCTGTTCCAAAATATCCACACTCCCAAAATCGAAAGAATACAAACTATTTAAACAATGTTCTTTCAAATCCGATGTACAACTTGAGCTGCGTAAACTATATTGATGTTCATATATTCTCTTTTTCAAATATCTACCCGTTTGACCAATATAACAACCATTACAATCCCTACAATTAATTTTATAAACAACTCCCGATTTCAAACATTTATCATCCTTGTCTTTACAATTACTAAATAACCTTTCTAAATTATTATCATATCAAAAATAGTTATCCCGTAAAATTTATTGATAAAATGATTGATGAGAGAGTGTGGGAAATTTATAATGGTGGATTGAAGCAGCGGGTAGATAATCAAACAAGGAATAGAAATGGAAAGAATGCATATTTTAGTTTACCATATGTCAGAGGTTTGTCGGAAAGGATTAGAAGGGTTTTAATAAACATAATATTCAAGTTTTCTTTAGAAATGATAATAATTTAGAAAGGTTATTTAGTAATTGTAAAGACAAGGATGATAAATGTTTGAAATCGGGAGTTGTTTATAAAATTAATTGTAGGGATTGTAATGGTTGTTATATTGGTCAAACGGGTAGATATTTGAAAAAGAGAATATATGAACATCAATATAGTTTACGCAGCTCAAGTTGTACATCGGGTTTGAAAGAACATTGTTTAAATAGTTTGCATTCTTTCGATTTTGGGAGTGTGGATATTTTGGAACAGGGGATTAAGAATAAATATAAGAGGGAAAGCCTTGAAAGTATTCACATTCTAAGAAATCGGAATAATGTAAATTTAATGATAGAGTCAAGTAAATTAGATAACATTTATCATTCTTTATTAATTTAAGTGAGAATGGCAAGTTGGAGAGGGGAATGTGGAGGGTGGTGGGGTAAGAGAAAAGAAGGGGGTATGGGTGCATGGTATATAAGGATGTGTATCGCGGGTTTTATTTCAGTCCCTGAGGAGGAGCCGGAGCAGGCTCGAAACGTCGGACAATGTGGTGGTGGTGGGCAGTCAGATCGTCCTTTGCTAACAAAGTTTTTTCCAGATTTTAATTAAGTTTTTATTTCAGATTCTGCGGGGGTGATTATAAACAAGGGCAATCTGACTGCCATAAATATTAATTATTTTAATTTAATTTGTAAGACTGTAAGACCGATGGAAAAATTCTTATCAGTTGAATTATAAAATAGTTTTGTTGATAATGAAGAACAAAATACTAGAAACAAGAAGAACAGTATGTAAAAGAAACCAATCACCAAGTGCAGTTGCGATGTTTACTTATTACAGTGAAAAGTAATTTTATACTCCGTGCTGTGTTAGAGCAAAATCTATAAATGATATTTAAAAGCTCATAAATTATGCAGCAGAATCATCCACAACTTCTAGTTTGGATCAAGCTTTAATGTGCAAGAGTTTTTGTTTTTACATTTTCTTTAAAATAGAGAAAGGTAAATCACATGTACAATATGTACTGTGTGCGCTTCACATTATGCTTTGGTACAAATACCAATATTGTTATAGTGAGTGATTAATGTTTTATAATATAAAAATAATTTTAAACAATTAATAAAAATTTATTCCAATGAATATCTGACTGCATTGTGTGTTTATTCATTTTATCTAAGAATAATATATCATATTATATATCACAAACTATATTTGAAAAGATAGGAAATTCAATAAAATTACAATTTAAATTTTCAATATAATATACCTCAAATATAACTCACTCTAAACATAAATTCTTTATATTACGTTTCAGAGATAGATAAAAATAATTTGAAAATACTTTCTAAAACCATTCAGATGAGATCATTGGGTGTCGAAATGAAAATCTTTTTTAAAATTGACAATCGACAAACTTTGTTGATGAGAAGTGTGGCTTGCATAGTCAGCTTTCACTATAGAATTAGTACTTTGTAAAAACCATTCTCATGAAATTATTGGGTGTCGAAATAGAAATCTTTTATAAAATTGATAATCGACAAACCTTGCTGATGAGAAGTATGGCTTGCGCAATCAGCTTTTACTGTAGAATTAGCCTTTGTAAAAACCATTCCGATGAGATCAATGGATTTCGAAATGCAAATCTTTTTTAAAATTGATAATCGACAAACCTTGCTGATGAGAAGTATGGCTTGCGTAATCAGCTTTTACTATAGAATTAGACTTTGTAAAAACCATTCCGATGAGATCAATGGGTTTCGAAATGCAAATCTTTTTTAAAATTGATAATCGACAAACCTTGCTGATGAGAAGTATGGCTTGCGTAATCAGCTTTTACTATAGAATTAGACTTTGTAAAAACTATTCCGATGAGATCAATGGGTTTCGAAATGCAAATCTTTTTTAAAATTGATAATCGACAAACCTTGCTGATGAGAAGTGTGGCTTGCGTAGTCAGGTTTTAGTAATAGAATAGACTTTGTAAAAACCATTCTTATGAAACCAAAGGCTTTCAAATAAAAATCATTAGTCGTATTTATAACAGGGAAATAATGCTGTGATAAGAATGTAGACTTGTCGAGCCAGTATTCGCATTTTACATATTGACTTTGTACAAACCATATGAGAACATTGGGTTTCGAAATGGAAATCTCTTTTTAAATTGATAATAGAGAAACCTTCCTGATAGAAAGTGTGGCTTGCATAGTCAGCTTTTAGTATTAGAATTGAGTTTGTAAAAATCATGCTATGAAACTATGGGCTTTAAAATAAAAATATTTAGTCTAAGAGCAACAGGGAAATAATGCTCTGCGATATGAATGCAAGCTTGTCGAGGCAGCATTTTCATCTTATATTGACTTTGTACACCCCCATTCATATGAGAACATTGGGTTTCGAAATGGAAATCTCTTAAATTGATAATAGAGAAACCTTACCGATAAAAAGTGTGGCTTGTGTACTCAGCTTTTAGTATTAGAATAGACTTTGTAAAACCCATTCTTATGAAACCAAAGGCTTTGAAATAAAAATCATTAGTCTAAGTAGCAACAGGGAAATAATGATCTGCGATATGAATGTAGGTTTGTCGAGCCAGCATTTGCATCTTATATATTGACTTTTTACAAACCATTCGTATGAGAACATTAGGTTTTGAAATTGAAATCTCTTTTTAAATTGATAATAGAGAAATCTTGCTGATAAAAAGTGTAGCTTGCATAGTAAGCTTTTAGTATTACAATAGAAGTTGTTAAAATTATTCTTAAGAAACCATGGACTTTGAAATAAAAATATTTATTCAAAGTCACAGTAGGGAAATAATGCTGCGATAAGAATGTAGGCTTGTCGAAGTAGCATTTGCATTTTATATTGACTTTGTATACCCCCATTCATATGAGAACATTGGATTACGTAATGGAAATCTCTTCTTAAATTGATAATAGAGAAACCTTGCTGATAAAAAGTATGGCTTGCGTATTCAGCTTTTAATATTAGAATAGACTTTGTAAAAACCATACTTATGAAACCATGGGCTTTAAAATAAAAATGTTTAGTCTAAGTAGCAACAGGGAAATAATTCTCTGCGATATGAATGTAGGCTTGTCGAGGCAGCATTTTCATCTTATATATTGACTTTGTACAAACCATTCATATGAGAACATTGGGTTTGGAAATGGAAATCTCTTCTTAAATTGATAATAGAGAAACCTTACCGATAAAAATGTATGGCTTGCATAGTAAGCTTTTAGTATTACAATAGAATTTTAGTATTACGATAGAATAGAATAATAATAATAATAGAATTTGTAAAAAATATTCTTATGAAAACATGAACTTTGAAATAAAAATATTTAGTCCAAGTCACAACAGGGAAATAATGCTGCATTTACATCTTTTCACTTTCTATAAATCATTTTCATCATAATTAGGGATTTTGGACACCAATTTGTTTACTGTAAATAAGTTTTAATTAAAGCTTGAAAATGACCTTGCTTGAAATGTGAATCATTTCGCCAAGAAGATTTTCCATCAACTATAAAAAGAGAAAGTAAAACAAGTTATAACTAAACTATCATTATCATTGTTTAGAATAAAAGTACGCGAATAATGTGTATGGTCGGCTTTAGCGTAGAGAAATTTTTTTGGCTCGTTTCTATAGACGTATCCCTGCTAATACAACTCCGAACGAAATTCTTGGTTCTTTATTTTACAGTTCAATATCAATAAAAAAAATGTAAATTTCATGGCAGGTTACATTGGCTGGAATGCGCCTTGAAAAGCGTAAAAAATTGTTCTACGTTCAAGTCTTGCAAACTCAGACGCAACTTTAAATTCGTTACCGAAGCTTTCATTCAGCCCGCCAGTAGAGCAAGCGCCGAATCGAGGTCGGAACGAGCCGAGAGTAGCCGAACTGGGTCGCCGTGGGCCTACGATATAGTGCACGAGCCTATTCCGTTGTTTTTTTTCCTCCGGAGTTTCATTTTTATAACTTTTCTTCGGGCTTGATCTAAATCGAATATATATAATAGGTAAGTTTTGTATAAAATTTTGGTGTTACAACTTTTATTTGAACTTTTATTTTATTTATTTGAAAAAAGGTAATTCCGGCTAATTTACATTAATTATAGGCATAGTCCGTTGCTTTTTTTAAATTGCATTTTTGCCCATCGATATTTACGATCTGAATTTACCATATTCATGTATGAAAAATGCAACCAGTTTCGTAAAGAGTCAATTGAAAAGTGAAAAGACCATTGGATTTCGAAATAGAAATCTCTTTTCAAATAGAAAATGGATAAACCTTTTGCTGATGAAAATTTTGACTTGCGAAATCAACATTTGTGTTTAAATAAACTTTCTAAAAAGCATTCTAATGAGACCATTGAGTTTCGAAATGGAAATAATCAATTCTTAAATTGATAATGGAAAAACTATAAATAGTCAAAGTAACAACCGGGAAATAATGCTGATGAGATCTTTGGCTTGCGGAATGCGCATCCATCACATGCTTATTTTATTGCACAGGTTTGTATTAAGATAATTTGATTGACCCTGTGTCTATTCGCACAACTACTCCATGTAATTATACATGGGATATGTGTCTCTAAGATGAACTTCACGTGTCTGTATGACCTACATTTTCCCCATGATGTTCACTCACGTAAAAGCTGCGTAAAACCTTCATTTTTTGTTTCTTTCGGACATGTAAGAAATACTTAAAAATACTGAAAAAAACATCTAGTCACGCAAAAGCTTTGAGGCACTTTTAGTGCTTAAAAATCATCCCCTCTTCCGTTTCTTTTGAACACGTAAAAAACATATTATACTATAAAATTATAATAATACGCAAATGCTTCCATTCACGTAAAAACCTTTGGGGCACGTAAAAATTTTCAGACATACCTAAAAACTTTGGATCACTTTACCTTCCTTTTCTCCTCTTTTTTTGAGACAAATAAAAAAAAGTCGTCTAAAAATTTCGGAGCATGTAAAAACTTTGGATCACATTAAGTCTTCCTTTTTTCCGTTTTTTCAGACACTAAATGACGGTGTGGCATTCTAGTACGTGTCTCCTTAAAAGACATTTGACATAAGAAATAATACTCTCTCTACTTATGTGTATTGTATTATAATTTTCACACAAGAATATTTTCTTTTAGTCAAATTTTTAAACTGTCTGGAAGCTTACGCGTCTCCAAATTTTTACGTTTATCGAAGCTTTTTCATATATGCTAACTGAAGTCTTGACGTTTCTGGGAAGCTTTACAGATCTCGAAGCTTTTACGTGTCTGAAAGCTTTACAGCTCTCACAACTTTTACGTGTTTGGAAGCTTTCCCGTACCTGGAAATTTTACATCCGCCTAAACTTTTACGTGTCTGCAAGCTTTAGACCCTCGAAGTCATAGCGAGACGCATCTTTCACTTTTACGTATCTTGAAGCTAATTGTCTTCCGAAAAATATACCTTACGAGTTACACGTAATTTTAGAAACTTACGTGTCTGAATTGTATCGTGGAAAAATTACGTGTCTGAACTCCACCGCGGAAAAATTACAAGTCTAAGCTTCATTGGAAAAAATATATGTTATAGAGAAATGTGAAGTTCATCTTAAAGGTACGTATCCACGTAATCACGTGGATCGGTTGTACGAATAGATAGCGTTAATTTTTATTACATTATTTTATGTTATTCACTTCATTTGATATCACATTATTTTATGTCATTCACTTCATTTGATATTACATTATTATTACTGTCAACTTTGTAATTTTAATTTTTAATACAAATTGTAAAACGGTTATAGAATATTATATTAAACTACCAAAATCTTTAGAGTGTTACTAAAGATTAAGATAAGTAAATATAAATAATTAGAGGTTTAATTTCATTGATCAAGGAGCGCGGGAGCGCTCCGAAGGCAAGTAACAGTCAATGCAGAAGAAGCCTAAGGAGTGAGCCCGTGCCCTATATTCTTTTATATGAGTGCGCGAAATTTAAATACATTAAACATTTATTTTTCCAAAATAAATAAATTTTGTGAAAATAGTGTATTATGTAGGTACTATAAATCGACGGCGAAGAGGAATAACCCCCTAATAACTCTGCGTTTGATTTGAAAACAGCCTAACTCAGCGCAGGTTTCAAACCCACTAACTCAGGCGCGTTTTTTTTTATCTTCGATCTTGTAGTGGCAGTTGTGCAGGCTTTTAAAATACCATTTCTGCATGATAGACGCGATTAGAAATTCAGAAAAAAAATCGGAATGGATAATGTATTTTTTTTTTCACTCTGGAATAAATAATTAATAAATAGATTAATTAATAAATAAACATATATAATTAACAAAACAATATTTACATGATGAATAACAAAAATGAAATGAAATTAATTATTGAATAATAGATTCATAAAAAGAATGATACATTTCAGGAATTACTCTATCAGAGCACATTTTTTGTGAATCTTTTTTTTCCTTTGCCCAGCTCGATTATACTGGTGTGCAGTTAAGTCAACGGATACTTTTTTCCAATGCTCCTTTTTATGGCTACCTATCTCACGTTATAAACTGAGCATCACAGCGGTAGTGAGGACGAATATAATACGTAATACACTTCTGCTTCGGGTTCGAATCCTGCTGAACGGAAATTTTTTTTTTCACTGTTTAATGTACATATAAAGAAACTCGCATCTTAGTCTTTTTTGTTAATAGTTTTCAATTTTTTAAAAATATTTTCTAAATTACTTTTTAGAAATTCATTACGTTAATACGTTTTTGGTAATACAATCTTTTCTTGGTAAATTTTATATGTTTCTTTACCATGTGTACATCGTTCGCTCTTACCTTTATCAAGACTTATGGATATCTTTTAAACTGATAAGGAGATAATCAGGGATGCGGGTCCTGGATTTGGCTTAAACTGTAGGGGGTACTTCTTCATGACAAATAATAAGACACGTGTCTCAAGGTTTTTGTGAATGGGCCTTTTTTCCCGAGACTTAAGCTATTTTCTGTCTAAAATGAAAAATTTCCGATAAAAATGGGGTCTCTTTCTTTAGTTATAACTTTTTGAATATTTGGTCATATGAATAGGCTAAAAAGTTTATGAAAGCAGGCAAAGAAAGCTTTAATTTAAGATGTGTTTCATTAAAAAATGTCGATTTTTAAAAAAGTTATAGGCTATCAAAAATAGAGTAAGAAAATTACTAAAAATTTCTAATTTTTTTCAAGCATTCAACGGGTGGTATTTTAAGCTAACTTTTTACTATATCTTTGATAATCTATAACTTTTTTAAAAATCGACATTTTTTAACGAAACACAGCTTAAATTAAAGCTTTTCTTGCCTGCTTTTATAAACTTTTTAGCCCATTCATACAACCGAATATTCAAAAAGCTATAACTAAAGAAAGAGACCCCATTTTTATCGAAAATTGTTCATTTTAGATATAAAATAGCTTGGGTCTCGAGAAAAAATTATTTGTCACGAAGAAGTACCTCCTACAGTTTAAGCCAAATCTAGGACCCGCACTCCTGATCATCTCTTTGTGAGTTAATAATTGCATTATTTGGATCATCTATTGATTTGTATTGGGGTCCAGTTTCTTTTGCTTACAATACTCAATAGTATTTTATAATTATCGGATTTAATTTTATAGATTATCTGTTTCGTTTCAACGTTCAATTTAAAAATATGCTTACCGACAATGTTATCAACACCTATGAGAAATAATTAAAAAAACTATGCAATTAAATTTGATTTGATTTAAAGAGATGAATTTTTCTCATGCGCAGACACAAAATAAAGACAATGTTAAATAATAGATTCTGATTTTTTTCTGTATTTCTAATCGCGTCTACTATGCAGAAATCATATTTTACAATCATGCAAAGCTGCCACTATGAAATTGAAGAAAAAAAAAAACGCGCTTGAGTTAGTGGGTTTTTGAAACTTTCGTTGAGTTATAGGGTGTTTTCGAAGGTTTCGCTGAGTTAGGGTGTTTTCGAAGCAAACTCTAAGTCGTTTATTTATTTTTATTATTTTAATTATTTTGTAAGTATTGGCAAAATATTGGATAATAAGCAGCTAACTTATAATTTAAACTGGCCTTATTTCCATATTTCTTATCGTCAATCGTCAGTGAAGCAGTTTCCTTACATTTATTGTTTACCTGATTACAAGTTTTACTTTGCACCAACTCTTTTACAGTCTGTTCAAATCCTGATTGTGGCTTTTCCCACGTGTTTCTTAATTTACGATGCAAATATATAGGCATTAGATAAAAATATCCTTTTTTAATATAATTACGTGTTTTTAAGATTAGGTTCAACAAAAGTGTGGAAACTGAGCTTCATGTTTAGGTGTCAAAAATCGAACGTAAAGTTTCATATAAATTCGTTTCCCGGAAGGTGTGCATTAGGCACTTGTCAGTGGTATTATGAAACTATTTATTTGTTAGCTGATCTAATAAAGCTTGCATATGATTGATTCTTAACATAAGAGGAAACATTACCTGATAATAGTTAAAATCCTTTTCTTTCTGTAAAATCTCTTCAATATAATAAAAAATCCAGTTTTATTGCAAATAAGTAATAACAATAACTCCATTGATTTCCCCACAGCAAATACTATAATTTATATAACTGATATATCTTACATATTAAATCGAATATATTAATTGAACATTTTGTGGTGCGTATTTTTATTACATAAAATAAATAATTATCTTTTTGAACAAATTACTACATTGAACAAATTAATTTCAAATAGCTTGCGTATTTCAATTATGCGTAACTCCGTCAACAAGAACTGTTCTAAAACTAACGATACATTCTGATATTATAGCTTGAATATCGAATATTATTATCTAGCTAAAAAATTTTTCAAGACTTTTTTTTTATCTTATTTGAAGAATTAATCAAAATTATGATTCATTGCAATTTCTAAATAATATCTTTAAGAAAAGAACCAATTTTTTTAGACTAATTTTGCTAAAAAAATATTTTAAGAAAATTTATTTCAATAGAAAAGCTAAGAGTGACACATACGATTATACTAATAAAGACTCAAATATTACTAATAAAAACTACATAGTTTTGAAAGAAAGTCTTTAAATATATACGTATATACACGAATAAGAACCAAAATCATGATTTTTGGCATATTGAGGAATCGCTACATATATATACATTCTATAATGTAAACAAGCCGCGAGTCTTATGACAGGGCAACGTAGCCGCTCGTGAGCGAACGATAAGTAGCAGCCAAGCCAAATCGGAGTTCGGTGACCCTATCAAGAACGATTGAAAGTGTGCGAACGGTTGATCAAGCCAAGTGCAGAGAGTTGAGAAAACACATCAGGAACGCTTCAGGATTATATACAGGAGCTTTTTGAAAATAAAAATAGGTAAGTGGACACATTACGCCCGCAAAACGCAAACGCATCTTTTAATAAAAAATGAAATCTCGTAGCAAGATGAGCAATATATCGGATATGGGTATTAACAAAAGAAACTTCGTTACAGCTTTTGTACAGAAAATTTAGCACATTTAATAATTTACGTAATTTACGTAATAAAATTAATTCAATAATTTTTCAGTTTGCACATAGAGCTCTGACCCGCCCAATTAATTATATACATTATTTACACATTACAAAAATACTTAAGAAATTATATTGGAAACGTATAAAGTAAAAATAAATTCTTATAAATGATCAATAATATAACTTCAGTAATTTTACAATTTGAATATAACAGCTATAACTTTCGACGCTACAAGGCCCTTCAGTAACAAAGCAGTCATTCGAAAAGAATTTTAATAAATTTCAATGTCTTTTTTTAGGAACAATGTGGTTATTCGGTAATAAAAAAGAAGAGGTTTCATCAGAGGATGAGGAGACTACCACAACAGTAACAACGGTCACTACCACAGCACAAATTACCACGACGGCAGCAGAAGGATCGACTGTCACCACAACAATCGGTAAGTGCAAAAAGTAAAGGTCAGCACTTATATCTTTCTAGAACCAATTTCATTCTTTCATTATAAATATTAATTATTCATTTTATCAGAAATAAATATTTCTTATGATTTTTTATTTTTTAATATTAGTTATTTATGTTTAAAATAGAAAAAATAGTTTATTTATGTAGTAAATATAAAAAAATAAGAGTTTATATGAGAAAATCTACGCAAAAAATCCATTTACGCGTCCTCAAAAGTAAAAATTTTGTTTTCC
Source organism: Torymus aiolomorphi (assembly GCA_036365515.1). NCBI lineage: Eukaryota > Metazoa > Arthropoda > Insecta > Hymenoptera > Torymidae > Torymus > Torymus aiolomorphi. The sequence continues at coordinate 213,020,318 of CM070874.1, forward strand.
TACTCTTTATACCACATAATATAGCATAAAAATCATGTACAATTAAAAGTCTTGGTGGCATCTTTTTCTCAAAGATTGAAAAGTTTTTAAAAATGCAAAAAAAAGCCTTTTTTCAACTTTTAGCCATTTATTCCAGAAACGTCGTAGAAACAAATGCAAAAACTAAAATAAAACTAGAGAAAATCAGCATTTATTTAATTTTAAAAAAATTTTAAAAAGTTGATTTCTTGAAAAGTTTTGATCGTTTAAAGTTGATCTTTATTGAAAATTTTTTTTAAACAATTTCAATCTTTGGAAAAAAGATACCATCGAGATTTTTTTAATTGTACATGAATTTTCTGCTATATTATGTGATACAAAGAGTAAAAAAAATATCAGACCCGGAAGTTGTGCCTTGAACAAAATTTTTGCCCACTTTTGAGGTCACGTAAATGGATTTTCGCGTAGATTTCCTTAATATGTTATAAGTTTCCTGTTAATAAATCAGTCGAATTTCATTTTATATTTCAGAGCAGTCCATTCCATCCTCTTTTAAATGCATATGCACCCCGAGCCATATGATAAATGCAGGTCCGAGGATGAATGTAATGCCGGGCACGTATGCCGGACAGCCAATTCCTGCGCATGCAATGGCGACTATGAACGCAGGGTCGAGCGCTTATGCGCATTACATGCACACAATGAATGCAGGGCTGAGCGCTTATGGTGGGCCATCCAGTCCCGCCAATGTGCATGGATATGGTGGCATGTCGTCAATGCCGCCACAAGGTACGTCACATATTATACCAGAGTAAGCCTTGTTTAAAATTTACAATTTTTTTCAGCGTATTATTATGTGTCACCGCCGGCCCCACTTCGTCCGGCAACTCATAATCAAGTTCAGGAGTCTATTCCAATAAAACAGTGAGTGTAATAATTACACATGATTTATTAGTACACTTGATAATTTTATTGTAAAATTAAAAGTAATTTTTTTTTTTTTTTTCAGGGAAAAAAACTTGGAATATTACAAAGCGCAATGTGAGCGCAAAGAAAAGGTAAGATTTTTGAATATAAATTAGATTGCACTCCCGTTGTATGTGGATGGTGTTTGTATAGAATCGATTGGATGGAGGCAATGGAATGAAGTCAAAAAATTTTTGATTTCACTTCTTAGCGACGTTTCGTCGGCTTGGTCTGCCGACCTCTTCAGGCTTTATTTAAAAAGAAATTAAAATTACAGAAATTATTAATACACTATCAATCACAGATATAAAACAAATAACAAACAGTCGGTACCTTATTTAGAAATTAATGTGTCATATAATACACATTTCGTCGAAGTGAGCGCATGAGATACAAATTTAACGCATTTATATAGTAAACAATGCCAGTGTTAAGGTGCATGTATTTACAAACAAAAATAAATACATATAAAGAGAAAGGAAACGACATATAAATTTAATTTAAAATTCTTAATAACGGAACATATGAAGAATTGAGAAATTTCACGTCTTCTTTTTTGTTAACATTGTATTTGTTACATTTAATATGAATCATTTCTGATATTAATCGTTTTTTATAGTTTGATTCATAATCTATAATTTTTACGTTATTCCAATCAAATTCATGTGTTCACAAACACTTGTCGAGAAAGCTTTTGAATCTTGAAATTCGGGATATTAACTACCATTTAAACTTTTTGAATAGATCACTATCTTCGATTAAAAATTTGATTTTAAAATTTAACATAGATACGACAAGTATAAATAACTTTTTTATTTATACAGACAAAAAAACTAAAATCATTCTACATAAACATAACCAAATTTTAAAACAAAAATTCAAATATTTGTACAGCAATACATTAGAAACCACTAAGACAACTCCTAAGCATTTCTTTAAAAATTTGACCAATGTACATATACCCGAAGATATTATAGATGTAGTCTCTCTAGGACCGAAATTTAACATTAAGGAAAAAATCAAAAAGAATGACATCGTTGACACACTCAAAAATTTAGAGATCAGTCTAGTAAACTCTGATTTACCTACATCTAAACAATCAGAAATTAGAGAAAAAGTAGTTTTAAGTCTCAGAACAGGTTTTAATCAACAAAGACATGTTAATATTAACGATAAAAGTTTAAATACCAAAATAGTAAAGAGAAAAGCGTTTACTAAAGATAATCCAGATATAATGTTTACTACTTCAGACAAAGGAAACGTATCTGTATGTTTACGAAAAACTGAATATCAAGAAAAAATGTCAAAGTTATTATCGGACACAGCCACCTACGAAATTATCAAAAAGAATCCTTTAAAAAAATTACAAACCAATACCTCTTCAATTTTGAAAAATCTTAAGAACAATAATTATTTGCGAACAAAATTTCATAACAACTCTCTCTCATGTACCAATACCACACTAGCAAAATGTTATGGATTACCGAAAATTCATAAGAAAGATGTACCGGTTCGTCCGATAATTTCTTTAATTAATAGTCCGACCCATTTTTTATCTAAAACAATCTATAATGAGATTAAGTCTTCTATTAAATTACCGTCATCTCATATCAACAACAGCCTAGATTTAAAACTTAAAATAAATTCGTTTACGATTCCGGTTGATTACATATTTCTTTCGCTGGACGTTACTTCCTTATTTACAAATATACCCTTACAACTAGTATTAGACAGCTTAGATAGAAGATTTGACGCTATACATAACAAATGCAAGATCCCGTTTAATGAAATCGTTATGTGCACCAAATTTTTATTCAATAACACCTTTTTCTCGTTTAATAACGAGTACTACCGACAAATTGATGGTACACCGATGGGTTCCCCCATCTCACCATTATTCGCGGATATGGTGATGGATGACTTGGAAACTTACTGTTTGAGAAGTTTGAAAGAAAACCATGACGTCAACCCACTATTTTACTTCCGCTACGTAGATGACACGATTATGTGCATTAACAAAAAACACATTGATCTAGTCGTAGAGTCTTTTAACACATATAACAACAAACTACAATTTACATATGAAATAGAACAAGACAAAAGAATCAACTTCTTAGACATGACTTTAATCCGTTATAATAACACCATCATCACAGATTGGTTTAACAAACCTACTTCATCCGGCAGATTAATCAATTTCCGCTCTAATCATCCAAAACAACAAAAAATAAATATTGTGTACAACCTCGTAGATAGAGCCATTTCTTTGTCAAATAAACAATTTCATAAGAAAAATCTAAATATCGTAATCCAAATACTCCAAGATAACAATTATCCTCGAAATTTCATCAATCAGTACATACACAATAGGTTGTATAGAATAAAACACAAACCACAACAAAAAGACACTTTTACTCACAATAGATTTACCTCTTATATTTCCTTACCGTTTAATGATCAATTTGGTAAAATAGCATCAATATTAAAACCGTTCAATTTTCGAGTTTTACCGTTAGTCAAAAAAAGTTTTAACTCTATTATTAAATTAGGTAAAGATGTTACTGAAAAATGGGATCGGACGAACGTTGTATATAAATTCGCTTGTAAATCATGCCCGGCGTCATACGTAGGAGAAACTAAGCGTGCGCTTAGAACTAGAATTAACGAACATAAAAAGAATAATAATCCAGAAGCTGTTGTGTATCAACACATGAAAAACTTTTCACATGAATTTGATTGGAATAACGTAAAAATTATAGATTATGAATCAAACTATAAAAAACGATTAATATCAGAAATGATTCATATTAAATGTAACAAATACAACGTTAACAAAAAAGAAGACGTGAAATTTCTCAATTCTTCATATGTTCCGTTATTAAGAATTTTAAATTAAATTTATATGTCGTTTCCTTTCTCTTTATATGTGTTTATTTTTGTTTGTAAACACATGCACCTTAACACTGGCATTGTTTACTATATAAATGCGTTAAATTTGTATCTCATGCGCTCATTTCGACGAAATGTGTATTATATGACACATTAACTTCTAAATAAGGTACACGGAGAGAAAAATTTCAGTAATTTTTACTGAACTGTTCGGTACTGTGGTAACAGACTGCCAAAATGAGCGGATTTACTTGACTTTTCTATACTTTTTACAGAAAGTCAAGTAAATCCGCTCATTTTGGCAGTCTGTTACCACAGTACCGAACAGTTCAGTAAAAATTACTGAAATTTTTCTCTCCGTGTACCGACTGTTTGTTATTTGTTTTATATCTGTGATTGATAGTGTATTAATAATTTCTGTAATTTTAATTTCTTTTTAAATAAAGCCTGAAGAGGTCGGCAGACCAGGCCGACGAAACGTCGCTTAACAAGTGAAATCAAAAATTTTTTGACTTCATTCCATTGCCTCCATCCAATCGATTCTATACAAACACCATCCAAAAGGTAAGATTATTAAAAAAAAAAGAAATATCTAAAAAACATAAGAAACAGTTTTTTCTCAACTCAGGCATGAAATAGGGCCTTTTTCACGTGTGAAAGTAGGAGAGAAAATTTCGCATTTCGAGTGTATTTTATGAAAGTGGTAAGAAATATCCACTCTACGCTAAAACAGGTGAGAAATGAAAAACTGATGAGAAATATTCATTTCTACCCTAAAACAGGTGAGAAATGAATATTTCTACCTCCCTTTAGGGAGATATAGTTAATTATGTATACATTTCAAATTATTTTCCGCATATTTATATAAAAATTATTATTCAAATACAATCCACTCTCCGACTCACACACGTAAAAAAAGGCACTGTCACGCCTAAGTTAAAAAAAATACGGTGTGTAACACGGGAAGAAAAGCTATTTCGGAGTCGGGTGAGGTGTTTGTCACCTCACCCTTGCTAGAAATAGCTTATTTTCTCCCCTTGTTGCATAATGTACTATTATGTATAATCTTCATGTAATAAAATATTTATTTTAGATCATTCAGCGGGAAAAAGTAATTATTAAAGAGCTGCGGTCATCTAATGAAAAGGTGAAAAACAAAGTAGAAGCCCTTGAAGCAGTGATTATAAAACAAGACGTAAGTTTTAAATATACACTTAATATTTGAATACAACAAATTTTTACATTTAAAAATTGGTTACAGTAAAATTTTAATTTTTTGTTTTCAGAGAAAGGCGAGGGATAGTCCCTATTACAGGAAGCAAAGAAGACGTTTTGAATAATGCGAAAACGGATAAGGATGTGTTTAAAAGGTTCTTGTAAATATTTTTTTTGTAAGATTTTTTTTTGTAAATGTTTTTTTTTGTAAGATTTTTTTTTGTAATGATTTTTTTTAAGAGATTTGTTCGGCTAATGTGGCCAAGAGTAGCGTCTTCAAGATGCAGAGCAAGGAGTCGTTTTGGTCGTCGACGATGGTTCTGTGATAGAGAACGAGAAATCAAACCGTTGTAAGAGATGAAGAAAACTATGGTCGAGCGAGACCAGTCCAAGTATGGGATGACGTCCGCGATGCGCACGTAGGATATGGATGGATCTCAAGGTAGTGAGTGAGTGATCAAATTTCTAAAAAAAAGGAATGTTCTTAAAAAAATTTTGAACATAATGTAAAAATAAAGCAAATTATTAGAGCACACTATAAGAGCGCGCGCTCTTATAATTAGTTTTATTTTCACATTATAATGTTCTAAATTTTTTTGAATAACATGCCTTTTTTATGAACTTTATCTCTTATGCTCTCCGCCTTAATAACCGTCATATTCTACGGGCATATCTCCAACGTCATCTCGTATCTATAGACTGATCTTGCTCGCCCAAAGTTTCCCCTCATCTCTTACAACGGTTGATTTCTCATGCTCTATCACAGAACGGTCGTCCATGCCCAAAACGAGTCCTTCGTGCTTTGCATCTTGAATGCAATCGCTACTCTTGGCTACATTTGCCGAACGAACCTGTTCAAGACATGGCTACAGAAAAGCCGATTTAAGTGTAGGAACGATTGTTGGAGGCAGCAAAAAACTTTCAAATACATACTGTAACTGTAGATAGTTTAAGGGTAGATTTTAGATTAGTGTATAGTTTGAGTTTAGATCGCTCCGTTCATCGGAAGATTTCGCGGCGTCGCTTTATTTTGCCGCAAGACCTATCGAAGAGTGGATCGCTCACCAAATTTAGTTGCGAACTTGACAATTATCAACCATATAGTAGTAATAGCTGACATGCTTCATTTGAAGTGTTGTATAACATGTTTTTATTTTTGTAAAGTTTTTACTTTTTTAAAGTTTTTAGTTTTGTATTGTTTTTAATCTTAAATAATATATAAATAATTTTGATCTCAGCGGAAAATTCATTTATAGGATAAGTAGTTAAAGATACCCCTGTCTGAGACTCTCAACTACACGGAGAAAAATGTTCATATAATAATTACTATACTCGCTACTAATGCGGGGACAGACTTATATTTAGATAGTACACGTTCAGTAATTTATTATCAATATAACATTGACAAAAAATTAATATAAATTCATTGATAATTTTATGAATTTAAACCTTTATCAGATTCGTTGCAAAACAGGAACTAATAAATATTTTTGAAATTTAAGCATTGGCAGACTGTTCGATTAATTGTTATTTACAAACTTAATGTTACTAATTCAACGTAAAAACCGCTGCCAAGTCATTGACACTTAGCTACTTTGCTTCCTCAAACTTAATTTGTTGTGCAATCATAAAAATTATTTGCGTTTATAATTAATTGTAAACAATATGTCGAAAATGTAAAATGTAAAAAATAAATGCCAAAAATAAATTTTTCACAACAAAACTTTGTTAATCAATTTCCATAATAAAACTTTTTTTCTTTGTTGCTGTTCTTTGTTGTTTTTTCATATTTGTTGTTGTTGTTGTTGTTGTTGTTGCTTGTTTCACACTGTTTTTTTTTTTGCTTCCTCCTAGAGGAAGCTTTATAATAGAAAAATTTTAAGTTTCGTTAAATCGCTCTAGAAACACGAATAGAGGTGATAGAAGTTCGAATCACATGATTTTAGAAAATGTCTGTACGAATGTGTGTGTGTGTATGTGTGTGTGTGTGTGTGTGTACGTATATCGTTTTATCTCAGGATCTACTCGATGGATTTTAACCGGAAAGATCTCATTTTTTTGTTTGTTCTTTTGAATGGGGGAAGGATCTATTCCTCTTTTTGATTCGCCGATGCATTTTTGTTTTATTTCGAATTTTCGATTTTCGCAAAATTCATTTTTGCATTTTTTTAATGATAACATTAAGATATTTGAATCGGACTGATAGCATTCGAAAGAGCATAAAGAAACCTATATTTCCAAAAAAAATTATATTAGCTATTGCTGTTCTTTTGTTATTAACAAAAACGTGTTTTTTTTTTAAACCTCATAACTCCAAAAAGAAATGGTCAATTTTTTTGAAAAAAAAAATCATGATAATGCAGAATATAAATAAGTAGCCATAATCTGTAAAAATTTGAATCCATTCTGTCGACTAGTGTTTGAGAAAAAAATTGAAAAATGAAAAAAATGCGTTTTGTATGAAGCACATTTACTTTTTTAAAATTGACTTAATCACTTTGAAATTCCTTGTAGAAGTAGATTTTGGATAGCTCTTGGATAAGATATTTGGGTTAAATGATTGGTCAATAAATTTCAGAGATATTTGAGGTTAAAATTTTTTAAACTTTTTTTCAAATCGTAATTTCTCGAGAACGGTTCTATGAATCAACTCCAAATTTATAAATAATTTTGGGTGTGATATAGGTAATATATGTGCGAATTTTCATCAAGATCGTGAGATTACTTTTTGAGATATTTGATATTTAAAATTTTCCTATTTTGCAAAGCCATTTTCTTTGTCGCATGATAAGTAGAGAAAAAAATTGGTTTAATCATGTTGAAAGTTTGTGGAGATGTAGAGTTTATATGTTTATCGTATAAGTCCTTTAGGTAAAAGAATTGTCTCATAATTTTTAGAGATAATTAATATTAAAATTTTTTTACGTATTTTTCAAAATCATAATTTCTCAATGACGTCTTAATGTATCAGTTTGAAATTTTGGTATTTCTGGAAATGACTTTCTATGTCGCACAATAACTAGAGTAAAATTGAATTACTTTGAAATTTGATGAAGATGTAGATTTGCTGGAGGTGTAGAGTTTGTATATTATTTATGACATGAATTGTTAGGGTAAAAGAATTAGTTTATAAATTTCAGAGATATTTGAGGTTAAAACTGTAAAAACTGTTTTAGCTCTCTTTTCAAATCGTATTTTTTCGGGAACGGTTTTATGTATATGTTACTAGAAAATGGAAATGACACGCGATACGCGCGCGTGTTGTTTACTTGATTTTGTTTTTTATTGAGGTTAATTTACAGCAAGCTCTGCAGAAAGTTTTGAGTTTGAATTAATTTTTCGAATAATCGCGATTTGAAGTAAATATAGTAAGAATTACCCCCTCTCAATTTTGAGATAAAAATTTTAAAGTTGAAACGGTTATGGGCATACAATTTTATATACTCATTTTGCCTTTAGAAATTTATGTAAATGTTTTTATTAGCTGCCACTGATATTCGTGTTTATATAATATTTTATTTGTTTTTGTTTTTTATGAAGATGGTGTAATACTCATACTTTATCATTAATCATGTTTTATGAGTTCGGCTGAAAATGTCAAAATCATTAATATTAAAAATAATTATTTGTGTCTTAAACAAATTGAATAAAATAAGTGTGAAATAACAAAAAATATAAATAATAAGAAAAAAATATGAAATTTACAAATATTAATAAATTATTAAATCATTGAAAAAGTAAATTGGAATCGTCCAATGAGATTGCAGGATATTAAAATTGACTAGGCACGTTCGGAAAGAATCAACTTCCCTCAGGTGTAAATAACTGGAGTAAAATTGTTGTAATTTTTTCATTTTTGATAATGTGAGTACATTTAAAATTTTACTCGGGTAAAACTGACAGCAAGAAATGGATAATTAAATTTAAGGTAGTTGACTTGACAATGCCGTCATAAAAATCACAATATCGGAAAAATTGTGCTATAAGCATATTATGTATGGTGGAAATTCCTCATTTATCGTTGTATACTATTGTGTAAACATTAACCCTAAATTGGAATCGTCCAATGAGATTGCAGGATTTTAAAATTGACTAGGCACGTTCGGAAAGAATCAACTTCTGTCGGGTGTACACTAATTTTTAAGAAAATTTAAAGAAAATCAATTTCCTGGTGAACTACCTTAAATTATATTTGAGTTTGAATTAATTTTTCGAATAATCACGATTTACGAAGTGAATATAGTAAGAATTACCCTCACTCAATTTTGAGATACAAATTTTAAAGGTTAAACTCGTTTGAACTAATTTTTCGAATAATCACGATTTAAGAAGTGAATATAGTAAGAATTACCCTCACTCAATTTTGAGATAAATATTTTAAAGCTTAAACGTTTATGGTTCACGGGCATATAATTATATATACACTCATTTTGATTTTACAAATTTATGTAAATGTTTTTATTAGCTGCCACTGATATTTGTGTTTACGTAATATTTTATTTCCTTTTTTTTTATCAAGATGGTATAAGAAATAATAAAATCAACAATCAACGATATTTTATTGAAAATAAAAGAAGAGGATGACGAAAATTATAACGGACCATTAAAAAAATTAAAATTAGAGGTATAATTTCAATTTTTATAATATGTACACAATTATTTATAATAAAGATACACAATTATTGAATATGATTTTGAAAATGTGAGTAAGTTGATCTCAGGGTAGATAGCTATTTTTTTAATTTTATATTTTAAAATATTACTTTTTTTTTAAATAAAATAAGTGTCAAATAACAAATAATTTCAATAATAAGAAAAAAATATACAATTTTTTAAATATTAATGAATTATTAAATCATTGAAATAGAAGTATAATGAATAAACATATTTTATATTTAAAATATATACTATACATACAAGAAGGATACATTAATTTGAAGGAAGCTACGTGCCAATGAATTGGCAGCGGTTTTTTGTTTTTTAATAAAGTATCCATTTTTTCGAACTATCGAATGCGCCCATTTTCGAATGATAAATATTCATTTTTCTATTACTACCAATCGATTAAAAAATGAACTCGTTTTTCTGCTACAAATTTTAGCTGCATTACATTTTGTAAATAATAATTTTTGTATGCTATTTTCACAGAGAAAAAAAGTAGAAGTATTCTTTATAAGTTGCACACGATTTACAGTAAAATATTCAATAATATTAAAAATATTTAAATGACGATTCTACCCATCATGCTGCGCATATCCGACTCTCCCCTATATAGACAAATCGAAACACCGTACGTGTAAGAGCACGTTGGCGCAGCGGTAAGAGCGCAGCTTCTGGCTTTGGGTTCGATTCCCGTTTAATCGGGAGTACTTACCGGGTTGCGATTTTTTTTTTTATTATAGATTTCTACTTTACTTTCCAGTATAGTAAAATTTGATTTCCGTTTACCTATGTCAGGAAATTGTTTAATATAGAAAATTATTGAACATAGGAAATTGTTTTAACATAGGAAATTGTTTAACATAGGAAATTATTCAACGTAGGAAATCGTTTAACGTAGGAAATTGTTTAACACAGGAAATTGTTTAACATAGGAAATTATTCAACGTAGGAAATCGTTTAACGTAGGAAATTGTTTAACACAGGAAATTGTTTAACATAGGAAGTTGTATAACATAGTACGTAAGTAGATTATTTACCTCATGTGACTTTTCTCTCTCGCTTCGCTCTAACATCTTTGGGGTTTTATATTAGCTATTTAGAATAGTTTTATTTTAGCTTCATTTTTTTATCGTCTAATTTTCCACCTCCAGTAGTAACACTTCATATTTCTGTATTATAAATCTAAAATTAAAAAAATAACGATGAAACAAAGTATCGTATTCGTTTATTAATAATATTGTTTGCTATGCAAGTAGTAAATAAAAGTTTATACTTATCTAATAAAAGTTTATTCTAATATTTATTTTCTTTTGTGCTTTTGTTTAGAAGAATCAAAGAATTATTAGTTTACGAATACAGCGTAGTTGGCGTAGGAAAATTGTAATACCTTCTAGTATTATTGAAATCTGGAAATAAAAAATAAAAATTTTATACACTTATAAGGTAAGTGATTATTATAAATATATATTACTACGGATACTGCGTTATTCATCTTATTAATTTTATACATCTTTCATGAGTATATTGCATTTAATCTGGAAATAAAACAAAAAATGAAGTAGTTTTTATTATATAGTTCATTTTTTATCTCTTAGCCTCTTAGGCAACATCTTTGTCTCTTAGACAACCTCCTTGCCTCTTAGGCAACATCTTTGATCTTTGTCTCTGAGACAATTTCCTTGCTTCTTAGGAAATATCTTTGTCTCTTAAACAATCTCCTTGCCTCTTAGGCAGCATCTTTGTCTCTTAGACAATTTCCTTGCCTCTCAGGCAACATCTTTGTCTTTTAGACAATCTCCTTACATGTCGAAAAGATGTGTTGTTTCCAAATACGCTCAACCATAAAGTATACTTGGGCAACAATGTGCAAAAGACTTGAAGATAGGCCAATTAGATCTTTTCAAAAACAAACATGTAAAGTGTAATCTTGATCATTTGGCTCGATGATCCGTATGGTGAGGCATAATTTTTAATGTTCTGATGAGGGGAGTAAGGAAACTCCCGAAACGTTGGTAATCAAATTATGAAACTACTACGAATGGTTTTTATTTAATTAAATCTCCTTACCTCTTAAGCAACGTCTTTGTCTCTTAGACAATCTCTTGCGTGCTATGGTGTATGTTGATAAAGTGCAGATGTTAGTTCAATAAATAGTTGTAAGAACATTTGTATATAAATCCTTGCAAATCTCTTATTGAACCACCATCTGCAGCTAACTCTAACTGCAGTGGCTGAATATTTTCAAAATATTCACACCTTCATTATTACTTTATTAATATTCTTTTATTGTAGTTGTAAGTATCTGTATGTTTTTTGCATTTTAAAAAATTTGAGCCCTGTGCAACCAATATTACATCTAGTGTATACTTGATAGTATATCTATTATACTTTGTGTTCATTATAAATTTTAATGTTCGACGTTCGTTAATTATTAATACATAAACGACAAACGTTGTTGCAAATAAAATCTTTCGAACATTCGTAATGTGAGAGTCTCCTGCACTTTTCACACTTGATTGTATCGAACATATTTCTATGGAAACAAAATAAACATGTTGACTGCATATCTTGCGATTGATCCAGAAGCATTCTGCATAAAACCATCCTATGTTTCTCGGGATCGAATTCCATGTCAAACGTGGCGTTTTTTCCAATTACTTCCATGTAATAGATGATAAATACGCCACAAGAGTAACCGTCGTTTTGAAAGGGTCGCTTTCCGGCAACTGAAATCATCTTGTATTCTTTGTAGCTACTTAAAATATTTTTTATGTTTTTAGCACTACAAATATTTGCATATCTTTGCAAAAGATTCCGAATTCTTGTTGATTCCCGGTTCAAACTCTGACGGCCTATATCAAACGGATCAATTATGGTCATGGTCTTCTGATCAATATCTACCATGAATAGACGCCAGTGACTACCATGAAGATATGGCAAAAACATTTTTCCCGTCGACGGAAATTTCATCTGAAATAATAACCACCAGTCTCCAGGTAGTGCCGTCCACTGGTCCATAAATAGTGTGAACGTTTCTCTTGTAGAAATAAATGTTGCATTCTGCCAATCCTTTTCATATACTGATGCACACGCATTTATTACTTCACCATCTATGTATCTCTTTGGTTTTAGTGAATGAAATTCTTCGGAATATAATTCAAAATTTTGCTTCACCAATGCATTTATTTCTCTGCTGTACTTAGAAACTGTGTATAACATATCTTTTTCCTGCCCTTGACTATCAAGATAAGTCAACTTTTTAAAATAATACCTGTAATCGTCAATTAGGCCATTCTTCAAGAATTGGTACGGCTCCTGCTCTGGTTTTCATTATTATTGGTCAGGATGATACCTTCTACTGTATGCTGTATGATTTCCGGTAATACTTTATAATCGTTTGGCCTAAAAGTGTGTGATTCCCAGTCTACCACTGGTTCTATTATTTCACATAAAGCTATATTATCAACGTACGAACCAATACTGTCTCCAGATGAAAATGGGTACTGCTCTTGCACTTTAACATTCTTTCGTATCTTGAATCTCGATTTTTCTTCATGCTGACACTGCTTTATGTAAGCTTCTGTGCATGGGATACCTTTGTACGTGCTGTAATCGGCTATATCTTTTCGCATTACTTTTTTATCCTGTAAATTTCGTATCATTCTTGCATACATTGCATGAGTAGGTTCAAAAAATTCAATTCCTCCAGCATCTCTTACGCACTGAAGCGTTAACAGAATTCCTCTTATATTTGCAAACTCTAAACATGCTCTACATTTTGGTTTTTCCAAATTATAATCGCTCCATATTCGCTCTGAAGGTGCAGTCGAATTTTGTAAACATAAGATCTTCAAAGCGAAGGTACTAATGTTTACAAATAAACAATGTCCATCTTCGTCAATACATTTTCCTACCTTATACCAAAAAGATGCTGGGCGTTGCTCTTCCAAAATTTCTTGCGGAAAATGAAAATTTAATAATTCTTCCCATTCTTCATTGATATTTATCATCGTTATCGCATCGTGAAAGTTCGTCAATTTTGGCAAGTATTGGAAGACGGTATCCAATGTTTTTTGTTGATTGTGGAACGAATTTGAAAGTGCATTCTCTGGATGGAAATATCTGATGTGCATCAATAGTTCATCTTGAAAATCACATCTTTGTTTTAATCTAAGGCATAGTTCTCTTAAAAATCGCTTACAATCACAGAGAAATGTCATTTTATCGCTATCACTATTAACGTTTGCAAATGCCTGTTCTACTGTAGGTTCTAATACTATATTATTAATTGGTTTATACATTTTAATATTGCTTGGATCAATTTCTTCCAAATCTGTATCATTATTGAAGTCACCATCCATATACATATTTAATAATGATATATACAGCTCTCGAATGATGTTGTTCTCTTTCGGAACAATCGGCTGCTCTGTTTGCAGTGTGACATTCGCTATATATAACTTGCGGTAAATAGAGACAATGAAAGCATGATAAAGTCTATTTACAGGATTACTAAAATAACTTAATAAAATAATTTCTGGTGGAGGGTCATCCCCTTTGTATATGATATTTTGACATTCTCCTTCAAAAAAGCGTTTTGCTACGGTCCATCTACTCAAAATACGCTCCATGCACAAATAATATGACAGCCACCTTGTCATGATTGGTTTCAATATTTGTAGAGCCTCCACTTTACTCTTAATCTGCAGTATGTTCCAACGGTTGCATCGATTCGAGCTGTGTCCTAAATAATTATAGAATATGCTTGGAATCTGCTCGTAAATATCTGGTAGAGATTTTATCCCATCTCGTGCACATAAATGTTGTATGTGACAAGCACATTTTATAATCTTAATTCCTGGTATTGATTGAACAAATTTTTCTGATACGGAATTGTGCTTGCCCATCATTAAGTTACAAGTATCAGAGCAAAATGCAATAACATTTTCTACAGGTATGTCTGCATTTTTTATCACACTGAAAACTTTATTGAAAATCGTTTGTGCGTCTGCTTTTCTATTTTCGTCACCATCAAAGACGGGAACAAGATCCCATAGAGCATCACGAACCGTAGTCGATTCCTCGTCAAAATATCGAACTACAATACAAATTGATTGTTGTGTTGTTATGTCTGTACTTTCGTCGATAGATATTGAAAAGGGAACTTTCTTTAATATACTTGTCAATGTTTCCTTATAAGTTGGAGCTATTACGTTTCTCACAATTGAAGCTGCCTTGTGTCTGTTGAGCTTAACATTATGCGCTATCACTGAGTCAAAATAAACTATTTTTGTAAACTTATCAAAGTATTCTACGAACAAAAACAACAAACTTCTAGCTACTAACATTGCTGATATTTTTATTTCTGTCATGGCCTTTTGATAATTAAAATTGTTGAAAATTTCGTCTAAGCCAGCGTTTAAACAGTGTTTCTTTATACCTGCATGATCTTTTAAAATACTAATGTTTGCCGTTAAAATTGTATTACAATATATGCATGCCACTTTCAAGTTGTTTCCTTGTACTGGTTTTAACCATTCCAGCGTTAGCTGCCAGTCTGGTCGAAATTTATGCATATACTTATTTAAATCATCTGAAACTACATTACTATTTATATCTCGATTAAAACTGTGAGGATTATCATCACTGAACTTGTCGAAACATAGCTGTTTGGAAAAAGATGTTGCGTCATTAATATCATTATCTGCATCATTTTCATACATTTTCTGAGTGATTAAAACATTTTCCCCAATTGTCTTTTTATTCGATACATTGCCGGAATCGAAACTTTGAGGATCGTTACACTCGTCCATAAATTGAGGATTGTCGCATTTTTCGACGCTTAACCGCTTAAGAAATTGTGTTTCTTCATTACCTGCATCATTTTCATACATTTTCTGAGCGATTAAAACATTTTCTCCAATTGTCTTTTTATTCGAAACATTATCGGAATCGACACTTTGAGGATCACTACACTCGTCAAGAGATTGAGGATTGTCGCCTTTTTTTACGCATAACCGCTTAAGAAAATCTGTTTCTTCATTATCTGCATCCGGATGCGGTCGCTTAAGAGTGGAATCATTTTCCATATTTTGAACATGTCTTTTGCATTCACCATGATTTCGTATTATATCTTTTTTTGGCGTAATGCTTAAACCACACACTTTGCAGTAAGCGCGTATAATATTTGTCGGATCATTGCAGAGCCAAGGCTGAAATAATGGGTCTTCTTCCCATTCCTTCCTATATTTTCTGCTCATTTTACATCTATAAAAATGTACAACATTGTATTTTGATTTATATTATAAAATTAATGTGCCGTAAATAGAAAAGTATGCCTTATCCTGAAATCGATATATATTTAAAATGTGTAAATTTCAATCTATAATAAAATTGTAACCAATGATAGAAATACTATAGTTAGCATCTTGGACGTAAACTGGAATTTCACGCTTCGAGCATTGAACGTAGCACTATTATTGATGCAAACGTTATTTTTTATGAAGTGCGCGTAATATGCCTATTGTACGCCTTCTTTCACAAGCAAAAAATGTCAATTCCGTGTCCAAACAAGATTCGGGGTCGCAGACCGTGTTGGTTATTCAGCGGGCAAAACTCCAGTAGTGGAAATAAGGTACAGTTCGCCTTCGGCGAAGTTCATCTCATATCCTCAAATTTCGCCAATGCGCCAAATCGCATTTTCCACCACAAAATGACACGGAACATCGAATTTAACCCGCCTTCTTTTCCATAAAAACCGATACGCAAATTTAGTACTAAAACGATCACAATTCATGATTCTATCTCTGGCTCTGTTTGAGCGATAAACTTCTTGTGTAAAAACAGTCTGAGGAAAATCCGGCAAGAAGTCTGACGAAAGTCTAACTATATTATGTGAGACTTTTTGTTTTGCTACTATAAGCCTTAATTGACGGTTTACACTATACCTACGTTAATCTATTTTTCTACTCATTTCGAGACAGGGGCACATCCAGTCCTGTGGCTTAGCGGGGGTGGGTGTGGGGCATATCCAATGACCTTTTTTAAGGAAATGATTTAAAAAAAAACCGAAATACACAAAAATTACGTTTTTCATTTAAATTACAATAATATATAAACATTAAACTATAGACTAATTAAAAACGTACGTATACATTTGTAGATATAAATAAATAATTGTGAAAATTGACTTAAAGTAAGGTAAAACCCAATTTAAAGTATAATCGGTCTGAATCGTATTTTTTAATAGGATATTACCGAACTAAAACCAAATCAAACGATTAAAACAGATTGAGACCGATTACAAAAGTGAATACGTTCTATACAGACCCAATTCATTACATTTAACTTTTGCGGTTTCATTTTGTTTAAGAGTATGAATTCGAATAGAACCTATTCATTTTCGTAATCTGTCTAAATCGGTTTCAATCATTTAAATTAGTTTTACTTCGGTAATATCCTATTAAAAAATCCTATTTAAACCGATTATAGTTTGAATTGATTTTAGTCGATTTCAATCGGATATTTTTAGCAGGGCTGCCACCCAGGGCCGTCTTTATATAGAAGCACAAGAAGCCCGGACCTAGGACCCCGAGCTTTTTGGGGCCCCATTTTTTAACCACTTAGGTAAAAAAGTAGACAATAATTACACTACAACTAAAAGAGTAAAAATTGACGAAAAAAGGTAGAGATCAGGAAGTTTACTCGTCTATGAAATAGTAAAATATCAGTATTACTCTTTGTAAAGAATAAATGGCGAACTTTACTCTTTTATAAAGGAGAAACTTTTTAAATTGCACTTTTAAGAAGTAGAAGAAACGTTGGAGTAAAAAATAAATGATGTTGTTATTTCAAACGTTTCTGTTATAAAACAACATCATCCTGGTAAAAAATTGGCCATTAGATTCGTAAACTATCTATAATAAGCATATTGCAACTATTACTATATCAATGTTCTGAGATAACATATTGAAATTGTTTATGAGAACATGGTAACTTAACTGTTAACATGGCATTATGACTGTTACAATGCCTATATTTGGTCATATTTAAACATGTGCATGTTAACAGTTACAATGCCATGTTAACAGTAAACAAATCCTTTTCTCAGTGTAGGCACATTCCACGAAAATCAATGTTCATGGGTGTACTCAATTATATACATATACCATGATTTACTATAAGCTATACTGTGGTAGATGTACAATGCTGTCTATCTGTCTACTGTCTAGTATCGCATTGAACCCTTTTTCTTTTTTCTCAAAGAAAATATATATTTTTTCTTTAAATAATACAGCAAATTATATTATTTTAGATAAACCATTTAATGATCAATTATGGTCAGGTAATTATTAAAATAGGATAGAATTTAATGTGATGTGAAGCTATATATACTGATATCATTTAAAAATGTCTACGAGTGAGTTTATTTAATTTAATCAATTTATTTGAAAGAGTAAGTCGACAATCTTTACAGTAAATTATCTTAAAATTGATCTTTCAAAGATTGTCAAATCTAGCAAGTAGCGTCGCTCTGAAACTGGTTGGCCAAATGGGCTGAAATTTGGTTGAGATCTTCTTTATATATATCTTCACTGCATTTAAAGCAGATTTTGAAAATAAGCTCTTTATTAATATCTACAACTAGAAATGTATGAAAAAAACATTAAAAAATATAAAATAAAACATTTTTGTACAAAAATTACTCATGCAGTGAAGATAAAGAAGATCTCTATCGAATTTGATGTCATTTGGTGAAGGTGTTTCATAGTAAGTCTTCCAAGCTAATATGCAAAAATTAGTGTTAAAATTTGATAGCCATTACAAACTTGCATGATAGAGGAGTCCAGGAGGGCTTAACATTTGTTTTTATGTATAACTTCAAGAGATTAAATTATTCTTATGTACATACATATAAATAGCAGATTATGCACCTAGGGAGTAAAGTAACTATATATCGACGCTCCCTATGAAAACTAGCACCTTTTTTGGCCTCCTTACGAAGACTAGCAAATTTCAGAAAACTGCAACGAAAACTAGCACAACTCACTACTTTGCCGCGAATACTAGTACAATTCGCTATTTTGTAACGAAAACTAGCACGATTCGCAAGTTTGCCACGAAAAGTAATACGATTCGCAAGCTTGCCGCGAAAACTAGCACGATTCGCGAGTTTGCACTTTTCTCACGACGGCGCTTTTTTTCTATTGCGAGTCCATAATTATTTTTCTTCTTACCTATATCTTTGAAAAGATTATCATGAAAATAAAGAAAACCATCATTTTCTATATTACCAATGCTGTCTTTGTTGAAAATTCTTTTTAAAAAACTTAATGGCAATGTTGGTAACGTAGATACCTTTCTAACTGTTGCACCCTTAACCACGGTAGAACTTTCGAAATATTCAAGTTGGTAAACGTTTTTTTTTAACTCTGTGCTAGATGTAACGAAAAATGAATAAAATGGATGACGATGATGATTGTAAGTAAAAGAAATCACCTATTAACATATTTTTAAAAATGAGGTATTACAATATTTGCAAAATTGCAGATCTTTCTTATTGGTATAACAGTTTTTCGAAGCCGGTGGAAAGAAATGCACATTCAAACAGTAATTTAGATAGTAAATAATTTTTTTAATTACTCAGCGGATCGAAAAACCCCCTAGGTACACTCAAATTAGCGAGGAAGTTACCTTCTGGGCATGCGCGTGTCACCCTACACCGAAATAGTCCTCAAAAACGTGCTGCAGTGGGTCATATATATTATCATTTATACATAGTGTTTCCGCTTATCACGCGCGTAATTTAGACTTGTCATATGTACCTAATATAAAAAATGCAGGTGTTCTCCCGAAAAGTGCTAATTTTCGTGGCAACCTCGTGAATCGTGCTAGTTTTCGTGGCAACCTCGTGAAACTTACTAGTCTTCGCGGAAGTCAAGTGGATCGTGCTAGTCTTCGCGGCAGTCAAGCGGATCGCGCTAATCTTCGTGGCAGTCAAGCGGATCGTGCTAGTCTTCGACGCGAATCAATGGGACGTGCTAGTCTTCGCGGCCAACGCTGAAATGGGCTAGTCTTCGTGGCAATCTGAATCGTGCTAGTTTTCGTAAGGAGCGTCGATATATACTATTACTGAATATGACTTGAATTAATACTTTCATTTTTACATATACTGTTTATAATTATGAAAAACTGAATATTGATCTAGAGAGATCTTCTACGTTTCACTAGTGCATTCACCCTTCATAAAGTCAAGTAGACTACTATGTTGGCTGTCATGGAGATGACTTCTAACCTATTTTCATATATATAGCGCACGAAGCATCATCATTTTTCAAAATCACAAGGCGGCTAAGTTTTCTTACTAACTTCTTGAATGTTTCGTAAATTTGAAAAATGAAACAAAGCATTCGCAAAAACTCACCATAAGAAAGATTTTTACTAAAATTTTATTCACCTAGGATTTACATGTTTTTGCTATTATATTAAACACAAATAACACTTGCATAACGAAAAATTTTATATAAAATCTTGTGAATGAGGCATACTTCTCATGATTACAAGAAAAAGTGTCAACGAGCAAAAATGTATTCATAAGGCGTCTATAAATCCATTCAACTATACAGGCCAGTCAATGCGAAGGCCTGAAATCAACTTCTCGAGGTGATAGCTGCATTTTAGGCGAGCGGCGCATCCCCAAAAAAAAGTACAAAAAAACGAGTTGACCGACCACGCGCCAGGATAAAACCTATTGGGATCGATGCGTTATTTTATTATGAACAAAAAACCCTTATGAGATTGTTTCGTCCCGATGGTCAGTAATTTGTTATTAACAAAAACACTTATAAAAATTTTAAAAATCAATAAAACAATAAGTTTTTTAGATAAATTGGGCAAAAATAAAAACTTTTTGACTCTTGTAATTTTTTCGAAAAACGCTTTATTTCCGAGCTACAAGCGATTTAATGTCGAAAAATGACCAAATCACGATATTTTTGACAATTTTTTTCTCGGCTTCCACTGGAGCTTTTGATATTTTTTTTTTGGAAATTACTCGTAAAAACTTCTCCTTTAAGGTTATATTTTTTTTATCCAGGTGTATGTTTTTTTCCTCATGAAATTTTCAATCACAAACTTGTGAAATTAGCAGCGTTACTACACGAGAGAGTGAATAGCCGGAAAACCAAAAAGCGATTTGCAGATCATTGTTTAGGTAAATTGGGCAAAATGAAAGCTTTTTGACTCTTGTAATTTTTTATACACGTAATAACAAATTACTGACCATCGCGACGAAAAAATGTCATAATGGTTTTTTATTCGATAATAGGTTTCATACTGGCGTCTTTGCGTTGTCGGTCAACTCGTTTTTTTTGTGCGTCTTTTTGGGAGTACGACGCTCGCCCATTCTTGATATTTGGTAAAACACACCGTCTAAAAACGATGGTAAAAAATGCAGCTTCGAAAAACATCGGGTTCACCCCCAATTTGGCAAAAAAACTACCCACGAAAACGGTTTTTTACTTATATCTCAAGAACGACAAGAGGTATCGAAAAAAGTCCCAAACAAAAATTGTAGAGCGTAAAATTCTACATAAGAATAACCTATCACTTTTTTGTTTTTGATAAAATTAAGTTTGAGAAAAACACGCAGAAGTTACAAACCGTGAGCGCATCGGCGCAGCGGTTAGATGGATTTGCCGCTCGTGACTGTGTTTTGATGCGGCACGCAGCCGCGCGGGAGCAGGCCCCCCCCGCCTCCCTTTCCCACTGGGCGCTCATGGTTTGCAACTTCTGCGTGCTTTTCTCAAGCCTAATTTCATCAAAAATGAAAAAGTGATAGGTCATTCTCGTGTACAATTCTACGCTCTACAATTTTTGTTTGGGACTGTTTTCGATATCTCTTATCGTTCTCGAGTTATAAGGGAATATTATTTTAGACCTTTGATGACCTTCGTTGACTCGCCTACGTGAACGCCATTTAAAGAACACCGTTAAAAAAGGCTAATAAAACGTTTATACTTACATAAACTTTGAACTGTATGTGCAGGAATTCTTCTTTTAAGTTTTACTTTCACTTTGTTGGTGTAGAACCAAAGTTTATAACCAAACTACCGTGTTTTTGGTAGAACACGGTAATTGAACAATGCACAATAAGTGTCTTTCCTTATCACACTAATAATTAATACTCAAAACAACTCACTAATAACTATAATACTTGAAAGAACGCAAGTATAACAGTAAATATTTACATAATTTTGCAATCTTTTTGTATAACATGCGTACACGCGCGTAGACAAAAGATGAATGTAAACATTCGCTGCGCTGGGAACGCGCAACTTCGCGAGCGCGGCTGCGGTGCGCGTATATACCTGCATAGATAGAAGAAGGGGGTGGGTGTACAAAGCATAGGAGAGAAAACGCCGCGTATTATATACAACAGGTGTTTTAGTCCACTAAAATGAGATTTGCAATCGACTTTTCACGAAACTGATTGAATTGTTCATACATGAATATGGTAAATTCAGATCGTAAATATCGATGGACAAAAATGCAATTTAAAAAAAGCAACGGACTATGCCTATAATTAATGTAAATTAGCTGGAATTACCTTTTTTGCTTGTAACTCGAGAAAAACTTGAGATATCAAATAAAGTTCAAATAAAAGTTGTAACACCAAAATTTTATACAAAACTCGCTTATTATATATATTCGATTTAGATCAAATTAAAGCCGAAGAAAAGTTATAAAAATGAAACTCCGGAGGAAAAAAAAACGCCGGAATAGGCTCGAGCGCTATACCGTGGGCCCACGGCGATCCAGTTCGGCTACTTTCGGCTCGTTCCGACCACGATTCGGCTCTTGCTTTACTGGCGGGCTGAATGAAAGCTTCGGTAACGAATTTAAAGTTGAGGCTGAGTTTGCAAGACTTGAGCGCCGAACAATTTTTACGCGTCTCAAGGCGCATTCCAGCTAATGTAACCTGGCATGAAATTTACGGTTTTTTTATAGATATTGAGCTGTACAACAAAAAACCAAGAATTTCGTTCGGGGTTGTATTAGCAGGGATACGTCTATAGAAACGAGCCAACAAAATTTCTGCGCGCTAAAGCCGACCATACACATTTTTCGCGTATTTTTATTCTAAACAATGATAATGAGAGCTTAGTTATAACTTGTTTTACTTTCTCTTTTTATAGTTGATGGAAAATCTTCTTGGCGAAATGATTTACATTTCAAGCAAGGTCATTTTCGAGCTTTAACTAAAACTTATTTACAGTAAACAAATTGGTGTCCAAAATCCCTAATTCTGGTGAGAATGATTTATAGAAAGTCAAAAGATGCAAATGCAGCATTATTTCCCTGTTGTGACTTCGACTAAATATTTTTATTTCAAAGTTCATGTTTTCATAAGAATAGTTTTTACAAATTCTATTATTATTATTATTCTATTCTATCGTAATACTAAAATTCTATTGTAATACTAAAAGCATACTATGCAAGCCATACATTTTTATCAGCAAGATTTCTCTATTATCAATTTAAGAAGAGATTTCAATTTCAAAACCCAATGTTCTCATACGAATGGTTTGTAAAAAGTCAATATATAAGATGAAAATGCTGGCTCGACAAGCCTACATTCATATCGCAGAGCATTATTTCCCTGGTGCTACTTAGAATAATGATTTTTATTTCAAAGCCTTTGGTTTCATAAGAATGGGTTTTACAAAGTCTATTCTAATACTAAAAGCTGAGTACGCAAGCCACACTTTTTGTTGGTAAGGTTTCTCTATTATCAATTTAAGAAGAGATTTCCATTTCGAAACCCAATGTTCTCATATGAATGGGGGTGTACAAAGTCAATATAAGATGAAAATGCTGCCTCGACAAGCCTGCATTCATATCGCAGAGCATTATTTCCCTTTTGCTACTTAGACTAAATATTTTTATTTTAAAGCCTATAGTTTGATAGCATGATTTTTACAAACTCAATTCTAATACTAAAAGCTGACTACGCAAGCCACATTTTCTATCAGGAAGGTTTCTCTATTATCAATTTAAAAAGAGATTTCCATTTCGAAACCCAATGTTCTCATATGGTTTGTACAAAGTCAATATGTAAAATGCAAATACTGGCTCGACAAGTCTACATTCTTATCACAGTATTATTTCCCTGTTATATAACTACGACTAATGATTTTTATTTGAAAGCCTTTGGTTTCATAAGAATGGTTTTACAAAGTCTATTCTAATACTAAAACCTGACTATGCAAGCCACACTTTTTATCAGCAAGGTTTTCTCTATTATCAGTTTAAAGCAGATATTTCCATTTTAAGATCCAAAATCCTCATGAGAATACTTTGTACAAAGTCAATAAATGGTGCACATACTGGTTCGAGGGGCCTTTATTTATATCACAGAGCATTATTTCCCTGTTGTTACTTTTGATTTCAAAACTTATAAGAATGATTTTTACAATGTCTAATTCTATATATACTAATAAAGCTGACTACGCAAGCCACACTTCTCATCAGCAAGGTTTGTCGATTATCAATTTTAAAAAAGATTTGCATTTCGAAACTCATTGATCTCATGGGAATGGTTTTTACAAAGTATAATTATCTATAATAAAAGCTGATTACGCAAGCCATACTTCTCATCAGCAAGGTTTGTCGATTATCAATTTTAAAAAAGATTTGCATTTCGAAATCCATTGATCTCATCGGAATGGTTTTTACAAAGTCTAATTCTATAGTAAAAGCTGATTACGCAAACCATACTTCTCATCAGCAAGGTTTGTTGATTATCAATTTTAAAAAAGATTTGCATTTCGAAACCCATTGATCTCATCGGAATGGTTTTTACAAAGACTAATTCTACAGTAAAAGCTGATTGCGCAAGCCATACTTCTCATCAGCAAGGTTTGTCGATTATCAATTTTATAAAAGATTTCTATTTCGACACCCAATGATCTCATCTGAATGGTTTTAGAAAGTATTTTCAAATTATTTTTATCTATCTCTGAAACGTAATATAAAGAATTTATGTTTAGAGTAAGTTATATTTGAGGTATATTATATTGAAAATTTAAATTGTAATTTTATTGAATTTCCTATCTTTTCAAATATAGTTTGTGATATATAATATGATATATTATTTTTAGATAAAATGAATAAACACACAATGCAGTCAGATATTCATTGGAATAAACTTTTATTAATTGTTTAAAATTGTTTTTATATTATAAAACATTAATCACTCACTATAACAATATTGGTATTTGTACCAAAGCATAATGTAAAGCGCACACAGTACATATTGTACATGTGATTTACCTTCCTCTATTTTAAAGAAAATGTAAAAACAAAAACTCTTGCACATTAAAGCTTGATCCAAACTAGAAGTTGTGGATGATTCTACTGCATAATTTATGAGCTTTTAAATATCATTTATAGATTTTGCTCTAACACAGCACGGAGTATAAAATTACTTTCCACTGTAATAAGTAAACATCGCAGCTGCACTTGGTGATTGGTTTCTTTTACATACTGTTCTTTTTGTTTCTAGTATTTTGTTCTTCATTATCGACAAAACTATTTTATAATTATTTAAGAAACTTGATGTTTGAGGACTGTAGACTTAATGGACATCCTTATTGCCTTCTTCATGTCTGGTTGTCTGTTTGAATAAATAAACTTCAGTTTATACTTCATTGGTCCATATATATTAATTACGGCTGTACAATCTTCTGAAATAAAAAAAGTACACACAAAGTATCTATACAAAAATTAATTTATATTTGTCGAAGAATGTTTTGAGTATTTGAATGATTATGCAAAAGTATTTTATTGCTTTCAGAATTATTCAAATACACAATCAAATTTAATAATAAGTAATACTTATCTAATTTTCTCTCCGTCGTTGCTAAAA
Source organism: Torymus aiolomorphi (assembly GCA_036365515.1). Lineage (NCBI taxonomy): Eukaryota > Metazoa > Arthropoda > Insecta > Hymenoptera > Torymidae > Torymus > Torymus aiolomorphi. The sequence goes on from CM070874.1 coordinate 213,045,957, forward strand.
CGTGTTTCTGCATATTATTAATATCAACACATCTTCCCCGCAATTTCTCTAAATTGAATTAAGCAAACATAACCTGCATACATCTACTCTGAATGCTCCGTCCCGATTTGCCCCGTGCGCCACCGACGGCGCAGACAGCCGCGTCGGCGCTGCGGTGGACCGCTCTCAAGAAAATCCCTAAACTATCTTGGCAGTCACCAGAAATCACTAGAAATCTAGTGGCTGCCACATCGCGGCCATGTTGAAAGGATTTTACTAACAGCGCTGGTGTGTGTGTGTGTGTGTGTGTGTGTGTGTGTATATATATATATATAAGAAAGGTAAAAGGACCAATACACAACGGACTAACGAACGTCAGCCAATCACGAGCGAGCTTTGAAAAAATGAGTTTCTTCGTCGACGATGAAGAACCCACGTGATGACATTTGAAAAAGGTTTAATATGACATATACAATCTTTTAAATATTTATAAGAAAGAATTTCAAAAGTCCTTTACATACCACATTTAAAAATAGCTGTGGAAAAGATTGCAGGTTGGAACACTATGCTATATTTTCATAACCGTATTATCAAGAAATCTTTTCGAAACCTTTATATAATATTTCATATTATACATTTCTTGCCAAAAAGGATGTAAGATATTTCGAAAACTATTAACGCAAAGATAAAGGATATGTTTTAGAAAGGATTCTTTATAACCTTTCGTAAAATAGTTCTTGAATGGTTCTCACAAGACAAAACATCATTATGAGAAAACTTTTCAAAACCTTTTTCATAATATTTCGTGAAATGTTATGTTTTCTTAGAGAAAGGTTGTAAGAAAAATTATACGAAAGCTTTGTAAAAACTGCCACTAACATCTCTTGAAAGATTTTTCCATGCAGTTAATGCCATATCAAAAACATTGTGACACCATTACGAAAACGTTTCACAAAATAATACAGGACATGTTTCTGAAAGATTTCCTAATAACCTTTCGTAAAACATTTTTACAAGATTATAGAAATATTTTATGTAGTTTTTATTCATAAAAAAGTTAACATTGCAGAAAAACTTTTCAAAACCTTTTTGTGATATTTCATAAAATATTTCTTAAAAGAAACTTGGACAGAAAAATTTCCTGAAAGCTGTGTAGAACCTTGCAGTAACATTTCCTGAAATGTTTATCACGATGTCTATACCGTATTAAAAAGGTAGCAAAAACTTTGCTAAAATGTTTCAGGAAATGATATAGAAAATGTTTTTAGAAGGTTTCGTTTTAACATTTCGGGAAATATTATTGTAATGTTGCAGAAACATTTTTTAACAGTTCCAGTTTAAAAAAAAAGTCTTTCCAAGAAACCATATTGAAACCATTTAGTAATATTTCATAAAATGTTTCTTTAGATCAACTTGGCGATAAAAACTTTCCGAAAGCTTTGTAAAACCCTGCAGTAACTTTTCTTGAAATGCTTTTTCACGATGTCTATACCGTATCAAAAACGTTGCGAAAACTTTGCTAAAATGTTTCAGGAAATGATACAGAAAATGTTTTTAGAAGGTTTCGTTTTAACATTTCGGGAAATATTATTGTAATGTTGCAGAAACATTTTTTAACAGTTTCCATTTCATGAAAAAGTCTTACCGTGAAACCTTTTTAAAACCTTTTTGTAACATTTTATAAAATGTTTTTTTACTTAAAGTATACGGGAAAAATTTCCTGCAAGCTTTGTAAAACCCTGCGGTAACTTTTCTTGAAATGCTGTTTCACGATGTCTATAGCGTATCGAAAACGTTGCAAGAACTTTGCTAAAATGTTTGAGGAAATGATACAGAAAATGTTTTTAGAATGTTTCCTTATAACCTTTCGGGAAATATTATTGCAAAGTTGAAGAAATATTTTTTTACAGTTTCCGTTTCATAAATAAGTCTTTCCAAAAAAGCTTTTTAAAAACTTTTTGTAATATTTTATGAAATGTTTCTTTACAGAAAGTATATGAGAAAAATTTCCTGAAACTTTTGTAAAACCCTGCAGTAACATTTCCTGAAATGTTTATCACGATGTCTATACAGTTTCAAAAACGTTGCGAAAACTTCGTTAATTATGTCACGAAACGACACAAAAAATGTTTTCAAAAGTTTTCATTATAACCTTTCGTGAAATATTTTTATACAGTTTAAGTTTTTAAAAAAAGGCTTCCCAAGAAACCTTTTTGAAACCCTAACGTAATATTTTATGAAATGTTTCTTTGGAGAAAGTTTGCAAGAAAACTTTCCCGAAAGCTTTTTAAAACCTTGCAGTAACATTTCTTGAAATGATTTTTCACGATGTCTAACCGTACCAAAAACGTTGCAAAAACTTGGCTAAAATGTTTCACGAAAGGACACAAAAAAGGTTTTTAGAAGGTTTCATTATAACCTTTCGTGAAATATTTTAGCAAAGTTGCAGAAATATTTTCTTACAGTCTCGGTTTCATAAAAAAGTCTTACCATCAATTCTTTTTGAAAAATTTTCGTAATATTTTACGAAATGTTTCTTTAGAGAAATTTGGCGAGAAAAATTTCCTGAAAGCTTTGTAAAACCTTGCAGTAACATTTCCTGAAATGTTTATCACGATATCTATACCGTTTCAAAAACGGTGCAAAAACTTTGGCCAAATAATTCACGAAAGGACACAAAAAAGGTTTTTAGAAGGTTTCAGTATAACCTTTCGTGAAATATTTTTGCAATGTTGCTGAAATATTTTTATACAGTTTCAGTTTTAAAAAAAGTCTGTCCGAGAAACCTTTTTGAAACCGTTTCGTAATATTTCATGAAATGTTTCTTTAGAGAAACTTGGAGAGAAAAATTTCCTGAAAGCTTTGTAAAACCTTACAGTAACATTTCCTGAAATGTTTATCACGATGTCTATACCGTTTCAAAAACGGTGCAAATACTTTGCTCAAATATTTCACGAAAGGACACAAAAAATGTTTTTAGAAGGTTTCATTATAACCTTTCGTGAAATATTTTTGCAGAGTTGCAGAAATATTTTTTTACAGTTTGGGCTTCATAAAAAAATCTTACCATGAATCCTTTTTGAAACCTTTTCGTAATATTTCATGAAATGTTTCTTTGGAGAAAGTTTGCAAGAAAACTTTCCCGAAAGCTTTTTAAAACCTTGCAGTAACATTTCTTGAAATGATTTTTCACGATGTCTAACCGTACCAAAAACGTTGCAAAAACTTGGCTAAAATGTTTCACGAAAGGACACAAAAAAGGTTTTTAGAAGGTTTCATTATAACCTTTCGTGAAATATTTTAGCAAAGTTGCAGAAATATTTTCTTACAGTTTCGGTTTCATAAAAAAGTCTTACCATCAATTCTTTTTGAAACTTTTCGTAATATTTCACGAAATGTTTCTTTAGAGAAATTTGGCGAGAAAAATTTCCTGAAAGCTTTGTAAAACCTTGCAGTAACATTTTTTTAAATGCTTTTTCACGATGTCTAACCGTACCAAAAACGTTGCAAAAAGTTTGCTCAAATATTTCACGAAAGGACACAAAAAATGTTTTTAGAAGGTTTCGGTATAATCTTTCGTGAAATATTTTTGCAATGTTGCTGAAATATTTTTATACAGTTTCAGTTTTAAAAAGAGTCTGTCCGAGAAACCTTTTTGAAACATTTTCGTAATATTTCATGAAATGTTTCTTTAGAGAAACTTGGTGAGAAAAATTTCCTGAATGCTTTGTAAAACCTTGCAGTAACATTTCCTGAAATGTTTATCACGATGTCTATCCGTTTCATAAACGGTGCAAAAACTTTGCTCAAATATTTCACGAAAGGACACAAAAAAGGTTTTTAGAAGGTTTCATTATAACCTTTCGTGAAATATTTTTGCAAAGTTGCAGAAATATTTTTTTACAGTTTCGGTTTCATAAAAAAATCTTACCATGAATCCTTTTTGAAACCTTTTCTTAATATTTCATGAAATGTTTCTTGGGAGAAAGTTTACCAGAAAACTTTCTCGAAAGCTTTGTAAAACCTTGCAGTAACATTTTTTTAAATGCTTTTTCACGATGTCTAACCGTACCAAAAACGTTGCAAAAAGTTTGCTCAAATATTTCACGAAAGGACACAAAAAATGTTTTTAGAAGGTTTCGGTATAATCTTTCGTGAAATATTTTTGCAATGTTGCTGAAATATTTTTATACAGTTTCAATTTTAAAAAGAGTCTGTCCGAGAATCCTTTTTGAAACATTTTCGTAATATTTCATGAAATGTTTCTTTAGAGAAACATGGTGAGAAAAATTTCCTGAATGCTTTGTAAAACCTTGCAGTAACATTTCCTGAAATGTTTATCACGATGTCTATACCGTTTCAAAAACGGTGCAAAAACTTTGGCCAAATATTTCACGAAAGGACACAAAAAAGGTTTTTAGAAGGTTCAGTATAACCTTTCGTGAAATATTTTTGCAATGTTGCTGAAATATTTTTATACAGTTTCAGTTTTAAAAAAAGTCTGTCCGAGAAACCTTTTTGAAACCGTTTCGTAATATTTCATGAAATGTTTCTTTAGAGAAACTTGGAGAGAAAAATTTCCTGAAAGCTTTGTAAAACCTTACAGTAACATTTCCTGAAATGTTTATCACGATGTCTATACCGTTTCAAAAACGGTGCAAATACTTTGCTCAAGTATTTCACGAAAGGACACAAAAAATGTTTTTAGAAGGTTTCATTATAACCTTTCGTGAAATATTTTTGTAGAGTTGCAGAAATCTTTTTTTACAGTTTGGGCTTCATAAAAAAATCTTACCATGAATCCTTTTTGAAACCTTTTCTTAATATTTCATGAAATGTTTCTTTGGAGAAAGTTTGCAAGAAAACTTTCCCGAAAGCTTTTTAAAACCTTGCAGTAACATTTCTTGAAATGATTTTTCACGATGTCTGACCGTACCAAAAACGTTGCAAAAACTGGGCTAAACTGTTTCACGAAAGGACACAAAAAAGGTTTTTAGAAGGTTCAGTATAATCTTTCGTGAAATATTTTTGCAATGTTGCTGAAATATTTTTATACAGTTTCAATTTTAAAAAGAGTCTGTCCGAGAATCCTTTTTGAAACATTTTCGTAATATTTCGTGAAATGTTTCTTTAGAGAAACATGGTGAGAAAAATTTCCTGAATGCTTTGTAAAACCTTGCAGTAACATTTCCTGAAATGTTTATCACGATGTCTATACCGTTTCAAAAACGGTGCAAAAACTTTGGCCAAATATTTCACGAAAGGACACAAAAAAGGTTTTTAGAAGGTTCAGTATAACCTTTCGTGAAATATTTTTGCAATGTTGCTGAAATATTTTTATACAGTTTCAGTTTTAAAAAAAGTCTGTCCGAGAAACCTTTTTGAAACCGTTTCGTAATATTTCATGAAATGTTTCTTTAGAGAAACTTGGAGAGAAAAATTTCCTGAAAGCTTTGTAAAACCTTACAGTAACATTTCCTGAAATGTTTATCACGATGTCTATACCGTTTCAAAAACGGTGCAAATACTTTGCTCAAGTATTTCACGAAAGGACACAAAAAATGTTTTTAGAAGGTTTCATTATAACCTTTCGTGAAATATTTTTGTAGAGTTGCAGAAATCTTTTTTTACAGTTTGGGCTTCATAAAAAAATCTTACCATGAATCCTTTTTGAAACCTTTTCTTAATATTTCATGAAATGTTTCTTTGGAGAAAGTTTGCAAGAAAACTTTCCCGAAAGCTTTTTAAAACCTTGCAGTAACATTTCTTGAAATGATTTTTCACGATGTCTGACCGTACCAAAAACGTTGCAAAAACTGGGCTAAACTGTTTCACGAAAGGACACAAAAAAGGTTTTTAGAAGGTTCAGTATAACCTTTCGTGAAATATTTTTGCAATGTTGCTGAAATATTTTTATACAGTTTCAGTTTTAAAAAAAGTCTGTCCGAGAAACCTTTTTGAAACCGTTTCGTAATATTTCATGAAATGTTTCTTTAGAGAAATTTGGCGAGAAAAATTTCCTGAAAGCTTTGTAAAACCTTGCAGTAACATTTCCTGAAATGTTTATCACGATATCTATACCGTTTCAAAAACGGTGCAAAAACTTTGGCCAAATAATTCACGAAAGGACACAAAAAAGGTTTTTAGAAGGTTTCAGTATAACCTTTCGTGAAATATTTTTGCAATGTTGCTGAAATATTTTTATACAGTTTCAGTTTTAAAAAAAGTCTGTCCGAGAAACCTTTTTGAAACCGTTGCGTAATATTTCATGAAATGTTTCTTTAGAGAAACTTGGAGAGAAAAATTTCCTGAAAGCTTTGTAAAACCTTGCAGTAACATTTCCTGAAATGTTTATCACGATATCTATACCGTTTCAAAAACGGTGCAAAAACTTTGGCCAAATAATTCACGAAAGGACACAAAAAAGGTTTTTAGAAGGTTTCAGTATAACCTTTCGTGAAATATTTTTGCAATGTTGCTGAAATATTTTTATACAGTTTCAGTTTTAAAAAAAGTCTGTCCGAGAAACCTTTTTGAAACCGTTTCGTAATATTTCATGAAATGTTTCTTTAGAGAAACTTGGAGAGAAAAATTTCCTGAAAGCTTTGTAAAACCTTACAGTAACATTTCCTGAAATGTTTATCACGATGTCTATACCGTTTCAAAAACGGTGCAAATACTTTGCTCAAATATTTCACGAAAGGACACAAAAAATGTTTTTAGAAGGTTTCATTATAACCTTTCGTGAAATATTTTTGCAGAGTTGCAGAAATATTTTTTTACAGTTTGGGCTTCATAAAAAAATCTTACCATGAATCCTTTTTGAAACCTTTTCGTAATATTTCATGAAATGTTTCTTTGGAGAAAGTTTGCAAGAAAACTTTCCCGAAAGCTTTTTAAAACCTTGCAGTAACATTTCTTGAAATGATTTTTCACGATGTCTAACCGTACCAAAAACGTTGCAAAAACTTGGCTAAAATGTTTCACGAAAGGACACAAAAAAGGTTTTTAGAAGGTTTCATTATAACCTTTCGTGAAATATTTTAGCAAAGTTGCAGAAATATTTTCTTACAGTTTCGGTTTCATAAAAAAGTCTTACCATCAATTCTTTTTGAAACTTTTCGTAATATTTCACGAAATGTTTCTTTAGAGAAATTTGGCGAGAAAAATTTCCTGAAAGCTTTGTAAAACCTTGCAGTAACATTTTTTTAAATGCTTTTTCACGATGTCTAACCGTACCAAAAACGTTGCAAAAAGTTTGCTCAAATATTTCACGAAAGGACACAAAAAATGTTTTTAGAAGGTTTCGGTATAATCTTTCGTGAAATATTTTTGCAATGTTGCTGAAATATTTTTATACAGTTTCAGTTTTAAAAAGAGTCTGTCCGAGAAACCTTTTTGAAACATTTTCGTAATATTTCATGAAATGTTTCTTTAGAGAAACTTGGTGAGAAAAATTTCCTGAATGCTTTGTAAAACTTTGCAGTAACATTTCCTGAAATGTTTATCACGATGTCTATCCGTTTCATAAACGGTGCAAAAACTTTGCTCAAATATTTCACGAAAGGACACAAAAAAGGTTTTTAGAAGGTTTCATTATAACCTTTCGTGAAATATTTTTGCAAAGTTGCAGAAATATTTTTTTACAGTTTCGGTTTCATAAAAAAATCTTACCATGAATCCTTTTTGAAACCTTTTCTTAATATTTCATGAAATGTTTCTTGGGAGAAAGTTTACCAGAAAACTTTCTCGAAAGCTTTGTAAAACCTTGCAGTAACATTTTTTTAAATGCTTTTTCACGATGTCTAACCGTACCAAAAACGTTGCAAAAAGTTTGCTCAAATATTTCACGAAAGGACACAAAAAATGTTTTTAGAAGGTTTCGGTATAATCTTTCGTGAAATATTTTTGCAATGTTGCTGAAATATTTTTATACAGTTTCAATTTTAAAAAGAGTCTGTCCGAGAATCCTTTTTGAAACATTTTCGTAATATTTCATGAAATGTTTCTTTAGAGAAACATGGTGAGAAAAATTTCCTGAATGCTTTGTAAAACCTTGCAGTAACATTTCCTGAAATGTTTATCACGATGTCTATACCGTTTCAAAAACGGTGCAAAAACTTTGGCCAAATATTTCACGAAAGGACACAAAAAAGGTTTTTAGAAGGTTCAGTATAACCTTTCGTGAAATATTTTTGCAATGTTGCTGAAATATTTTTATACAGTTTCAGTTTTAAAAAAAGTCTGTCCGAGAAACCTTTTTGAAACCGTTTCGTAATATTTCATGAAATGTTTCTTTAGAGAAACTTGGAGAGAAAAATTTCCTGAAAGCTTTGTAAAACCTTACAGTAACATTTCCTGAAATGTTTATCACGATGTCTATACCGTTTCAAAAACGGTGCAAATACTTTGCTCAAGTATTTCACGAAAGGACACAAAAAATGTTTTTAGAAGGTTTCATTATAACCTTTCGTGAAATATTTTTGTAGAGTTGCAGAAATCTTTTTTTACAGTTTGGGCTTCATAAAAAAATCTTACCATGAATCCTTTTTGAAACCTTTTCTTAATATTTCATGAAATGTTTCTTTGGAGAAAGTTTGCAAGAAAACTTTCCCGAAAGCTTTTTAAAACCTTGCAGTAACATTTCTTGAAATGATTTTTCACGATGTCTGACCGTACCAAAAACGTTGCAAAAACTGGGCTAAACTGTTTCACGAAAGGACACAAAAAAGGTTTTTAGAAGGTTTCATTATAACCTTCCGTGAAATATTTTTGCAAAGTTGCAGAAATATTTTTTTACAGTTTCGGTTTCATAAAAAAGTGTTACCATGAATTCTTCGTGAAACCTGTTCGTAATATGTCATGAAATGTTTCTTGGGAGAAAGTTTACCAGAAAACTTTCTCGAAAGCTTTGTAAAACCTTGCAGTAACATTTTTTTAAATGCTTTTTCACGATGTCTAACCGTACCAAAAACGTTGCAAAAAGTTTGCTCAAATATTTCACGAAAGGACACAAAAAATGTTTTTAGAAGGTTTCGGTATAATCTTTCGTGAAATATTTTTGCAATGTTGCTGAAATATTTTTATACAGTTTCAGTTTTAAAAAGAGTCTGTCCGAGAAACCTTTTTGAAACATTTTCGTAATATTTCATGAAATGTTTCTTTAGAGAAACTTGGTGAGAAAAATTTCCTGAATGCTTTGTAAAACCTTGCAGTAACATTTCCTGAAATGTTTATCATGATGTCTATCCGTTTCATAAACGGTGCAAAAACTTTGCTCAAATATTTCACGAAAGGACACAAAAAAGGTTTTTAGAAGGTTTCATTATAACCTTTCGTGAAATATTTTTGCAAAGTTGCAGAAATATTTTTTTACAGTTTCGGTTTCATAAAAAAGACTTACCATGAATCCTTTTTGAAACCTTTTCGTAATATTTAATGAAATGTTTCTTTGGAGAAAGTTTGCAAGAAAGCTTTCCCGAAAGCTTTTTAAAACTTTGCAGTAACATTTCTTGAAATGATTTTTCACGATGTCTAACCGTAGCAAAAACGTTGCAAAAACTTGGCTAAAATGTTTCAGGAAACGATACAGAAAATGATTTAGTAAGGTTTCCTTGTAATCTTTCTTGAAATATTTTCGCAAGGTTTTAAGAATGTTTCTTGAATGGTTCTGTCGGTATAAAATTATCTTATCGAGAAATTTTTTCAACACCTTTCCATAATATTTCGTGAAATATTAGATGTTTCTTTTTAGAGACGTTGTTTGAAAGATTTTATGAACACTTTAGAAAAGCTTGCAGTATTATTTCATGAAATGTATTTTGATGGTGAAATTTTAACATGAATTGAAAAGTTTCTAAAATGTCTCTGTCAGGTTTCTTGAAATCTTACTGAAAATATTTTTGAGAGGTTTCTGTTATATTTCTGCAAGGTTGTTGCAAGCTTTTCATGAAATATTTCTTGAAAGGTTTCACCAAAACTTTTCATGCTATGTGGGTGGGGTATTTAACAATACTTTATAAAATTTTTATAATATAATTCGATGAAAATAAAATTTCTTACATCACTTTATTTATGAGATCATAATTTGTATTCTGAACTCTAAGCATAAAATTTCAAAGAAAAGACAAAATAAAATTTAAGCTTACGTAATACACGTACAGGCAGAAAAAATTATAAAATTTAATTAAGCATTTTACAGAAAACATATCAGCAAGATACTTTGATGCAACAGTACAGTTGGATACTACGTTCATAAGTAAATTGAATATAACTATTTACTTATTATTGGTTGCTGTAACATTATTAGTGACTTCTGTCTTTTTCCTTTTTATGGATCATTCTACTCTTCCCGGTAATATTTACTTTTTATTTACTTTCAACGGTTTATTTGGGAAATATTAGAAAAGTTGTTAAGGCAATTGAAACTGAGACTGTACAGTATTAACAATGATGATATATACAGCAAGAACCAAGAACTTAAAATAAAGTATTGGGCACGAAGAACAATTCAAATATAGAACAGATCACTTTATATATTTGATTTCATTACTTTTTTAGGCAGAATTTTGTGAATTATTTTCACAAGTTTCGAGAGCAAGACTTTTCTTATTTAAAAAAGTTCTTTGTTTTGTTATAACAAACTTAATTAAGATGAATGATGACAGGAGGAAGGGTATAAGAAAATTTTTAATAATGATTAAATTTATTTTCCTTTATACAATGTTTCGGTAACATGTATATACTTGCCACATAATTTTACCTTCTTTTAGAATCTTTTTTTAAAGGATCTACTCATAATGAAATTGACAGTTACATTAAAATGATGAATCACACTTTAAATGGAAACTTGCGAAACATTTTTAACTGAATTCGTGCATGATAATTTTTTCAAGTAATTGGCAGTCAGAAGAAATTTCTGCAATGTATCATCTTTAATTTTTCAACATAAGAGCAAGGAAAAAAAGAAAGAAGAAGAAATTCTCCAATTGTATGAGTTTTGTATTGAAAATAATTTGCTATTACTGTTTATTTTTACACTTACTTTCTATTTTTTAAAGTACTTCAATTTTCCAGTTAAAGGAAAAAATGAATCGAGTTTACAAAAGGTTGGTTGGAATAGAGAAGAGATATGACTTAGAACCAATAGGGCAGCCAAGTATTTGTATGAATGAGTTCATGGCAAGTCATTGTAAAAATAATGGAACTAGATATTCAAGAATGAATTATTGTAAGTTACATTCAACAATTTTTATTTTTATTTATTTTTTATTTATTTATTTACTGAACCAGAGTAAAGTACAATTGAATTACAAAAAACCTAACGATTATAAATTGCTTACATTACAAAGGTAATCCAGCAGAGGAAGATATCTTCCTGTTCGCTGGTCCGGCGTACTTAAGACTAACTTAAAATTAATTAAATATGTTATTCATTAATAATTTAAGGTAGTTATAGCAATGGCGACTACTACAATATTTCTGAGAATATTTTACAGAGTATATTCATGATTTTTGGTAGTGGTGTAAACTTTGACAGTATTTAATACTTATTCACTTACTTAACAATATATTACATATAAATTTTAGTTTATAAAATATTCATTTTTTAACAATTCTTAAGATATAAAATAATCAATATTGCTGTGTGCTTCACCAATATCTAACTAACATTGATTTTGCCATTGTGAATCTCTCTGACAATTGAATGAAACTTTACATTACGTACCAAATATTGCAATTTTTATTGGGCATCCTGCTCTTAAAGAAAAAATAAAGGGAGCATCTCCTAAAATGAAAAGAGAAATTCATTTTAGTGAATATTATTTTTTAGAAAGTAAAAAGGAAAAATAAAGTAGTTTCTATTGATTTGTATATAAACATTACTTATATAACACATGATATAGAAACATTACAAAGAAATAGAAATGCATAGAGAAACATAAGCAAAGATTTTTCCGGTGCCCTGGGATAACCACAATCGCGAAAAACTAAAAAAACGGTCGCGAGAGCGAAAGAAAGTCAATCCGCGCGAGTGTTTGTATGACAACATAATAGATATAGCAGCCAGCAGTAATTCTGGGAATCCCTCAGAGCGCTTCACCCATTGCATAGGCGAAACGCGCCGTCAATGCCACAGCTGTATGACCAGGGCTGTGTTCCGAAATTCATTAGGCACGACCGCTTCTCCGGAGAGCCTTACATTTTCGTCAGGGCGAAAGTGTTAATGTTTTTTAGTGAATTTAGTTTATTAATACCTATTATTTTAGGGGTAGTTTTTTCTTTATTTCAAGGTTTAGAATATTTTGAATAAATACAAATTAAACTTTAAATTTAATATAATTAAATAAAGATTTTAGAATTAAAAAATGAATATTAACTGTCTTGGATCAAAATATTAAACTATTAAAGGATTAGACCTTTTTCTTATATGTATTTTCAAAATATAAACTTACAAGCTTAATAATTAATGAAGATAATTCAAATATTTAATCTATTCTATCAAAATAGCCCTTTAATCAGGCACAACATTAATAAAATTTAAGTAATTAATACATAATTTAAACTTTGAAGGTTTATAGTTTTATTAACTTAAAATTTTAAGTTAATCGTCGGCTGTGGTTCAATCCCAAGGTCCATCACTTTTTTTTATTATTAAAAGTTAATTTTTTTTTGTATAATGCAGCTAATGGTAGATTAATTCTTAAAGCTAATGGCCAAACTTACTACCACTCCGGTGTTATTAATTAAAAGGTGATTAATAAAACAACACCATTTTTTTTCTTTTTATCCGTCGACGTTTCGGACAATTTTATTCTTGTCCCTCTTCAGGTATCTAATATATACAACAGTTGTTAATATTATTATAATAATTTCCAACAGAGAAATATTTTTCACATGAAATAAATACAACAGAATACAAAACTTACAATCAAAATGTTAAAAGTCTAAGTGTTACGTGGAAAACAGTCCACCCGTCAATAGTCACATAACCATTATTTTTCTTTATACCTATAGTCTAATATTTAAATATGTGTGTGTAATAAGGGGTGTAAACGTACATACATAAAACAGTATATGTAAGTAGGTGGGACACAGCCCACTAACAGAGTTCGAGAACGGGAAGAGCTATTAGGCAAACACGTCTGCGAATACGATGGATAGTGTACCGCACATAGCTCTACTAGTCATATGCTCTTAATACCTGCTCGTCCACAATACTCAGTTATTCTAATTCTAAGAGGACAAAAATTCGACATTATTAATCAAAATACTGTATTCCTTTGGTACTTTTGTAATTTCAAATTGTTTATTCATAAAATTTTTTTGCGTATGTATATATAAAGCTTCTGTGAACAATCTTTTACCGGTGTTGAATTCTGTATCTAAAATTTTTACGTCTTGAAAATTTATATTATGTGAGTTCTCTGTTTTATGAATAAATAATGAAGAATTTTTATCCCCATCACAATATATTTTATGATGTTCTTTTATTCTAACGCCTAGACGTCTACATGTCTGTCCTACGTAGGACACATTACAATTTTCATAATTAATTTTATAAATAACATTAGACTTATTACATTTTTTATTCTTATCCTTGCCTAATATTATAACATTATTCAATTTATTATTCATGCGAAATACTACATTTGTGTTAAGGCGTTTAAAAAATTTTTTGTGAAGCCTTCTAATTCTTTAACAAAAGGTAAACTTATAAAAGTCTTATTAACACTAATACTTCCAGGTGAGGAACTAGACATCGAATAAATCTTTTTTAGTCTTTTTTTTATATAGAAGTTAAGTAAATCTAGTGGATAATTATTATATTTTAAGACATCTTTAATGAAAAAAATGTTTTTTTTGTGAAAGGATTTATGGGACAGCTTTATTGCCCGATCAACCAAACTATAAATAATCGCAATTTTATTCACCAAAGGATGGTGAGAATTAAAATTGAGATATCTGCCAGAGAAAGTAGGTTTTCTATACCAATTCGTTACAATATGTCTCTGATCATTAATCATTATTTTTAAATCCAGAAAACTAATACTATTATTTTTGAATCTTTCTACTGTAAACTGCAAGTTTTTATCATACAAATTAAAGACGTCTAAGGTATGTTCTATGTCATTTTTTTGTATGCATAATATAATATCATCTACATACCGAAAATAAAACAAAGGCTTGGAATGTAATTTGTTTATGCAATGTAATTCTAGATCCTCCATAACAATATCAGATAAAATAGGACTAATCGGGTTTCCCATAGCACATTAATCTAATAATGCATCTAGTATTTTTGATTTTTGGTTTTGATATTAGAAAATTACATTACAAATTAACTAAAATGTTATATAAAGAAAATGAGTTGAGAGAACATATAAAATTTCTCATTAAATGCCGGTTTTATCAAGTTTTACCTAACCATGTAAATTTTATTACAAAGAATATAAAGAACAATCATATGTTCTCTCATATTTGTAAATATAAACAGAAAAAACTTATTGATTATCTAATGTTTCGAATGTTAAATATAGAAATTTGTGATTTACATTCTCATGTTTATAAAACTAATAAAGAAATTAACAAAATAGTGTGTGACATAGAAAAGGTAGTTGGAAATGATTTGATTATATTATTTATACAATATTACAAAAGTAAACTTATTTTTATTATGGATAAAGTAAAAATTAAATTAGATAGAAAACTCAATGGCATTTATTTCAAAAAATATAAATGTGAATTAGAAAGAGATAGATATAGAGGAGATTCAGCGATTAATAAAGTAGGGGTCAATCTCCGAAATAACAACACACAGGTTGTCGACCCCGTTGATTCGACTTTGAAAGCAGAAAAATGGTGTGTCAATGTTTCGGATATTGAACTACCTTCTTATGTCAATGACATATTAAAGCTAGGCGAAAAGTTTAACTTTAATAATAGATTCGACGATAGACTGGCACTAAGTTTTGTTAAGAATTTTGAAGCTTTCCTTAAAAATTATCCGGAAAATGAAAAGATCCCGAAAATAAGAGCTAGTTTTCTTAATGTTATAAAAAAATTTTATAATAAAGAGTCATCGATTCATTCACATGTTGATAAGCAATTGAAAATGGATTTAGTTAAAACTAAAGAATTTTTGAAAAGAAATCAGGATATTTTAATAAGAAGAGCTGATAAAGGAAATGCCACAGTGATTATTACAAAAGCATCGTATAATGAAAAGTAGAATTGTTATTTGGTGATAAAAAATATTATGAAAAAATCAAATCAAATCCTCTATCTTCGTTAGAAAGGAAAACTAATGAATTGACAAGATGGTTAAACAAGATCGACTTCATATCTAATGGAAAAAAAATTAGAACCAGTTTTACAAAAATTTAACATTTCCAAAGCATATGGGTTGATTAAAATACATAAAACGGGTTTCCCAGTTCGACCCATCATCTCTACCATAAATTCACCTTCTTATTTTATTTCAAAATTTTTCGCAAAATTCTTACAAAATAACTTAAAAACTCCGTTTTCTCATATTGACAATAGTGAAAAACTAAAACAAAAAATTGATAATATTCTAATTCCGCACGACCACGAAATTATTAGCTTTGATGTTGTTAGTTTATTCACAAATGTACCTGAATATTTGGTGTACAATGCTATAGAAACGAGATGGCACCAATTGTATAATAAAATCAATCTGAATTGCTCTGAATTTATTAAGGTTATTAAGTTTATATTAGATAATAATTTTTTTCAGTTTAATGAAAAATTTTATAGACAAACTTTTGGTTGTGCTATGGGAAACCCGATTAGTCCTATTTTATCTGATATTGTTATGGAGGATCTAGAATTACATTGCATAAACAAATTACATTCCAAGCCTTTGTTTTATTTTCGGTATGTAGATGATATTATATTATGCATACAAAAAAATGACATAGAACATACCTTAGACGTCTTTAATTTGTATGATAAAAACTTGCAGTTTACAGTAGAAAGATTCAAAAATAATAGTATTAGTTTTCTGGATTTAAAAATAATGATTAATGATCAGAGACATATTATAACGAATTGGTATAGAAAACCTACTTTCTCTGGCAGATATCTCAATTTTAATTCTCACCATCCTTTGGTGAATAAAATTGCGATTATTTATAGTTTGGTTGATCGGGCAATAAAGCTGTCCCATAAATCCTTTCACAAAAAAAACATTTTTTTCATTAAAGATGTCTTAAAATATAATAATTATCCACTAGATTTACTTAACTTCTATATAAAAAGAAGACTGAAAAAGATTTATTCGATGTCTAGTTCCTCACCTGGAAGTATTAGTGTTAATAAGACTTTTATAAGTTTACCTTTTGTTAAAGAATTAGAAGGCTTCACAAAAAATTTTTTTAAACGCCTTAACACAAATGTAGTATTTAGCATGAATAATAAATTGAATAATGTTATAATATTAGGCTAGGATAAGAATAAAAAATGTAATAAGTCTAATGTTATTTATAAAATTAATTGTGAAAATTGTAATACGTCCTACGTAGGACAGACATGTAGACGTCTAGCCGTTAGAATAAAAGAACATCATAAAAAATATTGTGATGGGGATAAAAATTCTTCATTATTTATTCATAAAACAGAGAACTCACATAATATAAATTTTCAAGACGTAAAAATTTTAGATACAGAATTCAACACCGGTAAAAGATTGTTCACAGAAGCTTTATATATACATACGCAAAAAAATTTTATGAATAAACAATTTGAAATTACAAAATTACCAAAGGAATACAGTATTTTGATTAATAATGTCGAATTTTTGTCCTCTTAGAATTAGAATAACTGAGTATTGTAGACGAGCAGGTATTAAGAGCATATGACTAGTAAAGCTATGTGCGGTACACTATCCATCGTATTCGCAGACGTGTTTGCCTAATACCTCTTCCCGTTCTCGAACTCTGTTAGTAGGCTGTGTCCCACCTACTTACATATACTGTCTTATGTATGTACGTTTACACCTCTTATTACACACACTTATTTAAATATTAGACTATATAAAGAGAAATTATTGTTATGTGACTATTTACGGGTGGACTGTTTTCCACGTAAAACTTGGACTTTTAACATTTTGATTGTAAGTTTTGTATTCTGTTTTATTTATTTCATGTGAAAAATATTTCTCTGTTGGAAATTATTATAATAATATTAATAACTGTTGTATATATTAGATACCCGAAGAGGGACAAAAATAAAATTGTCCGAAACGTCGACGGATAAAAAGAAAAAAATGGTGTTGTTTTATTAATCACCTTTTAATTAATAACACCGGAGTGGTAGTAAATTTGGCCATTAGCTTCAAGAATTTGTGATATTATTAAAAGTTAAGATAGCTCACTTGTAAAACTAATTAATTTAATAAATTCTTGAAAAATATTGTTTAAAAATATTAACTTTAAAAATATATTACTTATGCAATTTACGATCAATTGATAAGAATTTTTCCATAGGTCTTACAGTCTTATAAATTAAAATAGAATCTGAAATAAAAACTTAATTCCTGGAAAAAAGAACTTAGTTAGCGAAGTATAATCTGACTGTATCATTTCAGTCCCTGATGAGGAGCCGGAGTGGGCTCGAAACATTGGGCAATGTGGTGGTGGGGGCAGTCAGATTGTCCTTTGCTAACAAAGTTTGTTTTTTCCAGGTTGTTTTTGTATGAATGAATGTGGATGGATCGGAGAGGTTCAAATAATGAAGCGTTTCGTGTGGAGGTAAAAAATGCAACTTTATTGCTGGTGCCGTCGTGCAGTCGTGAGCTGCTGCTATCTCTCTTGGCCGTCGCGCGTGAACTAACGCCGGCCGGCGCCTTTCGAAGAGTCGGCGGCGTATTTTGGTAGATGGAGGGGCGAGAGAGAGACGCGTGGAGAGCGCTGATTGGGGCGAGCCTGGTTCCGGGCTCGAGCTGGCGCGAGCTGGAGTGCTCGTGCTGGTTCGGTATTACGTTGAATCCGGAACATTCCGCCCACCTTCGCCAGACTGGCGAACGGTACCTAATCCTTAGGCAGGAGGCGAACGACCTTGATGATGGGGCGACGAAGAGTTGTGGTAGCGGTGCGTAGATCTACCACGCGGGAGATGCCATCCCTACCTGGATGGATGGCGATGACACGGGCCAGCGGCCACTTGGCTGGCGGAGTGAGCTCATTCCTTATGAGCACGAGATCGCCCACTGCTATAGGAACCTGCTGCTGCCTCCACTTTTGACGGACCTGAAGAGAAGTGAGATATTCCGTTGACCATCGTTGCCAGAAGTGTTGGGCCAGCTGGCTAATTAGGAGCCAGCGCTTTCCTGGAGGAACGTTGACGTTGGTGACGTTTTCTTCTGGAACTAAAAATGATGAACGTTGTATAAGAAAGTGGGAAGGTGATAAAAAATCAAGGTCAGTTGGATCGTCGGTGAGTGCAGTTAAAGGTCTGGAGTTAAGGCAAGCTTCAACACGGCACATGAGTGTAGCAAGTTCAGAAAAAGTAAGAACTTGTTCTCCGATGACTCGGCGCAAATGATGTTTCGCTGATTTAACTGCGGCTTCCCAAATGCCTCCAAAATGAGGTGCACTGGGGGGATTAAAAATCCAGGAGGTTCCCTTTTGAGTAAGAGACCGAACAACACAAGCAGAGAATTCTGACGAAGCGTCTACCATCTGCCTTAGTTGAGCATCTGCCCCAACGAAGTTAGTACCTTGGTCAGAGTATAACTCTTTACAATGACCTCTACGAGCAGTAAATCGATGGAAAGCAGCGATGAACGCTTCGCTGGAATAATCCTCGACTATCTCGATATGAACGGCTCTGGTTGCCATGCAAATGAAGATGGCTATGTAACCTTTCATCGTGCCCTTTCCTCTAGATTTAGTGAGACGCAGATGAATAGGCCCGGCGTAATCGACGCCTGAGCGCTCAAATGGTGGAGAAGGACACACTCGAGCCTTTGGCAACTCACCCATTAATTGAGTTGGAACTCGAGCGGCATGGCGTGAGCATGCGAGGCAAGTTCTGATGACTTTCTTGACTTCAGATCGTCCTTTAATTATCCAATACTGACGTCTGAGAGTGGCAAGTGTTAATTGAACACCACCATGAAGAGTACGCTGATGGGCATCTCTTATCAATAAAGTCGTCAGATGACAATCAGCTGGAAGGATAAGGGGATGCTTAGCATCTTCTTCTAAAAGAGAGTGAGACAGACGACCGCTCACCCTGAGTAAATGATTTTGTATCATGGGATTTAGAGATAAAAGTGAGCTTTTAGACGAAAGTTTTCCTGATCTCAAAAGTTGCTGGAGTTCAGTCTTAAAATAAGCCTTTTGAATTAAGTGGATCAAACAGAGTTTGATGTTTCCAATCTCACTAGCACTAACCTCCTCAGAAGTCGGAGGGTGATGGCGTAGTAGGGATTGAAAGACAGAAAAAAGACTAACGCCTAAATTTGACGACGAGAGTTTTGGCAAAACAATGCCATCAACTTCCAAGGAGAAAGCTGAATCGAAATGCGGTTGTATAGTAAGACGAGCAACTTTAGAAGAAACAGCAGCTGTCTTTTCACCTATACCTTGCATGCGCGTGTGACTGGTTCTACAATTTAGAGATAGCAAGTTACACATAGCTTGTGTAACAAGTGAGATTTGAGATCCGGGGTCAATCAGCGCACGAAGTTGAATTTTGGTTCCGTTAGGACCAAGGGCGTTAACCCTAGCGGTAGCTAAGAGTACTCCTGTACAATTAGTACTGTCTCCACTATTGAGGGAGACTGCTTGAGAAGCAGGTTTATCATCAACTTTTGTGATGAATGCTTGAGAAGCAGGTTTATCATCAACTTTTGTGATGAATGCTTTAGAAGCAGGTTTATCATCAACTTTTGTGATGAATGCTGGAGAAGCAGGTTTATCATCAACTTTTGTGATGAATGCTTGAGAAGCAGGTTTATCATCAACTTTTGTGATGAATGCTTGAGAAGCAGGTTTATCATCAACTTTTGTGATGACGAAATTGCCACAGTTGGGGCTAGAGGTGCTGGTCGCTGAGTCAATCTGATCAGTCTGTAACGAACTGATTGCTTGATTGTTGTCAGAGTGCACCAGAGTGTGATGCTTAGCTTTACAAAGAAAGCATCGATAGGTGGATGTACAATTTTTAACACTATGCGTCCCTAAACAATTGTAACAAAGGTTTGAAGATTTAATTAATCCCTTTCGTTCAGGAACCGTTTTATTGAGAAACCGTTCACATCGATTTGTAAAATGTGATTGATTACAAAATGAACATTTCTTTTTTGAGGGATTCGTCGGAGAAGTCTGATGAGAATAAACCGACTGAGCATTATCTTGCTCTGATTTACGAGGTTTTGAATTAGATGATTGTGTTTTCGAGTTATTAGTTGAAGATGATCTAGTACCTGCTTCGATGGCTTCTAGAGTGAGGGTTTGACTACGAAGAAAGGCTTGAAGTTGTTCCATTGTCGGTGGATCAACACTATCACCAAGATGCCTTTCCCATTCTTTACGCGTGTTTAAATCAAGACGATTCAACGTAAAATGAACAATTAAATCACTACCTAACGAAGCCGCTCTATTTAGAGAGATCAGACTAGCGATGGGATTGAAAATTTCCCTATAAATCCGTTTGATTTCCGATGAAATATCTGACTTCATAGATTTGACTGCGAAGATTTCCGAGATATGAGAACTAACAGTACGACGTTGATTTTCGTAATACTCGGTTAGAGTTGTCCATGAGCGTTCATAATTATCACCAGCAATGGGAAGAGATTTAATTTTCTCCAGTGCCTCACCCGTAAGGTGAGTCCGAAGATAATGCAATTTTAAAACAGGCGTTAAGTCTTCGCGACGATGTATGACTGAACGAAAGACGTCTCTGAAATTTTCCCAATCCGAGAATTTCCCCGAAAACTTAGGTAAATCTATTTTTGGCAACGATTGAAATGAAACATTCGTAGATCGAGCAGTGCTTGGAGGCACTGGCTCAGCAATCGAATTAGAAGATTCTTGAGCAGCATCTCTTATTTCAAAAGTTTCTAAGTAATCAAGAAAGTCTCCTCTGCGGAGGTAAAAGCTATCCTCAACCAGATCATAGAGATTTGTTGTAAAATAGGCATGCTCTTGATCAATATCCTCAACGAGCATAAGTTTCTCGTGATTTACCCGAAACGACGTAAAATTAGTTTCAAGTCCGGTTAGACATGATTTTGCATAACCTTTCGTCATATTATCTTTACCTTTAGATTTGAAATTTTTAAAGGAGTTATTAATTTTAACTTGGAGTGCCATCTGCTTATCATGAAACGCCTCCATTTTGAGATCAAGTTAATTAGACTAGTAACTAATTTGACTATTTGAACTTTGGTATTAAGTTAACTGCCCTTGCACACTCGAGGGTAGAACAATGACTAGTGAAGAGAATTCTTAACCTAGGTTGTAATACTTATGCGAGTATAAACGTGACGATGCGCTTGAAGGTGCAACGTTGATTGCGTCTGCTAACGTTCCCCCGATGAATCAGCTTATGATCCACAATGTTGGCTGCACGAAGTGAAGTTACTGCTAGCGATGAAATCAGCAGCTACCAGCTGCGAAGTCAGCAGTTGAATCACGAAAGCATCGAGATCGTTGTCAGCAGTCGAGTTGCAGTCCAGATGACGTATCAGCAGGAAACATTGATACTGCAAGGTCCAAATTATAAGTATTTTGCAACTTTAAGTGTTTGCACCCAAGTTCAAACTCAATAGTGATATAATTCCCAAGTTCATTTACAGTTAGTCCAAGTTCAGAATAACTAAAGACAAGTTCAGGTTAATTAAGGCCAAGTTCAAGTTAATTAAACATTATAAATCAAGTTCAAGCAAAGAAGAGCCAAGTTCAAATTAACTAAGGCCAAGTTCACGAAGTTTAAACATGATAACTCCAAGTTCAAACTAAGAAAAGCCAAGTTCAAGTTAACTAAGGTCAAGTTCACGAAGTTTAAACTTAAATAAGATTGGAACGATACTTGTGTTCAGAAGAGAGGCCAGTGTATCCGTTCGCTCCTTGAGTAGTCCGTGGACGGACTGGTGTAGACCCCATAGCTCGCACTCCACGTGGGTAGTCCTTGCTTCGACTTGCGTGGACCCCGTAGCGCTGACACGTGGGTACTCCTTGGCTTGGCTGATGTGGACCCCGTAGCGCAGGCGCCACGGGGTACTACGTGGTTTGAGTGATGTGGACCCCGTGCGTGTACAATGCACGCTGGCTGCCCGTGAGTAGAAATGCTGTGGACCCCGTGCGTGTACAATGCACGCTGGTTGTCCCTGTCTTGATATTAGCCGGTCACCGTACGAACGCGGTGACTCGAGAGCTGGCTTTACAGCGCACGCTCTTGGCTACAAGACAAGATGGCTGCCGGTCACCGTACGAACGCGGTGACTCTAGAGCTGGCTTTACAGCGCACGCTCTTGGCAATGTCTTGGAGTCGTTAGGTACACACTCCAAGGCGCTTTCAGAAATGGGGAGAATAGCAATTGATGTGCTATTTCCCTTTGGAAGCCTTAGAAGGTGGCTTCCGAGTGCGCGCGACGGCGTTGAACGAGAGAGAGAGAGAGAGAGCAACGTACGCGCGAAGTTAACAAGCGAGCAAGCTAACTTTAATCGGCACTCACGACCACGAACACTTTGATGCGTACCTGAAAAAGAAGAAAACTAGTCCTACGCCACTCGAGAGTAGACGTAGGGCGTAGAATAAATTCTCCTCGAATCTATGGTGATGCTGACGTTGCTTCTCCCACGATCCGGCTCGAAGGACCAAATGTTTTTGTATGAATGAATGTAGATGGATCGGAGAGGTTCAAATAATGAAGCGTTTCGTGTGGAGGTAAAAAATGCAACTTTATTGCTGATGCCGTCGTGCAGTCGTGAGCTGCTGCTATCTCTCTTGGCCGTCGCGCGTGAACTGACGCCGGCCGGCGCCTTTCGAAGAGTCGGCGGCGTACTTTGATAGATGGAGGGGCGCAGAGAGAGACGCGTGGAGAGCGCTGATTGGGGCGAGCCTGGTTTCGGGCTCGAGCTCGTATAGGCGAGCTCGAGCTGGCGCGAGCTGGAGTGCTCGTGCTGGTTCGGTATTACGTTGAATCCGGAACACAGGTTCAATTGAGTTTTTATTTAAGATTTTGCGGGGGTGATTATAAACAAGGGCAATCTGACTGCCATTAATATTAATTAATTATTTTAATTTATAAGACTAAGACCGATGGAAAATTTCTTATCATTTAAAAATGTTAATAATATGTGATTGTAAAATATTATTATAATAAAATCGATAATTTAATTTAATACATCTTTATCACTTATATTAACATAAATATATTGTGACGGGCGCCGATACAAGGTAAGGGAATCGCGTATACTGCGTCGCAAGACTCGAATCTCACGTGCTGACACGTACCGCGCCGAACAAGCCGCAAGCAGGTGGAGAAGAAGACGAAGCCGCCGCGCCGCTGCGAACGTGAGCGCGCGGCCATGTTGTCGACCGCCGTGGCACGCAAGAAGTCGCGTTTTGGTGAGCCCCGCGCCTCTAGGTATTGTGTGTGTGTGCCGCGCCTCCATCACTGCAGCGAATCGCGCGACGGCGTCACCACCCATAGGTGGAGTGAGAGCGACAGAGAGAGAGTACGCGAGCACGAAGACGAGCACGAGAGGGAGAGAGAGGCAGCTCTGCGTAGATTGCGTGCGATGGCTGGCCAGCCACGAGTAAGTAGGCTCTACACTGGTATCAGCGTTTCGTGGTGACGGGAGCGCGAGATAATTCCCCCCATCACTCGCGACTAAGCAGCTCCGCCGTAACCGCCAGCGTGCGTGCGGTAGTTAAAGTCTCGGCCTGTCGCGTTTATGTTATAACATTGTCCGGGTTTCGCGCCCCTTAGCGCGATTAACTTTCAGGAATAAATCTCTTTGTCTTGTTTTATCTTAAATAGTCGAGTCACGAGTATTTATTGATCGCGCCTTAACCTATGCATGATTTCCCGAATACCGCCCTCTACCCTTTTCAGCAGCCGCAGCTAGTCGCAGGCATTGCCTCCTAGAAGAACATCGGTAGCGGGAGTAAGTATCTCAATAGCCGCTCGAGAGGTTAGACCGAGCGGCGTTATAGGCGGGAAAGACCGGCTGCGCTGGTAATGCTAGGTCATAGTGAGCAGCCGGTAGTTCGCGGGCAGCAGTTGGCAGCAGCGGCAGAGCGCAGCGCCGGTTCTAGGAGAAAGCGGCCTAGGCTTCCTACAATAGAAGCCGGGCTCGCATGTTCGGAACCTGTGCCGGGGCGCTTCTGCAGGACTACAGGTAATTCTACAACGGTGAGTTGCCCGGAAGTAGAATACCCCTGTATATTACCCCGCGAACCCCTGAGAGGGATTAATACCCTCTCTCCATCACCGAACTCCGTTACAGTATATAAATTTACAAATTTTTAACGCTGTCGATGGATGAGGAAGAGCACATTATAATACTTCTTTTACTTACTTTCCAGTAGATTGCGAGTGAGGATAGCGTTCTGTAATTGAAAGGCTATATTTATAAATGTCAAAAGCTCGAATACGGCAATCATAGCTTATATCTATATTGTACCCTAAGGTATCTGACTTGATCAGATTATTAACAGGTTTAGTACGGCATGGGCAAAATATGACAAAAGAAATTGGCCATACTTTAGATTGATGTAAAACAAAAAGCTTGAAGCTTAGCCCGTAACGCATTTCATATCAGACATAATACACCTCATATTAGGAATAACTAAAACTTAAAAATTGAACCTCTTCAATATTTAAATTAGGTAATTCGTAACTCAAGTTAGCAAAGTAAAAAATTCATTGTCGTTAGTGAAATAATTAATGTTAGTACATTTTGTTCTTTAATATTCTCGAATATATTGTAACGCTCTGCTGGGGATCAGGGCAGAGGTTCGCGGGTAATTCTCAAATACAAACAACAACTAAGTAAAATCACTAAGTAATTTATTGCGTACTAAACTACGTTAATTACACATCAATATGGGCGCCAGGCGCGTGCGTCACTCGCACCAAAAATACAATACGCGGACTAGCTCCGCCGGGAGCAGAAAAACTCTACTCTAGCTGCGGCTACAGCACGTGCTGCAGCTTGCGCGAATTCGGAGTCGCGTGACTCCCGACGCAGGCGCGCACACACTTCATGGCGAGGAAAACGGGAACGGGGAAGTAACTGGGGACAAACCTCGACCAGGCGACCTGCTGTTACCAGCTGCACACTCTCTCTCTGCTGCTTGGCTTCCGCACGAAGGTGGCCGGCCTCTCTCTCACACACGTCCTCTCAACGGCGACGATCCGGATCGGGCGCACAGTATCACGGCTCTTTTCCGGGGCTCGAAAATAGCGGCACGCGATACGACGGCAGGTAACGGAATGCTGTGTCGGATGGCGCCGCTCGTGCTCCTCCGCTCCGCTGTCCTCGTTCGTCCATCGGGCGCCTTCTTCACTGCGGCGCGCGCGAGCGGTCCGTATACGGCCGATGCTCGCACGCGTCGTCCGGCGGATGGCCGATACCGCGCTGAGCCACTGCGTCTCTCTCTCTCGCTCCTCCTCTCTCTCTCATGGGAGAGCGAGCTCACTCATGCTCCAGCTACAGCTTGTCCCTGCTGTAGCTGCTGATGGTTCCTCCGTCTCCTGGCCTGCTGGATACGGGAGGGGAGGGACTAGTGCGCGGAGAAGGCATCGGAGAGGGACGGGCGCGCGCATGTGTGTGCGTACGACGTCGCGTGCCGAGTCGTCGGTCGCCGCAACTGCCGTGCATTCTCTGTTTCACGCGTTCCTTACGTAACTGTCGATTTGCCACCTTACAATATAAAGAATAGCATAAAAAATGGAAGTATTAATAAGTTAGTTAATATGAATTTGTTCAGAATTAAAAATATATTCTTCAATGGCAATCAATTGATAATTAAATTCATTATTATGCCCCAAATAGCATGAAATATTCCAAAGAAATTTTACATGTAATATTTCGTAGTAATATAACATGTAATAGTTTTGAAATATTAAAGTAATATTACATGAAATATTACAAATATTTTTTAATATTTTATGAAATATTTCTGAAATATTCATACAATATTTGTCGTAATATTTTCAAAAATATTTCGTGAAATATTTTCCATAATATTTCACGCAATATTTCAGAAATATTACAGAAATAATTCTAGTAATGTTCGACCATGTTTATCAAACTATTCATGAAGTATTTCTGTAATATTCATGCAATGTTCTGCGGAATATTGTTGCGTAATATTGCTGTAACATTTGAATCAAGTATTTCATGGAATATTTCAGAAATATTACAGAAATAATACTAGTAATGTTCGTCCAATTTTTTTCAAACTTTTCATGAAATATTTCTGTAATATTCATGTAATGTTACTCGAAATATTGATGCATAATATTTCGGTAGCATTTCAGTCAAATATTGCATGAAATATTTTAGAAATATTACAGAAATCATTCTAGTAATGTTCGTCTAATTTTTTCAAACGTTTCATGAAATATTTCTGTAATATTCGTGCAATGTTACGCGGAATATTGTAGCGTAATATTTCGTAAAGATTTCAGTCAAATATTGCATGGAATATTTAGGAAATATTACAATAATAATTCTAGTAATGTTCGTCCATATTTTTCAAACTTTTCATGAAATATTTCTGTAATATTCATGCAATGTTACTCGGATTATTGTTGCATAATATTTCGGTAACATTTCAGTCAAATATTTCATAGAATATTTCAGAAATATTACAGAAATAATACTAGTAACGTTCGTCCAATTTTTGAAAATATTCATGAAATATTTCTGTAATATTCATGCAATGTTATGTAGAATATTGTTTCCTAATATTTCGGTAACATTTTGGTCAAATATTGCATGGTATATTTCAGAAATATTACAGAAATGATACTAGTAATGTTCGTCCAATTTTTTGAAACCATCATGAAAATGTTCATGAAATATTTTTGTAATATTCATGCAATGTTATGTGACGGCGGATGCTTAATAGCTTATTTTCTTTATAATTAAAAAAAAATATATATTGTAGTCTAATATGAGAACCTTCTGTTCTCTTATAAAGAAAATGGGTTGAGTACCGACGTTTTGAAAATTCTCTCCGCGTTTTATCGTTGAGGAAACCCAGAGTCGCGTTTTCAAACAGAGGGTTTCCGCCGAGAACGGAGAGGACATAGTCGAAAGCTATGTAGAAAAAATATTTTACGACTTGACCCTCTCGGAATCGCGGGCCCCCTTGCTCACTTCCTTTCTCACGCCGAAAAACCATCTGAGCGCACTTGGGAAAGCCAAACAAGATAGCGAGAAGGAGAGAGTCATAAAACTCCTATGCGTAGTCGCTTATTCAAAATTGGAAAATCGACAAACGTTTTTCTTACTGTTAATAATAATAATAATTTATAATATTTTATTTTCCATGGAATCATGTAAGATATTTTATGACCCTCTCAAGGAGTTGCAATTCCCATAGTTAGTAATAGATGTACTCGCCGTACCGCCCATCTGGAAAATCTTATCTCCCCTTAGGACGCTGCGTAGGACTTACAGGCCTCGGAATGAACTTTTTAAGAAAACCTTTTAGTTTTCTTTACACCGCGACAAAATATTATTTCCAATTTTAGAACTTGTAAAGCCTATAATTATTTAATTATTTTAGATTTTTAATTTCTAACAACGCAGCTCACCTGCAATAATTTTTCTCTATAGTTTTATATAATATAAATTTCAATTCAAGATTTTTATTTTTATATAGTTGTTTATATAAACCTCATTAATTTATTAATGATTTTCTCTTCTGAAAATCTTAATAATTTTATTCTACAAAAATTTCATTTTTCATTTCACATTTGAGGCTTGAAGAAATGATTATCTAATTAAGTGGCAAATAAATATATAATTTATAAGTTTTATAATTGGAGGTAATCCGAAACAATATTTTATGTAACCTTGAACGAAATCTTTTATGTTAATGCGATAATATTAAGTAAAACACATGTAATTAATAAATAACAGCGATAGTTACAATAATTTTGGAGACACTTGTATGACTTTAAGTTTAATTGTTTAATTTTACGATCTTTAACAGCGCCTAACATTTTTGTAAACTTATATTAATTATCTTTCTGTAAAACTAGTTATTATGTTTAACAATTTTTAATTTAGCCATAATTCCGATTGTATTCACTGTAAAATCACCGTTTAAATTTGTAATACCATGTTAAGGTAACATCTAATAAAGTAATGTAATGATTATTTTATAAACTTCGGTTTTCAATAGTTTTTATAAAACGTAAAATTTGTCAAGAAAACTCTCCAAGAAAGTGTAGAGTGAGAGAGATAGGAACATATTTTCTCTCTCTCATCTTCCTTCTTCGTCGCACAGTATAGCGTTCTCTCTCGCTCTTGAAGAAGGATACGAGCCGCCGGAAAACACCCTAGAGAAGGGATGAGCGCCGGCTCTCTGTGTTAGAGCATAGGGTTCACCCCGCTTGACGAAACTGTGGTGCTTGGAAGGGAGATCGCCCCCACATCATTGGGCCCCGTTTTCCCGCACTCTTCACCTCGCTCAACATTGAAATATAGGAACAGTTAAAAATATCACAGCCGCCGCCGCACGCATCATCGCTGATTCGACAAGACGCTGACGCCGAGAGTCCTGATTTGATACCGCAGCTTTTTAAGGAAAAGCAGTTTTCCACGCCCATTACCCCCGATGCGACAAAAAGGGAATCACGCGTCCCCGGAGGACAGTCTGCCACCACCATCCAGCAAGACGGAACACGATCAACCAAGGGACAGTCTGCCACCACCATCCAGCAAGACAGAACATCGAGAACATCACTGCCATCACCACCACTACGGGCCTGTTAACTTTTTTTTTCTTGAAAGAGCGTGCAAAGCTCCGTTTCTTGTAATTTAAATATTGAAAATTGGAAAAGGGGAGTCGACTAAGGGCAAATAAAAAGTAAGTTTTTTCAAATATAAACATCTCTGTCTCTTGCTATTTTCTTTTATACCTCACCCTCACCTATCCTAATTCCGGGACGTTGAATTCTTCTGTTGGAGACAACAGGATCAACTGTCCCCTAGACTAGCTAACTCTGCATTCGGCCTCTTAAAGTCGACGGATCAGAGCAGTAGGTGAGTTAGAATTTCGCATTCGGCCTCCTAAGAAACGGAAGAGCAAGGATCGGGAATCTACTCATCTACACTGAGGGAATAGAGTTAAGGTGGTTTTTCCCAAAACCTAACGTCAATTTGGAGTAGTTAGCCATTGCTTGTCCCGGTTTAATGCAGGCAACTGCAAAACCGAAAAGAGCAGAATTATCACGCAAAATACGTGACAGTTACGTCGAATATTGTTGCATAATATTTCTATAATATCTCAGTTAAATATTGGATGGAATATTTCGGAAATAATAATGAAATAATACTAGTAATGTTCGTCCAATTTCTTGAAAATATCACGAAAATATTCATGAGATATTTCTGTAATATTCATGCAATGTTATACGGCCTATAGTTACCTAATATTTCTGTAATATTTCAGTGAAATATTTCATGAAATATTTCAGAAATATTACAGAAATAATACTAGTAATGATCGTATAATTTTTTCAAACGTTTCATGAAATATTTCTGTAATATTCATGCAATGTTACACGGAATATAGTTTTGCGTAATATTTCGGTAATATTTCAGTTAAATATTGCTGTAATATTTCAGAAACGTTTCTAGAAAGATTGAAAAAAATTTCTTCAATCTAACGACGAATATGAAGACATTATTACAGAAATATTTCATGAAATGTTTCTCCGAAAGATTACTGTAATGTACTGCGTTATATTTTCTCGAAATATTGCTGGAATATTTCAGAAACCTTTCTAGAAATATAGAAAAATAATTCTTCGATGTAGGGATGGGTGATATGTATCCATATTTCCATATATCGATATTTTAATCGATATTTTCAAACCCGATATATTAGAATATCGATATTTTATTAGCAAATATCGGATATCGATATGCATACAAATTTTCATGAAAAATAAATTTTAAGCCAAATCGGGCCCACTGCGGTGCTCCCGGTGGAATACTAGTTATTTGCGTGAAAGCGTAGATAAGTGGCAGAAAATAATTAAAAAAAAAAAAAAATTAAAAAAAAACTCAAACCCTAGCAGGTGGAGGAGTCAAAATCTACGCTGAATGAGCGCATGAAAGTAAAATTAAAATAAAATTTAATCCAAAAGCCAGGCGACGGAAACTCCACACAGAAGTAGTGATGCATAATATCAAGCTTCGATATCGATATTAGGTATCTGTATTAATTATTTCTTTATTATCAATACGTACAATATGTTGCTATTATATTATCGATATTTCTGATATCGATAATTTATCCATGTGGACATGAAAAAATGAGCAAAACGTTAATTTAAATAGTTTTTAAACGCAAGTAGGCGGGGGACGCGAGGTCCACGCTTATTAGGAAATTTCGTAGACGTGCAATAATATGCAAGACAATTACTTAAACAAGTTTTTAAAACCAAGTAGCCGTGGGATATGAGGTCTACGCATATAAGGGAATCATGTAGACACTAAAAATAAGCAAAACGATTATTCATATAATATTTAAATCCAAGTGGGCGGGGGATCTGAGTTCCACGCTTATACCGGAGCGCGTCAAACGTGCATACAAGGCATAATATTTGTGTAAATAATTCTTAACCCCAAGTAGGCGGGGGATGCGAGTTCCACGCGTATACGGGAGCGCGTCGGTCGTGCATACAAGGCAAAATAATTATGTAAATAATACTTAACCCCAAGTAGACGGGGGATCCGAGTTCCACGCGTATACGGGAGCGCGTCAAACGGGGCAAAATAATTATGTATATAATTCTTAACCCCAAGTAGGCGGGGGATGCGAGTTCCACGCGTATACGGGAGCGCGTCAAACGTGCATACAAGGCAAAATAATGATTTAAATAATTCTTAACCCCAAGTAGGTAGGCGAAGCAAGTTCCACGCGTATTCGGGAATAAGGCAGACGTGTATATATAGCAAAATAATTATTTAAATAATCCTCATCCCCTAGTAGGTGGGGGATGCTACCGTATACGCGTAGAACTCACATCCCCCGCATAATTAGAGTTAAAAATTGTTTAAATAATTATTTTGCCTTGTATGCAAGTCCGACTCGTTGCCGTATACGCGTGGAACTCGCATTCCCCGCTGACTTGTGGTTAAGAATTATTTAAATAATTATTTTGCCACGTATGCACGACTGACTCACTCCCGTATACGCGTGGAACTCGCATCCCCCGCCTACTTGAGGTTAAGAATTATTTACATTGTAACGGGATGGCTAGTGGGGGAAAATCCCAAAAAGCTACACACCAGCGTTGCCCTAGAACACGGTGCCGCGGGTATCAGACTAAAATGACTTGCCCGGGTTCTGCTGCTGGAATCCCGAAAACAACGCAAAGATCGCACGCGAACTTCGTTTTCCAACTAATTGGATCGCTGAGTGAAAAGCGCGCTCTCGAAGAGTAAAGCGCGCGGTCACCAGACTCAGATATGAAAACGACCAGCGGAGTCGTTTTCCCGCGGAGGCCGCGATATCCGAGAGAAGGTCAGGTTAAGGTCGATAAATGAAGAATAGCCACAACTATTTCACAGCATAATAACCAAGTCTTTTCAAAAATCTTCAAAAACCCAACACGTTAGGGCGCCATTGTAACGCCCAGACTGAAACAAAAATACTTTACATAAAAATACGCGTCACGTTGCGCGCAGACAAGAAGACGCGATCCGCCGCTCGGCATGGGCTGATCAATGTATTTATTTTTGTTGGGCCGGTGAACGCACCACCGGCTGCTGGCCGCTGTAAGCCGAAAATACACAAATAGATCGCTGCGCGGTAAATACAGAGAGGCTTACCGGGAGAGGAGTGCACTCCCCTCGTCGCTCGCTCACGATTCCGCTCCTGCGTCAGGCCTTATCCTCCGGTCAACTTCGGAGTGTTCAGGCCGGGTCCTAACATCCAGCTTGCACCTACAGACGCTTCGAACCCCAGGAGTGGCTCGAATTGTTCACGTGCGCTGCTCTTCGTGGTCGGTACGTGGACGGGCGCTACGCTGAACCGGTGTATCGCACGGTGACCGTTTTCTCTGGACGATCTACGATTGCGTCCGCGCGGTTCGACGATCCGAGAGAATCTGATTCAAAAATGTATCGAGCGCGACTTTGCAACCGCCAAAGTCGCGCAGTCCCCGCGCGCAGCTCGCGAACACATCGTTCGACCGATGTCAACAAACGCTCGAGATGCACGAATTCGCGGGAACGAGAGTCAAACGAGTTCCATCGAATACAGAGAACCGAGATTCTTATTTTCTTCGTATTTTGTCCTGGAACTCCGTTGTAACATAATTATTTTACCATGTTTATACGTCTGACGCGCTCCCATAAACGCGAAGAACTCGCATCCATTGCCTCACTCTCCAAATGCCGCGGGTTGAAGCGCTTCGTGCGCCCCTCGGTCACCTGGTAGAGCGGGCTGGGGGACGGCTTGTCCCGATCCCATTCGGCAACCTCTCCCGAGAACGGCTCGATGGCTGGAATGGGTAACGACCTAAATGCCTCCTTGCATCGCCTTTGCTCAGCCACGAAGTGTGGTCTTCGCAAGGTGCTCGATCCCCCCTGTAATAACAGGACCCTGGCCTTGATTTCCGTGGGGGGAGGGTTTTACTCCTGGCTGTCTTCCTGTGGAGGCGATGCGGATCTTGTGAGAGAGCCTCGTCTCCTCCTAGCCACTGGTGGAGTTCCACCACCGCCTGGCCACTGAGGAATTCGCCCCAGCCTCTCCCTTCCCCTTCGACGTGATTCGGTTCCTCGAACTCGATAAGGACGCCCTCTCTCGCCCCCTCTCCCTCGTCTACCTCTGGGCTTTTGACCGACCCCGGAGAGGTGGTCACTTCCATGGACTCAGTGTCCAAATCCAATATAGGGGGCGGAGTTAGGGCCGCTGGCTTCCTTTTGGGGATACGCGGTGCGTGAGAAGCCGCTGCCTTCCACTTCTCCTCTGGCTCCATGTCCTAGAGCAAGTTCTGCTCTAGCCAGTCAGCATGGCTACCCTGGGCGGGTGGCGATTAGAGTGGCGACAAGTTCAGGGCGAGGCTCAGAGGTCGGATGGTGGGTGCAGAGGCTGACTGATTGGCTCCTGACATTTTCTTTCTTTTTTTTTTTTGTTTTCCTTCCTGAAACAATAGTACGTTATGCCAATTCCATATCCCAACTCCTAACTAACATGTCGACAACATGACAGACCACACAACTCGAAATATACACATAACACTTACTTGCCCCATTGGTTAGTATGCTACTTTACTTTACCACTTGCACGACCCTCTCGATGTTTCTTTAACTCCCTTACATGCACTTTGGGGTTTTTCTGTCCACTCTCCATCTTTAGAATGTACACGTTGGGGGATTTAACCTCCCTAATTTCGTACGGACCCTCCCAATTGGGCGCTAACTTAGCAGAAAGCCCTCGCGGCCCGTTTGATAGCACATGTGCTTTCCTCATTACCATGTCCCCTACTTGAAATCGCACATCCTGACGACCTTTATTATATGTTCTTGCTTGTTTCTGGTGTGCTTTCTCGATATTTTTGATGACTAAGTCACGCAGGGCATCCAACCTTTTCTCACGATCACTCCATACATCGGTTGCTATCGGTGCCTTTGGGCCTTTTGGCTCCACCTCCCGCCGTAAACTCTTCACCGGGGAGGGATGCCTACCGTAATTGAGGAATGCTGGTGACACTCGAGTACTCGATTGGGACGCTGTGTTCATGGCATGTTGAAGCTCGTGCAGGTGCTGGTCCCAGCTCCGATGATCATTCTTCACAAAGGTCGCGATCATCGTCTTTAGGGTGCGATTGCTCCGCTCAACTGGAATGGCCTGTGGATGATACGGGGGGGTAGTTACCCGTGTAACTCCATATACCTCCAAGATCCGTCCTAAGTCCTTGATATCAAACTCCTTGCCATTATCGGTTAACAGGTAGTCTGGTGTCCCCCACCAAAATAAAACTAGCTCTCCAAAGGCTTTTGCTACATTTTTGCCGGTTGCTGTACGTATCGAACGCAACTCGACCCACCGCGTAAACAAATCCTGAAACACCACTACATATTTGTATTGGCCTTTACTCTGGGGGAATTCCATTAAGTCAGCCACGGCCCAAGGACGCTCGATGACTCGACCCCCCATGAGCCCTTTCGGTGCTGTTTGATCCGTCTTATATCGCTGACATTCGCCACACTCTTGAACAAACTGATAAACATCGTGACAAACTCCAGGCCAGTAATACTCCTTCGCGATTCGTTCATACGTCTTCTCGACTCCCAGGTGACCTACCGACACCTCACAATGGGCATCCTCGAGAACGCGAACTCGATATTCTTCGGGCAGCACCAACTTCCAGGCGTCCTCTTCACCCATGACTGGCTCCAAAATGGGGTCGTCGCGTTGCTTATAAATCAGGTCATTCTCGACTCTCCATGACTTATATTTCACAGGATTATTCTGGATTTCTTCCCTACGTCGGATGTACCAAGGATCAGCCTCATGAGTGCCATTTTAAGCCTCGTGAGTGCCATTTTATGTTTCTCGAAAGCTTCTTGCTGCTCGCCGCTCCACTGCATACCTGTGCCTTCTTAATTAACTTTAGCAGTGGTAATTTAATCTCGCTCTCTTGCTCAATAAATCTCGAATACGACCCCATCACCCCCAAGAATCGTCTCAGTTGTTTCCTAGTCTTGGGAATTGGATACTGTAGGATCGGTTCTACCCTTTCTGGGTCTGGTCTCAACCCATCTCGATCCAACAAGTACCCCAAATATCGTACTCTCGAACACCCGCACTCACACTTTTTCCAGTTTACTGTCAACTGAGCGTCTCGAATTTTTGTCAGCACAATTTCCAACCATTTTTGGTGCTCCTTGAACGTCTCTGTTGCGATAATAATATCGTCCAAGTACCCAAATACATGTGGCTCCATCTCCGGGCCAAACAGTGCATCAATCATCCTCTGGAATGTAGCTGGCGCATTAGTCAATCCAAACGGCATTCTCTTGAACTGCCAAAGTCCTGATCCTGGCACCGCGAAAGCAGTGTACTGCCTGCTCTCCTCGTCTAATGCCACCTGAAAGTAGGCGTTCTTCAAGTCTACTCTGGAGATATACCTTGCCCTCCGTAACTTATCCAAAATACCATCCATATTTGGTATGGGATAAGCATCTTTTTTGCTTCTAGCATTTAGGTCTCGGAAGTCGATACAGAATCTCCATTTTCCATCATTACCGGTGCATGCCACCATGCACTCGCAGACCTCTCGATTATCCTAGCTGGAAGCATTTCTCGGACAGCTTCCTGCGCCACCAACCATATTGCCGGTGACCGTCGCCGAGGGGCATGACGTATCGGCGTATGGTCAGTTAACTCGATATGATGTTCCGTGAGATGAGTAGTCGGTAAATAATCCGTAGCCGGCTTGTGAACTAACCGATCTACGATCTCTTTAATTCGCTCTACCTCCGTAGGTGTCATGTCTGTCAATCCTGCACATTCGGCCATGATAGCGTGGCTCGAATCCTCGACATCACTTGCAAAGAGGTGCCACTCCCCCTGCTCTCCACACTTCCACTGTTTACCTGAAAACGCAAGGTCGAATCCTATTCAACCCTAAAATCCATGTCTAAAATAATATCATGGTTGATTTCCTCAACCGCTCGAAACTCCAACAAGCCCAGGTGACCATCAACGTCAATAGCGATACGAAGGTTTCCCTGTACCTTCATTGGCACACCTGATACTCCTTTCACCTGGAGTTGCGAGCCTACCAATGATATCGTTGCACCTGGATCTAATAGCGCTAGATACGACTCACCTCCAACCATGACTCGTATAAAGTTCCTATTATCCAGGGCCGCAGCCTCCACCACATCCTCGACCCCAAAAAATTCCTTGAGTCTTACACTATTTTCTGGAATAGCGTCCTCTCCACACCAAGGTCTAACGCACCCCCCTTCGACACTGGAGGCGCTTCGTCGGGCGACGGCGGAGCTGGAAGGTGTGGATTTGGACTTCCTGAGGCTGGCTCTTACTTTTCCACCCACAATCTCCATGGCTTACTGGATATGCAACCGCTCGGCCCCGTCGTCTTCCTCTTCCGAATCTGGCTGACTTCAGTCATCCTGCGATGATACCAAAACTACCTCGTTACTCACTTTATTTTCCACTTCGCTTTCGCTTCCGGCGTCGCTATTGTCCTCGCTACT
Source organism: Torymus aiolomorphi (assembly GCA_036365515.1). NCBI lineage: Eukaryota > Metazoa > Arthropoda > Insecta > Hymenoptera > Torymidae > Torymus > Torymus aiolomorphi. The sequence continues at coordinate 213,082,406 of CM070874.1, forward strand.
GGAAGGCTGCCAGCTGACCCATATTTTCTCTTTCTTGGGCTCCGATATACCCTCTCCACTCTCTTCCACTCGAGCCGTAACACAAGGCTCATTCCTATTCACACTCGACCCAACTGGCCTCGTAGCACCAGGCTCACTCTTACTCGTACCCGACACACCTTGACATCTCTTACTCGTACTCAACACACCTGGTACCGTGGCACCAACCTCACTCTTACTCATACGCGACACAACTCGACAACTCTTACTCGTACTCGACCCACCTGATACCGCGGTACCAACCTCACTCTTACTCATACTCGACAAAACTCGGATTTCTCCCGCACTCGAACCCGACTCCACTTTGTCAACCTCTCGGTCTGACTTTCCCTCTGTGCTTTGGACCTCTGTCACTCCTGCGCAGGACGCAGGGGCCTCTATTGCCTCCTGGCGGTGTCGTTTCCCAACGCCATAAACAGATGTCGGCAGCTCGGGCACTCACGTACTACTACGTCCTCCTTACCACACCCCTGATATTGTTTTGCCCACCGTGTGGGACAATCTCGAGAGAAATGTCCCTTCTGTCCGCAAGAGTAACACATTCTCTTTGGACACTCAGCAGCTCGATGGCCAACCAACTGGCACACAAAACATAGACCCACAAAAGTCGATCCCCCTTCCGCCTGCGGTGCAGTCGTTGTTGGAAGCGCGTATGGAGCCGGCGGACTGGTGAAGTCAAACGGTTTTCTCGCCTCGTCACCAGTAGGCTTCACCGTTTCTGGCAGGTTGTTCGATGGACGTGGTACTTGGCAGGTTGGATTTCTTCCTGGTTTATTTATCACCTGCCATGGTGGATTATTGGGCATATTAACCACGGCTACCTCCTCCAGCACCACCTTTTGTCGTCCCTTCTTACTTCTCTTTTTGCCTCTTCGTTTCTCTGCTTGGTCGCTATCATCATCATTTGATGATTCTCTGACAGCCGCCACTTTGCGTGTGCTCCGGTGTTGTCCTACATAGCTCGTTCCTGAAATTCTTGATTTTTCTCGACGGGGCGGGGAATGGTATCTTTCTTTGATCGCTTCACGTCGCTCAAATTCCCTTCCATATCTCTCGATTGACTCGAAGCTGTCTAACCTTTTATCCGAGAGATGATCCTGGTACTCTGGGTGCAAGTGGGAGAACGCCAGATTTAGTTGCTCTCTCACTGACGGTCGTCTCGAGATGTACAATAATTCTTCGGAATTTGGTTAAAAAGGGAGATATCTTCTCCTGCGAACCTTGATACCGTGCCCTCAACTCTTCCATCACATCATCTTCATGCAATTCTCCAATGAATTGCCGTTTCAAGGCTCTCTCGAATGTTGCGAAGTCCCATGATTCCATCTCTTCCTGCTTCACATCATACCAGTCACCTGCTTCTTTGTTCAAAACACTTGCGAGGCATGGTAGAAGCTGCTCATCACAGATGCCAGTAGCACGTTTACATGCTTTCAAGCGTGACAGAAATTGCTCTGGCGAATCCTTATCATCACCTGAATATCTCAACCCCCAACTCTTCAATGTCTTAATTATCTGAAGGCTGTAATCTCGACTGATCAGCAGGTTTCCTTGACGGCTCTCTCTTCGTGACCTCTGCTGCCTTGCTTGCAACTCATTTCTCCGACTATTTTGAATGCCAGGAGTTACATAACCTCCCCTCGAGTCATCACTTTGCGGGCTCAGATCGCGAAAGTCTACCCTCAGCCTACTTGATGATACTATAGGTCTGTAATCCTTTGACTCCGAACTTGAACTTTCCGGAAAGATTATTTTCCGATTACGGCGAGGATTGGATCTAGTCAAGTGTTGTTTATTGATTCTCACAAATCGCCCTCCCCTCGGCTCATACGCTTCATCCAAATCCAGGCCCCCTGTATATCTCCTAGATTCCTGGCTATTTCTCGACTTGTCTCCCCCCTGCCCCGTACTCGACATATACAGTGGTTCCTCATCCCTTAGAGGCCCTTGGTGGTTCATCTGGTGTGTCATTGGCAGATGCAATGTAGGCATGTCCCCTCGTGCCTTCGTCACCAACGTCTCGTGGCGTGGCTGCGGTAGCAACAAATAACACCTGTCTATTCCCTTCCGCAATCCGGTATCATCCCCCTGCCTCGAACTTGCAACCGTCTCGGTATTAATGGCAATTCTAGGGATCGGCCCATCATTCATCGATCCGGGATGAACCCTTATCTCTGGCAATATCGCCCTAGAGTGGCCAGCCATGTTCTCTGTCAGCCGTTGTGTGGTATTAATGTCCTCTACCTCCACCGGCAGTGACCGTAGATCATCCCCACCATGTACTTTTTCCTGTTGCTGAAATCACGCCTCTGCTTCCAGCTCACTTCCCAGATTGTGATCGCTGCAGGCCATCACCAGTTCATCCGCTGTTAACACATCCCCTTCAACTGCCTCGTCGGTTTCTGCAAACCACGGTACCTCTGTTACCCCGATCATTCGTAAGCAGGCTCGAAACAACCTTTCCACTTTTGCCCGATGGCTACCTCGATGGTTAAGGTGTAATTCACGGAAATTAGCCTCAACTTCCTCACTCGTCTTCTTCATCGTGTCTCGAAACCTGGTCCTATATTCTCTATTATCACTAAGTTCCCTCATCCTGGCCTGGTATAGATCCACCTTCCTTGCTTTTTTTATTGCCATTTTTAACTCCGTTTGTCACTGACAAGAATAACAAACACCAGAGACACTCGACCCTTGTTTACGATCACTCAATGTTAGCCGTTAACTAAGCAATCCTCATCCGCCGATTTGAACCTATTCAATTTTGTAGTTTCACACTTGATGCTGAAAATCAAAAACTCGATCCTGAAAATTTAAAACCTCAATCCTGAAAATTCAAAACCTCGATCCTGAAAATTCAAACACTCGATCCTGAAAATTCAAAACTCGATCCTGAAAATTCAAAACTTCAACGTCCTTTTCCTCAGTTCTGGAAATGCAATTTCTCAGTTCTTCAGTTGAATCGGTTCAATCGTTTCAAAACCACCCAAATTCACTTATGCCTCCCAAGAGTGACTGTTACTCTACTATTCCGTGTCTACTACGAAATTTCTTCCCGCTCCCAATTAACCGTTTTTCCTCTACACATATAACATAAACTCGACACACATACGCTCGGCTCGACCCACTCGGTTGTTGCTGTTGTTTGTGCATTAATTGGGCGCCATTTGTGACGTTGTATTTAGTTATACCCTCAATCAAATCACTCAGAATTATTAGTGACTCAAACTAAACCAACTGCCACGATTTCCACTATGTATCTTACCACTAGCGGTCCTCTACCGCTGCTGAAACTCCGCTCTCGACAAGGGGGGTCAAAACCCCAGCAACAACCACACTCGGAAATACCTCCGAGGAGATAGCAATTTGCTGATTTCCCTGCAATGATCAGAGTTTCTTAATGACGAGACCTGAAAGAAAACTCGATAGACAACACATGGGAAAACAACAGTCACTAATAAGAACAACTTCCACCATTAGTAATTATTCTACGTCTATTTCTCCAATATAAGAATGGCTGTAATGGCGGTTAGTCGGTCGCGCCGCCTTGGCGTCCTAAAAATGGCTGTTCCCGGCTACTGGCCTGCTCGCCACTGTTGAATCTGAAACAAGTAACACAAGAATGCGAGCTGGATTTTTCTCGATTTGCAGAGGCTGTTAATACTGGAGACAACCTTGGATAGACAGTACCCCTCAACAGCAACTTTGCTGGTCTCGATTTCTCCTACTAACTCGATTCCTAATACAACACGATAAAAACAACTGCCACAATATCACTTGCAATACTCTCTCACCTGTCCGACTTGACGATTATTTACGTGATGCGACAGCAACTATTAGGTGAAACTTCAACTATCCCACTACCTTCGACTAACTCCACAAAATCCTTCCTAGCACAATCTAAACACTACTACTTTCAAGAGAAAATGCGACTGTTCACGGTGGACTCCGTTAACGAAGGGAACCCGGTTTCCGGCTTCTCGAAACTCAAACCCTGTAGCTACTCCCCCCCCCCCCGGCCGCGATTCACTATTCATTGGTGCTTAGCTACATGTTTTGTCCTATTTCTATTAACGTCCATGACTTGCTCTATTTTTGAGTCATGATAGGCTAAACTAGTAGCATGCGCGCTATCTATTCTGCCCGCCGCGTCACCCACTGCCCTGCTCCCGCGCCGCGTATTCTATCTATTGCTACACTGCCTCTATGCCCGTGCTCTATCTACTCCCTCTCCGGTTCTCTCTATCCCCATGCGCGCCTGTCTCTCTCCCATGTTCCCTCTCCCAACCGCATATCGCCATGGCTGCGCGCCCGTCTCGGCCGGCACTCTCTCCCCTACCGCTTACTCCCGCTCCCACCATCTCGTGGGCGCGAGCGAACTGCGCGGCACTCAGTCGGTGGCCGCTCCGCTATCATTCGATTCGCGCTCTCCCGCGGTCGGCTCTCGCTACCGCTCTCCACGTGACTCGGCTCTCTCACGCACCTGGCCCCTCTCTCCGCCAGTGCCTCGCGTTCCTCTCTCGCGCATCCTCGTCCCGCTCGACCCGGCCGCGATAGTGGTGTGTGAATGTGTGCGCGCGCGCATGCTGCTCCTCAGCGACGATGCACGCAACATGGCGGACGCCACAAGCCATGTGCTCGTCTGCTGCAGGCTCCAGACCTGCAGCTGCCTGTGACCTCAACACACAGTATACGTGTGGAACTCGTATCCCCCGCCTACTTGGGGTTAAGAATTGTTTAAATAATTATTTTGCCTTTTATTACACGTGTACGTAACACCCGACTCCAGCTTAAATTCTCTCGTCATTTGAACGCGCGCTCTGTGGCGCGCAGCGTCAGCACCAATCGGCGACAGTCTCTACTGCGCAGACTCGAAGCTGCCGTCTGACTTCGACGCTCTACAATCAACTTCCCAGCGAAAATGTGGCACCACCACTGCACGTATATAGGGTAGCGCATGCGCGTGCAATTCGGTTTTGGAAACTAAAATCTTTCTTCATCAGGGATATTGACTACTCTAGCTATTTGAGGTTTGGATATTTTTTTTTATTTTCATTATTATTTTTGGATAATCTTGATCTTTTGATGTCGATATTTGGAATGTTGATATTTTCAATGCGATACATGTTTAATATCGATATTTATTATCTCGATATTATCGATATGACAATATCGATATTTATTATCTCGATATTATCGATATAACAATATCGATATTTACATGGAATATCGCCCATCCCTTGAGTTCGATCTAACATGGAATATCAAGACATTATTACTAAAATATTTCACGAAATGTTTCTCCGAAAGATTACTGTAATGTATCGAGTTATATTTTTTCGGAATATTGCTGAAATAGTTCAGAATCATTTAAAGAAAGATTGAAAAATAATTCTTTAATCTAACGTGGAATATCAAGACATTATTACTGAAATATTTCATGACATGTTTCTCATGAAATATTTCCAGAATATTTTATAAATGTATCCTAAAATATTAGAAAATACATTTTTAATCAGGCAAGAACATTGCGAAAATATTATAGTAATATTTTATGAAATGTTTCTGTGTAACATTACTGCAATGTATCGCCTTATATTTTTCCGGTATATCGCAGAAATGCGAAATATTTAAAAAAATTTTTAAAGTTTGGATCTCAGAGACGCAGCGCTCAAAAAATTTGAGGAAGTCCTTAAAATTTTTTTTATTATCTTTTAATCATTTGTTTTTAAAAGTATGGGGCCTATAAACAGGAAAAAGTAAAAAAAACCACACAAATAACTATCATATGCTGTTTTATCAAAGTTAATACATATACAAATAATTGTATTCGCATGATCTGTGAGTGGTGCATTTTTTATTCTAGTTATTACAAGAAAATATTCACATTGAGGAATAAGAAATATTCCCATTTAAGTTGACAACTTACGGTAATAGAGAATGAATTAATAGCAATAAAAAGCATATCTGTAAAATTGACTCTCGTGCTTGTCAAAACTTTCATGCTAAAATTTGTTGCTTCAACTTTTTCTACCTGCTGTAATATTATATATTTTAACAAATAAAATATATCTGTATTGTGTAAGTATAGTAACTAAATTTATTGGTCAACAACCTCACACTTGAACAATAGACAAACAATTAGTTTCCTTATTTTATATTGCACTGCCAAATAGGCTTCATAAAATACTTTCCTTTATAACAAATGGAAAAAGTAAAAAACATTTTTTTGATGTTATGAATCTAAAAATTCATTTAAAAAAATATCAATTACTGTCCTTAAATCTTGAATGAATTTGACTAATAAAATTGGATGTAACTAATTACAGGCACGTCTGTCATAAGAAATATTTTTCTAACTACACTCATTTTATTTCATATCTATAATGTAATCTATACAACACATATTCTATAAATAAAAATACTGAGAATATATCGTTACAATAAGAAAACTAGGTTTATTTAATCTGACAAACTCACTTGTTAACCACAGTCAGTTGTCAAATTTTTCCCATAACTTACTGTCATAACAGTAAGATATATTTCACTGAAAGTTTGATCGTGAAACATTACACGAAGCTTTCAGGTAGATAAGTATCACATGCAATATTCCAGAAACTATTACGGAAACCTTCCATTAAAGGCAACAGAAAAATTCCAGTAAGCTTAAGGGAAGATTACAAAACAGTTTCGTGAATCATTCCCGGGATGTATTGCATTAAACATTAAGAAAACTTTTTTTGAAAGATTACGGTAAACATTACTGAAATATTTTCGAAATCGGTGTTTAGAAATTTTTTAATTATTAAAAAAAAATTTTAATGTCGACAAGTAGGAATCTGCATTTTTGTCATTTCGATGCAATTTTTCAATGAGTCTATCTCATAATCGTACTAAAAGAATCTCTAAAAAAATTCTGAGTACTGTATTTGCATATAGAGAGGACGTGAAAACTGTGTTCCAAATTAGTGTTTAAAAGTTAAATTATTAAATAATCAAATTAGCTTAATTTTGGACTCCAGATAGCCTAAGAAAAGGAATTTAATGAAAAATATATAGTAGCATTTTTTCTGTTATAGCTTATCAAGTCTTCGATTTGAAAGGTCTACCTTCTTAAGGCCAAGTGGAGTCTCAAATCAACCCAATTTCATTATTCAATAAATTAACGTTATTCAAAAACGTTAATTTGGAAAAACACAATTTTGACGTCCTTCCTATATTTAAATTCTGTTCTCAGATTTTTTTAGCGATTTTATAAGTACTATCATGAGATATACTCGTTGAAAAATTGTATCAATATGTCAAAAATACAGATTCCTACTTATCGACATTACAATTTTTTTTCAATTAAAAAATTTCCACAGTTTTTTGGAAAAACACAATTATGAGGCCCACCGTATATTTAAAAATAGTATACTCAGAATTCTTTTTTAAGCAATACTATTAGTATTTTCATAAATTATTTAATGAACATAATGAAATACTAAGTATAAAGAAATGTTTATTATTATTATTATTATTTTTACAAATGTGTATTCTTATTATAATTTTTTATTTATTTTTTTTATAAAAACATGTTTATTCAGAGTAATAATTCAAGTTAATATTTTCTTTATTTAGAAAAATATATTCAGTATACTGATTTGATTTCTACCTTACCGGCACTATATTTTTTTAATTTATCGAATTAAATAAATAATTTTTGAAAACCATTAATATTTTAAATAAAAAAAATCATCAAAATAATAACAATTGTATAATCGTAAAACGTGCATCTTATATAGATGAAAATGTCCGGACTCCAAGCGAGCGATAGCGTAACGGATAGCGTGCGTGCGTTGTAACCCAAAGGTCGTGGGTTCGATTCCCGGTAAGGTAAAAAAATTTTATGTAAAATTTTTTCTGCGATTGTAAAATGGCGATTAATATTATAGAAATAAGTTCTAAATAATATGCGAGAAATGTAATACTTATAGATAATTTCTAATATTTATATCTTTAACTTCCCACATAGCATGAAATATTCCAAAGCAATATGACACGTAATATTTCAAAGTAATTGTGACATGTAATATATTTGAAATATTAAAGTAATATTACATGAAACATATAACAAACATTTATTTTAAATATTACTGAAATATTCATATAATATTTATTGTAATATTTCCTGAAATATTACGTCAAATACTTTCCATAACATTTTATGGAATATTTCAAAAATATTACAACTATATTGATTGAAATATTCGTCTAATTTTTTTTAAACATTTCACGAAATATTTCTGTAATATGCTTGCAATATTACAAGGAATATTGTTGCGTAATATTGCCGTAACATTTCAGTGAAATATTTCATGGAATTTTTCGGAAATATTACATGAAATATTTCATTAAACGTTTCAGAAATAATTCCGAAATATTTCATGAAATATTGCAGGATCATTTGAAATAAAAATGGGTAATATTATAGAAATATTTCGGAAATATTACATGAAATATTTCATGAAACGTTTTGCAAATAATTCGGAAAAACTTCATCAAATATTGCAGGATTATTTGAAATCCGCATGTGTAATATTATAAAAATATTTCAGAAATATTTCATGAAATATTTCATGAAACGTTTCTGAAATAATTCAGAAATATTTCATGAAATATTGCTGGATCATGCAAAATCAAAGTGTGTAATATTACAGAAATATTTCAGAAATGTTACATGAAAAATTGCTGGATCATACAAAATCAAAGTGTGTAATATTACAAAAATATTTCAGAAATATTACATGAAATATTGCTGGATCATACAAAATCAAAGTGTGTAATATTACAAAAATATTTCAGAAATATTACATGAAAAATTTCTGAGAACATTACTGAATTATTTCAGTAATATTTCAAGTAATATTTCAAATTCATATTCTAGGCGGACATAACAATATTTCAGTAATATTTCATAGAAATATTTCTGTAATATTCCGAATCTTAATCTGCAATATTACAAAAATATTACAGAAATATTTCATGCTATGTGGGGTTTGTCGTTGTAATTGAGATTTATACTCTTGGAATGTAAGGATAGGTCGTCGGCCCGGAACTTTAATAATTACAAGGATAAATTCAATAAACGAAGGTAAAACACATCGTCTACAAAAATCGTCAAAAATGCAGCTTTAAAAATACAGGGTTCGCCTCTAATTTTGCAAAAACAACTCCGGAATACAGTTTATCAATTACAACTACAACCCGCTCACGAAAAGAAATATCGCAAAAAGTCCCAAATAGAAGTTTTAGAGTATAAATTATACATAACAATCACTTATCACTTTTGTATATCCTTCTCCTACTCCTCATCAAGGTAGGTGGTTATCAAAAGGCAGCCATATATGCTTTTGCATGGCAGCCATATTGCTGAGCAAAAAAAATTATTGGTTGACTATTATAAATTCGTAACAATTAGTTAGTCAAATTCAAATTGGGGTATTAGTCTATATTGTGGTATTAGCCAAAAGTGCCGCCATCAAAAACCCTTCGCAGGCTCTTTACAAAAAAGGTCGCACGCTCCTATTTCCGCCAAATATTGCGAAACTATATGGTTCCAACTATTATAAATTCGTAATTCTTAGTTGAATGCAAATTTGGGTATTAGTTTATATTATATCTTTAGATCGTCCATGAGCAGAAACTTTCTACGCAAAAAGGCTTCACATGCTCTTTACAAAAAATGTTGCGCACACCGATTTCGGGGAAATCCGGCAGAAAAATGTTCTGTAAACGTCTAGAAATTGTCAATTATGATGAAATTCATTGATTACGCCCATCTTGACTTGTAGATGGGGTTGGGAGCCAAAAGGGCCGCCATCAAAAACGCTTCACATGCTCTTTACAAAAAATGTTGTGCACAACGATTTTGGGGAAATGCGGCAGAAAAATATTCTTTAAACGTCTAGAAATTGTTAATTATGATAAAATTCATTGATTACGCCCATCTTGACTTGGAAATGAGTTGGAAGCCAAAAGTGCCGCCATCAAAAACCCTTCGCAGACTCTTTACAAAAAAGGTCGCGCGCTCGTATTTCCGCCAAATATTGCGAAACTATATGGTTTGAACTATTATAAATTCGTAATTCTGAGTTAGTTGAATGCAAATTTGTGTATTAGTTTATAGTATATCTATATATCGTTCATGGGCAGAAAATTTCTACACGAAAAGGCTTCACATGCTCTTTACAAAAAATGTAGCGCACACGGATTTCGGGGAAATCCGGCAGAAAAATATTCTTTAAACGTCTAGAAATTGTTAATTATGATGAAATTCATTGATTACGCCCATCTTGACTTGGAAATGGGTTGCGAGCCAAAAGGGCCGCCATCAAAAAGCCTTCGCAGTCTCTTTACAAAAAAAGTCGCGCGCTCGTATTTCCGCCAAATAGTGCGAAAGTGTATGGTTTCATTTATTATATATTGGTAATTCTTAATTAGTTGAATGCCAATTCGGGTATCAGTTTATATTATATCTTTATATCGGTCATGGGCTGAAACTTTATACACAAAAATGCTTCACATGCTCTTTACAAAAAATGTAGCGCATACGGATTTCGGGGAAATCCGGCAGAAAAATGTTCTTTAAACGTCTAGAAATTGTCAATTATGATGAAATTCATTGATTACGCCCATCTTGACTTAGATATGGGTTGGGAGCCACAAGGGCCGCCATCAAAAACCCTCCGCAGGCTCTTTACAAAAAAGTCGCGCGCTCGTATTTGCGCCAAATATTGCGAAACTATATGTTTCAACAATTATATATTGGTAATTCTTAGTTAGTTGAATGCAAATTCGGGTATTAGTTTATATTATATCTTTATATCGTCCGTGGGCAGAAACTGATGACTGACTTTGTACATATTTGGTAATCATCTTTCGAAGTTGGACATCAATAATGAAAGGAATACATAAAATATCATAATGTTCAAAAATACAATATATTATTAAAACTTTTGTAAATGAGTTGATCGTATACTTTTTATCAATGTTAATTTATGTTGTGTAAAACATTTACTTACATTGGAATAACTGATGAATATAATTCTAGGCTCCTGCTCACACCTATAACATAACAAATACAAGTAAACATTTTTATCATTTTAGATAACAAACGTAGATAGTATATCTTACCTAATTAAGTTATCGATGCATTAGAAAAGCGACATTTTAATTCCCTTGAAGTGATCGACGACCCCATATACCTAAATCCATTTCTTTGAATAACCTGAATTTAATAAAATTTAAAATTACATAATTTTTCGAGGTAGTACCTCTCTTTATTTTTTTATAAATCAGCATATGGTTGCTATCATGCATATCAATTGAGTTATTTTAGTATTGTTTTTATCGTTGATATTTTCTGATATATGCGCCAATAAGTATGTAAGTAAGTAAATCATGCATTTTAAGAGAACACAATAAAACACAATTATCTAACATCATATTTAGCATTGTCCCATCTGGCTATGGAATGTGATTGTTAAATAAAATATTTGTATATCGATTATGATGACACGTTTGTAATTAATTTTTCTGATTTGGATATAAAAACCCTTCTCCACCCCTGTACTAGACAGGCTTCTTCTTATACATACACATATAGTATGATTGCCATTATGGATATCTGTGAAATTTTCTTAGTATTGCTTTTTGTTCATATTTTTTTATTTTTTGCATGTAGTAATAAAGTTAAACCATGCCTTTCCAGACAACATAGGAAAGCATAAATGGTTTGGAATATTATTTGTGGTGATATATCATGGTAAAATGTGATTGTTATATTATGATTGTTCTGCATGATTTTAATAAAAAATTCCCTCCTCCACCCCTGCAAAAAGCAGGCTATAACTTGCATTTCAAATTTATTAATATTTTCTGATTTTTGGCATGCAGTAATAAAGTTAAACGATGCATTTCCAGGCAACATAGGAAAGCATAAATGGTTCGACATATTATTTGTGGTGATATATCATGGTAAAATGTGATTGTTATATTATGATTATCATGCATGATTTTAATAGAAAACCCATCCTGCACCTCTGCAAAAGGCAGACTACTTATGTTTCTACTTTGTTAAAAAATTAATTCATGCTTGTATTATTATGACAACGCTACTTAATATTTACAGAAAAAAAATTAAAAAACAATCATCAGTAATTGAAAACAATTATCATGCAGTGAAAAAAGTTTTATGAAGAACATGTCAAAATTATATATCTCATGCTCGAGGAAAACATTGCAAAGTACGTTCGCTTATTATGTTAACTAAGTGTTGTCTCATTAGAGAAGCATTTAGAGAATAATTAACCGTCGATGGGTCAGAAGCGAAAGCTATTTCGGTAACAAATGCAGCCGCATAAATGCCACAACTGACGGCATCTGGTTGTCTGATGACTGGAACGAATATAATATCATCTGCATTAATGTAGTCATATCGTGTTCGTAAATATTTTTTTTTCTTGTTCATGCAGAAAGTTATATTCTAAACAATTAAGACTATCGTAAATAAACAAATCGTATCCATTAAAAAATACACATATCCAATGTTGAAATTGGTTACCTCCCACTATTTGTATATGTTTTATTTTTGAACAACATGAATTTCAATATTTGGTAAATATCGTCGAACAATTTTCATAAATGCTTCGATAACATCGTCAAGTAAAAAATCATTAATAGCCATTATATTGGAAATGACTTGATTAATATTTATTGCAGAATTACATACATCAAGTGTTTCTTCACATTCTTCATTACATAAAGCAGAATGTGGGCCATTAGAAGTTTCTTTGGATTTTTTAATATTTAACTTAGAAATTTGGTCGATATTATTTCTTTTCCGAGATCCAATAGCAGACATTTTTTTCAACTGCTCTCTCATTTTAGTAAGTATGGAATTTTTCTTTATTGTAGATTGGGAAGACTTCAAATCTACGTTTGCATGAGTTTCTTCAACACCATCGTTATAGTATGATTCATACATATTTACATTATCAATGACAGTCCAATCGATTTTCTTAGGCTCAGATTTTGTTTTATGTGCTACCTGTTTGATGTTGTTATTGTTTTCTAATGATTTTTAAGAACTCGAGCTGCAGCTCGACTTTCTTTTTCAGTTTTAGCTTTTTGATGATAAGTGGGCTCTTTGATAGGCATATTTCTACGTACGCGACTATCAACAATTTCTGGTAATAAACATTTTATGTAAAATCTTGTCAACTTGGGCTCCATTTTAGTCTCCCAAAATTGTTTGTCATACTCTTCCCTTACAATATGAATGCCTTTTGGAGTATATAGAATGAACAAGCAATAATTCCTTTGACTGATATGGAGAGATCCTTGAACTTGATAATAATATGAATGTTTTCTATTTAATTTTTTAACATTTGTTGGATGAAAAATATCTCTAACATGCTTTATTTTTTTAATTGCTTGTAAGGATGTCAACTCTCGGGCAGTATATGGCGATTTTATTTGAATCATTCCATCTTTTCCTATTTTTCCATCTAAACTTGCACCCAAGTATGGTTTTTCACTGTCGATTAATAAACCAGCTGGTTCGATTTTAACATTCATTTTCTTTTCTACTAAATGAGTAGCAACTTTCTCCTTGTCATGGCCATATTGTAGCTGAGGTAAATCTAATGGGATGGGGTTTAATATGCCCTTAACAGTCACTGCGCAGGATGTAGAATCTCGTAATTTGCAAATTAAACCAAATTTAGATGCTGTTAACAGCTTTCGTCTTCTTTCATACCACTCATCTGATTCGTTTTGTTTAACAGTATTTTTTTCAATTTCATCTCGATTGTCTTCATCCGTTTCTAACTGTTGAAAGTGATTACGGACTAACTCATCATAAACTTCTTTTGAAACATCCGGCTCCTGATGGTTATCTCCATATTCTTACTCGTCGTCTTTAAACGCTACTGTCTTTTTTTCCTTGCCTGTTGACTGAGATAATAATTTATTCGCTAATATTTTAACTTGATGATGTGCCTATATCTCAATAGCAACATCAAAATCTTCATCGACAGGCCACTTAATGTTCCATATACAGATCCAGTATTATATTGTACTGCTCCAACCAAACACCTAATATAATAAGAATCTACGAAAGCGTCATTAGTACGTTTCCCGTCCACACATTTTGCGATTAGAGAATTGAAGGTTTCTGCAGCATTTGTTGTCACTTTACGCAATAAACTTTCAGTATAGCAAATTACTTTTTTAACCGCTTCTTCTATACTGTCATAAATACGGCAAGCCTTTAAAACTGGAATCAAATTCTTTTCATTTTTGCGTTTAGAGCAATTCAAACCTCGACTCTTGCAATATTTATGTTGCCCATAAACGTGATTCACAACATTTAAAATATCTCGTTGGAGCTCTTTTACTTTCTCTTTGTGTGGACAATTTTGTTTTATACGTTGATTTATGTGAAACATTATTGCTTTACAAACTCTAAAAGCTGATTTTTTAATATATTCTCTAAAATTGAAAATGTTACAACTTACTGCATATCGATTGATTTTACTTTTAGAAGCATCTACAATCTTATTGCACATACTTCGAAATAAATGATTGCAACAATATAATCTACCAACACGTATACCGTATTTTCCGTATACGTCATTTTTTATCAAAGCATTGTACATAGCACTGTCTCCATCACCAATGTATGTTTTATATATTAAATTGTGCGTTTCTACACTCTTTTGAAAACTTTTTATAATACAATCGGTTTCCATGCTGGAAGTACTTTGTTTATAGCTCCAATTTTTGAAGCATCTATGTGCTCGTGGTTTTCTTTGTAATTTTGTGGCTTTAAAACACGTTAAACAGAACTTCTGTCTGATTTCAAAACTCCATACTTTCTTTGTTTCAACGCCAATAATAACGCCAACGCAGAGTAATGATTCATGTTTCCCAGATCTATAACTTCGTTTACCATAGCCACCGTCTCGTTCAACTTCTATCCATGGAATACCATTAATAACATGCCCTTTTTCGATAGCAATCTGCCTCTCTATTTCTCCAGCTTTCTTCATTTCATCGTTTGCTGCTTGTTCTATAATAGGCACCAGCGATTTTCTAAGTTATATAAGTTGATGGCGACATACACGATATGTTCATTCTCGCACATAGTTGCTTCAAGCCTTCATAACCTGTCCCAGTACCAACAGTTGCTGATACGCTCATTTTATTGATAGGGAAACGCTTATGTTTTTCTTCCTCGGAGGAAATCCACTGTTGAAATTTGCAATTAGTGCATTAAAAAAAAATTTTTGTGCCTAAACCTTTTTCTACTGAATCTGTGGCATTAATATCAGCAGCAGAACATTTAGTAAAGGAATGTTTTCTGTAAAGATCAATGAATGACTGCAAAAAATAATTAATATCGACAATTCTCCTGCCTTTAAAGTCTAAGCCATTCAAAATATTAGTGCTTATACTAGAAATCGCAGCTATTTCATGTTCAGCAGTATAATCTTCAGCACAGTTGCAAACAACGTTCTTGACATGTAGTATCTTCGCTTTCAACGTCTGCAGTCTCATTCTGAAAATTAAGATTTGTTGCTGTATCGAATACTTGCTTAGTTCGATTATTACAATCACTAGAAATCGCAGCTCTTTCTTTAGAGAAATATAGAGTATCTTCGTTTTCAAAGTCTGCAATTTCATTCTCAACATTAACATTTGTTGCTGTATCTAATACTTGGTTATTTCGATTAGTGCAGTCACTATTAGCATTATTGTCATTTTGAAATTGATAAAAAAAATATCGTGACCGATATATAAGAGAGAGATATGGTCATCTTAATGAATTTTCTTTCGTCTTTAATATTATCCTTTTGTAACCTTTGTTCATTTGTTGAGCATACTTTGCACGTCGCAATGCAGAGTATTCGCCAAGGAAGGGAAGTGGACTCGGTCGTATAATAATAAGGCAACTATCCGTCATCACAAACGAGTCACTCTCTTTATTACGTCCTACCCTCTACTCCTCGGTTACAAGACTGACTTCCACACTCTCCCGCTCGCGCTCTCTCTCCCTCCCCACTCTCGTTATATGCGATTTTACCGACGCACGCTAACACTCGGCCATTCTACTATTGTGACTCGTCATCGAGTTATTATAAACGGTGAACAATCTTTTATTAAAAAAAAACTTTACAAAAATATTGTTATCATGTTAATCATAAAAAAAAGAAAACATAGTTATCATTTTAATATAGTCATTTGTATACTTCGATTTTTTTTTTTTTAGATTTGATCTTTAAACAACTCTAAATCTTATTGTAAGTCTGGTCACTCATTCTTCCAATCATTTCAACTCTCACACCTTTTACCTTACTCTATTTTACCATAACAATACTGGTCATAATATCTCACATTTAAATGAAATATTATCTTTATCGCGCATATAGATATTTTAAAAATAAAAGTATTTTAACCTTAATGGTAAGTTCTTCGGACGACTTGATCGTCTCACGACTTCTCCGCAATCTTCCTTTTCTTCTATAATCTTGTTGTTCTCTTCTTGAGCGTCTTCGGCATCGGTGGTGGGAATGGTCGGCTGATTTGCCCCATGCGTACACTCTTCCGCAGTAACCGTTATGGGGTGTTTTGAGTCTGTAGTATTTAGTGGCTCTTGCTCTTCGGCCTCTTCCGTTTCCGACAGGTCGCCGTCGCTCTCTTCGTCGAACTGTTCATCTTCAGTGCATGGCTTCCACTGCTTGAGCTGGGACACGTGCGCGGTGGTTGCGTAACGCCGTCTTCCGTCCTCCTGTAGATCCATCAACCCGTAGGTATTGTGAGGCAGTACTTTGTAAACCACCAGTGGCCCTCTATATTTGGCTTGTAATTTGGTACTATCCCCCGTAGCTACTGGAGCAGTCTTCATGTACACTATCTCTCCTATATCGTAGAATACATTACGGTAGCGGCTTTTATCGTAGTGTTCCTTGTACTTTTCTTGATTGCTTATAATCCCAGCACTTACGGCCCCTTCTATAATTTCTGGACGTTGATACCTACGCGACTCTTCTTGTTCCGTAAATATTCTAGCCGGGCCCTCTTTGGAGCGATGCGAGTATCCGTACAAGAGTTTGAAGG
The DNA here is from genome assembly GCA_036365515.1 of Torymus aiolomorphi. Lineage (NCBI taxonomy): Eukaryota > Metazoa > Arthropoda > Insecta > Hymenoptera > Torymidae > Torymus > Torymus aiolomorphi. The sequence goes on from CM070874.1 coordinate 213,099,608, forward strand.
GCGTCTTATACGTAGTTTTATTATACGAGTTGTTGAGACTTACTGCAATATCCTGAAGATGCTTGTCCCAATCTCAACCATCTTCTTCTTCGGAAGTCGCTTGTAGTACAGGAAGTAGTGTACGATTCACTCGTTCCACTTGTCCATTCGCTTGAGCGTGACGTGGAGAATTCAGAGTGTGGTGAATCCCGTGTTCCTTACAAAATTCCGCAAATTTGTTTGATGTGAAACATGTACCCCTATCCGTGATTATCCTCTCTGGGGGCTCCAAATCTTCTCACGAAGTCCTCCATGCATTTTATCACGCCTTCCGCTTTCGTGTCTCGGCATGCCTCTAAAACGACGTATTTAGTTAAGTTATCGATTATTACTAATACATACTTATTTTTGCGTAAGTTCGTAATAAACGGCCCTAGGTGGTCTGCATGTACGATAGCAAACGGTCGCTTTCCTGGCTGAATAGGATGTGGCTCGCCAGGCTGTTTTCCTGTGAGTGCCTTGCTCGCAATGCATTGTAGACAGGCGCGGATATATTGTCGCACATAGCCTCTCATTCCTGGGAAGAAGTAGAACTCGCTTATTTTTCTCAATGTTCTATCCAATCCGAAATGACCTTGCAAGTCATGGAAGCGTACAACAAGGCTTTTCCTCATAGCCTTTGGAATGAATAACTTTAGATCATCTCCGTTATGATGGTACAACAGTCCATGCTTTAGAATGTATCCCTTCACCTCAGATTTTTCAGATGGTGAGCGTTCTTTTTCATTTTTGTGCAGGATCTTAATTTTTCTTTGGATCTGCTCATCCGAAATTTGGTACAATTGTATCTCGTCTCTTTCGTTCACGACTGAAAACATTGTCCCGTTGCTTGGAGTGTCTTCTCCTACTGAGTGCGGCACGCGACTCAATGCGTCGACATGAGCCATCTTCTCACCTGGCCGATGTCGTATCTCGCAGTCGTATTCACTTAGTAAGTTCTGCCATCGAACAAATTGTAGATTTTTCGTTCGGTTCACATTTACGTAGATCAATGCCTGGCAATCCGTGATGATTGTAAACTTTATATTAATTAAAAAATTGCATAACCTTGTCACAGCCCATATTATGGCCAACATCTCCAGCTTACTTGAGCGGTAATTTTTCTCAGCAGGGCTCGTACTTCTACTAATGGCATAGACACGATGAACCTTTTTATCATTCCCACGCTGGAGTAGCATTGCCGCTAGTCCTGTAGCAGCAGCGTCCGTGTGGAGATCTGTTTCTCTCGTCGGATCGTATAATTGGAGAATCGGTCTAGTCGTCAGTGCTGTCTTCAAGGTTACAAATGCATTTTCTTCCTCAGCCAACCATTGATAACGTACGTCAGATTTTAATAAATCATACAATGGTTGTGCTTTTCTAGTAAATTATGGTACGAATCGCCTGAAAAAGCTGAGTAGACCTAAATATCGACGTAACTGATGCACGTTCGCAGGTGGTGGGTAGTTCTCTATCACTTGAACTTTGCACCATCCAGGTTCTACACCTTGTGAAGAAATTTCCATGCCTAAATATGATACCTTTTCTTGCAGAAATTCACATTTTTCTAACTTGACTGTTAGACGTGCTTTTCGCAGTGCTTCAAAGACTAATGTTAGGCGTTCTAGTAAATCCTTCCAATGTTTTGCCGCAATAAGTACGTCGTCTAAGTAAAAGAGCACTGTATGCTTACGTAAAGGTTCCAGTGTTTTCTTCATCAATTTAGAGAAATAGAACGGTGCGTTTGTGAGCCCAAATATCATACGTGTAAATTCTCCTGTATCGTCTGATGTGATAAATGCTGTCTTCTCCCGGTCTTCTTTGGCGAGTGGCATTTGCAGGTAACCGTGTGCCAAGTCAAATACAATGAACAGGTTGCTGTCTCGTAACAAGGTCATATGTTCATCCATATTTGGCAGTGGAAAATTAATTTTCTCCGTCTGTCGATTTAATGAGCGGTAATCCACTACTAGTTTATCCAGCCCTGTTTTCCAGTTGACCAACAGTACTGGACTAGCGTAAGCCGACTCTGTCTCTGTCACAATTCCCAGCTTTTCCATTCATCCACAATAGCCTTGATTTTCTCCCTCTCCGTATTACTCACTGAATAGGGCTTTCTTGCTATGGGCTTACTTCCGGGTATTTCCTTTATTTCCATCTCCACATAGTACGTACATCCTATCTCCTCAATTGACATGGCGATGCAATCTCGGTACTCATTGAGAATCCGTAACAGTTCCTCTTTCGCCTCTACAGGTTGATTTTCGCCAACTTTGATATCAGACTCCGTAATTGTGGATCTCTTTGTGGATAAGATTGGCGGAATGCTCGTTAGCTCACCCGCTTCAGGTATATTTTCTCCACCAAAAAGCTTGTCCGTAGTTCCGCTAAAATTTAGAATAGGTAATGAATAGTCATTCTTAGAATCGTGTACAGATATAAAATTTATAGTGCCGGGAGGCAATTCTACGTCTTTAGACACTGTGATAGCGTCCGTCACATTTACTTCTGTCTTTTTCTTTTATATATCTTACGTGTGGCTGTTCTGTGAACGATCTACCTATAATCATTGCGACTGGTTGACAATCATCGGGGACAACACGCACTGGTACGTCGTCCACTTTCACGTCATCTATGATGAGTCGCCCACGTACATAACCTAAAGAATTTACCTTGAACTCCTGCGGACCGAAGCTCCTCAAAAGCATCGTCTCCCTTACTACTGGCAGGTCGTACGTGAGAACCGTTGTAGTAGTCACTGTGCACTCTGAACTGCCGGCGTCGACGAATGCTAAGACGACGTGTCGCTCCAACGTCGCTTCTTTGAAATATTTATTTGCTGTGTGAGCCGCTGTTCCTTCCACTGTCCTCATGGTTCCAGTTTTGTTCTCGTCGCTCCTTTCCTTCTTCACTGCGTTGTTGAAAGCTTTGGGTTGTTTAGTTAAAACTTTGCCTGGACAATCCTTTGACATGTGGCCATAGCGATTGCAAGCAAAACATTACGGCTCGCCTTTGTCGTTGCGTGCGGGAGCTTGTCTGCTCGCGAGTTCGTTCTGCACGGGCTTTTCGTCGCTTCTCTCGGTCAGCCTCGTATCACTCTTTACAGGTTTCCCCGTTACCGACGGTCGTTTATTGTTTGCAGGGTCGATTCGTGTAGAGCGTCTTTCGTAGCTCTGCTCAATTATTCGTTGTTGCTTCAAAAGATCGTGAACCAAATCATCATCGTCAACATGGTTTCGAGACGCTACGTAATTCTTTCGACCATAAGCCTATTAAAATTTGCTCTCGAGCATCTTCAAAATGCATACTGACTTCGCCACACAATTTCAACTTTTCGTGGAAATAGGTATTTATATTTTCTCCTTTTGTTTGTACTCGGTTAGACATTCGGTTCCATAAATCATTGAGGCTATCTTCTCCGATAAATGTTTTCGTAAAAGCTGTGTGAAATTCGCGCCATGTTGTCACGTCCGGCCTCCTCAATAACCAGTGTCGAGCGCCACCTCGTAAATGTGACCGCTCGGTTTCGACCGCGTAAGCTTCTGGCCAATGATGTAACCGTTGGCGCCTGACAATTCCACGAAGCCATTCTCTAGCGACCGTATTACCTTCTTCGCCGTTGAACGTTCGAATGTCCTTACTTAAATCTGGTACAATATGAAAAGCTGGTGGTTGGTCTGCTGGCATGTTAGCGTTCTGTTGATTCGTCATAGCCTGTGTCAGAAGTCGTTCTAGCCTTTCGTCTTTGCGTTGTAAGAGCTCATCGCGCTGTTCATTTTGAACGAGAATCATGGCTATTAAATCCGCTAAGGGCGGCTGCTCTCTGCGCCCTGCACACCCATATGTGCCAGCCGCCGGTGCGTCTGCCTGTTGGTCAACTCTGGGAGGAATAAATTGTGGTTGCTGGTCGTTTTCTTTTCTGCGTGCAAACTCGTTCGCCCGTTCTAGCACGTTGGCTCCATCTGTCGGCGTTATTGGACGTTGACCGATTTCTCGCAACGGTGGCGTCATGCCTCTGAGCAAATTCCGCGAACCGGCTAACGTTACCAACGAACGACTTCTACGCATTCGATTATCAAAGGAACATTGAAGTGATACATTCTACCTTTTCCGGTAAATTCACCGACTGGCTTGATTTTAAAGATCTATTTAAAGCTACCATCATCAAAGATGAACGGCTCTCTAATTCAGAGAAATTGCAACAATTGAAAACGCACGTTCAAGGAGAAGCAGCTGATATGCTCAAAACAATTCAAATTACAGATCTCAACCTCCCTATTGCCTGGAAAAAGTTAGAAGATCACTATACAAACAAACGTCGACTTTTTACCATTTATACCAAGACACTACTCGATTTGCCTGCCGTAAGTTCCGATTCTCCATCTCAATTACAATCCCTTCTTAATTCAACAACAAATGCCATCTCCGCTTTAGAGCAACTCAAAAGGCCAACCAATCAATGGGACGATCTTCTCGTGCCTATCATTTCTCATAAGCTTGATTTCAAAACCTTATGCGAGTGGGAAAAACAAGTTAGTAAATGTGCTGATCCCTCTACTTTTGTCCAACTTAGTCTGTTCATCACCGAACGTATTAATATTTTAGAAATCACCTCCGTGCCTAAGTTAAGTAAATCCAAAACTCCAGAAAACAGATCAATTAGCTCCCATGCTACGTTCACCGTCAAGTGTGTCTTTTGTGCAGATGCACATTTCATTACCCGTTGCGACGCCTTCAAAGCCAAAACCGCAAGTGAGCGAAAAATCTTCGTAGAAAAAAGGAAGTTATGTTTCAATTGTCTAGGGTTTCACCCGATCAGTAATTGCCGATCTGACAGAAGATGTATCATATGTAGCAAACAACACCATACGCTTTTTCACGAAAATACAAATACAAGTTCTCACGTGTCTACCATTGAACCCATACATAATCACGTCGCTTTCACTGGTCCCTCTTTTACTACCAACACTGAGCTGCAACTAAGTTTAGTAGCTCAAAGCTCCGGTGTAGAACCTGTTCTTCTGGCTACCGCGTTGGTGAAATTACGTGGTGCTGATGGCAGAATTCATACTGCTCGAGCTATGATAGATCCTGGATCCCAAAGTTCGTTTGTATCCGAGGTGTTATTAAAGAAGCTTGAACAACCATACTCTGCCACGACAGTGCCGTTGAGTGGTACTGGAGGTTATTCTCACATCCCTGCTAAGGGCCGAACCACTTTGCAACTTACATCGGCTTTCAACCCTAAAGCACATTTGCAGTTAAACGCACTAGTACTTCCTTTTATTACAAAATACACGCAAAGATGCCATAAACTAAAGAATGCCTGGATCCATTTGAAGGGATTAGAATTAGCGGACGATTTCAGAGAAACACCTGCTGAAATTGATATTTTACTTGGAGCTGACATCTTCCCAGAGATCTTGCTTGACGGACTGGTCAAAGGACCTTCCGGAACTCCAATGGCCCAACGCACAATCTTCGGATGGATTACTAGCGGACCTATTGCCAAACTTAATACCTCAACGTCTCCAATTGCAACAGTTCAATCTTAGTTTTCAGATCGGTCTAAATGTCTGCTAAACGAATTCTGTTCGCCCATTGTATGGACGAAAGCGGGCGGTATGCTCGGAATTGTAGTACCTAAAGTGACCGCTAGGTAGCAAGCGCCGAGCGCGCAACCATCAATGAAACACATCAACCCACGTGCTTAAGTAGGGGCCTGCGCCACGCACTCGCCGTCTCTCGCCAAACATTATTTGCATTACTTATATTTACCCCTTGCTTTACTTATTGCCCAATTGTTATTTTTTTGCTTTGCTGATATTACGCGAGGCTCTCGTATTATCAGTTTGTCTATTCCATATACCTTGCGTATTGCTTGCCTATTTTACTCGAACGCGCGTAGCGTTCTTATTCCTTTTGCTTCCAATTTTACTTTCGAGTGGGTTGGAGCAAAGACTTTCAGAGTCAATACAATTTATTATTTTCTCTCGGCGATAAACCCTAACAATATAAACTCCGTATACGTTCATTCGTATAAAAATTAAAAAATATTAAAATTTTACAATAACAAAAACTATTTGTTTTTTAAATCTCTGTTACAAATATATTAATTTGTAAGGCTGAAATGTAAATAATGAAGTAAAAGTAAGTTAACTAAATGACTGGATCAACGTCTTTGGGAGTTATGATACCGCTCCGATTTGCATGTAGCCTGTTTGCCCCACTAAGGGTGCCCCCAGTGCCCCGTTTATAAAAAATAAAAAACATAAATCGAAAGGAAAAAATCTAACAGTTTGAATAGTATCACTCTCAAAACATGAAAATCTCATTTTCCTGTTTAATTTCGAGCAGAGAAATACAGCAATACAGGATATTTTTTGCTCCGAAAATTGTATACTAAGTTTCTCCTCGGTTCTTTTACTATTAAAATACTTCAGATCCTTTTTTTACATGTTACACACATTTCGCCTTATAAGGACCATTATAAATAAAAAAAAGATCAGATGCTCAATTGACCGCCTGGCCCAATGTGCCCCGCTCTATTCTACTAGAAAAACATATCGATATACTTCGTACAAGTATTTGTTTGTGTTTAATCCTTCTCTTCAGGATCAAAACCGTCTCATAATACCATTTCTAGAAACTTTGGCTCTATGCTTGCTTTTAATTCATTTTTAAGTAGTGACACCGGCAGTAAATTGCGATCGATCTCAGCAAAGTGAGGGCTGCAATACGCGATCGGCGCGTAACATGAAAAAATTCGATAAACAAGAATGTGCGTGGTAGTTTCCAGACTGAAGGAAATGTGGCGTTTTGTACCCAAAAGTTATAGTGTAAACACAATATTTTCAGCCAGGATATGATATGAAAGATAATTTTCTTATAATGATTCCATCCAAATGAATACAAAATTAATTAATATTTATTTAAGGAGGCCAGCCTGAGTTAAAATCACGAAAAAATCGAATTTATTTTTTTCATTGTACTAATAGTGAAATTCAAAAAATCTTCGCTCACAACAGCTCTCACACGAAACACAACTTAGCTGATGTATATTAAAAATTCATTTCTCGGAAAGTCAGACGTTGTTCGTTAATGGATGATATTACATTTTTACTGTATCATTGTATATTTATTTACTGTTTTAGCAAAGCACGTGTAGAAGAGTACATAGAAAAATGGGTAGAACTTGTGGACAATTAACATTTAGTTGGCATACACAGAAGGAGAGGGACAACTATTTTAAGGTACTTCTCGACTAGTAATCGGTGACAAGAACTTTTTGAGCGGACGGTATAATCTTAGCCCGCATTCTAGCTCTGTCTCTCTCGCTTATACACGCCGTCTCTGTCGCACTAGCGACGTGCGGCCGTATGTAGACTAAAACAACGTTACTTGAGAATACAATTACTAGAAAACGGTTCCGATAGTCTGTCTGATTTTTTACTACAATATTCTAAATACCTCCCTTAATAACATATTGTTTTTTTAAAGAAATTTCCCGTATATTCTTTATTTAATCAATGAAAATGTCATTTCCACTAGACCTCATCCAACAACCAACGTATAAGCCCAAACTTTGACAATTAATATTATGAAAACAGCTCCGCTGAGTTCTTTGAAATTTTAACCGCTGGTGAAGAATAATACAATTAACGTACAGTTAAAATTAAAAAAAAAAATCCCCAGAGTACAGTTTACTCGGGAAGTTACTTAATGCAGCTTTAATTGATTACGATCTACGGAAACGGCTAACATAACCTAATATATGAATACAGCAATCGTGTGTCGAAGGATGGGAATTCCTATCACATCATCATTATGGTTACTCTACAGATTTTACAGCTCCTAACTTAGGCTCGTTTTCTTAAATTAGCTAAGTACTTACGCATTTTTCATAAAAAATTTCCTTGAACGTTTACGATTGTTTTCCTTGTTGATGAATTATCATACACGATAAAGACCAACGTCAATTAATGAAATGCTTTTACTCTTGTATATTAGTTAGCACTCAATAGTAGTTTAATAAACTAAGATACTACAGTTTATTGTAATATTTTGCAAGCAATTTGCAAAATTGATGTATAAATGAACAATACTATCATTGACTACCAGTGTATACTGATAAGAGGCACGTTCATACGTGAAAAATTATTTTTCACAGATGGCGCTAGCCTACTTATTTTTATTTATATATGCCTGATATACCGTATATTTATATATGGGAGAGAAAAAAATGGAAAGCCTTGGCACTAAGGCAGTGGGGAATATGGCTATTATCTGGCTATATTCTTTTCGGCCTTCGCGCCTTGACAATAGCGCCACGTGCATGAGTGGCCGTGCGAAGTACTATTGCCACAGCACGGCCCGACAGCACCGACGCCCCGACGACCGGCCGCCGGCGCTACCATGTGCGCATATCACGATTATAGTTACCTACCTACTGTATACAATCGAGTCGTCTGGCTCCCGATATTTTCGACTGCAGTTGTTGAAGTACGAGATTCCAGTGGATATTTTTTCCCTCGTGGTATCTGTCGGCTGGTGGTGGTGCCTCGAGAATACGGAAGCAGCAGGGTCAGCTACGAGAGCGGATTTGGTAAGCCCTTTTATATTCCTAACCTCTTTGATAAGTGGGCTGAGGATACTTCTTTTTGTTGCAGGTAGCTGGTATAGCGAGGTTAGTGAACAACAACCATTGCTGCAAACTCTCCTTTCATATGGTAATATTTTTTGGTGTCATGTATTTATTAGTCATATGTGGCTTTTAGGTGCTCAACTCTCCTCACTTGGCTCCCATAGTAATGGCTGATCTGCTGCTTATGTGATTTGTCGATCCGTAGGCTGAGGCTGTCCCTGACAGTGAGAGATGAGTGAAGTCCTTCCCTCCCAGATGGTGTAGCTACTCACCTAACCGATGGCTGCTAGTTAGATGGTCCTGAGCAGACTGGCATCCATAGAGTAGCACCAGCCTGGGCCACCCCGCCCCATACTTTGCTGGCTCTGCAGCTTCATCAGTGATCTTCGAGTATGAGTGCTTTAGCATGTAAGGGAATAGGTAATTAGGAACTGGGGGATATTATAGAAGTGCTGTGTGCGTGTGATTAACTATGAGTTATTCTGTACCCTAAAGCTTGCTCGATGTAGAACTTTGAACAAGTTTATTTTAGAATGGTGTTAGACGCAATTAAAGCCAAGACTCCACAGCATTAACAATGATGACAGCAAGAAACGAGAACGTAAAAGGCAGCATTGGTCACGAAGAAAAGAGATCAAAGCTAGTTTAAGAGTAGAATTTGAAAAAATTATAGAAAGAGACAACATCTTGACTATTTCAAACTTCTTATGCATTAGACATATTTCATCAACCCCATGTTTAGGATATTTAATACTGCCACAAGATTACCAAGTAGTAAATTTTCATTTTAACACAAATTGAATTTTTCATTCATTATGCAACAATGCAATATTTTAAATATTACTTTGCAGATAGCTTGATGACTTTTTGGGTTTGCTGGTCTTTCCAATTTAGCTAATGGATAGATTGCACGCACATGGACATGTCAAGCTTCCAAACATGGCTTCTTAGATCCTGTAGCGGATAAATAATAATTCGGCGCTACTGCATGATATATTCGATATCGCTCACTATTCCTCCTGGTAATATATTTATAATATGTATGCATATAGATTTTAAATTATTTGCAACAATGTTTTGAAAAATATTAACATTAACATTTATAAAATTTTAAATTCTCTTTATATTTCTTATTGTATATTTACAGTTTTATTATACAAATTACATATTATTTATCTAAATTTTTGTTAGAATCTAAAGTTATCATCATTTTATCAAAACAAACAAAATATAAACATGTATTTTTTCTGTAATTTCTCTATGGACAACTGAGGATCGTGCGCGCATGTGATTGCATACATTTGCGTCGCCTGGCTCCCGGCGTTCTCGACGATGACAGCGGCTGTTGAAGTACGAGATTCGACTGACATCTTTTTCCCCGTCGAGTACGTCGGCTGGTGGTGGTGCCTCGGGGACAGTGAAGGAGCAGAGTCAGCGACGAGAGCGGATTTGGTACGCTCTTTTATGTTCCTACCCTCTTTGATAGGTTGGCTGAGGATTCTTCTTTTTGTTGCAGGTAGCTGGTGAAGCGAGGGTAGTGAACAACAAACATTGCTGCAGACTCTCCTTTCGTATGGTAATGTTTTTTAGTGTCATCTATTTATTATTCATATGTGGTTTTTAGGCGCTCAACTCTCCTCACTTGACTCCCAGAGTAGTGGATGATCTGCTGCTTATGTGTTTTGTCGATCCATAGGCTGAAGCTGTCCCTGACAGTGAGAGATGAGTGAAGGTCTCTGCCAGTCCTTCCCTCCCAGATGGTGCAGCTGCTCACCTAGTAGATGGCTGCTATTTAGATGGTCCTGGGCAGACATGGCATAGAGTAGCACCAGCCTGGGCCATCCAGCCCCACTTTGCTGCCTTTGCAGCTTCATCAGTGATCTTCGAGTGTGAGAGCTTTAACATGTGAGGAAATAGGTTATGAGGAACTGGGGTATATCATAAAAGTGCTGTGTGCGTGCGGTTAAATGCGATACGGGTAGGTAGTTGTCATTGGTAAGATTAGATCGGCTGGTTAATTTCTAAATTTGGCCAGGGTATAAGTACTTGCCTCAGGGGATCTGTTGTATTAAAATACATCATTATGTATTCCGCAGACTACACAGTGAGACTTGCCTATCTAATAGTTTTCTATCACACTGTAAGAGAGACAGAACCAGTTAGAAAATTGCATTCCTTATACATGGAAATTTGTCATCTTACAAAATTTATAGCACATACTTACAGAAGAGCTTTTTTTTTGTAAATATGGTATTATTTCAACATATGGGTAAAGTTTGTAAATTGTAAGTAGAATTAAATAGAATTTTTACATATTGATAAAACAAAGTTTTGTCTTTGAAGTTGAATAGGCCTCCGAAAGAAGTTATGGATTTTTTAAGGAGTGAAAAAAGGTAAAAAACGCATTTTTTGGTCATTTTTTGGAACATCCAATATGATTATAGTCATATTACAGTTAATGTCATTTCACAAAATGTTATAGGTTAGACGGTTGCTTTTTCTACAAAATATCTACTATGCAATAGAATTCCATTCTAGAAAGTATTGCATTGAAATGAAGTAATTATGACATATATCATATTCGATGTTAAAAACTATTACGTGTGTCAAATACTTTTCTCATGCTACTTGTATGCCTAACGTAATTTATTCAACATTATTTACAGTATAACCACTAAAAATAGTTTTACTATACAAAAGTAATAAATATGCTTAATAATCAATAATATTAACATATTACATTTAATAATATTATAATATTCTAATAATGAAGAGCGGATCTTCTATATTCCAGTTTTGGTATTACTCATTTTCTGTATAGGGCATACATAAAAAATTATATAATTACATATTTCTGTTCTATAAAAAATCTTTCAAAAACTAAATATAAAATATTTAATTATTAATAGCTTATTACTTATAATGCTTTCTTATTAAAATATTTGTTTTATTTGATCATCTGTCTTTGTATAGCTTGTAACGGGATGGCTTCTGGGGTAAGATCCCAAAAAGCCACAGGCCAGCAATGCCCTAGAACACGGTGCCGCGGGTGTCAGACTAAAATGACTTGCCCGGGGATCTGCTACTGGAATCTCGAAAACAACGCGAAGATCGCACGCGAACTTCGCTTTCCACGACCAGCGGAGTCGTTTTCCCGCGGAGGCGGCGGTATCCGGGTGAAGGTTAGGTTAAGGTCGATAGATGAAGAATAGCCTCAATTATTTCACAGCACAATAACAAGGTCTATTCTAAATAATCATTTACATCAAAAACGCGTCGCGTTGCGCGTCGATAAGAAGACGGGATCCGCCGCTCGGCGCGGGCGGATCAAGGTATCTATTTTCGCTGGGCCGGTGAACGCACCACCGGCCACTCGCCGCTGCGTGTCGAAAATACACAAATAAATCGCTGTGCGGGAAGTACAAAGAGGCTTACCGGGAGACGAGTGCACTCCTCTCGTCGCTCGCTCACGAATCCGCTCCTGCGTCAGGCCTTATCCTCCGGTCGACTTCGGAGTGTTCAGGCCGAGTCCTAACGTCCAGCGTTCACCTACAGACGCTTCGGACCCCAGGAGTGGCTCGGATTGCTCACGTGCGCTGCTCTTCGTGGTCGGTACGTGTACAGGCGCTGCTCTGCACCGGTGAGGACGCACGATACCGTTTTCTTCGCAGACGATCAAATTAACTCGCGTACGCGCGGTTTGACAGCCCGAGAGAATCTGATTTAAAAATGAATCGAGCGCGACTTTGCAACCGCCAAAGTCACGCAGTCCCCGCTCGCAGCTCGCGAATACATTGTTCGAGCGATGTCAACAAATGCTCGAGATGCACGAATTCGCGGAAACGAGAGTCAAACGAGTTCGATAGAATACGGAGAACCGAGATTCTTATTTTCTCCGTATTTTATCCTGGAACTCCGTTATACCCCTCTCCCAGACGTTGCGTAGCGGGAGAGAAGCAACTCGATACCGAGGCTCTCGTTCAACACGACTTTACGTCAACGGCGACGTTGACGAGCTGAGCGACTGGCCCGGATACGCGCTGGTTACCGCTTGCATCAAGGCGGCAACCACTTGATCCACGTCGAGGGATCGTACGTATGCGCACGGTGGGTCCCTCTTCACCGTGAGTTCGCTGAACTCCAACGGTGCTCGGAACTCGTCATATGACGCTTGACGGACCGGAGGCTGTCGCCTCTCATGGCGCTGAGGCTCCGGTCGACGACCGCCTTCGCTCCTCTTCGGAAGGGCGTTTTGGAGGTCGTCTCGTCTTCTTGCCCTCTTCGGGCGCTGTTGCCACTCCGGAAAGGTCCAGTGAAGATGCGTCGATGACTGGCACGTCCAACACAATTTTCTGGTGGGACTCGGTGGGGAGGAGTTATATAATCCGAGCGTGTTCCTCGACCTTGATGAGCGGTATTCTCGAGTGGCCAAGTTTGGCTTAGTTGACCGCTGTTTGCGGCGTCGAGAAAATACCGTGGTCCACGGATTCAAACCCACCTCTTGGTTCGAACCCGGTCCGCTCGAGGGTTTCTTGTGTTGGTCTCCTTTGGGTGACCTTGGAGGTCGTTGCGTAGCCGATGCATACGCCTCCTTTTTCCCTGTCGAGCTGGACTTTTGCGGGCTTTGGAACGATTTGAGGTTGTCTCTAGTCCCTTGGCCCGATCGAGGTCGCGACTTGGCAGAGCGCTTGGTTGCGCCTGCAACTCGGATCTTGTTAGACGCAGCTGAATCGTGAAGCGACGACATTTGCACTCGCAGCTGGTGCAGCTCGTCGTGCAGCCGTCTCACTTCTTCGCTTAAGCGTCTAAATTTCTCCTCCTCCAATTTGCGCGTCCGATTACACTTACACTCGCAACGACGCTCAATTTCTGTTTGCGTTGATGCGTCAAAGAGTTGCGAGATAATCGGCGTGCTGTCCACCAGTTGTGCCGTCACCAGATTGTCAATCATTCCCTCGCTGTTCCTTGGAAGGCTTGGCTGTTCTTCGTCTTCAGGAGTCTGAGAGACGGTAATACAGCCGTCCGCTTCCGATTTATTCTCCAAGCTGCTTATATCGGACGTTCCGGACAGGGGGAAGCTTGGAGAATCTTCCCTCCCCCAGGCTGTATTTGCTCCGTCGTTTTGAGCTTGTGAGTATTCAGCACAGCCGTTCGGTGCCTTCAGGCAGTCTGTATACGCCAAGCGACGTGGAGTATCAGACTTCGCGAACAGGGAAAGCTTGGAGGATCTCCCCTCCCCCAGGCTGTGCTTACTCCGACGTCGATTTCGTGGATGGAGGCTGAAATTGCTGGCGATGGTAAAGTTGCTCCGTTATAAGCTGAAACAGCTAATGATCAGTAAGACGCTTGAAAGTATTTTGTTAGTTTTTGAAAGCTTTTTTATAGAACAGAAATATGTAATTATATAATTTTTTATGTATGCCATATACCGAAAATGAATAAAATAAAAACTGGAATATAGAAGATCCGCTCTTCATTATTAGAATATTATCATATTGATTATTAAACATATTTATTACTTATGTATAGTAGAACTATTTTTAGTAGTTATTATTATACTGTAAGTAATGTTGAATGAATGACGATAGGCATATAAGTAGCATGAGCAAAAGTATTTGACACGCATAATAGTTATACATCGAATATGATATATATCATAATTATTTCATTTCAATGCTATACTTTCTAAGATGGGATTCTATTGCATAGTAGATATTTTGTAGAAAAAGCAACAGTATAACCTATAAAATTTTGTGAAATGATATTATAGCTGTAATATGACTATAATCATATTGGATGTACCGAGAAATGACAGAAAATGTGTTTTTTGCCTTCTTTCACTCCTTAAAAAGTCCGTAGATTTTTCTGGGGTTTTCTACCATCAAAAACCAAATCTTTTTTTAAAGATAATAGATTAAATAGGTTTTGCGCTTTGCTACAAAAAATAGGTTTAGTCGAGTTCACCTTTCACATAAAGTGACGGAATGTTATTCAAAGACCAAAAGTTGTTTGATCAATTTGGAAAAATTCTATGTAATTCTCCTCACAATTTACAAACTTTTTCCTATTTAATGTACTACAAAAAGTTACAAGTTATTGAATGAAAAAATCATGAAAATTAAAGATTTAAATTATGAAAAAAATCAAAATTTTCAAATTTTCAATTAATTATAACATTAGAAGGATTGCATATTTTGCTCTAAAATTGCATATTTGTGTTTTGGGGATAATTTGGATCTAGTAACAAAAATGTTGAGCAATTTTAAAATGTCAACAGTTGACATGACGTTACCCATATACTTATATAATATTACACCATTTTAAATCTTTTAGTTCAATTTACATTTATTTATTTATTTATTGAAATCAGAAATTTACGAAGTAAATCCTACATAGGTAAATGAATTATTTGAGCATAGGCCCGGTAGATAAAAGAAAATTTACTAGGTAACTTACGTACTCATTTTACAACCGTCTGTATCTCAGAAAGAAAAAACAGAGAAAACAGTAGTGTGTGTAATCATAACTAATGTGAATAATTTGCTTACATGGCTTAGATCCTGTGAACATAGTTAACAGGTTAAACTGTGCTATCTTATAAAAAATTTGTTATCAAAACAGTAACATAACAATTATATATTTTTAGCAACCTAATTTTTAAAATTTTTCTTAATTGCAATTCTACTACATTCTAAGTTCTTAATTTGGCGAAGAATTAAGCTCTGCCAGCATCTATGTAACATTTTTTGTTAGTTATTTATTTGTTTACTTTTTTATACTTTTATTTCTTGTATTAATTGTTTGTCTCTGATATCTACTTTTTAGTTCCTCATAATGATAGAAAATGAACTCAAAACAAAATAATTGTTCAATGAAGGACGTCCGCCAATCGCAAAAGTATTTTTGTATATAATTTTAAAGATTCTATTTTGTAGATTTTGTAATAGTTTTAGACTATTCATATATAAACCACCTTTTAACTGCCTATTACCCAGCTATTATCTCATGATTTATTATGTTATTAAAAATACCACAATATAGTATCAACAATGTTTTAGTTTGCATGATATTTGCCATTTTGTAAAAAATGAAAAGTAGAAATTTCGTTTTTATTTTATCATGCTTTCAATGTGGTTATCCCATATTAAAAATTGTAATCAAAAGCAATTTTGAATCATCTTATTATATTTATATAAATATATCATCTTTGGAATGTTATATTCCGATCCTATTTGTAGCTATTAAATAATAAGCGAAAATTGACTATGTAAGGTGCATTGAGGCGTTCACAATCGTGTTTATAGGTTTAGATTATCAGGAATTGATTACATGAAAATGTTATAATTGGGTTAAAGTTGATAGAGGCACCCTCCATTGTTAATGTGAAATATAGTAATATATATGGGATCCTGTGAGGGCCAATACGTAGAAAAAAAAAACACAATTGTAGCTTGTGCGACGTTCCGTCAGCTTGATTACTGACCTCTTCAGGCTTTATTAAAAATATACAAAATGGTTAGAATTTATTTTCCAATTAAACAGAGATGATAAATTAACAATAATAATTAGACCAGGCTTACCACAACAAAAAATCTATGCTAATAAAAGATGACTTTATTAGCAACGTCAAACGAATAAGGTCAACGTTCTGGGAAACCGTACACATCTCTACTTATACATATATACGAGTCAGTTTGTTTACATACATAAAGTCATAATAGAAAGTTAAAGAGCGATTTGTATACATTATTTAAATTTTGTGTATCCTCTGTTTTGTTAACTGTATTTTTTGTACTATTGATGTAAATCATTTCCGAAATTTTTCGTTTTTTGTAATCAACTTCCTTATCCAATATTTGTGTATTCTCCCAATCTATAATGTGGGAGTTGTTTTGAGCATGTACAACTATCATGGATTTGTCTTTCTTATCTTTTTCATGTTCTTTGATTCGAATTTTTAAAGCTCTTTTACTTTCTCCCCCATATGTAGCAGGACAGGTCTTACAGTTGATCTTATATACAACCCCACACGTATGCATTTTTTCAAGTTTGTCCTTCCCAAGCTTAATAACGTTATTAAGTTTTTTATTGATGAGTCGCACCGTGCATATATTGTGTTTGGAAAGAATTCTACTACATTTATGAAAAAATTCTTCTTGGAATGGAATAGAAACAATAGGTTGGAGATCCCTGTTGGACGATGTCGTTTTGTTGGAGTATTTTATTTTGTGAAGTCTGTTGTGAATGCAATTGTCTATGAATGTTTTAGTACAGTCATTTAAGGAGAGTATTTGTCTAATTTTACGAATGTTAATATTATGGAATTCTTCATTAGATAACAGAATCACTCTATCCACTAAGTTAGAAATAATATTTCTTTTTTGTTGTACAGTGTAGTTAGAGTTATAATTAAATAATCTTTCGGATGCCACTGGTTTTTGGTACCAATTTATAATTATTTTATTGTTTGATCTGATGAGGGTTGTATAAAAATACATATAAAATCATCAATAAAAATCGATTGATCAAACTACAATCGCAAGTATATAAGTATTTGTCTTTTTGGAATAACAACAAATATCTACATAAATAATACCACCCATATCAACTAACTCAGACAGATACTTGTCTCCCTAGAGTTTATGGCTTACCTAAAATTCATAAAACCGATATACCGCTAAGACCGATCATTTGAACTATTGGTAGCCCAACGCATTTCTTATCAAAAACTATTCTCGATGAATTAAAAATCTGCATACCAGTGCCACACTCACATATCGACAATAGTTTCATATTAAAAAAGAAAATAAAAGAGTTTGTTAATCCTGATGCGTATGTGTTAATATCATTAGATGTCAACTCTTTGTTTACTAACATTCCTTGTGAATCGGTTTTACAAAGTTTAGATAGACGCTTCACATACATTCACAATAATTGCAGAATTCCGTTTGATGAAATTCGCAATGCAGTCAAATTCTTATTTGTTAACACCTTTTTCACTTTTAATGACACCATATATAAAAAAATATTTGAGTATGTGTTAATATCATTAGATGTCATGTTAAGTCTTGAGATTCGAGGAAATACTCTTATATTTATTGAATTTGTTATGGTTATATTTGAATGATATATATATATATATATATATATATATATATATATGTATATATATATAAACTTGTATAACGTTAGTTCCCAGGACCCCATGTTACTGTATACCTATACGTGACTAAAGAAATAATGTCTCTTATCGGGGCCGATGTCCTCAAAACTGACGTTAAACATATGTAGATTCAGGGACTGTCCCCAAAACTAACAAATGTCCCCGAAACCAACGCTAAACATCTGGAATGTCTTGGAAACTAACATAAAACATAAATATATATATATATGATTTATATTACCTTTACTCTGGGCGTAGGCTCTCGTAAATAATAACCAGCCGATTTGTTAGATGCACTATTTATTGGCAAATATAAATTTTATAAATAAGACAATAAGATTTACAATTTATTCACTTGGTTTAACAATGTATAATACCGATAACGTATTAAATTGATATAATTGCTTTACTATTATTGGCTCGTATTGGCCTGTATAAAAATAATAATCGTTTCTTCTATTGTCGGCTGGAGTGGTACGGAGCTCACGAATTTTGCACGATTACTGATTTGTGTGTTGAGAGTCGCCGTATTTATTAAGCGGTTAATTTGGGTTAAAGATGATTTTGACGCTGAGTCAATATCATCTTTTTAAACAAATTTAGTAAACATTTAAATATCATCATTTTGATTTCACACTTAAAATTGCTGATTCTAAACAAAGTTGCGATGAGCGGTTGGTTTCACAAGGTCAGTGGCTCGCTACGTCACGCTGGCTGTTGCGTAGCCGAAATTGCTGTACTGCTAATATTCGCACTCGCATCGTTTTGTGGGTCAAAGAAATGAATATTGGGATTTAATAACGCCACAAACATATCAGTTTATAATTTGTCTTGCTCCATCGTGATGCCGCTTGCATTGGAATGCAACGTTGTTAAAATTCGCATATACGACATTTGTATATCAGAAAATTACTGGCGATACATATGCATTGTTAATTTGATTTTAGAGATACGTCACAGACGTAACACTTCCCCCCTTAGATTGTTGAATATCGTAGAGATTCAACAAGTATAATAATAGTTAGCTATCAGTAATTTTCTGTTACAATAATTTCAAATTACAATTAAGATGGAAAGTTAACTATAAATACAATAACGTCTTTCGTAAAATGTTTTGGAAATTTGTAAATAATTTCAAGATGGTTCGTTTAAAATTGTGGTTCATTTCGTACAAGAATGTTTACAATTTTCCTGTGTTGCAATTTTTTTCTCTATGCTAGTTGATACGTGGGTGTCGATAAATTTGCAATCACATAATTTTGTGGATCAAGAAATTACTGATGAGAATATGAATATCAAATGGAATTTAAGAATACGTTACGGACGTAACACCTCCCCCCTTAGACTGTTGAACATCGTAGAGATTCAGCAATTATAGGAATAGTTGAACCATCAGTAATTTCTTGTTACAAAAGGTTCAATAATACTAACAATTCAAATAATGAAAACAATAATAAAAATTCATATCATTAAATCCATAATAAAAATTTGTATATATAAACAATAACAAAAACAATAATAAAAATTCAATAAATTTAAACAAAATTTCGTATCATCTATAAATTTCTATAAAGTAAATCATTTATTTTGTTCCTAACACTAGACCACACTTATTGCTCTTATGCATCATTGTATTGCCTTTTTTTCCTGGAAATTTTCAGCCAATTCAATGTTCATTTTAGAACTGAAGATTTTTTTCCTGGCATAAGTACTATTCACATATTTGCATTATAGAGTACGCAGTGCGTTAGAGTAGATATTTGTTTTACTCAATACTGTGCCGAATAGTGTACCTTGTAGGATGATCATGTCAGTATATGATGAAACTGATCACTTCCAATACATTATATTCGATTTAATCATAGCAATGTGAGTATAGCTACCTGATTTCTTCCTTTTGTTCTTATAAGTACGAACAATTTTTCTGAAGGCAAAGACAGCTTAATTTTGCATAAAATTACAGTCAAATTATTTTTATCTATGTTTGTTAGGGTTGCAAGGTTTAGGAATAGTTTTATTTTCTTTTTCCTTTGGATTAATTCTATAATTTCTTATTCAAAGCTATAGATAGAATATTAAGTTATTAAATTGATCCCTGAAATGCTTTCTACTTTGTGACTAAATAATTAACTAAATATTTCTATTATTTAATAACACATAATTTTTACAAATAAAACTTTTGCTTGTTTCACTGAGGTATTTTAATATATAATCACAATATTTTTGTTTGTTAAAAAAGGAAAGAACAATATATATTTTTTTTTTTAATTGTCAACGATGTTATTGTTAGTCGTAGCATTACTTTTAAAATCTTTCATGTATGAATCTTTTTGCTTTCTTCGTAAAAAAATTTCTTAGAATTTCATTATTCAAACTTATATTATTCCGATCGCATTTTTATAAAATTATTAACTTTCTTAGGAAATACAGTTGCTTTTCACAAAATTCTGACAAGTTGATACGAACAATTGTAGACAAACGGATAAGTGGTTATAATTTTAAATTGTATATTTGGTAAAATCTGGATCACCTTAGGGTTAGTTGACCAAGAAGTAGGATGGTTTTGCTTCAAATGGAAAAATTCAGCTGTAATTATAATTCTCTATTGCTGTATTAAATTTGGAAAAATAAGAAGAGATTATGATAGATGTTAATATTGAGTATGTTGTCCATATCCTAAAACAAAAATGTTGTGTTATTATTTTTTATTATTAACAAGGCTTAATTTATTTGCATGCACTGTTTTTGCCTTTCCCTTGTAATCTATAACAATGCTATTATTTTCGTTTACTTTTAAAATTTCAAAAGGGCCTTGATAATGATCTTTTTCAAGTTTTCCTGGCTTAGGTTCTTTGATCAACCATACTTTATCTCCCATTTTAAATTCTCTTGGGTTAATAGATCTGTCATAATATATCTTTGATTTTTCTTTTGACATTATTAATTTTTGTTTTGCTATTAAGGCAATTTCTCTCATATTATTAATCAGGTTTTCTAAATATCCATTATAGGTCGGTAATAATTCTGATTTTTTTACTGGTTCGCTAGACAGAATTCTAACAGGACAGGCAAAAACTAGTTCATATGGTGTGAATTGATGGCTAGTATGTACACTAGTATTATAATGAAATTGTGCAAAATCTAATAGTTCATCCCATTCATATTTCTTTGTAGAAAAATTTTTTAAATATTCGCACAACGGGCGGTGTGCTCTTTCTAATGAACCATTAGATTGCGGCAAGAAAGCTATAGTTTCAATTTTATCAAATTTAAACCTTTTAGCTATCTGCTTCATTATTTTACTCGTGAAATTTGCCCCTCTATCGGTTAGTGCTCTCTTTGGTCATCCAAATATACATATAAATCTTTTTATAAAAGCATCTGAAACCGATTCTGCTGTTTGATCTTTTAAACATACTACAATTACAAATTTTGATAATTGATCCTGTATAGATAAAATATATTTATTATTATTTTTAGTAAGGTTAAATGGTCCTACAATATCCATTGCGATTTTATCGAATGTTTCCCCCGGTGTATCTGTGATAATCATTGGTTGTTTAGTCTTTTTCCGCTTTAATTTATTTCTTTGACAATCTTCGCATTTTTTATTCTATTTTGGATGTCTGATTTTAGGTTTTCCCAAAAATATTTTTCCTTAAGTCTATTGTATGTTCTATTTACACCTGAATGTCCGAATGTCCTCCTATCATAGAGGAGTGATACATGTTACAAATTTTATCCCTGTCTTCAATTTTTACATATTCAATATTATTTAAACATATTATTACCTTTATATTTGTATTGCTAAATATTTCTTTTAATATTTCCTCTATTTCTAACCAACTTATATTTAAAATTTCTATATCCCTAGAAATACTATAAATACATATATTCTTAGTAACTAATAATTCTTTTAATTTTGTTAATTGTAGCTAGTAGCCAAAATTACTACCAAAGTTTGTCGTGAGAAGGTGGCAAATAACAACAATAGTTTTTTTACGACGTTTCGGACATCCTTTATTGATTGTGT
The DNA here is from genome assembly GCA_036365515.1 of Torymus aiolomorphi. Classification (NCBI taxonomy): domain Eukaryota; kingdom Metazoa; phylum Arthropoda; class Insecta; order Hymenoptera; family Torymidae; genus Torymus; species Torymus aiolomorphi. The sequence goes on from CM070874.1 coordinate 213,121,466, forward strand.
CCCTCTTCAGGCAGAAAGTCTGTATTTTTTCCTGAGTATTACGGAGAACTATCCGTTCGTCAATGTGCGGATAGTTCTCCGTAATACTCAGGAATAAATACAGACTTTCTGCCTGAAGAGGGACATAATCAATAAAGGATGTCCGAAACGTCGTAAGAAACTGTTGTTGTTATTTTTCACCTTCTCACGACAAACTTTGGTAGTAATTTTGGCCACTAGCTACAATTAACAAGATTATTAGAACACTACCATTAGCTGCTTTCACCAATAAATTCTTTTAATTGATTAAATAATTTCGCTAAATTTTCTTTTATTAATTTACATGATACGGACGTATCTATGTATAACATGAATAGTTTTTTATTCTTTATATTTATTATATCTATATTATCTTTTGTAAGTGATAGTTTTGGTTTTATGTTTTTACTTTTGATTAATAATTCAATATTTTTATCTAATGATTTTCCTTTTAAATTTATTCAATGAATAATGTTATCGTTTCTAAGTTGTATAGAATTTTTAGAATAAATGATATTATTAATTTCCGGTATATTTTCTTTGTTTTCTTCAATTTTCTCTTCTTTTCTACCAGTAGTCATTTTTTTGTCATTTTTCCTAGATCTGCCCCTTTTTCCTTTAATTTTCTGTCTATCTTCATTCATTACTTTGATTTTGTCATCATTATTAAGACTACTCGGTTGTTCGTTATTTTTATTTAATATTTTCTTATTTTGTGCTGTGGTAATAACAAATATCTCTACTGGATTTCTAGATAGAGCATCTGCATTTACGTTCTGTTTCCCTGGTTTGTATACGATATCAAATTCATAATCTGATAGTTTTAGTCTCCAGTTTTGGACTCTTGTATTATTATCAGCTGATCTTAACCATAACAGCGGTTTGTGATCAGTAACTATTGTGAATTTGTTTCCATATACGTAATTTTTAAACGTTTTTATGGCAAACATTATTGCCAATGCTTACTTTTCATAGGTGTGGTATTTAGTTTCCGCTTTATGTAGACTTCGTGATGCGTAAGCTATCGCTGGGTCTTTGCCAATTTTTCCTTGCGACAAAACTGCACCTAAAGCAGAATTCGAAGCATCTGTTGTAATAATGAATGGTTCATCAAAACGCGGATATTCTAAAACTGGTGCTGTACATAATAATTCTTTAATTTCCTTAAAAGCTTTTTGTTGATCGTTTTCCCAATGAAATTTTATGTCCTTTTCTAGTAATATATTTAACGGTTTTGTTATTTTTGCGTAATTTTTTATAAATCTTCTATAGTAACCTGAAAGTCCTAGAAATTCCCTAACATTTTTAACATGTTTGGGCGTTGGGAATTTTTTTACTGCTTCCACTTTCTTTGGATCGGGTTTTATTCCGTGTTCACTAATAATATGACCTAAATAACATGATTCATTTTTTAGAAATTCACATTTTTCTGGTTCTAATGTTAAATTTGCTTCCCGTAATTTTTGTGCAACTGCATTGAATCTTTCGTTAGTTTCTGGCATAGTTCCGCCGAAAATAATTATATCGTCGATGAATACTAAACATATTTTACCGATTAAATCGCCTAAAACTGTATTTAAAACTCTTTGAAATGTACGCGGTGAGTTTCTCAATCCGAAAGGTAATACTCGAAATTCAAAACGTCCTAATGGATTGATGCTAAATGCAGTTTTATGTACATCACTTGGTTTCATAGGAATTTGGTGAAACCCCGATTTTAAATCTATAACGTTATAAAACTTAGTTTTCCCCAATTGATTGAATATTTCTGTAATCTTTGGGAGTAAATATGGATCTGGAATTGTCTTTTCGTTTAGTTTTCTGTAATCTATTACTAAACGCCATCGTTTTTTTCCGTCTGCTAACTGTTTTTTTGCTACAATCCATGCTGGAGCATTAAAAGCACTTTTTGAGTTTCGAACTAGGTCATTTGTTATTAATATTTAAGTTTCCTCTATCGCGATTTCTTTTAATTTATGAGGTAAAGGAAATTGCTTTACGTATACCGGTTTATCATCTGTTAAATTTATTTCATGTTGTTCTGCATTACATGATCCTAAACTGTCTCCCTCTAGCCAAAATAGATCCTTATTTTTCAATACTAGATCCTTAATCATTGTTTTACTATTTTCAGGCAAGTTTTCGTAACATTTTCTCTAATAATCTTTCTTCTCTATTATATTCTTTAAAATCTTGTACTGACTCATTTTTTCCTATAAAATTTATTGATCCCAAATTTAAAATTTCATTTTCATCTATGTTAAAGTCTCCTGTTATCTGAAAACCTTCAGGTAAATTGTCTATTTCATAAGATATAAAGCTATATTCTTTTTCATTTCCATAGAGTTTATTATAATCTTCTAAATCTACTTCAATCTTTTTATTCATTATTGTCAAATATTGTTTATAATCTGTTGATTCGATTTCCTCAAAATCGATTGCTTCGTCATCAAAAGCAATATTAATATTATTTATTAATGACTTAATATTATTTTCGTCATTTTCCAAAATTTTCTCATAATGTAAATCATTTATATTTTCTGGTAAAATTTCATTTAATATTTTTTTTTTGTAAATCCTTTCCTTCTGCCTCTAATATTGGAATCGTATTTAAAATTTTCGTAACGTCATCATATAATGTTATTTCTGAATATATATTTACTTCATTTTTATTAATTAACTCAGGTTCATAAGATATTAAACAAGATGATTTCTCCATTTCATCCTCAATTTGAAAATTTTCAGTTTCTTTGTTTATTTGTATTACTTGTTCACAATCCCTATGAATTACAGGTGTTGAATTTTGTTTTTCATTCGTATCTTCCAACATTTTCTTTAAAAATTCCTTTTGTTCTATTGTTACTCTTGATTTAATTTCTTTATCCGTTTTTTGTAGGTTTTCAGTTACTATATTAAGATTATGATTTAGCTTATGGGCTGGTTTTAGCTTGATTTTATTATTATTTATTTGTAAATAACCCTCGTCTAGTCTTAATTTTTGTTCAGTAAGAATTTTAATTTCTAAAATTCCGTCGTAGGGTAGACAAAAATCTTCTGGTGCAACATGAAAATCAATATTTAGTCCATTGATTTTCATTTTTATTACTCCTAATGTCTCAATAGTTTTATCTGTGATACCGGATAAACGAATTTTTTTATTTTCCAAAATTATGTTAGAAGGTATTTGATTTCCTTTGATAATATTTAATTGAGCTCCACTATCTACGAGTAAATTACATATTTTATTTGTATAATGATTCTCTATTTCTATATACTGAAGTGAGTTTTCCAACTTCAGAAAATACATTGCAATCTTGGTCGCCATTATTCTTTCTTGTACTTTTTCCTTTTCAACATTATTTATTTTGGGTTCGTTAAAATTGATTTTGTTAACATTTTTTCCTTCCAATTTGTTAGCTTCCTGATTTTCCTTCATATTTTCATTAATGTCGCTAAAATTCTTTGTAATTAATAAATCAATGTCCGTATCTTTCCCTTTGTTGCGATTTATGTTTGTAATATTATCGCCATTAAATGTACTTATTTTAATATCTGCGTTATTTTCGAGTGGTTTTTTGTTAATCCTTCTAATCCACTCATTTCCAGAAGAATTTGTTAGTTTTCCGAAGTTTGTTGATTAAGTACTGATCGCGAAGCACATTCCTCAGTTGTGTGATTCGTGTTTTTACAAATCTTACAAAATTTATCTAATTTATTTTGTAGCATAATGATTTCATGGCAATTGTTTATTTGATTTGTCCATTTTTATTGCAAAAAGAGCATTTAATTTGTGCTGTCAGAATTTTTAATTTTCTACAATCTTCCAATGTATGCCCGGTGAAATTACAATATTCGCATTTTATACTTTGTGTATTAAAGTTTCCCCGATAATTACTATTTGAATTATTTGAGAAATGATGACCATTTTGATGATTTGTTCGGAAAAATCCGTTTCTATTTTTATCTCGATGTTCATAGGCTTTATTTGAAGGGTTGTAGTTGTTACTCTGGAATGTATTTTGTTGATTATTACTCCTTTTCCTACAAGTTTTTGCTGAATGTCCTGGCGTGTCGCATAATTGACAAATTTCTTTATTCTGAGAGTTTTGTTGTCTATTTTGCATAATTAAAACTTTTACGCTCTCGCAATCCGCGGTTTCGTGACGCTTATCCGCACATATTACGCACCATATCGTTCCTTTGTTTATCGTGCAGTATTTCATTAAATTTCCGAGGTTGTTGCACCTCTTACACAATGCTGACGGGCAATTTTTAGCTGTACTTCCGTAATTCTTACCGAATTATTGCACGTAAGCGGATCGTGTCCTCTTTCCTTACATCTCCAACACAGCTCGTATTCTGTAATAGTAGGACATTACGTAACCTCGTGCCCCATATTTTGGCAGTATTGACAATGATTACTCTGCATCTTATTTAACTTACACGCATCGATTGAGTGGCATTCCGTACTACACAATTTGCAAATTAATTTTATTATATGCTTAGCTGTTCTGCAATGATATGATACATGCTCCTTACTCTTACAGTAGACACATGAAGCTTTCATGCAAAATAATGCTTCGTGATTTATTTTCTTACATAATTGGCAAAAAACTTGTTTAATTGTGTTTGGAATTGGAGTTTCGAAATTAAACAATATGTTCGTAGTATCATTCCTTAAGCTATTTTGCTTTTTTAATTTTGATTCTATTTCAATTGCTTTTTGTACTGCGTTATCCATGTCTTGGTGTTCTTCGAGTTCGATTCTAATTTCTTGTTTTAATCCTTTTTTAAAACTACTGAGTATGACGGTTTTTAATCCAGTTTTATATTCTGTTAAAATTTCTCCTATTTCATTTGGTTCTAATTTTTTTAATTCTATTATTTGTGCACCCAATACTCGTAATTTGTTTGCAAAACATAGTACATCTTCATCTGATTTTTAAATTTCTTGTGTTAGTTTTCCGTATAATGAATGTATATTATCCGTTGATGGATATATTTTACGTATTGTTTTAATAAAAGTTTCAATACTTTCAAGTTCTACATTTGCTAATGCTTTATAAATTTCTCCTTTGAGCTTTATTTTGAGGATCTGTACTAGGTTCGATTCATCATTATTCGATATTATTCTTTTTGCTTGTTTTAATTTTTCTATATATTCCTCTAGTTGGATATTTTTTCCGTCAAAATTCGGTACTAACTTTGCAACTTCTTTAAGTGGTAATTTTAATGCTTGGTTTGCCATTTCTGGTTCTAGATTTATTAAATCTTCGTTTATTTAAATTTCTGGCTGTTCGTTATTACTTGTATTATCTCTAGCTAAAATCAAACTTTGTTCATTAAAAAATCCTTCTATATCCGTGTAGTCGTGTTGCCTTCCGTTTTCTACATATATTGATTCTTCAAAAAATGCTGGGCTCTGACTTAGTGTATTTGGTGTATGAAAATTTGTTGGTGATAATATATCCCGTTTTATTTCCGGAATAAAAAGATTATTTATATTTTCATTTAATATATCTTGTTCTTGTGTGGGGTTTTTAATATTATGATTTTTGTTTAAATTGACTGAATGTTGTGCATCTAGTTCGTTAGGGTCTATTTTGGAAGTTGATGGAATTGAAACTATTTCCTCATTTTCCTGTGTTTTTGAGTTAATGTAGATATCCGATGAAGTTCTATTTAAATGTGTATTTGGAGGTGATCTTGGTACTTTTGGTCTTCTTTCAAAAATGTTCGTTTGTTTATTTATATCATCTACTTGCTTTTTTAGTTCTGGTTTGCGTTGTGTTGTCTGTCTGGTTATAATCCCTTTGTTTCCCTTATCTCCTATGTCTTTCTGATATGACATGACATATTACTCTCTTGCTTATGATTTCTTTTAAAATATGTTTTTATTATTAGTTCCACTATTTTTCTGTATATATTTTGTAATTGTTTATTTCACGATATAATTTATTTATTTATAAAATTTTTTCCGTTTGCTTAGTTTTTAGTGTTTTATCTTTTATTGTTAAAAATGTAATGTTTATTTATGCAATTATTATTTAATTGATCAATTTGTTTAATATTATTATTCGTTTTCTTGAGCTGCGTTGATCGTTATTCTATGTTTTTTTTTCCCCATAATGTATTTTCGATTTATGTGATCATTGTTCTTAATTTTTGTAATTATAATTTGTTTTTATGATATTTTGTTTTATCTATTATAGTATTTTCTTTTGGTTTTACTTTTATATCTTTTTATTATCGATTTTTTTAAATTTCTTACTTGTATTAGACTGCTATTATTTTTCGCGTAATATATCTTGATTTCACTCTGTAAATTTATCTTTTCACTTGCTATTTCAGCTATAATTTGTTATGTAATTTGTTGTTAATAACTCAACGAGCCGTACTCGCTTATCTTCCGAAATTTGGGCGATTCATGCTACAATGATCCCCCCCACTTCTTACTGCAAAGCAAGAAGCTCGGACTTATTCTATGTTAGTTGTATTTATATACGAATATTTTCCTCGTCTTTCAAGAGCTTATTTGAAAACGTTTATAGTTTGATTTAACTGATTTCGTTCGATTTGTACCAGAACGACTGTTACGTTTCGAAAAATAGTTATTTTTTTATTCGTTTATTTTAAATAGTCTAGTGAACTAATGTTCGACCGGTACCGGAACCACTGTTAAGTCTTGAGATTCGAGGAAATACTCTTATATTTATTGAATTTGTTATGGTTATATTTGAATCATATATATATATATATATATATATATATTTGATTTATATTACCTTTACACTGGGCGTAGGTTCTCGTAAATAATAACCAGCTGATTTGTTAGATGCACTATTTATTGCCAAATATAAATTTTATAAATAAGACAATAAGATTTACAATTTATTCACTTGGTTTAATAATGTATAATACCGATAACGTATTAAATTGATATAATTGCTTTACCATTATTGGCTCGTATTGGCCTGTATAAAAATAATAATCGTTTCTCCTATTGTCGGCTGGAGTGGTACGGAGCTCGCGACTTTTGCACGATTACTGATTTGTGTGTTGAGAGTCGCCGTATTTATTAAGCGGTAAATATGAGTTAAAGATGATTTTGACGCTGAGCCAAATCATCTTTTTAAACAAATTTAGTAAACATTTAAATATCATCATTTCGATTTCACACTTAAAAGTGTTTATTCTAAACAAAGTTGCGATGAGCGGTTGGTTTGCCAAGGTCAGTGGCCCCCTACGTCACGCTGGCTGTTGCGTAGCCGAAATTGCTGTACTGTTAAAATTCGCACTCGCATCGTTTTGTGGGTCAAAGAAATGAATATTGGGATTTAATAACGTCACAGACATATCAGTTTATAATTTGTCTCGCTCCATCGTGATGCCGCTTGCATTGGAATGCAACGTTGTTAAGATTCGCATATACGACATTTGTATGTCAGAAAATTACTGGCGATACATATGCATTGTTAATTTGATTTTAGAGATAGGTCACAGACGTAACAGTGAACTCTTTGTTTACTAACATTCCTTGTGAATCGGTTTTACAAAGTTTAGATAGATGTTTTACATACATTCACAATTATTGCAGAATTCCGATTGATGAAATTCGCACTGCAGTCAAATTCTTATTTGATAACACCTTTTTCACTTTTAATGACACCATATATAAACAAATATTTGGCACACCTATGGGATCACCCATCTGTCCCTTATTCGCCGACATAGTCATGGAAAATCTTGAAAACGACTGTTTAGACACACTAAAAAGAAAATACAATATTGTCCCTCTCTTCTACTTTAGATATGTTAATGACACATTATTATGCATTAGAAAAGATGATTTGGAATTAACTTTAAATATTTTTAGTAATTATAATGAACACTTAAAATTTACACATGAAATAGAAGTTAATAATCAAATAAACTTTTTGGATAACACCCTCATCAGATCAAACAATAAAATAATTACAAATTGGTACCGAAAACCAATGGCATCCGAAGATTATTAAATTATAACTCTAACCACACTGTACAACAAAAAAGAAATATTATTTCTAACTTAGTGGATAGAGCGATTCTGTTATCTAATGAAGAATTCCATAATATTAACATTCGTAAAATTAGACAAATACACTCCTTAAATGACTATCCTAAAATATTCATAAACAATTGCATTCACAACAGACTTCGCAAAATAAAACACTCCAACAAAACGACATCGTCCAACAGGGATCTCCAACCTATTGTTTCTATTCCATTCCAAGAAGAATTTTTTCATAACTGTTTTAGAATTCTTTCCAAACACAATATACGAACGGTGCCACTCACTAATAAAAAACTTAATAATGTTATTAAGCTTGGGAAGGACAAACTTGAAAAAATGAATACGTGTGGCGTTGTATATAAGATCAACTGTAAGACCTGTCCTGCTACATATGTGGGAGAAACTAAAAGAGCTTTAAAAATTCGAATCAAAGAACATGAAAAAGATAAGAAAGACAAATCCATGATAGCTGTACATGCTCAAAACAACTCCCACATTATAGATTGGGAGAATACACAAATATTGGATAAGGAAGTTGATTACAAAAAACGAAAAATTTCGGAAATGATTTACATCAATAGTACAAAAAATACAGTTAACAAAACAGAAGATACACAAAATTTAAATAATGTATACAATATATATATATATATATATATATATATATATATATATATATATATATATATATATATACGAGTCAGTTTGTTTACATACATAAAGTCATAATAGAAAGTTAAAGAGCGATTTGTATACATTATTTAAATTTTGTGTATCTTCTGTTTTGTTAACTGTATTTTTTGTACTATTGATGTAAATCATTTCCGAAATTTTTCGTTTTTTGTAATCAACTTCCTTATCCAATATTTGTGTATTCTCCCAATCTATAATGTGGGAGTTGTTTTGAGCATGTACAGCTATCATGGATTTGTCTTTCTTATCTTTTTCATGTTCTTTGATTCGAATTTTTAAAGCTCTTTTAGTTATATATATATATATAAGTAGAGGTGTGTACGGTTTCCCACAACATTGACTTTATTCGTTTGACGTTGCTAATAAAGTCATCTTTTATTAGCATAGATTTTTTGTTGTGGTAAGCCTGGTCTAATTATTATTGTTAACTTATTATCTCTCTTTAATTGTAAAATAAATTCTAACCATTTTTTATATTTTTAATAAAGCCTGAAGAGGTCAGTAATCAAGCTGACGAAACGTCGCACAAGCTACAATTGTGTTTTTTTTTTCTTCCTCATAGAGGAAGCTTTGTAATACTAAAATTTTAATTTTCTTTAAATTCCTCTAGAAACATGAATAAAGGTGTTAGAAGTTTGTGCCACATGATTTTAGAAAATGTCTGTATGGATATGTGTGTGTGTGTGTGTGTGTGTGTGTGTGTGTGTGTGTGTGTGTGTGTGTGTATGTGTGTGTGTGTGTGTGTGTACCGCTTTATTTTCGGATTTACGCGGTCTATTTTAATCGGACGGGTCTCATTTTTTTTGTTTTTTGATTCTGAATTCGGGAAAAAAATAATTTTGTACGACTAACTTATTCGTTTGTGTTTTATGTCGAATTTTTCATTTTCGAAAAATTTATTTTTGATTTTTTTTAATGATTGGATATAAATTTCATAATCGGATGGATGGCGTTCGAAAGAGCATAAAAAAATCTATATTTTAAAAGAAAAAAAATTTTTCTAGCTATCACGGTTATTTTGTTATTAACAAAAACGTGTTTTATTTTTAATGCTTATAACTCCCAAACTAAATGGTCAATTTTTTTGAAAAAAATTATGATAATGGAGATTATGAGTAGCTACAATCTGTATAAAATCGAATCCATTCTGTTGGTTAGTTTTTGAGAAAAAAATAAAAAAATGAAAAAAACGTGTTTTAGGTGGCGACAATTTACGGGAGTAAAATTGTGTCAATCGCTTCAAAATTACTTGTAGAGGTAGATTTTCGGTTGCCACCTGCACCTTTCTTTGGGATAGATGATTGGTTAAAAAATTTCAGAGATTTTTGAGGTTAAAATTTTTGTAACCTCTTTTTCGAATCGTAATTTCTCGAGAACAGCTGTATGTATCAGAATGGGATAGGTAGCATTTAAAAGAGAATTAAAATACCTATATTTTCTAAAAAAAAAAAAAAGTTTCTAGCTATCACGGTTTTTTGGTTATTAACAAAAACGTAAAACATGAAAATGAAAAAAATGAGTTTTGTATGTCCAACAATTCCGGAGGGAAAATTGTCGTAATTTCTTTAAAATTCCTTGTGGCGGTAGATTTTGGATAGCTCTTGGTCGAGTGTTTTGGGCAAAGTAATTGGTCCATAAATTTCAGAGATATTTGAGGTTAAAATTTTTAAAACTTTTTTTTAAATCGTAATTTCTCGAGAACCGTTCTATGAATCAGCTACAGATTTCTAGACAATTTTGTATGTGATATAGATATTATGTATGTGAATTTTCATGAAGATCGTACGATTACTTTTTGATATTCAAAATTTTCCTAGTTTACAAAGTTATTTTATTTGTCGCCTGATAACTAGAGAAAACTTGTTTTAATTTTTTTTTTTAATTTGGCGGAGATGTAGAGTGTATATTATTTATTATATGCCTCTTTAGAGTAAAAGAATTCGTTTATGAATTTCAGAGATATTCGAGGTTAAAACTGATTTAGCCTTCTTTTGAAATCGCAATTTTTTGAATATATCTATACTAAAAAATGGAAATAATACGTGCTATGCGTGCCTGTTGTTCTCTTGCTTTTGTTTTTTATTGTGGGTAATTTACAGCGCGATCAAATTTTAACCACTTATTATACTCATTGAGGAATATATTTGGTTGATATTTCGAAAGATTATCTTTATTTTTTACTCAAAATATCGAAATTTTTTGTATAGAACATTGATTGGGAAAAAGTTTCCATTTTACTTGCTGAATATGGCAGTATTTTTGTTGTAACCTTTTTGGAAAGTCTATTGACTGATTGACTTGATTGGGAACTTTATAAAACATTCATATGTATAATAAACGAATATATGTAATACAGAGTTTGGTAATTTGTGCGAATTTATTTTTAAGTTTTCAAAATATTATGGATTTAAAATATTACCCAAAATTGCCCAATAAAATCGAACTATTACGACGAAAGATATTTGAGATTTAAAATAAAACTAATTGAACATGTGATAATATTTTGAAAAAATTGATTTATAAAAATATCGGGTTGTCGCACGAGAAAAAGAGTAACAAGAATGAATTTTCGAAAAATATATATTAATTTATTACGAATATTCATAAAGGAAATTGGGTATGATACAATTAATTATTGTTATAAAAAATTAAAAAAAAATGAATAAATACATTATTTTGAGGAAGCTAAGTGCCAATGTATTGGCAGCGGTTTTTCTACGTAATGGCCCTCACAGGATCCCATATATATTACTATATTTCACATGTTATAATTGGGAAAAAGTTTTATTTAGATGTTACCTATATCTTCTGTATCTAACATTTTTGTGTAAACTTAAATCATTGAACAATAAGCGAAAATCGTCCAATTATAACTCTCTAAACGAAAAACTCTTCGCATGTTCTTTACAAAAAATGTCGCGAGCACGTATTTCCAGGAAAAAGCGCGGAAAGAATTGCTTATATTATTTTAAATTGACAGTTATTATAAGGTATAATAAAACTTTGTTGATTCACTTTGATTTTATCATTTATTTAATAACCATTACCTACACGAAAACCTCTTCATGTGCTTTTTACAAAAAATTTCACGCCCCCGTATTCGCTGGAAATAATGCGATAAAAATTATTTCTTTACGAAAAATGTTGCAGACCTATATTTCCAGAAAATTATATTGAAAATAATTGTTTATTATAAATTAGTAGTTATTATATGGTGTAATAAAATTTGTTGATAAGCTTTGATTTCATCTGAAAATTGTTCAACAATAACAACGAGCTACGTTGAAATACCAAAACTTTTTGAACGAATAAAATGTAATAAATAATTATTAAAATTGATATTTATCCAGTGAAAATCTTTCTGTACAGTAATACTATTTATATTGAAAACCCAATGAAATTTTGTTTTTGAGGTTATGAATGCAATTCATCGCTACTATATCGTTCTGATTAATTTATATCATAATACAGTTACATAATTTGCAAAACTGAAGTTTTTTAAGTCTATTTCACTTCAATTATTATTTAATAATATAATGTATAATTTTATTCTATAAAAGTGTAGTCATAAGGCCATCCAGAGTTATTTACGAGAACTATACAACGTAAACAAATATAAGGCGTCAAAAAAGGTTGGCACGACTTACTTTGCACCATGCACAACCATTTTACGTTAGTAGTATACAAGTGATGAGTAGTTTTGCCAACCTCACAACTTATTGTCGAAAGTTTATATATGGAAAAAAATAAAATAATGATTTCTCACGAATTTCGAAAAAAGAAGACTGTCAGGCGCTCAGTAATGCTACGGTGAGCATATGTGTAAAATTTCAGGCAGATACGATGTATATTCGAGCTTATGTTGAAGTTTTTGTTAAAAAATGTTCCTAAAACATGCATAACTCGATAACAGTTATCTTTTTTGTTCTGAAAATTTAACATGATCATCTCCAAAGAATTTCCGAGCGCCTGACAATGCGTTTTTGTCATAAAACTCATTATAGATTTAATTATTATTTAACATATAGTATGTTACCGACATATCGGTAACGTAGGGATTTTCACTTGAGTATCACATGGCCTTAATTACAAATAGTAATTAATTACAAAAATAGCTTTTATTTTTTTAGAGACGCCTAAGGGAAACCTTCGTACGTTATCGAGGTTAAGAGCAACCGCCGTAGCTCTTAGAAAATAACCCGGGTTCGCGTTGAAAAAGCTAGCTCACGGGTTGAAAAGGCAAACTCCCTCTGACATCAACCCGAATACTACTCGCACTAGTAAAATAAGTTCGTGGAGAAGCGCACAGTTAATTGACACCATGGCCCGATCATCACAGTTTGCGGAATCTGCGATACTCAATTGGGCTATACACAGCACGAAGAGGAAATTAGCGAGCCCATGCAAGCCCTTTGTCTACAGCAGTCAGATCTGCAGTCAGTGAATATGCTGACAGCGATCAAATGGCTTATGGGCGATTATAGTGCCGCCGATTTCGTGCCAGAGCCGGAGCTGTCGGAGCAGCAAGCGTTTGCTAAACGCGGGCAGTCCCGAAGGGCGTTCATCGACTTAACGTTGATGAACAAGTCTGGGCTGACTATTGTGGATCCCAATACCGACCTAGTCCACGCGCACCCGTTCATAACGCTCCTTGATGACCCGATGGTGATGCAGAAACTCTCGGAGTCTCGGAGGATGAACGCTCCACAACAAGCACATAATGCAGGGATGGAGCCAGCGGAAGAGGCAAACGTCCAGGAGGGTTCCGGGACAGAGCTTTTAAGCTCAGCAGCACCCACCGCGACATCTCCAGCCGAAGCCGAGGGATAGCTTCAACAGCAACAGCTCCAACAGCAACAGCTGCATCAGCAACAACTGCAGCAGCAGTAAATGTAGCTACAGCAGCTGGAGCAGCAGCAGCAACAAAGGCTGGAGCAGCAGCGATGGCAGCAGTATCAGCAACAGCAACAACAGCAGCAACAGCAGCAGGAGCAGCAGCAGGGACAGCAACTGCTCCTGGAAGAGCAGCGCAGGCAACGACAATACCAGCGCAACCAAGAAGAAGAGTCGTTGTTAGCACGAAATGGGCAACACGGGTTCTGCCAGCAATCGCGAAATCCGCCACAGCCGCAAAATCTGGAGTGGCCGCGACAGCGTGAGTCATTAAGAAGTTTAGCGTTGTCTTAGACCCCACAGATAGTACGCTGCATGTCAAGGATGAAGATGCAAGCGTAAAGTTAGAAGTAGCCGCCATAACCGCAAACAATACCGTGTTCATATCAGCTATAGGGTTGGCGGACCCAACAGATGAACAGCGCAAAGAGGTAGAAGCTTTAGTAGCTCAGCTGATCGGTAATAGCCTGGCACCACTACGGTGTACTTCGTGGATCGAACATGCAATAGAGGTCGGATCTACAAGACCTATTAAATAGAAGTACTACCCTGTATCTCAGAAACTCGAGGAGGAGATGCACAAACAGGTGGAGGAAATGCTAGTCGCGGGAATAATAGAACCCTCGACAAGTGGTTGGTCAAGCCCAGTGGTAATGGTACGCAAGTCCAACGGGAAGTTCCGTTTCTGCGTGGACTTCAGAAAAAAGAACGCAGCGTCAAGGCCAGACGCGTACCCGTTACACGCCCGTGTTCACACGCTGGATCGAAGTAATTCCGATAAAAACGGCCGATGGAAAATCGGTGATAAAAGGGATCAACGAACGAGTATGTCTGCGGTTTGGAGTTCCCGAGGTGTTTCTCTCCGATAATGGGACTGAATTTAAGAATGCACCCTTAGAGGCATTCTTAAAGAAGAGAAACGTGCATCACGCGTTTACACCACCATATCACCCTCAAGCCAATCCCGTCGAGCGTGTGAACCGAACGGTGAAGACTATATCATGTCTTATGCTGAGGAGAATCACCGGTTCTGGGATGAGCATCTGAACGAGCTGGCGTTCGCGTACAATACGGCCGAACACAACTCCACCAAAATAAGTCCTACCATGCTCATTTACGGTCGACAGCCTGACCCGCCGAAGACACTAAGGCGGGAGGAAGACAGGCTAGCCGAAGAGCAAGGGCAGCAAGAGGCGATAAATAATTGGGTGGCGCGCATGGGCAAGGTCCGCGAATTACACGTTCGGGCGGCGGCCGACGCGCAAGCTGAGCAGGCGAGACAAGCCAATTATTATGACGCTCATCGTCGACCTCCAGAATTCTGTCTAGACGATCGTGTATGGAGAGAGAATAAGGTACTATCCTCTGTAGCTGACGGGATTTCTGCCAAATTAGCCCCGAAGTACGCGGGGCCATACACGATTGTGAATATTCTAGGCGAAAACTCCTATGAGATCCAAGGTAAGGATGGTCGAACGATAAGTCCCGCCCATGCGCTGCAACTCAAGCGATACGTCTCCGCAGAAGAGCCCAAGGACTACTTGGACAAAAGTAATCCGGAAGTACCACAATCGCTATCACCGAGGGACTCTTCAGTCGAACGTGGCGCGCCAGCGGACAATAGAGGTAGCCAGGGGAATGTACAGCCTCGGGCTAGGGCTAAGAGGCGCGGTCCACCTCGTAAGACCGCGCTATTAGTTAGGCCAGGAAAGCGTGCGAGCGACGGCCGACCTACGCGTGTGATCGGTCCAACAGAGTCCAAGCGAGGCCCAGGGAGTCCAAAGGGCTCGAAGAAGAAGCCTGCACCTACTGCTGTCGGGCCAATTAGCCCCCGTCGAACCGGAGCGTCCAAAAAGCGTTAACTGTGCCGTCCAAGAATTGTGCCGTCCATACTAACCCGTGTTCGCCCTTTTTTCCGATCCTCATACTCACCACTTTCCGGGATCATTTTGCCTCTTGCAGGACATGCCAGGCCTGACTCCAGAGGTAGCGGAGACGGCGAAGCGGGTGATCGCTGGATTAATCCAGTGTCAACCTGAACCCGTCGTCATCGACTTCCTGGAGCAGGTGGTGGAGGGGATTGATGCGGTGACGCTGAAACCTCCACCAATGGAAGAGCGCTCCACGCTCGTCATTGAGGAGATAGAGATACTGGAGCCAAGAAGGGAACCCTCGAGGCCGGCCGACAGGCGCCGGTCCGTCCCCGCTCCGGCGACCTCATCCCCCGAAGGAGCAGCGGGAGGAGAGCGGACCCGGCCTCAAGGAGTGGCACCAGCCGAGCCGACTGGTGCTGGCCGAGTCTCCGAAGAGGAGACGGCCCGAGCCCATCATTGTGCGCCGGAAGTTGACGCCGGCGCTGCTCGGGCCGCAAAAGGAAATATAGAATAGAATAGAATAGAATAGAAAGCCCTTTATTTTATCATGGGAAGCAAAAATTATAAAATTACAGTCTTGTAAATATTACACATCGATATTTAACACGATGATATAGAATTTTTATAAAATACATATAAGTAATAATAAATAAATATATACATTTGTGAATTTAACTTAGTAAATATAAATATAAAAATTTATAAAAAATTTATCTTTGGTCAGGGTTCGTAATAAATTACATCTAATTAGCTAATTTAGAATCACGTTGAAAACAACTAATTAATTCATTAATTCATACAATTTCGAGCAATGACTAGCCGTCATTATTACAAGTTATGAACACTATTGGTGAGAATAGTGAGAGTCTAATTATCAAATGGCAATGCTGCCGAAGCCCGTCAGACTCGGGGGGAGGGCTACGCGTCTAGGTCATAGAGATATTGACGTTCCGCCCTTTTGAAGGAGAATATTGACGGTGAGTGACGAAGGGTGGAAGGAACGGAGTTCCAAATGCGGGCTCTCTGAACCTGAAAAGAATGAGCACCCATTTCGGTGCTGACCAGAGGGATATTGAGTTCTCGGCGGACACCCCATATAGGATACCTGGGCTTGTAGGTCGAGAACAGATCGTCTAGATAGTTCGGCTCATGTAGTCTTGTGACTTTGTAGGGTAGAATAGTCATAAAATATAGTCGACGCGAATCGGCTTGGAGCCAGCCAGATGTCTTCTATAGGAGAAGATATGCTCATCCCTCCTAACACCATATATGTACCTGACACATGAATTGCTAAGTCTCTGGAGTCGGGTGCGTTGTTCCCAGCTTGCGTTAAGAGTCACCACCGTGCAGTAGTCAAGGTGGGGTTGGACTAAGGACTCGACTAATCGTTTGCGGAGAGTCTCGGTGGTACACGCCCTGATGAACCGCAGACTGTACAGGGCTTTGTTTACTTTCTTGGTAATATTGTTAATGTACGGTTTCCATGCCAGTTTACTGTCTAATGTAACACCGAGACTCACAACCTCGCCGTTGAATGGGATGAGAACTCCGTCCTGCAGCTCAACGCCCGATAAACCAATTGGATTAATATCATTAATATTCTTTCTCGAACCGAAAACTATTGCTTTGGTTTTACTTGCGTTGAGCTGCAGGCCAGAGGTTCCCGCCCACCCAGCCACCAGTCCTGCCGCATTAGATAGCCGGGCCAAGCCATCCAGTATATTCTCCTTGGTGGATCAATCCATGTGTGAGATGTAGATGTTCTATGTATTGGACCGTGGGGGATAATTTGAAGAGAGAGTTTTTCAGTCAGATGCCTGATAGTATTGGCATCATCGGATATCGATAGCATGTTAGCGTTAAGGTCTCCCATTATGACTCCCATTATTATTAAACATGGCGGATGACGATGATCTTCCGCCAGATCATGGTGAAATAAAATACATTAAAAACCATCCAGGAAAGCAATTCAGTTGTGTCGTGTGTGTCATTTGTGAAGATGTGTTCTACAAATCAAATTTTAAAAGATTAAAGCAAGGAAAATATCTAACAAACGTACTAGTGATATGTCCACAGCATAGTGATGTAGACTTAACCTCAAAATATAACGAAACGTGTTAAGCAATACAGCAAGACAAATTATCGCTCAAGTAAAACTAAATGAACAAGAAAAAGTGCAAGAAAGTATTTTAAGCAATGTTGCTGATGCAGTTGTGACTGAAAATTTGCAAAGAACGAATTTAACGATAGTAGGAAAAGAAGAAGATGACTACACAAATTTACAAGCAAATCTTATATTATACAAGGAACTAGAAAATGAAATGAGAGATACAAATAGCCTACTACAAGAAATCCTTAATAAAACTAAAAATGAATTAAAGCTAATGAAAGAAAATAGACCTATAGAACAGATAACATACGCTGGGACTGTAACACAAGACAAGACGTTAGTAAGCCACGTGCCGCCTATCTTCATACAAGCCAAGAAACATGATATGAAAAAGAAAGCGCATAATATAGTAGTGAACAGGCTACTGAATGATATAATACTACCAGTGGGAAAAATAAATGAAAACAAATATGGTACTGTTATAATCAAATGTGCAAACAAAGAAGATGTACCACAAATGGAAGAATTAGTGAAAAATAAAATAGGGCATGATTTCAATGTTAAGCAAGAAGAACTTGAAAATCCAAGACTATTAGTATTTAATATTGATAATAACACGGAAAGGGACGCACTTGAAGAAGACATAAATCAAAGAAATTTTGAAGGGACAGATTATTTCTGTACTGTTGAGCATATATTTGAGAATAAGAAACAGAAAACGAGAAATGCCATTATAACAGTATCAGCGGAGACATACAGATTCGTACGGAATAAGAATTACAAACTATACATCGGTTATCAATGTTGTCGTGCTTACGATGACATCAATATAAAACCTTGTTTCAAGTGTGGTAGAATAGGCCATAGCGGGAAAAAGTGTAAAAACGAAAAAGTTTGCCTTCGCTGTGCTGGTGATCACCTTACAAAAGACTGTCTTGAAAAAAACAAAACCAAATGTGCCAATTGTTGCTATGGAAATAAAAAATATAATCTAACAAGAAACACTGAACATATAGCTACGGATACAGAAAAATGTGAGTACCTAAAGCATATAATTAATAAAAAAATTAGAACAACCGACTATCCAATTACACCAAAAATACCAAAATTCCTGTGACTTAATGAAATCTTCTTTACCAACTAAGATCTAATGATAATGAAGAAGTTACATTAACGTCAAGCAACACAAATGGTAACGTCACTGCCAAGGAAACTACGAGGGTCATTTGATAAGTACCTAGCCTACAAATGAAAACACCAAAATTTTACAAAAAATAAAATTTATTTTTCAATGTAGTCTCCTTTTAGTTGAATACACTTGGTCCAGCGGTGTTCCAATTTTTTTAACCCCGTTGAAAAAAATGTTTTCTCTTGGTTTGCAAAATAGGCCTCCGTGGCGGAGATTATTTCGTTATTGGAGTGGAATCTCTTCCCGGCGAGCGAATTATTTAGGTTCGGAAACAAAAAAAAGTCGCACGGAGCCAAATCTGGAGAATACGGTGGATGGGGCAGCAGTTCGTAGCGTAATTCGACCAATTTAGCCGTGGCGAGTGCAGAAGTGTGAGCCGGTGCATTATCGTGGTGGAAAAGCACTTTCTTTTTAGACAAATGGGGCCATTTTTCTTCTAACACGGCGTCAAATCGGCTCAATAGTTCGGCGTAGTACTGTCTTGTGACCGTTTTGCCCTTCTCCAGATAGTCAATAAAAATCACACCTTGAGAATCCCAGAAAACAGTGGCCATCACCTTTCCGGCCGACGGGACCGTCTTCGCCTTCTTCGGAGCAGGTTCACCGGGTAAGGTTCACTGTTTTGACTGCTCCTTGGTCTCTGGAGTGTACTAGTAAATCCATGTTTCGTCGACGGTCACGTAACGACGCAAAAACTCTTTTGGATTGCGATTAAACAGCTCCAAACACTGCTCTGAACTGGTCACACGGATGCGCTTGTTATCTGCAGTCAGCAAACGCGGCACCCACCTTGCTGACAGCTTCCTCATGCCTAAAATCTCATGTAGGATATGCCACACGCGTTCTTCTGAGATGCCTACTATCGCAGCTATCTCGTGCACCTTTAATCGGCGGTCTGACAAAACGATATCGTGTATTTTTGTCACGTTCTCCTCCGTAGTGTCTGTTTTCGGAGCACCTGGGCGTGGATCATCAAAAACCGACGTACGACCACGTTGAAACTCGTTATACCAAAATTTAACGGTCGCCATCGAAGGAGAAGCATCCCCATACACTGCATCCAAGCGTTCTTTAATTTCACTGCGCAATTTCCCTTCCAAAAACAAGAATCGAATCACCGACCGATATTGTTCTTTCTCCATTTTTTCAAAAATCAACGGACACATTTACTTTCACACGCTCTCAAAAATAAACTACAACTCCGATCCTGCTGAAATTTCGTCTGTAACCGTTTACAGGAAGATACTGCACTGTAGTGTATTTCTGGTGCGATAGTGGCACCATCTGGCGGTGAGGCTAGGTACTTGTCAAATGACCCTCGTAATTTACCTGCAATCAACAAAACAGTAAACCCACATACACAACCAGACACATAAATACTATAATGGATTTTAAATGTGAAGTTGATGATAAATACGAGACAATCTTATTAAATAGCGAATCTATAAACGATTTTATGAGTATTGATGATTAGTGAATACTCTTCGTCAACATAAGAGGCCTAGAAACAAATCATAAAAATCTTGAGATTTTTATCCAAAACTTTAAAACCAAGGCAGATATAATAGTTTCTGCAGAAACAGGCATATTACCATATCATGACTTGTATAATCTAGATGACTACAATTATGAGATGTACTATAACAACAGTTATATAAATAAATCAGATGGTGTAGTTGTATACACTAATAAACACCTTAACTCAACGCATGACACAGAAGTGATAGGCAGAGTAAATTTTCTCAATATCACTATAAATCTGAAAGAAGGAAAAAAATTGAAAATAACCTCATTATATAGATGTCATGACATAACAAAACAAGAATTTATTGAAAATCTACTTGTACATTTAAAAAGTAATAAAAATACCAAAAATCACTTTTTAATTGGTGATTTCAATATTAATTTAAGGGACAATGACCATACTACCACAGAGTATAAAAATGATCTCTACGAATTGGGCTACATACCTCATTTCAATGGTATTACGAGACCCAACCCTCAAAATCCAATTTTGGGAACATGCATTGGCAATATATTCTTAAAAGCTGAACTGAAGAATATAAATTCTTATAAGTTTATCCCGAAAATAACGGATCACTATCCACTTATGATCTCAATAAAAACCATGAAAGGGAAAGAAGACTCTAGAAAGTATTATATTTATGTTAATAACAATAAGCTAAATTACGTAGCAAACAAATTAAATTGGAACGTTATATCTGAACATGATGATCCAAACTTGTCGCTTGAATTGCTAATCAGCAATATCACGACAGCATTAAGAAAAGCGACAGTAGTTAAGAAAATCAAGAAGAACACACCGAGAAGCAAATGGATAACTGAAGGCATTATGAAATCCTGCTTGACTAAAGAAATACTTTATCAAAAATGGAAAAATAGTTCTGAAAATGAAAATCTGAAGCAGCAATATAAAAACTATGTAAAATGGCTCAGTAAAGTTATAACAGCAGCAAAATACAACTTTGATAAAGAAGAATTTGAAAAAGCTAGTAATAACAACAAGAAAATGTGGGATTTCGTTAAAAGAAAAATTAATAAGACAAAGAATAAGAATGCTAAAAAGATAGACTATTTAACGGATAATCTGAACAATATTTACCAAACAGAATATATAGCGGAAACACTCAATAAATTTTTCAGTAGTGTCGGTTCGAAATTAGTAAAAGAAATTAAAAAACCCAAAATGAAGTATAAATTACCAAAAGCAAATACATCTACCATATTTCTAGACCTTACCAACTGTAACGAGATACTCAAGCTTATATCAGAAATGAAAGAGAAGGCAGGAGGAATAGATGGCATAAATACAAAAGTCTTAAAAAACTTAAGTAAGTATATAATTATCCCACTTGAACATATTTTCAACTTATGTATCGAAAAGTCGATATAGCCTAAACAATTAAAAATAGCAGAAGTAGTGCCGATCTTCAAATCAGGAGATGAACATCACGCAAATAACTACAGACCAATATCTTTAATATCCAACATTGCCAAATTATTAGAAAAAATAATACATTGTCGTTTACTGAGTTTCCTAAATAAAAATAAAATACTAATAGATAATCAATTTGAATTTCGAAAAAATAAAGGTACCAAGGATGCACTAGCCCTTATTACAAGTATTATTTACAACAATCTGAACAAAAAGACACCTACTATTGCAACCTTCTTGGATTTAGCAAAAGCCTTCGACACCGTAAATCATAAAATCTTATTACTAAAATTAGAAACTTACGGTATACGGGGTATAAAATTAAATCTGTTAAGGGGGTCGGACACCTTTAGAATGACGAAAAATCAATTTTTTTTTTATTACATATTTTACTAAAAAAACACTTGTAGAATATATCCCAATTAGTTTTAAATCATTATCTATTTTTATTTTAAGAATATACACAAAACACTGATAAAGCTTTTCATTTGTTTTTTGTTCAAATTACATTTTTCCCCTTGCATACATAATTATATAATCATATATTATTTCTACTAATTTTTTTTTCATTTCACTGTTTTTAATATATTTAAAATTCTCACTCTAAATATCTGTCTGTATATACTTTAAAAGATCCAAAACAAATATTTTAAACATTAATACAAAGATAAAAAATAAATAATATAATTTATGGACGGTATTTTTGACAAAAATAAAAATTTGATTTTAAAACTTATATAGCAGTTAAGTTGGCACCGTAACAACCTGACTTATCAACAACAGCCTCTTACAGGCTCACAGCTCACTCCTTTATTGTAACAGTGAATCCACATTACATGCCGTATGCCGTATGCTGTATGCCGTCAGAAAAATAGTTGTTGTCCAAAATCTATAATATTTATAACTATATGGTTACAATTCCTATAGGATTTATAACCATAGAGTTATAAATCCTATAGATTTTAGACAACAACTTTTTTTCTGATGGCATACGGCATACGGCATACGGCATACAATGTGGATTCACTGTAACAAAGCTGAGTTTAACCTATGTAAAAGTCCGCAAGCAATGTAAACATGCACAGCTGTCATTTCATATAAACACTGTCATATCAGCATCAGCACCTTTTCTATACAAAGTGTTGTTCTTAATTTTCATTGTTTCCAACGGATTTTGGAGTAAACATTTAGTGTATTATAATACGTAAAGGTATTTTAAATCAGTTTTTAAAAGTTTTGAATAATACGTGTGACAGTTGAATTAATGTTTCAGAAATAGCTTTTAGTACTTGAACTTTATTGGAAACTTTATACTTAAAATAACAGGGATTGATACTAAAGAAAAATTAAGTCTATATTGACTATTACAAAAAACATTTAGTGTACAGATTTAAATCAACTTTTAAAGGAAGCGAAAGATATGCTATTGTGCAGAAAAATGTTATGGAACCTTCGCTTTTGCCAGAAAGCTACCATTATCAGCCATTTCCTGAATCTCACTATGATATAATTGACATTTTATTTTCTGAAGTAAAAACAGTTATGCACTGTAATAAATATGTATCAATCGTATTCTCTTTATTAAGTAATAATATTATATGTGAAAAAGAATAATGAAGGACAAGTAAAGAAGTTCACGTTATCAGACATTAAAAGAAGATCAATATAGGAATGTTGCTGCTATAAACATTTTTTTCAAGCATTTGGCTATGGCGATACTGGCTTCATTCCATGCATGAAGGATTTTGGATTTCTCAACACATTCTTTATTTACCTCAGTATATGTACAAGAATCTAATATATGTGATAAAGATTATTAAAAACATATGGATTTAAAAGCACCAAAGGATCTACATGTTAAACCACTTAACAAACTTGACTGACTGATGTGGATATGACTGTTACGCGTGCTCATAGCTTAAAAGTCTGATAGATCGTATACTGAGGTACCAGAATATTTGTTCTAAATGTAAAATATTTTGAGCGAAAAACAATATTTTTTTTGTATTTCAGGGCAGAGATGAAGTTAAGAAATAAAGAAGAAGAAATAAAGAAGTATTTTAGTAATTTTATCTTTAAAGCTGTTTTCTACATAATGTAAAATTTTGAGCTCTGCCGTCAACTCCAGATTCAGGAACTGCATATATTTTAATGGGAGAGGTCCTAAAATTTTGGTATTTTATATGTCTATTGACTGAAGAGTTGTATGTATCCAATTTATTTGATTAAATAAGATTTTACGGTCAAATATTGCTAAAAAATCTGAATTTCACTTAAATTTAAGATTTTTTAGGAATTTCTGACCGTAAAAAATAATTTAATCAAATAAATTGGATACATATAACTCTTCAGTCAATAGTCATATAAAATACCAAAATTTTAGGACCTCTCCCATTAAAATATATGCAGTTCCTGAATCTGGAGTCAACGGCAGAGCAAACATTTCGAAATGGCCATATATTTGGTTAAAATCGATCAAAATTTTTTTTTGGGTCTCATTTTATCATAAATTGAATATATTTTTAGAATATTACTTCTAAATATTTCTAATTATGAAAATAAATTTTTTTCACGTCATTTTATGAAGAAATTTGTAAAGGTGTCTGACCCCCTTAAAAGACTATCTCAATGGAAAATCTCAAGTAGTAAAAATCAAAGATCATGTAAGTAATGCACTACCTGTAGAAACTGGAGTACCTCAAGGGACAATTTTGGGACCGCTACTTTTTTTAATTTATATTAATGATCTATTAACTATTGTGCCTAAAGAATATATCATCTCTTATACAGATGATACAGTAATATTAAGTATGGGAAGTACATGGGAACAAACACAGAACAAAATGAACAAGTTACAAAATGACGTCAGCGCTTGGATAGCATTAAATGAATTATCTTTAAATGTTAAAAAAACTGTTTTCATGGCTATTGGAATCTATAGCAATAGTGTGCCAAATAACTTAAAAATTTTTATAGGCAATAAGGAAATTGAAAGAGTATACCACATCAAATATCTAGGTATAATAATTGATAGTAATATGAAATGGTATAAACATATAGAGTATATTGCTAAAAGAACGAGATTTCTGCTTTTTGTATTTAATAAATAAAGATCAATTCTCGAAACTGAACACTTGATAACTGTATATTACGCGTTTTTAACAGCTTAGCTAACTATGGTATTATTGCTTAGGGAGGGGCTTACAATAATGTTCTAATTGAACTTCAATCATTGCAAGATAGAATCATTATAATAATTAACAAATAAAAAAACGATACTTTTCAACCTTTACAAATCGAAGATAATTTTAAATTAGAATCAGTTATGTTTCATTACAATGATTTAAGAAAGAAATTTATAGATTCAAAAAGCGTTACTAGAAATAAAAGTCTTTTAATGCCTGAAATCAATAAGTCAATAAACTTGAAAAATAATGAAATTGTAGCTATGAAATTATTTAACAAATTCCCTAATGCATTGAAATCGCTTAATCTCAGTAATAAAAATTTAAAGACAAAAATTACCAACTGGTACAAAGAAAAAGAAAGAAAAGACTAATACCTTACATCATAAATTTTGTAAAATCAGTGGACAAAAATTCTTGATTAATTCAAGTTAATCACTATTAAAGTTTATTAGAGTTTATATAAAAGTTGAATTTCAAATATATTTTATTATAAATTGTTAATAGCGGCAAATGGTAGATTTTTCTTCTAATTTTTGACGTGTCTACAGCTTATAGCCAATCTTCTACCAAGATCAAAAGGTATTTTTTCTCAATAAATTTTGATAACAAACACCTTTTTATTAATTTTTATTTTATTAATTTTATTATAATAATAAAAGATTAAATTAATAAAAAGGTGTTTGTTATCAAAATTTATTGAGAAAAAATACCTTTTGACCTTGGTAGAAGATTGGCCATACGCTGCAGACACGTCAAATATTTTATTTTAGCATATTACCAAAAAACCAACTTTATTTTAGCATGTAAGTTTAGGATAAGTGTTGCGTTAGTATGTAAGCTACCGGACCTATGTACAGGTGTATTGTGCACCTCTATAGGATGCCAGCTGGATCGGATATAGTTTGTTATATCCTGATACTAGCTGCATTATCTACCTTTTGTAACATTTCTGGTAAATAAATAAATAAATAAATAAATGACCTTGTGACTAAATTCGATACTTAGTTCACGCAAGGCTGAAAACAGATTGGAATCCTTGCAAAACGGAATTTTTGGAGGTCGATAAATTACGCCAGTAAGTATGGGAGGAGAATCGCCCTGCTGCGCACTGCAAAATAGATACTCAGGGATACCTGGTTTTCTAGGCCCCTGAGTATTCGAAAATTCTAGTTTCTTGACATAAAAGTCACTTTACTGTACTATACTGGAAAGGTTATGTGCCTCGGACTCTCATTAGATGGATTAGCGTCTCTATTGAAAACTCCATGCAGCATAACTTCACAGCACTCAGCTTCATCGCCGCTGGGTTCCGTGGTTCCCGCCCCAGAGCATGAGCGAAGAGAGGGGTTAATATTACCTGTGCTGACGTGAGGGTGACGAGCATCGGCAGAGCTGTTTGCAATTACGGTCGGACCGCAGTCAGAAGGTCAGTCTTGTAAGCCATTTACGTTAGAGTTTACGGTGTGTATTTGGTGATTTTGGTGAGCACCTTGGAAGTTGTGTACAACATCTCGTGTGTCGGTAATGACACTCTTTAAGGTTATATTGTTCTTCAGCAGCATGTTAATTTTGTCGTTTAAATCGACAATTGTTTTATTTTGCGCGTTAATCAAGTCCTCGAGAGCACCGACCCGCGCCGTCAGCTTCCTACTGCTATCATCGTCAGATAGCAGTGAGGAGACACTGCGAGACGCAAGGTCGCGGCCACCGAGGAGCTTGATATCGTCAAGTTGCTGCTGGAGCATGTCAAATCTTTGGAAGAAGATTTCCAAGGTGCTCACCGGAATTAGTGTGTGTGTGAGTCCGCATAGGTTGGAGTCGCCCAACGGTGGTGATGAAGACGGTGGAGACGTACGGGGAGATTCGGCATCGACCCCAGCATCGACCTTGACCTGAACAGCAGTGACAGATATCGGAGATGATGTGGGTGAAGCGGTGTTGGTGGCAGAAAGCGCCTGAGCGCTGCCTGCCCGCTCAGCATCCTCAGCTGTACTTATAGGAGAGTTGGGACGAGCCTGCCGGACGGCTTCCCGCTCAGCGGCTGTCGACGCTTGGTGAGAACGGCGGGCACGGGGCTGAAGAGGCATCGCCGCGTCGAGGCGCTAAGAGGCGCGCGGTGGTGGGGTGACGCTCGAGGAGCTGACGGCGTAACTCGCTGTGATGACGCAAGCGAGGTGTGAATTTTCACCTGAGTTGGCTTAGTCACGGCCGCGGCGGCTGCTGGTACTTGCCTCGATCGTTTTGGCTACTGCTTGTTAAGGCTACACAGATCGCAGGGTGCACCCTTTTTCTTGCCTGAGCAACGTGAGTGGCAAAGCCGAAGGCATGTTGGGCAGGTGCTCGTGGGAGTAGTGGACGCATCATTGCAGACTGGATACGCATGCGAGATGTACATGATGACGGCTAGCCGATTCGAAGAAGGCGCCGTGTCCGCTCCTCACGCTAGGCAGGCTGACCAACCTCAAGACAGCGAGAAAAGAGTGCTACGAGCCAAAAACGCCGAGCCGCGCTCCTAACCTCACTCCAGTACAGAGCATAGAAAAAAGGTCTCCATGGCTCAAAAAAAAGTAGCTGTGCAGTTTATGCTCCTTTCACATGGAGCCTGCGGGAGACCAGATTTTTCTAAAACAGGTGTACTCACAAAAGACACGTGAGAACATGAAAATAAGGGGCTTGAAGCGAGAGCGAAAAGAGTAGCCTGTGTCTACATACCTGTACCAAGAGAGAGAGAGGAAAGGAAAGGAAGGAGATGCTGCGACCCAGGCCCCAAAAGGAGCACCGACCGATGAAGTCGGTGCAGCCTGGGACCCGGTGGAGCAGGCCCTTAAGGAGGCGCGGCGCCTCAGCAAGTCCTCGCGCGCTGCGACGGACGCTGCCCTGGCCACACTGGAGGATTTTCTCCAGTGCCACGGTAAGGCTGGCGAGCGGCAAGCCGGCAAATGGGTAGGCATGGGCCAAGGCAGGCGTGAAGAGCTCGCAGCCGCCGCAGAGGCCAGGGCCGCCAGGCTGCGCCGCGCCGCCTTGCGGAAGGAGGAGGAGGCTCGTCTGGCTCCTGCGCAGGAGCACCTGGAAGAGGCCAGGCGAGCCAGAGAAGAGGCGAAGGGGACGGCGTGTCCGGCTAAAGAAGAGGCCCAGCGCCGTCTCCAAAAGGAAGAGGAGCGCCTCCGCAAGGCGCTCGAAGAGGAGAAGGCTGCCCGGGAGGCATTAGACGCGCAGGCGCTCCCCCGATGCTTTATGTGTGGTGAGCTTGGGGTAAAGAAGTCGAAACACTGCTCCAACCAAGCTCGCCACAAGGGGCGCCGGACTTACTCCCGGGCCAGCTGAAGAGGGCGAAGCCCCGAAGAGTTTTTTTATGTTTTTTTTTAATAAAAATTTAAAAGAAAAAACGGGGACTCCAATTCTTCCTGATTTCCTTTTCGAACTTCCTTCTCCTAAACCTTACCACCATCCTTATAGGTACGACGACGGCCATGGATGGCAGAGCTGCTCACAGGTCCCCTAAGCAGCGTCTGGTGGAGGGGTGTAACGCGTGCGCGAGTTAGGTAATTCGAGATTCGAATTACCCGCGCCGAGCAGGCATGCTAACTGAGGGCGCGAGCGCGCGAGCATCCTGACCGGACTAGAGCGGTCCCGCGACGCGTATTATGCCCGTCGCGTATCCGCGAAGCTGCTACGGCATTATGCGAGTCACGGCAGCCAACTTCGTGTCTGCCATCGCGTCGTGAACTTCTCTCTAGCGTGTCTCTCGGAAGTTATTGCGTTCGCGCCGTGTAGTTTTTATATATAGCCTTACCGCAAGTAGAGTGGAGGCGCCGACTAGCATGCGAGCAAAAAAGAGAGCGAGAGAGAGCGATACCGCGCCGGTTGCGCCACGAGCAGAACGAGAGACAGCGAGCGAGGAGCCGGCAGCCAGCCCGCCTGCCTGCCGATCCAATTCAGCGAGTAGGAGAGAGAGAGAGGCATTGAGTGCAACGACTGCGCGAGAGAGAGAGAGCGAGAGAGGCGAGTACACCGGTTGCTCCTTCAAAAGTAAGCCTTATTCTCTCATCTCTCGCGTTAAATGTAAAGGTTTGCACGGAAATCGCCCCGTGCAATCTTTCTGTACCGTGTACGTGCGGGTGTATGTCAGCCCACCGTACTTTAACACCCCGCGCGCCGTATAGTTCGCGCGATTGAATATTAACTGTCGCGCGCGAACTAACTCATTGTTTTAATCAGCACGTGCGTTGTGCTTGTATTTATTAGTAATTTTAATATACTGTGATATCTAGTTGCTCGTCGCGTTGTTCATTACAACCTCTCCTTCTCCCGAATACCGCCGCCTCCGCGGGAAAACGACTCCGCCGGTCGTTTTCATATCTGAGCGTAGCGGCCGCGCGCTTTACTCTTCGAGCGCGCGTTTTTGACTCAGCGATCCAACTAGTTGGAAAGCCAAGTTCGCGTGTAATGTTCGCGTTGTTTTCGCGATTCCAGGAGCAGATCCCCGGGCAAGTCATTTTAGTCTGACAACCGCGGCACCGTGTTCTAGGGCATCGCTGGCCCGTGGCTTTTTGGGATTTTCGCCCACTAGCCATCCCGTTACACAACATACATTTAGCCTGATATACATCCTGCATTTGATATTACTTTAATATGTACTTATATAATATTACACAATTTTGATTCTTTTAGTTCATTCGCTTAGATCGTGAAAACATAGTTAATAGATTAAGCTGTGTAATCTTATATTAAATTTCTTAAATTTGTTGTTTGTTACGTGACGTAGTTGTAGGCGATAGTTTTCCGTGCAGAAAATTTTCAATTCGCTTCTTTACACAATTTCATTTCATTTATTCGTTTCCTTATTAATCGCCTCACAACCGAAGTCGATTGTCTGTAGAATGTGCTAACAACTATGTCACGTTGCAGCACACCACGTTAAATGCGAAATCGGATCCCTAAAGTGGTGGCGTGGTGCTTATCGTCCGTTGCCGCCCGGGATGACTGAATGTGAAAGAGAGAGAGAGAAAAGAAAATCGGGGGAGGTGCAGCTAGCGACCAGGCAACCGCGGAGAGTCAGTTCGGCGCATACAGCCGCACCACGAAGTACGCCTTAGGCTATGGAATAAAAGCTTCTTTGTTCAATTAATAATTAATACAATAAGGTATAGGAAATATATAAAAAAAAAGAAAATTATAGAAAACATATATTTATCCATCTACGCATTAGTGAAGCATATACTCTAACAGCGAATATAACAGATAAAATTAACAAGTTTTACAAGAAAGATTCATAATAAGAGACGCTTAACAAATTGATTGTACGAGTAATCCCCGTGGAATTTCCTGCAGGACTAGGACCAATAAGGTTACAGTGTCAATTAATCGATTCCTCAGGAGTGGAAAACAAAATAAAAGAAAGGGAATAAATTTAGGTAATAACCATAATTACAATAAACAACTATATTATACAATTATAATTAAAAACTTATGGCATATACTTATATCCTTTATCCATTACGCATACGTCTATATTAAATAATAATGGTTAATTTCGAAATTATCAAGACAAAATTATTTATCTATATATTCTCCGGATGCTTGAAATTATTTGAAAGTGTAGTAAATTCTCTCCCCGTGGATTTTTATAGACTCCGTAAATTAACAAAGATAGGAAATTAATTGAAAGGTATATATCTCAGTATATATATACATATATATATATATATATATATATATATATATATATATATATATATATATATATATATATATATATATATATATATATATATACATACCTATACTTGTACGTACGGCTACCCTCGCTCTTCGAGCGTGCGTTCCCTCTCTTTTTCACTCGTGTGAGTCAAGTGCCGTTGACGTCAGCCTCCTGCGACTGCGAGGTGACCAGCCTACTCTTTATCTCTGAGTGCAAAGGCATAATTAACTCGCTCGATTAGCGATCACTTCGTGGCAAATAATATGCCCTATTAAAGAACAAATAACGGTGAATTAATAATTTTAACCCTTAACCCTCATCGGTCACCGTGGGTGAAATTCACTTAAACAAAAATATTAACTCCTCAGACAGTAGCTTAGTTTTTGAAAATACCCTTTTTGATAACTTTTCATTACTTATATTAGATTAAGATAATAAAAAGTAGTTTCTACAATATTTTTGTGTCATAATAATTGTTCATTCATTTATATTCATTATTCAAGTAAAATAAACAAGCACTCTAAAACTCGACATTTTTCGTGCATTCAATCTTTAAAATAAATATACCTTTTAAAAGGAGCAATAAAAATTTATTTTCTTTACTGATACTCATAGGACATCTTTTAGAATCCTATTATAATAAGATAATTGTCGGTAAACAAATTGCTGTTCGTTCTTCGAAACGGTACATTTAATTTTTAATTAAGAACATCCGATCAAGAATTTTTGACTAGTACTAACGGATTTAGGGCGAGCGACTAATCCCCTAAGGGAAAAATAAACTAATTTCTGTGAACCTCTGCAAATATCGAATGGAAAAATCCCGGAAAAACTCAAATCGACTCCTTTAGCATTCAACCTTTGTGCGTGTTACCACACATGCCACGAAAGTTAAGTTTCTTTTAAAGTGTTCTTAATAAACAACGATTCGATAATAAATTAACGAATTTCTAAGAAATAATTGATAACTAGTAATTCAATAATTGGATAATAATTTAACAATAATAATTATTTAATTATTATTGTTAATTAATAATTAATATTAATTAAGTATATCAATAATTATATTACTAAGTAATTATATAAATAATTGTATTAATAATTGATTATATATTGTTAATTAATAATTAATGATTTTTACTAATAGAAATTAATGTTTGGTGAGTGTTCGTAATAATAACTATCCAATTGTTAGTAATAATATCAATTGTTTAATAATTATTAGTAGAAAAAATTAATCAACAATTATTTATAAAAATGAAATTTTTCATTTTCTATAATAGATTAATATTTTTAATATTAATACAATAATCGATAGTATCGGAACTATACCGTACCCTAATAGAACTTCGATATCGTTGTCCTTTCGTTAGACCCTACGTAGTAGGTTGAGGATTACTTTAGTTCGTGAATTTATGCAATACGGGCGTTGATATGCCATATCCATCGAAGCCAGTACATCCAGAACACGGCAGCGCATTCTAGATCCAAACCGCAAAGAGCCAGAGAGCAGTAACGGCCTCTAAAAAGGGAACAAGAACCCAGAAGCAAGGTGTCCGCATACTGGAGTATTGAAATAACCATATTCCACATATAATAGAGGAAATCCAGCAACACCGAGGAACATCACAACGAAGAAGAAAATATATAATCACATATTTCAAGAAGAATAATTACTTGCGTAGATAATAATATTTCTACGCCTGTACCTAGATCTATAAATATAGAAATACTTAATCAGCGGATCCAGCTGGATTATATCTCCTCAGATTATATCTCCTCCACGGGCGCGTTAAGCCGCGTGCCAGTATCGTCACATAGACGCGCGCATCGCCCCATAACCCAGACTCAGGGTCATGTTGCAGTGCGGCAGCGAACATTGAATAAAGTCTCAGATTCTGACAGCCGGACTAATAGAGTGATTACTCCATAGCGTTAGCGTACGACGGGTATCGACGAATATTAATTGACCGCAAGAGGAATAAGCAGTGGCATGTGTGGTTTCTTTTGTTCTCCTTAACTTTTACCAAATAATTATTGATTGGTACGGGACAATTGTTTATTTGCATAGGACGCTTTATATATAAATGATTTCCTAGTGTAATAAAACGATAGTAAGTCTTATTATTGTAATTTAACAGAATATTTACGGGTTGGTAATAAATAATTGATATCCAATAGTAGGCATTGTTATAATTTCATTATTCCTTCAATCGATTTTATCCTTTCTTAAAACTTAGAATATACCTTAGAACTCTGGTAGTTATACAATATTCCACTTCATCAATAAATTATCTCTCGATATTGGGGTACGAAGAGTATTGTACGAACTTACGTCTCCGGTCTCGACAACAAATAAGGAGAGCAGATACTACGATAACCCGATCAATACGAATATCACAAGGAAGCAATTGCGCGCCGCTATATTCGTATGGGCGAATATAGGAGACGAAGGTAAGCGAAGGTACCCTCTTGGCGAGAGTGACACTAATATTCTCGAGGGCAACGACCGCAACATTTTTATAACGAGTGCGTGAGGTCTTAATAGACGTCACGTAACAGTTTTTGGTAGCAGAGCGTGGTTTACTGCCCTATCCTCACTACCTTCTCTCGTTTGCGCATTCAGAAATCTCTTACCGCGACCTCCTTATGGTCTCAGGTCACCGGTTTTGAGCGGGTCCCCAGCGTATCGGGTGGTCGCGCGCACACGTGTATGCCGTCTAAACTATATTGGTTAAAGTGATTTTATGATTATAAACATTTATATTATTAATAAGTATTTACGTCTCTTTCCGAAATAATTTTTTTTTCTCTTATCCATTTTGTTCTTTCCTTGTTATTTTTCTTTTGCTTCCTCCCTTCGAATTCCGGTCGAATGGTCCCCGAATTCCACGTCGTATTTTCGGAAGGGAGAATCATTAACCGAGTTGCCGATCTGACTAGCCAAGTCGAACACTTGGTTAGTAAACTTAAGGAAGTGCGGGAAGACGTTGGGCTCTTGCGTGCTCATAACTTCCTTAACGTAAGGAAAATTAAAACCCTCGAAGAAATAATCGAAAAACTTAAAGAAGAGAAAGAAAAGTCCGGTCGTACCCTAAGAGTCCTCGTGGGCAAAGCACATTGGGAAACCCGCCTATTGGATCGACGCGTTTTGAGCCTTGAAGGTAAAATAAATCAAGTAACTGAAAGTTTTGGAAATCTCCGTCTGGAGTAAGTCAAGCACAACCTAGAACTTTAGGTTTTATACGCTTTAGCAGAAGGAATCCTTTAGAGATAAACGCTCAGCGAACTGTCACAATGGCTCCTAACGACGGCAATCAGGCCGCCCCCGCAGCGGCGGTAGACAACTCCGTCCTTATGGTTACTATGGCGCACACCATGACCCTCCAAGCAGCTACGGCGGGAATTCCAGTCTTCGATGGAAGAAATATTCCTCTGAGGGATTTGATACAGGACGTACGGAACGCTGCGTCGGATGTCACCCCGGAGCAATTAGATACGTTCCTCAAAAAGGTCCTCAGCAAACTAAGAGGGTCGGCGAGAAATTCTACGTACGGATTCACTTTCGAGAGCGTCGACGAACTCATTAAACACCTGAAGAGACGTTTTGCTCCTGGCAAGAATTTCGCTTATTATAGCGCGTAACTCAACGACTTAAGGATGATGCGGGAAGACACCGTTGGTGACTTCCGCGACAAACTAAATATCCTCCTTATGGGTGCCGAGAGCTCCCTAAAAGAGGAGAAGGGAGAAGCATACGTGGCCGCTATGATGATTCCCATGCAAGAAGCGGCAGTCGACATTTTCATTCGGGGCCTTCCTGCCCATATCAGCGGTGCAGTTGATCTATGTCACCCAAAAACCTTGGACGGGGCCTACCAGGAGGCCGTTCGTATCGAATCACGGATACGATCACGTATTCTCCCAGATGGACGAGGTTATGTTGAGTACGGCACTAGGTTCAACGAGAGTAGCGAATTATCGCACGATTTACGCCCGAAGACGAAACCGAGTCACGAGCTTGGCGCTGGGTATTCGAATGTTCACCCTGCATATATTGGACATGTAAGGGAAGCTACCTGCGATCCCCACCACCTCGAGCATGCAACCTTTCATTGAACCAGGGCCTACTCCACAGGAGCAACACCCTCCTTTTGTGGGATATTTCGCCCCGGGCCCATCAGATCTGAATTATGGAAATAAACCGTTCCAATACACGCAGTACTGTCACCAAGGATATCCGCAGCAGAATTCTAATAATCCTCAGAACCCCCCAAGTAACTACCAATTTCAGGGAGAAGGGGGATACAACCAGGGTCGAGGAGGATATTTTCGTCGAGGCCGCGGAGGTGGACGTGGACACTTTCCACAAAACCCGTCCCGATTGGCTGGTTTCTCTGGTCCTCGACTGTTTAACCACAACGATCCCTCCATGCAGTCGGGTTTTACGAGTGGCCCCCCAACGTCGCCTGGCCCTCCGACCTCATTCCAGTTGCCGCCGGCGTGTTCAACCTCCCGGGAGCCAAAAATTCAGAACATTCCGATGAATCCAACATTGAACCAAAATCATCTCCCTACGAACCCGAATCCAACCCCATCTACAGCGCTGCCAACTCCAGAGAACCAACCTTCGGCAATCACTCCACAAGCTCCAACCAGCCCACAACAATCGAGCTCCCGGGTGTACCTCACTCAAACCCGGAGGGACAATTTGTCAGAATTGGTGCCTGCGAGCCAACTAGAAGAGAGGACGAAAGGGAAGATGACCCCACAGTAGTTCGACTCCATGTTCTAGAAGGTCGCCAACCATGGCTCACGTTCATGATCGACAACGGCGCTGCCGTCAATCGAATAAAGGTTGGGTCCCTCCATCCTGATATGCTAGTCGACACTAATAAGACTATTCCCTTAGTCGGCATTAGTGATCAAGTAGTACATACTTTAGGCATGGTCAACCTTACAATACGAAATAAACCCGTCTCCTTCTTGGTTACTCATAACGAATTTCCTATTAACCAAGATGGTGTCCTGGGTCGAGCCTACCTAAAACAGGAGCAGGCGGTAATTTCATATCATTATAACACCCTCATGATTGGAGGCGATATTATGCATCCTGTCCCTTTCATAAATTCTGCTATAGATTCACCTACTACAAACTCCCCCACAATTCGTCTCTGTGAACCCAGCGGTCAACACAACGAGATTGAAAGTCACGATACGGAGGAGAAGAGTGAAATTTCCGAACCAATAATTATACCGAATATTGAAACAAGGACCAACAAGCCAGAATCTGTGCGACACGTTATACCCGGTAGATCACGCCAAGTAATTCGAGTCAATATCATTAATAAAAGCACGCAGGAAGGATACTTACCACGAGTGGATGTTGGCTATGATGATGTCTACGTAGGGGAAGGAGTAGTGCGCGTTGACGAAGGGCACTCCCATGTACTCGCCATCAACACTCGAGAGAAAGAGATAGCCATCGAGATAGACCCCCGCGAGATCATCCCATGTGATTTCGCTTCTCTCGATTTTGAACCAGGATGCGACGACGAGATCGAAGTAAGTCCGGATAACCCCATTCTGGATTGGGAGAAAAGAATCCAACAGCTCAAAACGCTCATCTCTACCGAGCACTTTAACACTGACGAAAAGGATAGCATAGAGAAATTGCTTCAAGAGTTTCCCCACATCTTTCTCTTACCCGGCGATGCCCTGCCTTGCACCGACCTGGTTCAACACCACATTCCTACGATGATTAATCTCCCGGTGAACGCCAAACAATATCGGCACCCTCTCATCCACAAGGAATTCATACAGAAGGATATCGACAAGAAGCTCAAGGATGGAATTATACAACCTTCTAAGAGCCCGAGTAATTCTCCCATATGGATTGTGCCCAAACGAGCGGATTAGCAAGGAAACGCCAGGTGGAGAATGGTAGTGGACTTCCGTGACCTAAACCAGCGAACTGTAGGGGACGCTTACCCTCTACCCAACATCGCGGATCTCTTAGACCAATTGGGTGGAGCCATGTATTTCTCGGTGTTCGACCTCGCATCCGGGTTCCACCAAATTGAAATGGCTCCAGAAGATAAATGGAAAACCGCCTTTTCCACCCCTTCAGGACACTACGAGTTTAACCGCATGCCCATGGGATTAAAAAATGCCCCGGCTACGTTCCAAAGAATGATGGACCAAATAAAAAAGGGATTAGAATGCGAAGAAATGCTAGTTTATATGGATGATGTCATTATCCACGCAAAGTCCCTAATGGAACACGATCGCCGCGTCCGGAAATTTTTTGCTCGTTTATCCGAGACAAAACTAGCATTACAACCTGAAAAGAAGTCCTTTTCAGGCTTCCTTCGAAAAGAAGTC
This sequence comes from Torymus aiolomorphi, assembly GCA_036365515.1. Taxonomy (NCBI): domain Eukaryota; kingdom Metazoa; phylum Arthropoda; class Insecta; order Hymenoptera; family Torymidae; genus Torymus; species Torymus aiolomorphi. Next base: position 213,158,525 of record CM070874.1, read on the forward strand.
GCTTTTCTAGGTCATATTATTAGTGAACGAGGAATCGAACCGAACCCGGAAAAGATCAAAGCTGTCAAGAACTTCCCTCGGCCTAAAGGAGTCAGGAATGTTCGAGAATTCTTGGGGCTCACCGGATACTATCGCCGCTTCATCAAAGACAACGCTAAAATTGCGAAAGCACTATACGACCTACTGAAGAAGGATCACGAGTTCAACTGGGAAGGAACCGAGGAAGAAGCATTTAATCGTCTCAGAGAATGCTATGCTAGTACCCGATTTTGCTATTCCCCGATTTCGAGAAACCTTTTACTCTGACGACTGACGCCTCGACGGAGCGATAGGAGCCGTTCTCAGCCAAGAAAAAGAAAACTTTGACCATCCTGTTGCGTACCTCTCAAGAACCTTGAACCAGGCCGAGCGCAATTACAGCACTACCGAGAAGGAATGCTTAGCCGTCCTATATGCCCTTAATCAGTTTCGGCCCTATCTTTTCGGTCGAAAATTCACCCTTGTCTCCGATCATGAACCATTGAATTGGATGCATAATCGGAAAGATCTGGGACAAAGACTCATGAGGTGGATGTTCAAATTCACTGGCTATGAATACATCTTCAAATACAAACCTGGAAAATTAAATTGTAACGCGGACGCCCTGTCGAGGAATCCCACTGATCAACCGTCTGAAGAGGAGATCAATACCAACTTACCAGAACTAAAGGTGATGGTAATCGAGAAAGCAAAATCAGGTTCTAAGGCACCCCGCACGCGACAGGGAAGCGCCGCTACACCGCCTCCCCGTGCCTCTTGCGACAACCCTGGGCCATCAACCTCTCGAGATCAAAGGGAAACCCAAGTACCAGTGAAGCAAATCCCCAAACCTAAAGGGCGACCCCTAGGGGCTACGACACGGAAAACAGCCCGTATATTAGACCACAGTGTAATAGCACAAAGAACAAGACAGAAAACTGCAACCGATCCTAAGAAGGTCATAACCCCCCTCGAGAACGAATCTCATCTGAACCAGGGAGCGTTATCAAACCCCGATGTTCTACCCCGATCGACAAAACCTCTCGGGACCATATTAACGTGTCACAAGGACCGAGATTTAGTCAATCTCCGACCGCCATGTCTTCCACAACCATCAAAGACTCTGAGGAGTCAAAAGAACAACCGCCGATCTATGAACCACGGAAAAGTGGATTGAGGCTCGATGACCCTGAAAGAGCAAGATCCGAAGTGAACTCGAGCTCCGAACCAAAGATAGAACCAGCCGAGGTTCCTGAGACTCAAGTGGAAATTGAGGCAACGGCCCCGGGACAGAGTGACACCGGGTCTGTTGACGTTTCGCCAGGGTCTGAAACCACCCTTTCTAAAGCTGAAATATTAGAAACCATTCAAAGGTTCGACGGGAGTATGAGAATCCATGCCACTAAGTCTCAGTATGAGAATGAAGATGAAGAGCAGCAGTTAGAAGTAAAACTTCCTACATCTATTTCGGAGGGAGAAGGAGTCGATGAAACAATTCGCAGTGTATTAGATAGGCTAGATCCCTATGACGAGGATAACTGCAACGACGCCGCCCTATCGCAACGAATTAAGGATCTAGTAGAACGAACAGCCGATATCACCAGGCCTCCAGAAGTTAGCCACGTGAGCCAACACTCGGAAGGAAAAGACACACAACCATCCGAGAACGAAATGGAAAGGGACGACCAACCAATGAAGAGCCCTGATGACACCAAAAGAGATGACGTCTCAACCATCAGCAGACCTGGACCACGAAGCATCTCTCTGACCCCACAGATACATATGGGCCTTCCGACAGCTAGAAGTACGCCAGTATGTGACGGACAGCGTCCCGGCCTGAAATTTCCCGATTAGATCACATACCGGAAGACCTAGAACCCTCGCAATCCGCTAGATTAAACTTCAGCAAGGCTCCCTCTGATACCTTGGCCCTCTTTGCTTCACTACCAGGGCAATACACTCCTCTTAATCACTATAAAGACCCTGCCGAGCGAAATAAGACATCTCAACACTCGGACGAGTCTAGAACTAACTCACCTGCTATAACCCCGTCTCCTCCTCTCTTAAGAAATAATGTAATCTCCTCCCGACAGTGCCTTACCTACAAGAGGGATAATTACGCACATTTCCTCTCCAGGGATTGTGATAGTGACACTCCCGTCTCTAGGTTGCTTTCGGAAATTGGAGACATTAGTCTAAAGGATCTCAAGGCAAAGAAGGCTAAGGTAGGACAAACATAACAACCCCATATAAAAACCATAATATTTTTTTCCCTTATCATTAAGGACAAATACTATGACCCCACCGATGTCTCCTGTATAAGGCGTACACTTAAAACCCTAAGAGACACTCTAATGAAGAAAAACCTTATCAGCTTCTGGATATCGAGAAGGGGGGATTTCTCCGGTAGCCTAGATCCTGGATTACTCACCGAAATTCTGGGAGACCTGTTCGGTGGAACACCAATAAAGGTCGTTATATGTTTTGGAAAGGTCACCCTGCCATCCGAGAATGAAACCCGCCACATTATTGAAACCTTACACGATAGTTTGGTCGGAGAACATAAGGGAATTAATCAAACTTACCAAAAAATCCGGGAGAGATACTATTGGCCCGGCATGCGCAACGATATATTGGATTACGTTCGACGATGTCCTAGTTGCCAAGAAAAGAAGATAGAGCGCATAAAAACCCGAGAGCCGATGATACTCACTGACACACCCATTGAGGCTTTCGATAAGGTTTCAATCGATACCGTGGGCAAATTAAAGATGACTCCGCGAGGAAATTGTCACATGCTCACCATGCAATGTAACTTAACAAAGTATCTTATTGCAGTACCAATCCGAGATTTACGGGCGATTACTATTGCAGACGCCCTCGCTAAGCACCTCATTTGTCACTTTGGAGCACCCCGTGCCATGTTATCAGACCGAGGAACCAGCGTTTTATCGGAAATTGTTGAAGGGCTGATGCGTATTTTTAAAATCCATCATCTCACGACCTCAGGATATCACCCCCAAACCAACGGATCTTTAGAGCGAAGCCATGCCCCGTTAGTAGACTTCATACGTACTTACTCAGAAAAGTACGATGATTAGGACAATCTTGCTCCCTTCGCTGCCTTCACTTACAACACAAGTGTACATTCCTCCACAAATTTCACTCCTTTCGAACTTGTATTTGGGAAACTCGCACGATTCTCTGTAAAAATGCCCAAGGACGGAAAGTTGAGAACGTATAACCTGTACTTACAGGATTTAGTTACCCGATTAGGAGAACTGCAAGTCATAGCTGGTGAGAACCAGATTCGTAGTAAAGAACGATCCAAAGTGCGGTATGATCAAAAGGTAAAACCCCTTAATGTTCGAGTAGGAGAGTATGCGTGGATACTCAAGGAACCTCGAACCGCAAAATTTAATAGCTTTTATAACAAGCCACTCAAAATTGTTGAGGTACTAGGAAGAAATAATATGATACTCGAACTACCCGGTGGGAAACGAATTCGGAAGCACACCGACAAACTAAAAATGGTACCGCCCTCCGACTCATCCGACTAACATACATTGCACGTGTATTTCAGGTTCTCATCATGCCTAATTTCAACCCTGTTCTCTTTCCCTTCCTTGCTATATTAATCCCTTTGGGGACCTCTGCAACCACTAATACCCATTATCAGGTCACCCGAATCCCCTCAAATCCAGGAATCTACTACGAGAAAATGCATCCAGTGCGGTTCCAACGGGGAACCTGGAGCCTTATCATATATCTGGACCTTCCCACCTTCTTACGAGCGCATGGGCCTACTCGAAATTATGGCGGCCACTTCAAGAATTGTACAACCCACCTCAGCCCCAACTTATGTCACATGGTTCTTCACAAGGACCTTATAGAAATAAAATTACGGACTTTAGAGAAAATACATCAGGACATCAAGCTAGCGGCTGATAGTATGAATGTACAGGACTTTGACGCTGACTCATCACTGAGCGACATGGAGCTCGAAGAATGGCCCCATTAGGAGTAATCGGCAGCCTTAGTAAAAGCCTGTTCGGATTGATCACCACGGATGACGCCGACCTCATTAATCGAAACATTGACCAGCTGTTTAAAGACCAAAATAACCTTGTAAACTTTCCAACGAAAAGACTTACATCTTATCAGCGGGGCTAGAGGAACTATATAATGTTATGGCATCTCATAACATCCGGCTAAAGGCCATGGAGACCTTGCTACAGGACAGAATTAATTCTTTAACACACGAAACTGAACGGAATTTCCTCCTATGGGAGTACAACAGCTTTTCCAGACAGACTGAAGCACAAGTGGATCATCTCATAATATGTAACCGGGAGCTCTTGGACATCCTTAACAGTTTGGTTGAACGTAGACTCCACCCGAAACTCTTGCGAAAGGATACCTTGGATCAAATCGCAACCGATATTAACCAGCTCGAGGATAACTTGGATCTGCCGATAACTACGAAACACGTCCGGGCAGAAGAACTTACCAGGATTAGCACGCTTGACGCCACTTACCACGAGGGAAGGGTCATCGTAAGACTATTTATACCCCTGACCGACAAAATGATATACGATTTACATAAACTGCATCCAATAGGGGTTCCCCAAAGATTTCACAACGAAACCATGGGGCTAGCATATATCGCGCCCAGATTTACGTTCCTCGCCGTTAGCAAAGACTAGCAAACCTATTTTGAGTTGGACCAAGCTCGTATGTCTCATTGCATCGACGCCCATTACAGCCCTATTTGTTCTGTGCAAGGGATGATGGCAACTGTGTCTGAACCTCGGAAATGTGAGGCAGAAATGTTGTTGAACCCTACTAGGGATGTCCTTAGCCTTTGCGACATAGAGGTATGGAACTCAGAATCTACCCACTGGAGGTACTTAGAAACAGACGGATCCTGGCTTTTTTCTACACTAACGGAGGAAACCCTTAGGATTTCCTGTCCAGAAGGGATTTATCGAACCATTGCCTTAAAGGGGGTAGGGATCCTGCGGATGGCCAATAGATGCATGGGTAGAACCAAAACTATCGTTTTAATGGCTCATGATATGAAGTTGGCCACTAAACAATACATCTATAATCCAAACCTTGGACTAAACATTACGAATCTGTACCCAGGGCTGGTTAATAATACCGCGCCAATTAACCTCGTTACGCTAAAGGATGTGGATATTCCAGCATGGAGTAATAACAAAATACCTTTGAAAACCCTGGTCGAACATATGCAGCAGCTCGATAGACACGAAAGGAGTACGAACCTTACTCATACTATGTTGTATGGTGGACTTTCGGTACAAGTCATAATATTCTTGGCAATTGGACTCGCTGTATTGTACTTTAGGCTTAAATGCCGCCGAACTTCACCTCCTACTGTTACGCCCCCTTTCACTATAGTAACCTCCGGTATTCGAAACCATAAACAATCCCTAGAAATGAAGCAATTTACCAGCACATCGCCTACACCCCCAATCCCTGCCTACTGAGCGGTCCTTCGCATCAAATTGCAGAGACCGATTAACATTTTTTTTTGTACATTTCAGAATCTTCATCATGGATGCGCCACGAGCAACTGAAAGTAGCGCCAGTCCCCAAATTGATCTGGAGGTGATCAATCGAAGCGGGAAACCCTTGTCCCGCGCACTACGGGAGGATCATTCGAGGTATCGCAGGTTCACTCCCCGAACAATGGAGATGCCCTAAGCTTCCATTGTACCTTAGGGGAGAACAGCCCTGAATTAGTAATGGCCTCACTCTCAGAGTTCGGAAGGATGGATCCTTTCACCTTCCAGTCCCTATCGGGGAATAACTTAAAACTACTCTGCCAGTATAACGACAAAGATTCCCGAGTGAAGGCACACTTATTTTGGCAGGAAAGACTGATCAACCCTCCCAGAGAGGAAGAGGAAGCCTCTCAGCAGGGGAGCGTCAGTAATTCCCCAAGAGACGAGGAAAAACTCGTTGAAGCAAAAAACGAGGCAGAATACCATCAGGTTGCCCCCCCCCCCGGGTTACGAAATTCGGAAGAAAAGAATTACTATCGTCGTACCCCAGGGCACTTCACGGAAGGAAATCCGAGACCAATTCCAACAATTTGGAAAACCTAAATACCATTTTGCACCCACAACGGGAAGGCTCTGGCCTTTTTACGCCTCGAAACTCCTGAGGAGGCTAAAGCTATACTGGAACTCGCGCCTGCGAAATATCATGCATGCTACTCCATAAAACCTACCCTGCTACAGAATCCCACCCGGGAAGAAGAGGAGGGCGTTGACGAAGAGTACTTCACCTTGCGCGCCGCTGAGGCGCCGAGCCGAATAACAAACCAGTAATGGAAAGAACATGGATTCTGCGGGGGCTGCATCCACGAAAGTGATTGGGACAACCATATAAAAACATGCACCCCCGGAGGTTCCAATACGTTGGACGCACGGACCCGATTCAGGAACTATAGCGCTTTCTGAATTTCCGGCGCACACCTTCGCCGGACCTTATAAACTTGGAAATAACCACAACAAGTGATGAGACGGGCGACAACCAAAGTGCCCTTGCAGACCTACAGTGGCTAAAGTTGTAGTGGACACATTGACTTTTCTAAAACATAACACGCAACTACGTTAATTGGACTTTCTCCAAGCACCTTACCAAATAATCAGCACTTTCCCTAGGAGAATAAACACCAACCTACGATGGTCATAATCGACAGGAGCGGAATTCACTGCCAAGGACGGCACTAATCCTAAGAATTGAAGAAAGAATAATCCTAAGGGGTACTGTTACGTGACGTAGTTGTCGGCGATAGTTTTTCGTTCAGAAAATTTTCAATTCGCTTCTTTACACAATTTCATTTCATTTATTCGTTTCCTTATTAATCGCCTCACAACCGAAGTCGATTGTCTGTAGAATGTGCTAACAACTATGTCACGTTGCAGCACACCACGTTAAACGCGAAATCGGATCCCTAAAGTGGTGGCGTGGTGCTTATCGCCTGTTGCCGCCCGGGATGACTGAATGCGAAAGAGAGAGAGAAAAGAAAATCGGGGGAGGTGCAGCTCGCGACCGGGCAACCGCGGAGAGTCAGTTCGGCGCATACAGCCGCACCACGAAGTACGCCTTAGGCTACGGAATAAAAGCTTCTTTGTTCAATTAATAATTAATACAATAAGGTATAGGAAATATATAAAAAAAAGAAAATTATAGAAAACATATATTTATCCATCTACGCATTAGTGAAGCATATACTCTAACAGCGAATATAACAGATAAAATTAACGAGTTTTACAAGAAAGATTCATAATAAGGGAAGCTTAACAAATTGACTGTACGAGTAATCCACGTGGACTTTCCTGCAGGACTATGACCAATAAGGTTACAGTGTCAATTGATCGATTGCTCAGGAGTGGAAAACAAAATAAAAGAAAGGGAATAAATTTAGGTAATAACCATAATTACAATTAACAACTATATTATACAATTATAATTAAAATCTTATGGCATATACTTATATCCTGTATCCATTACGCATACGTCTACGTTAAATAATAACGGTTAATTTCGAAATTATCAAGACAAAATTATTTATCTATATATTCTCCGGATGCTTGAAATTATTTGAAAGTGTAGTAAATTCTCTCCCCGTGGATTTTTATAGACTCCGTAAATTAACAAAGATAGGAAATTAATTCAATGGTATATATCTCGGTATAAATATATATATATATATATATATATATATATATATATATATATATATATATATATATATACACACACATACCTATACTTGTACGTACGGCTACCTTCGCTCTCCGAGCGTGCGTTCCCTCTCTTTTTCACTCGTGTGAGTCAAGTGCCGTTGACGTCAGCCTCCTGCGACTGCGAGGTGACCAGCCTACTCTTTATCTCTGAGTGCAAAGGCATAATTAACTCGCTCGATTAGCGATCACTTCGTAGCAAATAATATGCCCTATTAAAGAACAAATAACGGTGAATTAATAATTTTAACCCTTAACCCTCATCGGTCACCGTGGCTGAAATTCACTTAAACAAAAATATTAACTCCTCAGAGAGTAGCTTAGTTTTTGAAAATACCCTTTTTGATAACTTTTCATTACTTATATTAGATTAAGATAATAAAAAGTAGTTTCTACAATCTTTTTGTGTCATAATAATTGTTCATTCATTTATATTCATTATTCAAGTAAAATAAACAAACACTCTAAAACTCGACATTTTTCGTACATTCAATCTTTAAAATAAATATACCTTTTAAAAGGAGCAATAAAAATTTATTTTCTTTACTGATACTCATAGGACATCTTTTAGAATCCTATAATAATAAGATAATTGTCGGTAAACAAACTGCTGTTCGTTCTTCGAAACGGTACATTTAATTTTTAATTAAGAAAATCCGATCAAGAATTTTTGACGAGTAATAACGAATTTAGGGCGAGCGACTAATCCCCTAAGGGAAAAATAAACTAATTTCTGTGAACCTCTGCATATTTCGAATGGAAAAATCCCGGAAAACCTCAAATCGACTCCTTTAGCATTCAACCCTTGTGCGTGTTAACACACATGCCACGAAAGTTAAGTTTCTTATAAAGTGTTCTTAATAAACAACGATTCGATAATAAATTAACGAATTTCTAAGAAATAATTGATAACTAGTAATTCAATAATTGGATAATAATTTAACAATAATAATTATTTAATTATTATTGTTAATTAATAATTAATATTAATTATGTATATCAATAATTATATTACTAAATAATTATATAAATAATTGTATTAATAATTGATTATATATTGTTAATTAATAATTCATGATTTTTACTAATAGAAATTAATGTTTAGTGAGTGTTCATAATAATAACTATCCAATTGTTACTAATAATATCAATTGTTTAATAATTATTAGTAGAAAAAATAATGAACAATTATGAATAAAAATTAAATTTTTCATTTTCTATAATAGATTAATATTTTTAATATTAATACAATAATCGATAGTATCGGAACTATACCGTACCCTAATAGAACTTCGATATCGTCGTCCTTTCGTTAGACCCTACGTAGTAGGTTGAGGATTACTTTAGTTCGTGAATCTACGCAATACGGGCGTTGATATGCCATATCCATCGAAGCCAGTCCATCTAACGGCCTCTAAAAAGGGAACAAGAACCCAGAAGCAAGGTGTCCGCATACTGGAGTATTGAAATAACCATATTCCACATATAATAGAGGAAATCCAGCAACACCGAGAAACATCTCAACGAAGAAGAAAATATATAATCACATATTTCAAGAAGAATAATTACTTGCGTAGATAATAATATTTCTACGCCTGTACCTAGATCTATAAATATAGAAATACTTAATCCGCGGATCCAGCTGGATTATATCTCCTGAGATTATATCTCCTCCACGGACGCGTTAAGCCGCGCGCCAGTATCGTCACATAGACGCGCGCATCGCCCCATAACCCACTCAGGGTCATGTTGCAGTGCGGCAGCGAACATTGAATAAAGTCTCAGATTCTGACAGCCGGACTAATAGAGTGATTACTTCATAGCGTTAGCGTACGACGGGTATCGACGAATATTAATTGACCGCAAGAGGAATAAGTAGTGGCATGTGTGGCTTCTTTTGTTCTCCTTAACTTTTACCAAATAATTATTGATTAGTACGGGACAATTCTTTATTTGCATAGGATGCTCTATATACATAAACGATTTCCTAGTGTAATAAAACGATAGTAAGTCTTATTATTGTAATTTAACAGAATATTTAGGGGTTGGTAATAAATAAGTGATATCCAATAGTAGGCATTGTTATAATTTCATTATTCCTTCAATCGATTTTATCCTTTCTTAAAACTTAGAATATACCTTAGAACTCTGGTAGTTATACAATATTCCACTTCATCAATAAATTATCCCTCGATATTGGGTTACGAAGAGTATTGTACGAACTTACGTCTCTATAAATAAGGAGAGCAGATACTACGATAACCCGATCAATAAGAATATCACAAGGAAGCAATTGCGCGCCGCTATATCCGTATGGGCGAATATAGGGGACGAAGGTAAGCGAAGGTACCCTCTTGGCGAGAGTGACACTAATATTCTCGAGGGCAACGACCACAACATTTTTATAACGAGTGCGTGAGGTCTTAACAGGCGTCACGTAACATTGTTAAAACAGTAAGCTAACATAATTATATATTTTTACCAACCCAATTTATATACATTTTTCTAATTTTAATTCTACTACATTCTAAGTTCTCTAGATCATTTGACAAGGAATTATAAGTTCTGACAGCTTCTATGTAACAGATCTTGTTAGTTATTGTTTTACTTTTTTTTTTATTGGTATCTGTACATTTCTATTTCTTGTATTAATTGTTTTTGTCTGATATTCAGTATCTCGTAATGATAGAAATGGACTGAAAAGAAAATAATTTTTTAATATTTAAAGGGCACCCTTCAATCACAAATGTATTTTTTTATTTAATTTTTAAGATATCATTTTGTAGATTCTTTAATGGTCTTAGACTATTCATATAGGTATAAAGTTCCCCAAGCTATTATATCATAATTTTTAATACTGTTAAAAAGAGTATAATGTTAATTGAAAATATTAAGAAACGATGGTGAGGGTCAACCTAGGATGTAAAAAATCACAACTCAAAGTTTCATTCTATAATCACAACGTTTCGCTAGTCTGCTTTTCTAGCCTCTTCAGGTGAACATTTATTACACTACATAACAAAAAGTAAAAACAATATAATCGCAACATGGTCATTTTTCGTTGTACACATATGAAAAATCAAATAAAATTACCTACATTACATAAATCGTTAACAGATATTTTAAGAGCCGAAGCTCTGTGTCAGAACCTCTATACAGACTACATCGCCGCCGACGACTATTACACTGAGTATTAGATATATAACTCTCGATTTCTAAGAAAACATAAACAAACCAATGCTTGACTACGAATCAAAACACATTATAAATGTATAAACGATGAAAACTGGCGTGCTTATCATAGCTATAGTGTAGCAAGATGATTTTTCTTCCATTTAATATCAAATTTATTCAAAATTCTCTTCAATCTTTTATACTGACTGTTTAAAAATTGCGTGTCTTCCTGTCTGTTAATTGTGTTATCAATCCAATTTATATGTAGCATTTCAGATATAAGTCGTTTTTCCCTATTACATTCTCTAATATAATGTTAACAATGTTTTATTTTGCATAGTATTTATCTTTTTGCAGAAAACAGGGAAATACATATTTCGTTTCTTTAATTATTCTTCCAATGGTTTTATCCTATTCAATATTGTAATCAAATGTAATTTTGTATCTTATTATAATGTTTTTGTAATTATATTATCTTTGGAATGTTATATCGATTTTTCCGATCTTATTTATAGCTATTGTATCGAATATTTCTGTGTCAAATGAAATTCTGTTAAATAATAAGCGAAAATTCACTATACGAGGTCTATTGAGGTATTAAAAAATCGTGCTTATAAGTTTAGATGATCGAGAAGTGATTGTACATAAAAATGTTAATGGGGAATAACTTTTGTTTAAACGTTATCTATATGCTTAGTATTTAACAGTTTTATTGAAAGTCAAATCCTTGTATGATAAGCGAAAATCGACTATTTGAGGTGTATTTAGGCATTAAGAATCGTTTTTATAGGTCTAACAAGCCAGCAATCCAATTTATATGAAAATGTTAAAAGGGAAACGTTTTGTAAATTCACAACTTTTGTATTTAACATTTTTGTGTAGAATTAAATCCTTTCAAGTTATAGCCGAAAATCGCCTATTTTATGTATATTTAGACTTTTAAAATCGTTTTTGTAGGTCTAACTCTTCAGGTATTGATTTTACATGAAAATATCAAATGAAAAAAGGTTTTGTTTTGTTATAATCTACAATCTTTTGTTTTATTATAATTTACATCTAACATTTTTGTGTAAAATCAAATCCTGTCAAGTCATAGCCGAAAATCGTCCATTTTCTGTATATTTTGGCATTTAAAATAGTTTTTATAACTCTAACTCGTCAGGAGTTGATATCAGATGAAAATGTTAAATGAAAAAAAGTTTTGCTTAAATATTATCTATAACTTTTATATTTAAGATTTTTGTGTAAAATTAAATCCTGTCAAGTTATAGCCGAAAATCGTCCATTTTTTATCTTTTTTGCCGTTTTCGCAGTTATCTTGGCAAATATTGCTGCTAGAAAAAAGTGTCCAAAAGAAAAATGTATATTTTAATTAGCTTTAGCAGATAGACCTCTAGATATTAGCTTAAAATTAATTTTTTAGGCATTAGGCTTAAAAATCGATTTTTGGAAATGTTTCTTTTTGCTCGCATTTTAAAAGTTTTTCTTCGATCTTTCTCGTTAGGGGACCACCGGCTATGTATAATTAGTAGAGAATTTTCCCGCAATCCCGATGATATCGGTCGAAAATTCATTGAGGTAATCAGGTAACTTGATTACATACGAACATACAGACATACATTATGGAAAGTGCCTAAAATCTACTCTGGATGGGGAGAAAATCGTTCGTATACCTCAAATATGAGGTATAATAGAGTTAACAAATTTCGCTCTGGTGAAATTATAAGGCTCTCCCGAGCAGCAGTCGGGCCTCAAAAGGAGGCGTTATACAATATAGTTATATAATTAAAATAACTTTCGCCTACGCGTACTTAAAGTGCGTAGGTTCGATAGAGTTTTGTAGAAGAACTGTTAGTTGTTACTATTACGACACTTAGACGTTAAGTAGGACTTTATGCCCACTGGCTGAATAATTTTGAAGTTACAACGAGGCCGCAGTGTGTAATTTTATATCCGAAGTACAAAAAGTTTTATGTCGATACTTGACAAGAATAAATTGATTTCAGTACTTTCTTGTGTTTAATTTGTATAGAAGAATGAATAAATTTGAATAAAATTCTTAGAACAGTCATACAGTGATGGTTTCGGAGAGTTGTTTGCAATACTTGACTATTAAAGATTGATTTCACAACTCTAGTTTGTTTGATTTGCAGTGAACAATGTCAATATAGGTACTTACATATAATTTGTTGAGCATACATTGACTCAAAGAAGTAAAAGACTAATTACACTAGTATTTATTTTATTTATTTTAAAAAATCATAAATATTATTATTTTATAGATTATACAGAAAAAAAACTTAGATACCTGCCTTATTTTATACTTTCACAGAAAATGTTATTAACAATACTATTTGTATAAGGAGAAAGGGGGCGAGAGAGAGAGAAAGGGGACAAGAGCGGGAGAGAGGGGGGAGAGAGAGAGGGAGAGAGAGAGAGAGAGAGAGAGAGAGAGAGAGAGAGAGAGAGAGAGAGAGAGAGAGAGAGAGAGAGAGAGAGAGAGAGAGAGAGAGAGAGAGAGAGAGAGAGAGAGAGAGAGAGAGAGAGAGAGAGAGAGAGAGAGAGAGAGAGAGAGAGAGAGAGAGAGAGAGAGAGAGAGAGAGAGAGAGAGAGAGAGAGAGAGAGAGAGAGAGAGAGAGAGAGAGAGAGAGAGAGAGACTATAATACTTGCTTTATTTTAAACTTCTGTAAAAAGTATTTTTTGATAGTTTTCATAATTTTATAAGAGAAAATAATAATTACATAGTGTAAAAACGTTATCACTGTTTACTTTCACTGTTTATGGTATAAATGTTATCACTGTTTGTTATCACTGTTTATGGTATATTATCAGTAAAATTATTAAATAGTATAGTAGAGTGTTGTTATTAACAAAAGTTTTAAATTTGAATATTTTTTAAGGGACCTCGATAAAATGAATACATAAATATAAATTTTTTAAGTAATTTAAGGAAAATTTAATAATTATGAAATTATTATTATTAATAATGAGAATTAATAATTAATAATTTTTTAATTGCCATATTGTTCTGCTCATAATAATCAATTAATAATTAATTATATTGGTTAATACAAAATACTTGTTCCCGTTCACTTACTTTCCTATATTTTACCAAATTTAGAAAGTTCCTAATGTTGCAGGAATAAGTCCTACTAGCAAATTATAACCAGGTTCTGGCTTAGTGTTACATTGTAATACTTTTATTTTAATAAAATAGGTTCTTGCATTTCTATACCCGACAAAATGGTAAAACCTCCTTCCTAACTAAACTTACAGATCCTGGGAAAACTTCCTTATTGGTGTAGTTACTAGTTCACCTTGAGAAATCACAGAGCATTGATAATTAAAACACCGCAAAGTATGGAACAAAGCTTTTCTAGAGGAATATCTACAACAGTATTTCTCTTTATCTCTACTTCAGGAGGTTGCGTGCTTTGAAAGACTTGAACATTATCTTTTGGTTTGTGTATGTACTTGCCTCATTTTTACTTTTATAAAAAACTTCTTTTATAGAGATTTCACAACTTTTTAAGAGTGAAAGTACATTTAACAATGTTTGTTAAGTATAATATTATATAGACAACGAGGCGGGCGCAGTCCGCGCACTGTGCCGCGTAGTACCGCGCGCAGGAGAGACTCTTTCGCATTCTACTCTTCGCGTCTACTCGCGTCTACTCTTTCGCATTCTATTTCTCGCAGAAAACATCTCGCGCACTCTTTGGAAAATATTCTTTCTTACGAAAAAAAAGCTCAGCTTTCGATCCACAGCGTAAAAAAAATATTAAAAATACATTTTTTGAGATATAACAAGTTTTGTACTTTTTGAATGTGAAAATGGAAAATTTTGGCAAAAAAAGCCTACACCATTGGAAAGCTTAGGAAAAAATACGTTGGAAATGCCTATCACAAAATTTTTTTAAGTACGGTTTAGTATCGTAAACATGAGCTGGATATAGCTCAATTTGGCGCTTGCGCGCCGTGCTGTGAAACGTCTCATAAGCATGATTGTTTTTGAAAACAATTTTATATTATAACGGGGTAAATATCGTTTCCGTTGTTCTATATCTTAAAGCGGATTTGCCGATGAACGGTGCAGCAATACTCAGACGCGAGCACGGGCTCGTGCGAACCCTCAGCGATCAGCAGCTCCGCGCTGTTGCTCGCCGTCGGCTATTCTCAGCAGAAGTCGTACTTAGTCACAGTCATAATGGTAGCGGGGACAGTCAGCGGCCCCTTTTGGGGGCTTGTCTTCCTAGCACTCAGGCCGAGGCCCATTGTGCTTTACCCCTGGTTTATTACCCACTACCCACCATTGCGGCGGGAAAATCCCGTCCTCTCCAGGCGTCTTGAATGATTCGAACGTGTTCACCGCCCATCTGATCCTGTCTGCCTGAATTACCTGTTCCGCATCTGCCTCGAATTTTGTACTCCCCACTCCGCTGATCCCATCCTCCGGTGGCTCCAAGGTCATACCCCGAAATTGTGTGGTCAGCGGGTAGTCCAGTGCCTCTCCGCTGCTCCCTGCCCATTGTCCAGATGGGAGCGTAATCAGCCCCATCCTGTTCGCTGTTCGGGCCAGAAGTCTGCCAAGCCTCGCAGTATCCGAGATACTGCTCATCTCATCACAGTACTTTCTCTTCCCTTCCTTTTTAGCCTGTTAAATGGCTTTCTTGTACTCTCTGAGCCGACTTAAGGGCCCGGAGTGTCTCCTCATTTTTGGTTCTCCTCGATCTGTTGAAGAGACTCCTGACCTTCTTCCGATGCTTACTGAGCGTGCAATTCCATCAGACTGCCCCTCCGGTCAATTCCTTTGCCTTTAGATCACAGCTGCTCTCGAAAGCTTGATTTATCTTTTCCTCCAAGAGCAACGCCGCCCTGTTGACGTCCTCAGACGAGTCGAGCTCCTTCGGGAAGTTCTCTAGCCCGACCGCCAATTTCGCTTTGTACTCCGCCCAGTGAGTTCTTCTCAGATTTCTCCATTGTGTCACCTGCCGTACCATGCCACCAACTTCGAAGCAAATGAGGCTGTGGTCCGACATGGATACCTCATCCGAGACTCTCCAGTCATTGATCCACGCCCACGCGTCTCGGGAGGCGAATATTATGTCAATAACTTCCTCCCAGATGCTATTTCTGAATGTGGGTTCCCATTCCCTATTCAGTATGTCCAGAATAGTTTCTGAGATGAACTCTAGAATAGCTTCGCCCCTACCGTTGCAGTCTGAGCTGCCCCACACCGTATGGTGCGAGTTGGGATCGCATCCCAAAATGAGATGCTTGCCTTGCCGCTCGCAGTTCCCTATTAACTCTCTCACCAGGGCCGCGGGTGGCTCCTCTCTAACATCGTAGGGAAAATACGCCTACCCCACGAACAGCTTCACCGTTTCCCCGGTACGCCTCCTAACCCAGACTACAGCCGTTGCAAGATCTTTATCGCAGTACCTGGGCCAATTTGTAGAATCGTTAAGGTTTTATGTTCCGGTTTTACTTTATAAATTATATCTAGGCAGTGACCTCTCCATGAATCAAGCAATAGGGTACTTGTTATGGTAGTTAATGGAAAATATACATCTTGTGCCCAAGTTTCAACATGTTCTTAGTCAATTTACCTGATTTCGATGCCATTACATAAACATTTTCTGCTGCAAATAAATTTTTTCTGACTACAGTTCCAAACTCTCCCTTTGGTTCTTACATGACTAAAAAGAAGGGTGACAGAAGTTTTTCTTCAGCAGATACAGTAGGTTGGATAGTATAAGAATGAGTTGTCGAATGCACTGATTGCACTATACTCTCTACACTTTTATTTCCTCTAAGATTGAGGGTTCGACCACTGTGTATTTCGTAATTAAAACCACTTTGGTCGGAGTTATAAACACGTTTTGCATCATATTTTATGATGGCATTTCTTACTCTATTGCGAAATTCCTGTTTTTGTGCTGACCATTCTTCTGAATCATCTATAGATTTGTTAGTAGTAATTTTTGTTATTTTTCGAGAAACGATATTAAATCGCCGTTTCAATTCATTTAACCAGTGTCTAGAAGCTTTAAATTCATTGAAGTTTAACTCTAATGCTGTTTCTTTTGCCATACGTCTTACATCAATGTCATGAATGGGTATTCTATTCGATCTGGCTACGTTAAATTTTTGTAAACAATATTCCTCAATTCTTTTCAATTTATCGATCCTACTTCCTCCTATTGCCACTTGATCTCTCCATCTATACAGCTGACGTGCTGTTTTTAATTTTTTGAATCGATTTTGGACTGTTTTAAGTTTTAACTTGTTTTTACTACTTAACCAATACTCCACAGCTTGCTTTTTGTAGTCAAAATTAATACTCTCTGATTCGATCCTACATTGATTTTCAGTTTCGGGTGTTATCATATCTTCTGCATCGATATCTTCATGTAAATCATTTGCAGGTATGTCATCGTAAGGTTCGTAGGTATCATCATAATATAGAAATTCTTCCGTTTCTTCGTAAATACTACGACCATTTATACTTGATATTATAATATTATACACTATATTAGCAACATTTCTTTCAGCGTCATTAACAGGTAATTTCTTTTCTTGATCTTGAAACATACTGTTTAAATTAAATAAAACATTCATCGCATTTACCAAATTCATATTTATGGATAATATTTTCTTTCTTCTTTTAGATACGTTGAGCCGCAGTGTAAACCTGTAAAAGTTTTAGTTATTATAGCCTTTTTATAGCCATAACAGTATAGGAATGTACAATAGTATGAATGTACAGTAAGTGTAAAAAGTATTCAGACATCCAAAACTTTTGAGGAAAACCTTTTACTAAATTCCTTTGTAAGTGCATGGGAATTCGTTATTGTTTGTCAATTTTTTGTCTACAAGATACATTATTTTATTAGCATTAAATAGTTGCTAAACGTTATTATTATAAATAAAGTACTACTTCTATTCACTCGTATGAATATTTTTTTACACTTAACTTAACTGATTAAATCGTCAGTATGTCATATTTTATATATTAGAATAACAGTAATGTAACAGTAATTCTAAAAATTAAAATCAAAACATAGTTTTTACTATCATAAAATAATTCAATGCATGTATTAAGAGTAAAGTTTCACTATCAAAATATTTACAATTGGTACAATAAAGATTCTATAATAGATTTTTACTGAATTTGACTTTCTTAACTTCGGCCACTTGTTCAAAATTTATTGTATATTTTGACAAGTTTTATATTTAAAAATGCTGTATTTTATTTAACTTTTCAATATTATATCTATTATATCCTTCTATTAGAAATATTTTGAATAATTATGTAGAAGAAAGAAATTTCAATTATGTGGTTACTTACGACTATTATTATTGTTATTATCATTCAATTCAAATAGGATTTCATACTCGTAAAATGGTTACTTGCCATTAAAAAATATGATGCAAGTACCTCCAGACACTTATATTTTCAATTAATACCCATAAAATAATGTTGACATTGAATATTAATTTAACACGAGCGTAGAAAACCGTTCAGTAACGTATATTTGTTTTCGACTGACCGATGTTTCACTTATTTATGAATAAAAGAGGAGGAATCGGGAGATAAGCCATATCAATGCAAGTGTACGTAATCTTGTATATTGCGCAATAACCGTGAATTGCTATAATTATCATTATATTAAAAATTTTGTTCATATTAATTTATATTAATAAATTATAAATAAACTTTTCTTATTAAAACCTATCATAATTTCTACAAGCATGAAAATCTCTCCTAGCTGAAATTATAAAATATGAAAGAAAATAAGAAAATACTTATAAAATGGAATAAATTGTCGAAAAATGTAAGAAATCGTACGATACTGGATTTCGGGCATATTTAACAAGTTGTTAAAGTTTCTTTCATTTTCTTTCAATTCCTTACGTTTTCTAAATATTTCCTTGTGTAGCTTATTTTTATGAAATTATAAGGAAGTATTTGTTAGAAAAATCTGTAAGAATTTGTAAAAATTTAAACTTTTATACAGTAACTTACATTTTGTAACATATATTAATTATATTTCTAATACATAATAATTTACATTTTATTACGCTTTAGTATTTTTTCTTTACATCTTTGAAAATATTTTATTTATAGCTTTATTTAAATAAAAGTACAATTATAAATTATTATAAAAGTATAATTATGAACTATTTGAAAAAAGTGTACAAATATGTGATACGATGTAAAATGTGTATCAAAATTTGTATATAAACGTAAAAAGATGTAATTAAAAGTACAAATATATAATAAAATGTAAAAAGATGTACGAAAGTGTAAGAATACCTATAAAATTTGAATTAAGAGTACAAATTAAAAAGTAATAAAACGTAGACAAATGTAAGGAAAAGTAAGAAATTATTAAAAAATGGTATAAACTGTGGTAAAATGTAAAAGCGTCCGAAATCCAGTAGAAAAGTACAATTTGTTACGTTTTCTTACACTTTTTTACAAACAACTACATTATCATACATTTGTTTATCGTACGATAAACAAGTGTATGATAAAATAATAATAAATAATAGAATAACATAACACAACATTGTTACATTATTATACACTTATTTACATAATATAATTTCCGCTAGGGGGTCTACATACTATTTTTTGTGGAATTTAAAATATTTCTAAAAAATTTTTCGCCATATTGAATTCACTATTTTCAAATTTTTATTGTGGATCTAACTGTGGATTCCGATTAACGACTTCAAGAACCCATTTTAAGGAAAAAAATAATTGCCAAAAAAATATACCTAATTCATTTGTGTTAGGGGTGGTTTACCACCTCTTAAGGGGTTGTTTTGCGAAGAATGCCCAAACACACCAACTGTTATTTATTGTAGTTGGCAAAAATAATGTTTTGACCTATATTTAATTATTTAACACAACAAAAATTATTCTTAAAAAAACACAATTTCACCCTCTAAAAAATAAGGGATGCAACCCTTAATGTTCATACTACCACAGATTTCTTGACTTTTTAATAAGAAACTCGTTCCATTTTGTTTCGTTAAAAAAAGTTAAGTAGATGCCGAGATATATCAAGAAACGTTTCTTGTGGGTACACTTTAGGGGTGATTTTAACCCTTATAAAGCGCTTCTCAGCCGATAAAAAAAAATAGTTTCGTGAATCTCGCATGGAGGTCTACTTTTTAATATGGGTTTGGAATTTTTTTGAATTTGACAGTTCGGGTACTTTCCTTGTGAGTGAAGGGGATAGTGGAGTTAGCCACATTTGCTGCCCTCAAGTCTTCCCACCCAGCCCGTCCCTCTTGCTGCATTTAACATCAGCAGCCGAGGTTACCACTCCTTCCCCTGTGGAGGAGGCATTCACTTGCATGGGCGCCTCCGCCCGGACCTCTAGCTGCACCAGCACTTGCTTGGCGGTCCTGATGGTGCAGTGTACCTGTGCCGACCCGCAGAAGGGCCTGAATTTGAACTTCCTAAGAGAATCATTATTAGATCCCTCCAGCAGGGCGCACACCGTCGTTTCAATCCTCTTTTTTACTTTATCCTCGACCTCTCTGAAGTCGAGGACCTTCCACTTCCCATCTTCCAGTGTTGGATTCTGTCTCGCTCGGCGCCTCACCACGACCGCGGGGGTGTTTTTCCCCGAGACGTAAATCACCGCCCTAGCTAGCTTCTGGAGCTTGTCAGAATCCACCACTTTCAGCTTGGCTCTTTCCCAAGGCTTCAATGTGCTGACGGCTTCCGTCAGCCATGCCTTCTCCTCCTGGCTGTTGCAGTGGAAGACTTACGCCCTCTTCTGCCACCAATTGTCCAGGAACCGTGAAATATGGTCGCCCTGATACTCGTCAATAGCCGAGCCCATCGCGGTCACCACGCTCCCCCCTGTTCCCCGCTAAGGCGCCCTTCCGGATAATCCGTAGTGATAAGGGCCAGCTTCAGGTCACTGGCCATCGCCCTGCTAAAATCCTTCGTGGCTCCTTCGCTTGGCCTGTCTCTTAACCCCCCTTGGGATGGAGCTATCCGAATGGCACCTCTTTCTTGGTGTCATCGACGCACCGACGGCTGACCGGCCCCCTCCGGAGGCTATCCTGTGACGGCGCTATGTCCCGAGGGGTTCTTCCTGGGCTTCTTATCAGCTTTTTCCCCATTCGATGAGGAGGGAAAGACTTCGGATTCGACGATGGTGGTATTGGTGCCCAAAAGTGCACTCGCCCGTCCATCGTCTCCTACCGGAGCCATCCCCCCGGCAGGAGTAACATTGTGAGCAACGCCGGTACTGCCGTCGGCCAGCAAATACTGCCTGGACGCCCTGACATCTCCACCACCGGTCGCCACCTCGGTATTGCCAGCCGATTGGCCAGACACCCGAGTGGCGGATGCATTTTTCGATGCCTCGCACCTTTGTTTAGGGCGAGAGAGCCCAACCTTACTGGTTGAGACATTAAAATTTTTTTCTTTCCTGTTTTCATTCATTTTGGGAATCTGATTGTGCAGAATTAGGTGTGTATATGTGGGTGGTCGGCTTAGCCCCCCATCCACGGCCGAACATGAAGGGAGCGAGAAAGCGCCCTATGGACGTTACCCAGGCCGAGGGCGTGGCCTTGGGCAGAGCCCCCCCCCCCTCATGTCGCATGGCTCTATCTGGACGCCATCCAGCACTGCTACACAAGGGGGAATTTTACACCGACTTATAGGGCAGCCAGAGCAGATTGGCTAGATCACTCCGGGCCCCTGTACTATCCGGCGGCCTGGGAGTATCATCCCCAGTTTTAGGCGGTACCCTCGCCCTCACCCCGAAAATAGCGCCCTTTAGTGTCCTCGCCACCCGCCCGGACGCAGAGGTGTAACACGCGGTGTGTGTGTGTGTGTGGGTATGTGTGTGTGTGTGTGTGTGTGTGTGTGTGTGTGTGTGTGTGTGTCTGTGTGTGTGTGTGTATGTGTGTGTGTGTGTGTGTGTGTGTGTGTGTGTGTGTGTGTGTGTGTGTGTGTGTGAGGTAATGTGTGTATGGAGAGTGTGCATTCGTGTGGAACGGGATCCCCGCCCCGATGCCCGTTGGTAATTTGATATACAGAGCCAGACTGAAACACCACTGTCACCCTCGGATTCGGCCGAGGCGGTCTTATCTCGCGGGATGCCCCCTACATCCACTTGAACCGGTATCCGTCGATACAGCCTCATACTTGCCTGGGCTGACCCCTATCGGGGTCGTCTCATTTATACAGGACAACACATTTCAGAACCCGAGCCTTACACAGGCTAAGCCTTCCCACCAGGTCGTGCACCTCAATCCAGCTACGCGAGACTCATCAAGATCCTGCAGCCCCTAGGGGAGGAGCATACGAGAGTTTCCAGGCTTTAAAAACCATGAGGTCCATCGCGCATGGGCTGGGCTTTAAATACGTTTTGCATGCCGGTGGGAGATTCCTGGTTAGGCGCAAGGGGGTCGAGCGTGCGCATGTCTTCGTAACTGCTGCCGACCTACAGGCGATTCACACCGCGTACCAGCATGCTTCAAAACAACATCTGCCACGCAGGGATTTAAGCAACAATGCTAACGAGAGGCAGGAAGCAGAGCAGGTTAGTGAGTCGGCACAGGCATCGTGACTAGACTCGACTGCTGTTACAGGGACGGGGGATGGGAGTTTCCTTAAAGCAGGTTTCCTTAACATCAACTCGATAAGACCGCGTCTTGAAAGACTTCGCCTATACGTGACTAAGGATCCCTCCTACCATTTCTTTGGAATAGCGGAGTTTTGGCTGGGTCGCGGCGTCGATGATAGTCTCATTCTAATTGACGGCTATTCAGTGATTAGGCAACACCGAAATATAAATGGGGATCGAGTAGTCCTGTATGTACGTAATGACTAATTAATCACTAAATTGGCATCCTCGAATATCGAGGGACTGGTAAGACGATCTATCCCAGAGCATCTTTTCTGTGAAGTACAACAGGGTAGTTCTTATGACCCCCGCATATTGCCATGCAAAAGAACACTGACCTATTTGATAAACTTAAGGAGCTCAGTAGTAACTATAGCCATAAATTCATCATGGGGGATTTGAATGCAGACTTGACATTGGCAGCCGATGCGGATGCGCATACTATCCGAATCCTAGCCAAGGATCTTAAGGCGATGTGAACCTCAAAATCAACCCAATTTCATTATTTAATTAATAAACATTCGAACGTTTATTTGGAAAAGCAATTGTTTCAGGCGCTCCGTGTATGTAAATACTATGCTCAGATTTTTTTTTTGCGATTCTATCAGCATTTCCATGAGATAAAAACTTTTTAAAACTGGCAAAATTCGAAGTATACAGATCCCTACTTATCGGCATTGCGGCTTTTATTTAATTAAATAAATTCTGAGTAAATTTTTGAAAAACAGCTCTTTCAGGCGCTCCGTATATGTAAATACTATACTCAATTTTTTTTGTTAGTAATTCTATTATTATTTGCAAAAGAAATATACATTCTAAAATTTGTCGGTAAGTACACATTACCTTAATCTAAAAGTTGTACAGCATGGTCCAACTCATCGACATGCCCCGAACTCTTACACCTGGATTAACCTGATCCTGTTAGATGAAAATGACGAGGTACTGGACTACAAGAATGAATGACTGCCCAGTTTTGGCAAACACGATATTATTGATGTCACCATCAATACATTCGTGCTAGCGCTTGTAAGAGGCTCATTCTCTTACA
Source organism: Torymus aiolomorphi (assembly GCA_036365515.1). Lineage (NCBI taxonomy): Eukaryota > Metazoa > Arthropoda > Insecta > Hymenoptera > Torymidae > Torymus > Torymus aiolomorphi. The sequence goes on from CM070874.1 coordinate 213,182,213, forward strand.
GGAATTATAAGAATATTTGCCCTAACACACTCAATGAATTGCTGGCACGTTGTGACTGAGTGGGCATGAATTCAATCGAATCTGATTTGGAAGGTGCTTTACATAACTTAAACTCAAACTGAGTCTTACTATTAATAAACTAGCACCATTAAAAACTATTAATATTAGAAAGGAATTTGCTCCCTGGCTTGGTCCTGAGTTGAAGCAACTCATAGATAGGCGTGATGCTACCCACAGACGCTACAAGCGTACGGAGCGTGCAGCGCTACTTGGTGAGTTTCTTCGACTCAGCAGTGAGGTTGACATACACATTACCCAAGAGCGCAACTCCTTCCTACACAGACATCTTACAGACGCTCTTGATGCTAATAAGGATATGTGAAAGGAAATGCGAAACGTCGGCCTTCTGCCAAAGCGAAAAGAGGAAGACCTTAATGGTTTCACGCTGGGAGAGTTAAACACACACTTTGCTGGGATTTCTATGTCCTCCTTCGAAAATATCGAAGAAGTAACGGACATCATTTTATCTGCAAATGAGGATGGTTTTTCTTTCAATCCGGTCAACTTAAGCGATGTAATCCTTGCGATTTCTCACTTCTACTCGCAGACAAAGGGGGTAGATGGTGTTCCTCAAAGTGTAATAGTGAAAACTCTACCCATTATTGGCAATTATATCACAAACATTTTTAACTTCCCTTTCGCCCAGGGGATCTCTCCGGGCTCTTGGAAGAAGGCACAGATAATTGCATTCAAAAAGAAGGTAACTCCATTAACAACTTTGGACTTTCATCCCACAGCGCTGCTCTATTTCCTCTCCAAGGTCCTCGAAAAGATTGTCCATGACCAAATCACGGAGTATTTAAATAGCAATAATCTACTTGATCCCCTCCAGGCCAGATTCCGTAGACATCATAGTACCCAGACAGCTTCACTTAAACTGACTGAAGATATACGCATGGCCACCGACAAGAAGAAAGTGACGTTACTATTATTATTTGACTTTAGCAAGGCCTTTGATACGGTATCATCATCGAAGCTACTGCGAAAGTCAACTGGGGTTCTCCAGATCGGCTCTCCTGTGTATCAAATCATACTTGCAAGGTCGTTCCCAAATAGTTATTACCAATAAAAATCGTAACTCTGACTGGCTAGAAACCAATTTGGGCATACCACAGGGTTCTGTCCTGGGTCTCCTACTATTCTGCATATATGTAAACGATCTACGAGACGTACTTGACGGACGTACAATCAAATATATCTTTTATGCAGACGACCTCAAAATTTAGCTTCACACCACCAAAGATAAAATTTTGAAAGGCACTTCACGGCTACCTGATGCGGCACAAATGGTGTCTGAATGGGCAGGGAACTCTGGCCTGCGTCTCAGTGCTGGCAAAACTCAAGTGATAGTATTTGCTTCAAGGGAAACTGTTAATGATATCAATTAATTGGATCTGCCAGGTATTGGGATGCAGAATGCGGTGCTCAACACGTTCAGTAGCCAGGTTGTGAGTCTCGGTGTTACCCTGGATAGTAAGTTTACGTGGAAACCGCATATTGATCAAGTTACTAAGAAAGTAAATAAAGCCCTCTACACTCTGCGGTTTATTAGGGCTTGTACCACCGAGACACACCGCAAAGGATTAGTCGAGAGCCTTGTACAACCTCACTTAGATTACTGTACGGTGGTATACTTGGACGCAACGAACGAACAGCGGACCAGACTGAATCGATTGAGCAATATAGGTGTAAGATACATATTCGGGGTGAGGAGGGATGCTCATATCACACCCTACTGGAAGCGTCTGGGTTGGCTCCGTTCGGACTCTCACAGACTATATTACACAGCCCTTTTACTATACAAAATTAGATGTATGCGAGAGCCAACTTATTTGGCTGATTTTTTCAAGGAGCACAATCCTCGGCCTACAAGCAGGGGCATTCAGCCGGAACTCATGCTTCCTGCTGTGTCCTACGAAACAAGTGAAGGATCCTTTCAAGTTCAGGGTGTACGGCTCTGGAACTCTCGTCCCCCCGCCCTGCGCCATATTCCATCATATGGCACATATAAAGGGGCGGTACGGCAATATTTCCTTGATCGGGACTCCTAGTCCTATCAAAACATCTTCTCGATATTGACCCTTACCCTCCTTAGGAGAGAGCTGAGAGATCTGACTTTCAGTTAACGTTGAAGGCATCAAGGCCGTGGTATAAAATGATTGTGATATTATATAGTATTTAAAAAAAAAGAAGACTGATATTTATTTTATATTTATTTTACTTTGTAACATATAATATCCAACTAGGCCTAAAATTGAGTGAAGACTGACTGTGATATATCAGCCAATACTAAAATTGACTGTGATATTTTTATATCTGTGATAGCTGTAATTGAAATTGACTGTGATATTTTTTTATATCTATTTTATTTGTACATAATGTATTTTACTTTGACACGCACAACGGACTCGGTTATGATAGAATTTTTAAGACTGAACAGTAGATAGTCCTTAACCAAAACTATATTCTTTTGAATTATATTTTGTGTATTTTATTTTGTATATTTTATTATTTTGTATATTTTATTATTTTGTATATTTTATTTTATTTTTACTCAAGTTTGTAATTTTGTCTATTGGTAAATAAAGGACATCTATTTCTCTCTCTCTCTCTCTCTCTCTCTCTCTCTCTCTCTCTCTCTCTCTCTCTCTCTCTCTCTCTCTCCGTCCTGAACCGCTGCTCTCTTCCTCAGCACTGCACTGCCGCTCTCTCTCTCTCTCTCTCTCTCTCCGTCCTGAACCGCTGCTCTCTCCCTCAGCACTGCACTGCCGCTCTCTCTCTCCCTCAGCACTGCACTCTTACACCACGTTCCACTCTCTCACTTCGCTCGTCTTCGTGAATTCAAGAGGAGGAAAAAACACGTATTCTCGGCAAGGCTCTCCAGCAGCTCGTCATGACAAAGGGTTTATGTTTTTTTTATTTAATATTAGGTTTTGATTTAATATTATTTAGTTATGCAATACTTATCTAATAATCATTTTCGTTTTCCATCGTTGATTACATACGATACACGTTCATAATACATACAAAACAACAATCTATCAATATCCTTATTTGCTACATAATTGATAATGACAACATACTGATCCACTCACTCTTTCTCTCTGTCCATCTATCCATCATCTTCAAGATTCGAGCGCAGTAGCACCGCGTTTCATTAGCAGTTACAAACTATATGGAGATGTTTCTGATACGACTTGACAATAGCTGGAGCCACACAAATTTTCCCCCAGACTGCGAAAAGTTCTCACTAGACACTGAAGAAAATAATTATTATTTTGATTTCGCGGGGACAATAACTTTAAAGCTTGATAGCTTCAATACGGAAGCATCTTTTACAATGAAACTATATAGGTAGAATGTAAATGAAAAATGCTTTCCAATTAAGTACCTCATGCGCGGTATCTACGTATATTAAAAATGATAAGGCAAATATGACCAACGAAAGTAAGGTTAGAAAGCAATTCCAATGTATAAAGGGTGTGTCGACGCCCCGCTTACTCGTCCGTCTCTTCGTTCCTTATACTCGCCAAGCAGAGCGCTGCCGCGCCCTTTGATATTATTCGATATAATTCTTTTATTCAAATGTCAAAATAAAACAAATATTGAAATTTTACTACTTTGAAACAATGATCTCTAATCCGACCGACGTTTAGCAAGAGCCATAGATTTGGAGTGTAATTATATATTTGCGAGTCCTGATTTTCTCCCCCGTTCTGCCATTGCATGCATTATTTGTAACAGTATAATCCTATACTAGCCAATAAACGTTTATCCGTTACAATAATTATAAAGACCTTTGTATTATATAACAGCGGTACTTCATTTATTTGAATTATTACAGTTGTTATATAAATGATCATGCGGATGTCGCTTTCCGCCGGTGAGCATCCTTAATATAATATTATTACTGTCTTCACAGCTGAATAATAGTATTTTTCGTCACAAAGCCGTAAAATGCGATTTCACTGACTGAATGTGATCACAGTGTAGGAGGATCGGCGTAACCGGTCCTAGTGATGCTTGATCACACGAGGGGTGAAATCTTATACGGTCGAGTAACGAACGATATTTTTGAAATATCAGACCGTCAAATCCGATTCTATAAATTGTTTTTATTGGTTGTCAAATTCTACTTCACGGACTTGTGTCCATAAAATACAAAGAGTCCGTAAAATCAAGTTTTACAGACTGTCCGAGAAATCGAATTTTGTGGACAAAAAATATATTGTAAGTAAGAACACCAAAGAATATAAAAATATAAATACTTATATCTTTTAGAAATACTTTTCTGTGATACCTGTGGAAGTAATATTGGAACTCTAAATGCCATATTCAAATCATTAGTATGGGCAAATATAGATTGTTTAAAACCACCATACTTCTTAGGTAAGTTTAATCATATTATTTCATTGTATATAGTTTTAAAATGAAGTGAAGAGATAGTGTTTAGAAAGTCTTGACATAAAGCTCCATTTTCACTTAATTTCATGTTATTTGCTACAAGTAATTTATAGTGTTTAAGAGTTAAAATCAAAATTTTTATGGACAAGAGCCATTCACGGTAGTGACAGTTTTTTAGTGGAAGGGCTGGTGCAATTTTACGTGGGATAGTTCGAGGAACTGGAGTTTATTTAATTAACTGGCGATTGGTATTCGGGCGCGCTGTATACTGGCTAGCGGCCGAAAGGGAAATGGCGATACTTGCTACGCGTTCACAGATCCGCGAACAGCGACGACTGGAATTTCGCAAAGTGGGGATAGAGCTGAGCTATTATTGGAACAGCTCGTGTAATGGCTATTGTAACTGAGTTGAGTGTAACAGTGTACGTGTGTATGTAAATAGTCGGGTGTAAGGTGTGTATACATTATTTGAGATCGCGTTACAATTTTGGACGCGTATGAATCGTGAATGATTTTTTCTAACTTCTGCTACCCGGAAAAGACATAATATGAACATATTTTATGCAATCTATTGTACTTAAAATCATTATATTCGTGTATAACCTACTCATAAAATTTTTAAGTAGCAACGTTTTATTTTTCTTTATATTAGGACTAATGAGTAAGTAAAACGAATTTAACCAAATATTGTTTTTAACATCAGGTGCAAAATTACACTTATGATGCCATTTTAGTGGGCGCAACATACCCACTTCCCGCCCTAGCGCTTTACTTTGCGCCTATGTTGCTTTCTGTAATATTTTGATGTAAAACTTTGCATAGATTCACTGTTGAAAAAAATCACATAATTTGGCATGTCATTTTTTTACGGGTCAATTAATTAATTCATTCATTTATTCATTTTCGACAGTTAATGTATCAGAATCACGTAGCTGTTACGTGACGAATTCGAACCTTTTGGTACGTGATTTTATCACGTTAGTTTGTTACGTAATTAATCTACGTAATGAAATCACATACCAAACTATCAAGAATAATTTTTTGTTGGGAATAATCACGCGATTTCGTCACGTGAATTTGTTACGCAACAGATTTACGTAATAAAATGACGCGAGACTTTTCATTGAGAATTATTATGTAATTTTATTACGTGATTTCGTTACGTAATACATATACAGTGGCTTTGTGTTATGCGGCGAGCGATTGGGTGCGGGCGATTAGTTGTCAGAGGCCCACGGTTTTCTGTGCGTCTGTATTTATGTGTGTGTGTGTGTATGTATGTGGATGTATAAATACCTGTAAAGTAAAAAATGTCAAAATAAATAGTTTATAATTTCGCTGTGAAAAGAACGGATTCTTTTTATATTATAAAATAGTTATTATAGTTTATTTTACGTTTAAGTTACTTTTCTTCCAGAAAAGGACTTCTTTTTAATTATAAAAAGTAATATAAATACAAATAAAAATATAAATGAAATATAAAATTAAATACAAAATACAAAATGAAATATAAACAATACAAAATTAAAATAAACGTCGCCGAACCGCTTACAAACGACTAATCCTTGGAGATTTTTCATTTACTAAATCAATGATTTCGATACTGGAATAGTTGAGAATCATAATCTCTTCAGTATCCAATATTTTCACTTCACCGCATTGATTAGCGTGGAGCGCGATTGAAGAGTGGACTATCGCAATTATTTGACGTTCTCTGTCATCATGTTGAAGTTGATCGCTCGGCACCTCGTAGTACTACTCCTCTACGGGCTCATAGAACAGCTTGTAATCAGGCGAAGCTGTATGCGTTGGGAGCGACGCATCGTAAAGAGGTGACGAGGCACAGTGCCGCGATAGCGGTGTTGATGACGAAGGCTCCGGTTATCTAGAAGAATAGCTGGAACTTATCAGCCATTCATAATAATCAAGCAGTGGCGAGGATGGTAGCGGTTGTGGTGCGTGAAGCCATGGTGATGGCGGAGGGGGAAGCACCGAAGATTGTGGCGCAGGCGAGGTGACGTCTATTAGTCGCTCATAAAATATGAGTGGCGCAGACGACGGTGGGGGTGGTTGTGAGGCCGGTCTAACAGCGTTCTCTTTTACGTGGCTAACTGGAGAAAAGGATGGCGAAACATATATAGTTTGTAATGCTGATCTCCTCATTTATTCTTTGTCGCGTTCTCGACAGCTTCTCGCGCGCGCATGTGATTCTCATATTTTACATGAATAAAAATTTTGTAGGCGAGCTTTTGCCGACTTCGAATTTTTATTCAAGAAATAATGGTGTAGGCTGGCATAGCCGGCTACACGTTGTTTCGCGTGAACATGTGAAACTATTCTCCGCGGACGTGTTGATTTTCTACTTCGCGTAAAGAATGATGAAGGCCTGCTTCACTGTGTTATAATAAATTTTGTTATATTACCTCACCAGGGAACATAATTATTTCCAAGGATATGTCAGCGCTATATAATCAAGTAATCTGGACAAATAAATAATAGATGTAATGTTATATACAGGTATTTATATTTAAAAATAGCTAAATTTATAAAATCAGAAAATTTTTGTACCTGCAGTAAGTGAATGGGATATTCTAAATTGACAGAGAAAACTATTTTATTAATAAAAACTGCTGCCAATTCATTGGCCCGTAGCTTCCTCAACCGTAATTTGTTGATTCCTTTAATTAATTTTTAATAACAAAATTTATAATTTTTTAAAAAGTTTATTGCATAATTACAATTAAATTCATTTATGAATATTAAAAATTGTTAATTTTTAAATTTATTTATTTATTTATTATTTATTTATATAAAATTTATATAAATTTTGAGCTTGATAAATAAAGTTATGATTTGAAATAGAAGTGAAATATCTATATTTTATAATAAAACAAATAGCTATCACGGTAGTTTTGTTATTAACGAAAACGTGTTTTTTTATATTTCATAATTTATATTTTTTAAGAAAAAAAAATTTATAGCTTAAAAAATTCATTGTTCTTTTATTAACAAAAACTTGTTTTTTTTAAAAAGTTCATAACTCACAAATAAATTATAATAATGCAGAATATAATGCATTCATAATGCATAATTCATAATTATAATAGATTATAATAGATATAGTTTTTAAACATTTTAATTCATTTTGTTGGTTGGTTTTTTAAAAATTAAAAAAAAATCATCGAATGCCTACTCAATGACGTATTCTCATTCCACACCACCTAGCGGTAGATATCACTGCGCATTTTTTAAAAATAAAATATAAATCTTTTTTAATTTAGAGATTAAATTAATTTTTGTAACACATTAATGATTTTTGGCGTTTTCCTACATAAAAATATGTTCTAAAAAGTGACTTGTTTTACCTATCGTGTAAAGAAATTCATTCTCCCCCTCTGCTCTAAAATTTTGTAACCCACGATGCACCGCACCGTTTAGGCGTGTATGCAGTACTGCGGGATTCGTGACTAACCCACAGTTTATTGGACCCGGCCGGAATACATACTGCACTACACGCTAGCCCGATCGGAGCGCCACCTACTCTTATACTATTTTAATTATTTATCAGTTTTGAATACTTAAACTCAAGAATTCAATCTTGAAAATTCAAAGATATTACATTTTGACGCCAATACTATATACTTTTATAATATACTGATGATAACATCATTGGAGTTATGAGTTTTAAAAAAAAACATGTTTCTGTTTTTGATGATAACTAAAGAACCGTGATAGATAGAAAATTAATTTTTGTTTAGAAAATATAGGTATTTTAATTCTCTTTCGAGTGTCACCCACCCCACTCAGATACATAGAGCCGTTTTCGAGAAATTACGATTTAAAGAAAATGTCAAAAAATTTTTAACCTCAAATATCTCGGAAATTTATAGACCAATCATTTTGCCCAAAGAACTCGACCGAGAACTATAAAAAATCTACCTCTAAAAGGAATTTTGAAGCCATTAAGTCAATTTTACTCTTGTAATCATTGGACATACAAAACTGATTTTTTTCATTATTCAATTTTTTACTCAAAATCTAGCCTATAGAATGTATTCAAATTTTAACAGATTATAGCTATTTATATTCTGTATTATCATGATTTTTCTGAAAAAAATTAACCGTTAAGTTTAGGAGTTATAAGCTTCTAGACAAAACACGTTTTTGTTAATAACAACAGAACCGTGATAGCTAAAAACTTTTTTTTTTAGAACATATAAGTATTTTAATTCTCTTTTGAACGCTATCCATCAGATTCGAATAATTCGAGCCTATCATTAAAAAAAATCAAAAAACAGTTTTGAGAAAATCGAAAATTTGAAAAAAACAAAAACGCATCGCCCCAATCAAAAAACGGATTTTTGACCCGCCATCACGCAAAAAAAAAAAACAATGAGACCTGTCCGGTCAAAATCGACCGAGTAGAAGCTGTGATCCAGGCGTACACACACACACACACACACACACACACACACACACACACACACACACACACACACACACACACACACACACGCGCGCGCGCGCGCGCGCGTGCGAGTAGGTAAGCAACAGGGCTTCTGCGACCCCCCACCACCTCACCCATCCACGACCCCCGTCCCCCACCCCGCCCCTCGTCCATGGGGGCATAACGTCACGAACCTTCTAGAACATTCGGCTTCTCGATCCCTCAAACGAATTAAAACGTTTTAAAAAATGCGCAATTGTGCGACCCTGAAGGAGGTGTCAAATTACAGAATCCAAGAAATAGCAGTTCAAGGTTAGGATATTAAATCTGCTCTAATTATTTGTAATTTGACACCTTATGTGCGGCACCCCCCATCCCTGCATCGATGATGCAATTGCGTGAACGCGGATAACCCATTGGAAACGTCTAGAACCCCCGATTTGCAATGACGTCATTAAATATTACGCCACCTTATTAAATATTGCAAAATATTATGCCATATATACCTGTGTGTGTGTGTGTGTGTGTGTGTGTGTGTGTGTGTGTGTGTGTGTGTGTGTGTGTGTGTGTGTGTGTGTGTGTGTGTGTGTGTGTGTGTGTGTGTGTGTGTGTGTGTGGGGGGGGGGGGTGGGTGTGGGTGTGGGTGTGTGCGTGGGCGTGTGTGTGCGTGTGTGCGTGTGCGTGTGTGTGTGTCTGTGTGTGTGTGTGTGTGTGTACACATTAACTTCTAATGAACATATATTGATGCCCACGTATATGCAATGCCCCATTCCCCATCGCCGATTTGCAATGACAACATTAAATATTACGCTTTAATATTGCAAAATATTACACCATATGTGTGTATGTGTGTGTAAAAGAATGTATCATCATCTTGATACACACTAGCGAACGTGTATTGATGCCCACGTACATGCGTTATCTATCGCAGCTCCTCTTTGTTCCGATATTCGCACCGCGCGATTCTTGGAACTCGAGAGTATTTCAATTGCGCTCTTCTTATCCACTCTCTTTCGTTTTGTCTTATAAAATTTAGGATTATTAATTTGTCAATAAAAATTTTATTTGTTTGACAATGTCAATGGGTAGATGGCCCGATAATCACGAGGAACCCAAAATTTCATTATTTTTTGAATATATTGAGCCGTTTACGAGAAATAGAATAAAATTGATTTTAGCATGAGTTTATTGTATATTGATACCCGCATATGTGTTGAGAATATACATATTATATTGTACAGCGCGCGATACACGTATGTACACATTCCTAGGCATTTTTCAGTGATTTTAAAAAAGTGGTAAATGAGTTAAAAGGCGCGGGTGCTAAAATAAGCGAAAAAGAAAAATTGAATTATATGCTCAACACTTTACCAGAATCATACAGTTATATAGGTGATTTGGCTGATACATTGAAAGAAGAAGAACAAACGGCTGATTACATAAGAAACAAAATTAAGCTAGCTGAAATGAAGAATCGAAAAGAGTATAACGAGAGAAGTACGAATGTATTTACTGCAAGAAAGGGAACTGCTATAAGTGTGGAAAACCTGGTCATTTCGCACGAGATTGCCAAGATGGAGGACAAGTAGGTAGCAACGGCAGCTCTTGGAGAGGATCGACACGTGGTCGCAGTCGTGGCACAGCCGGAAGAGGCCATTACGGCAGAGGACGCGGAAAATTCCATGGACAACAAGGAACCAGCACGAGCGAACAGAGCGGCGAAGGTGCGAGCGCATGGATAGCGACGACATACGCTGCGTACACCAACGAAACAAACAGGTCAGGTATGAGCGAGACAGAGTGGATACTCGATAGCGGATGTTCTGATCATATTATAAATAACGAAAATTATTTTGAAAAATGTATTAGTTTAAAAGAACCGGTAAATATTTATCTCGCTGATAATAGAGCTATAAAAGCTACAAAGATAGGAACTCTATCTCTTTATTTTGTCACCTTCGGGAAGCAAAATAAAGTTAATATTAATAATGTTTATTTTGCTAAGGAAATGAATGCTAATTTAATAAGTGTTTGAAAATTAACGTATAATAAGAATACAGTAATTTTGAAAGGAAAAGTTGCAAAAATTATAGATAGTGGTAATAAATTAACTGCAATAGCATTTAAATTTAATGATACATATAAGATGAAAAGTAAATTGGCAAGGAATATAAGTTGTGTAAATAGTGCCGAACAGAATAATAACGTGAGTCAAAAGGGAAGATGGCATAGAGTGTTAGGTCACGTAAATTTTAGATATTTGGATACGATACGTAAACAGCAGTTATTAACGGGCGTTCCAAATGAACTTGAATCTGAATTTATGAAATGTAAAACTTGTATTGAAAATAAGATGCATAACTTGCCATTTACTAATAATAGAACAAAGGCGAAAGATATATTAGAAATTATACATACGGATGTATGCGGTCCCTTTAAAACTACTGGGTTTAGCGGAGAAAAATATTTCGTTTCTTTTATTGATGATTATAGTGAAATAGCTAAAGTTTATTGCATAAAGACTAAAGAGGAAGTTTTTGATTGTTTATTTCAATTTGTAAATGAAACTGAAAATTTAACCGGAAAAAGAATAAAAATATTGAGATGTGATAACGGGAAAGAATACTTAAATAATCGGTTTTATAAATTTGCCCAAGAAAAGCGTATTATTATTAATAATTGTCCGACGTATGTGCACGAATTAAACGGCACAGCTGAAAGATTTAATAGAACGATAATGGATAAAGCGCGATGTTTACTATCAGAGGCAAAAGTACACAAATGCTACTGACCAGAAATAATATGTGATGCGACGTATTTGAAAAATCGTACGTTAGCAAATACGATTGAAAGAAAAATACCTTATGAAATATTTTTTAGAAAGAGACCAAATGTCGAACAGTTACGTTTAAGTTTGTACGGGAGTAAAGTTTTTGTAAGAAAACCGGAACAAAAAAGATTGTCTAAATGGGATCAAAAAGCTGAAATGGGAATATTGTTAGGTTATAGTGATGTAGGCTATAGAGTACTTATAAATAATAAAATAATTGTTGCAAGGCATGTGGATATTATAGAAAGAGATGTTAAATGCATTGGTATTGATTATAAAGATAATATTGATAACGATGATAGTACAGAAAGTGATGCAAGTACAAACGATGATTTATCGGATAATGTCTTTGTAAACACGAATGAACCCGAAGAGCAACAAGGTAAAGTAAAAGAAAAGAATAATTTATCGTTACATCAACCTTCGGGGAAATGTAAAGATACAATAAAGATTTGTGAAGATAATTCAGGTGCGATAAATATAGCGAACTTTGGAAACTTTACGAAAAATTCAAAACACATTGAGATTCATTACCATTATGTACACGAGGGCGTTAAAAACAAAGAGATTGAAATTGTAAAAATCGACTCAGAAAATAATATAGCCGATGTATTCACGAAAGCATTATGTAAAGATAAGTTTGTTAAATTCAGAGAATTGTTAAATTTAAAATGAAAATGATGAAATAGTACAATATAAATGTAAGGAGGCGTGTTGAGAATATACATATTATATTGTACAGCGCGGGACACACGTATGTACACATGTGTGTCTTCCCACCCCATAACGTGTGAGAGCCGACGGGCGAGCGCGACGCTCCTGCAAACTTGTCGTCAGACCGAGAATGGCCCGCGCCAAGTGTAGTCATACTATATCTTAGATTAAGTCTCTTAAATAAACTCTTTTATTCTATCCAATTTGTGTGTCCTTTATTCAACAATATGCAATGCGTTATCTATCGCACCTCCTCTTTGTTCCGATATTCACACTATAATGAAGGAGACGTATTTTATGCTTGTCAAATAATACCACATATGGCATTAACCATTCAATTTTAATTAGATTAAATTTAAACTCTTCTGCTTGCATTTGCACGATAGCATTTACATCATTCTTTGATCTTGTGAGAACAAGCTCATGCTTGCAATTGACTATGATTTTACGATAGTCTTCCGCAAAGCCGAGAATCATACTTAGTGGTATGGACACGTCAAAGTAACCAGCATTATTGACGATTTTTTGAGTTTCTCGAATGTCAATATAGCCTGCGTTTTCCAAGTTTTGTCTAGGATTGAACGACACCAAACCTTTCATTAGACTTGTCAAGCCCACATTTTTACATTTATCACTCTACAGCATTAATTTCATATCGAATTTCTTCGAAAAGATGACAGAGGGCGTTGTTTACAAGCTTATTGTTGACTGCAGGTGTACCATCTGCCTTAATTAATCGACCATGAATATGTAATGAACTACGTGAAGGTAGTAGACAGAGGTCTTGATACTGTATGGTGATACGAATTTCTGTTATTGAAAGCAGATGAAGTGTAAGGCTGATGTGCATGCACTTCATAATGAGCGACAGATTCGTCGAATTCCACGGGTGATTGTACGTTCAATATATCTTCCATCTTTGAAACAGCAGAAAAATAGACAACTTATTTTGTTCCAACGTTTCTTTTGACCTTGAGGCCTAGACTTCTCAGGAAGCGAATGTTCTGTGTTATTAGCTCTTTCACTGCTCGTTGATGACTGATCTTCTGGAGACACGGTTTGTTCTTAATATAGCTTTTACTGTTATATACGATTTCCATAATTATGATGCTGCTTTGATATGTAGTCTAATTGTTATAATTTCTCCACGAAAATTCACAAAGTTTCCGTCTTGATCGACAATTCATAACTGTATATTATCGATAGTATGAACTGTAATTGGTAAATAAATAACTTGTGTTGGAATTTCAATGATCTTATAGCCTGGAGGAACAGCTGGAAAAAATTCGTGTATTGTATGTACTTTCCGTTCGTTTATATAGGCTCCAGCTGTAATGTTGCACTCAACTCGCAGAGCGTTAATCTTGAGAATAGCTACAGGTAAATCTGATTCATGAGTAATATTTGCTGAAAGAGTACGCCGAGTAAAACCTAATAATCTTCCAATAGAATCTTCAGGTTAAAAATCTATCGTATGACTGCACTTTATAGTACTACGAAGAGTATTATTATTAGGTTTAAGGCTGAGTACTATGCCTTTAGATGTAAGTATTTCTTGTAGATGGCGCTCAATATCTTCAATCTCCCGCTACCTATCCGTAATGTCACTATCTCTTCTCCGACGTAAAACTTGTTATTTCCGATATCAATATTAGGTATTGAATTGAAGGTTAAAAGTGCAACCAATCCTAGAACGTATCTTTTATTTACCAAGAGTTCAATTGGTGGAAAGTATTGAGCTTCTAGTATAGATGATGTTCCAGATAAACTTAGCATGAATGATTCACCCATAACTGCATAATTAATACTGACTATGTATAACATTTACATCGTTTTATATAGCCTCACTCAAAAACTTTAAACAGAGATGCCCACAGTTGTATGAGTTATAATCTTGATATCTACTACTTGATATCTACTTTGACTACAATTGAGGCCACCACGTTGTGTTTTAGCTGGAAGTAGTGGTACGCATAATGTATGCGTGTCTGTACATCACGAAAACGTAAAGCTCATGCTAAGTGATATGGATCTAGAAAATTTAACAAAAGATTCCAGATTGCCTCTTAAAAACTACTACGATTGCATCCAAGCAATTATGTGTAATGATGCCCACGATAGATGCTATTTGGGTGACTGTTAAATTGCCCCAATATGTCCATATTACGTAAAAATTTGCTTGAATATTTTGATGAAAGTGATATTTTTCAAATAGAGTATGAATCAACCAGATGATATTTTTCAAATAGAGTAGGTTTCAATCAAATCGGTGTACAATAGCTTCTTCAACTGTAAATGTTCATGAATTTATGGAGAAACTGGGAGAAAAATTGATAAAATTAAAATCTCACGATTTTTATGATAAGAATCAATCACATTTTGTAAGTGACTTAAAAAACAACCTTCAAGAAGGAGAATTTCTTGTGTTGTGATTTTGCCGAAAATTATGCGTTTGTTATAAAAAATTCTACACAATCGTTCCACTGGAACAACAACCAAGCAACTGTTTTTACAGTTGTTGTGTATTATCAATAAAATGAAGAGCCTAAACATGTAAGCATTGCTGTGATTTCCGACAGTCTTTACCATGATACTGTTACCGTTTATGAATATCAAAAAGTTATAATATCTTACCTCAAAACTAAATTCATAGAAAAAAAGTCTATTATTTGACTGATGGAGCACGTCAGCATTTTTAAAATAAATCTAATTTTCTAAATCTTCTTTTTCATGAGAAAGATTTTGGTGTTCCAGCTGAGTGGCATTCTTATGCCACGGCACATGGCAAAGGTGCATGCGATGGTATAGGCGTCAACCTAAAAAGAGGTGCAAAACGAGAGAGTCTACAAGTTTCTTCTAATAATCACATTTTAACGCCAGAAAAGCTTTATAACTGGCCTAAAGATTATTGCAATGAAACCAATGTTTTCTATAGCAGTAAAGAATCATATGAAGATACTGTCTTGAAACTAAAACGAAGACTGGCTAAGGCTAAATTCATACCAGGCACATTACAATACCATACTATTATTCCAATTGATGAAAGTACATTGAAGCTCAAAAAAACCTCTTTAAGTTCTGAATATCAAATCTTCCCGAGAAAAACTGTTAGAAAAGACAAAGAATAATTATCTGCACTGAGAAAAAAGCGTTAGTATAGTTACTATCGCTTCTCTCATTGGTTGTGAGCTACGATGACCAAAGAGAGAAGCAAGCACACGCGCTCCTCCGCGTACATTCGCATCCGTTCGCAGCCAACCACTCTTATGTGCCGGGAGCCTAAACAGATAGATAAACCGAAACAACAATTTACAAAATCAGTGCGCAAGACAGAGATAAGAGATACGTTTTATCGGTTAAGAATCACCCCCCAGGCAACATAAGTTATCTGGAGCCATTACAATCTACAATATTTGGCAACATTGGCATGTATGTGCATGTATACATACACTTATACATTATCACTCGGATAATTCATTGTCAAAATAAAATCACCTTTTAGAAAATGTTGTTACTGCATATAGCAGTAAAGAAAATTTTCTGTATATATACCAAAAACCTAATTTAAATCCATTCAATATACATTTTTTACAAAGCTTTTGTAATAAAAAACAAAAGAAAGTTGCGATACACCACCCCCGCCCTCTCTCTTTTTCTCCCTTTCTCTATCTCATACCAAATACCTCATTTAAATATTGTAACGGTAGGCGCGTCTGTGTGTGTGTATGTGCGCGAACACGGAGTTCGGATCTAGCCGATCTCCGACGCACAGTATACACACAGGTAGTTGACCGAAAACATAAACATACCGCGGCCTTGGAGAAGGCAAGGCCGACAATTGCGGTATGAGGATTCGCAAGTAGAGTCGGGCTTGTCCTCGTATGACTCCGGGGGCTTGCGTGTGTGTGTGTAGTTGCTCGCACGTGTAAAGTACCGAGCGCAACTACGACACACAATGAGCCCCGAAATGAAAACTCGCGACAACCTTGCGCGAGGGGGAAGCAGAGCGGGAGACAGAGCCTGGCAGTATCGCTTCTGCCGTAGCTGAGGCAGTTGCTCGTCCCCCGTGCGCGAAAACTTGGAGAGTCAGAGTGTAGTGCACGAGAAGGAGAGAGAGAGACGCCGCAACGAGCGGTGCAATAGTGCAGCGAAGGAGAGAGCGACGCAGCACGGCGCCGAGAGCCGCGTTCCCTCGTGGTTGAGAGAGAGGGAGAGAGAGCCACGCTCAACCGCGGCCGAGAGCGCAAGTGAGAGAGGAAGGGAGCATCGCGGCTGAAGCCAGCTACGGCCGAGCCGACTCACGGGAGCGAGAGAGAGAGCGAGAGCCCCGCAGCCGAGAGAAGAAGGGAGAGAGAGAGAGAGAGACGCCGCAGCACACGACACCACCGAGAGGATCCGATCAAGCCCTGACTATAGGCGACGGAGGTAAGTCCTGGCCAGGCGATCGCGTGCCTCCCCTCGAGGACGACGAGCGTCCGGAGAGCGAGACCCGCGTGAGTGAGTGAGGCCGCCGACGCGCGCGTGAGCGCCGATCGTGCGCGGCGATCGGCCGACGTCGGCGCGAGCCGCCTTTGCGAGTGCGAGTGCGCGACCGCGCGCACATGCACATAGAGCGCGGGCGCACCACCCGAATCGGCGCGTACCTAGAGTACGCGCCGCGCGTGTAAATAGTGAACAGCCTCCAGAGGCAATAAAGATAATTCGTTACTTTTACTTGTTCGCGTATTATTTCACGCATCATACTTTCAATTCCCTATTCGGTGGCACGGTGAAGAATACCGCCGGCCTCCGCGGTCGCGAGTACGTAGTACTCGCGTGATAACTGAGCAGCTGTGGCAGCACGCTCGAGAGAGAGCGCGACGGCGAAGTCGCGCGTTGCAACAGGTCGAAAAGGCGCAGCTGCTGCTGAAAGCAGCCGACGGCGAGCAACAGCACGAAGCTGACGGGCCGCTAATCGTCGAGGTTTGGCACGAGGAAGTGCTCGCGCCTGCCAATTGCTGCGCCGTTCATCGGTAAGTCCGCGTTGAGATATAGCCCACCGAGGACAGCTTTTAGCCTGTTTGAGAATTCCATAAATTATAATGAGGACATGCTGTGGGTGTTTACAAAATAAATTGAACCAAACACTTTGGTAAATTAAACTATAATATATTCACAATAATTATAAAATTATAAATTACTATTACAAATTTGTCGATATAAAAGTTGTTTCAAGAGTAAGTATAAAATGTGTGAGATGTTACAAGTAAATAGTTGAGTGTATGACTGTTACATAATTCTGAGTGTATGAGTGTTACAAAATTCTGTGAGTATTGGTGAATTTGCTGTTAGAGTGTATGAGTTTTTGGTGTGACATTGCGAATCACTGATGAGTGTACTAACCATACAATAAGCAACACAATCAATTATTATTGAATTAATTATGGTTGAGTTTTCAATGAGATGACACGATTAGGTATTGCTGACCTAATCGTGCCTGAGTATTTCCCGCTGTACAGCTTGGTTATGCTTCCCGTGTAGCAGCGCACCTTCGTATAAAATGGCCGCATGTATTTGAGTTGTTACCTTATCATACGTAGAGGTTATATTAATCTTTACGCCGACGAGTTGGTCCCGTGATGGTGATTCCGCAACGAAGCTGAGCAGTGGAGAAGAACCGTATGTTGAGCATGACAACGAAAGATGAAATAAGCCGGTGAGATGAGTGTGAGGATGCGAAGCAGCCGATGAGAGAAGCCAGTTGAGCAAAGCCGATTGAGAACTGCCAGTGTAATTTTCCTGCTTGAATAAACCATGCCCAAATCCCGTTGATGTTATTGATCACGGTGATCATGAGTTTACTGCCGGGGTTGCATTGGTGAAAGTGCAGGTGTGAGCGAGAATCCGTGCAAAGTTGCTGAGTGAGTATATGCCATGTGAGGAGAAGCCGCGTGAGAAGCTGCCTTGTGAGACGCACTGCACTATGAATATGCCGTGTGAGATATTGCCTCGTGGCGCGCTCGAAGCATTGAGCGCCGGTGAGAAGATGCCGCTTGAGTATCACCGCCGTGTGAGAAGTTTCCGTGTGAGAGATACTGCTGCGTGAAAACATGCCGCGATAGACGACGCCATATGAGATGTTGCCGAGCAGCAGTCCATGTTGAGAGAGTGAGAAACACTACACTTGAATTTTTCACTTGAGAATCGCCGAATGTGCACAGTGAGTTTCTCTACGAGACAAACCGCTACACAGAGTGAGTTGACCGAGAGAGAGAGCTCCATCACATGAGAATCGCCGGCACAGTAGATTTCCCTCGTGGTAGACCATTACTGAGAGAGACTTTTAGTGAGAGGTTTGAGTGTATCTACTGAGAGCCAAAGTACCGTGAGTTTTTTCTACGAGGCGAACCATTACATGGATACTAACTGAGTGTGAGAATTAAGAAAGCACTTCCGTCTTCTTCCTCGTCTCCTTGTTACCGAGGAGTGAGTCAAATCACCGTCTCTCTCATTTACACGTGTAAGCATGAGAGAGACAGCATGAGTTTTGCCATACTCGGCTAATCAGTATAGCGATTCAGCTGTTCCGCAGAGAACAGCTGCTGAGTGCTGCTCGTTTTTATCCGGAGGTCCAAAATTTTACGCATATAAATTTAGAAAGCCGGACGGAGATGAAGAGTACGTGTGTAAAGTGAAAGGCATAAAGCTAAATTACTCCAATAGTCTACAAATAAATTTTGACACTCTTCGCGAGATGATCACTTCACCGGGTAGTGAGATATTGCTATCTAATTTTGCTATTCGACGAACAGCATTCCACGAGGTAATAACGCAAAATGAAACAAAGACGTGTAAAACCGTGTACGGAAAGAGAAGATTCGTCGCGTTAAGTAAAAGTTATCCATACGGCTAAATTCGCGGTCGAAAAGGTTCGTCGATCTGACCAAGGGCCAGCGTTATATGATAACAAGTTTGAAGACTGTGACTACCAAATACGGTCGGAAAGTTGTCGCTGAATTGGAGAGTGAATATGATGTATTCATGGGAAAAAGAGTTTCGGAAGCTATTGTTTAAGATGAAAATTTCTTCACCAACCTCCAGGACGCCGCGAATAAGTATGAACTATTTATGATTTAGAATGGAGGTTCAAATGTTGAGTTTAGTGGTAAAAGACTTTCTTCTAATTTTCGAGTACTACAAATTATAATTGATGGGTAACCCAATCTCGCGTAGTTTTGGATTACTACCTATAATACCCGATCACATAAGCCGTTTGCGAAAAAATTGTAAAACATTTCGTTGGAACGCAATACAACTTCAAAATGGCGCATCCGATGTATGTGATCAATATTGTATTATGTTTTTAAGCTATATGAGTGACGGTTTAGGTTTCAAGAAGTTCTGGATAATTTTTCTGTCAACTTGGAGAAAAATGATAACGTAGTTAGATGCTATGTGCGCTATAAAAAAGCTGACGGAAATTTCATTGGCAACGGTGGATGCTTCGTCAGATGTTTACAAAACTCTCGCTCTAAAATGTCTTTTTTATAATTGTCAGCATTTCTATTATCACGCGAAAGAAGTTTTGATGTAAGACGATACAACGTGTGTCATGGAAATTTAACCGTTTCAACTACATGTGCGTCATTGTTTAACCTTGCTCGTCTCATTCTTTACTTCTTAAACGTCTGCACTTTTTTAACCGTGTGCATAGTTTGAAGAGCTGTATTTAAAGAATCGCTTCAGAGTCTTTAGCACCAGTTGCTTTCTACTAGTAAAGATACGTGGATCGCCATCGCGACCCTACCACGAGCTGCACAACACCCACATCAAGTGTTTTGTACATTGTACGCCTTAAATAAATCGTTCACCAAGAAGATAATTGTTGGTTTGGAACATGACGAGGTCATCGACAAGTTCGCTAACGAGTGCTACAAACCTGTGGTTCGACTATTATCGAATGACTTTGAAGGTGTTGCATTTTTATACAATGACTGGGAAGAATTCAAAACAAGTTTCGACGACATTGATAAATATTTTCGTGGACTTGATAATAGTTTAAAGGACCAGAAAATTTACGGAAACGGTTGGACTTTAAAATTCACCAAAAGTCAGCAGGAAAAAGCAATCGAAATTGCAGAAGACAGGAGGCCTGGTGTTGGTCGGATCAAACGGTTTCGCCATAGTTTAGTAATGAAAAAAGTTACTTTTGATTGTCTCCAAGAATTTATTGTAAACTGTGTCGATACTCGTCTTAAATATTTAAATTCTATTGCGAGTAGTGTACAATATCTTACCTGCGACATTATGGAGTTTATTAAAACTAAAAGTAGTCTCATACATGAAGCACAAGAACAACTGTATATACCTAGTATTGTAAAAGACGTTGTAAATTTAGTTGATAATGATGTAATAGACGAAATAACCTCTAGTGTAGAAAAGCAATGTAAAAAAAAAGATCAAGCGTCTCTACCTAATTGCGATGTTGCTGATGTATTGTATCAGATTTTATCATTACAAATGCCAAGAATTGTTGATGTATTAAATACTATATTATTTGATAATAAATAGAAAAATTTGAATATACTTACTATGTACTTCTTTTTGTCTTTCTTGTCTTCCTCTTAATCCCAACTTATTGTATTTTTAAAACGTTAATTTTTACATTTCTAAATTGCAACTTATATAAATTAAATTTTATTTAACGAAATGAAGTTAGCTTACATTTGGATATTTTTTGAAAAAGTATTTTTAAATTATTTAATAACTAACAGAAATTAGTTGAAATTACATACTCATAAATATTTTTTAATTTGGTGACGCAGACATGCGTTGATGCAATCTCCGTGGTTCTTTTGCCGGCGCAGTGAGCTCTTAGCCCCGGCCGGTGCCCCTCCTCCCGCGCGTGGCCACTCGCGAGTCCGCGAGCCTTGTGGTGGGGCTAGCTCCGCGGGTCTTTTGTCGGCCAATGAGGTGATTTTACATTGCGTCGTCATCGGTCACGAGTGCGATCTTTGTATTGCTACACCAGCGCCACTAACATTCTAGGGTGTGGTTCCTTGATGCGGCAGTAGTAGCCGGGCCGCCGATGTAGCAGCATGGATAACTGAAACAGTATTTGAAACAGCTACTTCCTATAGTCGACAGCCGATTTCCAGCAGCCAACGCCCGACTTCCAATAGCCGACAGTCGACTTCCCGCTGGTCATTCGCGCCTCGAGAAAGGTTTGAAAAGACCTTGCGGTCCTTCCTCTATCAACGAGCCGAAAAACAGCAGTGCCTGATGCATGTTTGTTGGAACGTCAAAATATTGACGAGCGTGCGTCTGTGTATGTGTAAGTATGTGTATGGGTGTATTTGCTTCTATGTGTAATTCCTTTCCTTGAGACTTTCCTAGAGAAAAAATTTTTCCCTATGTAATTAAATAGTCGAAATAATGTGCAACTACAACACGATGTACGTGACATTTTCTCATTAATCAGCAAAATTCCACAGCGTCGTACGATGAAATAAAGGAGAAAAAATAATCTCAACTTCCTTTTCTTGACTTTCCTCGAGGAAAAATTCTTTCCCTGTGTAATTCAATAGTCAAAATAATGTGCAGCTGCAACTCGATGTACGTGACATTTTCTCATTAATCAGCAAAATTCTACAGTACCGTACGATTAAATAAATAAAGAAGAATAAAGTCGGCGCGTTTCTCGTTCGGAAAACATGGTGGGACACGTGGTAAGATACAATTTCGACAACTGTAAGTTATGAGTAATTCGAGGTAAGGCGACATAATTCGACAGCAGAGGGCTCACGTGCGATGAGATCATCCGTGGCAAAGACGAACGGTCGACCGGATGTCAGTCGCGAATATTATCTTGCCGATTGAACATCTCCGTCGTAAAGCATGAGGGTATTGTGCGGATTCTGAAGTGTGTCACGTGTCCCTCTTGTGCTCTCCATACAAATGTTGCGCATTAGTACGTTATGTAGATAGTGGTTCAATGCAGAAATTCGGATGTACAGTTCCACGAGAGTGTTGCGGAACTATCATGATGTGGTTATAAGGTGTCCATGAAGTTACGGTTGTTCCATTTTTTTTCAAGCCGTGCGCGCGTGATTAGATACTGCGCGTGGGTATTGGACACTCGTTGCACAGTACAGAGAGTCTATTCATAAAAGTTGTAAAAACCATAAAAACAACATGAATCTGAAAATTTTTTATGTAGGTACACTTGTCATGGTGCAGAGAGGCTATACGCAAAAGTTATAAAATACATCATAAAAACCCCATAGACACCCCATAAGACCATATATTCATGAATCATGTACCATTAGCTTCCAAAATCCGATAAAATATCGAAAACCCCATGAATCTGGAAATTGTTATGTAGGTGCATTTGCCATGATACAGAGAAGCTACGCGAACTGGGCCTTGAAGGCATAGCTTAGCTTAGTGTGTGTGTGCGCGTGTGTGCGGCTACTCGCAAATCTGTGGCCCGTGTGGGGAGTTAACAGCTCTTTTGACGGTACAGAGGCGACCAATCAGCTCTTCCCATGCTGCGCATCCCGCGGTCATTAAAGCATCTTGTTGGGAGACACAACCAATGAGCTGATTTTACACTATGCCATCACAGATCACGAGTGTTTTCTTTGAGCTGCTACACCACACACACACACACACACACACACACACACACAAACACACACACACACACACACACACGCACGCACGCACGCACGCACGCACGCACGCACGCACGCATGCGCACATAGGCACACACACGCACACACACGCACACACGCACACACACACACACACACACACACACAAATGTTTTGATGCGACAAAGTGTAGCCATAATGCTGCCGCGTAAAAACGCCTTGAAGCCATTACATTTTTTTTTGTCATATCAAACCACTTCTCTCTCGGGAAAATATAGGCGAAAAAATAGTCTTTTCTCACCCTAAGAAACGAGAATGTGTGGTCTTAGTCTAGGCGCAGGCTATGATTTCGTAGCCGATTGAGTGCCATTGCTCTACTCAAGGTTTTTATACGTATTTTCTAGTCCTGATTACGAATTTTGAGGGTAGAAGTCCTGAAAGTGGTCAGATAAATTGTTATTAACTATATAATGGTTTAAATCGTTATATCTTTAATTCTTTGATAGCTATCAAAATTTTGCTTTTGCAAAATTATTGGTTAACTCAGAAATATGCTCGATTTTGAATTTTTAAGAAAACTTAATTAGAAAAAAGTTATAGCAAATTTAGTGCAAAAAACTCTTGATGTAGCTTCACGCGGCCACTCTTTCGCTTGTATCTCCGGTTCTAACGAAAATTTTTCAACTTTCAACCTCGCATTTTGAAGAGAGAATAATATTGTATTAAGATACTTCATAATTATTATCTATAATTTAGTTTTCATATTTATTTAAACGTTTTTAATTAAAAATTTCAGTAAAAAATGTCAATTTAATTTGTTTATAAGACTTTTTTCACTATTTGCACTAATTTTATGAAAATTTTTCTTTTACAAAGTTGTTTGTTTTTCATTTACAAATACGCTAGATTTTGAATTTTTAAGAAAACTTAATTAGAAAAAAAGGTATCGCAAATTGAGTGCAAAAAAGCTCCGTTGTAGCTAAGCGCGATAATTCTTTTACTTGCTTCTGGCAAAAATTTGTTAATTTTCAGCTAAACATAAAATATTATTACATTAATTTATAATTATTATCTATAATTTAGTATAAAAAAATTAAGCGCCACAATTTTAAACTTCAAGTAAATAATATTGATTTATTTGATGTACACGCATAAATAAAAATGACATTGATATTTTATCAAACAATCTATTATTCGTTTTTCAACGTATTTCCACATCTCAAGTTTAATCTGAAAATTAATTTAACAAAACTAAAATATGCCAAATGTAAAATTTAAAATATTATTTATATGTTTGAATTTGAATTACCGTGTTATATGCGGTGCACGGGCAAAGCGCTCATAAATACAATGATTAAATTAATATAATTTAGAGTTCTTAATTACATATTTTTATGAAGTTTTGTTAAAAAAAAAATCGTAGTAAAATATGGGTATTGATTTTATTAAAATATTTTAATTTCATTTAACAAATAAAATCGACATTTTTTACAGAAATTTTTCGGTAGAAGCGCTGAAATAATTATTTAAACTAAATTATAGATAATTATTATAAAGTAGCTTCATTGAATATTATTCTCTCTTCAAAATGCGAGGTTGAAAGTTGAAAAATTTCATTAGAACCGGAGATACAACCGGAGGACTTTTTTGCACTAAATTTGCTATAACTTTTTTTCTAATTAAGTTTTCTTAAAAATTCAAAATCGAGCATATTTCTGAATTAAAAACCAACAATTTGGAAAAGCAAAATTTTGATATCTATCAAAGAATTAAAGATATAACGATTTAAACAATTAATTGTTAATAACAATTTATCTAACCACTTTCAGGATTTCTACCATGAAAATTCGTAATCAGGAAGAAAAAATACGTATAGAAACCTTGAGTAGAGCAATGGCACTAAATCGGCTACGAAATCATAGCCTGCGCCTAGACTATCTCTACCATATTCAACTTAAAAAATTTAATTTTATTAAAAAGTTAAGTTCAATTTAAAATACTCAGCTCCGGTGATGTCATGGTGATAAGAACTGGGCAAATGCTCGAGTGGCGGTTATCGCTTATGAGATTACATTACATGTCTTACAGCTTGTAAGACAACGTTATTGCCACAAGCTGAGAGCCATACACGTGATTGTGGATTGTATTTCTCGCTTGGCAAATTGTGCTGATATTGTGGGATCGCATGGCTATGTTTTGCTCTCGAAGATGAATCCCTATGTCAGAACATTCTTTCACGTGTGAAATCTGGTCTTCAGTGAGGCTTACTTATCACATCACGGGAGGGGATACCGAGCTTAAGAATGCGTACATCAGCTTTTTTAAAAGTACAATGTATTGGATGCAGAAAATCATGCATCCTCCTACCTACAGGATCGCCAGTGCTCATCTAATCTTCTCAGCATGCGTGTCGTTGAAAATTGTGTCGCGGGAGTACCTTCACCAAGTGAGAATGCCCCCATGTCTGAAACCGAGGTAGATCTCGTCAATTTGTTGTACGAACGAAATATTCTACAAGATTATATGCAATTTTCATCTGATACGACAGTGTGTGATAGTTCTTTAAACAGTGACAGTGACATTTCTAGTTATTGCACATCAGATGTTTCTAGTGGTGATGAAAGCATAAATTCATTCAACGGTCAGTTGCACCTTTTCCTATTAGACATACAGGAGCAGAGAGACCGGCGAAAGAAATACGTCACCGATAGACGCGCACGGAAACGGTTAATGCGTGTACGCCTGGGTCTGTCCGGTACCCGTAGACGGGGCAGCAGCGACGATTCCCCGTTCCGCGGGTTTTCGAAGGACGATATCAACATCAAACATAGTGAAACAATTAAAAAACTAATAAAACAGTGCTTATCAAAAATAGTGTTACCGACAGAACGAAAAATTACTAGAAAAGATTTTTGCGGTTTGTGTGACAAGAAATATTATAACCAAAAGAAAAGTAAGTGGATATACTGTGAACGGTGCAGGATGCGGTGGTGTCCTATCTGCAAAACTTATCTTTGTTGCCCGGATCATTAATGGTAGGTTTATAAACCGATAGATATATATATATATATAATTAATATATAAATTTTAAAACCGTATACCTAGAATTTTTTCGAGCATTCTCTCTCTAGAATAACATATACGTGTGTGTGTGTGCACGCGTGTATGTGTGTGTGTGTGTGTGTGTGTGTGTGTGTGTGTGTGTGTGTGTGTGTGTGTGTGTATGTGTGTGTGTGTGTGTGTGTACAGTGCACGCACAAGAGAGAGATGGTTATGCGCACACACACACACACACGCACACACACACATAAAAGTTTTGATGCGCCAAAGTGTAGCCATAATGCTGCCGCGTAAAAACGCCTTGAAGCCATAGTTTACCTTGGTACACCGTAGCGCTGCACACTCTCTCTCCCCTCTCTCTCTCTCTCTCGCTCTCTCTCTCTCTCTCTCTCTCTCTCTCTCTCTCTCTCTCTCTCTCTCTCTCTCTCTCTCTCTCTCTCTCTCTCTCTCTCTGTCTCTAGTAAGTAGTCGGCCAACAGCTAAACTTTGGATTCAGTATTTTGAAATGATTACGGTAGTAAAGCAATTCATTGCAGCAGAGAAAAGTGGTGATTTTGAGCTTCATTTGCAATGTCTACAACGTATGCTTCCTTACTTTCACGCAAGTGGACATTTTCTTTATGCTAAAACTGCACACCTCTATCTTCAAGACATGTTGCAGTTAGAGACAAAAATTGATGTTTTAGAATATGACCTATTTACCAGGAAAGGTTATTTTACTATAAGAAGGACAGATAAATTTTGGTCGGGAATTTGGAGTGATATGACCATTGAGCAAGCGCTCATGAAAGAAATAAAAACGTTTGGAGGTTTGACACACGGGCGTGGACTCACTGACAGCGTTATTGCGAAATGGATTCTGTCTATGATTGTTCTAATAGCTGTGACCAAATCAATAGGTGATTTTTGTAATGTAAATTATTCAACATTGGAACAACATATCGATGCTAGGTCATCGCGGATATCAAAAGATAACTCTGATCTCAAAAGATTAACCGAATTTTTAAAAATACATGACCCGTTTATAAAACAGATTTTATTATGTCAATAAGCTCAGGTTTGAAAGGAGATGACTCGATTAAATGTTTTAATGCTTTAGAGGAAGGTACTCTTCTTTTAAAACGCACAATTGGACAAAATTTTGGTGATGTTAAATTCCAACGAAAAAATAAAGTACTTCTTTTAAGTGCGATAAGTTCATCTGTTAAAGTCGGAGATGACATTTTAACAATTGATCCAACGCTTCTATTCCAAAGGATTTCATTGCAAATAAAGTCACAAGAAGACATGAAGGATTTTTTAAAGTATGAATTGGCTCCATATCCTCTGACTTTATTTGATGAAGTAGGAATGCGTAAAACGGCAAAATCGAATTTCCTTCAAAACTTCAAAAATTATTTGGAAGATCCGATCTTTGAAGTACCTTCCTTAAAAAATGCCCATTATGTAGTCGATGGTGGCTTCCTTCTGCATCGTGTTGTATTGAATAAAAATGATGCAGTGTGTGATATTTTAAGAAAATACGTTTAGTATGTGAAAGCACATTACTCGGAAAATACGACGATTGTTTTTGATGGTTATCCATGCACTGCAAATTCCTTACACACAAAAAGTGCAGAAAGATTTCGCAGATCTAGAAAAGAAATTACATGAGAACTTATATTCGATACCACCATGAATATAGATATGCAACCACAGAAATTTTATTCAAATGACGTCAATAAAAATAGATTTATTACATTTCTTCGAGACGCCCTTGAGGAAGCTCAATTTGCAACTAAACAAGCAGAGGAAGACGCAGACACTATGATTGTGAACACAGCGATCGAAGTTGCAAATAAAAAACATTTAACTGTGATAATAGGAGAGGACATCGATTTACTTGTTATTTTAACACAGCTGGCATATCCATTAAACTTGAACAATATTTATTATAATATCCCTGGCAAAAATACTTCCAAAGAAAAAATATACACCATCAATAGTTTCAAACCGGAAAGTAAACATTTAATCGCTTTTTTATACGCATTTTGTGGTTGTGATACTACGTCTGGGTTTTACCAAATCGGTAAAAATAAAATTGTGTCTGTTATTGAAAATGACCCTAATTTACAACAACTAGCTAAATGTTTTTATGAAAAATCTGATTATAACACAATAGCAAAAAATACTGAAGAAATAATATTATCATTATACGGCAAAAAACACAATAAAAAAAATCTTTCCGATTTACGCAACTTTATATTTAAGAGCTTAGCAGCAAAAAAATCTTTTAAATTAGAGAATTTACCACCGACTACAACAGTTGCAACAATGCACGGGTATCGCGTTTATCACCAAGTGCAATTATGGCTTGGTAATAAATTAACAGCGACAGACTGGCGGTGGAAAATTTCCGCAAATGGTTTGCAACCAATTTATAGCTCGGAAAGCCTCATACCAAACAGTTTATTGGAAAGTATTTTCTGTCGGTGTCAAAAGGGCTGCAAAACGGCAACGTATAGTTGCCGAAAACACCGCTTATATTGTACTGATATTTGCTTGACATGTAGGGGCCACAGTTGCACAAACATAGAATTAGAAGAAAAAAGCGTTAGTGATTATGAGTGTTTAGAAGATTTCTTGTCATTTTATTTAACCACATGTTATATTAATAAATTTCAGACTTTATTTTATATACAAAATTAATTTTTTTTTAATTACAAACCACTCCCAAAATATTCATTTTAATTGCATCATTAAGGAAGTGAAAAACCAAATATTCAATTGTTTTGGACCGCATTAAATAATAGTTTTTTGAAAATATTATTTATAATAATGTTAATATATAATAAATTAATAAAGTTAATGGAATCAATACTGAAATATAAAATTTATATAAGAAAAATCTTGTTAAACTGTGGAAAAAGTTTATAAAAAATAATTGTTAATAATTATCGGGTATTGTTTACTTCGAACTGTAAATCTGATAACGCCATTATCGTTGTATCGTCGAGCTACCACAAATTAAAAAAAAATCATCCATTTAGCTGTTTTCGTTCCGAAGATATCGCGATTTTTTTCAACGCGCTCGATTTTAAGATTACTTTTCAGAAATGTTCGATTCAGTCTCTTTAGTCACAATTCGTCACGTCATAAAAATCATGTTACTTTATTGATTATTTTCCGACTGTTTTTCATTATTCAATCATCTGGCAAAAGAAATTACATATACTACTATTATTTAAGAGTAAAATAAGCCTGGTCTCGTTTCTTAAAATTCAATATTTTAGCGGTAATCGATTTTAAGAAAAAAAAAGCTTATCTCGACTTCTACTCGACAAAAATTAATGTTTGAGGTCTTAAAATTTTGAGAAAAATACCAGTAACAAAGTCCTGAAAAAATAATTACGAAAAAGTTAAAATTTATTAAATTACGACAATAAACAACTAGCGTTTTTTTTTATTATGCAATAAAAACGTGTTATTATGAAAAATTTATATTTTTTGTAATTGTACATGAAAGTATATATAATTCAGAGTATGTACACGTTGGATAGACATTTTACAATAACTTTGCTAGAAACTGTAACAATTTCAAAAATTTTGTTTATCTTAATTGTTAAATGCATTCTGAAAAATTTTCTGCGCTTGGGATTCAATATTCAGTATTTTGAGAACTACATTTAACCAGATCATTTGGCTGTCCAAAATGTTTTCCTCAAAAGTAATCTGATATATTACAGAAACGTGTTTTTCACCGAAAAATGCTATTTTCTAATAGTTAAATAATTTTTTTTTTCATCATAATGGGCCTATGTTTTAGATAATTTAATAACGAACAATTTTCATAATAGCTCTGAACCACGAATCATTCGTTATTTCGGAGATAATAAGCAAAACGTGAAAAAAAGCACGAAATTACATTTTCAATTGTTTACCATGAGGCTAGCGGCACTCTGATCATCGGGCATTTTGGTGACAACATTCCTCACGATGAAATAAAGCGAATGAGATGTTACAGAAAACCTCTAAAATTTTTTCCCCCACAAATCCTAATTCGACTGGACTAGTTGGTTTAGGTAGTTTTAGGAGCCTCGCGGACTATTCCGCGAACCAAATAAGTATTGAACATGTCCCAAGTTAATTATCATTGCTTTATTACGTTATATTTACCAATTTCATCATTAATAATCGTCGACTGATTACATATATCATTTTTTCCCACTTCTCGCTGTACCGAGATTTGGGAAGTCACACGAAATCGATCCAGTTATGTTGTGCTTTATTCACATAGCCATTTAGACTTGCTAGCTCATACCACTTGATGTAAAAACGCGGTAATTGTATCGTAAATTCTGTATTATTGCGGATTATTTCACGACATACTCGAATACTGCTTATCATACACAGCGGGAACCGAAAACAGGTCAGAGTCAATGTGTTTTAGCAACAATATCAGTCTCTTTTTATAAATATTGAAAATAAGAACAAAAATTGTTTTAATTTATGTTATGTAATTAATAGTGAGTCAACTCCCAAACTTGATCCCTACCGTTGCAATTTCCGGTTCTCGGCAACCAAGAAGCAGGAAAGTCCGTACTCGGTTGGTTTTGGTAGTTTCAGATGCCTGGCGTAAGATTTCAAATACCAAATGAGTATTTGAGAAGTCACAAGTTAATAATGAATTCATCATTACGTTAAATTCCCCGCTTTCATTATAATAATTATAATTATATATATAAAAATCGTCGCCTGATTACATATATCATCTTTTCCCACTTCTCGGTGTACCGAGATTTGGGAAGTCACACGAAATCGATCCAGTTATGTTGTACTTTACTCGCATAGGCATTTAGACTTGCTAGCCCATGCCATTTGATGTAAAAAACGCGGTAATTTTATGGTAAATTCTATATTACTGCGGATTATTTTCACGCCATACTCGGATACTGCTTATCATAGACCGCGGGGACCGAAAACTCGTCAGAGTCTATGTCTTTTAGCAATAATATTTTTATAAATATTATGCATAATAACAAAAATAAATGTTTTAATTTATGTTTGGTAATGAATAATCAGCCAATTCCCAGACCTGAACCGTACCATTTGCAATTTCCGATTCTCGGCGACCGAGAAGCAGGAAATACCGTGCTCGGTTGGTTTAGATAGTTTCAGGAGCCTGGCGCACTATTCCAGATACCAAATGAGTATTTGAGAAGTCACAAGTTAATAACGAATTCATCATTACGTTCAATTCCCTACTTTCATTATAAAAATCGTCACCTGATTACATATATTATTTTTTCCCACTTCACGGTGTACCCAGATTTTGGAAGTCACACGAAATCGATCAAGTTATGTTGTACTTTACTCGCATAGGCATTTAGACGTGCTAGCCCATGCCATTACATGTAAAAGACGCGGTAATTGTAAGGTAAACTCTGTATTACTGCGGTTTACTTTGACGAAAAACTCGGATACTGCTTATCATAGACCGCGGGAACCGAAAACAGGTCAGAGTCAATGTCTTGTAGCAATAATATCAGTCTATTTTTATAAATATTATGAATAATAACAAAAATAAATGTTTTAATTTATGTTCGGTAATGAATAATCAGTCAATCCGCAGACCTGAACCGTACCACTTGCAATTTTCGGTTCTCGGCGACCGAGAAGCAGGAAATGCCATGCACGGTTGGTTTAGGTAGTTTCAGGAGCCTCGCGGACTATTTCGCAGACCAAATAAGTATTGGACATGCCCCAAGTTAATTACTATTGCGTTATTACGTTATATTTACCAATTTCATCATTAATAATCGTCAACCGATTAGATGTATCATCTTTTCCCACTTCTCTGTGTACCGAAATTCCGTAAGGAGAGCGTAGGATTCGAATTATTTCCACAACCTTGACTGAGATTCACCTAAATTTTGTATTAAGTTTCCCGTGAGTAGAACGTATTTATCATTCTTTTCCCAAACTTTGGCGAAACTTAACATTAACTGTATATGATGTTTTACGTAAGTTAATCGTAAGATTTCAATTCGATTTTTCAAACTTTAACAGAGATGAACTGAGCCAAAGTTAATATAAACGTATGAAGTATTTCCTAAGGTGAGTGTAAGATTCATATTTTTGCACGAACATTGACGGAAACTAATCTGAAGTTCATATTAAATTTTCCGACGATGGTTGTGACAAGCTTTGTCTAAAGTACGGCTGAAAGTATGGTTTAAAGTATGGCTTAAAGTATGGCTGAAAGTGTGGCTGAAAGTATGGCTTAAAGTATGGATGAAAGTATGGCTTAAAGTATATCTTAAACTATGGCTGAAAGTATGGCTTAAAGTATGGCTGAAAGTATGGCTTAAAGTATGGATGTAAGTATGGCTTAAAGTATGGCTGAAAGTTATCGCTTGGATTCCGTAAGGAGATCGTAGGATTCGAATTATTTCCACAACCTTACTGAAATTCACCTAAATTTTGTATTAAGTTTCCCGTGAGTAGAACGTATTTATCGTTCTTCTCCCAAACTTTACCAAAACTTAACATTGACTTTGTATGATGTCTTACGTAAGTTAATCGTAAGATTTCAATTCGGTTTCCCAAACTTTAAAAGAGATGAAATGAGCCAAAGTTAATATAAACGTATGAAGTATTTCTTAAGGCGAGTGTAAGATTCGTATTTTTGCACGAACATTGGCTGAAACTAATCTGAAGTTCATATGAAGTTTTCCCTCGATGTTTGTGACAAGCTTTGTCTAAAGAATGGCTGAAAGTATGGTTTAAAGTATGGCTTAAACTATTGCTGAAAGTATGGCTTAAACTATGGCTTAAAGTATGGCTGAAACTATGGCTTAAAGTATGGATGAAAGTATAGCTTAGGGTATGGCTGAAAGTATGACTGAACGTTATCGTTTGGATTCCGTAAGGAGAGCGTAGGATTCGAATTTTTTCCACAACCTTGACTGAAATTCACCGAAATTTTGTATTAAGTTTCGAGTAAGTGGAACGTATTTATCATTCTTTTCCCTAACTTTGGCGAAATTTAACATTAACTTTGTATCAAGTTTTACGTAAGTTAATCGTAAGATTCCAATTCGGTTTTTCAAACTTTAACAGAGATGAACTGAGCCAAAGTTAATATAAACGTATGAAGTATTTCCTAACGCGAGTGTAAGATTCGTATTTTTACACGAACATTGGCGGGAACTAATCTGAAGTTCATATAAAGTTTTTCGTGAAAGTACGAAAAAAGTATTATGAAAATGGTAGAATTTGAATTAGAAATATAAGTTTTGAATAGTTCTTCAAAATAAAAAAGAAAATTGTGATTTAAATAGATCATCTATCGAGTTGAAAATCATATTGGAGCTGGTGCAGTTTTTTTAAGACTTATAGAACAAGCTCAGCCTCTACTTTTCCTGAGGGATTGGAAACTCACTGATAACAAATAATGTAGTGATTTGCCCGATACAAATATATTATTGTATTGTTAAAAAGTGATATCTATTCAGTGCTCATAAATATAATATAATTAAAGTGTCAGGGTAAGCTTCCAGATTATAATAAAATGTTTTGTGTAATAAATAAATCAGTATGAAATATTTGGAGAGTAGCTTAAGTGTGTATTAATATAGCACATTTCGACACGGGTGGGGAAGTCGATTATTTAGCTGGTGTGACTTTTTGCACGAGCGAAGCGAGTGCGAAAAAGTCACACCAGCTATATAATCGACTTACGCACTAGTTTCGAACGGTATTTTATACCACGTGCGCCGAAAAATCATATCAAAGTTGTGATTTTGAGGTTAGAGTGGTATAAAATAATTAAGTGTTATGAGGTTTATAAAATTTTTATAATACGCTTTTGCATCGAAGAAAATATTGGTGAGTAATGGCAATACTTCAAGATACTTGGACGATATCAGTGCTATGCTGTTGTAAATATTTACTCAAACGCCAATTCAACAATAATGCCAAATGAGCAGTGAAATACTGAAAAAAAGCGAAAATGATGTTATTGTGAAAATTTTAACGAATAAAAGTGTTCCGTTAAACTAATTTATGATTTACTCACAGTGGGAGACGTCAAAATATTTCAAAGGAGTCCTCAGTAAATATTTTTATACACAAGATACAGATAATAATTTCAAAAAGTTATATGTATACAAGAATGTCTGTAGAAGAATGTCAAGAAAGCTTTTATTCTCAGTGATTCTTAGTTCATAAACTATTTTTTTTTAATTTTACAAAATGCGTGGTAGTGATGGGTTATTGTTGAAATAATGATACATATTATATTGCGCGAGAATGTAAATATTTGGAAGTCGCACGAGAGACGAAAACAGCGAGCGCGACACACGCACATTGTAGGTTCCCCCACTCCAGCACCTATGGTGTGACTTGCGAGCGTGCACGGCAGCGACGAACGCGAGCCCCGCTCTCTTGGCTCTCAGCTCTCGTAAGGAGCGGCACGCGGTGCCCAAGCGTATGGCGCTGTATTATATTTCTGTTTTAATAAATATCCTTTTACCAACAACCACGACTTTTTCTCTCTCATTTCAACATGGTAGCAGAGGTCCGTGGTTACATGGAAAAGGATATTCGTCAGTAACTCTGACCCAATACAAGCCTCGGCGAGTATTGGGAGCAGTTTGCTGCAAGGTGAAAAAATTTGCATTGGCTCGGAAGATGACTTGGAAATGAAAGTAGAAACAGACGAAGAAAGTGAAAAGACAGTAAGCGAAGAAAAGTGTGAAAAACGATTTGTGAATATCGTGAATAAGATTATAAGACTAAGAAGAACAAGTAAAGTGTTTGAAGAAAACGGAAGAGAAAATAGAAGAGTCATCATGGCGGACGAGTACAAAGTAACGCTACCAATTTTCGATGGAAAAGATTATAGTACGTGGAAGAAGAGAATTATAGTATTGTTGAAACTGAAAAAATGTGAAGAAGTTATACAGAGAGCGAGAGCTGAAGGTGATAATGAAGCCACGTGGAACGAGAAAGATTTGAAAGCGATGAATTACATATACGCTGCACTGACGAACAGACAAATGGAATTAGTCAATGAGGAAAACACAAGCTATGAAATAATTAAGAAACTGGATAAATTGTATTTGCGTGAATCAACCGCATTACAAATTTGTGTGAGAAATAAACTGGATAGATTAAAATTAAAAGATTATAGTGAAACAAGTGAATTCTTCAGTGAATTTGAAAAACTAATAATTGAATTGAAAAATGCGGGTGCTACAATAAATGAAAAAGAAAGATTGAACTATTTGTTAAGAACATTGCCAAGTTCATTAAGCCATATTGGTGATTTAGTAAATGTGATGCCAGAACAAGAAAGGACAGCGGATTATGTTATAAACAAAATAAAGATATATGAAGACCGAGAAAAAGAAGAAAATCAAAATACGAGAAATAGAAGTTCAAGCGTATTTAAAATTGAGAAGAAAAATGATGGATCGTGCTTCAGATGCGGGAAGCAAGGTCACTACCAGTACGAATGTACGAGCCAAGGCAACGCGAGAAATTGTTGGAGAGGCTCAAGAGGAGCCGGACAGCAACAAGCGCGAGGAGGCGCACACCATCAACAACACCAGCAGCGAGGCGGAAACAGCCATACCAGAGGCAACGGCGGCTATCGAGGCAGAGGCGCAGGTCAACGAGGACGAGGCGGACAATATCAACAGGATCGACAGCCTACGAGCCGAGACCCGACGACGTTAACAACAGAAGTCGAGGGTAATGTGAATACATGCGTAGAGGTAAATAGCTGCGAAAATAATATAGAATGGGTTCTAGATAGCGGATGCTCCGACCATATTGTAAATAATGAAAAATACTTTGCGAAAGTAAATAGAATAGAAAATCCGATAAATGTAAAAGTGGAAGATGGTCGTGTATTAAGAGCAACTAGTATAGGCGAGATTAAAGCTAAATTCAAAACATATTATACTGAAACAGATATTATAATAAAAAATGTATTTTTTGTAAAAGAAATGGATAGGAATTTAATGAGTTTCGGGAAAGTAGCAGAAAATTTGAAAATTGTGTCTAGAGGAAATACCGCGAAAATTTATAACCGTGAAAATGGATTAATAGCAGTAGCAAATAAAGTAAATAATTTGTATAAGATAAACACTGTGTTAGAGAATAAACAGACCTATATAACTGAAAATGTAAATATCGGTATGACAGTAAAGGAAAAATTCCATAGAATGCTAGGACATGTTAATTTTGGATATCTGAATATTTTGAGTCGAAATAATTTAGTAGAAGGTTTGCCAAATAATTTAGAAAGCGATTATCTAAAATGCGGCACGTGTGTGAGGAATAAAATGACAAATACTAGTTTTGAAAATAATAGACATAGAGCTAGGGATGTTGGAGAGATTATACATGCGGATGTGAATGGACCGCAGAAAACAGAAGGATATAGGGGGGAAAAATATTTTCTAGTCTTAGTCGATGATTATAGTAAAGCTGCAAAAGTATATACAATGAAAGGAAAAAATGAAGTCTTTGACTGTATTGTTACATATGTTAATTTCGTTGAAAATGTAACGGGAAAGAGAATAAAACGTTTAAGGTGCGATAATGGGAGAGAGTTTTTAAATAGAGATATTTATAGTTTCGCAAAAGAAAAGGGGATTTATATTGAACCATGCCCTCCGTATGTTCACGAATTGAATGGAACTGCCGAGCGGTATAATAGGTCGGTTATGGATACAGCAAGATGCTTATTAGCAAACGCGAAAATACACAATAGATATTGGCCAGAGGTCGTTGAGACGGCTGTTTATTTAAAGAATAGAACGTTAGCGAACACGTTTGAGAGAAAGACTCCATATGAGATTATGATGGGAGAAAAACCGGATATTAGAAATTTAAAATTGTACGGGAGTAGAGTTTTCGTTAGAGTTCCG
The DNA here is from genome assembly GCA_036365515.1 of Torymus aiolomorphi. Lineage (NCBI taxonomy): Eukaryota > Metazoa > Arthropoda > Insecta > Hymenoptera > Torymidae > Torymus > Torymus aiolomorphi. The sequence continues at coordinate 213,219,284 of CM070874.1, forward strand.
GAAATCAAAAGGAGAAGTAAATGGGACAGAAAAGCAGATTTAGGAATATTAGTTGGTTATGAAAATGTAGGCTATAGAGTCTTGATAAATAATAGAGTAACTGTAGCAAAACATGTTGATATTGTTGAGGAAAATGTTAAGTTAGTTGGTTTTAGTGGTAACGATGAAAATAGTGATAATGAAATAATTGAAAAAAATAAATCAGGATATACATAATGAAAATGTAGAAAATGAATTTGATGAAATCGATGAAGTAACTGAAAAAGAAAATATAAAAAGTAATGAATATGAAAATAACGTACCCAGTACAAGTAAAAAGAATTTAAAGGTAGTAAGAAAATCTGAAAGAAAGAAAAGTCCTATAAATCGATATGGAAATCCAATAACAAATTGTATTTACGTGAATTATGTAAACGTTGAAAATCCCGAGAATTATAACGAAGCGATAAATAGCAATGAGTGTGAAAATTGGCGAGAAGCTATGAATAGAGAGATTGAATGTTTAAATAAAAATGAGACGTGGAAATTAGTCGAAAAACCGATTGATAAAAAGGCATTAGATCTAAAGTGGGTCTTTACAAAAAAAGGTGAAAATAAGTTTAAAGCTAGAATTGTAGTAAGACGGTTTCAACAAAGGGAGATAATTGATGATATTTATTCACCTGTTGCAAGAACTCAAACATTAAAAATCTTATTAAATTACTGTGTGCAAAATGATTTTAAAATTGATCAAATGGATGTCGAGTCAGCATTCCTTAATGGAAAAGTAAAATCCGAAGTTTATGTTAAACAACCTCAAGGTTATGACGATAATTCAGGAAGAGTGTGTAAATTAGAAAAAGCATTGTACGGACTGCGCGAAAGTCCACGTGTATGGTATGAATGCTTAGATGAATATTTGAAAGATTTAGGATTTAAGAAAAGTAAGATCGATTATTGTTTATATTCACTAAAAATTAACAATGAGAAAATCTATCTAATAATCTTCGTGGATGATTTATTAATCTGCAGTAAAAATGTAAAATTGATTGAATCTATCAAAAAGAAATTAATTGTAAAATTTAGAATGAAAGATTTGGGCAAGATTAAAACTTACTTAGGAATAAATATTGATTATGACTGTGAGGAGAATATTATGACCTTAGAACAAAAGGACTATATTGAATCTTTAGCAAGGAAGTATGAAATTGAAAATGCGAAATTGTATGGTACTCCGATGGAACAAAATTTAAAATGTGAACCGGCACTATCAGCATCAAACGATATAAAATATAGGAACCTAATTGGAGCATTGTTGTATATAAGCTCGAGTACTAGACCAGATATTTGCTATTCAGTAAATTATCTTAGTAGATTCCAAAATTGTTATGATCAGAGTCATTATAAATATGCATTGAGAATACTAAAATATTTGTACTATACAAGAGAATTAAAATTAACGTACGAAAAAAATTTAAATGATGATATTTTAAATTGTTTTGTTGATGCTGATTGGGCAGGAGATGTAGTCGACAGAAAATCTACGACTGGTTATGTAATTAAAATGTAATGAAATAGTGTTTATTGGAAATCAAAAAAACAAAATATTGTAATAAAATCATCAACCGAAGCAGAATATGTTGCTTTGTCAGTATGTGTGAGTGAGATTAAACTAATAAAAGAATTGTTGAAAGATTTTGAAATAGAAATTAAGGAACCGATATGTATACATGAAGATAATGCAGGTGCAATCAGTATCAGTAAATATGGTAATTTGACAAAAAACTCTAAATATATAGAAACACATTATCATTTTGTAAACGAAAATTATCTAGAAGGCGTTATTACAGTAAGTAAAATTGACTCAGATGAAAACCCTGCAGACATATTTACAAAGTCATTAGGTCGAATAAAATTTGAAAAGTTTAGAAGAAATTTAAATTTAGAATATTAAATTAGATTCGATACTTAAGTTAAGTTTATACGCAATATAAATGTAAGGAGGCGTGTTGAAATAATGATACATATTATATTGCGCGAGAATGTAAATATTTGGAAGTCGCACGAAAGACGAAAACAGCGAGCGCGACACACGCACATTGTAGGTTCCCCCACTCCAGCACCTATGGTGTGACTTGCACGCGGTGCCCAAGCGTATGGCGCTGTATTATATTTCTATTTTAATAAATATCCTTTTACCAACAACCACGACTTTTTCTCTCTCATTTTAACAGTTATTAATTTAAGTGGTTTCAATAATAATTTCAAGAAGTTATATCTACTATAAAAGAATGTCGAGAAAGCTTTCTTCTCACAATGATTCTTAGTTCATAAATGTTTTTAATTTTACAAGATGTGTAGCAATGATGGGTTATTAATTCAAGTGGTATCTAGTGAAAACTTCAACAAATCCAAGTGTTGAGGATAATATAATTAATGATTGGGTCATGGTGAGGGGCGTCAAATGTTTCAAAGGAGCCACCTGTTCTATGATTATTACAGTACATTGTGATGCAGTAGTGTGACTATAGATCTAGTGCCCTTGCATGTCTTTCATATCTATGGCATTTGTGAAATAACTTGTTTTGTAATATAAATCATGATGCTTCCCAGTGAAATGCATCTTGTGGGCATTTTTCAGTGAAATATACATCATTATGTGCATATTTTGATAAAAGTTCTGTAAAGCAAAAAGCATAAAAGATTAAAATAAAAGTAGTGAATAAATAAGTGAATTTAAAAAATGTGTTTAAAAATATGGTTATTGGGTGACTTATGGATCCAGGGTCTATATGTAATTGAACCCTGTAACACGAGTTGATTATAATATGTGAGCTTTATTATATATTACCAAACTGTTTAGGCTGTATCTTATTTTCATAGATAACTTTAACTTATTGTGGTTAAACTTAGATTGTTATGATAAAAGTTGAACATATAGTACATATGCATTCCTTACAAATTGTGATCAAGTCTGTCAAAGCACGCAACCTCCTGTAGTAGAGACAAAGATAAATACTGTTGCAGATGTTCCTCTAGCAGAGCCTCGTTCTACTTAAAGTGGTTTTAATTATCGATGTTTTACTGGCCCTATGATTTCTAAAGGTAAACTAGCAACTCTACCAAAGGGAGTTGGCGCATGAGCTTAGCTTTAGTTATGAAGGAGGTTCTATCAATCTGTCGGATATAGAAGTGCAAAAATCTTAATAAAAGTATTAAAATGCAATACAGTTTTTACATAGGGAGGGGGCGGACGACGAGCGAAGCGAGGAGTAGGTGTGTGTGGGGGAGCGGGGTTGTCGTGTCGAGCGCAGCGAGACACACAGGGGAGCTCGGCCCCCCTAGTTTCTTTTTCCTTACAAGCTCTAATCTATATTTATAAAAATCAAAATATTTATGACCATGTTGAGGTGGTTATTAGAAAGATATATTATAATTGTTATATTATTTCTCTTAACAACTTTAAATTTTCTGTTTAAATAGGTTAATAATAATTCAATTTTTTTATTCAAACAATCTTTATCTTTTTTAAGTATTTTCTATAAGCAAGTATAGATTTTTTCTTATTCCTTGCAAGTTTTATAATCTATTCATAAAAATCAAAAGTTTATGCAAAACTTAGATTTAAATTATGAAAATGGATTATCATTCTTGAAGAGTTTGCCGATCGAATGCTATGTAAATTAAATATTTTTGATAGTTTTAAGATATTCAATTGGTCACTTTAAAAAAAAGTAACCGAAAATCGTTCCATAATCGGGCCCTGTACCTTACTGTCAGACCCTGTGGATCTCTTTCTATTGTATCTTTATGAATATTCATTAAATAATTATAGAGTTGCTTAATACATATTCAGTTGATAAAGCTCTTTCTCTCATGTAAGTTTCCCATCCTTTTTCTCCTAAACTGTTGACATTACAATTGGCATCTGGACGTCTTAGAATTTGATTAACATACAAATTCTAAGACGTCCAGATGACAATTATAATGTCAACTGTTTAGGAGAAAAAGGATGGGAAATTTACATGAGAGAAAAAGCTTTAACAACTGAATATGTATTAAGCAACTTTATAATTCTTTAATGAATATTGATAAAGACGACTTTATTAGATGGCTTATATACTCTCGTCCTTCAATTTTAATCACTGATGCTGCCGAACAGTGCGCCGCATAGCGGTAAACGGCGTAGATTAGTTATTATTGACAGTGGCCCATCATAAATTTCGATTTATCATTGCTAGGCGGCGCACCGTTAGTGACTCCTGTGAATACATATGTCCTGGGCGACAAATAATGACAGAGAGAGGGAGGGAGGGAGGGAGGGGGGGGGGTAGAGAGAGAGAGAGAGAGAGAGAGAGAGAGAGAGAGAGAGAGAGAGAGAGAGAGAGAGAGAGAGAGAGAGAGAGAGAGAGAGAGAGAGAGAGAGAGAGAGAGAGAGAGAGAGAGAGAGAGAGAGAGAGAGAGAGAGAGAGAGAGAGAGAGAGAGAGAGAGAGAGAGAGAGAGAGAGAGAGAGAGAGAGAGAGAGAGAGAGAGAGAGAGAGAGAGAGAGAGAGAGAGATGGTATTTTAATTAAATGCAATTAAAGAAGTCACGGTAAAAATTAAAATGTTTATTGTAGTTAAAAATAAAAACTCCCAAACAGCTCATATTGAGGTGAATTGTTATTATAAAATATAAACAAAGATAAAATTTGTGTGTTTAGAATAGATTTCAATATTAATGGAATTCAATATTTCATAACAAAACAAATAGTATTTCACAATATCATATTTTTCTAAAAACATCATGCACAATTACACCAATTTAAGTTTACTTGCAATAACATGTATAATTTGTCATTGCGTGACAATTATTTCGTAATCTAATAAAAAATACAGACGTAGAATATTTTTTAGCAAAAACATGGTGAAAATGTAATTGTCATATAAAACATTATAATTATGCAGAAAAAGAAAATTAAACAATAACAAAATTTTCTATGTTTAAAAACAGTTTCGATATTTATTTTTTCAGATTATTCTTTTTAAATATGAATAATACTTTTTTTTAACAAATTCGTATGAAAAGCAAGCGAGAGATCAAGAACGTTTTAACTGAGACATTGCAAAAATGTTGACAAACATTTTCTTAAAAATTCTATGTTATAAAATATTTTCCAAAATATTTCATACATTTATACAAATTTTAATTTCATTTTGTTTTTACAAAATAAAATTTAGATTAAAATTAGATTTAAAACATTACACTTAAATTGTATTTTTATTTCTACGATACAAATATTATCATAATTAGCATCGTAAATGCATTACTAAATTAATAACATGTTACTAAAAGTATTGTATACAGTATATCAAAATACACTAACTATAAAATTATGAAAGACGATAATTTTCCATCAAGCTTTTTAGCATTTATCTCCGTCTATTACGCCAACTCCCTATAGATGAAGAAGGAGACCGTAAGGGCTGACAAAAAAATTTATAAGTAAAAAGTAAAATATTAAATACGGATGTTTGTTACGATATTTATTATCAAACATACCTCACTTGGTTCTATATCAACATAGGACTCATCAAATGGAGAAAACAATCTTTTCTTTCTCATTTTTCTTGCTGAAGCTGCTGGCTTGCACTTTTAACAGATCGCCTAAAACATAATATTTTTGTAAAGTAGTGTTAAAGTGTGTTATATTTTACGATTATCATAAAATACTCTGCTACATAAATATATTTATTTTGATTCGGATCCAGAGAATTCTGTCACGGGGATGTTATTTTTAGTAGGTGTTAGGAACTCTTTCTTACTTTTCTGTCTTTCTTTTTCTGTAGTCTTTAATTTCTCTTCATAATGTTCTTCTTCTGACATGTTATCAATCGTATCTGTCCTTAACTTCTGTGCCTTTAAAATATATTAATTAATTACATTTTAATGTTGTATATAATTATATACGTTTGAAAACTTAACTGTTTTTTTGCTTCTCTTATATTACTGCGTAATTTTTTTGTACTTTCTTTTGACGAAGTTGGATGGACTGTATTTTCTATAACTTCTTGCAATAACTCTTGTAGTCTTCTTATCTATATTCTAAACAAGTAGTAACTTTAGTGAATAAGAACAATGAATCAAATAATAAAAAAGTTACAATAAAAATATTACCTCTTTATTTTTTATTATTTGATTCATTATTTTTATTCACTAAAGTTACCACTCGTTTAGAATATAGATAACAAGTCTACAAAAGTTATTTCAAGAAGTTAAAGAAAATACAGTCTATCCAACTCCGTCAAAAGAAAGTACAAGGAAATTACGCAGTAATGTAAGAGAAGCAAAAAAACAGTTAAGTTTTCAAACGTATATAATTATATACAACATCAAAATGTAATTAATTAATATATTTTAAAGGCACAGAAGTTAAGGACAGATACGATTGATAACATGTCAGAAGAAGAACGTTATGAAGAGAAATTAAAGACTACAGAAAAAGAAAGACAGAAAGGTAAGAAAGAGTTCCTATCACCTACTAAAAATAACGTCCCCGTGATAGAATTGTCTGGATCCGAATCAAAGTAAATATATTTATGTAGCATAGTATTTTATGATAATCGTAAAATATAACACGTTTTAAAACTACGTTACAAAAATATTATGTTTTAGGCGATCTGTTAAAAGTGCAAGCCAGCAGCTTCAACAAGAAAAATGAGAAAGAAAAGATTGTTTACTCCACTTGATGAGTCCTATGTTGATATAGAACCAAGTGAGATATGTTTGATAATAACTATCGTAACAAACATCCGTATTTAATATTATACTTTTTACTTATAAATTTTTTTTTTCAGCCCTCACGGTCTCCTTCGTCTACAGGGAGTTGGCGTAACAGACGGAGATAAATGCTAAAAAGCTTTATGTAAAAATAATCGTCTTTCTTAATTTTATATTTAGTGTATTAATTTTGTTATACTGTATACAATACTTTTAGTAACATGTTATTAATGTAGTAATGCATTTACGATGCTAATTATGATAATATTTGTATCGTAGAAATAAAAATACAATTTAAATGTAATGTTTCAAGTGTAATTTTAATATAAATTTTATTTTGTAAAAAAAAAATGAAATTAAAATTTATATAAATGTATGAAATATTTTGGAAAATATTTTATAATATATAATTTTTAAGAAAATGTTGGCCAACATTTTTGCATGGTCTCAGTTAAAACGTTCTTGAACTCTCGCTTGCTTTTCATAAGAATTTGTTAAAAAAAGTATTATTCAAATTTAAAAAGAATAATTAGAAAAAGTAAATATCGACGCTGTTTTTAAACATAGAATATTTTGTTATTGTTTAATTTTCTTTTTCTGCATAATTATAATGTTTTATATGACAATTACATGTTATTGCAAGTAAACTTAAATTGGTGTACTTGTGCATAATGTTTTTAGAAAAATATGATATCGTGAAATACTAGTTGTTTTGTTATGAAATATTGAATTTCATAAATTTACATTCATTTTTTTACTCTACACATTTAATAAATAACGTTTAAATTTTTTACCAATTAAACAGTGATCACTAAATTTTCGAACATTTTTTAATGTATATCTTGAGTGTGTACACTTGCATTTTGTGCCCACAAAACATGGCGTAAAATGCGTATATATTTTAGGTACGTCTGCAAGAGCAAAAATAATGTTTGTGTCACGAGCGAAGACTAGTACCCCGCATTTCTTCGCGTCGAAGATTAGCACGATCTGCTTCATTGCGGCGAAGACTAGCACGTTCCACTGCTTGTAACATAAATTAGCACGATGACGTGAAGTGCTGGTTTTCGCGGCAAGCTTGCGAATCGTGTTACTTTTCGTCGCAAACTCGCGAATCGTGCTACTTTTCGTCGCAATTTTGCGATTTATACAATTATTCGGCGCAAACTCGCGAATGATGCTAGTTTTCGTTACAATTTAGTTTAATTTAATTTTATTTTTTTATTTACTCGTCTTTTTGTCACCCTTGCGTCGCTCGGGTGACAAATTGACTCATCTCTATTCGCTTGGACATTCATTTTGAAAAAATGATCGTGTTTCGTTCACGGTTTGTTAAAAAATAGTATACGCAACAAATAAAAAAAAATATATAATTAACCAAAACATACGAACATTTTTATAAAAAATAAAGTAACGCAAAAAGAAAACTTCTGCCAGTCAACAGAAATAATGTTAATTTAGTCAGTCTGATTTATAGCATCAGTTGTCAGTGTATAGGTACAGCAAGGTGTACGAACCATAGATATAGGAGTCAATAAGTAGGAACGTACACAGTGCGGTATTATTGTGAAGGTGGAGGGTACAATGACCCTCTCTACCGTACAGTCAGTGTGAATATTGTACTATGTATTAAGACTCTCAATATACGTACTCTCAATACTTATTGCTACTGCCTACCTATATTCTATATTATGTTAAGCCTAATCAAATTTTTTCTCTGAATAAACGCTTTGTTGTCATTATTTAGTTTCATTGTGTCAGTAATCTTATTAATAAACTTCTTTTTTGTGTGTATATGAAACATTTCAGACAAAAGTTTGCTATCTAGTCTACATTCCATATCCAGAATTTTAATCTTATTAAAATTAATCTTATGATTTGGATTCTTTAAATGTGTATACAATGCGTTAGTCTCATCTTTTTTGTCACAATTATTACTGTGTTCTTTTATTCTAATATCCAACCTACGGTTAGTTTGCCCGACTTACGTGGAATCTCAATTTTTACAATCTATTTGTTACACTATGTATGTGTTTTCGCTTCTTTTACACACAGTCCCTGTACGGTAGAGAGGGTCATTGTACCTCTCACCTTCACAATAAAAACTAATGCTATCAAAACAGACTTATTAAATTAACATTACCTCTGTCGGCTGGCAGAAGTCGGACTGCATGTCATAATTTTCAAAATGTGTAAGTTTTATTTTTGCATAACTTTAGTATTGCTTTTGTAAATAAGGAGTGTCTGAAGAGAGGCATATTCAGATGTCCGAAACTTCGGCAAAACTTAATTTGGTGTGTTTTTTCTATCAAAATGCACTTGGTGGACAGCTGAACCATTCGTCCATTTAAATTAACAACTTAATTAAATATTTTTAGGTGGAACTTGTTAAAGAGTCCAAGATTCTTGTAAATGCATATCGTCTCAAAAAAAATAAAAGATTTATAAAAAAAAAAATCCATGCGAAATGATACGACAAATGATGAAATTGATTATAGGAGATGATAAATTAAAAAAGTATTCACCAAAAGTATTCACAGGAAAAAATGTATGGAAGCTGATACCAGAAAACATGTACGAAAAAGTTGAACGTAAATATACAAATAGAATATCGCAGTTTATGTTAGCGCCTAAATTGTCAAGTAGTATTAATCAGAAACTGACTAACGAGTAAGTGCAGGGGCGGTATCGAACACTTTATCTAATTATTTAATACTGTTATACTACTATCATACTTTAATATTATTGATTTTAATTTATTTTCATAGAATTTATAAATGAAAATGCATCGAAGAGCCAGTATAAATTGTCATGCAAAAATTATCCAAGAGGAAATGTACAAGGCTATGTGCGCAACGCTCAGAAACTACAGAATTACTTCAAGTAATTCTAAAAATGAAATAAAGAAGTCTTTTAATAATCAAGAAGAGCAATTTTGTGTTGAAGACAGTGAAAAAATTGTTGAAGCTGGGGAACAAAAAGATAAGAAGGTAAAAGGAACAAAGGTAATACTAGAAGATAATGAAGATGTAACAAAAGAAATAGAATAAGGAAAACCAAAGATCGAGACCAAAAAGAATGAAACGATTAGACAAAACGAAAAAAATCGAGATAAAATATGAAGCAATAAATAAAAAAACAAAAAAACGTTTAACTTAAAAAGAGAAATTGAATTAAGTACGTACAAAACGAATTAGACAAGAAGATGAAAATCAATGTAACGAAAAAAAAATTAAAGCTATGATAAAGATTTACAAGCAGAAGATTCTCTGTTATTTTCTGAGCAAAAATGTTTTTTTTGTTCAGATTATAGAATAGCTTAAAATTTTTTTAAAATCGAAAATTTAATATTTTGCAATAAATTGTTTATAATAAAAACGGATTTTTTTTAATAATCCATCAAAATTCAGATTCAGTGTGGAAAAATAGATAAGATAGAGAAGAGAAGAGAAATACTTGGGGTCAATAACGTCCTTTTTGAAAAGGTTACGGGAACCTATAGCTGTTTGTAATGATTGAACACGATATTTATAAAAATAATATTTGGACATTTGAAATAGAAAACTAGTTAGAAGATGGTGACTTATTGAAATTTTGATTTTAAATTAGTTTTACAGAATATTTCGTAAAAGTTAAAATAATGTAATTTATTTTCACGCTTTTACTTATATATTTATTTTGTTAACGTAATTTTGATAAATAAAGTAATGAAATATTTTTTTTCTATTATAATTATTCAGTTTTGAATACTCAAACTCAAGGAATCTATTTTTAAAATTTAAACATAAAATTTTTGGGGACTCTTCTATATAGGCCAATCAAATAACAGCAACCACCCAAAAAAGGCTTATTGTGATAAACGATTTTATCTATAATATTTTCAGAAGGAATAAGTAAACATTTGTTGTTACTATCATCTATGTGTACTTGTTAATATGTCTATTGACTTACAATGAACGCATTTATTCACGTTTACGTACATAGTTACAATATTATTTTATAATTTATTTACATCTACGTTTATCGACTCAGAGTCTATACGTAATGACTGATACCATATGCTTTCGTATGTGTTAGTCTATACGTTTATCGACTGAGTCTACGTATGTGACCGACTAACTCGTACACATGATTTTTCCTTAGGAAAAAAGTATAACACATGTATAAAAAATAGTTAACGTAAATTGATTTTAATTTTGTTTCATTGTAAGATAGGTTAATTTATAGTATTTATGTTATATATGTATTGGAACTACGATTATTCGTCAAAGAACGTCATTGATATATTTATGATCATTTTTATTATTATTATTTCTATGTGTCAATACGTTTATAGACTTCAGAGCCTGCGTATTTGCTAAGACACATTCAGGGTAGTCAATACGTTTGTCGACTTAGAGTCTTCGTATTTATTAACTGACACCATGTGCTTTCCTATGTGTCAGTCTATATGTTTATCGACTTGGAGTCTGTACGTATGTGACCGACTGACACTTACACATGGTTTTCCCTCAGAACAGAAATATAATATGCGTATAAAAAATAGTTAATGTAAATTGATTTTAATTTTGTTTCATTGCAAGTGTCGCGTCGTGCGACGTTGCCGATGTGGTTGCCGGTGTGCGCTGTTTTCCTTCCTCTCTTCATCTTTCCCAACGAACCTGCTGCATTGCCGCTTGCTTCATATTCTCCCACACGATAAAAAAAAGGGGGGATACGCATAAACGCTCAAAAGATGCCGCCATCCAGAAAGAATAGTTACCAAAAAGATCCTCGAACGGAGGCACGAAGACGCGGTTTCCTTTAGTTTTCCTTTCATTCTCTCTTAAGTGTGTGCCACTCCCCTGCTGCAGTTTTATGCGTTTTTTATTACCAAAACGCACATCCACGCAAGCATCAGAGATTCGCCGCCAATTAGAGGAGTAAGCATTAGTACTCCAGCGCACAATACTGAATCAAGCTAGAGTCAGTTTTCTTGTCCTTTCCCTTCACTCCTACCCGATATGCGTAACGTATTCTAAAATAATTTATGTATCCGAACTCGCCGAATATTCTCAAAGGGTGCGCTGCCGAAATCATCAAAGATCATCGAGAAAAGCGGGGCAGCAACACCTAGGCAAATCAAAAAGGCGACGGCAGGAAGATTTACAACTTTTTACCTTTAAAACGGGACGAAGACTCCTGGTATGGGGACTCAGAAGCCAACTCGCGTAGACTTCACATCAGCTCTCATCACTGTAATTTTTACTTAGTTTTGTACTGACAAGTTAATAAAGTTTAAGTTGTGTTTAAATCCATATTAAGTATTCATTATTTCGAGATTATAAGAATCCTAAACTCTCCGTATCTCCGTTCTTCACACCAAAACTTCCACAGAGCGGCAACCGTCCACTATCATTATAAGCGCCACGGCGGGAGTACAGATTCACACAAGGGCTGTTGGAAATTCTAAGGTAAGTCAGTAAAATTTTACACACTGTCTCGAGGCGTACCGCGTGTCCGTCTCATTTTCCTACCTGCCGTCCCATCCTGGAGCAATGCACGTTGTGTCCGAATCGGGAAAAGTCACATTACGCGCTTTTAGCCATTAGACTAATGAAGTTTCATTTTCTCTCTTCTTGTATTGTCACGTAACCCGGACGTAACAATTGGGGGCCCCTCCTTAGAAAGGATTAGGCAGATAGTTTTTGTTTTGCGGGCTTGAATGATATGTCGGTAGCCAAGGAAGGTGACGATAGGCGTAATGAAGAAGCAGAGGCTATTCTGCTAAAACAGGCGTTAAAACTAAAACCTAACTTACCAGAGGGACAAACGCTAACAAATATTTTAGATTTCTTTAAAAGCCGTAACGAAAGCGGTTTTCTAGACGCGGAAGTGCAAACAAAGGATAAAAGAATAGAATCACTTATTGAAATTTTAACAGATCATGTTAGTAAAGACGATATAATAGAATGTTGTAAAGATAAATATTTAATTGAAGCGCTCGGAGATTTAATAAATCAAAGAATCGATCCAAAATATATTATCGAATATATCACGGAGGCTGTAACAGCAAAATCGGAATTAATAATCAACAACATAAGTTTCGATAATCCAGAAATTACGGCCGACAACACAAAATTTTATTCCATATTAAAAAATAATAAAACATCTTTACAAAAATCATCAGACGAGGAAAAAAATAAAATAAGTTCAGGAAACGGCGAACATTTTTTTTTACCTAACGATCAGCTTAAATACAGCACACCATTTAATTCGGATACATATTTGATAAATCCAAAGTATAACTTGTCACAAAGGATGAATAATTTTTCCGGAAACAGTACCCTAGGGCAAGTTAGGCCGTTGTCAATTAAGGACGCGTTAGAATTAATTCCGAAATATAATGGAGTAAATATTCCTTTAACACAATTTATACAAGGCTGTCGAGAAGCATGTAGCATTATCCCAGAACAATTTGAGGTAGATTTAGCAAAATTAATAAAATTACGTTTATACGGCGAGGCACTAAAAAGTGCAGCAAAAAAGATATTTGAATCAATAAATGATATAGCGAATTTTTTCGACAATATTTTCGGTTCGGCTAAAACGTATCACCAACTACACGGGGAATTAGCTAGTGTAAAACAAAAACGCGATGAAAGCGTAGTAGTTTTTTCAAATAGAGTGCGTGCGATAGGACACGAAATTACTGAGTCAGAACATCGTGAGAAGAGATCTACGCGAGATTCTCAAAAAGCATTGGAAAAAGACTTGGTAAAATTTTTTATTCGAGGTCTACATTGGGTAATTAAAGCACGCATGGGAGAAGCAAGAACTTTAGAAAAGGCCACTGCGGAAGCAATAGAAATCGAAAGGGACTTCGCGTGTTATGAGCCAGAAGAATTAAATGACACTATTAAAATAATTACAGAAAAGAAAACTAATTCTTCAAGAGATGATCAAATATATTTAGTGGATAGTAAAACTATAGAAACGTGTCAAATATGTAACAGAAGAGGTCATATTGCTTTAAACTGCTGGCAATACACAGGGAAACCACCAAACTTCCAAAATAGGCAACCATTACCTACCTGGGTGGACCCGCGGAGATCGGGCGCGCCGACACAATGGACACAGGATAGACCCGCGCAGGCTCCACGAAATACGGGGGACCAATATGTACAAAGACAGAACGCCACATTTTCAAATAATGAACTAACGAAATTATTTTGTCGATATTGTAAAAAAGAGGGGCATGAAATAATAAACTGTCGAAAACTCGCATACAACAATAGTCAGAGAAATACACAAGTACAGGCGGGAAACAGTCAGAGTCCCCGTCAACAAGGCGCGAGACGGGAGACGGACTTAGTAAAGCGCCCAGACGAAAAGCAGAACAATCCGCAATCATCCAAAGACACGTTCGGTTAAGCGAAAATAGCAAATCACCAATAATTTCCTTTAGTAATCCGAGTAATAACAGAGAAATGTTTTTAATATTAGATTCAGGCGCGGGACCAAATCTGTTAAAAAAGAACAATTTAGCTGAAAAAACAGCAATTAATAAAAATGAAATTTTGGAATTGAAAGGCATAACAGACAGTAGCATTTTTACTTTAGGTAAAATAAAACTATATTTTTTTAAATTCGCCATTGAATTTCATATTGTGAATAACGATTTTCCAATAAATGAAGATGGATTACTAGGGAGTGATTTTTTCTCTCAGTTAGGAACAAAAATCGACTATGGAACTAAACAACTGATCATTGGTGATTTGTCTATTCCGTTCTATGAAAAAAATGAAAAAACTTTAGTAAATTCTAGTAAACGCATTAATTACGCACACAAAGTAGACCAGAATGATACAGCGGAGGAAGTATACTCGGAAATTATAAAACATAAAAATAGGAGTGAAAAGAAAACTGAAGATACGGCTGAAGCTATAAAAAAATTCTAAGTCAGAATAAAGAGGAAGTTTTTCGACTCATAAATTTTCCCGTGGAACCCCAAACTCCAACACAGGTCAAAAGTAACTTTATCGAAATAGGAACGGTCACCAGCAACCGGGAGCAAGCTAAACTTGAAACAGAAGAGATTTTAAGTTTACATAATATAAAAGAAATAAATTTTGCAAATCAAAATGTCACATTAAAATTGGACTCTTATAAAAATTTAAAAATAATTATTGGAGTTAGCTCAAACGCTGACGAAAATCTCCACTTGAGAGATGTGAAATTTAGTTTGTTAAATTCAAACGAAAATTCGAAAACAAATTCTACTTTTAGATCAGATTCAAATGAAAATTCTAAATCAAATTCTACTTTTATATCAAATTCTAATGAAGACGTTAATTTATTAAATTCAAAAGAAAATCACAAAGTAAATCAAAATTCTAACTCAGTTACAAACTCTTGTCAAAATCCTAATGCAAGAACAAATTCTTGTCAAAATTCTAACTCAATCATAAATTCTTATCAAAATTCTAACTTGAATAAAAATTCTTGTCAAAATCCTAACTCAAGTACAAACTCTTGTCAAAATCTCAATACAAGTACAAATTCTTGTAAAAACGCTAACCCAATTACAAATTCTTATCAAAATTTTAACTTAAATGCAAATTCTTGTCAAAATTTAACTCAATTGCGAATTTTTATCAAAATCCTAACTCGAGTGCGAACTCTAATAAAAATCCTAGCTCAAATCCAAATTTAATAAAAATTTTTCAAATTCAAAAGAAAATTTGAAATCAAACTCTAAAGAAAATTTTTCGTCTTGGATTAAAACAAACTCGAGTGCAAACGAAAATTCGAAAAGAAATTCAGAACAAAATAAAAATTCTAACTCAAAAGGGAAAGAGGAATCAAGTTTGGATATAAATGCTAAATTAAATTCTGGAGATAATTCTAAGAAAAAGAAAGACAAAGCAAATTTTAATACAAGTAACAATCAAGGAATTAATGAGGAGTTCATTTTTGAAAGATTGATAATGTTACAAAAGTTACTCAATCAAAGCCAAGCAAATTACAGTATTTTATATGATAATGCCGAAGATATAGAAATATTAATTGAAATATTGTTGAAGATAATAAATAAGAATGAGTTTTTTAACGAGCACTACAAAATGTTTCGCGATTTAAAAACGCATTTTGAGCTCAGATCATTCGACGACTCATCGTGCACATATCTGATTGATGATTGTTTAGAAGTAATAGAAAAGTGGAAAAAACTTCTTAAAGGGAAATCTACAAATTCAAAAATTGAGAAACATGTAATTTGTCGGGTAGAAAGAGTTTTGTCAAACGAACGCGTCGGTCAGATTAAATCTTTATTGCGTTTTGAACATTTGCTGTCAGAAGAGCGTACAGAGATAACAAAATTAATAGAAAGATTTAGCGATATTTTTCACATTCCGGGTGAAAAATTAACGGCTACACCTATATTAAAATTAACTATCCCAACCGTAGATGAAGTGCCAGTTACTTCAAAACAGTTTCGATTGCCACCAGTGCATAAAAACGAGATAGAAAGACAAGTTGCAGAGTTATTGGCAAATGGCATAATTGAGCCTTCTACATCTTCATACTCTAGTCCTTGTTTTTTAGTACCAAAGAAAGGAGATATACATGGCAATAGAAAGTACAGAATGGTAATTGATTATCGAAAATTAAACGAAAAAACACTCGATGATCAATTTCCTCTTCCAAATATTAACGAAATACTTGACCAGTTGGGAGGATCAAAATACTTCTCTGTGTTCGATCTCGCATCAGGCTACCATCAGTTAGAAATCGATGAGCGCGACCGCCACAAAACAGCTTTTGTGACAAATGGTGGGCTCTATCACTTTAATCGAGGTAGTTTTGGGCTAAGAACTATGCCGGCGACATTTTCAAGAGCACTATCTATAGCGCTCGCGGGTTTAGTTAATAAGGAATTATTTTGTTTTATTGACGATATAATTGTTTACTCACGCACGTTTGCTGAACACATACAAAGATTAGAAAGATTATTCATCAGATTACGAAAGGCGGTATTAAAAGTACAACCGGAAAAATGTGAATTTTTCAAAAAGAAGTAACTTATTTAGGGCATTTAATAAGCGCAGAGGGCGTAAGGCCAGATCCAAGGAAGCTGGAAGCTGTTCGGAATTATCCAGTGCCAAAGACGCAAAAAAATATTAGACAATTTTTAGGTTTAGCAGGTTATTATCGACGCTTCATTCATCAATTTTCAAAAATAGCTAAACCTCTCACAAACTTATTAAAAAAGAAATGGAATTTAAATGGACCGATGATACGCAGTATGCTTTTGAAATTCTACGTGATAAATTATGTAAAGAACCTATATTAGCTTTTCCAAATTTCGAACTACCTTTTAACCTAACTACAGACGCATCGGGTTATGCGATAGGAGGAATTTTATCTCAGGGTAAAATAGGCTATGATCAACCAGTTGCATATGTCTCACGTGTGTTATCAGAGGTAGAGGGAAGATGGGATACATTCAATAAAGAGGGACTAGCGTTGGTATTTTCTATAAAAC
This sequence comes from Torymus aiolomorphi, assembly GCA_036365515.1. Taxonomy (NCBI): domain Eukaryota; kingdom Metazoa; phylum Arthropoda; class Insecta; order Hymenoptera; family Torymidae; genus Torymus; species Torymus aiolomorphi. Next base: position 213,236,548 of record CM070874.1, read on the forward strand.
ATTTTAGACCTTATCTTTTTGGGAGAAAATTCTATGTAATTACTGACCATCGCCCTCTAGTATGGATGCAGACACATAAAGATCCAAATTCACGTGTTATGAGGTGGCGTTTAACACTGGCCGAATATGATTTTGAGGTGATATACAGACCAGGGAGAATGAATGTAGCGGATGCTCTCTCTCGAAATCCGGTGGGTCGAGTGTTAATTGTCACAAGAAGTGCTGCCCTGGCTGAAAAACTAAAAGAGCAAGAGCAAGAAAAAGAGGCGGTCACCGAACAAACGGGGAGGAGTGCGTTCATAATATGGTCACGAGGGGACGCATAGCCCGTGAGCGGAACAAAGAAAACATTGAAGCAGAAAAGAAAAAACTGCCGAAAAACGATAAAAATAAATGCGTAATAGAAAAGGAAAAGGTCAGCGGTAGAGATGCACAACATATTACCGCATCAGCGGGAACCGAAGGCGAGGAAGACAATAGCATACTGAACGAAACACGAAGTAGGGGTGACCCACAGACCAACATGAATAAGAGTAACCTTCTCTCGGAGGAAGAGGAGAGAGACAAACTATCGAATGAAAACGGGGAGATGGAAGATGAAATTATGTTGGAAAATTTAAACCCGACTCATTCAACTATTTTCTGCCGTGAAAAATTATTTATGAGAAAAGATAATTATTTGTATTTTCTTACATCCGAAGGTGAACCATGCGACGACGGTGCCATGCAATTAAAATTACAGAACAAGCTCCCACGTTTTAAAAATTTAACAATAGGGATACCAGGAGTTATAAAAACAAATTCTAAAATACACATAGTCATGCCACTACGTACGCAAAACAGAGTAGGCTTGAGCATAATAAACAATAATTTAAGTTTACTTTGTACTAATTTACTACCAATCTTAAACAAAATCGACGCGCGGTCGATAAGTATAGCAAAAACGGAAATAATAGAAAATTTAGAATGGGAACAAGTAATAAGAAAATTAAGAGATCCATTTTCTAAGAGTACCATCAAACTAGTAGTGTGTTTAGGGATAGTCAGGTATCCTCCCCTCGAGGAAAGGGACCCCATTATGCAAGAAGCACACAGCTCGGTAATAGGCGGACATAGGGGAGTTACTAAGACATACAAAAGAATTAAACAAGCTTACAACTGGGAAAATTTAAAAGAAGATGTACAGGATTTTATTCAAAATGTGTGCAGTGTCAATTAAAAAAATTAGTCAGGGTAAAAACACGTGTGCCAATGATTATTACTAACTCTGGGGCACATGCGATGGATCGCATTAGTATGGATATTGTAGGGCCATCGCCTAGATCTAATAAAGGCAATGAATATATATTAACCTTCCAAGATTTATTTACGAAATTTGCAATAGCGGAACCATTAGCACAAACTACAGCAATAGACGTTTCAAACAGTCTAATTAAGAGGGTCATATTCGGGGCACCGCGAGTTATTTTAACGGATCAGGGCACTAATTTTATGAGCAAATTAATGAAACGAGTGGCAAAAAGATTTAGAATCAAACAAGTCAACACTACGGCTTTTCATTCACAAACAAATGGGTCCTTGGAGAGATCACATTCAAGTCTTATCGAGTTTTTAAAATTTTTCGTGCAAGAAAATAAGTCGGATTGGGATGACTATATAGAGTTAGCAACATTTAATTTTAACACAGGCATAAGTGAGGCAACATGGCACTCACCTTTCGAATTAGTATTTGGTCGTTTAGCTCGAACGCCAGGTAGTGAGCCGATAGAAAGTGAGGATCTAGCGCCTACTTATAAGGGCTATATGGAAACTCTCATAACACGAATAAACTACTTGCAAAATATAGCAAGAGAAAATTTATTGCGAGCAAAAATAAGATCAAAAAAATACTATGACAGAAAAGTAAATCATTTAACATTAAAAATTGGGGACTACGTGTGGTTGCAAAAGGGACCGAAACCACACAAATTTGATAGTCAATATACGGGGCCGTATTTAGTTTTAGACGTTTCTGTAAATGGAAATGTGAGGATACAATTAAGTAGTACTAAAAGTAAAATAGTGCACATTAATCGCCTGCGCAAATCACATGTAGAGCAAAAACAAGCTTAAATCGTTGCTTTAACATACCTAATCCTACGCTTGCTTTCTAAGTTACATTATATATAAATAAGGATAATAAGCACGATTTCTTTGATAATGGCACGTTGTAGTAGGTTAATATTTACTACGCAAAATATATTATTATAACTATAAAAATATTATTATAACTATAAATATAACGCAAAATATATTATAACTAATAAATAGCAAAAATGCGAAAAAGAGAAAACTAGTAATACTATTAATTTTATTATTTTAAACCAACTATTATTTTTTTAAGTTAATTTTGATATATGTTACTGTTTTAACATTAGTGCAGTTTCTATGATGTTCTCTTTTTCTTTATGATAAATAGAGCATTTTTGCCATTTTCTTTTCTTGAAATCAAAAAGATTAATACTTTGTAATGTTTGCAGATGAAAATCGTTTTTTGTGTACTAGCATTGCTGCTAACATCAAAAACAGTTAATACCATAATTGGTTACGACTGCTCTCAGCAAGTCTCGAACCTCACCACATTTTCATTAATAAACGTCGGGGAATGTGACATAGCGGAGCCCGTGGTCAATACTACCAAGGTTTATGTTAGATTATTACAATTGAACGATTTCGGAAGCACTCATGTAAGACTATGTAAGGTAGAAATTAAGCGTTCAGTTACATATTGTGGGGCATTCTCGCATCGAAAAGACAAGAATAGGGGGAAGTTAAGTTTCTAGACGAAATTACTAATGAAGAATGTCGGCGAATGCATGTGCATCGCAGCCATAGAGTTCGCGACGAGCTTATCTCAAATTTAAAACATAATGGGACTATCGTTTATCCAATGACTTTTGTGGGGAAAATAGATCAGGCGGGAGATTGTAGTAATCCAGGTACATACTCCGACCCGTATGGAGTATTCGATGATGCGGTAGTCATGGGTTATGTCACAATAACCTTACAAGATTATTATACTCCTGTGAATTTAAATGCTAATGAGGTTATACTAAAATCAGGTACTCGTTGCAAATTTAATGAAGACATATGTATAGATATTGAAGCAGGGTACGCTTTCTGGGAACCATTACCGGTGTCATCATGCGAAGAACATAAGTATTCAGAATTATACGCGTGTGATGTAAATAAAATAATAGAGGAAGGAAATGAGAGACATCCAGTTTATGTAATGGAGTCAAGCGAAATAACTTTTGCATTTACGGCAGTCGGTACTATTTCAGTTTGCTCATATGACTTAATACGCACAGAACATCCTAAATTATTTTTCTTTGAGGGTCCTGCTATAGAAGCATTTGGAAAGATTAAACATCCTACAGTACATAACTTGGATATCTTTGCATATGTTAATTCTAAATTTGTTTATGTCGAAAAACACATAAAAGGGGAATTAAAGCGCTTATATCGAGATTTAATTATGCAAAAATGCGAATTAGAAAAAAGAGTTATAGCGAACGCATTAAGTATCGCAAGTACCGAACCAGATCTGTTCGCCTATCAAATAATGAAAAAAGTGGTTATATGGGTTTGGTAGCGGGGAAGTAGTTCATTTAATGAAATGTGTGCAAATAGATGTTCAAAGACGAGAAACACCAAGGTGCTATCAAGAGTTGCCTGTAGTAAAAGACGAAAAAAATTATTTTTTATCTCCTAAAACACATATTTTAAAGCAATACGGTACTGAAACTACTTGCAACCCATTGATCCCACCTATGTTTCTACTAGGCGAAGATTGGTACACGGTACTGCCTCATGGTACCACAAAAGGAATTAAACCCGCTATCCTCAAACCAGCCACAAAAAACAATTGGAATTATACTGAACCTCTCGAATTAGCAAAAAGCGGTATTTACACACAGTCAGACATACAAGCGTTAAGACATCATTTAATGTTTCCAGTCGAGCGAGGTGCAATGTTGAATTCTTTAGCCATGGGTATGTCAGGCAGATCAACGGACAAAAATGGTATGTCTATAGCACGCTTGTTCGATGAGGAAGCATTAACTGCACTTGCGAACGATACATGGAAAAAAATATGGGGTCAATTTCTATCTTTCGGTTCTATAAGTGCAGGAATAATAGGAATAATTATGATAGGTCGTGTAATAAAATTTTTAATTGATACAATTCTGCATGGATATGCATTATATAGTTTATATGGCTGGTCAATTCATATTATAGGAGCCATTTGGAATTCGGTAACGCAATTGCTATTGCACACTGCACGGCATAAGCCCACTCGAAAGGAAGAAAAGAAGCGGGCTCAAGAAGAATATAGCTCTGTAAAAAAAACCACCGAGCGCTCCACCAACAACACCACTAGCCCCGCCTCCGTCATTTTCTGATTTTTCGAAATTTCAAAGCCAGCACGCGGTGGTACAGGTTCCGGCGAGAGGGGAGGAGTACAAGTAAACTGTACTACTCCAACAATACCAAGAATTTATCCAACTTTAGCAACTGACCCAGATATCCCATCCTTACCACCGCGGAATAATCGTACAAATGACGATGAATAATTGATTAAAGTAAATAAATAATAAGAAATTAGATTAATGGTAGCGCTTATGTAAATCTATTAAATGTAATTTTGTTTAATTCTTTTGTAATAATAGTTTAATAAAAAAAAGAAGAGGGTAATTACCGTAGTAATAAGTAGATTGAGCCGTCTTGTAAGCAAGATTTTTTCATTTTTATTACTTTTGTTTTTATTTTCATAAAGGAAAATGCCTCTAACTCCCTCCGAAAAACATAACATGTTTTCTAATCTAATGACTTTAAGAATGAAACTTGCATGGGCAGCTCAAAGAAGTGATGAGGATTTTTATGAATTTTGCGGTAGAATGGAAAAAATGTTGCATGAATACAACAATTTAGGAAAAATATCACAGGTTGAGTTTAGGGAGGTATGCGATTCCTCGTTAGTTAGAGAAAAAATGGCTATCGAAACATTTTTACGCGGACTGCGTCCGGAGATTAAGCGTTATATATGTAAACCGCACATTTACGTTTCTCTACATCAAGCGATGGGACACGGGAAACGCATTCATTCCAGTTTAGAAGACTTACGAAAAATTAAACATAGATATTCCTTACATCTTTGATTAACATTATCATTTATCCGCTATTTTTTTATTTTTTCTTTCTTCTTTAGTTACTTTTAACCCATCACCTCTAAAAGAATGGAAGGAGCCAACTACAATGAGATACCACTAAGGAACCGCGAATTAGTATATTATGAACATGTGGGAGCAAGAATATGTCTCTATTGCTACAAGTTCAGAATTGGACCATACACTCGCATCTTGTACAATCAAGTAGTGGTACGGGCTACCATTGCCACATGCATAAAAATCAACGTAAAAATATGTTCACTATGTCGCATCCCAATAACTTTTCTGAAACAAAACGTAAAACAAACATTTGTAAATAAAGGGAGATTGGATGTAGAGATACAAGGCTGCGCGATAGAAAAAATCAAGGGTTTAAAGATTCCAGAAGGAAACGCGGTGGTTGCATTTTTAAGCGATGATATGGTGGATACTGCCAACACTACCTTATTTAATTTTGTACGTCACCAGCTTGGCGAAAATTTATATGAACTACCACCGGGGCGAGAAGCATCCATATCTAATAAGAGGAAACGTGGAGAATATAGAATGCAGGAGAGAGATTATTACGGATAGGCAGAGTACTCGAAACCATGCAGTTATAAGCCCGTTAGAAGAACTCAATATCCCTGACGAGGATATATTAAATGAAATAATAGGAGCTTTAGAAAATGCCTCAGAGTCAATGGAACCCCGCCTTGCGACCTTTCCACGACACATAAACGCCCTCGAGAGAGTACTGAGTAAAACATAATATGCAATCATTTTTTATTTTTTCTTTTTAAGAATGATGACAAAGACAGTGTTCTTCATGATGACCCTTGCTTTAATAGCAGCCATAAAATCACCAGAAGTGCGTATCCTTGAGCGCAACAATCCAGGCATTATTTTTAATCAAGACAGGGGTTTGGATTTCATTAAGCAAGAATGGAAGATAATAACATCAGTAAACGCCCGAGTAGTATTTTCTACAACAGATTTTTTTATTAAAGCAATGAAAAATATCTCTGAAACAGATACTTATACAAGATTGTCGGATCCAGTGCTGATTGAACAAAAATACGTCTTCCAGGAGAAAATCGAAGAGCTGACTCAGTTACAAATAGCCTATGTGAATCTAGCACACTCTTATGCACCATGGGTAGTGCCATTCCAGGAGGGAGAAAACGAAGACTACCTAAGCAACAACACAGCAGCCGAAACTCTTCAGGATATCGAACAATTGCGGCGTAAGAATCAGGAAAGCATGGTACTAAATAAAACACGAAAAATAATAACTGACAACGCAATAGACCGTGCTAGACGACAATTTTCAACAGACGTGTTATTACTTAAAAGTAATTTGACAATTATACAGCAGGAATTTGGAGTAACGGATATTAAACAATCACAAATAGAAAACATTCTGAACGAGGCAATACGACTAGTAGGAGAAAACATTTATCTTGCGAAAGAAATAGTCAAATTCATGGAAGCACGTCGATTTACCTTACCAACTAGAGTGATGGAAAAGGCGATTAAAATTGCTGAACATCAAACTCCAGGAAGAGCGCCAATTACCATAGAAGAAATAAATGCTGCTACACTAGAGGAGGGAACCCGAACAGATATAATCGTGATACAAGGAAGAGTAATATTACAGATTACAGTGCCTATACTTGAAAAACAGCCATATCTTCTGTACAGAATGATAGCCGTACCAGTATTTCAATTATCATTAACGCAATTAAAGAAAGCGGCTTACATTCGCCCTAGAAGCGAGTATATCGCTGTCTCTAAAGATAAAAAGGAGTTTGTCTTTCTTAACCGGGACGATTTAAGGGAATGCGTGGGTTTAAGGTCTAACTATTTGTGTGAACGAAAAACTCCAATTATTAAAAAACTTCAATGTGAAAGCGAATTGCTCGTGGATCCAAAATATACTACATATCAGACTTGTAAATACAGCATGAGGAGGTCAATGAAGCGGTGCTGGTGAGAACTGCTCACCCCAGACAATGGTTCTTTTCAGTCCCACGGCCAACAACTGTACGGGTACATTGCGGTGAGCATTTTTCATTTATGACCTTAGGACGATCGGGAATAATAATAATCCCTGAACCATGTTATGTTGAAATTGAAAGTAAATTGTACCGTACCTCTGATCTAATGAGGATATCCAACGTTTATATTTTACCTCCTCTACAACTTGTTATTATAGAAGGGGAACAAAAGGATTCCGCACCCCCATCTACCTATCATAGAATTAGTATTGATAACACCAAGGTCGACGTATATTTAAGTGTTATAATTATTACATTTACGGTAATCCTCATAATTATAATTACCATAAGGTGGTATCAGGGTAAACGAAAGAAAACAGGAAAGGAGAAGAAGGAGCCGGTACACGCGCCAATAGGACCATTAAATCAGACCATTCGATACAACTTTTCACCCCCACCGCATGTTTATGCAACACCAAATTTTCCACCGGTTAAAGTTGGACCTCCAGCTCCTCATCCGACTCCTGTTTTGTTTCAAAATGTAGAGATAGGGGAACTTCATAAACGAGAGAAAATTGGAAAGAAGGAGGAGAAGGAGCCGGAATACGTGCCGATGCGGCCATTGAATCAGACCATTCGATACAACCTTTCGCCACCGAGTTTTCCACCGGTTAAAGTTGAACCACCAGCTCCTCCTCCAAGTCCTGTTTTGTCTCGAAATGTAGAGATAAGGGAATTTAATATGCTAGACGCAGAATACGTAAATAATAAATTAGAAGAATATATAGTTCAACAAGAAAATACAAACGGTAATCAATCAGGTTCCAATATCCTTTAGCAACAAAAGATAAAAAAAGGGGTTTAGAACAAGGTAACTTTCTTGCATGGTATAATCAAGCATTTATTTCTGTAATTAAGCAAAACATAGAAACAGTAGGTATTAACGTAGTAAGTAAGCACAACCAAATGTCGTAATCTAGGTAAATAATTTCTAAAATAAATAGTTGTAAAATATATATATTCCTAAAAAAACTTGCAGATAAAAATGCAACATTGTATTGTGAACTTAAAATAAGATATGTAAAAAAAAAAAAAAAAAAAAAAAAAAAAAAAAAAAAAAAATATTTGTATAATAACGAACAAATTGTATTTAACCACTACGGGTAATGACAAATAATTTTTTATAACAACGACTAATTTTGTATTTAATCACTATGTATAACAACGACTAATTTTGTATTAAACCACTCTGTGTAGCAACGAACAATTTGTGTTTTACCACAGGTGTAATGGTGAAATAATTTTGTGTTTAACCACTAGAAATTAACAGCGAATACTTGATAGTTATCTACAAATGAAGTAAGCAAATTAAAATCCAAGTAATCCATGGTCATTAATAATTAATAAGTAATCAAGACTAAGAAAATACGTATCAACTACGCACGCATATCTAAGTCACTACCTATTTTTGTTTTTTGTCCCACATTATCCTAGACACTCATTTTTACTACCACCTTCCCTTTACCTTCAGTGTCACGCCCTACCAGATAAAAAAAGGGGAAAACCTACATCTTTTTGGACGTTCTTATCCCCGCTACGCCACCAACCACATCTAGGAAAGATGCAGGTCGTTTTCAGTTTCCATTAAAGGACGAGGGGTCAGTAAAGAAAGAGACGTCAGAAGAGAAGTGGCCACGGAGAATTTCAACATGGAGCAAACCTCGCAGCAACAACAAGACATATTACAAACATTAGATGAACGTGTACGTCAAGCAATGATACGCTATGGTTATCAACTACGGAAGGGGCACGAGACTTTCTTCAGCGATGGACCCAGAATGCCAGGATTCCGCACACATCCTCGGGACCAATGGTACCAGTTAATGATACTCATGTGGAACAACTCAGCCGGCATCAAGATCAATTACAAGGTGCGCTGAACCCTGCGGAGTACCTAATGAACGACGTAGGCCACAACAGATGGACTCGCAAGCGGAAATCTTGCCAACACACTGGAGACGATCCCAATATTCAATATGATAATTCAGCCCCCGGGTCTGAACTACCTCAAGGGGGGAGGTGTCGCGTCGTGCGACGTTGCCGATGTGGTTGCCGGTGTGCGCTGTTTTCCTTCCTCTCTTCATCTTTCCCAACGAACCTGCTGCATTGCCGCTTGCTTCATATTCTCCCACACGATAAAAAAAGGGGGATACGCATAAACGCTCAAAAGATGCCGCCATCCAGAAAGAATAGTTACCAAAAAGATCCTCGAACGGAGGCACGAAGACGCGGTTTCCTTTAGTTTTCCTTTCATTCTCTCTTAAGTGTGTGCCACTCCCCTGCTGCAGTTTTATGCGTTTTTTATTACCAAAACGCACATCCACGCAAGCATCAGAGATTCGCCGCCAATTAGAGGAGTAAGCATTAGTACTCCAGCGCACAATACTGAATCAAGCTAGAGTCAGTTTTCTTGTCCTTTCCCTTCACTCCTACCCGATATGCGTAACGTATTCTAAAATAATTTATGTATCCGAACTCGCCGAATATTCTCAAAGGGTGCGCCGCCGAAATCATCAAAGATCATCGAGAAAAGCGGGGCAGCAACACCTAGGCAAATCAAAAAGGCGACGGCAGGAAGATTTACAACTTTTTACCTTTAAAACGGGACGAAGACTCCTGGTATGGGGACTCAGAAGCCAACTCGCGTAGACTTCACATCAGCTCTCATCACTGTAATTTTTACTTAGTTTTGTACTGACAAGTTAATAAAGTTTAAGTTGTGTTTAAATCCATATTAAGTATTCATTATTTCGAGATTATAAGAATCCTAAACTCTCCGTATCTCCGTTCTTCACACCAAAACTTCCACAGAGCGGCAACCGTCCACTATCATTACAAGCGCCACGGCGGGAGTACAGATTCACACAAGGGCTGTTGGAAATTCTAAGGTAAGTCAGTAAAATTTTACACACTGTCTCGAGGCGTACCGCGTGTCCGTCTCATTTTCCTACCTGCCGTCCCATCCTGGAGCAATGCACGTTGTGTCCGAATCGGGAAAAGTCACATTACGCGCTTTTAGCCATTAGACTAATGAAGTTTCATTTTCTCTCTTCTTGTATTGTCACGTAACCCGGACGTAACACAAGATACGTTAGTTTATTATATTTTTTATATTATATTTGCATTCGAACTACGATTATTCGTCAAAGAAAGTCATTGATATATTTATGATCATTTTTATTATATTTCTATGTGTCAATACGTTTATAGACTTCAGAGTCTGCGTATTTACTAAGACACATTCGTGGTAGTCAATACGTTTATCGACTTAGAGTATGCGACCGACTGACACTTACACATGGTTTTCCCTCTGAACAAAAGTATGATACATTCTAAAATAGATAATAGATATTTTTAATTTTCTTTTACTTTTGTACTTGCTTTTACTTTTTCTGAAATTATTATATTTACACTAGTTTTATTTTATTTTATTTGGAATGTAATGAATTTTTAACAAACCACCAGCCTATACCTAGTTTTCTGCAATTATATACTTTTTTAGTTCCCTGATCTCTTCACCTGAAACAAATATATCATGTAATACATGCTTGTAAGAAGTATAGTAAAAAATTATTTTGCATGCAAAACTTGTGCAACAATTTAAAAAAATTAAATCTTTACATTGGTAAGAACGATAGTGGTCACTACCACACCTCTGTAGTAGAAGAAACTCAAATAAATCAGATATATGTCTATTAAGCTAGCACCGCCACTAACGACCGCAACTATGAAAACCATACCATAATTTGTTGCTAATTTGTTGCTAATTTGTTACGCAAACCCCGAATTTGTTGCTCCAGTCGTTTCCGAGATATCCTGGCGGTGCTAATTTAAGACTTAAGCTAGCACTGCTACAACTGTAACTTTTGAACGACAAAACATTTTTTGACAGGACAGGTGGCATAATTTGTTGCTAATTTGTTGCTTCAAGATAGGCTAGGTTCCAAATCTCGAAAAACAAAATGGCGTCTATTGCCGCAACATGGTCATACTCAGCATTACGTTATTTTCTTAAATCACGAATAATTCAAACAAACAACTATCGGATATTTTGTTGCTAATTTGTTGCTAATTTGTTACGCTAAGCCCAAATTTGTTGCTCAAGCCATTTTCCAGATATCGTGACGAGAACTTTTTCGCGGCCAGTATAACCTAACCCCGCATTCTCGCTGTTTCTCTCGCTTACGCGTGTCCTCTCTCTTGCACTCGCAGCATGCGGTCGTCTACCAACTAAAAGAATGCTACTTTGAATTACAATAATTCGATAATAGTGTCCAAATATCTCCCATAGTAACATATACCTTTTTAAAAGACATCCCCAGAGATTCTTTCTTTAGTCGGTGAAAATGTAATTCATGTTTATTAATCAGGTACGGGCACTATAGAGGGCCGCAATATGAACCATACCTTAATTTATTGCTAATTTGTTGCTAATTTGTTACGCTATTCTCGAATTTGTTGCTCCAGTCGTTGCATCGAGAAATCCAGGGGGTGCTAACTTAAGACTTAACTCAGCACAGCCACAGCTGTATCTTTTCATCGAATAAAGATATTTCAATCATCAAAGCGGGATAATTTATTGCTAATTTGTTGCTTTCAGATTGGGTTGGACCTAAAATCGATAGTCCAACGGGAACGTAAAAAATCGACTTTCGGGCGCTCTAAATTGTGTTTTATTTAGTAAAACAGTAAGTAGCAAATTCAAAACTGTGGCAACCGTTCAGGCTAATATGTTGCTAAATTATAACCGCCGCTAAATTATAATTTGTTGGTTCAAGATAGGCAAGGTTTGGAGTCCAAAAATCGATCGAAAACGCAAGAAAACGTGTTTTGGGCGCTGTAAATGGTATCTTTTTTCGTAAAACGGTAAGCAACAAATTCATAACTGTGCAGAATGTTGTCTTTAACATGTTGCTAAATTGTTACAGTATTCCTGAATTTGTTGCTACAAAACAGGCTAGATCCCGGAGTCGAAAGTCGATCGAAAACGCAAAGAAACGTGTTTTGGTCGCTTTAATGGGGTTTTATTTAGTAAATAGGTGAGCATCAAATTTATAAGTGTGCGGATTGTTGTTATTAATATGTTTCTAATTTTTAAGGGTATTCCCGAATTTGTTGCTACAAAGCAGACTAGATCCCGGAGTCGAAGGTCGCTGGAAAACGCAAAAAGAAACCTGTTTTGGACGCCGTAAATAGGTTTCATTTAGTAAATCGGTGAGCAACAAATTTATAAATGATCGGAATGTTGTTATTGGAAGCAATGAGTTTGTTAACATGTTGATAAGTTTTTAGGCTTTTTTAAATCGCGAATAATTAAACCAACAACTATTGAATATTTTGTTACTAAGTTGTTGCTAATTTGTTACGCATACGGCAATTTTGTCGCTCGCATTATTTCCGAAAAAAAAGCAGCTGTAGGTCAATTCTTAAGCCAGACAAATGACGTTTGTATCGCCTCAGCGATTAGAGATAGCTACACCGGGTTTCGCCCTCTGGCAGGTAAAACCTGCTATTTCTAACGTCAATGGCTGGGTAAATATGTCAGTGACATTTCTGGCTCGAATCTTCAGATGCATTCGCGATTGTGTCTAGAAATCGGCTTGAGTGACCAAAACGAGAATATAGTGTAAAAAATTAGCGAAAACTTACCGACGAAGTCTGGGCGAAACCCGGTGTAGCTATCACTAATCGCTGAGGAGATACAAACGTCGATAATCTGGCTTAAGAATTGTCCTACAGCTGCGTTTTTTTTCGGAAATAATGCGAGCGGCAAAAACGCCGTATGCGTAACAAATTGGCAACAAATTAGTAACAAAATATCGAATAGCTGTTTGTTTAATTATTCGAGGTTTAAAAAAGCCTAAAAACTTATCAACATATTGACAAAATCATTGCTCACAATAACAACATTCCGCACAGTTATAAATTTGTTGCTCACCGATTTACGAAATAAAAAACCATTTACATCGTCCAAAATACGTTTTTATTGAGTTTTCGATTGAATTTGGACTCCGGGATCTAGTCTGTTTCCAAGCAATAATTTCGGGAATAGCCTTACAAATTAGAAACATATTAATAACAACATTTTGCACAGTTGTGAATTTGTTGCTCACCGATTTACTAAATAAAAAACTATTTACACCGTCCAAAATACGTTTTTGTTGAGTTTTCGATCATCATTCGGCTTCGGGATCTAGTCTATCTTAAAGCAACACTCAGAAAATGATCTTCCTGTACCAACGAGAATCTGCCTGTCGGAGGAGTATATATCCTTCGTATGGAAGGAGGAATATCCGCTTGGTACAATGTCGCATCGCAATAAGAGGAATTCCTCCCGTATATATAATAATTATTAACAAAAAAATAAATAAATAATGAATGTAAAAATAAAATTGTTGTACACGAAGATTTAGTTATTTTAAGTATTTATATACTAGTCTTAGTGTAATCTGTTATCAATAAAACTTGTCTTACACTGCAATTTAATGATATTTATAAAATAGAGTTTTGGGGACCTAAGACCCAAAATATCATTCCTTCATTACTGACACATAATATTCTTGTAATAAAACATAAAATTCTCCTCCTGCAGGAGGATTGGCCTCATATAACAGGAGAACACGGGTCCTGTAATCGAATTACGATTCTACGAAGCGGGAGGAAGTCCTGTTTATTGCAGGAAGATTTTCTCAGGAGGAATTTTATTTTGGTACCGTAGGATCGTTTTTCTGAGTGAACAAATTCAGAAATAGTGTAACAACTTAGCAACATACCAACAACAAAATTTTGCATAGTTTTGAATTTGTTGCTCACCGATTTACTAAATAAAACCCATTTACGGCGTCCAAAACAGGTTTTTTTTTGCGTTTTCGATCGACCTTCGACTCCGGGATCTAGCCTGTTTTGTAGCAACAAATTCGGGAATAGCCTTAAAAATTAGAAACATATTAATAACAACATTCCGCACAGTTATAAATTTGTTGCTCACCGATTTACTAAAGAAAACCACATTACAGCGACAAAAACACGTTTTTTTTGCGTTTTCGATCGACTTTCGACTCCGAGATCTAGCCTATAGTGAAGCAACAAATTCAGGAATACTGTAACAACTTAGCAACATATTAAAGACAACATTCTGCACAGCTATGAATTTATTGCTTATCGTTTTACGAAATAAAACACTATTTACGACGTCCAAAACACGTTTTCGATCGACTTCCGATTCCGGGATCTAGCCTATCTTCAAACAACAAATTCGGAAAAAGCCTAACAACTTAGCAACATACCAAAAACAAAATTTTGCACAGTTTTGAATTTGTTGCTAATCGATTTACTAAATAAAACACATTTACGACGTCCAAAACAGTTTTTTTTTTGCTTTTTCGATCGACTTTCGACTCCGGGATCGTGTCTGTTTTGTAGTAACAAATTCGGGAATAGCCTTAAAAATTAGAAACATATTAATAAAAACATTTCGCACAGTTATAAATTTGTTGCTGACCGATTTACTGAATAAACCCCCATTACAGCGACAAAAACACGTTTTTTTGCGTTTTCGATCGACTTTCGACTCCGGGATCTAGCCTATTGTGAAGCAACAAATTCAGGAATACTGTAACAACTTAGCAACATGTTAAAGACAACATTCTGCACAGCTATGAATTCGTTGCTTATCGTTTTACGAAATAAAACACCATTTACAGCGTTCAAAACACGTATTCTTGCGTTTCCGATCGATTTTTGGACCCCAAACTTGGCCTATCTTGAAGCAATAAATTATAATTTAGCGGCAATTATAATTTAGCAACACATTAGCCTTAACGGTTGCCACAGTTTTGGATTTGCTACTTTCCGTTTTACTAAATAAAACACAATTTAGAGCGCTCGGAAGTCGATTTCTTACGTTCCCGTTGAACTATCGATTTTGGGTCCAACCCAATCTCAAAGCAACAAATGAGCAATAAATTATCCCGCTTTGATGATTGAAATATCTTTATTCGATGAAAAGATACAGCTGTGGCTGTGCTGAGTTAAGTCTTAAGTTAGCCCCGCCTGGATTTCTTGACGCAACGGCTGGAGCAACAAATTCGAGAATAGCGTAAAAAATTAGCAACAAATTAGCAATAAATTAAGGTATGGTTCATATTGCGGCACTCAATAGTGCCCGCACCTCATTAATGAACATGAATTACATTTTCATCGACTAAAGAAAGAATCTCTGGGGAATGTTTTTTAAAAAGGTATATGTTACTAAGGGAGATATTTGGACACTGTTTCCGAATTATTGTAATTCAAAGTAGCATTCTTTTAGTTGGTAGACGACCGCACACTGCGAGTGCAAGAGAGACGACACGCGTAAGCGAGATAAACAGCGAGAATGAGGGGTTAGGTTATACTGACTGCTAAAAGTTCTCGTCTCGCCCAGCGTACAACAAAACACGCGGGGCAGGCAAGAGATTCGACTCTCTCTTGCGACCAGATTCGGCTTTCGCTTCCAAACACGAGTACCCAACTACCTTAAGCTAATGTATCTCGATAACGGCTAAAGCAATAAAATCGGGCTTTGCGGGAAAAATGAGCGATAAATTAGCGACAAAATGTGCAGTTATTAATTGATTTTTTATTTTTATCATTTTTGCTTATATGATCGTGACCCAAGGTCGTTTTTTTGGGACATTGGATCTACGGCATCTTTGAGCAACAAATTAGCGATAAAATCTGGACCAAAGCCCGTGTCGCTATCGTCACTTGTGGAGAAGATACAACCGTGCCTTTTCCAGCTGCAAAATGGAGCTACAGTTGCGATTTTTTTTTCGAGAACAACTTTAGCAACCAAATCGGGATTTTCGGGAAAAGTGAACGACAAATTAACGACAAAATGTGCAATTATGAGTTGATTTTTTTTTATTTTTATCATTTTTGCTTATATGCGTGTGGCCCGAGGTCATTTTTTGGGACAGTGGACAACTTTTGGGATATGGGATCTACGGCATCTTTGAGCGACAAATTAGCGCCAAAATCAAGGCCAAACCCGGTTTTGCTATCGTCAATTGCTGAGAAGATACAACGAAATGGCTTTTACAGCTTAATATTATGCTAGAATAGCCATTGTTTCTCGGAAACGGCGTTAGTGATAAAATCTGGGTTTGCGTAACAAATTAGCGACAAATTAGCGACAAAATAAGGAATTATTTTCAGCCGGCCCTTATGAAGTGGCTTTTCCAGCTTAATAGGCATATTTTGTCGTTCAAAAGTTGTATCTGTGGTCGTGCCAGCTTAATTCTTGAGGTAGCATGGCTTGCATATCTCGGAAACGGCTGGAGCAACAAAATCGGGATTAGCGTTACAAATTAGCAACAAATTAGCAAAAAATTAGCAACAAAATATCCCATAATAGTTTTTTGAATTATTCAAGATTTAAAAAAATTACGTAAGTCGGGTGATGGCTGGGTACCGCCATTAGGCGCTATTTTGATTTTGAATATTTGGGACCTAGCCTATCTTGAAGCAACAAATTAACAACAAATGATGCCACCTGTCCCGTCTAAAAATGTTTCGTCGTTAAAAAGTTACAGCCTTGGTGGTTCTAGCTTAAGTCTTAAGGTAACAGCACCGCCAGGATATCTCGGAAACGGCTCTAGCTACAAATTTGGGTTTAGAGTAAAAAGTTAGCAACAAATTAGCAACGAAATATCCGATAGTTGTTTGTTAAATTATTCGTGATTGAATAAAATTACATAATCCGGAATATAATCATGTTCCGCAATAGGCGCCATTTTGTTTTTCGAGATTCGGGACCTAGCCTATCTTGAAGCAACAAATTAACAACAAATTATGCCACCTGTCCCGTCAAAAAATGTTTCGTCCTTCAAAAGTTACAGCTGAGGCGGTGCTAGCTTAAGTCTTAAGCTAGCACCGCCAGGATATCTCGGAAACGACTGGAGCAACAAATTCGGAGTTTGCGTAACAAATTAGCAACAAATTAGCAACAAATTATGGCGTAGGTTTCATAGTGGCGGTCGTTAGTGGCGGTGCTAGCTTAACTGTGCTAGCTTTTAACTGTAGCAGTAAGAGTTTTCTTTCCGTGTGCACCAGCAGAAAACTGTTACTTTTTGGGGAGATATAATTCGTACCTAAAAATCAGGTGTGCCCTAAATACTGACATTAGTCAACGCACCAGGGGGGTTTCCGTAGCCGATGGATGTCCACGCCTCCACCAAAGCTGTTCTTACGTATTTTTGTCTGCTGATTCTGAATTTCGAAGGTGGACAATCGCCAGACTGTTAGTTTTTTTGTTATTAACAAATTAATTGTTGAAATTGCTGCCAAATCAATATGATTAATTATAACTGAATCCTAACTGTCTAAAACTGTAGTAAATTGATCTAGAATTCTGCACGTTTCCGCTCGAATTCGCGAGTTATTGCACTAAATTTGCAATAATTCGGGTTCTAATCAAAATTTTTCAATTCTGATAAAATGAGCATATTTCTAGATCAATTTACTACAGTTTTAGATAGTTAGGATTCAGTTATAATTAATCATACTGATTTGGCCGCAACTTGAACAATTAAATTATTAATAACAAAAAACTAACAGTCTGGCGACTGCCACCTTCGAAATTCAGAATCAGCAGACAAAATACGTAAGAAAAGCTTTGGTGGATATGTGGACATCCATCAGGCACGGAAACCCCCCTGGTGCCTAGACTACAGCTCGAGTCTGTCGCGGGAGCACAGACATTCAAGTATACCTTCGCCGTTCCTTCCGATAGTTGCGTTGGCTGCCGTCGAGGAGAGTACAATTATATGGAGACGTGTTGTCTTCTACAGGAACTCTTCGCCTAGAGCAAAACAAAATATATTAATAATGTGTTAAGCAGTGGGGATGAGGAGACCAGTATCGAACTTCCAGGAACAGAGGAGTAGACAGATGGAAAGTTGGAGGCTTGTTTCGGCTATACTATATGATATAGTCCAAATCCAAAGTGAAATACTTTCTCGAGTCTCTCGCAGAAGCGTAAACTACATTCAACTATACACTTTTGCCCTTACTTCTCTGTTGTGTTCTCCTATGTGATGTCCTCTGGAAGCGGTAGTTGCATTGGCTGCCCTCGAGGAGAGTAGAATGATATGAACACGTGTTGTCTTCTACACGAGCTCTTCGCCTAGAGCAAAACAAAATATATTAATAATGTGTTAAGCAGTGGGGAAGAGGAGAGCAGTATGAAACTGCCAGGAACAGAGGAGTAGACAGATGGAAAGTTGGTGATTAGGTTCGGCTGCACTACAAGATAATGTCCAAAGCCGAAGTGAAGTACTTACTCGAGTCTGGCACAGGAGATCAAACTATATTTATATACACCTTCGCTCTAACTTCTACGTTATGATTGTCTAGCTGATGTCTTCAGGACGTGGTAGTTGCGTTGGCTGCCCTGGAGGAGAGTAGAATTATATGAAGACTTGTTGTCTTCTGCAGGAGCTCTTCGCCTAGGGCAAAACAAAATATATTAATAAAGTATTAAGCTGTATAAGAATGAGGATAGCAGTATCGACCTGCCAGGAACAGAGGGAGTAGATAGATGGAAAGTTAAGATATTTGTAGAGAATGGAAAGGGATCTTTGGAAGAAAAGTCGAAAAAGCGCATGTGCATTTCCAACTAAGACCTCCCCACCCTCGCTTAAAGTTTACCAGAATGTCCACACACAATGCTGCTCATACAGAGGGATTGTATATCCAATTTCAGATATACTCAATTAGCCAGTATGGAGGAAATAACTTTTTTTCTTGAAAACTTCTTGAAAAACACACAGAAAATGCAGTATCTCCACACTTGCTGATTATTTAGAACTGAAACCTGGTATGTAATCCCTCAGTATGTGCAACATAGTGTGTGTAAAGTTTAAGATATTTGTAGAGTATGGAAAGGGACCTTTGGAATGAAAAGTGGAAAAAGCGCATGTGCATTTCCAACTAAGACCCCCTTACCCTCGCTTAAAGTTTACCAGAATTACACACACACTATGCAATACATGCTGAGGGATTGTATATCCAATTTCAGATCTATTCAATCAGCCAGTATGGAGGAAATAACTTTTTTTCTTGAAAACTTCTTGAAAAACACACAGAAAATGCAGTATCTCTACAGTTTCTGATTATTTAGAACTGAAACCTGGTATGTAATCCCTCAGCATGTATAACATAGTGTGTGTAAAGTTTAAGATATTTGTAGAGAATAGAAAGGGATCTTTGGAATGAAAAGTCGAAAAAGCGCATGTGCATTTCCAACTAAGACCTCCTCACTCTCGCTTAAACTATACCAGAATTACACACACACTATGCAATACATGCTGAGGGATTGTATATCCAATTTCAGATCTACTCAATCAGCCAGTATGGAGGAAATAACTTTTTTTCTTGAAAACTTCTTGAAAAACACACAGAAAATGCAGTATCTCCACACTTTCTGATTATTTAGAACTGAAACCTGGTATGTAATCCCTCATCATGTATAACATAGTGTGTGTAAAGTTTAAGATATTTGTAGAGAACAGAAAGGGATCTTTGGAATGAAAAGTCGAAAGAGCGCATGTGCATTTCCAACTAAGACCTCCTCACTCTCGCTTAAAGTTTACCAGAATTACATACACACTATGCAATACATACTGAGGGATTGTATATCCAATTTCAGATCTACTCAATTAGCCAGTATGGAGAAAATAACTTTTTGTCTTGAAAACTTCTTAAAAAACACACAGAAAATGCAGTATCTCCACACTTGCTGATTATTTAGATCTGAAACTTGGTGTATAATCTCTCAGCATCTATAACACAGTGTGTATAAAGTTTAAATTATTTTTAGAGAATGAAAAGGGATCTTTGCAATGAAAAGTCGTAAAAAGCGCATCAAATATACAGTTACATCTACCTTTATTATAAGTTGGTTCAGACATATGAGGTACGTCTTGAACTTCAGTACTCTCGTTAGAATAAATAAATAAATAAATTAACTTTCGAATGACTTACTTGTTTGTCTTCTCGTAGAAAAGGTCTTGGTAGCAATATAGTCATGTGAGGTTATGGCTCTGCAGCGCGTGGCGCTCGCCTCGTGGCCTCGTGGGTGTGCTCCGCACGTGGTGTGAGGTACCTCGTCGTCGTCGTGGTCGGCGATCAGGTCGCATTGTCGTCACTTCAGCGGAGGCTGCGGGGGAGCATCGCGGCTCGATACTCGACAGACGAGAGCAGTGATCAGCGTCATGCATAAACAACACGGACTGATGGACCTAATACGTCATACACGAACAATATGACGATGACCATTGCGCGGTAACATGCGCGTAAGGGACGGTCACTGATGTCTTTTAGACGGTAAAAGTCTGCTAGCATCAGTGTAAACACAGTTACCTCTACAGCACCATAGAAACTCAGTCAGCAGCTCAGGTTACTCGCTCAATTAGAATTAGAAGCTAGAAAGAAAAATTAGATTATAGAAAGAAAATCAGGGTAGCTCCGAAACCAAAATATTTAGGTCCCGGTCTAACGTCCGTCTGCTCCAGCAACGGCGGCGCCACCGCCCACCCGCATTGCGCAACCGTACACTCGATTGAACGCTCTGAAGTTGGCTGCGCGGTGCCGTTATATACTTAGCACGCTCCGAACTTGTGTCACCTCGCTGAGTAGTTCAATGTTTTTGGAAAATTTACGGACTTTTTGTTGACCGAATACAATTTAAAAGATTCTTTAGTGTAATAGTGAGCGGGGATAGCTATTCTTTTATGCAAGAATCATCGGTGTTTTGTACCCCAAGCGAAATTAGGAGATATGGATAGACGTCGTCTGCTCCACGATTTCAATCAAGCGGCATAATCACCTCGTCAGTAGTTCAAGGTTTTTGTAATTTCTAGTTCTCTTTTAGAGGTATGCTACAAATTTGTAAACTTTCTTTGTTGTGTAAGTGAGCGGGAACAAGTGCGCGTTTATTTCAAAATATTCAGAATTACCTATAAAAATATTGCAAAAGGGAAGGCATAGCGAACAAGCTGCTATGCTGGCACGCGGCCGGTGAGCTATAAATTACAGAAAAAGTATTTTTTGCTTATTTCAATATAATAATAGTTGTCCCCCCTTCATTTTTTAATTTGAATTCACTTCCTAAAGTTTTACGTCGATTGATATTTTGGTTTTGGAGAAAAGTTTGAACTACTGAAATAGCCGATAAAACAGAGATCTTTGTTTCCATCTACGACGTCCTCTTAAGCTATATTTTAAGTAAGACTTTAAGCCTTACACAGTGATAATTCATTAGTCGTATATTAGGAGTATATTGACAATATATTTGCAATATATTGTGAATATATTTGCAATATATTTTCAATATATTGGGAATACATTGGCCATATACTTGTAATCTATTGTGAATATATTTGGAATATCTTGGGAATATATTGGCAATATACTTGCAATCTATTGTGAATATATTTGGAATATATTGTGCATATATTGGGAATATATTGTGAATAGATTAGCAAAATATTGTTAATAAATTAAATATATTGAAATTTAGAAAATACAACTATATAATTCTAAGCTCTCAACACCCACGTAAAAATGATTTATACAGATTGTATACAACCGATGTACAAAATACGTATAAAGAAATGATTCTATACAAATTGTATACAATCGTATACAATTTGTATACAATAGGTATACAAATTGTATACAAATTATATAAATTATTTTTTTTTTTAATAATTTATTATACATCGGTTGAATACAATCAGTATAAATCATTTATACGTGGGCAGATACAAGTAATATAGACATCTATTACTTTATTTTCTGTTGTATATGATTGGCAAAAGATTACCTAAATTTAGGTGCACCTTGTTATAAAAAATAAATTATTACAAAGTTAGGCCAACATATATGTGAACTTTTGCGAAACATACGTCAAAAATTTACTTGCATGCCTGATAGCGAAGGTTGTATTTCCTCGGGTGACAATTTACATGCGACCTAAAAAATCCTTCATTTTGAGTCCCTAGGTGCGTAGTGTACTATTAGCACCAAACCCAGTTCGAATTACGCGATTTTCTTACAAATAATTTGTGATATTGAATTTTTAGCGTAATATTATTAGAAAATGAATTATCATACATGTTTTTTAAGTACTAACAAATCTATCATGATCGGGTGCCTGATCGATTGTACGGTCGGCAAAACATTCCATGGACTATGGTGAAACTTCAGATCAGAAAACAATTATCACTGACAAAATTAATTAAAAGTTTAAATGAGCGTTTGCCAATCTTTGTAATACTTATATTGTTATTTAAATTTTCATCAAAGTTTATGTAAACCTTTCCAAAAAAAATACAATAAAAAAATGGGTCTGAAGTGTTCAACGTTGGGGCGCAACGAAATAAAAAAATAATTCATTTTACTTCAAGTTTATACTAATAAATATTAATTTTGTGTATGAATTTAGAGTTTTATAGTATAAAATAACTTTATAACGAAGGTTTAGATAATAATTCCATTGTTTAATAACTTTAAGCAATTATTTTTATAATTATTTCGTTGCATTCCAAAGATGGAAACTTAAGACCCATATAAAAAATAAAGTAAAAGGCGTCTATGTTGCACATATATCGTAATATCTTGGTATTAAAATATTGTTTCTCAAAATTTCTTTTATTCATTCCCAACATATTTTTAATATTTTCCCAACATATTGCCAATATATTCTCAATATCTTATTATTTTAGGTTTAAAGAGTTTGGCGAATACGCGGAAAAAAGCATCATGTCCTAACTTTGGAGTACGGGATTGAAAAATCAATTTTTCAAGTCAAAACTCGATCCTAATTTTGTAATTGTAATACTGGCTTACAGTATGAGTGAAAGTACGGCTTAAAGTATGACTTAAAGTATAGCTTAAAGTGTGACTTAATGTATGGCTTAAAGTATACGACTTAAAGCATAGCTGAAAGAGTGGCTTTAGCTGTCGCCGAGATAGGGATTTGGGTCATAAATTTATCCATGAGTCATAATTTCCGTTCATGAAGATAAATTTTGGAAAGCGGATAGCCGGATACCCGCGAAAAAAAATTATATTCATATGAACTTCGTACTAAGTTTAAATTCATATCAACATCATACGAAGTTTAGATTCATATGAACTTCATAACAAGTATAGATTCATATGATCTTCATACGAACTTTATACATTCATATGAACTTGTCGAAAGAAACTAAGCCAAACTTCATACGAAGTTTAGATTCATATGAACTTCATATGAAGATGTCGAATGAAAGCAACCCGAACTATCATTTTTATAGTTTTGGTATTATGAAAATACATAATAATTTTGTACAATGTTTATAAAGAGTTTATGTAAAGTTGATATCACTGTAGAAAATATTAAAGTATTTTTTACAAACATTAAGTAAACCAGAGATTACGATTAAATTAACTTTATCAAAAAATCATATAAAGTAAATATCATACGAAGTTTATAAGAAGTTTATACGAAGTTTGTAAGAAGTTTATACGAAGTTTATAAAAAGTTTATACGAAGTTTATAAAAAGTTTATACAAAGTTTATAAAAAGTTTATACGATGTTTATAAAGTTTGTACGAAGTTTATAAAGTTTATACGAAGTTTATAAAAAGTTTATTTGAAGTAATTAAAACTTTATATGAAGTTCAAGTAAGTAAGAGAGAGGGTATAAGACTAAAAATTTGGACATTTTTAGAAAAATACAAACATATCATGAAAATTCTGAAAACATTCTCACGTGTTCTTTGGCGTATTCTAAGAATTATTTGTTACATAAAGTGTGTCGTAAAGTTGTTTCTTTTAGAGTAAAAAAGATCACCAACTTTATCATGTGATTTTTTTATCCAAAAAGGAACAACTTTACAAAAAATTTTATAGAACAAAAAATGATCAAAATACCAACAATAAAATGTGAATTATTTAGCGAAATCTTTTCTCACACTTTTGTTTTTGCAAAATGACAATTTTGCAAAAACAAAATCAAATAAAAACTTTCTTAACTATGGTTTCAGAAAATTTTGATAATGGGACCACGATTCCTGTTGGTTATATGATGATTGAAAAGCAGCACCCACAAAATAATCAATTTTGAACAAAAAGGAACAAAAACCAGCCTTGCTTTAAAAAAAACCCTAAAAATAAAATAATAATTGAAATTTGTATGCAAAATCAATGGAAAATTATGTAAGAGCATCATTAAAAACCCGTTATACGCGATTTTGAAAAAAATTACCCCCATTTTCAATTTAAATCGTACAATTGAACTTACGTTCACAAATTTCTCGTTTTGCATTAATGATTTAAAGTGTAACTGAAAGTATGGTTTAAAGTATGGTTTAAAGTATGCCTGAAAGTATGGCTGAAAGTATGGCTTAAAATATGGATGAAAGTGTGGCTTAAAGTATGGCTGGAAGTATGGCTTAAAGTATGATTGAAAGTATAGCTTAAAGTATGACTAAAAGTATGGCTTAAAGTATCACTGTAAGTATGGCTTAAAGTATGGCTGAAAGTATGGCTGAAAGTATGGCTTAAAGTATGGCTGAAAGTATGGCTGCAAGTATGGCTTAAAGGATAGTTGAAAGTATAGATTAAAGTATGTATTAAAGTATGCCTCAAAGTGTGTCTCTAGCTGACGCCGAGATAGAGACTTATTCAGCTTGGTCGTCCATGGGTAATAATTATCGTAGTATAAATTAAGTCGATTTCAACGTTTATTTTCTTAACTAGAAATACGAATTTCTTTTTCTACTTTTAACGAAATTTTTACTTTGAATTCTTATGATCTACTTCCGTTAAAATTAATTGAAGATTAGGTGAATTATACATTATTTCATTATTCCTTATTTTATTATTCATTATTTTGCTATTGGAATAAAGGCTTTTAAACTTTCTATCTGCTTTTTTGTAAGGAATATTTATGTTTAAAGCTTCCGTAAAAGCCTATGTTAAAAAATCGTATTTAAATAATTATATTCCAAAAAAATGCGCGATGAAAAATAATAAAAAGATTCATGTAATCTTCTTTTAAATTAAGGAATAACATACTCAGAAAACCATCTTCCTGTACTAATGAAAATCTGCTTGTCGGAGGAGGATTTTCAGTTAAAAATAGGGCCAAGAGAATATCTTCCTACGGAAGGAGGAATATCCGCTTGGTACAATGTCGCATCGCGATAAGAGGAATAAATCCAGCATAATTATATAATAATTATTAACAAAAAAATAAATAAATAATTAATGTAAAAATATAATTGTTATACATGAATGAAAAAAAAGACTAGTTATTTTAAATATTTATATAGTAGTCCTAGTGTCATTTGTTATCAATAACACTTATCAATAAAACAGAGTTTTGGGGACCGAAGACCCAAAATATCATTACTCTATTACTGACACATAATATTCTTGTAATAAAACGTAAAACTATCGTTGTGCAGGAGGATTGGCCTCCTATAGCAGGAGTCCACGGTTTCTGTAATCGAATTACGATTCTACAGCGCGGAAGGAAGTCCTTTTTATTGCAGGAAGATGTTTTGGGAGGAGTTTCATTTTGGTACCGGATGATCGTTTTTCTGAGTGTATAAAAATTCGAAATAGTTGGCTGCATTTTTGCAGAAGATGTGAGAGTCCTTAATAAAAATGTCCAATCGTAGATATGAATAGTTCAAGTAACTGTAAATTTGTAATTTTTTCAGTAGTGATTAACAATAATCAATAGTAATTTTATAAACTTCCTTTAAGGTACTTCTCTATATATCAAAAAGTGGTTTTCGAAAGTAACAAAATTTTAGTGTGTTCTTTATAATCTAAAGAAGTTCTCTCAATTTTTTAAAATATAGGTTGCCGACCCATTTTTTGAGAAAAATATTATTCAAATTAGTAATTTTTACTCAGTAGATTATAGGAATCATATCAATTGTGATAGAAAGTAATAAAGTTTGTTAATGTAAAGACGTATTTTGAAAAAAAATGTATGTTGACAAAAAATGAAATTCTGCTCTTTCTTATAAGTACAAAAAATATGTATCAAGCCGACCTTTTAAAGAGGTACTTATTGTTGCGAAAAGAAAATCACTGTTTTTCTGACTTATTTCGCGCTACTACATGCATCATGAATTAGTGGAATTAAAAATTATTCATTTTCTACTATATGTTTACATAACCATTTTACTTATTGGTGGTTCCCACACAGCCTTTTGGCGTACCGCGTATCCTTCCACACCTTTATTTTTCAATTACCTATTTTTTTACACATAACTTATAATTTCTCCTGTGGACTATGGATCTTCCTATACACCTATATTTTGTCCTATACCTATTGGTTATGCCTGCGGGGAAAACCTATAGGCAAACCACGTGGGATAAATCTTAATAGGGAAAACCCGACCCGGGGGTGCTCGGTCTATTGGAATAATTCAATTTGGATGTCTAGATCACACATTTCGTAGGCTTAGACACCGAAACTTTATTTATCGACACCTCCCACTTAATTTGTCAGAAGGAAATTTTGAACACCTACTAGCCAATCACATGAGGAAGTCGCAGAGAAAACGCTGTCACCCATTCAAGTAGTGGCCGCGCACAAAGCTGGTCAGTGATTGGCCGAGGTGGCGACTGCGCTACCTGCCAACTATCGGTTCATTACCCTTTTACTTAAAAAATTATATAAATTAAGAAATAATTTTGTCACACATGATTTTACGAATTAAAATGTAAAATATACCCATATATCATCGAATATTTGAGCAATATTGCCTCAATGTTACTTTCACATTTTCGCCATTTTCTGGAATATTCCCTCAAGGTTATTAAACATGTATACAACGCTGAGGCAATATTACTACAAACGCATGTTTTTAGTTTCTCCATTGCTTATATTTGAGTTAGAATTATTCATTTTAACATTGTAAGCATATTGTTACAATGTTATATGCAATATTGCTACAAGGTACAATATTGTTATATACAATATTGTCTAAAGTTTAGTTTTACAAAAATTTAAAAAGACAAATATGTGTACAAAGATTCATTTTTATTTCTTTCTTTATTTTAAGTCTGGTTATTTTAAATTAAAAAAAAAAACAAGTTTCGCCAATATTGTATAACCTTGCAGCAATATTGTACATAACATTCTAGCAATATTGTTACAATGTTAAAATGAAAAATTAAAACTAAAAAATGTGCAATGGAGAAACGGAAATTATGGATTTACAGAAATATTGCTTCAGGATCACATACATGTTTACTATGATGGAATATTCGCGAAAATTTCGAAAATGTTAAAGCAACATTCAGGCAATATTGTTCCAATATTAAATGTTATATGGGTATTTATAGTTGCGTGATCACTGCATTGACTCACGTGTTGTTAGAGAACTACCTTAAAAAAAGTGCAAGAACACCTAAATTGCTTAAAATATGTTCTGACTATCATAAACACGTCAATTTCTCGAAAATAATAAATAAATTTGTTTTAGGAATAAACGGATTTTGTAAATCATAGCGTCCAGTAATAAAATTTGAAGTTTCCTAGATAGATACATACCTAAAAATGCAAAATTAACGGCTGAAAAATTCATCTAAGCGCGATAACTTTTAAGGTAGTTATTACCTAAAACGAATTATTTCTATTTCTTTTTTAAACTTTCAGCAATATTATTTTAGATAATAATAATTATTATAACTTTCAAATTTGAGAGCGATTTCCCCGTTTACTTTCTGAGATATACTAGTTCAAACTTCGGTCTTATTGGCATAATTAGCATTGCTGTTGATGGCGTTGACAAAAGAACATCGTTAATATGATATAAAATCCATCGCTATGAATTCATTAGATTCTAAAAAACATTGAAAATTGTAGAAAAAATAGTTCAAATATTGAAAAATCAGATATTTTAAATCGAAAAAGATTTACCGTTAATTTCAAGAGTTACAATCATTCAAAGGTTGAGGTTAGCTGAAATTATGAAATTAATGTAATTTTATGTTGAAAAAAATAGGTCCCATGGTTGTATCTAGAAGAATGATGGTTACTACTACTACTTAATAATAATAAACATACGCATAAACATTTAGTTAGATGAAAAAGTTTGTTACACATTGATACGACGTTGGTCAAACGTTTAATATTCGTGTTTGACGTACGTATTTGACGTACGTATTTGGGTGATAACTACATCAACGTAATGCTGCGAGGCGGAAGCATCCCAAATTTTGCTATTAAAAAAAAAAAAATACTTTTGTGAATGATACGGTAAAGCTGTGTACGTGATTTCTCGATTTCTAGTCGGAAAATCCTTGTGTTTAAAAGGGTAATGAGTTACGAGCCACCTGAGCTGAGTGCGAGGTTGAAAGAATATTCTAAGACCGAGAATTATTTACATAAAGATCCACGACGGCTGAATACTTAAAATGATAGAATAATCAGGTAATATTTTAAAATCAATAGTATATTACGATACGTGTGACTAAAGTGGCTCTTTTTTGCACGTCGTGAGGTTAGTGCCAGAGCGCAGCGAGGGAGCTAAACGCCGTGCAATAAAGAGCCACTAAGTCAAGAGTATCCTACAGAGTTTTATAGCACTACCTGCCCGAAGCCCGCTGTCACGCTTATCCGTGCCCAAAGTAGTCCTTTTTTGCACCGTGAGGTTAGCGCACGAGTGCAGCGAGTGTGATAAATACAGTGCAAAAAAGGACTACTTTAGTCACGGATAGGCGTGACTCAAGTGCGGGCTTAGGTCACACCATGCTATAATTATTTTTGATACTCGGTGCGTAAAGTACTACTTTTACACACGCTTATTGTTTTTCATTATACGGCAGTAGTTGTGTTGGCTTTTTATCCGTGAATTTCAACTGTCGGCGCAGCTTCTTCGCAGAAGCTTGTGTAGTTATCCTTTCGCTTATGAGGGACTTACAGGTGAATTTTGGGGAAGGAAGCCCTGCGGCTCCGCCTTCTCATTTTGGCTACTACACTGAGAGAATTTTGGGGTCGCTGCAGTCGTCAGTACCCCTATAGCATCCAATATTGGTGCAACATTGCTCCAATATTGCTTTGTCATATTCCCCATATTCGCCAATATTCCCTCAACATTTTTATATATGGATGTTATATTGGAGCTATGTTGCAGCAATCCGTGATTTCCGTTTCACCATTGCTTTTTTAAAATGATGAGTCAGGCTCTCTGTCATAGCAATATTGCAGCAATATTGAGCCAATATTTCTCAACACGAAAGGAATATTATTTTTAAAATTATATTTTTATGCTGGTTTTTCTAATGACTTGCAATATTGTAAGAATATTTGTATAATATATATGAACACTGGAAGAATGTTCCCGTTTGGCCTCTGATTGTTGGAGCAATATTGCCTCAATTTCCAAAATACATTACTGAATTTCCCCTTAAGGGGAATGTCGCGAATATGTCAAAGCAATATTGAGGCAATATTGCTCCAACAATCAGTTGCCAAACGGGAACATTCTTCCAGTGTTCATATATATTGTACAAATATTCTTGCAATATTGCAAAGTCATTAGAAAACCCAGCATAAAAATATAATTTTAAAAATAATATTCCTTTCGTGTTGAGAAATATTGGCTCAATATTGCTGCAATATTGTTGTGACAGAGAGCCTGTCTCATCATTTTAAAAAAGCAATGGTGAAACAGAAATCACGGATTGCAGCAACATTGCTCCAATATAGCATTCATATATAAAAGTGTTGAGGGAATATTGGCGAATATAGGGAATATGACAAAGCAGTATTGTAACAATGTTGCTCCAATATTGGATGCTATAGGGGTACGTTCAGCAGACCCACCGTTCGTTTCGCGCAGCAGCTCTACCGAATTTGGGATAGCTGGTGTCCTAAACCGCGAGACGTCTGCTGTCTTTTATTTTCCCGTACTACACTAGCACAGCAAAAAAAATAGGAGAGCAGTTGTCCCGTGATTTTCGTATAGCAGCAATGCCAAAAAGAGGCGAATGTTGTGCTTTTAGAGGGCATCAGCCGTACCAAAACAAAGGACAACTCTTTGTGTACATTTAAGAAAGCAGCCGTACTACCTAGTACAGCAGCGCTCTCAAAATTCTCTCAGTGTATTATTGGTAGCTGATCCGCGAATGAAAAAGCTTGCCTCCCCCTCCCCCACACTCTTGCAACTCTTGCACTATTTTGAAATTTCAAAACATACTGCTTCTGCTATGCTATACACTCGGAGTCCCGTACATTACTCGGAGATTTGTTGCCGTCTAGCCGGGCAAGTGCAGAGAACAAGTTATTATGTCTAGTGCCTTTTTTAATTGTGGTGCAGTTTTGATTTCATTGAAAATGCCGACTTATATTGATGAATTCAGATTATCCTGGAAATTATCAGATAAAATTATTGGTCTAAAAACTATTATGCAGGAGAATGATTACATGAACAAGAGTGCAGAAGATTTAGAAAATAGTGAGACCATCAACCATTTAATCAAATATGGAATGAAATATAAAAACGTTAACGATGCGAATGCGACAAAAATTAAGAAATTCATTGGGGAACCTAAGGAATTTTTAAAAAAACCAATGCAATTAACAACAGGATATCACGCCGTCGCATATTATCTAGCGAAGTAAGTAATTATAGTATATTACGATACATGTGACTTAAATGGCCCATTATTGCACGTCGTGATGTTAGCGCCCGAGCGTAGCGAGGGTCTAACCCATCATATCAGAACGATATTATTCTGGAACAAATAAGGACATATTCTAGGAATTTCGAGTCGCGCTCGCATTCTTCCGACACACACACGTATAATATTCTCCGCGCCGCATCGAAATAAAAATAGGTCGTGAAATGCACCCCGCAAAAGCTGCTCCAGAAATGATGTCACTATTACAATAATTCAGACGCCCACTGCGCTCTTTTGCGAAAAAAATGATGGTTTTCTTTTTGTCCTCGGCACGTGCGTGTCATCGAACACGCTCGTGGAGAATTGTGTATCTCCTGCGAGATATGTGAGACTTTTTACCCCCTGAAACGCAAGCTCTTTAAACGCTGATAAAACATTGCTTGTGTATGTGTTTTGACTCTTAAATCCACTTGTACGTTCGGACTCCAAGCAAACTCGCTTTAATTATGGAAAAAATTAGTCGAACCTTTATGTCTACGCGTTTACGAGGAGGAGCCACTTTTCGGAGTATACTTTCAATCGTAGCGCGGGGATCCTCACGGGAGAAAAGAAATCTAATAATGTCCGGGGGTCTCTTTAAAAGTTACTCCTCGCCAGGAGAAATGTAATTTTTCTCTTCCTTGAGCACCGCACATGTTTAACCGTCCGGAGCCGCTCGCGTTGGAGGCCTGAAATATTTTTAACGATCCGCCAAAAGCCGCTGAAAACTAGACCTCGCCGATCAACTTCGAGAACGCCTTCACACAGCTGCGCGGGGAGGGCGTGTAGCTCGTAAACAGACTTTTTAGTTCGCTCGCAGAATTAGCGGCGCCCCCCGAGCGGTTATGCACAGATTTAAGGGTATGCCTTATATCGACAAAGTTCTCTTCCTATCGACCACAATATTTTTAATTAAATATTAATTTTTATAAGCTTTTTCTTTAATTGTAAGTGTGGGCGCATAAAGGTAAACTTATTATCTAATTCTCGATCAAATTTCAGATAAATCTATTGGAAAATAAAAACGAAAATTGAAAAACCGCAAGATGTCGTATTTTGGGGTTAATATGATATTATGCGACGTTGCGATTTTTCAAATTTCGTCTTTATGTTCCAATAGATATATTCTATTGAATTTTACCTCGAAATTTTAATGAGAATTTGATAATAAGTTTGTCTTTGTGCATCCACACTTAGAATAAAAGAAAAATCTTTGTAACGTTGTATTTGCTTAAAACCACTAACAGAGTCTAAATAATTATTACTAAGACTCGAGCAAATATTTCGCTAGTATTCTCTCCGTTACTTCTCTATTTGCGGAGCCACGCCACGGCTTGCGACTAGTATCTCGATGAGGGAGTAGCCACGATTCAACAACAACCAACGTTGAATTCCATATACTCCGACACACAATAATACCCACGCTGCTGGACACAATACGTTTCTTATTCGGGCCGCAAAGAGAACAGACACGCACACAGGGAATTGCATACTCGCTAATAAAAACAAACACGTAGGAGATAAAATGGAGTTTATTGAAACTTCAAATCAAGATGGCGGCATCCGCCATTACGCGCCGTGAGAGCGTCTCTTTTGTCTGCGTGGCTCTCGCTGGTCTCCTCTCGTCAACTCCACTACCGAAGCTGTTAAAACAAAATAAGACCCTGGTTCCGAGTGCCCGAGCGAACTGCCCCCGGCTCGCACCCTGAACAATCCTGAATCACGGGCGGGGAAAATGCCACACTCTAGCAGTTCCTTGGTAACCTGAAACTCGACCCTGCAACTCACAACCCGACTTAAGACTGCGCTTCCTGGCGACCTTGGAACTCGACCCCTAATTCACAGCTCGACCCCCGACGCAACAGCCGACACGACCCAAAACCTCTATCGCAACTCTTCACTCGGCCGACGACGAAACTCTCAGCACACCACAGCTCGACTCGTACAACTCCTCCGCCCCAACCTGGAACTGTGTCAGCTCGGCGAGAGAGAGAAAGCAAACGAGACTCGGCTAGTCAAGTTTGAGATCGGCGCACGCATCCGCGCAAGGGTTGCGAGAGTCTGTTTTAGATTATAACGTATTTGATTTTAACATTTCTGATATTAGTTAGTAAGGCTCGAGTCTATAAAGTTAATAAAGTTTACACGTGTTTATTATACTTGCGAGCCCCGTTCATCTCCATTCCTCCCTTATCTACGCCCTTTCTAGAATTGGAGCAGCGTCTGTCAAGTCAGAGCAGACAAGGTAAAGCGTAATTCAGAGCAGCACCGGTCCCGGTACAAACGGCGGCCGTCGTGCGCTCAAATATTGGTGACTCCGAAAAGTGAATCAACAAGTGAAAAGATAAAGTGAACTAAATGAACTTGCCCGAGAGTGAAAAATGGACTAGCCCGCGAACGCAAAATGGACTCGCCCGTGAACGCAAAATGGACTCGCCAGTCAACGCAAAATGGACTCGCCAGTGAACGCAAAATGGACTCGCCCAGAGTTAAGCAAAAAAACCTCCGGCTATACGAAGTAGCTGCCTTCGTATCTCTCAGCAAGACCATCTGCGAGTGGTCATGCCCATACTGAGGAAGCGGCAGCACGAGAGGGCAACAATCTCGACGCCACGAGTGCCTCCCAAAAAGCAGAAAAGACCGAATAAGCCCGTGGAGAGCCCGAACGCGGAATCCCCAGCAGGAACGGATGATTCGCTCGCCTTTGAAGACGCTCCCACGCTATTTTCGCGCGTCGGCCCGGTTACCACTATTCGCTGCCCCCGTCTATCTCTCACTTTCGTCTATGCCTATACGCTACACGCTGGCCGGCTGCTATTCTCTCTCTCCCTCCCACTCTATCATCCGCGCCGCGGCCCGTACTCGTATAGGTACTGTACGCGCTGGTCGGCTGCGACTCTCTCTCCCTTCTACTCACAGCACTATCAGCTCGCCCTCTCTCTCCTCGGCGCGCGCGCCGATAGTTGCGCGTAGCCTACACTATCGTCCGTCGGCTGCTCGTCTGTTCTCTCTCTCTCGCGTATGTTACGTCTCTCTCTCCGCGCCTCTCTCTCTCTCTCTCCGCACTGCTCTCACGACCGCGCTCCGGGTTGCGCGACTCCCCCGTGCGCACGATCCCCCTCCTCGACCCTCGCTCTCTGCGCGTTCTCTCGACCCGGCAATGATACTGTATGCTTGTGTGTATGTCTTGCTGATCATCCTCCACGCTGGCAATAACAGCAGGACAGCGCTCACGAAACAAGTGTTCGCATTCTGCCAGCGCCGAGCAAGCAGTTACATGTGACTCTGTCACATCTTATAACAATTAATATTTAATTAAAAACATTGATGTCGGTACGACAGATAACTCTATCGGTATAAGGCATCCCCTTAATATATGCGGAATGTTCCGGGAAAGGCGAGTGCACGATGATTTATCAACGACGGTTGACGAGTTAAATTTTTAACGGAGACACGCATGCAGAAGATCCGCCGTAATGTACGACACGTACTATCCGCACAACGTGTTTAGCGTGCTATCTATGTATCCTACACGTCGAAATTTTTATCTCTTATATCAGCGTGTATCAGTGTTAAAAAGTTTATACCGGTTTACAAGGGGAGTATCAATCCACCGATAAACCAGCGGATGCACGGTGGTAAATTTCTCAAAGATTATTGACATCGTTGTTGTATTGCAAAAATTTTACGAGCGTACTTGAGGCTCTTTTCGTCTATTAGGCGCGAAATAACAAAGTTTATGCGCATAATTTTTATCAAACGCGATGCGGCATTTAAGGCGAAATATTGGCTCACCGCGCGGCGAGAGAGAGAGAGAGAGAGAGAGCGAGAGACAGAGAGAGAGAGAGAGACAGAGAGAAAGGGTGTGGAAATGATCACGTTTCTACTATGTAAATAAACCATTAAAAAAAATTTTCGCCTGCGCAGAAATTCAAAGTGAAAGCCGTGTACACGAGATTTTGAAACGCACACAGCGGCAAAATTAAAAAAAAAATCTGAACGAGAAAAATAAAACTACGCTTATTTATTATATTTTACGAGTACTCTCCTTCGCGTGTAGCTTCACTTAAACTAGAATTTTGAAGTGTTCCACTTTCGTGACATGTTCCAGCGCACGGGATTTTACATGTGTGATGCGTGTAGCTACATTAAAACTACATTTCGCCATGTGCGTTGTCGGTTATAATTACGCGATGCGCAGTTCGTCTTCGTCTCGCGCGCTTTTTGTAATGTCAAATTAAACGTACATAAAAGAGCTCGTTTTTAACGAAAGTCGACACAGCATACCTAATAAGCTCCGATGTGATTTCGTCCGGAAAAATCCAGCGGTGCATGCCGAAAGCACTCAAGACCGGAGCCCATGAAAATGCATGAAAGAAAATGAATTTTCATGCCGAAATGAAAATGCATCCCGCCGGCAACACAAATTTTCTGCCATTATACATATTCTATGGTCACCGTTGTACACGTATTTAAATTAATGTTGTCTTCTTTTTAATACAGATACCAATCAGTATTTCATACTATACCGTCTCTGGGGAGTATCGGGAATGCCCGAGCAAAAGAGCTTGCAGGCGAAATCTGGGGCACGCAAGATAAATGGAGAGACATAAAAAATTGTTGCGGTTTAGTTCGTACGAACGAAACCGTCGAACAGTTTCAAAGGAACAAATTCCGAAAAAGTGGAAAAAAAGTGCTTCTCAAATTTTTACGAGAACAACTGTAAGTTAACGTTTCTTTGGAAAAGGACATTTTTATTAGTTTTTCATTAATTTTTCTTATATGAATTTGTTACAGAGTATTGAAAAGCCAAAATTTGTTCGAGCAAAAAGAAAAAAGCTTAAACATTATTGAAAAATCAGTGGAAGACTTCAAACAACTTCCAGCTGAGGAAATTTTTAAAAATATTGATGAACTATGCACGCAAAGAATCACACAAGAATCAAAGTGATAGCGCAGCGGATACGTTGCGCCGCTAGCGCTTTGATGGACGTTGCGTTATTAAATTATGAGTAAGTAATCTCATAATTCCAGTAATTTAAAAATCATGTACTTTCACTTTTAACCCTTGACAGTGGCAGCACAGTCTCCTTGATGGACGACATCATGAACGGCACGCCAGCCGCAGATTCCCGCGCCAAACTCCGCTCTGCATCCCACGCTTCTAGCTCAATAAAGACGTTGATGAGAACTCCAGGCTGCAAGGCTAATATGGGGTCAAAAATCCTCAACGCAAGGGACAAGGATACGGCAGAGAAGGTCGTAGAAGAGACCAGGATCCATCCTGAGACGAGCTTACAGGCGGGTTTAACGGGTATGTTGAATGTGTAGAATAAAAAGTTCATACTTTTGATTTATGAATTAATAAATACAACATTATGTCTTTTATTGTGCCTGGCTCTTCCTCGGAACCAGCGCCGACCGTCGTACCGAAGGCGTCGTCCGCTACCGCCAAGAAATTCACCGTTTCTTCGCCGGGCAAGAAACTGACCATGGCCAATAGCACCCGATCCGGTAGTGGTGAAAAAGAGATGGAGATGTCGCCCGGCTCTTCTCCGGAACAAGTACTGGATACCGACCACGGAAGAAAAAGAATTACGTCGCCTACTCCGCAAGTGCTAGCATGTGCATCATTGTCGGAGGCAAAAGACGCGAAAAAGTGAGCAAAAAAAGATAAATCCAGAAGCAATATAACTTTATTGAATTATAATATAAAAAAAAATTGTCGGTTTCCACGCAGCTTATTTGCCTAGCGCGTATCCTCCCACACCTTTATTTTTCCTTTCCTGTTATTACATCATAACCTATACATTTCCTGAGAGCCCCTCTTTTCTATAAACTGTTTTTTCCATAACTTTCATCCATTCCGCATTCGCCCAGGGTTATGTCTGTGGGGCGGGGAAAACCTATTGACAAACCATGTGGGATAAATCCTAATTAGGAAAACCCCGGGATGGTCGGTTATCGGAATAATTCAGTTTGGATGTCCGCCGTCGATATATTTTATTAACATTATAACATTGGATGTTTTTCATTAACTTTTCTGTATATTATATATATAATATATATATGAAGGCATTTATAAAGTTTCTGTGAAAATTCATGGACATTTCGTAAGCTCAAGCCTGGAAATACGCATTGCTATAAACATTAGCCGTCGTATCATGAAGTTGCCGCTTGCTAGCTAGAGTTCGTTATTCCAAACAATTCCGTTCTCTTAATTCCTATTCCTTGAACGTCTGGTAAATCGTCTGTCCGGTTGTAAAAACCGATTTTTAATTCTCAGTTATAAATTCATTTATAGTGATTTCCACGATAACGTGAACGTGATAACCAAACTTTCAATATATTTGGAAAAAATAGGTTTGCTATTTTTTTTATTATTCGCCCTGCGTTAATTTTGACTGAGCTATTGCTTTCCTCGAGCCCGAAAACCCTTAGATCCGTGACCTTCCTGACTATTTTGTAATTTGTCTGGGAAAAAATCTAATATCCGGATAGTTTGGGTCACGCGGTATATATATATATATCCGGATATTAGATTTTTTCCCAGACAAATTACAAAATAGTCAGGAAGGTCACGGATCTAAGGGTTTTCGGGCTCGAGGAAAGCAATAGCTCAGTCAAAATTAACGCAGGGCGAATAATAAAAAAAATAGCAAACCTATTTTTTCCAAATATATTGAAAGTTTGGTTATCACGTTCACGTTATCGTGGAAATCACTATAAATGAATTTATAACTGAGAATTAAAAATCGGTTTTTACAACCGGACAGACGATTTACCAGACGTTCAAGGAATAGGAATTAAGAGAACGGAATTGTTTGGAATAACGAACTCTAGCTAGCAAGCGGCAACTTCATGATACGACGGCTAATGTTTATAGCAATGCGTATTTCCAGGCTTGAGCTTACGAAATGTCCATGAATTTTCACAGAAACTTTATAAATCCCTTCATAATACGAATGATATGCTATTTCTAATTACCAATGTGTCTTATAAAATTCATTAGATTATGTCGCATATCGTGGGTTATACATATGTCAATGATAATGTTTACAAATACGACAGTGTCCAAAATGCATAAGAGATGGCGCCTCTGGCTTGCACATTCCACCGCCGTGCCGTATCGTCCGTGGACTACTCACCGTTACTATGTTAATGTTGGGAATAGGTATGCTGGAAAAAGCCAAATGACCTTTATTCATAATTTGTCAAAATCGATGTTAGTTATTTTTCACTTCTTACAGCGTTACGTACTTATATTTTTCCTTACAGCGGATAAACGAACTTTCCATACTTCTTGAGTTTTTACCGTTTTTACGTCAGAGAGAAATTTTTTATAGTATTGTTCTAATACTAATAGTACATATACATCGAGGGGGTGGGGGATAACTTGAATATAACGATGCATTTGTATCAGTTACGCATACTTTCATGCACTTTCGAAAGTGGCGTACCCAAAAGTCCCGCATGCAAAAGTACCGCATGAACGAATGAGATTTTGCGTAGCTTAGCAGCCGCACAGTAGTGTATGTTTTACTGTTCATTACAATAGCAGCTAAGCCGCCTTTATTTATAAGGAATTCCATGCTTCCTTAACCCTTTCCCTACCCCAAAATCGTCGAAAATTTTTTTTGGCACACCTATCGAACAAGAATTTTTGTACTTGTTATACCATACATAGAAAGAAAAAAGTCCAACTAACGAAAAACGTGGGTTGACATTTTTTTTCCAAAAATCGATTTTTTCGATATCGTGTAAAAATTACATTTTTTTCAAATACCGACAATTTTTCCATGAAAAATGATATAGAAAATCTGAAAAAGAGAATTAAAGTAGAGAATGAGACATATAATTAGCTTTTCTGAAAATTAAAAAATGTTGATTCCTTCAAAAGTTACGTAACTTTGAAGATGAGGTTAAAATACAGAAATACTACGCCGCTGTATGAAAATCCTATTTTTTACGATTTCCACCGTTTTATAATTGCATTTTCTGTAAAACGGGTTTTCACAACTTATTTTTACGCCGCTGTCCCGGGCACAGAGTGACTGACAATGGCGAGCGTTGTACCATCACCGAACGCCCGGCGTTTCTTCGTACTGCTCCTTCCAAGTTTTGTACAAATTCTGATAAAGTTATGCCGATAATTGAATGAAATACTACCAAAGTTTTAATAAAGCTCCTCAAAAGTGAAAGTTTAGTAGTTCTGCCAAAGCTTAAAGAAAGCTTGCTAAAGTTTGGATAAAGTTTCTCCGACGTGAAAGTTTACATGAAGTTTTGCTAAAGTTTTGATAAAGTTTCTCCGAAGTGAAAGTTTACAGAATGTTTTTCCAAAGTTTAGATAAAGTTTTGCTAAACTTTGGATAAATATTCTCAGAAGTAAATACGTAGAAGTTTTGCCAAAGTTTAAATAAAGTTTAGCTAAAGTTTGGATAAAGTTTGTCAGAAATAGAAGTTTTAGAGTATGTTTTGTCAAAGTATAGAGAAAGTTATCCTAAAGTTTAGATAAAATTTCTCAGAAGTGAAAGTTTACAGGAAGTTTGCCAAAATTTAAAGAAAGCTTGGATAAAGTTTGTATAAACTTTCTTCAAAGTGAAAGTTTAGAGAATCTTTTGCCAAAGTTTAGAGAAAGTTATGCTAAAGTTTGGACAAAGTTTGGATAAAGTTTCTCCGACATGAAAGTTTTGTGGAAGTTTAGCCAAAGTTTAGATAAAGTTTTTTCAAAGTTTGGATAAAGTTTGGATACAATTTCTCCAATGTTAAAGTTTAGAGAATGTGTTGCCAAAGTTTAAATAAAGTTTTTCTAAAGTATGGATAAAGTTTGGATAAAGTTTCTCCAAAGTGAAAGTTTAGAGAATGTTTTGCCAAAGTTTAGATAAAGTTTTTCTAAAGTTTTGGTAAAGTTTGCATAAAGTTTCTCCGAAGTGAAAGATTAGAGAATTTTTTGCCAAAGTTTAGAAAAAGTTTTGCTAATATTCGGATAAAGTTTCTCCAACATGAAAGTTTTAAGGAAGTTTTGCCAAAGTTTAGGTAAAGTTTTGCTAAGGTTTAGATCAAGTTTGGATTGTTTCTACGAAGGAAAGTTTAGAAAATGTTTTGCCAAAGTTTAAAGAAAGTTTTGTTAAAGTTCGGATAAAAGTTCTCCGACATGAAAGTTTTGAGGAAGTTTTGCCAAAGTTTAGATAAAGGTTTGCTAAAGTTTGGATTAAGTTACTGTGAAATGAAAGTTTACATGAAGTTTTGTCAAAGTTTAAGTTGCAAGACTTTAAGCCATACTATTACTTAGACTTCTTGAAAATCTTTAGCTAGACTTTACGTGAGACTTTTAGCCAAACTTTAAGCGAGACCTTAAGCTAGATTTTTAGCAAGACTTTTAGCCAGACTTTAAGCCAGACTTTTAGCCAGACTATAAGCCAGACTTTAAGCCAGTTTTTAAGCTAAACTTTTAGCAAGACTTATAGTCAGACTTTAAGCCAGACTTTAAGTCAGACTTTAAGCTAGTTTTTAAGCCAAACTTTTAGCAAGACTTATAGTCAGACTTTAAGCCAGACTTTTAGCCAGTCTTTAAGCCAGACTTTTGGTCAGTCTTTAAGCCAGACTTTTAGCAAGATTTTTAACCAAACTTTAAGTCAAATTTTAAACCAGAGTTTTAGCCAGACTTAAAGCCAAACTTTTAGTTGATCTTTAAGCCAGACTTTTAGCTAGACTTTTAGCCAGTCTTTTAGCGATACTTTAAGCCAGATTTCAAGCCCGACTTTTAACCAGACTTTAACCTACATTTTAAGCCCGAATTTTAGTTATATTTGACTTTAGGCTACACTTTAAAACAGACTTTAAGATAAAAATTAGATACAGATATTTTATTGAAAAATTAGAAGAACTTTCGGGAAACTTTATGAAAACTTTCTTAAAACTTTGCCTAAACTTTATCTCAACTACGCAAAAACTTGGAAGGCATACGTTTTCCAAAACCTATAGCAGTTCTGTCAGAATTACCTTTACTAACTTTTGCAAAACGTCTGTAAGACTTTGTAAAAGTACTGCTGAAGTTAATAAAAGTTTTTCAAGGCGTGCGCAAAACTTTGTATCAGATATCCCAAAAATTTGCAAATATTTGCTGAAAGTTTGCCTAACATCGACTTAAGTAAGCATAAGCTTTCCCGAAATTACATAAGCTTTACCAGAATTTTAGTGAGAAACTTTGCCCTCAGAAAACATTTAATAATTCAGTTACACGTAGCTATCTATTTATGTATAAATAAAGGTGGCTTAGATGCTATTGTAATGAACAGTGATACATACACTACTCTGCGGCTGCTAAGC
Source organism: Torymus aiolomorphi (assembly GCA_036365515.1). Classification (NCBI taxonomy): domain Eukaryota; kingdom Metazoa; phylum Arthropoda; class Insecta; order Hymenoptera; family Torymidae; genus Torymus; species Torymus aiolomorphi. Next base: position 213,277,848 of record CM070874.1, read on the forward strand.
AGTGCAAAATCTCTTTCATACGCGCCGTACTTTCGTCAAACTTTCGCTAACCTTTGGAGAAACTTCATCTAAACTTGCACTTAGACAAACTTTATCCAAACTCGCAAAACTTGATCCAAACATTCGCAATACTTTCTATGGGGGAAATGTAGAATTATTTTAATAATTTATTTCCAATATATGGACAATTTGGATAAAGTTTGTCTAAAGCGAATGTTTATACAAAGAATCTCCGAAGTTTAGCGAAAGTTTTGGTAAAGTTTTACCATACACTTTGCCAGACTTTCAGCCACACTTTCAGCCAGACTGTAAGCTAGACTTTAAGCCAGACTCGTTTATCCGTTGTAAGGAAAAATATAAGCTCGTTACGCTATAAGAAGTGAAAAATAACTAACATTGATCTTGACAAATTATGAATAAATCTCATTTGGCTTTTTTCAGCATATTCCCAACATTAACATACAGCAACGGTGAGTAGTCCGCGAATGATATAGCACGGCGGTGGAATGTGCACGCCAGCGGCGCCATCTCTTAGGAATTTCGGGCACTGTCGTATTTGTAAACATTCTCATTGACATGATATGTATAACCCACAATATGCGAGATAATCTAATGAATTTTATATGGCACATTGGTAATTAGAAATAGCACGCCATCGGTATTATGAAGGGATTCATAAAGCTTCTGTGAAAATTCATGGACATTTCGTAAGCTCAAGCCTGGAAATACGCATTGCTATAAACATTATCCGTCGTATCATGAAGTTGCCGCTTGCTAGCTACAGTTCGTTTTTCAGAGCGATTCTGTCCTCATAATTCCTGTTCCTCGAACGTCTGGTAAATCGTCTTTCCGGTCGTAGAAACCGATTTTTAATTCTCAATTATAAATTCATTTATAGTGATTTGGAGGTCGGACAAAGGCACTATGGTCTTTAAATTTAATAAACTTCGATACATGATCGTGATAACCAAACTTTCAATATATTTCGAAAAAATAGTTTTGCTATTTTTTTTATTATTCGCCGTACATTAATTTTGACTGCGCCATTACATTCCTCGGACCCGAAAACCCTTAGATCCGTCACCTTCCCGAACATTATGCAATTTGTCTGGCAAAAAATCTAATCTCCGAATAGTTTGGGTGTCACGCGGTATATATAATATCATAATTTACTATATTTTATTAATTAATAATCAATTAATTTTTATATAGATTAAAGATAGCGCACTGGACCGACATTTATGAAGAAGGAGAGGTAGTAATCATAAAATATGGAAAACACCCATGGTGGCCATCTATCATCAAAGACAAAATGTTTAAGAAAAATGAAGAAGGATTGTTGTTTTAGATATAGTTAAACAAAACTTTTTCCTATTTAATATTTTCACGTAAATCAACTCCCGACGACTTAGACTTATAAAAACGATTTTAAACGCCAAAATATACATAATATAGACGATTTTTGCTTATCGTACAAAGAATTGATTTCCAATAGATTTCTTAAATACAAAGGATATAGATATCATTTAAATACCATTAGATATTGCAGAAAGGAAAGAAAGAAATTTATTTAAAATCTTTAATAAGAAAAATATAAAAAAGTTCTCTTTAACCGACTTTGACAATCTGTATGAAAATATAACGCAAAATAAAAAAAAACGCAATTTCAAAAAGCACGGAATTTAGCAAAGAAAATGGAATAAAGAAGTATTGGGTATACAAATAAGTTTCCGCCGTTTTCAAGAGATGGCTCCACCGACAAGATTACTTTGAAATCATCAGATGTAAAATGTCACATAGAAAGTTTGGACACCTGGCAAGAATATAACCTTAAAATACTATTGACTTTGTATTGGCAGTATATGCTGCTTTGAGTGAGAGAAGTTGTCGTGAGTGGTTTCAAAAGTTTAAAAACGGCGAGTTTGATGTGGAAGATAAAGAACGCGAAGGAAGGCCAGTCAAGTTTGAAGACGCTGAGTTAGAGGCATTATTGGACCCAGACTCATGCCAAACTGAAGAGCAGCTCGCAGAAAGCTTGGGAGTGACTCAACAAGCGATTTCACTCCGTCTCAAGACCATTGGTATGGTACAAAAGCAAGGAAATTATGTTCCGCGTGAACTGAAACCCAGAGACGTCGAGCGCCGTCTTTTCACGTGCGAACAACTTCTCCAAAGACAAAGTCGAAAGGGTTTTTTGCATCGAATAGTGACGGGGGATGAAAAGTGGATCTACTACGACAACCCAAAGCGTAAGAAATCATGGGGTAAGCCCGGCCATGTACCAACTTCAACGGCGAAACCGAATATTTATGGCAAAAAGTTAATGTTGTGCATTTGGTGGGATCAGCGGAGTAATCTATTACGAGCTACTCCAGCCTAACGAAACTATCACTGGAGAATGTTATCAACAGCAACTGTTGCAATTGAGCAGAGAATTGAAGCTTAAATGCACCCAATATGCCAAAAGACATGACAAAGTGATTTTTTAGCACGACAACGCTCGGCCACATGTTGTAAAAGTCGTCAAGGATACTTTGGAAGCTTTACAATGGGATGTCTTACCCCACCCGCCGTATTCACCAGACATTGCTCCTTCGGACTACCACTTGTTCCGGTCGCTGGCTCACGCCCTGGTCAAGTAGCACTTCACTTCTTACGAAGAAGCCAAAAATTGGATCGATTCATGGGTAGCCTCAAAAGATAAAGAGTTTTTTCGACGTGGCATCCGAATGCTGCCAGAAAGATGGCAAAAAGTAGTAGCCAATGACGGATAATATTTTGAATAAAATGTAACGTATATTTTTTTTACAATAAATTGATAATTTTTATGAAAAAACGGCGGAAACTTATTAGTATTTACAATAATTTTAATGGATCTGATGATTTATTTTAAACCTTAACCACATAATATTATAATTTTATCTATAACATATAAATGCATACACACCAATATACGTATAATTTTTTTTTTTCTCACAGTCTCTAAGTAATTATTATTAACAAGCGTACGATTTTATTGATCGATGGAATGAACGACGTATGTACGATCTTACCTGATTCTCGGCGAGCCGAGATCCAGGAACAATGGATGAAAAAGCTTCACTTGTATTCTTTCTTTGTTATTACTTATATATTTATAATATATGAAATATAATTCAATTTTTAATATTTTGAGAAGAAAATGTACTGAGGTCAGTTAAAAGAACAATAGAGATTAATAGTTAAAAGAACTTAAATCGGTTTTTTCTAATCTTCCCAGATCTCGGTTGCCGAGAATCAGGTAAATCATCAGGCAACGAATTTTGCCAATGAAACGCGTCGCTTCTCTTTGCAAATACCAATGCTTAATCTATATGCGAAAGGAGAAAAATGTGATGCAATATATACTTAAACAAACGGATTTATTTGGTATTATTGTCTTTATAACTGTACTGATTTCATCCAATTTCCACAATTCGGCGACCGAATTTTGGGAGTGCTGTCTAAGGTTGTATTGACTATAAGACGAAAATAGTGGCATGATATTCCAAATTTGATAGTCATTAAATATCATAAATATAGAGAGGTATGCAAAATTTCAGAAGCTTAAAAAGAATAGTTATGGAATTACTGCAATTTCAATTTAACATTAGCCGTATGGGAATTCGCTAAATTAGCAACTAAATTAAAAAAAACAATAGATGCAATAGTGTAATAGATTTTAAAGTTTGTGTAAACGTCAATGTATGTTAGATAAACAAGTTCTATTTTGTAAAAGGTTCCCTTCGAGAATATTTTTTGAAATATAACATAAAAACTGTCAAATCAGACGTAAAGTCATACCAAAAAGTGAAAAAAATGAGCATTGAAGTGTTCTAAAATCGAAGTAAAATTTTCTTTACAGTTCTCAAAAACGTTTTACATATTCGTTTACTGTTAGTACTGTGGAATATTACTGTTTTTGACAAATTATACGACTAAACTATTTGTCTTAAATTTTTTAATGAGATCTTACGGCCAATACAACGGTAAGTCCCAAAGTCCTGTCTAAGTCTCGTCGGTCCACGGGTACTTTTCATTATATATATATATATAAACTTGTATAACGTTAGTTCCCAGGAGCCCATGTTACTGTATACTTATACGTGACTAAAGAAATAATGTCTCTTATGGGGGCCGATGTCCTCAAAACTGACGTTAAACATATGTAGATTCAGGGACTGTCCCCAAAACTAACAAATGTCCCCGAAACCAACGTTAAACATCTGGAATGTCCTGGAAACTAACATAAAACATATATATATATATATATATATATATATATATATATATATATATATATATATATATATATATATATATATATATATATATATATATATATATATATATATATATATATATATATATATATATATATATATATATATATATAAATATATGAAACGCTAGTTATGCAGACACTTTCCGAAATTTAAATAGACTTATGCAGACAGAGACCGACTTATGCAGACGTCAGCATAAGTAGAGGGATTATTTCTTTAGTCACGCTAGACTTGTGCAGACACTCGTATAAACGGTACTACACTTATGCAGACAGGTCACGTGGTCTTATACATTGGTGTCAGCATAAGTCGATGTTCATATGATTATATATATATATATATATAAATATATGAAACGCTAGTTATGCAGACACTTTCCGAAATTTAAATAGACTTATGCAGACAGAGACCGACTTATGCAGACGTCAGCATAAGTAGAGAGATTATTTCTTTAGTCACACTAGACTTGTGCAGACACTTGTATAAACGGTACTACACTTATGCAGACAGGTCACGTGGTCTTATACATTGGTGTCAGCATAAGTCCATGTTCATATGATTATATATATATATATATATATATATATATATATATATATATATATTATTGAACCGTGTCCGTACAATAATATTTGTACGCGATTAATCGTAAAAATCCTAGCAGAAATATATTCTATAAAAAAGATATGAAAATGTATAAATCGGCTACCGAAATTCGCCAATACCGACTCTCGCACAAATGTTGTTGCCCCTTCAACAACATTTGTATGAGAGTAATCGTTAAAAGAACTTAAAGCTTTTTGTTCTACTATTCCCAGATCTCGGTCGCCAAGTATCAGGTCAATCATCAGGCAACGAATTTTGCCAATGAAACGCGTCGCTTCTCTTTCCAAATACCAGTGTTAACTGATTAATCTACATGCGGAAGGAGAGAAATGTGATGCAATTATACTTAAGGGGATGCCATACTTGATTTTAAAGAATAAAACTACTTTATCATAGGAGTATGGCGGTAATGTACAAAAAGTTGACGTTAGGTGGCGTTGCGCACACATTCCGTTATGGCGTGTTTCCGACCGGAGTTGACACAGTAAACAAGCGTTTTCTACATATTTTGAGGCGCAGAATTCAAATTTGGTGGTTTCCAGGCTAAAAAACGGTGAATTTGTCACCAACAATTTTATTTAAAAAATTGCTCTTTTTATAAGATGTAAATTTAGAATAAAACTAATATTTCATTTTAAGGAAAAAAAAATACTTTGAAATAATGTATCATGCTTTGGTAAACACAAAAACAGTGAATTGCCATATAATTGTTAATAACAAATAAACAGATCATTTATTCTGATTGGTTTACTGAGACATTATTTCAACGTATTTTTTTTTTCTTAAAATAGAATGACGTTTTTTTTTATTCTGAATTTAAATATATAAAAAAAAGCAAATTTTTTGGACAAAATTATTAGTACCAAAATAAATGACCATTTTTAAGCTTAAAGACAAATCCAAATTCTGCGCCTAAAAGTACGTAGAAGAACGTTTCGTTACCGAGGCAATTCCAGATGCTTAGACAGAGCTCCCTGAGCACTGAGACTAATTGCCTACTAATGTGAGAAGCCGAGCTGAGAATTATTCCTGTTATTCTTGAAATTTTTTTGTACATGATCTACTATATCCTCTTGACTAAAATAATCCTCTTGGTTTATATACTTGTCTTAATTAAAAAATTATGAAAAAATCCTCTTGATTAATAAAATCCTCTTGATTGAAAATGTTTTCTTGATTAAAAAGTCCGTTTGATTAAGAATATCCTCTTGATCGAAAATATCCTTTTGATTGATAAAATCCTCTTAAACAAAAAAAATCCTCTCGGTTGTCAAAGTCCTCTTTATTTACAATCCTTTTAATTGATAAAATCGTCTTGATTGGCAAAGTCCTCTTGATTTACAATCGTCTTGATTGATAAAATCCTCTTGATTGGCAAAGTCCTCTTGATTTACAATCCTCTTGATTGGCAAAGTCTTCTTGATTGACAATCCTCTTGAATGGCAGTCCTCTTGATTGACAGTCCTCTTGCTTACAATCCTCTTGATTGACAGTCCTCTTGCTTACAGTCCTCTTGATTGACAGTCCTCTTGCTTACAGTTCTCTTGCTTACAGACCTCTTGATTGACAGTCCTCTTGATTGACAGTCCTCTTGATAACACTAACTGCACTTGAAAATGCAAGCAAAGTGGTCTCATCTTTTGTGTACAGTTTACGCGTTACCAAAGTCCTCGAGCACGGGTCCAGCGCTGAGAATCGTTGCTTGACCCCGCGAGCGGGTGAGCCCTTCTGGCTCAGGGTGGTGAGATGATGGAGCAGAAAATTCGTTCACTCGATCTTACCGGAGCCGCTCTCGCCACTTATCACAATGCACTGATTCTTCTTCTTCTTGAGCACGCAGTGATATGCCGCGTAGGCTATCGTGGATGTGTGCGGCGATATGTGCGGACCGAGCCTTTGATTCTGATAAAGATTCATATACTTCGGATTATAAATTGGGTAGAATTTGAAGGAGTTCCGGATAATCAGTATGCTGCCTACGTAGGTGTAAATATTGCCGGTGAGGAATCGGCAGCTGGCAGAGATCCGGATACTCCTTATCATGCTGTTGATGCATAAAGCGATTGAATTAGATTGAGGAACTGCGGATCCATGGGAAATCTGCTGTCTGACCACAGGTAGTCAGATGTAAAACCTGAAAGTTTTGCATTTTATTAGTTATGTATTTACTCATACAATTATTTGCACAAAAATTAAAATGTTTTTTGCTTCTTTAAATTAACTGGGCCACAAAAAATTGCTTTTTTTTTTATTAAGGTGGTTCTCCTCGGACTCTCTAGTCAAAGCAGTGCTAAATATAGAAGTTACCTAAAATTAAAAAAAAAACATAGATGTAATGTGATTTATTTATTTAAAATGACAGAGATAGTCAATGTATTATAAATAAAGTGTATTTAACATGACTAAAGTAACTTATTGTAAAATGGCGATATTTTAGAAACTAGATATCGTCACTACAAACATTTTTTATTATTTTTGGAGTAATGTATAGAGACTCATGAAGGGTTTCCATCATAAATAGTATTTCTAAATCTAAAATCAGTAAAGAAACAAAAAAGATTCCGGTAATTTATCAATAGTTGTTTGTAGTGACAACATTTAGTTTCTACAATATCGACATTTTGTGAAAAAAGTTATTCTAGTCATGTTAAATACACTTTATAATAAATAAATCACATTACAACTATGGTTTTTTAATTTTAGGTAACTTCATCATTTAGCACTTATTTTGACTAGGGAGTCGAGCAGAACCACCTTAATGGGTAACGACAATCTAGAAGTCGAAAAAAACGCGATGTCAGTTGGAATCTGGGCGTAGGTATCCTATTGTGTTGGCAGGCAGTAACTTGGTTTCCTCACTGGAAACAAAATTCTATAATTTCCTATGTGTGTTTAGTCTTTTCAAATCTCTTGAGTATTTTGCCATATTTATTGCAGAAGTTTACTGATGTTCTTAGACAATAATCTAGATTATAACTGAAAAAGAAGAAATTATTTGTTATTACAAATTAAAAACGGATAACATTTAATTAAATATAACATCTTTATTTAAATAAAAACAGAATCTTACAATCATTATAAAAGTATTAAAACAGTATTTCAGAAATAAAATTGCTTGTTACAAATATGTGGATAAAAATTGAGAATTAAAATTTAAAATTTTTGGAGTAAAGCCAGATTCTATTTTTATCGATGTAAAAATTGAGCATGGCACCTCCTTCAAAGTCAATGAATCAAACTGACTTTTACAGATTAATATAAATTTTTCATAATTTTTACATGCTCTCAGAATTATGGCTCGACCATGTCTCCTTAAATTGAATATTCTATGCCTTGTATCTTGTCAACATAGCTGTTACAGCAGACCTATAGACCTGTAGATCTTTCGTACAGACTCACACTACACTACATGAAAAGGATCAAAATTCAAAACTTGACAAGAAAATTCATCCGGCTCCTACAATATAAAAGCCACCTGTCAGATTTAGCAGTTGGATTGGCCATTCAATGTTATCGATATTTACTTTCAGGTGATGTGTTCGTACTTAATCCAAAGAATATAAGAATGATAGATATCCGCTTCAGTAATGCATTTCAGACATCTCATGTTCTTTGGAGTTGACGTTATCTTTCTGAAATTACATATAATTTAATAAAAAAATGAAAATATGTAATTTTTCATTTTTAACAGTTCTGAAAAATACACAAGCAGTGTCTTAGCTAAATTTGGAAAATTGCATAATTTCATTTTTTTTAATTAAATTATACCTACTTACAGAAAGATAAAATCAGCTAAGTAATACAAGCGATACCTGAAATACATTATAGAAGCAGATTTCTACCATTCTTATATTCTTTTGGACTAAATACTAAAACACATCACCTCAAAGTAAACATCGACAACACTTAATGATGAGTATACCTGCTAAATCTGACGGAAGGCTTTTATATTACAGAAGCGGGATTAATTCGTCTTTTCAAGTTGTAAATTTCAGCCTATTTAATTAAATGTTTTCTCTTATGAAATCTGAGATTCCGTGTAGTGTGAGTCTGTCCGAAAGATCTCTAGATTTATAGGCCTGCTTGTAATATGGTATTTAATTTTTTCTTTAAGAGAGTATGATTGAATAATAAATCTAGGTACCTGTCAGAATTATGAAAAGTTGACTATAACCTGTAAAAGTCAATTAATGTTTATGAATTATTCATTAACTACTACAATTTAACTGAATTTGGCAGGTTAAAATAACTTTTTCACAATCTTTACATGCACCCAGATTTAATGCTCAACCATGCCCTCAAATTACCTATTTGATGCCTTGCATTTTGTAAACATAGCTGTTCAGCAGAGCTATAGATCTGTAGATTTTATGGACAGACTCACACTTCATTACACGAAAATGGCCAAAATTCAAAACTTGAGAAGAAAATTCATCCAGCTCCTACAATATGAAAGCTACCTGTCAGATTTAGTAGTTGGATTGGTCATTGAATGTTATCGATATTTACTTACAGGTGATGTGTTCGTACTTAATCCAAAGAATATAAGAATGATCGATATCCGCTTCAGTAATGAATTTCAGAGATCTCATGTTCTTTGGAGTTGACTTTATCTTTCTGAAATTACATATAATTTAATAAATAAATGAAAATATGTAATTTTTCATTTTTAACAGTTCTGAAAAATCCACAAGCAGTGTCTTAGCTAAATCTGGAAAATGGCATAATTTCATTTTTTTGTTTTTTTTATTAAATTGTACCTACTTACAGAAAGATAAAATCAGCTAAGAAATACAAGCGATACCTGAAATACATTATAGAAGCAGATTTCTATCATTCTTTTATTCTTTCGGATTAAGTACTAAAACACATCACCTCAAAGTAAACATCGACAACACTTAATGATGAGTATACCTGCTAAATCTGACAGATGGCATTTATATTACAGGAGCGGGATTAATTCGTCTTTTCAAGTTGTAAATTTCAGCCTATTTAATTAAATGTTTTCTCTTATGAAATCTGAGGTTCCGTGTAATGTGAGTTTGTCCGAAAGATCTATAGATTTATAGGCCTGCTTGTAATGTGGTATTTAATTTTCTCTTTAAGAAAGTATGATTGAATAATAAAATCTAGGTATCAGTCAGAATTATGAAAAGTTGACTGTAACCTGTAAAAGTCAATTAATGTTTATTAATTATTCATTAACTATTACAATTTAAAGGATTTTTACAGGTTAAAATAACATTTTCACAATCTTTACATGCACTCAGATTTAATGCTCAACCATGCCCTCAAATTACTTATTTGATGCCTTGCATTTGGTAAACATAGCTGTTCAGCAGAGCTATAGATCTGTAGATTTTATGGACAGACTCACACTTCATTACACGAAAAGGGCCAAAATTCAAAACTTGGCAAGGAAATTCATCCAGCTCCTACAATATAAAAGCCACCTGTCAGATTTAGTAGTTTGATTGGCCATTGAATGTTATCGATATTTACTTACAGGTGATGTGTTCGTACTTAATCCAAAGAATATAAGAATGACAGATATCTGCTTCAGTAATGAATTTCACACATCTCATGTTCTTTGGAGTTGACTTTATCGTTCTAAAATTACATATAATTTAATAAAAAAATGAAAATATGTAATTTTTCATTTTTAACAGTTCTGAAAAATACACAAGCAGTGGCTTAGCTAAATCTGGAAAATTGCATAATTTCATTTTTTTTTTTTTTTTTATTAAATTATATCTACTTACACAAAGATAAAATCAGCTAAGAAATACAAGCGATACCTGAAATACATTATAGATGCAGATTTCTGTCATTCTTATATTCTTTTGGATTAAGTACTAAAACACATCACCTCAAAGTAAACATCGACAACACTTAATGATGAGTATACCTGCTAAATCTGACAGATGGCTTTTATATTATAGGAGCGGGATTAAATATCTTAACGTGTTATCAATGTCATTCTTGTGTATACACAGTACAATATCATCCACATAACGATAATAAAATAGCGGTTTAAATTGTAATTTATTAATACAGTAAGATTCTAAATCATCCATGACTATGTCTGACAGTATTGGACTTATTGGATTACCCATGGCTGATCCAAAAGTCTGTCTATAAAATTTTCCGTTAAATTGAAAGAAATTATTATTTAAGATAAACTTAATAACATGAAGGAATTCAGAACAATTAATGTTAATTTTATTATACAATTGATGCCACCTTCTTTCGATAGCATTACAAACTAAATATTCTGGGACATTCGTAAACAAACTGATTACATCGAAACTTATGATCACTTATATCGAAGTTTATGAATTATTCATTAACTACTACAATTTAACTGAATTTTACAGGTTAAAATAACTTTTTCACAATCTTTACATGCACTCAGATTTAATGCTCAACCATGCCCTCAAATTACCTATTTGATGCCTTGCATTTTGTAAACATAACTGTTCAGCAGAGCTATAGATCTGTAGATTTTATGGACAGACTCACACTTCATTACACGAAAATGGCCAAAATTCAAAACATGACAAGAAAATTCATCCAGCTCCTACAATATAAAAGCCACCTGTCAGATTTAGTAGTTTGATTGGCCATTGAATGTTATCGATATTTACTTACAGGTGATGTGTTCGTACTTAATCCAAAGAATATAAGAATGACAGATATCTGCTTCAGTAATGAATTTCACACATCTCATGTTCTTTGGAGTTGACTTTATCGTTCTAAAATTACATATAATTTAATAAAAAATGAAAATATGTAATTTTTCATTTTTAACAGTTCTGAAAAATACACAAGCAGTGGCTTAGCTAAATCTGGAAAATTGCATAATTTCATTTTTTTTTTTTTTTTTATTAAATTATATCTACTTACACAAAGATAAAATCAGCTAAGAAATACAAGCGATACCTGAAATACATTATAGATGCAGATTTCTGTCATTCTTATATTCTTTTGGATTAAGTACTAAAACACATCACCTCAAAGTAAACATCGACAACACTTAATGATGAGTATACCTGCTAAATCTGACAGATGGCTTTTATATTATAGGAGCGGGATTAATCCGTCTTTTCAAGTTGTAATTTTCAGCCTATTTAATTAAATGTTTTCTCTTATGAAATCTGAGGTTCCGTGTAATGTGAGTTTGTCCGAAAGATCTATAGATTTATAGGCCTGCTTGTAATGTGGTATTTAATTTTCTCTTTAAGAAAGTATGATTGAATAATAAAATCTAGGTATCTGTCAGAATTATGAAAAGTTGACTGTAACCTGTAAAAGTCAATTAATGTTTATTAATTATTCATTAACTATTACAATTTAAAGGATTTTTACAGGTTAAAATAACTTTTTCACAATCTTTACATGCACTCAGATTTAATGCTCAACCATGCCCTCAAATTACCTATTTGATGCCTTGCATTTTGTAAACATAACTGTTCAGCAGAGCTATAGATCTGTAGATTTTATGGACAGACTCACACTTCATTACACGAAAATGGCCAAAATTCAAAACATGACAAGGAAATTCATCCAGCTCCTACAATATGAAAGCCACGTGTCAGATTTAGTAGTTGGATTGGCCATTGAATGTTATCGATATTTACTTACAGGTGATGTGTTCGTACTTAATCCAAAGAATATAAGAATGATAGATATCCGCTTCAGTAATGCATTTCAGACATCTCATGTACTTTGGAGTTGACGTTATCTTTCTGAAATTACATATAATTTAATAAAAAAATGTAAATATGTAATTTTTCCTTTTTAACAGTTCTGAAAAATACACAAGCAGTGTCTTAGCTAAATTTGGAAAATTGCATAATTTCATTTTTTTTAATTAAATTATACCTACTTACAGAAAGATAAAATCAGCTAAGTAATACAAGCGATACCTGAAATACATTATAGAAGCAGATTTCTACCATTCTTATATTCTTTTGCACTAAATACTAAAACACATCACCTCAAAGTAAACATCGACAACACTTAATGATGAGTATACCTGCTAAATCTGACGGAAGGCTTTTATATTACAGAAGCGGGATTAATTCGTCCTTTCAAGTTGTAAATTTCAGCCTATTTAATTAAATGTTTTCTCTTATGAAATCTGAGATTCCGTGTAGTGTGAGTCTGTCCGAAAGATCTATAGATTTATAGGCCTGCTTGTAATATCGTATCAAATTTTCTGTTTAACAGAGTATGATTGAGTAATAAATCTAGGTACCTGTCAGAATTATGAAAAGGTGACTATAACCTGTAAAAGTCAATTAAAGTTTATTCATTATTCATTAACTACTACAATTTAACTGAATTTTACAGGCTAAAATAACTTTTTCACAATCTTTACATGCACTCAGATTTAATGCTCAACCATGCCCTCAAATTACTTATTTGATGCCTTGCATTTTGTAAACATAGCTGTTCAGCAGAGCTATAGATCTGTAGATTTTATGAACAGACTCACACTTCATTACACGAAAAGGGCCAAAATTCAAAACTTGGCAAGGAAATTCATCCAGCTCCTACAATATGAAAGCCACGTGTCAGATTTAGTAGTTGGATTGGCCATTGAATGTTATCGATATTTACTTACAGGTGATGTGTTCGTACTTAATCCAAAGAATATAAGAATGATAGATATCCGCTTCAGTAATGCATTTCAGACATCTCATGTTCTTTGGAGTTGACGTTATCTTTCTGAAATTACATATAATTTAATAAAAAAATGAAAATATGTAATTTTTCCTTTTTAACAGTTCTGAAAAATACACAAGCAGTGTCTTAGCTAAATTTGGAAAATTGCATAATTTCATTTTTTTTAATTAAATTATACCTACTTACAGAAAGATAAAATCAGCTAAGTAATACAAGCGATACCTGAAATACATTATAGAAGCAGATTTCTACCATTCTTAAATTCTTTTGCACTAAATACTAAAACACATCACCTCAAAGTAAACATCGACAACACTTAATGATGAGTATACCTGCTAAATCTGACGGAAGGCTTTTATATTACAGAAGCGGGATTAATTAGTCTTTTCAAGTTGTAAATTTCAGCCTATTTAATTAAATGTTTTCTCTTAAGAAATCTGAGGTTCCGTATAATGTGAGTCTGTCCGAAAGATCTATAGTTTTATAGGCCTGCTTGTAATATCGTATTTAATTTTCTCTTTAACAGAGTATGATTGAATAATAAATCTAGGCACCTGTCAGAATTATGAGAAGTTGACTATAACCTGTAAAAGTCAATTAATGTTTATGAATTTTAAGTTGCTGATCTCAGCTAATGGTAGAGTATTGTAGATAATTATTTTATGAAGCTAATGGCCATATCTACCAGTGAAAGGTGATTTTTTAAAAAATTAAAAAATAAAAAACACCATAATCTTCGACGTTTCGGAGACTTTATTCATATCTCCCTCTTCAGGAATCTATAATTAATAATTTAAGAAATTTAACACACTGTTTTTTTAAAAATAACACAAATATACGACGACTTACAATCCTTAATTACATATCCTAATGTCAAGTAGTTTATGCGGGCAACAATCCGCTCGTCAGTGATTTTAGAAAACAATTTTCACGCTTTATATATTCAAGTAACATTTAAATGTGTAAGTGCGTATCTAATTCACCACTACAACATAAACAATGAAAGAGTGGGAGAAAGGCAAACCGTAAGAGTCGAAGAGAGCGAAGAGAGGTACCAGGGCGACACGTATTGGCGAAAGTAACCCTAATAACCTTAGTCTCTATAATACAAGACTATGTATACTTCCATTATACATGCGTTCCTAGTAACCTTTTAGCTAACGTACATGGATGTTATATTTCTTTAGAGACCAAAAATTCACAATTATTTATCAGAGTATTATATACATACGGTAGTCTACTAATTTCAAATTGTTTATTAATAAAGTTACTTTGTGTATGAATAAATAGAGCTTCGGAGAATAATCTTTTTTCTTTATTGCTTTCGATATCTAGTATCTTTACGTTTTGAAAATTAATTGTGTGACTATTATCTTGTGTGTGAATAAATAATGATGAATTTTGATCTCTATCACAGTACTTTTTTTGATGTTCTTTTATTCTAACATTCAGACGCCTACTAGTCTGCCCTACGTATGACGCGTTACAATTGTTACAATTTATCTTATAAACTACGTTTGCATTATTATATTTTACATTTTTGTCCTTACCTAATTTTATAATATTATTTAGTTTATTAATCGTACTAAAAATTACATTAGTGTTACATTTATTAAAAAAGTTTTTTATCGAATATTCCATTTCTTTGACAAATGGTAGAACAATAAATTTTTTCTTATTTACATTATTGAAAATTAGTGTGGTATTCTGTGAAGTGTTATTATTAAATTTTATCTTTTTTAACCTTTTCTTAATATGATAATCTATTATGTCTTGTGGATAATCATTGTTTTTTAATAATAATTTTATGAACGAAATATTTTTTCCTGAAAACTACTATGTGATAATTTTATTCCTCGATCAATTAAACAATAAATAATAGCACTTTTATTACTTTGGGGATGGTGAGAATTGTAATTTAGATACCGGCCTGAAAAAGTTGGTTTTTTATACCAATTTGTAATAATATTTCTATGATCATTTATAATAATTTCAATGTCCAAAAAACTTATACTATTGTTCTTAGGTTTTTCAACTGTAAATTGTAAATTCAAATCGTACGCATTAAATATCTTTAACGTGTTATCAATGTCATTCTTGTGTATACACAGTACAATATCATCCACATAACGATAATAAAATAGCGGTTTAAATTGTAATTTATTAATACAGTAAGATTCTAAATCATCCATGACTATGTCTGACAGTATTGGACTTATTGGATTACCCATGGCTGATCCAAAAGTCTGTCTATAAAATTTTCCGTTAAATTGAAAGAAATTATTATTTAAGATAAACTTAATAACATGAAGGAATTCAGAACAATTAATGTTAATTTTATTATACAATTGATGCCACCTTCTTTCGATAGCATTACAAACTAAATATTCTGGGACATTCGTAAACAAACTGATTACATCGAAACTTATGATCACTTATATCGAAGTTTATGAATTATTCATTAACTACTACAATTTAACTGAATTTTACAGGTTAAAATAACTTTTTCACAATCTTTACATGCACTCAGATTTAATGCTCAACCATGCCCTCAAATTACCTATTTGATGCCTTGCATTTTGTAAACATAACTGTTCAGCAGAGCTATAGATCTGTAGATTTTATGGACAGACTCACACTTCATTACACGAAAATGGCCAAAATTCAAAACATGACAAGAAAATTCATCCAGCTCCTACAATATAAAAGCCACCTGTCAGATTTAGTAGTTTGATTGGCCATTGAATGTTATCGATATTTACTTACAGGTGATGTGTTCGTACTTAATCCAAAGAATATAAGAATGACAGATATCTGCTTCAGTAATGAATTTCACACATCTCATGTTCTTTGGAGTTGACTTTATCGTTCTAAAATTACATATAATTTAATAAAAAAATGAAAATATGTAATTTTTCATTTTTAACAGTTCTGAAAAATACACAAGCAGTGGCTTAGCTAAATCTGGAAAATTGCATAATTTCATTTTTTTTTTTTTTTTATTAAATTATATCTACTTACACAAAGATAAAATCAGCTAAGAAATACAAGCGATACCTGAAATACATTATAGATGCAGATTTCTGTCATTCTTATATTCTTTTGGATTAAGTACTAAAACACATCACCTCAAAGTAAACATCGACAACACTTAATGATGAGTATACCTGCTAAATCTGACAGATGGCTTTTATATTATAGGAGCGGGATTAATCCGTCTTTTCAAGTTGTAATTTTCAGCCTATTTAATTAAATGTTTTCTCTTATGAAATCTGAGGTTCCGTGTAATGTGAGTTTGTCCGAAAGATCTATAGATTTATAGGCCTGCTTGTAATGTGGTATTTAATTTTCTCTTTAAGAAAGTATGATTGAATAATAAAATCTAGGTATCTGTCAGAATTATGAAAAGTTGACTGTAACCTGTAAAAGTCAATTAATGTTTATTAATTATTCATTAACTATTACAATTTAAAGGATTTTTACAGGTTAAAATAACTTTTTCACAATCTTTACATGCACTCAGATTTAATGCTCAACCATGCCCTCAAATTACCTATTTGATGCCTTGCATTTTGTAAACATAACTGTTCAGCAGAGCTATAGATCTGTAGATTTTATGGACAGACTCACACTTCATTACACGAAAATGGCCAAAATTCAAAACATGACAAGAAAATTCATCCAGCTCCTACAATATAAAAGCCACCTGTCAGATTTAGTAGTTCGATTGGCCATTGAATGTTATCGATATTTACTTACAGGTGATGTGTTCGTACTTAATCCAAAGAATATAAGAATGACAGATATCTGCTTCAGTAATGAATTTCACACATCTCATGTTCTTTGGAGTTGACTTTATCGTTCTAAAATTACATATAATTTAATAAAAAAATAAAAATATGTAAATTTTCATTTTTAACAGTTCTGAAAAATACACAAGCAGTGGCTTAGCTAAATCTGGAAAATTGCATAATTTCATTTTTTTTTTTTTTTTTATTAAATTATATCTACTTACACAAAGATAAAATCAGCTAAGAAATACAAGCGATACCTGAAATACATTATAGAAGCAGATTTCTGTCATTCTTATATTCTTTTGGATTAAGTACTAAAACACATCACCTCAAAGTAAACATCGACAACACTTAATGATGAGTATACCTGCTAAATCTGACAGATGGCTTTTATATTATAGGAGCGGGATTAATCCGTCTTTTCAAGTTGTAATTTTCAGCCTATTTAATTAAATGTTTTCTCTTATGAAATCTGAGGTTCCGTGTAATGTGAGTTTGTCCGAAAGATCTATAGATTTATAGGCCTGCTTGTAATGTGGTATTTAATTTTCTCTTTAAGAAAGTATGATTGAATAATAAAATCTAGGTATCTGTCAGAATTATGAAAAGTTGACTGTAACCTGTAAAAGTCAATTAATGTTTATTAATTATTCATTAACTATTACAATTTAAAGGATTTTTACAGGTTAAAATAACTTTTTCACAATCTTTACATGCACTCAGATTTAATGCTCAACCATGCCCTCAAATTACCTATTTGATGCCTTGCATTTTGTAAACATAACTGTTCAGCAGAGCTATAGATCTGTAGATTTTATGGACAGACTCACACTTCATTACACGAAAATGGCCAAAATTCAAAACATGACAAGAAAATTCATCCAGCTCCTACAATATAAAAGCCACCTGTCAGATTTAGTAGTTCGATTGGCCATTGAATGTTATCGATATTTACTTACAGGTGATGTGTTCGTACTTAATCCAAAGAATATAAGAATGACAGATATCTGCTTCAGTAATGAATTTCACACATCTCATGTTCTTTGGAGTTGACTTTATCGTTCTAAAATTACATATAATTTAATAAAAAAATGAAAATATGTAATTTTTCATTTTTAACAGTTCTGAAAAATACACAAGAAGTGGCTTAGCTAAATCTGGAAAATTGCATAATTTCATTTTTTTTTTTTTTTATTAGATTATATCTACTTACACAAAGATAAAATCAGCTAAGAAATACAAGCGATACCTGAAATACATTATAGAAGCAGATTTCTGTCATTCTTATATTCTTTTGGATTAAGTACTAAAACACATCACCTCAAAGTAAACATCGACAACACTTAATGATGAGTATACCTGCTAAATCTGACAGATGGCTTTTATATTATAGGAGCGGGATTAATCCGTCTTTTCAAGTTGTAATTTTCAGCCTATTTAATTAAATGTTTTCTCTTATGAAATCTGAGGTTCCGTGTAATGTGAGTTTGTCCGAAAGATCTATAGATTTATAGGCCTGCTTGTAATGTGGTATTTAATTTTCTCTTTAAGAAAGTATGATTGAATAATAAAATCTAGGTATCTGTCAGAATTATGAAAAGTTGACTGTAACCTGTAAAAGTAAATTAATGTTTATTAATTATTCATTAACTATTACAATTTAAAGGATTTTTACAGGTTAAAATAACTTTTTCACAATCTTTACATGCACTCTGATTTAATGCTCAACCATGCCCTCAAATTACCTATTTGATGCCTTGCATTTTGTAAACATAGCTGTTCAGCAGGGCTATAGTTCTATAGAATAATAATAATAATATTGTTAATATAAAACTTTCTGCAAAAGTATAAAATAAGGCAAGTATAGACGTTTTTTCTGTATAATCTATAAAATCATAATATTTATGATTTTTTAATAGAAATCAAATAAATACCAGTCAAAAAGTCTTTCACTTCTTGGAGTCATTGTATGCTGAACAAATTATATGTAAGCGTTCAAATTGTTTACTGCAAATCAATCAAACGAAAGTTGTTAAATCAATTATCGATAGTCAAGTAATGCAAACATCTCTCGGAAATAACTGTATGACTGTTTTCAGAAATGTATTCAAGTTTGTTCATTCTTCTATACAAATTAAACACAAGAACGTACTGAAATCAATTTATTGTAGTCATGTACCCATAAGATAACTTGACTGACATAATAGAACTTTTCGTACCTTGCGTGTAAAATTACATTTTATGTCCACGTTGTAACTTCAAAAATATTTAGCCATTGGGCATAAAGTATTACTTAACGCCTAAGAGGCGCAATAGCTCACATACTCCTATACAAAACCTTATAGAACCTACGCACTTTACGCCCGTGTAGGTGAATATTATTTTATGACTATTATGCTTTCTTTTCATTTCTAAAATTCATAAGAATGTTTTCAGATATTTACGAAAAGTCAAAGTTTTGAACTTTCTATAATATTACGCATCTTGGGAGGACAAGAGAAGTCTCGTGCTGCTCTAGCAGGGGTGGTTCTCCAATCTCCCACACATACTTGGCGGGGATATATATGATCTCATATGAGATCTGATGGCTGAAATACTCACATAAGATCTTATATGATATTTACCGCGGGAAAAGCATATAAAATAGGTGGCTTATAAAATGGTTAGTAAAATCTAAAGCACTTTTGAGTAGATTTTTTGGTACAATTTATATGCATTTTTATTTCATTCCTGTTTAAAAACGACGGACACAAGGAAAAATATTTTGGGTAATGTAAGTAAATCATGAGATTCTGCACATATGTAGCGATGATATATTTGAAAAGTATCAATTTAAAATTAGAGTCATTGTAATTATTTATTAATTATAGTGGATTTATAGGTATAAACATTTTTAATAAATTTATGCAAAAATTTAGAATTTTACATTTACAAAGCCCACCGGTAAACTGCAAACCGTCAGGCCCGCCAAGTATGTGTGGGAGATTGGAGAACAACCCCTGCTGGAGCAGCTCTAGACTTCTCTTGTCCTCCCAAGATGCGTAATATTATAGAAAGTTCAAAACTTTGACTTTTCGTAAATATCTGAAAACATTCTTATGAATTTTAGAAATGAAAAGAAAGCATAATAGTCATAAAATAATATTCACCTACACGGGCGTAAAGTGCATAGGTTCTATAAGGTTTTGTATAGAAGTCTGTGAGCTATTGCGCCTCTTAGGCGTTAAGTAATACTTTATGCCCACTGGCTGAATATTTTTGAAGTTACAACGTGGACATAAAATGTAATTTTACACGCAAGGTACGAAAAGTTCTATTATGTCAGTCTAGTTATCTTATGGGTACTTGACTACAATAAATTGATTTCAGTAATTTCTTGTGTTTAATTTGTATAGAAGGATGAACACATTTGAATACATTTCTGAAAACAGTCATACAGTTATTTCCTAGAGATGTTTGCATTACTTGACTATCGATAATTGATTTCACAACTTTCGTTTGTTTGATTTGCAGTAAACAATTTGAACGCTTACATATAATGTGTTCAGTATACAATGACTCAAAGACGTGAAAGACTTTTTGACTGGTATTTATTTGATTTTTTTTAAAAAATCATAAATATTAGTATTTTATAGATTATACAGAAAAAACGTCTATACTTGCCTTATTTTATAATTTCGTAGAAAGTTTTATATTATTTCAGTACTTTCTTGTGTTTTTTTTGTATAGCTAGAAAGATGAACAAATTTGAATACATTTCTGAGAACAGTCATACAGTAGTTTCCGAGAGTTGTTCGCATTACTTGACTATTGATAATTGATTTCACAACTTTCGTTTGTTTGATTAGCAGTGAACAATTTGAATGTACTTACTTACATATAATTTGTTCAGTATATAATGACTCAAAGAAGTAAAAGACTTTTTCACTGGTATTTTTATTTGATTTCTTTTACAAAATCATAAATATTATTATTTTATAGATATTATACAGAAAAAACGTCTAATACTTGCCTTAATTTATAGTTTAGCAGAAAGTTTTATATTAACAATATTATTATTATTTGTACAATTATGAAAAAAATGATTACCATTTGTAGAGAGTGCTTATTGTATAGATGAGATTCGAATAAATAAAAGGTCTAGACAGATTGGGTTGTTTTTTTATAGATTATGTAGAAAAAACGTCTATACTTGCCTTATTTTATACTTTCGTAGAATGTTTTATATTAACAATATTATTATTTGTACAGTCATGAAAAAAATTATTCCCATTTGTAATTTTTAATATCATTATTAAATGGTAGTATTGTTATTCACAAAAGTTTTAAATTAGTTTTTACTTTTGTAAAAAAATTTTTTAGATATCGAGATTTCACAACTTTTTAATTAACAGTAAAAGTACATTATAAATAATGTTTGTTAAGTATAAAACTACATGGAATAGTATCCAAACTTATTCTTGCCTATAAGTTTTTACTTTTGTAAACAAATTTTTTAGATTTGTACTACAAATGAATGAATCTTACAAATAAAAATTTGTGCTAGAAATATGTATCAATTACTTGAAAATCACTGCAATCTTCTGTGTCTTCTTTACACTATACTGCTTATTATTACATACTTTTATATATATACATAAATCTTATTAACAGTTTTCAACTTTTTTGAACAAAAATATTTCCGCTAGGAAGAATACCAATAAAAATTCGAATGATTTTGTAAATTTTACTACAAAAATACCAATTTTCACTATAAATTGTAGTCAAATTTTTCTTAAAAATTTGCATCTGTCCCACGGTTACTATAGAAATTGTAATTTTTCCTACACATTTTTTCTCGATCCGTATATATACAGAGATAAATGTAGAATATGTTGAGCAATCTATACTTCAAAATGCATTTTACCAAACCAATATCGCTGTGGCCAAATGCTTCATAAAAATGCTTACAGCAGCAAACTTCACACGACTCATAAATTCATTGCAGTGCATAACTGTTTCCACTTCAGAAATTAAAATGTCAGTTGTATCATAGTGAGTGCAGTCGATGTTTGATGATAGTATAGCTTTCCGGCATAAACAAAGATTCTAATGTACTTTTATATAGTATCACATGTTTTTCTTCTTTTGAAAGTTCATTCGAATTGGTGTACTATCTGTTTTATGTAAGAGTGAGGGTCGATTCAATTTATGCCATTTCTATTTCTTATGCCAACTACAATATCCATAAAGGCAGGTGGTGCAAAGTTTTTTCACAAAATACTCGTTCCAGTCCATTTACTATTATATTTTGTGAAATTAAAAAAGATGTTAACGCAGGTATGTTGTTGGATCAGTAGATCCCAGCTGCACAATTCTTTACAAGCAAGCATTGCTGCTTGTTTTTTTCTTGAAAACATAAGCGAGATGTGAATGTTGCTTTTACAACAGCTCAGTTTCGTTTCAGCATAGATTAAACTTTTAACGTCTCCCACCCTGGAAAAATCATACATGAGAATAACTGAGCACTTTTATTTGTTGACATTTTCACAATAATAACACATCCTTTTTCCTTTTTTCGTTCGACATAATCTTTGGTGAGATGTGTTAGATATAAGTTCATCAATTGAAAGTATGTAAATTAATAATGCCTCATTATCTACACATAATATTGTAAGAAAACACAACCAATTTATGAACTGGGAATCACTGAGAATCAAAGGTTTCTTGATAATATTCTTGTATAGTAGATTAAACTTTTAACGTCTCCCACCCTGGGAAAATCATATATGAGAATAACTGAGCACTTTTATTTGTTGACATTTTCCCAGTAATAACACATCCTTTTTCCTTTTTTCGTTCGACATAATCTTTGGTGAGATATGTTAGATATAAGTTCTTCAATTGAAAGTATGTAAATTAATAATGCCTCATTATCTACACATAATCTTGTAAGAAAGCACAACCAATTTATGAACTGGGAATCACTGAGAATCAAAGGTTTCTTGATGATATTCTTGTATAGATTAAACTTTTAACGTCTCCCACTCTGGGAAAATCATACATGAGAATAACTGAGCACTTTTATTTGTTGACATTTTCACAATAATAACACGTCCTTTTTCCTTTTTTCGTTTGACATAATCTTTGATAAGATATAAGTTAGATATAAGTTCTTGAATTGAAACTATGTAAATTAATAACACGTCATTATCCACACATAATCTTGTAAGAAAACACAACCAGTTTATGAACTGGGAATCACTGAGAATCAAAGGTTTCTCGATGATATTCTTGTATAGATTAAACTTTTAACGTCTCCCACACTGGGAAAATCATATGAGAATACCTGAGCACTTTTATTTGTTGACATTTACACAATAACACGTCCTTTTCGTTTTTTTCATATGACATACTCTTTTCTAAGATATACATAAAACTCCTTAACATTATTGGCTATATCTCCAAAATAACTCCAAACAATCTTCTTATGTAATATCTGTAATAATTAGACATCCAAAAAATTATTGGCTATATCTCCAAAATGTCTTCATAACTCTTCTTGTGTAATATTTGTATATATAAAAGTAAAAAATCACACAAAGTATCAATTTTTAAAACATGATTTTAGCAATTTAACATTTAGCCAGTAAGTACTTATCTAATAAAAGTTATTCCTCCGTTGATTGAAAGATGAATAGATGAATTCTTCTTATCACCAGTTGACTGCTTGAGATCTATGAAATTTATATTAATTAACTAATAATTTTAAACTAACTCACGATATTTATTTTCTAATAAACGTTTGCTACTTATATTATGTTATATGTGTATGTATATTTTCACATATACATATAGAGAGGTTATGTTATAATATTAAAAACTTTCAAATCATGAAAAACATATAGTATACACGGGCGCTACGCATGTATATATGAATGTATTATAAGCAAAATATTATCCGTGAGATGATATGTGTGTGTATTGTAACGAAGTTCGAAATCCGCGGGCGAACTACCACGCGCGCGAGCCATCGTGGAGCGAAGCGGGGATGCGCAGGCGCGAGTAGGGCGGATCGGCAACGGTGCGCGCGAGAACGAGTCATTCGAGTTCCTGCCGATTCGGTGCGCGCACGTGTGAAAAAAAAGCTCCGTCGGCCAGGTGCGAGAGAGTGCGAGCGAAAGAGAGAGAGAGAGAGAGAGAGAGAGAAGAGGAGCGATAGATCGAGAGGGTCAACCACGACCTCGTGCCACGAGCCCCCAGAGGACGTCTCCAACACCCGTGATCCACGGGAGAACGCGCCGGATCCAGCCCGGATTTCGCCGCCATCTAAGCGAGGTTAGTGCCTGCAGGCCCCCGCGTGCGTGCGAGACTCTACCTCGGCGCGCGAGGTAGAGAGCGTCGGAGACGAGAGGTGCACCTCGTTTCCGTGAGTGTATGTGTGCGCGACATCCGCGACGCGTGCGACTCGCGAGGCATTTTGGACCTCGCGAGAATTAGGGACCGCGGCACGCTCATTATTCTTTTCCTGTGAACCCCTTTTATTACCTGTGAATAAACCTGTCTTTTGTATTTCCTAGTTAAGAGTTCGCGAATTATTATTTCGCCCCCTTCCCTTCCGCCGTTATTCCTACGAGCACCTCGGATACCGCCGCCTCCGCGGGATCGCCGACTTCCTCGGCGATCATCTGAGCTCCAGGTACTCGCGCGTTTTTCCCCTTTTACGGGAGCGCGAAGAGTCACACGCAATTACAAAATTCCCGGGTAACTTCTGAGTTACCCGGTTGTATTCAGTCAGCGAACGGCATTGCACCGAGCGCGCGCAGAGCCGGCAATTCTGCCAGGGCGCCGCTCGAGCCGCAACATAGGCGAGCATCGTCCTCAGCAGCGCCGAGAAAAGCATCATCGTTGCGGAGCAGTGTGAGCGAGAGAGAAAGAGCATACAGGTAAGCTTCCGGCATTGCCGAAAACTCTCTCGCTCCGAAAACTATTCGCCCTGTTACAACTGGCGCCCGTACGTGTGGATAGGTACAGTAGGATAGCGCGCGGCGCGTGTTTGTAAACACGCGCGGGCTCGCAACACAGCCGACACCGCGATCGTTCGACCGTGAGAGTGTATGTATGTGGGCGAGAGTGTCGTAGACAATTCTATGTCTACAAAAATACTTTGCGACAACAAGTATTATATCGCGAGCAGAAACGAAAATAATTCGGACCTCGCGATATATAGGCCCATTTACACAAAGGTTCGTAGCTTTGCTTTTCCCTCATACTAATTCGGTTTATAATCAATTAGTAAGTCGTTTAGCGATATAGCTAAACAACTAGGAGATATATTTGTTCGTTCTAAAACCTTATTTGTTTGCTCGGATAAATAGCAAAAGACGGAAAGAGAGATTATTGTTGGTAATAATCCAACAATAATTAATCAATTAAGGAAAATTATTAACAATAAAAATTAAAAATTATTAGAATTACAAACTAAAAATTATTAACTTAAAGGGATAAAAATTATTAATAATAATAACAAATAAAAATTATAAATAGTAATAACTAATAAAAATTATAAATAATAATAATTAATAAAATTTTTTTTTGTGTTTTTAGTACTTTTGACAATAAATTTAAAATTTTTTTTTGTGATTTTGGAAGGAAATTTAAAATTTTTTTTTTGGTTTTTCCTTCCTTCTTTCTTCAACCATTTAATCTCTCTCCGCCTTATTGTTTTTTGGAAATCAGCAAGTTTTCTATCTTTCGTGTGGCCCTTTATTATAGCCTCACGTGTACAAGAAAATTTTGATTTTTTTTTAGTAACGGTTAAATAAAGCGTCGCCGTATTTTGACGAGCGACGCAAATACCAAACGTGTTCTCGTTCCACAGTTTATTTTATTATTTTGTAGTGGAAGGAGAAAACGAACGTCTCGCAAACTAAAGTTTTGCGAGAAGATTTTGGTTTTGATATATTCGCTGTTATATAGGAGAAACAAAATCAGGGGAAAAGCAAGCGCGATTTCTTTCTACGTCTGCACTTTTCGTAGAATACCCTGCAATTTAAGGCACTCAAAATTCTTTTTTCGAGTGAATTGTTTTCTTTCAACGACTGTTAAACGGGGTGTCGCCGAATTTTATCGCGCGACACAGTTGCCGAACGCACCCTCTTTCCACAATCTATTTTATTATTATGCGGTGGAAAGAGAGGGCGAACTTCTCGCAGACTAAAGTTTTGCGAGAAGATTTCGGCCGCGTTGACAAAAATTATTCTTGCTATTCACGGAAAATTTTTTTTTTCTCTCTTCTCTCTTCTTCAATAGATCGCGAGGCAAAAATTTAAGCACGACATTCTTATTGTCTTGTGCCGCGCTATCGTTTCTGCTCGCGAACGTACTCGGTGCGACAGATTGAGAAACAGTTTAGGTTTTTTTTCTGTAACTCGCGATTGTAAGCGCCCGTAATTTAGGGATATACGTGCGCTCAATCGGCGCACCGAGTAGCAATATACTGTACATTGCGTTGCGTACGAAAAGCGAACTGTTTCGTGACACTAGTTGCGTAGGTTTACTTCGCTATATATATATATATTTTTTTCTTCTTCTCTCTCTTTTTCTCGTTGTTGCGTAACTAGAATCCAGTGAGAAAGCAATATGGCGGCACAACTAGCACTCGAGAATTGGTGTATGTGCCTCTCACTGGAAGAGATAGATAGATATCTCAAGGCGATGGATTTGAAAACATCTGGCGCGCGATTTCAACAGTTAGATCGCGCGAGCAGATGGCTGCTCGGGGATTACTCGGCAGACGAATTCATCGCCACCAACGCAGACCCCGATGAACACACAACGTGGGTAACGAGAGCAAATCTCCGACAAACGTTCATCGATAGGGTCTGCAACGGCGAAATCGAGACACCATGGGCACGCGGCTCAGACGAAAATGAACCGCACCCACTTGAGTATATTCGCGACGATAACGCCGTAAAACTCAAGCTCGAGCAAACACGTCTCGATATCGAGACGCGCGCAGCAGAGAGAAGCTCGTTACAGCACGAAACCACGGAGACAACCGAGAACGAGAAAAACCAAGAAGACGGATCTAGGGAGAGGGAGGCGAGTACAACCCTCCACTCACAACAGCACACCCTAGCAATGGCGGAAACACCGGATCTGCCAATCCCTGCGGAATTGAGTGCGTTTTTAACGCAACTCACGCAGAAGGTCACGCAACTCTCGGACAATCAGTCCAAATTGCAATTAGCAATAGAGAGCTTCACGCAGCAAGCGACAAAAGGAGCTGCGTGCAGCACGCGATTAGACCAGGCACAGAGCGGGCAACGTCAGGTGGGCTTCCAGGATACCCTGACATTCAGATATCCGGAAGAGCAGGACACCTATCTGCATACACCACCGACGTCTTGCCAATCGCTCATTCCCCCCCAAGGGACGCCGTGCAATCGTCTACTAGGCGGAGCCTGGGAGGGGGGGGGTCTCCCGAATCGGATGAATTCGAGAGATTTGCGCAGCGACCCAAACGCGCTTGATGCCAGCACTCCGCGACATACGGTGCAAAACCGAAATAATCAGCGAGACGTCGGCAAAATCGCACGAAAATGGGGGCTGAAGTATACCGGCGAGAAAGGGCAGAGCATCGACGTGTTTTTAAACCGTGTCGATGAATGCCGAAGCCTCGCGAAGATGTCAGAGGAAGAGATGTTAAGTTCTCTCTCAGAACTCTTCGCGGGAGTCGCCGCCACGTGGTACCAGAATAATAAGACGAGCTGGTCCACGTGGAACGAATTTTGCGCTTCAGCACGTAAATGGTACGGCGCGAACCGCAGATTCCAACAACGGGTGCTGCAAGAGGCAACAGCGCGCACACAGGGGAGAGAAGAACCGGTGCGCGACTTCATCACCTGCCTACTCTCGATCATGGAAAAGATCGAGCCACCTCTCCCACTTTCTCACCAATTGGACACCTTACATCGCAATTTGCGGCCAGATCTCCAACGCATGGTGAGGAGAGTAGATTTCGAGGACATCGACACGCTATTGGAATTGAGTGTCGAGGCCGAGCTTACTCTCGAGGCGAAAAAATCTTATCGAGAACCACCGCCTCCGGAACAGAGCCTCCTCCCCGAGGCTGCCTATAACCCTCGGGGAAAGAAAGAAAAACATACGCCACTGAAAGTTGCCGCACTTCCAGGGCATATGAACCCGCCGGTAACGGAGGGAACTGGACAGAATTGGATCGCAGCTCTGTCCAAAATGCTCGCGGAAGAGGTGAGGCTGGCGCTACAGCCAGCGCTGCACCCGAAGCAGAGTCCACCGCCCTCTCGAAAACCTTCTCCCGCCAAGGGGAAAAAGAAGGGAGGGAGAGGAGAAAAGAGAGAGTCAGCAGGCGGCTCGCCGAAGCGCGACCCGCGGCCTCGGCAAGCAGAATGGAAAAAATCGCCCGATAGCAGCGCAGTGAAACCGAAGGGTAACAGTGAGGGTATTCATTGTTACGGCTGCGGTCTGCCTGGCTATCGGACGTACAATTGTCCCACGTGTACGGGAAACGGGAAATCAGGTGCGTAGAAGGAGTCTATACGTCGCCCGCACTCAAGAAGACTCCCTCCGAAATCGCCGTCGCGGCCTCCACCGTTCAGGAGGAGCCGCGCGACGAATCAGCAACATCAGCTACAGCGATCAGCGTGGAGAACGCACCGATCGCTAACCCTGACGAGGAGGCCAGATGGTGGCTCCAAGTTAACGTCGGGGGTTTCCGAATACGCGCCTTATATGATACGGGCGCGGCACGAACAGTGATGGGTTCGATCGGATTGCAATTAGCATCCGCGTGCCGTAGCCCGCTATTATCAAGCCACGGAAGGAAAGCAAAGGTCCCCGGCGGTCATACAGTGGCGATCGCGGGGTATGTAATGCTCCCCTTCGAGGTAGCAGGCATAAAAAAGGAGATTCGTGTCGCCGTGCTCGCGGACGAAACCTTAGAGTGTTACCTCGGCGCTGATGTCATTCGGACATTCGGAATGATTCACGATGCAGTGAAAAATCAGCTGACCGTGAGCGCGTCAGGGCAAACGGTAGATTTAGAAGTAGCCAGCGTTTCTCTTGGCGAAACTCTGGAGCTAGCTTCGATCGGTCTCGAGGAGATGTCGGAGGTGCAGAAGAAACAACTCCAAGAACCCCTCGACCAGTTGCTCGTCCAGACGGATGAACCTCTCGGCCGCACGACGTGGGCCGAACACGCGATTTCTGTGGTCTCGGCTCGGCCGGTCAAACAGAAATATTACCCCGTCTCCAAGAAACTCGAGGAGATCATGCACTCTCAGGTACGAGAGATGCTGGAGGCGGGTATAATCGAGCCCTCGACCAGTGCTTGGTCGAGTCCAGTAGTAATGGTGCGGAAAGCGCTCGAGAAATATCGATTCTGCATCGACTTCCGGAAGGTGAATGCCGTGTCCAGAGCTGACGCATATCCGCTCCCATATATGGACGCGATTTTGCGGAAGCTACAAGGCGCAAAATATATTTCGACTCTGGATTTAAGCAGCGCATATCACCAGATTCCGCTGGAGGAAGAATCTCGCCCATTAACGGCGTTCACGGTGCCTGGACTGGGATTATTCCAGTTCACGCGCATGCCGTATGGCCTCTCGCAGGCAGGTGCAATATTTCAGAGGTTAATCGATAAGGTTATCGGTCCTGAAATGGAACCCTATGCCTTCTCCTATCTCGATGATATAATCATTGTCACCGAGACCTTTGAAGAACATGTAAAGTGGCTTGGCCACGTTCTCAAGCGAATAAAGGAGGCTAATCTCACTATTAACCGAGAGAAAAGTGTGTTTGGCCAGACGGAAGTTCGCTACCTGGGCGTACTCGTTAATCGGGACGGTTTTCGTCCCGATCCCGAGAAAATCGCGCCGATAATAAGCTATCCTGAACCACGGAACCTAAAACAGCTTCGGCGTTTTCTAGGAATGGCCTCGTGGTACAGGAAGTTCCTAAAAGATTTCGCTGCTATGGCCGAGCCACTAACCCGACTCACCAAAAAAAAAACCGCCGATACGATTGGACAGAGGAACAACAAGTAGCTTTCGATCAGATTAAGGCTTTTGTTGCGTCTGCTCCAATTCTGTCTCGCCCGCAATTTGAAGAACAATTCGTTCTTCAAACAGACGCGAGTGTTACAGGCATCGGCGCAGTACTCTTCCAAATAATCGATGGCGAGGAAAGAGTACTGGAATTTGCGAGTCGTACACTCTCATCCGCGGAGCGTAACTATAGCGTGACGGAGAGAGAATGCCTCGCGGTGGTCTGGGCCATTGGGAAATTCAGGCCGTATATCGAGGGCTACCATTTTCGAGTGATCACCGATCATAGTAGTCTTCGTTGGTTACACAGCCTGCATAGTCCAACTGGTCGGCTCGCGCGGTGGGCGCTCGAACTGCAAGGGCATAGCTTCGAGGTAGAGCACAGGAAGGGCGCACTTAACCACGTTCCCGATGCTCTATCTCGCATGTTCGAGGGCGACGAGGAAGATGCGTCACTCGCCGCAGTCGATCTGACAAACGAGACGGACGATACATGGTATACCTCTTGGCGAGAGAAATTACAGCGAGAGCCTGACGCATACCCGCGCTGGAAATTATTAGGTGGACAGTTATACTACTATCGCCCCGACGAACTCATAGAGGCGGCGGTCGGGGACGAAGAAGCGTGGAAAACTGTCATACCGAAGGAGGGCCGTCAGCAAGTGCTCGCTGAGAGCCATGACGATCCGACCTCGGGACACCTGGGGCGAGACAAAACGTACGATCGCGCTACGAGATTTTACTACTGGCCACACATGTACAAGGCAGTACGTAAATACGTGCGCGAGTGTCTCGTCTGCCAGCAGTGCAAAGTCGAGCAACGCGCTCCTGCCGGTTTAATGGGAAAGCGCGACATATCGCGCCCATGGCAGGTGGTGGCGGCCGACATGATGGGTCCTCTACCCAAGAGCAAACGCGGCTTCGAGTATATTCTTGTATTCGAAGATTTATTCTCAAGATGGGTAGAGGTTATTCCGTTGCGGAAGGCGAACGCAAAATCTATCTTGAAGGAATTGAAAGAGAGAGTGATTTTACGTTTTGGCACGCCGGAAGTATTTCTCAGTGACAATGGAACGGAGTTTAAAAACCGCGCCGTCACTGAGTACTTACGGATCTTGGGGGTACACCACACGGTGACACCGCCGTATCACCCCCAAGCCAACCCGGTGGAGCGAGTAAACCGGACGCTCAAAACCCGGTTAATCGCTTTTGTGGAGGAAAAACACGCCTCTTGGGACGAGAATCTGCCCGAGCTGGTGTTTTCGCTCAATAACGCCGCCCATAGTAGTACCGGACTCTCGCCCGCAATGTTAAATTACGGGCGGCGACCCCTACCCCAGGAACGGCCAAAAGAGCTCGTGACCGCGTAGCGGAAGAACGAGCGAGCCAGGAGAGAGTCGAGGAATGGGCCTCGAGGATGAAAGGCCTCAATCGATTGAATAGAGCCGTCGCCGATCACATCGACGGCGAACAAGAGCGGCAAGCGCATTATTATGATGCAAAACACCGCGAGCCCCTCTTCCAAGCAGGAGACTATGTTTGGAAGAGAAACCGGATCCTATCGTCTGCCGCACAAGGAATCTCGGCGAAACTGGCACCGAAATTCGCGGGGCCGTCTGCGATAATAGCCAAAATCGGCATTAACACTTATCGCATACGCGCGCTCGACGCAAACGATGAGGAACTAGTTCACGCCGAGCATCTGAAGCCTTACGTGGGTGTAACGCCTTCAGATGAGGAGCAGGAGTAAGAACCTCAACCGCCGAGGGATAGCGCAGCGATTGTGGCGATGTGCGACCCGCCAGTAGCGAGCGACAGCGAGAATAACTCGCAGGTAGATCGCGGAAACAACGGCGCCGCAGCAATCTCCGATCGCGTACCGCTTGAGAACCCAGCGAGCGAAGCGGAAAACTTACGTGCCCCTACTCCTCTCCCCAGGCGTAACCTGGGTCGTCCAAGGAAGGCGGTACGGCTTGTAGTAAGGCCGACTGCTATACGCGTGATAGCGGCGAGCCCATCAAAGAACCTCGCTGCGAAATCGCGCGGACGACTCAAAGGCTCACGCAACGAGGCGAATACTCTCGATCCGACGACTATACTACCCTCGCAGACGCGTACGCAGTCTCGCACGGCAGTATAACATACATTTTTAAATCTTGGGACACCGGCGTCCAGCAGTCACCAGCTACATAGAGGACCACTTCATTGTAGCCCAGTAATAAAGGCCTGGACGGGCCGTATTTTTTGATACTAGTTTCGCCTTATTTTTCTTTCTCCCACCTCCGCTCCTAGCCTAGCATGCCCTTACCACCCACGCGTGCGAACTTCGCAGGTTACGTATCCAGAGCGCCGACCAGGGGGTAGTACGTCGCGTCTGGGAGGGGGGTGTAACGAAGTTCGAAATCCGCGGGCGAACTACCACGCGCGGGAGCCATCGTGGAGCGAAGCGGGGATGCGCAGGCGCGAGTAGGGCGGATCGGCAACGGTGCGCGCGAGAACGAGTCATTCGAGTTCCTGCCGATTCGGTGCGCGCACGTGTGAAAAAAAAGCTCCATCGGCCAGGTGCGAGAGAGTGCGAGCGAAAGAGAGAGAGAGAGAGAGAGAGAGAGAAGAGGAGCGAGAGATCGAGAGGGTCAACCACGACCTCGTGCCACGAGCCCCCAGAGGACGTCTCCAACACCCGTGATCCACGGGAGAACGCGCCGGATCCAGCCCGGATTTCGCCGCCATCTAAGCGAGGTTAGTGCCTGCAGGCCCCCGCGTGCGTGCGAGACTCTACCTCGGCGCGCGAGGTAGAGAGCGTCGGAGACGAGAGGTGCACCTCGTCTCCGTGAGTGTATGTGTGCGCGACATCCGCGACGCGTGCGACTCGCGAGGCATTTT
This sequence comes from Torymus aiolomorphi, assembly GCA_036365515.1. NCBI lineage: Eukaryota > Metazoa > Arthropoda > Insecta > Hymenoptera > Torymidae > Torymus > Torymus aiolomorphi. The sequence continues at coordinate 213,311,196 of CM070874.1, forward strand.
GGACCTCGCGGGAATTAGGGACCGCGGCGCGCTCATTATTCTTTTCCTGTGAACCCCTTTTATTACCTGTGAATAAACCTGTCTTTTGTATTTCCTAGTTAAGAGTTCGCGAATTATTATTTCGCCCCCTTCCTTTCCGCCGTTATTCCTACGAGCACCTCGGATACCGCCGCCTCCGCGGGATCGCCGACTTCCTCGGCGGTCATCTGAGCTCCAGGTACTCGCGCGTTTTTCCCCTTTTACGGGAGCGCGAAGAGTCACACGCAATTACAAAATTCCCGGGTAACTTCTGAGTTACCCGGTTGTATTCAGTCAGCGAACGGCATTGCACCGAGCGCGCGCAGAGCCGGCAATTCTGCCAGGGCGCCGCTCGAGCCGCAACGTAGGTGAGCATCGTCCTCGACGAGCAGCGCCGAGGAAAGCATCATCGTTGCGGAGCAGTGTGAGCGAGAGAGAGAGAGCATACAGGTAAGCTTCCGGCATTGCCGAAAACTCTCTCGCTCCGAAAACTATTCGCTCTGTTACAGTATATATAAAATAAGGTAAGGTTAAGTCGACCAGAGATATGGCCACATAGGTGTGTGTGTATAGTCTACACATATATATAACCGGAGGTCGGAAGAATCGGAAGTCGGAAGAATCGAATGGAGAAGTGGAGAAAATTTTAGAATCGGAAACCAGACTTATAAAATTTTTCTCTATTTAATATCTCTAATATGAGAACATCTTTTTACATGAAACTTTTTTTGCAACATAGTATAACAATATAGAGCATGTTGTTATTTTTTTCGAGTTAATATAAAAGCGTTGAAAATTGCAGTAAATATTTCAAAATCTCGGGCACCCATTTCAATGTATATCATCGCGCGGTCGTCCAAAGCCTCTTCTATAACTTGCCTTCGGAGCGCTCCCGCGCTCCTTGATCTTATGGACAGACTCACACTTCATTACACGAAAAGGGCCAAAATTGAAAACTTGACAAGAACATTCATCCAGCTCCTACAATATGAAAGCCACCTGTCAGATTTAGTAGTTGGATTGGCCATTCAATGTTATCGATATTTACTTACAGGTGATGTGTTCGTATTTAATCCAAAGAATATAAGAATGATAGATATCCGTTTCAGTAATGCATTTCAGACATCTCACGTTCTTTGGAGTTGACTTTGTCTTTCTGAAATTACATATAATTTAATAAAAAAAATGAAAATATGTAATTTTTCATTTTTAACAGTTCTAAAAAATAGAAAAGCAGTGTCTTAGTTAAACCCTGGAAAATTGCATAATTTCATTTTTCTTTTATTAAATTATACCTACTAACAGAAAGATAAAATCAGCTAAGAAATACATGCGATACCTGAAATACATTCTAGAAGCAGATTTATGTCATTCTTAAATTCTTTTGGGTTAAGTACTAAAACACATCACCTCAAAGTAAACATCGACAAACTTAATGATGAGTATACCTGCAACATCTGACAGGTGGCTTTTATATTACAGGTGCGGGATTAATTCGTCTTCTCAAGTTCTAAATTTCAGGCTATTTAATAAAATATGTTTTCTCTTATGAAATCTGAGGTTCCGTGTAGTGTGAATTTGTCCGAAAGATCTATCGATTTATAGGCCTGCTTGTAATATATTTAATTTTTTCTTTAAGAGAGAATGATTGAATAATAAATCTAGGTACCTGTCAGAATTATGAAAAGTTGACTATAACCTGTAAAAATCAATTAATGTTCATTAATTATTGATTAATTACTACAATGAAACTGAATTTTACAGATTAAAATAACTTTTTCACAATCTTTAGATTTATTGCTCAATCATGCAATCTTAAATTGAATATTGGATTCCTTTCATTTTGTGAACATAGCTGTTCAGCAGGGCAAACTATAGATGTACAGAATTTTCAGATACACTCACTCACACTACACTACACTAACTTCACAAAACTTAAAACTTGAAAAGATAATGAATCCTGCTCCTACAATATAAAAGCCACCTTTCAGATTTAGCAGGTGTATTGGCCATTCAATGTTATCGATATTTACTTTCAGGTGGTGTGTCCGTACTTAATCCAAAAAATATAAGAATGATAGATATCCGCTTCAGTAATACATCTCAAACATGTCATGTATGTTTGAGCTGACTTTATCTTTCTGTAAGTAGATATAAGTTAATAAAAAAATGAAAATATGTATTTTTTCATTTTGACAGTTCTATAAAAAATACGCAAGCATTGCCTCAACTAAATCTGAAAAATTGCATAATTTAATTTTTTTTTTTATGAAATTATACCTACTTACAAAAAGATATTGGCTTAAAAATATATCGGCTTAAAAATATACATAATCAGCTTAAAATACATGCAATGCATGAAATGCATTATAAAGGCAGATTTCTATCATTCTTATATGCTTTTAAATTAAGTTCGAAAGCACACTTATATACCTATCAACATTAATGACGAGTACACCTATTAAATCTGACAGGTGGTCTCTTATAGTTGCTGCTCTTCCTGGAAGGAAAATGAAAACCCTGAAACAAAAAAATGAAGCTATAGCAATGGTCGAAAGCAGTAAATTACTGAAATAACAATTATTCAAAGAGAAGACCACAAAGTGGTCACAGTGTATTAAAATAAATACAGACTAGATCAGGTTCCATGGACAATCTGGAAGAAGATGAAGCTGTCAAGATGTGCATATCAAGAAGCCCTTCACTCAAGGTTATCCACTGTGACGCCGTTGTTGAGTTTGCCCGAATTGGAGTTCCCAATTTGGTACTATTTTTTCATAAGTCTCCTGCCTTATGATGGTGATGTTAATGCTCATATTGATAGTCTCATAACTTCCAATCGATACTGAAGAACCATACTGGGAAAAGAAATTTGGTTTAGTAAATAATGTTTGTTATTTTAGATTTGAATACCCTTACTTGTATAGAAAAGGAAAAGGAAAATCAAAAATTTTTTATGAACACAGTCTCTTTTGCCGGGAAAGGAAAACAATAATAGAAATTTTTTAGATTCAATATGAAAAATAGTTATATTAAATAAGAAATAACTAAAGAATTAGATTAATAATAATATGTTTTAAAACATTCTGCTTAGAATAAATTATTACATGGTCACCTATGAGTTGGTACCATAACCATAAACTATAATACCTCTACACATAACTGACTGCTAGCATCAATGGCAACACAGCTGTCATCACAATAGTAAATACTATGACTTCTAATTTCTTTATACGGCATTTCTCAATTGGTTTTTTACTTTTTGCACTCTAAAGTAGATTTGAAAGTAAAGATTTAGTATATCATATTTAATAAAGTACATTCATTTAATAAGTTTGTGAAAGTGTTTAATACAAGTAGTGTACAATGAGTGTTTTGTTGAAGTTCCAAATTAGCTTTGCAACGAGACAGTATTGTCAAGCACACTCTCTACGAATAGAAATATATTTATTTCAAGATTCAGTTTAATTTATAATCATCAAATCTACAGTTACATCTACCTTTGTAGGGTATAAGTTGGTTCAGACATATGAGGTACGTGTTGAACTTAACTATGTACTGTACTCTGGTTGAAAGAAATAAATAAATTAATTTTTGAATGACTTACTTTTCTGTAATATCCTCAAAGGTCTTCTTTATAGTAATATAATCCATCATCAAGATCCTGTGTCATTTTTACTTCTGTAATCTAATTACCAATGCAATCATGTCCTTGTTTTGTAATTTTTAAGGAATCCCAACCAAGAGGCAAATTCTTAAGATTACAGGGCACCTCATTGTAATCATTTTCCTTAGATTCACTTGTACTTGCCGCAGAATCAGAATCTCCACGTTCGCCTTCAGTTCTGGCTTGCTTCCTCTGTACATTTTCTTTTGTGGCTACTCTCTGATTAGATACTATTTGAGCAATCTTGCTACTTCCTTTTGCTGTTCTACATTCTTACACCTGCCTGGTTTCCTTTGATTCTTCTTTGCCAATAAAATAGGATCAAGTGTAGCCTCTCCCTTTGTGCTAAACAATTTTTGATGTTTTTCTTCCAAAGTATCGCCGCATTTCAAACCAAGAGCCATGAGAGCAGACTTCAATCTATCCCAAAATGAGAAAGGACACAAATCTAAGTGAGTTCCAACATTGAATAAAGCACTGCCTGTTTCTTTAGGTGAACCGGGAAAGGTCCTGATTTCTAGACTGCTGCTCTCCATAAACTGATCAAACAGCATTTTCAGAATTTTCGCGTTCCTCGTGCAGCCGGCACTGCTGTTCCAGGAGGGTCTTCATCGTGAACGATCGTCGGCAGGACGACCGGGTGTTGACGCACTCGGTTATTTACGTTTGGGGTTAGGATATAAGTACGGCAGTCCGCGACGCGCTGTACCTAACTCGACGACGCGCGCGCAGCTGTGCTGCAGCCTGCAGCGCATGCGCTTGGGCGTACACGCACACGGGCAAGGCCAACATTGTCGCCGCCATTGCCATCGCTCTGCGGCGATGTTATACATTACCCATATGATAATAGGTAATAATCTATTTTTTTTTTGCAAATTATGTAAAATCAAGAAAACATTGCTCTAAGTTTCATAATATTATACCCTCCTGAAAAGTTTCAAGTCAAAATATTAATTCGTTTTTGCGCAAACTTTGAACAAAATTTTGACATCACGCTCCGTCCACCTCGAAATTTTGTTCAAAATTTATGCAAAAACGAATTGATATTTTGACTTGAAATTTGGCAGGAAGATAGAATATTGTGAAACTTAGAGCAATGTTCTCTTGATTTTGCATAATTCGGTGTATTTTCTTTTTTATTAGCTTCAAACCGCTGAATCGACTCGGTCGGTAAAAATTGAGTATGGCATCCCCTTAACGGGGTTCCATAGTCCTACCATTACCGACCGAGCAATTCACACAGTTTCAAGCTGGTTAAAAATAAAATACGTCGAATCACAAAAAATCAAGAGAACACTTCGCTGCAGTTTTGAACGTTCTATCATCCAGTAAAAGTTTGGAGTCAAAATATCAAGTTGTTTTTGCAAAAACTTTGAACGAAACCGAATTTTGTTTTGTTCAAAGTTTTTGCAAAAACCACTTAATATTTCGACTTCAAACTTTTAGTAGGTGATAGAACATGCAAAACCGCAGGGAAGTGTTCTCTTGTTTTTTTGTGATTTTACGTATTTTATTTTTAATCAGCTTGAAACTGTGTGAATTTCTCGCTCGGTAACGGTACGGCTAGGAACCCCCTTAAGCAAACGGATTAATATAGCATTATTGTCTTTAATATAACCAGAGTACTGATTTCATCCAATTTCCACAATTCGTTGACTGAATTTTGGGAGGGCTGTCTAAGTCTCGCGTTTACTTTTCCTTATATATTATTAAACCACGCCCCCACAACCACATTTGTACGAGATTAATAGTTAAAAGAACTTAAAGCGTTTTTTCTACTCTTCCAAGATCTCGGTCACCGAGAATCAGGCCATTCGTCAGGAAATGAATTTCGCCAATGAAACGCATCTCTTCTCTTTGCAAATGCCAATATTAACTGCTTAATTGATGTTCGAAAGGAGAAAAATATTATGCCGGTATGTACTCAAACAAATGTATTTATGTAGCGTGATTGTTTTTTATACCAAGAGTACTGATTTCATCCAATTTCCAGAATTCGGCACCTGCCTAAGTCTCGTCTGTCCACTTTTCTTTTATATATTATTGAATTATATTCGAACAACAATATTTGTACGTGATTAATCGTAAAAAGAATTTTATCAAAGCGTTTTCATTTGCTCTTTCCAGATCTCGGTCGCCGAGTATCAGGTAAATCGTGGGGCAACGAATTTCGTTAATCGAACGCGTCCCTTTGCAAATATAATCAACTGTTTAATTATACAGCAAAAGAAGGAAAATTAGTTGCATTGTATACTTAAGCAAACGCATTTATAGGACATTATTGCCTATAATACCTTATTACTAGATTCATCACATTTCCATAATTCGGCTACCGAATTTCGGGAATCGAGACAGAATCTCGATCTACTGGCTTAGTTTAGTCAGTCTACGGTTGTTGAAGATTACTCGTTAAAAAAAATTTAATTAAAACGTTTTGATCTACTCTTCGAGATCTCGGTCGCCGGGAATCAGGTAAATTGGCTAGAAACGAATTTCGCAAATCGAATGCGTCGCTTTGTAAAGATAAACTGCCCAATTACTCAGCAAAAGAAGGAAAATTAGTTGTATTACATACTTCAACAAATGATTTCTTTTGGTATAATTGTTTATAATACCCATATTACAGATTACTTTCTGTTCCTATAACTCGGCGACCGAAATTCGCGAATACTGACTAAATCTCGAGGTACTGGCTAAGTCTGGGTAGTCTGTGTTTGCATTTTTTAATGTATTATTAAATTCTGTGCCTACAACAAGATATGTATCTGATTAACAGTAAAAATAATTTAATTAAAGCGTATTAATCTACTCTTCCCAGATCTCGGTCACCGAGAATCAGGTAAATCGTCAGGCAACAAGTTTTGCAAATCGAACACTTTGCAAATACCAATACTTATTAATTGCTTAATCGATATGCATAAGGACAAAATTTTGATGAATTATATACTCAAGCAAACGCATTTATATGGCTTTATTGTCTTTAATACCGAGAGTACTGATTTCATCCAATTTCCATAACTCGGGGACGGAGTTTAGGGATTGCTGACTAAGGTTGTATAAGCTATAAAAGGAAAATAGTGATAAGATGTTCAATATTTGATAGTCATTAAGGTGATGTAAAATACCGACATAATTTCCAAACATGGATATCTCATGAAAATACCAATAGAATCGTCCAAAAAAAAATCTGAGTATAGTATTAACATATACGGAGCGCCTGACGTTCGTGTTTTTCCAAAAAAAATGATAAGAATTTATTTAATTAAATAAAAACCGTATTATCGGTAAGTAGGAATCTGCAATTAAGCTACTTTTCAAACATGGATATCTCATGAAAATACCAATAGAATCACCCCAAAAAAAATCTGAATATAGTGTTTACGTGTACGGAGCGCTTGACGTTCGTCTTTTTCCAAATAAACGTTTAAATGTTGATTTAAAAAATATTGAAATTCACGGTTTCACATGGCCTTAAATATCAGAAATATAGAGAGCTATGCAAAATTGCAGAGGCTTAACTGTATTAGTTTTCCTTCGGATACTAATAAATTCAATCAATTATTTTATGATTTTTTTTAAATTGTTGTAGAAGAACGTGTAGATTTTATGTAATTACTAGATGAGTTTATTGGGTAAAAATATTATTTCATACAGAAGAAATAATTAATATTATAATTTTATCTATAATTATAATTATTTTTTCTGTATGAAAGAATATTTTTGCCCAATAAACTCATCTAGTCCCAGTTGAAAACAACGATGTCGAAAAATCAACGTTGATTTCAACGTTTATTCAACCTTGATTTTCAATGTTTCTGAACCTTGAAAAACCTTGATTTAACTTGATTTTGAACGTTGATTTCAACGTCTTGTCAACCTTCGCCGTGAACGTTGATTTTCAACGTTGATTTCAACGTCTTCTCAACCTTCGCCTTGAACGTTGATTTCAACGTCTTGCCAACTTTGGCAGTGAACGTTGACTTTCCACGTTGATTTCAACGTCTTCCCAACCTTCGCCTTCAATGTTGATTTTTAACGTTTTGTGAACATTGGTTTCTAATACTAAATCCAATTGATTTGTATATTGATTTCAACGTTTCCGAGATCTTTCTTTTCTAATTTTCCAGCAGAAATATTAACCTTTTTACTTTTATAAAAAGAACGTTTTGTGACGATGGAAATCTTCGAATCAAAGATTTAAATGAATTTCGATGTTCTTGAGGTTCGTTAGTCAGAATAGTAGATTTTTAAAAAATGTACACGCGTGCGCATGGGCGCGTGTGTGTATAAAGTATATGTGAAATAAAATTTTGTCCCCACCATAACTCTTCACCGGATTCATGTAATGAGCTGAAATATTGTACGCATTTTAAATATGTCCTAGCATAGAACTGATGAAATTTTGGAGTCAAATGCACGTTTTCAAGCTGCTTTTTAAATAAAATAAAATAAAAATTTCACATAAAAGTTGTTTTTCAAAAATAATTATTGTCTATCTTTTGTTGCGCGAATTTTTTTACACTTTATTCAAAAACGTTAAATGCTTAAATACATTTTTACAGCTGATTATAAATCGTTAACATTTTCGAAATTCAATATGGTAAATCCAATTGTCTGACTAAAATTTTGAAAATGGTTCAATTTTATTGAAATTTTTTAAATTTAATTTCTCGAGAGTCTTTTTATAGGTGATTACGAATCTGTAATAAGAATTTCCAAATTCTATATGGTGGATCCAATATGTCGGATCGGAATTTTGATTTTTCAATTTTATTGAAATTTGATATTTAGAAATCAGGCAAATCCGACAAAGAGTCTTCAAAGAAAAGTGATGACTTTTAATAGTAGTGTATATTATACATGCTATTTACTCTGCTGTTAAAAAAAGTGCTTTTAACAGTCAAACTATTTTATTTATGGCATTAGCAATATTGTTTTTTTAGTTATGGGAAGAAAACAAAAACTTCTTCCAAATTTTGATTGTAGTTAAGGTTATGTAAATCTTTATTTATTTTCTCGTTATATGACTCGAGACAAACACGAAAACGTTTTGTAAGTGTTGATTCATAGATGGCTTAATATATTTATCTTTTCTTATACTGATGCAAGAATCAAAATTCTTAATTGAAGTTTGAATTTTTAAGTTTAAAAATATTGAATTTTTTTTTATTCATTCACGTAAAACAAACGTTTTTGCAAATGTGAAAAAAACCGTTTAATAAATCTTTTGCTAATTTTTTCAAAAATTTTTGCAACTTAAGATATGTAGTTAAATTTTCAGTAGTGTCTAGCTTTTTCTTAAGATAATAAATAATAAATAATTATTTATTTTTGAAGTCTAAGATAACGTAAGACTGATCAAAATAAAGAATGCGTTAGTTTAGTTGTTTTTACGGATGTGTGTGTGTGCGCGCGCGCGCGGGCGTGTGTGGGTGTAGTCTAATTAATAAAACAAAAGTTTTATTGGTATTTCTTGTTTTATTTTTTATTTTTCCTAAATTTTCAATAAAGATGGAAGTTAACCAATTCAACATTGAAAATCAACATTCAAGGCGAAGGTTGGGAAGACGTTGAAATCAACGTTGAAAATCAACGTTCGAGGCGAAGGTTTGCAACAGGTTGAAATCAACGTTGAAAATCAAGTTAAATCAAGGTTTTTTCAAGGTTTAGAAACATTGAAAATCAAGGTTGAATAAACGTTGAAATCAACGTTGATTTTTCGACATTGCTGTTTTCAACCGGGGTAATTATATAAAATCTACACGTTTTCAGAAAATTGTGAAATAGTGCATTACGACGATTGCTCTGACAGCAGTAGACCGACTAGTTTCCGAATTAAAAGAGCGAAATTTCTGCTGTTAGATCTCCCGAGCGAGACCCGTGGGTTTTCCTAATTGCTCTAATGCGTGAAGAATCTCTCTTCAGATATGGTTAAGACTGTGCAAAAGCATTTCGAGTGTGCCAATAACAGCGTACTCGAGGCACGCGACCGCGTGCGGCTGTTCATGCAGAGCTCAAAATGGTCTTACGCAATACAAAAAGAAGCAAGAAATCCACGCGATAGGTTCCACTAAGTACTTTGGGCGTCTCTCAGCGAGACCGCTCGACTAGTAACCTCCAGTGCATACGACTGTTCCGATCACCTCGGAACATTCATACATCAGGCTTGAAGGAGTTTTAAGTCCCTTCCGTCCGATATGTCCGACGAGACTCGTGAACTTTTGAATTGGGTCCTCTATGAGATTATTTTTTTTTTTTTGTGTTTTTCTGAGGTACTAGGTGAATCTTCCGAGGCCCCCGTCCTTGCTTACAGCATGGAGGGGGGCCCACTAAGACCATCACGAAGTGTCGGGCTCCGCGGTGTGAGGGATTTCTACCCCCTAAACACCCAAAACCTTTCCCGCGGCGTTCACTGGAATCCGGCCCGGAACTGTTATAAACATTACTTCGGACCGGTCGGCGTTTCTATGTCCTACGGTAATCTTATATATCTTGTCTGATCTGTCTATTTTTCGTCTTCTGTATCAGTTTTCAAGGCAACCGTCAGTCTTTTTGCCTTGTAGTACGTGAGTCACGTAGCGTGCTATGTCGTCCCAGTTTTGTTTGCTTGACAGCATCAGTGTCACGACGTTATCCGGTGTGATGTCACCTGTCTTCGTCTGTAGTCTGTGTCTCGCGACTATCCAGCGGGGGCACACGAAAAATGTGTGCTCCGCGTCGTCTCTATTATGTCCGCAGTACCTGCAGGACGGGGTCGTTACCTTCCCCATCTGATGCAGATACTGGCGGAAGTATCCGTGTCCGGATAGGAACTGGATCAGGTAAAAGTTCACCTTCCCAGCGCCTCTCTTATGCCAGAGTCGCACGTCCGTTATGAGGCGTCTCGTCTACTTGGCTTTGTCGCTGTCTCTCCATCGCATTTGCCAGGATGCAAGCGTCGTCGTCCGTGCGTCTATGGAGGCCCTCGCTCTTCCTCTTTCTTCGCTGTACTCGTAGATCCTCTTCCGCTCGAGAGCGAGAAGGTCTACTGGGACGACCCCTGCGATCACTAGTACCGCCACCTCTGAGACGGTGCGGTACGCGCACGCGATTCGCAGCGCTCCCAGTCTTTGTACCGCCGCGATCTTTTTGCGGTACTTCTCTATTCGCATCGCGTCCGCCCATATCTCGGCCCCATAAAGGAGCATCGAGTTGGTCACTGTCATAAGCAGTCGTTGTACGCTCGGTCTCGGTCCCTTCGTATTTGCCATGAGGCGGGCGAGGGTGACGGTCATTAACTCCGCTCTCTCAGCGACGCCACGTATGTGCGGCCAGAAGGTCATCCTCATATCCCCGGTCGCCCCCAGATATTTGGCGGACCGTCCAGGATGCACAACGGACGTCCCCACCGTCATGGGTATCGTCGCGTCTATCCGTTTCATAGTTAGGTATAGTAACTCCGTCTTTTGCATGACCAGCTGTAGTCCCCGACTTTGCATCCATTCGTCGATCCGTTTCGTGGCTTGTGTCAGCCTCATCTGAGCCAGTCGTGTATCCTTGGTCGTGATGACGATGACCAGATTGTCTGCGTAGCCGACCAGATAGACCCCCGGCGGCATCGGAAGATCGAACACCTCATCGTAACCTACGTTCCAAATATCGGGGCCAAGGATCGAGCCCTGCGCTACTCCCGCCGTCATTTATCTTTCTTGACCCCAGCCTGCATCCCGTACGTAATGTAACGGTCTCGTAGATAGTCCTTGAGGATTCGGAGAAGGTATGGGGGCAGCGGAAAAACGTCGGAGAATGCCCGCACGATGTCCGTCCACCTCACCGAGTTGAAAGCGTTTCGTACGTCGAGTGTTGCCATGAGAACTATTGGCCTGTTCTTGTGGGGTCTAGTCTGTGCTCTGTCAAAGGAGTCGATCACTTTTTGAATCGCCCCTATCGTCAACCGTCCTTGTCTGAAACCGTACTGTCTGTCGTTCAGGCCGCCAGCGTCCCGAACCGCCTGTTGGATTCCCGGTCTTAGGAGCATTTCGAAGAGCTTGCCAAGTGTATTCAGCAAGCTCAGCGGTCTCTAGGATGACGGCGAGTCCGGGTCCATACCCTTTCCTTTATCAACGAGGATCATCCGCGCCGTCTTCCAATCTTTGCTGAACACGCCCTCCGCCAGGCATGTGTTATATAGGTTCAGGAGTATCCCCGGGCGTCGTTTTGCAACAATACCGAGGATTTTCGCTGGGATACCGTCCGGACCTGGTGCCTTCCCCGCCGAGAGCTGCGCAACAGCCAAGCTGAGCTCACCCCGGGTGAACTCCTGCACCTCGTCGTCGCCAGTATCGCCCCCCCCCCCCACCCTTGTTCAAAGTGTGTAGGGAAGAGTCCGTCAATGATTCTGTCCATCATTTCTTCGTCCCTGACTACCGGTGGATTGTTGCCTCCCAGGTTGCGGGTGACGATCTTGTAACCCGCTCCCTAAGGGTCTGAGTCCACCTCGTTAATCAGTTTGGTCCAACTTTCCTTTTTAATGTCATTGATAGCGCGCCGCAGTTCTTTGCGCGCTACCCGGTACTCCTCAGAGTAGGCCATCGCGTCCGCTCTGTCGCGGGCGCGCAGGGCCCTCCGTCGGAGCCGTAGGTATTCGCGTCGGAGGCGCGCGATATCTTCGGTCCACCAGTACACCGGTTCTTTGTCACGTCTCGTCCGTTTTTTTGGCAGAGAGGCGTCACAGAGCCATCTCAAGAGCCCCGATGTTTCCTCTGTTAGCTTTTCAGCCTTTTCCCTACCACCGATGCCGCGAGGGATCGCCGTTGTCGGGTCCGGTTCCCTGTCCAGCTGTGCCGTCAGTTTGTCAACGTCTAGTTTTTTCATGTTCCATCCCGCGGAAGTTGGGGCGGTCCCTGTTCTGTTCTGTGCTTTGTCGGTCACTCCGAAGATGATGTACTGGTGGTCGCTGGCCGTGTAGCCCCCGAACACCCGCCACCCCTCGACACTTCGGAGAAGTCCAGTCGTCACAAAGATCACGTCTGGGATGGATGCTCCATAGCCGGGTCTCTTGTACGTCGTCGCCTGTCCCACGTTTGCTACTGTTAGGTCTAGCCTCGCGGCCATTTCCAACAGCAGCCGTCCACGTTTGTTCGTCGTCGTCATGCCCCACTCAATGGCCCTGGCGTTAACGTCCCCGCGAAGATAATGGGGCCGGGGATGTCCCTAAGCGCGTCCTCGGAGGCCGGTACCTTTCGTTCGAACTCCGCGGCGCTTCAGTTCGGAGTGAGATACAAGCTGACATACGTCACATCAGACACCCGAGCCCAGACGTAGTCCTCGCCCCTCCCTTGGCTTGTGATACGCGACCTGGCCCGCCCCCGGAACCACAGCGCCGCAGAACGGGAGGTATTAATGAGTCAAGTCGGGCTGTCTCTGTCTCTGTACGGCTCGTTAATCATTATAACGTCTGCGTTCATCTCCTCGGCAAGCTGGGGCAGTAAGGCATGAGCCAGGCTACTGCCGTTCAAGTTGCCTTGGAGCACTGTCGTCGTCTTGTTAAGCGCGAACGGTCATCTGTCTCGCTCTTGCCTCCGTCAGCGCTGTTTTGAATGCGATGCAGAGCACCGTGTCCGTAACGTGCGCTGCCCCTCCGCCTTCCTGTGATGGGCACAGAAAACAGAGGGGAGCACCCGTGCAGGCCCCAGCCCTGTATCCATTTCTTCCACACTTCCAACAGCAGTCGCGTCTGTCCGCTCCTTTACAGTTTGTACGGTAATGGCCGTAGCCGAGACACTTGTAGCATCTCGGCACCATCAGTCGGGTCCTCACTGGGCAGCTGACAAACCCTATCTTTATACGTTCCGTCTCAAGTAGCCGTGTCGCGTCTCGGTCTCCGAGCTCGCACCTCTATGAGATCATTATTATTATTATTATTATTATTATTATTATTATTATTATTATTATTATTATTATTATTATAAGTGGACACCTGGGTGTTCCGAAAAGAGGGTGAGGTAAATTACTACCTCACCCAATTCTTGACGGGGCACGGCCTGTTCCGCGCATACCTACATAAGATGGGTAAAGTCTCGGAGCCAGGCTGCGCCTATTGTGAGGGCCTCCCGGACGACGTGTTCCACACCTTCTTCGTATGCGGAAGGTGGACCGTCGAAAGGGGGGCACTAGAGAGGGACCTTGGCTGCATATCACCTGACAATATAGTCAGGCTGATGCACCAAGGTCCTCAACAATGGGCGAAAGTCGCCTCCTACGTGGAGGCGATCTTGCGCCAAAAAAGGGAAGAGGAGAACAGCAGATCAGCCGTCCGCAGGGCGCCGTAGCTGTTCACGGGAAAAAAAAAAGACCCCTGCGGGTCTCAACGGCCGATCTGAAGTGAGAACGTGCCGCTCAGGCAAAGCAAGCCCTCCCCTGAAGTAATGTGTAAAACGGTGCCGGGGGAGGGTCTGTACAGTTGTGCAGAGCAGAAAGGGTTAGTGTTTTTAGTGGGTAGGAATCCCACACGCCGTGGGAGTGCGGAGCCTCTTGCGGTGTCTCCTGGGCTGGCATGGATATGCGGCCCAGGCGGTCCGGTGGAGCATTTGGTCCACCGGACTGATGCAAGATTTCACTGTTTCCCTCGTAAAAAAAAAAATTATTATTATTATTATTATTATTATTATTATTATTATTATTATTATTATTCCCGGGTTCTATCCAACGATAGATGAGCATTTTTCTATGCTACCGGGCGCGTCCCCAGGTTGTGGATCGGGGAACGGCCAGCATAGTCTGGTCATCCGTGAATATAATGAATAAGCGGTCGCGAACAAAGAAATCGTGAGAATGGCAGAATGAATGAGCATTGTGCGAATGGGCTGCGGCCGACGGATTGTGGATATTCCTGCTAGACTAGCCAAAGGGAGAGTAGTAAACTCCCTAACCGGGGTGGCACGAGATGTCAGTACCTAACCTCTGCGTTTATTATTATTATTATTGATAAACACATGTTCAATGTGGAAGGACCGCTCTAGTGCTCACTGACTGGAGCCAATGGTGGGGTTGAAGCAATCATTGTTGGGCGCAGGTCTGAAGGTTTACCTGGTCAGTATTTCCTTATACCCGAAGTTGCGTAGGGCAAATCGCACACCGTCTAGCCCGAGGTTTGGGTCAGGTGTTGGGACGGACCCGACATCGCCCACTCGGTAGGGGTGACGTTAAACCTTTGTTTCATTATGGCGCGGGCCTATCCCGTAACCTTCTCTGTAGTCACTAGGTGCCGATAGGAGTAACCATCCGACAAACCGCCTCTCGGCTTCGGCATCCATAACTAGGGTTCCTTATAGGCGGGGATAGTAGCCACACCGAGGTGTGGCGCCGATAGTGGGCGAACCGTCTTAAACAACATATTCTATGCATGATGAATTCAAACACCCAACACAACCACAAAACTAAGGAGAAAGAAGGTGTATGCCAGACTGCGGTGGAGAAGGTGCTCGCAGAAATGCGAGCGCTCCTCAAGGTTATGGTGCAGGCGCTAAAAGCTCAGCCTAATATCAAAAACGATATTAAAAAGGGGTTGCCAGTTATGGTAGACCAACTGGAGCAGCTCGAAAGCGCCGTGAAAACGGAACTACGTGCTGCTAAGCAAGCCTGGGCTTACACACCAGCCAAGAGGCAAAGGACGATGTCCTTGGTAGAAAGTATGGGGACACCAACAGGGTCAATTGGCCCCGAGCCACTTGGCGGCAGGAAGCGAGGCGCCTCTAGCCCACCTAGCCTGGATACGGGGGAAAAGCAAGTGAAGAAGAAAAAGGCGGATATCCCTAAGGAAGATTGGGTTGCTGTAAAAAGTAGAAAAAGGCGGAAGCAGCCGAAACAACAGCAGCAGCAGCCACAGAAACAGCAGCCGCAACAACAGCAGAGGAAGCAGAAGACAAAGAAGAAGGAAAAAAAGGTAACAAAGCCGGATGCGATCGTGCTCAAACCGGCAGGCGGTAAGTCGTATGCGGACATTCTGTCCACCATGCCTTCTCAGAAGCACTCAGAGAAGCTACTGGAAACGACTGCACCGTTGTTAGGGAACTGATCCCCAGAGTCATCCTGGAGATCAGAGATCAAGACAGTTGCACGTCCAGTGAGGAAGTAGTGGAGGCCTTAAAAAGAGACCTGCAGGACTACAAGGGGTTCCTGCAGTCTGTCTTGACTAGGCCAAATGCGAGGGCACAACGGATGGCCATAGTGGCGGTGGACACACCGGCTGCGGAAAAGCTAATGGCCACCGCCCGCATAAAGATAGGCTGGGTCAACTGCAGGATCCGCAGGAGAGCCACGGTTACCCGTTGCTATAAATGTCTGGGCTTCGGCCATCTTAGCTCGGACTGCAAAGGGCCCGACCGCAGCGATGCTATCGCTGCGGGGCGGAAGGCCACATGATCGCAGGATGTAATGCCATCCCACGTTGCTTCCTGTGTCCAGAACAAGCGGACAAACCTGATTCCCGCAACCATACGGCGGGATCAGGAGCCTGTAGGGCCTTCCGAGAGGCACTTGCAAATGCCAAGAAAAAATGGCGGTAGTTCTGCAGGGTAATATGCACAGGAGCAGGGCAGCTCACGACCTCCTGGAACAGATCTGTTTCGACAAAAACGCTGATATTGTACTAATCAGCGAACAGTATCGAAACAGAGATGGTCCAGGATGATTTGCCGATGACCTGGGCACCGCAGCCATCTGGAACCGTGACCCGCAGAATATCCACATTGCGGGTCATGGCGGCGGCAGCGGTTTTGTTTGGGTGAGGCACCAGCAAACTCACTACATAAGCGTATACCTCACTCCAAACCAGACCATCAGCGACTTCCAGGCCAAGCTGGAGGGCCTGGAGGATGCAACACGGGAGATGCAGGGTGAGCTGATTATCGCCGGGGACTTCAATGCTAAAGCCCCGGAGTGGGGGGAAGCTCGGTCGGATCGTAGGGACCGGCTGATTATGGATATGGCCAGTCGGCTAGACCTCGTGGTACTAAATAAAGGTACCACGTCGACCTTCAGACGACCGGGCTACAGGGAGACCATTATCGACGTCTCCCTGGCAAGCGAACGCCTAGCCGGGCGAATCCAGAGCTGGCATGTGATCGAGGACTATACAGGAAGCGATCACATGTATATCACGTTCCGTGTGCGTGATAGCAGACCGGCTCCGTTTCCGCACAAGCGCAGCCCCCCCAGGTGGAACATCGCCAAGATGAACTACGAGAGGTTTGCCACGGCGATAGAACACGGACAGCGAACACAGCGTGAGATCCCGGAATCGCTGCCGCTATCTGCGCGGGCAAAAATGGTGACCGACTACACCATGAAGGTCATCGAAAAGGCCTGCGCGGAGACGGTTCCCAGGAAATCAACACGTGGGTCAAGACGACCTGCTTACTGGTGGACGAACGACATCGCGGACTTTCGTAAGATGTGCCTGCAGTTGCGACGCAGAATGCAGAGGGTCAAAAAACGCGATCTCGACGCAGCCCCCTTGGCCGCAGAGTACAAGTCCAGCCGGCAGCGATGCTGGAAAGAGCTAGGGGAAGAGATGGATCACGATCCGTGGGGATTAGGGTACAAGATCGTTATGCGCAAGCTGGCGACCTTCGGTTCGTCAGCGCCGAAAGATGCGCAAACGATCACGAACATCGTACGTGCCCTTTTCCCCGAACACCCAAGGAGACCGGATGGCCCAGCAACATCCGGCCCGTTCGAAACTCCTCTGTTTACGAACATGGAGCTCTCCATCGCAATAAAATCTTTGCGTAATAAGAGAGCTCCGGGGCCGGATGGATTACCAGCAGAGCTGCTGAAAGCCATCGGCGGCAGTCACCCGCGCCTCTTGCTGGACATGTACAACTCCTGCCTGAAGGCAGGCATTTTTCCTGCCCGCTGGAAGACAGCGAGACTTGTCCTCATCAGCAAGGACAAGGGTCCAGCAGACAGCCCGTCGGCCTACCGCCCGCTGTGCATGCTAGACACGGCGGGAAAACTCCTGGAGAAACTGCTGAAACCTCGCCTCCAGGCAGCCATAAGTGCGTTCGGAGATTTGGCCCCGCGGCAGTATGGTTTCAGGCGAGATAAGTCAACCATAGACGCAATCCAGGAGGTGGTAAATGCCGCCAGGTCAACGGAACAGGGCAACCATTTCTCTCGCCCTATTTGTCTGCTGGCCACCTTGGACGTTAAAAACGCGTTTAACTCAGTTAGGTGGGACAAGGCGCTGGAAGCTTTCGAGCGGGACTTTCATATCCCCGCGTATCTTTTACGCATTCTTGGGGATTATCTGAGGGACCGCTCGATAACTTACGACACTGAGGATGGACCAATAAAGAGGAAAATAACATCTGGGGCAGCTCAGGGCTCCATGCTGGGTCCCGATATATGGAATGTATTCTATGACGGGATCCTGCGCATGGAAATGCCCGAGGGCACCTTCCTGGTTGGGTACGCTGACGACATAGCGGTGGTCATCGTAGCCAGAGACGTTGACCTCGCTGGGCTGCTACTCAACCGGGTAATGCGTCGCGTTTTCTCCTGGCTGGAGGATCACGGGCTTGAATTAGCCACAAAGAAGACGGAGGTCGTGCTACTCACGAAGAGGCACATCAATACCATGTGCCCCTTTCAAGTAGGAGACGCGACGGTCCAGGCAAAGAGTGCGGTGAGGTACCTGGGGGTGACGCTTGAAAACAAGCTCACCTTCAGGGAACACCTCACCATAGTGACGGAAAAGGCGGCAGCAGTAACAGCCTCGCTGAGTAGGCTCATGGCCAATACCGCCGGCCCCCGGCCTTGTAAAAGGCGCCTACTCATGCGTGCCGCCGAAGCCGTCATGCTGTACGGAGCGGAGGTCTGGGCCGATGCGCTACGGAAAGACGTGCACAGGAAGCGTCTCGCCGCGGTGCAACGGAGAGCAGCACTCCGGATCGCGTGCTCTTACCGCACGGTCTCCGAGCCCGCGATATTAGTGGTCGCTGGGGTAATACCCATCGACCTTCTTGCACTGGAGAGACGCTTCGTCCATCAGCAGAAGCCTGCTCTTGGGGTAGTGGAGGCTCACCGAACGGCCAGGGCCAATACCATCCAGGCTTGGCAGCATCGGTGGGAATCCTCCACTAAAGGAAGATGGACGGCCAGGCTGATCCCAAAAGTGGACACCTGGCTGTTCCGAAAAGAGGGTGAGGTAAATTACTACCTCACCCAATTCTTGACGGGGCACGGCCTGTTCCGCGCATACCTACATAAGATGGGTAAAGTCGCGGAGCCAGGCTGCGTCTATTGTGAGGGCCTCCCGGACGACGTGTTCCACACCTTCTTCGTATGCAGAAGGTGGACTGTCGAAAGGGGGGCACTAGAGAGGGACCTTGGCTGCATATCACCTGACAATATAGTCAGGCTGATGTACCAAGGTCCTCAACAATGGGCGAAAGTCGCCTCCTACGTGGAGGCGATCTTGCGCCAAAAAAGGGAAGAGGAGAACAGCAGATCAGCCGTCCGCAGGGCGCCGTAGCTGTTCACGGGAAAAAAAAGACCCCTGCGGGTCTCAACGGCCGATCTGAAGTGAGAAGGTGCCGCTCAGACGAAGCAAGCCCTCCCCTGAAGTAATGTGTAAAACGGTGCCGGGGGAGGGTCTGTACAGTAGTGCAGAGCAGAAAGGGTTAGTCTTTTTAGTGGGTAGGAATCCCACACGCCGTGGGAGTGCGGAGCCTCTTGCGGTGTCTCCTGGGCTGGCATGGATATACGGCCCAGGCGGTCCGGTGGAGCATTTGGTCCACCGGACTGATGCAAGATTTCACTGTTTCCCTCGTAAAAAAAAAAAAAAAAAAAAAAAAAAAAAATTATTATTATTATTATTATTATTATTATTATTATTATTATTATTATTTCTCGACGATTGAAAAATACTCCGGGAGATATACTCTCAGAGTGATTTTCGATCGTCGAGAAATGCTCTCCGAGTGATTCTTGATAGACGCGAAATACTCTCAGAGTGATTCTCGATCATCGAGAAATACTCCTGGAGTTTTTTTTTTCGATCGTCAAGAAACAATCTCTGAGCTATTCTCGACCGTTGAGCAATACTCGGAGTGATTCTCTATCGTCGAAAAATATTGATGGAGGTTTTTCATTTAACGAGTCCTAGGTCGCAGCAGCTCATAAAAGTTTTGGATTTTTTACTTGAAAGTGAGCATTTATTTTCTAGGGTTGGACTTTACGAGTTTTAGCAGCAATTACCAATCGAGAAGAAAATGAGGTGAGTGTACGAACTTCTAAGCTGCGTGTCCTAGATCATAGCTGGAACTCCGAGAATTACCCTCGGAGTCATTCTGGATCTTTGAGAAAAGCTCTTAGATTATTTTTCGATTTTCGAAAAATACTCTAGGATTGTTACTCGATCGTTGAGAAATTATCTCGGAGTTATACATGATCGTATAGAAATACTCTCAAAGTGATACTCGGTCGTCCAGAAATACTGTGGGAGCGATTATTATCCTTCGTAGAATGCTCTTGAATCTACCTCTAAGTTACATACGAACACGGGTTATCTTTTATTTCGATAAAACACTTACGGGTACATTTATGATTGTAATACATTGTAATACATTGTAATACATTGTTCAATGTATAACTCATAAAGTAATATAATTATTAATCTATCTACAAAAACCGAATATAATATATAAATTACAGATATCACGTAAGAAGCGACGCAGAAGATACACAGTGAGATCACCTCTAATCCAAATTGGTGATTATGTCCTATTAACAACTTTTCCACCCACTACGAAGCAGACCTATATTGATCATTGTATTACTCACCCGTGTAAAAAAATTTCCTTTGGCCGAAGTTTACCTGAAGTTCTTCGTCATAGAAGTTTATCTAATATGGTTAATTTGACTACCCTCCATCTTTTTGAATAAAAATAGATCAGGAAACGATAGAGAGGGTCAACCCACAAAATAAACAACAAATCACATAATATTATTGTTACGTTCGGGTTACGTGACAATACAAGAAGAGAGAAAATGAAACTTCATTAGTCTAATGGCTAAAAGCGCGTAATGTGACATTTCCCGATTCGGACACAACGTGCATTGCTCCAGGATGGGACGGAAGGTAGGAAAATGACACGGACACGCGGTACGCCTCGAGACAGTGTATAGAATTTTACTGACTTACCTTAGAATATCCAACAGCCTTTGTGTGAATCTGTACTCCCGCCGTGACGCTTATAATGATAGTGGACGGTTGCCGCTCTGTGGAAGTTTTGGTGTGAAGAACGTAGATACGGAGAGTTTACGATTCTTATAATCTCGAAATAATGAATACTTAATATGGATTTAAACACAACTTAAACTTTATTAACTTGTCAGTGCAAAACAGTGATGAGAGCTGATGTGAAGTCTACGCGAGTTGGCTTCTGAGTGAGACATACCAGGAGTCTTCGTCCCCTTTTAAAGGTAAAATTTGTAAATCTTCCTGCCGTCGCCTTTTTGATTTGCCTAGGTGTTGCTGCCCCGCTTTTCTCGATGATCTTTGATGATTTCGGCGGCGCACCCTTTGAGAATATTCGGCGAGTCCGGATACATAAATTATTTTAGAATACGCTACGCATATCGGGTAGGAATGAAGGGAAAGGACAAGATAACTGACTCTATTGATTGACTATCTGATTCACTATTGTGCGCTGGAGTACTAATGCTTACTCCTCTAATTGGCGGCGAATCTCTGATGCTTGCGTGGATGTGCATTTTGCTAATAAAAAACGCGTAAAACTGCAGCAGGAGAGTGGCACACACTGAAGAGAGAATGAAAGAAAAACTAAAGGAAACCGCGTCTTCGTGCCTTCGTTCGAGGATCTTTTTGGTATTTGTTCTTTCTGGATGGCGGCGTCTTTTTGAGTGTTCATGGGTGGCCCTTTTATAGTGTGAGAAAATATGAAACAAGCCGCAATGCAGCAGGTTCGTTGGGTAGGATGAAAAGAGAGGAAGAAAAACAGCGGACACCGACAACCACAACGGCAACGTCGCACGACGCGACACCTCCCCCCTTGAGGCAGTTCAGACCCGGGGGCTGAATTATCACACACTTTCATCACTAATTATTGGAATCGTCTCCGGCGTCTTGGCAAGATTTCCGCTTGCGGGTCCATCTGCTGTGGCCTACGTCGTTGATTAGATACTCTGCAGGGTTCAGCGCACTTTGTAGTTTCCAATAATTGACCTTGATGCCGGCTGAGTTGTTCCACATGAGTATCATTCACTGGTACCATTGGTCCCGAGGCTCTGTGCGGAATCCTGGCATTCTGGGTCCATCGCTGAAGAAAGTCTCGTGCCCCTTCCGTAGTTGATAACCATAGCCTATCATTGCTTGACGTACACGTTCATCTAATGTTTGTAATATGTCTTGTTGTTGCTGCGAGGTTTGCTCCATGTTGAAATTCTCCGTGGCAACTTCTCTTCTGACGTCTCTTTCTTTACTGACCCCTCGTCCTTTACTGGAAACTGAAACCGACCTGTATCTTCCCTAGATGTGATTAGTGGCGTAGTGGGGATAAGAACGTCCAAAAGGTAGGGCGTGACACTGAAGGTAACGGGAAAGTGGTAGTAAAAATGAGCCTGTAGGATAACGTGGGACAGAAATAGGTAGTGACTTAGATATGCGTGCGTAGTTGATACGTATTTTCTTAGTCTTAATTTTCTATTAATTATTAGTGACGACGGATTACTTGAATTTTAATTTGCTTATTTCATTTGTAGATAACTACGACGGATTCGCTGTTAATTCTAGTGGTCAAACGCAAAATTATTCACTATTATACCTAGTGGTTAAACACAAATTGTTTGTTGTCATGCAGAGTGGTTTAATACAAAATTAGTCGTTGTTATATAAACTTATCTGCCATTACCCATATTGGTTAAATACAGATTTGTTCGTTGTTATACATAGTGATTAAATACAAAAGTTGTCGTTGTTATACAAAATTATTTGTCATTACCCGTAGTGATTAAATACAATTTGTTCGCTATTATACAGTTTGGATCAATACAAAATTAGTCGTTGTTATATAAACTTATCTGCCATTATACATATTGGTTAAATACAGATTTGTTCGTTGTTATACATAGTGATTAAATACAAAAGTAGTCGTTGTTATACAAAATTATTTGTCATTACCCGTAGTGGTTAAATACAATTTGTTGGCTATTATACAGTTTTTTCTTAATGTTGCGTGTTCACAATACAATGTTGCATTTTTATCTGCAAGTTTTAGGAATATATATATATATATATATATATATATATATATATGTATATGTATATATATATATATATATATATATATATATATATATATATTTTATTACTATTTATTTTAGAAATTATTTACCTAGATTATGACATTTGGTTGTGCCTACTTACTACATTGATACCTACTGTTTCTATGTTTTGCTTAATTACAGAAATAAATGCTTGATTACCTTGTTCTAACCCCCCTTTTTATCTTTTGTTGCTAAAGGATATTGGAACTTGATTAATTACCGTTTGTATTCTCTTGTTGAACTATATATTCTTCTAATTTCTTATTTACGTATTCCACGTCTAGCATATTAAATTCCCCCATGTCTACATTTCGAGACAAGACAGGACTTGGAGGAGGAGCTGGTGGTTCAACTTTAACCGGTGGAAAACTCGGTGGCGAAAAGTTGTATCGAATGGTCTGATTCAATGGCCGCATCGGCACGTATTCCGGCTCTTTCTCCTCCTTCTTTACAGTTTTCTCTCGTTTATCAAGTTCCCCTATCTCTACATTTAACAGGAATCGGATGAGGAGCTGGAGGTCCGACTTTGAACGGTGGAAAACTTGGTGTTGCATAAACATGCGGTGGGGGTGGAAAGTTGTATCGAGTGGTCTGATTTAACGGTCCCATTGGCACGTGTCCCGGCTCCTTTTCCTCCTTTCCTGTTTTCTTTCGTTTACCCTGATACCACCTTATGGTAATTAAAATTATGAGTATTACCGTAAATGTAATAATTATAACACTTAAATATACGTCGACCTTGGTGTTATCAATACTAATTTTATGATAGGTAGCTGGGGGTGCGGAATCCTTTTGTTCTCCCTCTATAATGACAAGTTGTAGAGGAGGTAAAATATAAACGTTGGATATCCTCATTAGATCAGAGCTACGGTACAATTTGCTTTCAATTTCAACATAACATGATTCAGGGATTATTATTATTCCCGATCGTCCTAAAGTCATTAATGAAAAATGCTCACCGCAATGTACCCGTACAGTTGTTGGTCGTGGGACTGAAAAGAACCATTGTCTTGGGTGAGCAGTTCTCATTAGCACCGCTTCATTGACCTCCTCATGCTGTATTTTACAAGTCTGATATGTAGTATATTTTGGATCCACGAGCAGTTCGCTTTCACATTGAAGTTTTTTGATAATTGGAGTGTTTCGTTCACACAAATAGCTAAACCTTAAACCTACGCATTCCCTTAAATCGTCCCGGTTAAGAAAGACAAACTCTTTTTTATCTTTAGAGACAGCGATATACTCGCTTCTAGGGCGAATGTAAACTGCTTTCTTTAATGATAATTGAAATACTGGCACGGCTATCATTCTATACAGAAGATATGGTTGTTTTTCGAGTATAGGCACTGTAACCTGTAATATTGCTCTTCCTTGTATCACGATTATATCCGTTCGGGTTCCCTCCTCTAGTGTAGCAGCATTTATTTCCTCTATGGTAATTGGCGCTCTTCCTGGAGTTTGACGTTCAGCAATTCTAATCGCCTTTTCCATCACACCAGTTGGTAAGGTAAATTGACGTGCTTCCATGAATTTGACTATTTCTTTCGCAAGATAAATGTTTTCTCCTACTAATCTTATTGCCTCGTTCAGAATTTTTTCTATTGGTGATTGTTTAATATCCGTTACTCCAAATTCCTGCTGTATAATTGTCAAATTACTTTTAAGTAATAATACATCTGTTAAAAGTTGTCGTCTAGCACGGTCTATTGCGTTGTCTGTTATTATTTTTCGTGTTCTATTTAG
This sequence comes from Torymus aiolomorphi, assembly GCA_036365515.1. Classification (NCBI taxonomy): domain Eukaryota; kingdom Metazoa; phylum Arthropoda; class Insecta; order Hymenoptera; family Torymidae; genus Torymus; species Torymus aiolomorphi. The sequence continues at coordinate 213,335,956 of CM070874.1, forward strand.
TACCATGCTTTCCTGATTCTCACGCCGCAATTGTTCGATATCCTGAAGAATTTCGGCTGCTGCGTTGTTGCTTAGGTAGTCTCCGTTTTCTTCCTCCTGAAATGACACTACCCATGGTGCATAGGAGTGTGCTAGATTCACATAGGCTGTCTGTAACTGAGTCAGCTCTTCAATTTTCTCCTGTAAGACGTATTTTTGTTCAATCTGCACTGGATCCGATAATCATGTATAATTATCGGTTTCAGAGATATTTTTCATTGCTTTAATAAAAAAATCTGTTGTAGAAAATACTACTCGGGTGTTCACTGATGTAATTATCTTCCATTCTTGCTTAATGAAGTCCAAACCCTTGTCTTGATTAAAAATAATGCCTGGATTATTGCGCTCAAGGATATGCACTTCTGGTGATTGTATGGCTGCTATTAAAGCAAGGGTCATCATGAAGAGCACTGTCTTTGTCATCATTCTTAAAGAAGAAAAAAAAAGAAAAAATTAAAATTAAAAAAAATGATTGCATATTATGTTTTACTCAGTACTCTCTCGAAGGCATTTATGTGTCGTGGAAAGGTCGCAAGGCGGGGGTTCCATGGACTCTGAGGCATTTTCTAAAGCTCTTATTATTTCATTTAATATATCCTCGTCTGGGACATTAAGTTCTTCTAACGGGCTTATAAATGCATGGTTTTGAGTACCCGGCCGATCCGTAATAATCTCTCTCTCCTGCTTTCTTTATTCTCCGCGTTTCCTCTTATTAGATATGGATGCTTCCCGCCCCCGTGGTAGTTCATATATATATTCGCCAAGCTGGTGACGTACAAAATTAAATAAAGTAGTGTTGGCAGTATCCACCATATCATCGCTTAAAAATGCAACCACCGCGCTTCCTTCTGGAATCTTTAAACCCTTAATTTTTTCTATCGCGCAGCCTTGTATCTCTACATCCAATCTCCCTTCATTCACAAATGTTTGTTTTATGTTCTGTTTCAGAAAGGTTATTGGTATGCGACAGAGTGAACATATTTTTACGTTGATTTTTATGCATGTTCCAATAGTAGCCCGTATCACTACTTGATTGTACAAGATGCGAGTGTATGGTCCAATTCTGAATTTATAGCAATAAAGACATACTCTTGCTCCCACATGTTCGTAATATACTAATTCGCGGTTCCTCAGTGGTATCTCGTTGTAGTTGGCTCCTTCCATTCTTTTTAGAGGTGATGGGTTAAAAATAACTAAAGAAGAAAGAAAAAAAAAAGAAAAAAAACAAACAAAAACAATAGCGGATAAATGATAATGTTAATCAGAGATGTATAGAATATCTATGTTTAATTTTTCGTAAGTCCTCTAAACTGAAATGAATGCATTTCGCGTGTCCCATCGCCTGATGTAGAGAAACGTAAATGTGCGGTTTACATATATAACGCTTAATCTCTGGACGTAGTCCGCGTAAAAATGTTTCGATAGCCATTTTTTCTCTAACTAAAGAGGAATCGCATACCTCCCTAAACTCAACCTGTGCTATTTTTCCTAAATTGTTGTATTCATGCAACATTTTTTCTATTCTACCGCAAAATTCATAGAAATCCTCATCACTTCTTTGACCTGCCCATGCAAGTTTCATTCTTAAAGTCATTAGATTAGAAAACATGTTATGTTTTTCGGAGGGAGTTAGAGGCATTTTCCTTTATGAAAATAAAAGCAAAAATAATAAAAATGAAAAGTCTTGCTTACAAGACGGCTCAATGTACTTATTACTACGGTAATTACTATTTTTTTTTTATTAAACTATTATTACAAAAAGAATTAAACAAAATTACATTTAATAGATTTACATAAGCGCTACCATTAATCTAATTTCTTATTATTTATTTATTTTAATCAATTATTCATCGTCATTTGTACGATTATTTCGCGGTGGTAAGGATGGGATATCTGAGTCAGTTACTAAAGTTGGATAAATTCTTGGTGTTGTTGGAGTAGTACAGTTTACTTGTACTTCCTCCCCTCTCGCCGGAACCTGCACCACCGCGCGCTGGCTTTGAAAGTTCGAAAAATCAGAAAATGACGGGGGCGGGGCTAGTGGTGCTGTTGGTGAAGCGCTCGGTGGTTTTCTTACAGAGCTATATTCTTCTTGAGCCCGCTTCTTTTCTTCCTTTCGAGTGGGCTTATGCCGTGCAGCGTGCAATAGCAATTGCGTTACCGAGTTCCAAATGGCTCCTATAATATGAATTGTCCAGCCATATAAACTATATAATGCATATCCATGCAGAATTGTATCAATTAAAAATTTGATTACATGACCTATCATAATTATTCCTATTATTCCTGCACTTATAGAACCGAAAGATATAAATTGCTCCCATATTTTTTTCCATGTATCGTTCGCAAGTGCAGTTAATGCTTCCTCGTCGAACAATCGTGCTATAGACATACCATTTTTGTCCGTTGACCTGCCTGACATACCCATGGCTAAAGAATTCAACATTGCACCTCGCTCGACTGGAAACAGTATGTCTGACTGTGTGTAAATACCGCTTTTTGCTAATTCGAGAGGTTCAGTATAATTCCAATTATTTTTGTGGCTGGTTTGAGGATAGCGGGTTTAATTCCTTTTGTGGTACCATGAGGCAATACCGTGAACCAATCTTCGCCTAGTAGAAACATAGGTGGGGTCAATGGGTTGCAAGTAGTTTCAGTACCGTATTGCTTTAAAATATGTGTTTTAGGAGATAAAAAATAATTTTTTTCGTCTTTTACTACAGGCAACTCTTGATAGCACCTTGGTGTTTCTCGTCTTTGAACATCTATTTGCACACATTTCATTAAATGAACTACTTCCCCAGCTACTAAACCCATATAACCACTTTTTTCATTATTTGATAGGCAAACAGATCTGGTGCGGTACTTGCGATACTTAATGCGTTTGCTATAACTCTTTTTTCCAATTCGCATTTTTGCATAATTAAATCTCGATATAAGCGTTTTAATTCCCCTTTTATGTGTTTTTCGATGTAAACAAATTTAGAATAAACATATGCAAAGATATCCAAGTTATGTACTGTAGGATGTTTAATTTTTCCAAATGCTTCTATAGCAGGACCCTCAAAGAAAAATAATTTAGGATGTTCAGTGCGTATTAAGTCGTATGAGCAAACTGAAATAGTACCGACTGCCGTAAATGCAAAAGTTATTTCGCTTGACTCCATTACATAAACTGGGTGTCTCTCATTTCCTTCCTCTATTATTTTGTTTACATACCCCGCGTATAATTCTGAATACTTATGTTCTTCGCATGATGACACCGGTAATGGTTCCCAGAAAGCGTAACCCGCTTCAATATCTATACATCGTCTTCGTTAAATTTGCAACGAGTGCCTGATATTAGTATAACCTCATTAACATTTAAATTCACAGGAGTATAATAATCTTGCAAGGTTATTGTGACATAGCCCGTGACTACCGCATCATCGAATACTCCATACGGGTCGGAGTATGTACCTGGATTACTACAATCTCCCGCCTGATCTATTTTTCCCACAAAAGTCATTGGATAAACGATAGTCCCATTATGTTTCAAATTTGAGATAAGATCGTCGCGAACTCTATGGCTGCGATGCACATGCATTCGCCGACATTCTTCATTAGTAATTTCGTTTAAAAACTTAACTTCCCCCCTATTCTTGTCTTTTCGATGCGAGAATGCCCCACAATATGTAACTGAACGCTTAATTTCTACCTTACATAGTCTTACATGAGTGCTTCCAAAATCGTTCAATTGTAATAATCTAACATAAACCTTGGTAGTATTGACCATGGGCTCCGCTATGTCACATTCCCCGACGTTTATCATTAATGAAAATGTGGTGAGATTTGAGACTTGCTGGAGCAGTCGTAACCAATTATGGTATTAACTGTTTTTGATGTTAGCAGCAACGCTAGTACACAGAAAACGATTTTCATCTGCGAACATTACAAAGTATTAGAAAAGAAAATGGCAAAAATGCTCTATTTATCATAAAGAAAAAGAAAACATCATAGAAACTGCACTAATATTAAAACAGTAACATATATCAAAATTAAGTTAGAAAAAATAATAGTTGGTTTAAAATAATAAAATTTATAGTGTTACTAATTTTCCTTTTTCGCATTTTTGCTATTTATTAGTTATAATATATTTTGCGTAGTAAATATTAACTTACTACAATGTGCCATTATTAAAGAAATCGTGGTTATTATTTTTATTTATATATGATGTAACTTAGAAAGCAAGTGTAGGATTAGGTATGTTAAAGCAAGATTTAAGCTTGTTTTTGCTCTACATGCGATTTGCGCAGGCGATTAATATGCACTATTTCACTTTTAGTACTACTTAATTGTATCCTCACATTTCCATTTACAGAAACGTCTAAAACTAAATACGGCCCCGTATATTGACTATCAAATTTGTGTCGTTTCGGTCCCTTTTGCAACCACACGTAGTCCCCAATTTTTAATGTTAAATGATTTACTTTTCTATCATAGTATTTTTTTGATCTTTTTTGGCTAGCAATAAATTTTCTCTTGCTATATTTTGCAAGTAGTTTATTCGTGTTAAGAGAGTTTCCATATAGCCCTTATAAGTAGGCGCTAGATCCTCACTTTCTATCGGCTCACTATCTAGCATTCGAGCTAAATGACCAAATACTAATTCGAAAGGTGAGTGCAATGTTGCATCACTTATGCCTGTATTAAAATTAAATGTTGCTAACTCTATATATTCATCCCAATCCGACTTATTTTCTTGCACATAAAATTTTAAAACTCGATAAGACTTGAATGTGATCTCTCCAAGGACCCATTTGTTTGTGGATGAAAAGCCGTAGTGTTGACTTGTTTAATTCTAAATCTTTTTGCCACTCGTTTCATTAATTTGCTCATAAAATTAGTGCCTTGATCCGTTAAAATAACTCGCGGTGCCCCGAACACACATATGACCCTCTTAATTAAACTGTTTGAAACGTCTATTGCTGTAGTTTGTGCTAATGGTTCCGCTATTGCAAATTTTGTAAATAAATCCTGGAAGGTTAATATATACTCATTACCTTTATTAGATCTAGGCAATGGCCCAACAACATCCATACTAATGCGATCCATCGCATGTGCTCCAGAGTTAGTAATAATCATTGGCACACGTGTTTTTACCCTGACTAATTTTTTTAATTGACATTGCACACATTTTCGAATAAAATCTTGTACATTTTCTTTTAAATTTTCCCAGTTGTAAGCTTGTTTAATTCTTTTGTATGTCTTAGTAACTTCTCTATGTCCGCCTATTACCGAGCTGTGTGCTTCTTGCATAATGGAGTCCCTTTCCTCGAGGGGAGGATACCTGACTATCTCTAAACACACTACCAGTTTGATGGTACTCTTAGAAAATGGACCTCTTAATTTTCTTATTACTTGTTCCCATTCTAAATTTTCTATTATTTCTGTTTTTGCTATACTTATCGACCGCGCGTCGATTTTGTTTAAGATTGGTAGTAGATTAGTACAAAGTAAACTTAAATTATTGTTTATTATACTCAAGGCTACTCTGTTTTGCGTACATAGTGGCATGGCTATGTGTATTTTAGAATTTGTTTTTATAACTTCTGGTATTCCTATTGTAAAATTTTTAAAACGTGGGAGCTTGTTCTGTAATTTTAATTGCATGGCACCGTCGTCGCATGATTCACCTTCGGATGTAATAAAATACAAATAATTATCTTTTCTCATCAATAATTTTTCACGACAGAAAATAGTTGAATGAGTCGGGTTTAAATTTTCCAACATAATTTCATCTTCCATCTCCCCGTTTTCTTTCGATAGTTTGTCCTTTTCCTCCGAGAGAAGGTTAGTCTTATTCATGTCGGTCTGTGGGTCATCCCTACTTCGTGTTTCGTTCAGTATGCTATTGTCTTCCTTGACTTCAGTTACCGTTGATGCGGTAATATGTTCTGCATCTCTACCATTGACCTTTTCCTTTTCTATTACGCATTTATTTTTATCGTTTTTCGGAAGTTTTTTTTTACTGCTTCTATGTTTTCTTTGTTCTGCTCATGCGCTACGCGTCCCCTCGTGACCATATTATGAACACACTCCTCCCCCGTTTGTTCGGTGACCGCCTCTTTTTCTTGCTCTTGTTCTTTTAGTTTTTCAGCCAGGGCAGCACTTCTTGTGACAATTAACACTCGATCCACCGGATTTCGAGAGAGAGCGTCCGCTACATTCATCTCCCTGGTCTGTATATCACCTCAAAATCATATTCGGCCAGAGTTAAACGCCACCTCATAACACGTGAATTTGGATCTTTATGTGTCTGCATCCATACTAGAGGGCGGTGGCCAGTAATTACATAGAATTTTCTTCCAAAAAGGTAGGGTCTAAAATGTTTTATAGAAAATACCAACGCTAGTCCCTCTTTATTGAATGTATCCCATCTTTCCTCTACCTTTGATAACACACGTGAGACATATGCAACTGGTTGATCATAGCCTATTTTACCCTGAGATAAAATTCCTCCTATCGCATAACCCGATGCGTCTATAGTTAGATTAAAAGGTAGTTCGAAATTTGGAAAAGCTAATATAGGTTCTTTACATAATTTATCACGTAGAATTTCAAAAGCATACTGCGTATCGTCGGTCCATTTAAATTTTATTTCTTTTTTCAATAAGTTGGTTAGAGGTTTAGCTATTTTTGAAAATTGACGAATGAAGCGTCTGTAATAGCCTGCTAAACCTAAAAATTGTTTAATATTTTTTGCGTTTTTTGGCACCGGATAATTCCGAACAGCTTCCAGTTTCTTTGGATCTGGCCTTACGCCCTCTGCGCTTATTAAATGCCCTAAATAGGTTACTTCTTTTTTGAAAAATTCAGATTTTTCCGGTTGTGAATTGTAGTACCGCCTTTCGTAATCTGATGAATAATCTTTCTAATCTTTGTATGTGTTCAGCAAACGTGCGTGAGTAAACAATTATATCATCAATAAAACAAAATAATTCCTTATTAACTAAACCCGCGAGTGCTATAGATAGTGCTCTTGAAAATGTCGCCGGCATAGTTCTTAGCCCAAAACTACCTCGATTAAAGTGATAGAGCCCACCATTTGTCACAAAAGCTGTTTTGTGGCAGTCTCGCTCATCGATTTCTAACTGGTGGTAACTTGATGCGAGATCGAACACAGAGAAGTATTTTGATCCTCTCAACTGGTCAAGTATTTCGTTAATATTTGGAAGAGGAAATTGAGCATCGAGTGTTTTTTCATTTAATTTTCGATAATCAATTACCATTCTGTACTTTCTATTGCCATGTATATCTTCTATGTTTGGTACTAAAAAACAAGGACTAGAATATGAAGATGTAGAAGGCTCAATTATGCCATTTGCCAATAACTCTGCAACTTGTCTTTCTATCTCGTTTTTATGCACCGGTGGCAATCGAAACTGTTTTGAAGTAATTGGCACTTCATTTACGGTTGGGATATTTAATTTTAATATAGGTGTAGCCGTTAATTTTTCACCCGGAATGTGAGAAACATCGCTAAATCTTTCTATTAATTTTGTTATCTCTGTACACTCTTCTGACAGCAAATGCTCAAAACGTAATAAAGATTTAATCTGACCGACGCGTTCGTTTGACAAAACTCTTTCTACCCGAAAAATTACATGTTTCTCAATTCTCGAATTTGTAGATTTCCCTTTAAGAAGTTTTTTCCACTTTTCTATTACTCCTAAACAATCATCAATCAGATATGTGCCCGATGACTCGTCGAATGATCTAAGCTCAAAATGCGTTTTTAAATCGCGAAACGTTTTGTAGTGCTCGTTAAAAAACTCATTCTTATTTATTATCTTCAACAATATTTCAATTAATATTTCTATATCCTCGGCATTATCATACAAAATACTGTAACTTGCTTGGCCTTGATTGAGTAGTTTTTGTAACATTGTCAATCTTTCAAAAATAAACTCCTCATTCATTTCTTGATTGTTACTTATATTAGAATTTGCTTTATCTTTCTTTTTCTTGGGATTATCTCCAGAATTTAATTTAGCATTTATATCCAAATTTGATTCCTCTTTCCTATTTGAGTTAGAATTTTTGTTTTGTTCTGAATTTCTTTTCGAATTTTTGTTTGCACTCGAGTTTGTTTCAAATCTAGACGAAAAATTTTCTTTAGAGTTTGATTTCAAATTTTCTTTTGAATTTGAAAAATTTTGATTAGAATTTGGATTTGAGCTAGGATTTTTATTAGAGTTCGCACTCGAGTTAGGATTTTGATAAGAATTCGCAATTGAGTTAGAATTTTGACAAGAATTTGCATTTAATTTAAAATTTTGATAAGAATTTGTAATTGAGTTAGCGTTTTTACAAGAATTTGTACTTGTATTGAGGTTTCGACAAGAGTTTGTACTTGAGTTAGCATTTTGACCAGAGTTTTTATTCAAGTTAGAATTTTGATAAGAATTTATGATTGAGTTAGAATTTTGACAAGAATTTGTTCTTGTATTAAGATTTTGACAAGAGTTTGTAATTGAGTTAGAATTTTGATTTACTTTGTGATTTTCTTTTGAATTTGTTAAATTAACATCTTTATTTGAATTCGATATAAAAGTAGAATTCGATTTAGAATTTTCATTTGAATTTGATCTAAAAGTAGAATTTGGTTTCGAATTTTCGCTTGAATTTAACAAACTAAATTTCTCATCTCTCAAATGGAAATTTCCGTCAGCGTTTGAGCTAACTCCAATAATTATTTTTAAATTTTTATAAGAGTCCAATTTTAATGTGACATTTTGATTTGCAAAATTTATTTCTTTTATATTATGTAAACTTAAAATCTCTTCTGTTTCACGTTTAGCTTGCTCCCGGTTGCTGGTGACCGTTCTTATTTTGATAAAGTTACTCTTGACCTGTGTTGGAGTTTGGGGTTCCATGGGAAAATTTATGAGTGGAAAAACTTCCTCTTTATTCTGACTTAGAATTTTTTATAGCTTCAGCCGTATCTTCAGTTTTCTTTTCACTCCTATTTTTATGTTTTATAATTTCCGAGTAGACTTCCTCCGCTGTATCATTCTGGTCTCCTTTTTGTGCGTAATTAATTCGTTTAATAGAATTTACTAGAGTTTTTTCATTTTCTTCATAGAACGGAATAGACAAATCACCAATAATCAGTTGCTTAGTTCCATAGTCGATTTTTGTTCCTAACTGAGAGAAAAAATCACTCCCTAGTAATCCATCTTCGTTTATTGGAAAATCGTTATTCACAATATGAAATTCAATGGCGAACTTTAAAAAATATAGTTTTATTTTACCTAAAGTAAAAATGCTACTGTGTTATGCCTTTCAATTCCAAAATTTCATTTTTATTAATTGCTGTTTTCTCAGCTAAATTGTTCTTTTTTAAAAGATTTGGTCCTGCGCCTGAATCTAATATTAAAAACATTTCGCTGTTATTACTCGGATTACTAAAGGAAATTATTGGTGATTTGCTATTTTCGCTTAACCGAACGTGTCTTTGGACGACTGCGGATTGTTCTGCTTTTCGTCTGGGCGCTTTACTAACTCCATCTCCCGTCTCGCGCCTTGTTGACGGGGACTCTGACTGTTTCCCGCCTGTACTTGTGTATTTCTCTGACTATTGTTATATGCGAGTTTTCGACAGTTTATTATTGTATGCCCCTCTTTTTTACAATATCAACAAAATAATTTTGTTAGTTCATTATTTGAAAATGTGGCATTCTGTCTTTGTACATATTGGTCCCCCGTATTTCATGGAGCCTGCGCGGGTCTATCCTGCGTCCATTGTGCCGGCGCGCCCGATCCCCGCGGGTCCACCCAGGTAGGCAACGGTTGCCTATTTTGGATGTTTGGTGGTTTCCCTGTGTATTGCCAGCAGTTTAAAGCAATATGACCTCTTCTGTTACATATTTCTCTTGAAGAATTAGTTTTCTTTTCCGTAATTATTTTAATAGTGTCATTTAATTCTTCTGGCTCATAACACGCGAAGTCCCTTTCGATTTCTATTGCTTCCGCAGTGGCCTTTTCTAAAGTTCTTGCTTCTCCCATGCGTGCTTTAATTACCCAATATAAACCTCGAATAAAAAATTTTACCAAGTCTTTTTCCAATGCTTTTTGAGAATCTCGCGTAGATCTCTTCTCACGATGTTCTGACTCAGTAATTTCGTGTCCTATCGCACGCACTCTATTTGAAAAAATTACTACGCTTTCATCGCGTTTTTGTTTTACGCTAGCTAGTTCCCCGTGTAGTTGGTGATACGTTTTAGCCGAACCGAAAATACTGTCGAAAAAATTCGCTATATCATTTATTGATTCAAATATCTTTTTTGCTGCACTTTTTAGTGCCTCGCCGTATAAACGTAATTTTATTAATTTTGCTAAATCTACCTCAAATTGTTCCGGGATAATGTTACATGCTTCCCGATAGCCTTGTATAAATTGTGTTAGAGGAATATTTACTCCATTGTATTTCGGAATTAATTCTAACGCATCCTTAATTGACAACGGCCTAACTTGCCCTAGGGTACTGTTTCCGGAAAAATTATTCATCCTTTGTGAAAAGTTATACTTTGGATTTACCAAATATGTATCCGTATTAAATGGTGTGCTATATTTAAGTTGATCATTAGGTAAAAAAAAATTTTCGCCGTTTCCTGAACTTGTTTTATTTTTTTCCTGGTCTGATGATTTCTGTAAAGATGATTTATTGTTTTCTAATATGGAATAAAATTTTGTGTTGTCGGCCGTAAATTCTGGATTATCGAAACTTATGTTGTTGATTATTAATTCCGATTTTGCCGTTACAGTCCCCGTGATATATTCGATAATATATTTTGGATCGATTCTTTGATTTATTAAATCTCCGAGCGCTTCAATTAAATATTTATCTTTACAACATTCTATTATATCGTCTTTACTAACGTGATCTGATAAAATTTCAATAAGTGACTCTATTCTTTTATCCTTTGTTTGCACTTCCGCGTCTAGTAAACCGCTTTCGTTACGGCTTTTAAAGAAATCTAAAATATTTGTTAGCGTTTGTCCCTCTGGTAAGTTAGGTTTTAGTTTTAACGCCTGTTTTAGCAGAATAGCCTCTGCTTCCTCATTGCGCCTATCATCACCTCCTTTGGCTACAGACATATCATTCAAGTCCGCGAAACAAAAACTATCTACCTAGTCCTTTCTAAGAAGGGGCCCCCAATTGTTACGTTCGGGTTACGTGACAATACAAGAAGAGAGAAAATGAAACTTCATTAGTCTAATGGCTAAAAGCGCGTAATGTGACTTTTCCCGATTTGGACACAACGTGCATTGCTCCAGGATGGAACGGCAAGTAGGAAAATGACACGGACACGCGGTACGCCTCGAGACAGTGTGTAGAATTTTACTGACTTACCTTAGAATTTCGAACAGCCCTTGTATGAATCTGTACTCCCGCCGTGACGCTTATAATGATAGTGGACGGTTGCCGCTCTGTGGAAGTTTTGGTGTGAAGAACGGAGATACGGAGAGTTTAGGATTCTTATAATCTCGAAATAATGAATACTTAATATGGATTTAAACACAACTTAAACTTTATTAACTTGTCAGTGCAAAACAGTGATGAAAGCTGATGTGAAGCCTACGCGAGTTGGCTTCTGAGTGAGACATACCAGGAGTCTTCGTCCCCTTTTAAAGGTAAAATTTGTAAATCTTCCTGCCGTCGCCTTTTTGATTTGCCTAGGTGTTGCTGCCCCGTTTTTCTCGATGATCTTTGATGATTTCGGCGGCGCACCCTTTGAGAATATTCGGCGAGTCCGGATACATAAATTATTTTAGAATACGCTACGCATATTGGGTAGGAGTGAAGGGAAAGGACAAGAAAACTGACTCTAGCTTGATTCAGTATTGTGCGCTGGAGTACTAATGCTAACTCCTCTAATTGGCGGCGAATCTCTGATGCTTGCGTGGATGTGCGTTTTGGTAATAAAAAACGCGTAAAACTGCAGCAGGGGAGTGGCACACACTGAAGAGAGAATGAAAGAAAAACTAAAGGAAACCGCGTCTTCGTGCCTTCGTTCGAGGATCTTTTTGGTATTTGTTCTTTCTGGATGGCGGCGTCTTTTTGAGTGTTCATGCGTGTCCCTTTTATAGTGTGAGAAAATATGAAACAAGCGGCAATGCAGCAGGTTCGTTGGGTAGGATGAAAAGAGAGGAAGAAAAACAGCGCACACCGACAACCACATCGGCAACGTCGCACGACGCGACAATATATGTTATCCGGATTTCTACATCGTGATAAAGCAACATATAATTGACCGTGTGAAAATAATTGCCTTTTGATGTATAACCCTACATAATCGAAACTTTGTCCCTGAGATTTATTAATGGTCATGCAAAATGGTAATGTTAATGGAAACTGTTTTCTATAAAGAATAAACGGAAATGAAGATGATTCTCCTGTATTTAATGTAATTTTTGGAATAAAAACTCTATTACCTACTTTTTCTCCTGTTAATATTTCTGCTTCAATATTATATCTAAATAATTTTGTTATTTTAAGTCTAGTACCGTTACACAAACTTTCGTGTATACTCAAATTTCTAATTAACATAACAATAACATTAACTTTTAAATCTAATTTATGAGGTGGCAAACCTTCATAAATATTGTTTAATGTTTTTATTGGAAAAAGTAGATGAATGTTGTCATCACTTTGATCAACACCTTTATGAGTTGCATAATCTGTACTATAATAAGTCTTCTTATCACCATTTAATAACATTAAAATTTTTTTGTTCAAAAATTTAATGTCTTCATTATGAGGTGCTAAAATAACACGTTCATAATCATTTATTTTATTAATATTTTTATAAATTTGTAAGCAAACATCGTTAGTTCTCCAATTATTAGGTATTATAAAAGGATTTATATTAACGTCTCCAATTTGTAATAATAATTTTGGGAATTCATTATTCTGAGAACGAATATTGTGTTTTAATTTGAAAATTTTAAATAAATGCCAAAGTTCAGAATATTTGATAGTGTGTTCAATTATAGCACTTCTAAATCCGTTTTTATTACTGGGAGTATTAGTCGAAAATCACCTCCTAAAATTATTAATTTTCCCCCAAAAGGTATATCGTTTGTACATAAATCTCTTAAAGTTCTGTCAATAATTTCTAAAGCTTTTTTGGGTATCATAGATGCTTCATCCCAGATTATGACTTCTGTTTCTCTTAATTTCTTTTTATCTGATTCTAATTTTAAAAAAGAATTTTCAATACTATTTACATCTAATGGTAATCTAAAGGTTCTATGAGTAGTCATTCCTTTGGGTAATAGAATAGACGCTATACCAGTCCAAGCCATTGATATAATATTTTCTCCTTTTTATAGAAAATAATAAATTAAAGTTTTATATAAAAATGTTTTACCCGAACCTCCAGGACCGTCTATAAAATTTATTTTATTTATATTTTTTATAAGTTCTTTGAAAATAAATTTTTGATCTTCATTTAATTTTGTAAACATATCTTCGAATATTTCCTTACTAATTGAAATTATTTTACTATCGTATTTTATATCATTTATGATGGGATCAGGTTCAGGTAATCCAAAATCTGTACAAGATAAATCTTCCAACAATAATAATTTATTTATATGATCTAAAGCTAAGTTATCTTTATTTTCATGAAAATCTTCATTAAAGTATTTTCTAAAATTTTCCCAAATAATATTGGCTTGAATATTTTCTGTTAGTAGAAACGAAGTAAAAAATTTACGTAATTGACAAGGTAACATGATATGACATGCTTCTTCAAAAATTTTTTAAATTTCTAAATCGTTTTCTATTAAAGCCATTGCAGTCGCAGCTTCGTTATGAGTATTATACGTTACATTTTTATATATACGTAAATCTTTAAAGGAAGTAGCGCCTTTTATACGGCTTAATATTAATTTTAAAGCGAATCTTTCAGAATCTTTTGGAGAAACTATATTTAAACGTCCAATAGCATAATGTTTTTGTTCACGTTCACGTTTTACCCAAACCTTTTTTGCGTTAAATATATAATAATGCGGTATATTAACGTATTTTATATTATTTGCAAATTTATCATTTTTATTCAAGTCAAACCACGCTGTTAAAGTTGTTTTCCAATTATCAAGAGCATCTATTTCATTATTTTCTTCAAAAACAATTTTTTGTTGATTTTCTGTATGAACTGCTAAACGGATAACAGTATGACTCCTTCCACATAAAGGAAATTTTTTTAACCGCCATGCTGCTTCCATTGGGCTCAAGTACCGGCCATCAATATATTCAGTAATTTCATCATATATTCCATTCCTTTTGTCATAATTTTTTTTTAATGTACAAAAAGCTATCACTGCCTTTATGTATATAATCAAAAATGTATTTGATGCTTTGGATTGAAGCACAATATTCAACATTAATATGACATTTATATTTTTCTAATAAAAATTTATTGTAAGGAACTACGATTGAATTATCTACTGGAATAATTTTGTTACTTCCTTAAAGTGGATATGTTCAATTATCAGAAGAATTATTTGTTCGTTTATATTGAGGATAACCATTTTTTTTAATGTTGTTGACGATTGAAAAGGTTTAGGAAAATTTTTTTTACAAACGTCTTTACATTTATCGTAACACGGAGAATTTTCACTATGTGGTCCATGTAACATATGTTTTATAACTAATTTTTGTAATTTTTTATCATTATTAGAAGGTATTTCAGCAGAAATGTATTTATTAATAGCTTCTGGTGTCATTCATTTATTTTTATGATCTAATGTTACTATAAGATGTGCATGCGGTAATCCTCTTTTCTGAAATTCAATAGTATACACATAAGCTAAAGCATTTCCAAAAATTTGATGGTTTTCTATATCATTAAGTAAACACTTAAATTTTGTATAAAATAATCTAACTGTAATATTTGGTATATCATTGAGCGTAGTTCCGATAGGAAATGTCGTTAATACATTTTTTAACTCTTTCCACTTAGGATTACACGTCATAGTTATAAATAAATCAGGTCGACCAATATTTCTTACTATTGCCATTGCATCTTGATAATGTTGCTGCATATATCTAGGACTACCTATATAAGTTGCTGGTAGTACAAAAATATTTCCTAGTCTTTCTTTTTTTTCAAAATTTTCTGATATATTTAATGCACTATTTATAACATGATCCCTCAAACCTTGATAACATTCATTACGTAATATTTTTTGTTTCTGCCTAAAATAATTCATTCTATTTTCTATCATAATATAGGCATGTAAAAAGAATTGTTGGATTAGTCTCCCTCCAAATAAAAGTGGATTAAAATTTTCTGAATTGGGTCTGTAAGCTAATCTATAAGAATAGTGCTGTAATATTGTTAAAAGGTTTTCTTTTGAATCATATGGTTTTTTAGTATAACCAATACTCCAGCCTAAATCTCCTGAATGAAGATATGATTTCATAACTACGCAAATATTTTTAAGATAATGATATTTAATTTAAAGGTTAAAAGATGTCGTCAGAAGTACATGGATTATGCAAAATATTTTGCTCAAAAATCTTTGAGAATGATATCAAACTAATAAATTTGATCTCCATTGAAATCTCCATTGAGCTGTGCATAGATTTGATTTCCATTGAAATGTGCAATTCATTTATCAAAGATGATAATATATTGAAACAACAAATACCACATAGAGTATTATAAGATTCATTTTATTGCATTCGAAGAGTAGCAGCTTCTCGAGTATTGTCAATCACTAAACTAAACAGATTCAATGTTGAAACTTCATTCTTTACCAAAAAGTGTTTCACAGAGATGTATTAAAAATAGGTTTGAGTAGTATACCCCTCGCTATGGGCCGTCACAACAAACTTGACCTTGACAGCAGGCGCCAGGTGGGGTCAAGGTCAAGAAATCACATACAGACGTGTGTGTGCATGTGTGAACGTGTTTCAGTCGGCTATTTGATATACATACGTAATCAAATTACGTATTGCCTCAGCAAATTAAAATATTTATGAGTATCTAATTTCAACTAATTCTTTATTCTTTCAATTAAATAATTTAAAAATACTTATTCAAAAAATATTCAAATGCAAGCTAGCTTCATTTCGTGAAATAAAATTTAATTTATATAAGTTACAATTTAGAAATGTAACTTAAAAATTAACGGTTTTAAAAATATAATAAGTTGGGATTAAGAGGAAGGCAAGGAAGACAAAAAGAAGTACATAGTAAGTATATTAAAATTTTTCTATTTATTATCAAATAATATAGTATTTAATACATCAACAATTCTTGGCATGTGTAATGATACAATCTGATACAAAACATCAGCAACGTCGCGCTTAGGTAGAGACGCTTGATCTTTTTCTTTACATTGCTTTTCTACACTAGAGGTTATTTCGTCTATTACATCATCATCAATTGAATTTACAACGTCTTTTACAATACTAGGTGTATATAGTTGTACTTGTGCTTCATGCATGAGACTATTTTTAGTTTTAATAAACTCCATAACGTCGCAGGTAAGATATTGTACACTACTCGCAATAGAATTTAAATATTTAAGACGAGTATCGACACACTTTACAATAAATTCTTGGAGACAATCAAAAGTAACTTTTTTCATTACCAAACTATGGCGAAACCGCTTGATTCGACCAACACCAGGCCTCCTGTCTTCTTCAATTTCGATTGCTTTTTCCTGGTGACTTGTGGTGAATTTTAAAGTCCAGCCGTTTCCGTAAATTTTCTGGTCCTTTGAACTATTATCAAGTGCACGAAAATATTTATCAATGTCGTCCAAACTTGTTTTGAATTCTTCCCAGTCGTTGTATAAAAATGCAACATCTTCAAAGTCAATCGATAATAGTCGAACCACAGGTTTGTAGCACTCGTCGTCGAACTTGTTGACGAGCTCGTCATATTCCAAACCAACAATTACCTTCTTGGTGAACGATTTATTTAAGACGTACAACGTACAAAAGACTTGATGTGGGTGTTGTACAGCTCGTGGTAGGGTCGCCATCGCTATCCGCGTATCTTTACGAGTAGAAAGCGACTGGTGCTAAACACTCTGATCCTTTAAATACAGCTTTTCAAACTATGCACACGGTTAAAAAAGTGCAGACGTTTGTGAAGTAAAGAATGAGACGAGCAAGATTAAACAAGGTTAAACGAGGATTTAGAAAATCGAGCGTTATCAAAAATTTGCTTTGTTGTGCCTTTCTACTATAGATATGTAGATGATATCATTATTTGTGTACCGGAGCGGATGATAGACTATACCGTTAACTTATTTAATAGCTTTGATAATAATTTACAATTCACAGTAGAGAGGTCTAACAACAATAAAATAAGTTTTCTTGATATTCTGATTATACAAAATAAACAAAAAATTTCCATGGACTGGTACAGAAAACCAACTTTTTCAGGTAGATTTCTAAACTTTAATTCTCACCATCCTGTTAGTAATAAAATTGGTATAATTTGTTCATTAGTTGACAAGTGTATTAACTTAGCTGATATACATTTTCATGAGAATAATCTTAATCTAATTAGAGATTTATTATTGGAAAATGATTATCCTATTTACTTTATAAATAAACACATAAATAAACGTTTGCTACAATTTAAAAATAATAACAAAAATACCTGTAATTTTAATAATATCAATTACAATAGTATTTTGGTTTTTCCATATATTAAATATCTTAACTCTGAATTAAAAAATATCTGCAATAAGAATAACTTAATCATGATTAACTCAATTTCCAATAAATTTAATCAGATAATTAGATTAGGAAAAGACCAATACCAAAAAAATGAAAAAGCTCATGTTGTTTACAAAATTGACTGCGGCGATTGTGATGCTTCTTACGTGGGACAAACATCCCGAAATTAATTATAAGAAGTAAAGAACATGCAAGTGATTGTAAGTTTAAGAGAGACAGATCAGTTTTATATGAACACATAGCGATTACAAATCATAAAATTGATTTCAATAACATTAAAATTCTAGACCAGGAACAAAATTTAAAGAAAAGATTATTATCAGAAATGCTCCACATTCACTCACAACATAATAGCTTAAACAGATAGTTTGATACTAATTTCCTAAAGTCAGAATATAAAACGTTTATTAATAATTATAAGCTATAGCTATAAAATCCATTCTATGTTTAGAATAATAATACTGTTCACATTTACATATACGCGTCGTGTCATCGTTGTACAATAGCATATCTCTCTTACCCCCTCCCTTGCATGATTCACACTGTGGCATAGTCTAGTATAAATACGACGAAATCGTATTTATAATTTCATATTGACTAGTGGTCACTTAGGATGCCCACTTAAACATAGTTTTTTACGATATGTTTTGGTAAGCGTTGTAAATTATTCGTGTTAAGTATGTGATTCTTAAGTAAACTTGTGTTTTTTATTTATATATTGTTTATAGACCTTGAAGAGGGACGAAAATAAATCGTCCGAAACGTTGGATAAATAATTGGTATTTGTTTTTCTTTACTATATGGGCAGTAGAAACCATTAACGTCCTATCCTACAAGGTTAAACAATGACGCACATGTAGTTGAAACGGTTAAATTTCCATGACACACGTTGTATCGCCTTACATCAAAACTTCTTTCGCGTGATAACAGAAATGCTGACAATTATAACAAAGACATTTTAGAGCCAGAGTTTTGCAAACATCTGACGAAGCATCCATCGTTGCCAATGAAATTTCCGTCAGCTTTTTTATAACGCACATAGCGTCTAACTACGTTATCATTTTTCTCCAAGTTGACAGAAAAATTATCCAGAAACTTCTTGAAACCTAAAACATTACTCATATAGCTTAAAAACATAATACAATATTGACCACATACATCGGATGCGTCATTTCGAAGTTGTATTGCGTTTCAACGTAATGTTTTACAATTTTTTTGCAAACGGCTTATGTGATCGGGTATTATAGGTGGTAATCCAAAACTATCAAAGTATAGACCGTTAGAAGATCTATCGACGTAGAACGCAACCCAATGCATGTCAGGCTTGGTATGGTCGTCAGTGTTAACGATGAACGCCGTCGGCTTGGTCCACACCGCGGAATTTGATCGGCTGGGAATACACCTACAGTATGCGACTGGATTGATGAAAGGATCTTCAATATTTGAAGGCTGTCCATTATGAAGATCGATTAAATTTTTATTTAGATAACCACGGCGTGAAGATAAGTAGCCTTTCAAACGATAAGCGTGATTTAACGCACATCGATATTTATGACCCGAAAACTTTAAAGCGTGGTGCATACAATATACATTAGATCATAACTTATCGAACGGAGGACAATCTACATCATACTCCAAATTGATGATTTCGTTTGCTATAATTTTATGAAGCATCAACCACTTCTCACTACCTCTAACGTAAATTTTTCGAGCACTTTTTGATAAATCTTGCAGAGTTTTATGAAACACTTTCAAATCAACTTCACCTTCCAAGTAATTAATGCCGTGGCAATGCTGAGTTAACCAATTATTTTGTCTTCTAATTTCAAATCATCTACACAAGCCGTCGGAGCCACTAACCAATGACCGTGAAAATCACCATTAAGAGCAACAACAGCGATTTCCTTTGGTGCATTGTTATTCTCAGTATCATTGAGACACTGGATATCTATAACTAAATCCATCGTTCTTATGTAGCTTGCAATGACGATCACGACTCGAAACGTACTGGCCATCAAGAAACAAATCTTCCACGTATATGTAGTACAACACCATCTGTACTTTGTTATTTTAACCACTAAAGTCTACAATAGCTTGACGCGATGCATCTACTTCCAAAATATTATCGTACTCAGCATAGACAATGCAATTCATAGTATTGGCTAATGCTTCAGCGAATCGTACATCTAATCTGACGCTACTGTGCTTAATCAAATTCCAATGAGTGCATTCGTTAGCCGATAGGTCGGGAGTTAAATCAAACGCGAAAAGACAATAGCCATTAGGATATGATTCACGCGAGATTTGGTTACCCTCGTTAAGAAAATGTACGCCTGTTCCAGAAAATAACGTATGATAAGCATCAATGTATAATTTGCTAGCTCCGAAATTAGGTTGTAGTGGTTTAGAAGGTATTTGTACACCGTCAACATATAAGCATAGAAAATTTATATTAAAATGTTCAAAGTTAAACGGATTTAGAGCTCGATCGCCATTGAAAGCCTTATTGTCAACAAACCCGATTATAATTCGCTTTGGCAGTTGACCTAATATTATATTATCCAAAGTTTCACCGTGAATACCTCTATGCATTGTTACAGCTTTAACCTCAACCCTCGTGAGAGGATATTTCGCAGTTGTCTTTGAAAGTGATTGGGCGTGTGCTAGTAATATACCTGGACTAATTTTGACTCGCCTAACTAAAAGATTAGCTTCGTCGATATGTACAGAGTAACAGCCCGTAGGATCCATGAGACAAAAACTATCGCGAGACCTTACTAATCGCACTCTTACCTCGACACCGTTTATTAATAATTTTTCTTGATTGAACACGTCGCAGTGAAGATGGCCAATCATGTCAACTGATTTTGTTGCAGACAATAATTTACGACGTTGCACAAGGCCTGCATTTGCATCTTGATCGGCGTCCATTTTTCCAGCAGTATCGTTGTACCACAGCACACTCGTCAAATGCGAATTTTTTGCAGCAGGTCCATAATTTAATAAAGTTTCAAGGTACGCTCTGTAAGCGTATGCGTTTGTAGGCGGTGATACCGGTTTTTGATTAAAAAATATATCCACTTGATTAAATAAAAAATGCATAAAATTATTGACAGGACCGACTTTGGGTACCTGGTCTGTAAGGGCTTGTGGTACGTCAACCGTAGTTTGTAGACTTACTCGCAGACTAAGCATCGTGTGAGCAAGATCAATATATTCTTCACCATTGCCCGGTAACACAAATTCTATAGGTGAGTTATCAGTTAAAGACGATATTGGTTTATATTGTATCCAGTGTGAATTTTCTATCGTTGTTGAGTAGGAGGAATTTCAAACAGATACAACTCCGACTAGAGACACTCGCACGAATGGGTGTGTAAAAATGCCATCTTATCTATCCAAAAATATCTCTCGTGGTTTTCTTTTTCTTTTGTTTCGTTTGTTTTCTCTTAGCCTTGCCTCTTTTCGAACTATTAGACTTGCGTTTTCTTGTTTTTCTTTTTCTAGTGCTGCTCTTCTTCTTTTTACCTCTGTGATTTGTATCAGAGCCAGCGCCCATTCGCAACTGAAGTGGTAAGCCGTAGCGTGGTAATTTATATCCAGACCCCTCCATTAGCTTATCCAATTTCTCCTCTGCTTTTCGTTTGAGAACTTCGCCAGATTCTTTAAAGCGTTTGCGAATCGACTCTTTAAACGGAGTGTTTCGCTCGGTAACATCAGACATAATGTTCATACTAGTACGCACAGCCTCCTTCCCAACAGCTTTGGCTCCACGAGTGAAAAATGGGAGAACGCGACGGAAAATTCCAGCCAAAAATGAACCAATACCGCCGTGCCCCCTTTGGTAGGGGGATCCAACGTAAATACATCCGACCCCACCATTAATCCGTTGACCCCCACCAAACACCTCCCCTCCGCTGTATCCACCGCCAACTTGCATGTTGAAGTATTCTTGGTAACGCTCCATCATTATATTAAAACTGAGTTCTAGTCAAGTTACTTGAAATGAAGTGTCACCGTCAGAGTACCGTAATCAAATGGGATCGCACGTCCACTTTGGTCCCTTATATCGATTTCGATTGTTTGAAATGAGTTGAATAATAAAGGTATGTACATGGGTGGGGAGAAACTCTTGATTCTCGTACTACCATACGTGTAATCATCGTCGATGTTTAACGATACTGCTCGCAACAATCGCGATTGAACGTCATCTATTACGTAAGGTTCGCAAATATCGCTATAAATCATAAGCATGGATGGAAGCCCATTGGAGAGATGAGCAGGTCTATCACTTACTACTGATTCTTCATCTCTTATAAAAATACTATTCATGCGTTCGAATCCCAAAATTTTTCGCAACTTCTTGGATAAAAAAAGTTATTGACTGAATTCTGAGCAAGTTATCTTTGTACAAACTCTGTAGACTGTCACGTAACCACCGGGATCGACACCGAATTCCAAATGGTCCTCTATACAGTTTAAATTATTTAGCTCGCTTATTATAATGTTTATATCTCTGTAAATTCCTGGACGAACCAGCGACACTGTAGTACTAACATTTTTTGCCGTTGTCTCTAGAGTCGAGTGTGGAATGAGATTAAGCGAAACTGTCCTATCCGGTTGCTCGGAAGACACGTGTTGAAACGTCAACGGAATTTGAACCTCCGTAACGCGACTGACCATGAACCTTGAACACCTATCTGCTGAGGGAGTTATGTGATGAAACGTGTCGTGGTATTTTCCGCAAAATAATTCATGCTGCTGTTGCTCGGCAACACAATATAAAACTGATCTTTCATTTTAAAAATTTTTTATATATTCGTCAATTTATTCGCTCTAACCCAGGAATTGAACTTATCGCTGTATCCTTTCCACTTTACAAAATATTCTTTAGACGAACCTTTGCCTCTAGTTTTCAAAATTTCATCAATTTCAAAAACGTTTGTAGTTAAATTTTTACGTACTCTGCACAATTCTTCGGCGTAGAAAAAACTGTCAATTTCCTCACCTGCCAAATCTTCTAAATAATAAACTTCAGGCGGACGCGTCGTTGAGATTCGTGTAATTTTAAAAATCTCTAGTGTCCAGCCACTCTCATATCCTTTAGCGAAAACGTTCTTTGCACGACTGACGCGCACCAAGTCACCGATGCAGTATTTGGGAGTTTTAAAAACCCGATTACCATATCGACGTTGTAAATTTTCGCGAGCTTTGGCTGTATTGTACAGTGTTACGACTACTGGTACCATTTTTGTGGCCGAATGTTTGGTATGATTGTACGCCTCTACGATATTCTGCAAAACATCAACATACCTTCGAGTATTTTTGTGTGTAAAATACCGCCATATTCATTCTTTTATAGTTCTTATGAATCTTTCCACAATGGCCGCTTTTACATCTGGACTGCGTACCACTCTAAACGCTATACCGTGCTTTGAGAGATCCCTCTGCAACGCCCTGCCGATAAATTCTTTACCTTCATCAGTTTGAAGACATATTGGTTTCCGTCCGTTACTTCTCGACAAAATACGCAGAAAAGCATCAGCGACATTTCTCGAAGTTTTGTCCTTGACAGGTTCAGCCCATGCGTATTTGCTGACAACATCGATAACGGTTAAAACGTAGCTGTAGCCATCGTTGTAAGATTTTATAGATCTCATGTCCATCAAATCAGCTTCCCACACGTCGCCGAAATGCCGCACAGTATAATTACGTCTAGGAAAACAATGTCGAACAGGTCTATACAAGTTATAAGCGTCTTGATTCTTAAGCCATTCAATAACACTTTGACGATCGTATTTTTTACGCGTAGCTCGCAAAAGTTTATCAGCACCAATGTATGCCGAAGGCCGACGTGCTTCGTAATAAAGTTTTCAAACATTTTATTCATTTTTCGAGATTATTATTTTGTTTATTTTCTTCTTATCCTTTGGTTTCTGTTCCTCCGTCTTCTTATCCTTTTTTATTTGTCCACGCTTTGGTTTTTTATCTTTCTTGTCTCGTTTCCTCATAACATTCTTGATACGCGAAAAAAATTTTTCAAAAGTTATCTTGCTAACCATGCAGCAAGCTGTCATCATCGCGACTGTTCTTTCGTCAGACGGCGTTTCCTCGGCGAGCATGCGAGAGAAGGCATATCGCGCTAAAACTAGGTCGGCTTGACGACGGTCACTGTTCGAGTCAGCATAAGCTAGATCATGCTGTCGGCAGGCCTCATCCAACGGATTGATTCCAACGTCGCCACGTTCGATACGCTCTGCTAGCTTAGTTCCGGGTCCGCAAAATTTGTAATGCGGTACATGCATTTCAAACGGTAATAAATCAACGAGTGCATCTAGAACGCTGTTTTTCTCTTGTTCTTCTTCTTGAGAATTTATTAGCGCAGCCCGAATGTCTTGCTCATTCCGCGCCATGACAGTATTTCAGAGTGTGGTGGTGAGACCTTCTTTTTTTCAGCTGACTTCTTTTTTCTTCTTTTTTCGGGTTGCGTTGGATCTGATTCATCAGCGGCGCTGTCGCCGCTACTCTGAACTCTCAAAATAGGAACGGAAGGCGGTGTAGTAAAAGCACTGTTTTCTAAATGCTCACTGGTCGGCGAGGATCTGGTACCGTCGTTCAAAACACGTTTGTTAGCTATAAACTCTCGGGGTACAGTTGTTTGGCGAAGATCGACAGCGAACTGAAGATGACCAGGCGGAGCGCTCCTTTTCTATCTCTCATTGCGTCATTCACCAAGTCGACAGTGTTGGCTCCGGGCACAATCGTGCCATCTATCGTTACAGCTCCGTTGGCATCCCAAACTACTTTACCACCAGCTCGCAAGCATCGCACGAGCTGTTTGGCTTTCATTTTGTACTTTTTCGGAACGGTATAGATAATGTTTGCGTCAATGAGCTCATCGGTTTCCTCCTCCTCCTCCTCCTTCTCCTCCTCCTCCTCCTCCTCCTCCTCTCCCTCCTCCTCTTCCTCCTCCTCCTTCTCCTCCTCCTCCTCCTCCTCCTCCTCCTCCTCCTCCTTCTTCTCCTCCTCCTCCTCCTCTTGCTACTCATTATCGTCCACCGTATTAGATTCGCTGACACTGTCATTCTTTTGTTCTTTTTTATACTTATCTCCTCCTTCGGTTCCTTTAAAGTGAAGATATCGCTGTAAAACTTGACGGTAGAGAGTCCACTTTTCACGATCGTCTTTGTGTGTTGGTGAGTTTATTATTTCGCTCATTTCAGCATCGAGTCTACTCGTCACCGATCCCGGTGTTTGCACAGATTTTATCTTATCTTTTCCAAGCGTGGTTTGCAAACGTTCAAGGCTCTCTTGCGGTAGGAGAATCATCTTTCTCGCGTGTTCCATCTTTATTTATTCACGAGATTAGCAAGAAGCGTGCCAATCAGAGGTGCTAGCAGAGCAGGCAAAAAACCACCACGTTGCACTATAATGTTTCTTCTTCGTTGTAAAGTGATATCCGGTGATGCTAGCTTTCGCAGAACTTTTGCATGCTTATGCAGCCGACCCTTGTGACCTTTACTTAACCGAACGTTACCTATCAATACATTTTAAGCGCACTCGCAAATACGACGAACCAATTTTGCATCAGCTTTCTGTAAAACTGCTTTCCGCTGTTCTTTGTTAAAATGGTACAATGCCGCCAAGACGGTAGCATCTTTTCGACCAAAAGGATAACGCGTTTTTGTAGTCATTACAACGCCACGATTGGAACTTGATTTTGACTGTTTTTCAGTTGTTTTCGCGGTACGTAAACGTACTGGTACTTATCATCGGGGAAAATACACGTTCGAAATCGACAGTTATCCAATGTGGTTTGCTTTAGATCCAACAAGAGGTAGCAAAAAGCTTGCGATGTTGCGTCCCGGTAGGCTTCTTCTAAAAATCGAGGATTTTCAGGATATACTTGCCTGGCAAGATGACGTATCTGGGCACGATCTCGCAAATTCCTAAAGATTACAATGTACTGAGCGTTCAAAGATATGTCGCGCTGACCTTTGCCTTGATGGAAGATGTTTTGAGTGATAAAAATCACGCTCAAGTTGTTGTGATGACTGCCTTTCGTAAAGAGATTCACTATGGCTCCTCCAGAGGACGATTCGCACATGAGGTCGTCGATAATGATCAACTTAGGTTTCGGATCGTTAAGCCAATCGGTGTTTTGCGGTAGACCTTCGCGAAATTCAACATCTTTAGCGAGATCTCTGTATCCCGATTGCCATTCACCGTAATAAAGAATAATACGCTCGAAGCGAGTGTCGCTCAAACAGTCAATGTATTTCAGAAATTCTTTAACAAATACTGTTTTACCGCAACCGGTGGGGCCACTCAAAGTACACGTCCACGGATGTTTCCAGCGCGTGTCCATAATTCACACTGACTGGGCACTCTGAAATACTTCTCCCGAAGAGCTCGTAACCGCGCCCCGAGGCCCCCCCCGCGCACGGCCGCTCACGAGTCCGCGAGCCTTGTGGTGGGGCTAGATCCGCGGCAAAGCAGCTCTTTCGCCGGCACAGCGGTGGCCAATGAGCTCGTAGCTGCTGCGCCTCCCGCGGCCGCTAAATCAGCTTATTGGGGCGCACCAGCAGCCAATGAGGTCTCTTCTGGTACGCCACCGTCGTTTGGGGACACACACCAGCAACCAATGAGCTCTCTTCGGGTGCGCCGCCGCCGCTTGGAGGCGCACCAGAAGCCAATGAGCTCTCTTCTGGTGCGCCGCCACCGCTAATCACGACGATGGAGACACAGCGGTAGCCAATGAGCTGTTTTTATACTGTAGCGCCACCGATCACGAGTGCGCTCCTAGCTTTGCTACACCAACGTCACTAGGTTTCCAGGGTGTGGTTCTCTGATGCGTCAGTAGTAGGCGGACCGCGAATGTAGCCGCATGGATAACTTTTACTTAAAGCGACGAATCTTCTCTTTCCGTACACGGTTTTACACGTCTTTGTTTCATTTTGCGTTATTACCTCGTGGAATACTGTTCGTCGAATAGCAAAATTAGATAGCAATATCTCACTACCCGGTGAAGTGATCATCTCGCGAAGAGTGTCAAAATTTATTTGTAGACTATTGGAGTAATTTAGCTTTATGCCTTTCACTTTACACACGTACTCTTCATTTCCGTCCGGTTTTTTAAATTTGTACGCGTAAAATTTTGGACTTCCGGATAAAAATGAGGTTATGTACGTACCGTTTCCGTTACTAGCCAATTCGTCCGTGAGTTCACCTAGAGCTACACCTGTTGGTAAATCGCGCTCGGCACTAGCCTCTCCGCTAACATAAAAAACAGAATCCGTATCGTAGTAGAGAGCTCGGGGCCCCAAAGCCTGCAAGTACTTGAATAGCTCCAGTCGGGCCTGTGCTGTTGTAAAGGCGGCAATCACAATACTTGTCGTTGGAGATGACAGCAGAGCTTCGTTTTTGTAACACCAGTTGGCGTAGAGTGTTTCGTCATTGACTGGTATAATTCCGTTAACGTCTATTTCTGGGCTGGTAAGTAACTCTGTCAATCTTTCTGGTTTAGTAATGACTTCTGTCTGTGTCATGTTTTCACGTTGACCAAATTTACTCCATAAAGAGTTTAGGCATAGTTCTGCGACTGATCTTAGACCGGCGTTGTACTGTATCGCGTCTTTATTTAAACTAATACCTTCATTGACCTCCAATTCTTTTACGTATTCGTCTTTATCTTGGTTGTTCAGACAACCAGGTGGAAAACCAGACGCCCAAGATTTTTGCGCGAAAAACTCATTGATATATTCGGCGAATATTCAATTGTATACCCCAGTTTGACAGCCTCTTTAACTTCCGCAGACACCCACGTTCCCCGTAAAATTCGATCATTTGGATCTTGATGCGGGCAATCTTCTTGGATCATTTGTTCACTACACGTGCGACATAAGGGAAATATTAGTTTACCATGCATTCTTACCGGTAATAAGGGGTGGTACAGGTTTTGCGGTGGAAGCACGTCACACATTAGTAAACCGTTCACTCGAGAGATGTCTTTGTATGTTCCTAAGAACTAACGACAATCTTCTACGCCGACGTATATGTTGGGATGACCAACGGGAAATTTACCTCGTTTGCAGATATACGGGTACAACGAGCATACATCGACGTACTTTATTTTTTCTTCACCTTTGCAATCGAACATTTTAACGGTGTTACCTGTTCGTCCACCGAAAAAAGCATTTCGCGCATCGAAAGGTTTTCGTTTTACGTTATCGACGTTTTCTTGAACAAAGCGCTGAAGCTGATCATCTTGGGAGATTTCAGTGTTAAACTCGCATTCCCATTTCTCAATTAATTTATAATTGTTTGACCTTATCTTATCGCTAATAGCTACTGTTCTTTCATATCTAGCGTCCACTGAATCACCACTCGTCAAAACTGTATCTCTATTAATCCTGAAACAGCGAGGGCATCCGTGCCAAAAACAACGGTGAAATTGAAGTACTATGCCTCTGTGATTTTCGTCGGGCCGCGGTTGACTGTAGCCATCTACAATCAGACCTTCGGGTAGCCTTCTCTCTCTCGAATGTCCTGCATGTTCGATGAAGCGACAAAGTATACGCTTTTCCATCCAGCACAGCCAATACACCGCTTTTTGAGACTGATTGTCGCACCATCTATAACCGCGAGGTGGAACGATACCTATTTGATTCTTTTTCAAGAATTTTTTGCGAAACACGTGCATACAAGTCGAAGCTATAGTGGTGCATTCGGCAAATGGATACACGCCAAATTTTGTAAAAGTTTTTCGAAAGGCTAAACAAGTTAATCTTAAAATTGTCACATCCTGTTTACAATACCTCACAATTTCGTTTTGAAAGTTGAACACACAACTGTTTGTTGATTGCTCATTATACCACTCCAAAAAACGTTCTCTTTCCTTGATGCTCATACTGCCTGGTGAGTACACGTCCAAAGGAGGGAGTGGTCCTTCGTACAATTGCTCTTCAGGTGTGTTAAACAAATGTGGAAAAACACCTTTTTCGATTTCATGTAATCCGTAGGCTTTTGGTAAACTACTTAATGGCATGTGAAAATAATATAGACTGTCTATAAATTTTACATTCGCAATCTCCATTAAGATAATCTTCGTCCCATTCATTATGATGGTTGGATCCACGTGTATACTTCTGTATTGTTCGACAATGTATTTGAATATAAACTGCGCGTCAAAACTTTGCGCATTGTGAGCGATGCAAACTATTTTTTTAAATTGTTGTCTTGGAGCTAAAGCAAGATGAATCAACTGCTTCACTGGTTCATCTTTAAACACGTATTCACGAACTCCACAATGATCGCATCTAATAGAAACGTCATTGATGTCAAGACAATGAGTACACGTTTGCTGCACAACGCACAAATTTGGAACATGGATTTTTCTTTCTTCGTCACCTAACACAGGCATCGCCTATTGAGTCTCAAAATCATCGAATAAGAATAAAACATCTCTCACTGTTTCGTTCAATTTAATAGGTTGAATGTAACACAGATGTCGAAGTGGTAATCTTAATTTGCATGTGGCACAATATGATACACCACACTCATGTTTTACACTTCGGCGATTTTTTTCGAGAACAATTTTAAAACACTTTTGGCATAATTTTATTTTATCACACACACACTATTATTCTTGTTATACGAGCCTTCCTTTAAATGATTTTGAAAACAATCTTCACTGAAAAAGGTCCTACAGCACAAGGTACACTTTCTAATATTTCCGAATGCAGTGCACGGTGGTGACATCAAACATTTAGAACACTTATTTGTGCATCGATGGTCTTCGACATGCCAGTAACTTTTATTACACGGTATGCAGTAATTACGGGTTCCGCTAGCACCAACCAAATTCAGAATAGGTTGATAGTGATTGGAATGTTCGTAGTACATAATTCGTAAAGTGTTGGTAATACATCTTTGTGTGTCCATAACAAAACGTGTGCCATCGTAGAGAGGCGGATATCCGCGGGCAAAATTTCTAAAAGAGTACACCACTAGAGCTGTAGAGCGTGTGGCAAAAAAGATTTCAAACGATGAATTTCTTCGAGACTGCAACCTCTTGTTGGAATCTGAATATTTGCTAAGTTTAAAAGCTCTTCGGCTGCTCCCTTTTGAACGGATCCATTGCTTCGACGAATAAGGTTCCAATATTCGTGCAATCTTTCCGTTCGTATTTGGCCTCTGAGACATAAGCATAGGCGGTGGCCAAGCTTCGTGGCAAACAAAGATTGTCGTCATTTTTAATAGATAAGATGAACTTTTTCTTGACATTTTCATGAGTTAGCTGTGTCCGACCACGTTCTGCTACACCTCTCACAACTGCACAGCTAACTGACAATTTATCGCTAATATTAAAATTATTTGCACTTTGAATTGCACTTGATAACAGATCCCAAAGGTCTTCTACATTGAACTCTTTAATCGGTCTAAACGAATGCCATAAAGGTCCATGATTAAATCTTTCACTATTTATCGTTACTCCTATAAAGTCGGTAGCCTCCCCGCGACTACAGAGTTGCCTATGTAAATCCTTTAAGCAAGCTTCGAGCCACATATAAATGTTAGCATTTGCCGGTGGGTCAGCTAGTCTTTCTCGTATCTCTCGTCCTTGATAACGAAAACGGTGATAGCGCCGTGTTGTTTCGCTTTCTACGATAAAGCATGGTCTTGATCCTTCACCATGCTGTAAATAATTAGCTGTGAAATAATTATTTTCATTTTTTATTTTTAATTTTATTTTTATTTTAAAAATTATTAAAAATATTATACATCCTTACTTTCGTCATTTCTTTCTTCAGCTGTATCAGTTCTGCTAGTACTGCTACTGCTACTGGTACTGCTACTGCTACTGCTAGAGTCCGAATCATATCCTTCCTCGACATGTTGCGTCATCGTTGAAAGCGATGAATCAACTTCTGTAACTAAAGTATTGAAATGTATCAAAATTTATACATTGTACAATATTATTATTTTATTTTAATACTTTCAATACTTACGATTATGTGTTTCCTCGTTTTCGTGATGTACAGCGTAGGTTACTGGTTGTAAAGCTGAAATATTGAATCGTGCCTTAATAATATGAAAATTATTATAACAGATTCAATACTTACGATTTGCTATATGTGCATTATGACGATATACATCGGCTGTTGAAGAATCAGATTGTGGATCATCAGCTGGCGAAGGTCCTGGCTGTGCATCGTCTTGATATTGACACCGCATGATGAATTCGTCACCTTCCGTATCGTCGAGCATTTGATTGACTGCTGTGGGTAAAATCGATTTAATTTGTTGAAGATAAAGAAAAATATTGATAATAAAAATTTGATACTTACAATGGCGTCGCATTACACACCCGGCTAGAGAATCGGTGTGCTCGTTACGTTGCTTTACGGCCTTCACAACGATTGAAAGGATATCTCTATTATGAAATAAGCCGATACCGTACATGTAATTGATTGTAGATATCCGACAATGCAGTAAAAGGAAATGAAATTTTTTATATAACACATCTAAAGATAATCTTTCAAAATCACTGGACCACACAGGTCCACACATTGTACGAATGTGCGGTTCGCGATTTCTTGCGATGCGTAAAGCAAATCGCAAAATTTTCACAAGGTGACTAACACTAGCTCTAACTATTTTTACTGGGTGATCTCTTGTTGTCAACTAGCCAAAGCGTACTGACGAGTCAAGCCAGTATTCTCCGTAAATATACTGGCGCTACAAATACTAATTTAATGAAAAAATATACAGTTACACTTTGATGCGCCTCTCATACGTCACATTTCTCTCGAGTCAGCAAACACGTGTCTTCAAGCAATAAACAGTCCTTTAAGAGATTTTGCTGGTTTCACTAGCGTCGCGAAATTCTTTTCACGGTAATGTAATCTACACCTTGCTAAAATAATATGTCGTCTTAATTATCCGGTAACTGCATACTCTCTATGTAACGTAATAAAGATGTTTTTAATGATTACGGTAAAGACAAAACTAAAGAAGCGCTGATGTTTTGTTTTATCTGACTCAGCTGTCAGCATTTCACGTGCGTGACTTTTTCTCACTTTTTTTCTTATTTTATAATCGCACATATTATTTGTAACATTAGACAGGCTGTGTCATAAAGAAATTTAATATATATATTAACTTCTTATGTTAGACTAACGAAAATATGGGTGTTCCATTATACTGCAACTCGCTGAGCCATCGGTACGTGACATTAGCAAAACACGTTGGGTGTATTACGAGATAAGTTACCACCAATGTAAAATAATATGCAAGTCTACGGCGTTGCATTTTTTTCTTCGTGATAATTTCTCTTAATCAACATTCACATTTATTATTTTCATGAAACATTTTAAAATTTATAATGATAAAATTCTAAATTTTTTAATTTTTAGTTTCGCAGAAATCATTCATTTTTCATCATTAATCGAATCTAAATTACGAAGTATAAATACATTTTTAATTTCAAGTCAATAACTTAAAAAACAGAGAAGATAGTTATTTTCCTTTTTTACAAAAATTACGATTAATTGGAAATTTGGGATACTGAAATAAATAAAAGTTTGAAAAAGAAAACGGCATTTAAATTGCTTGAGTTGTGTGCGATAAACCGTCTTACACAGTGTCGCACTATCTTATCTTCTTCGCCGCGATAAAATTACAAAATCCAAAATTTCTTAATTTTGGTGTATCGGGTAATTATTTATTCTTAACTTATTTGTCGTGTTTAAATATGCCTATGTTCAAAAAATGAGTCTGATTGGAATAATTTATATTGGACGAAATGCTATCTACAAAACGTCATACTGATCGGCTCTATTAAGCTACAGCCAAAACAAGCAGATTCCGCACGAAGCTGCGAAAAGTATAATGCATCGGTCATTGGGTCGTACACCTCCAAGTAACCTTCGTGTACTTTTCCTGTAAAAAGGCTAATTCAGAAATTTAAGACATGCGCTATGTGCGTTGTACATCCTCGCGATTAGTTGCATTTTTTCAAACGTGAAAATTTCTCTAAAACCAGCAAAACACGTGGGTGTATTACGAGTGAATCAACATTCACATTTATTATTTTCATGAAACATTTTAAAATTTATAATGATAAAATTCTAAATTTTTTAATTTTTAGTTTCGCAGAAATCATTCATTTTTCATCATTAATCGAATCTAAATTACGAAGTATAAATACATTTTAAATTTCAAGTCAATAACTTAAAAAACAGAGAAGATAGTTATTTTCCTTTCTTTTACAAAAATTACGATTAATTGAAAATTGGGGATACTGAAATAAATAAAAGTTTGAAGAAGAAAACGGCATTTAAATTGTTTGAGTTGTGTGCGATAAACCGTCTTACACAGTGTAGCACTATCTTATCTTCTTCGCCGCGATAAAATTACAAAATCCAAAATTTCTCAATTTTGGTTTTTCGGATAATTATTTATTCTTAACGTATTTGTCGTGTTTAAATACGTCTATGTTCACAAAATGAGTCTGATTGGAATAATTTATATTGGGCGAAATGCTATCTACAAAGCGTCATACTGGTCGGCTCTATTACGCTACAGCCTAAACAAGCAGATTCCGCACGAAGCTGCGAAAAGTATAATGCATCGGTCATTGGGCCGTACACCTCTAAGTAACCTTCGTGTATTTTTCCTGTAAAAAGACTGATTCAGGAGTTTAAGACAAGCGCTAGTTGCATTGTACATCCTCGTGATTAGTTTCCCCGTCAGTGTCCCAACGACTCTCCTGCTATAATGAGGGTCGTGGCTAAATCTTGTGCGGGTGAGAATAATACCTCACTCATTAATCGCGCGTGTGAGTATATCGGTAAATTTCGTGAATTTCAAAAAAACGAAAGATTCGACGATCGTGCGGTAATTTTAAATAAAGTGATGAGCGATTTAGAAGAGAAATTGAAGTTATATAATTTACGTGGTGCGCTAAAAAAGAAGACGTGAAACGCAGAAAAAATACGTAAAAACGTTAAAAAGGGCTCGCGAACATTTGAATAAATTACGGTTTTTAGACGATAAAATTGAGACATTGCGCCGCCGATCATTACGTTTAAGGAAATATTAAAACTATAAATAACGAGGTGAAGTGTGTGTGTGTAGTTAATTTTAAAATGTTACCAGATAGTGGAGCTCTGGAGTTGAATGTAGCCGAGGAAGCTGCGGAGGGTGCTGCGGAGGGTGCGGAAGCAAACATTCCATTAGAAAATGCTTCGCAACCTATTGACCCGGCCTTCGAAAGACTTATGAGAATTAGAAGAGTGCGTCACTTTCCAATCTCGTTCGCGGCAAATATAGTTTTTAATTTTGGTGTTGTGAGATTTTTAATGTGGCCTACACATTTCCGCTTATATAGTTGGGCTGTGATGCCCCTTGAAACAGCACTGGACATGTATAGTGTGACAAGGCGGGATTTTATATGGAGAACAGCAGACTCCAGTTACATAAAAGTGAGTGCTAATATGAGAGAACCACAGTTTGTGATAATATATTACGCCGACAGGATTTGAACAATGATCTACAAGAACACCATACGTCGAGAGGAACGTCTTCGGCGAATGCGTTTCATATACTAGGTAAGTTTAAATAAATATTAAATTACAAATATCTCTCTGTCACATGTAAATTTGTCATGATACAGAGAGGATACACACAAAAGTTATAAAATTTCTCTCTCTCTCTCTCTCTCTCTCTCTCTCTCTCTCTCTCTCTCTCTCTCTCTCTCTCTCTCTCTCTCTCTCTCTCTCTCTCTCTCTCTCTCTGTGTAGTTCTCTGATGCAGCGCTATGGGTCGTGTCATGCGTGTGTGTGTGTGTGTGTGCGGGTGTGTGTGTGTGTGTGTGTGTGTGTGTGTGGGTGTGTGTGTGTGTGTGTGTGTGTGTGTGTGTTTGTTTGTGTATGTGCGTGTGTTTGTGTGTGTATGCGCGTACATGTCTGTGCGTGTATCCATACGTGCGAGCGGGGTGTCTGCGTGTATGCGTCCGTGCGGGCAGGTGTGTATGCGCGTGTGTGGGCGGGTGTCTGTGTGCGTGCGGGGTGTACGCGCGCGTGTGCGTGCGTGCGTGTTCTCTCTCCAGAATATGATTGTGTGTGCGTGCACACACACGTGTACGTCGCCCTCGCTATGCGTCGTCGGGCTTCTTGACCTTGACCCCAGCTGGCGCCTGCTGTCAAGGTCAGGTTTGTTGTGACGGCCCATAGCGAGGGGTATACTACTGGTTTGTAATGTTTTTTAGATATCTAATAAAATAATAATTGAGTATCCGTAAATATAGGAATTTCTTTACTTCGCCATAAAGTTTTAATATTCTTTACAGAATATATTTCCTTTATAAAATTCTATTCATACTTATACTTAGATAGTATAATTAGAAAATTGTGAACGTAGATCTGATCATCTTGCTACAAGAAATCAGGAAATTGAATTCTTTGTTATGTGTTCATTTTCTATTTGAATATTGCACTAAAATAATTTAAGACTTACCCTAACCATGTTCGCGCACATGTGTTAGAGAGAGAGATAGAATACCTTCTATTACGTTTTATGCATCTCTCTCTCAATGGGTGCCACTCCCGGTAACCTACACCCACAGTCTCTCTTATATCTATGACCCTAAATATATACATAACCTTCGTTTTCATTTTTTTTACAATAACTTTTTCAGTTTAACTTACTTAGTGCCTTCATGATATGAATCATTTAAATACAATAGAATTCGTAAATAATAAACGAAAAGAAATAACACACCAAACCTTGAATTATTTCTTATAATAAAAAACAAACTTTATTATTACTCATTACATTATGATGTATAGTTATTTATATTTATTAATTTAAACCGTTAAGTTATTATTTAATAATACATTAAATTTTGATTTAAAATAATTATTAATTATTGTTATTATTCTGCGGTTGTTGTGTTGTGGCTGTGAATTATTGTTTTGCTGCGTATCTTTAATCGAAGCATTACATAATTACACCATAAAAAATGCCAAGTTTGATAATTCTCTATTGTAAGGGTTTATAACTCGTCTATTATTTCGCCTGTCTCTAGCGTTATTTGGAGCTGTAATAGAAATATAATATGTATAAATTAATACACTTGAACAATATAACCTGTAACGGGGCAGGCGTCGCACAATTATTCGCTTCTTCTAAGCGGATTTGCCGATGAACGGCGCAACAATGCAGTGGGGCGCGAGCACTTGCTCGTGCCGACCCTCGGCGAAATCTCCTCCTTCTCGCCTGCGCGCCATCGCTTGCCGTCGGCTGCCTTCCTCGGCAGCCGTACCTGCCGGCGTTACAACGCGCGACTTCGCTGTCGCGCTCTCTCTCTCTCTCTCTCTCTCTCTCTCTCTCTCTCTCTCTCTCTCTCTCTCTCTCTCTCTCTCTCTCTCTCTCGTGCGTGCTTACTCGGCTGCTCAGAAATGCGCGAGCACCGTGCACTCGCGCCCGCGGAGGCCGGTGGTATTCTATACCTAGGAACAAGGATCTGGGACTACGCGTCAAATAATGCACGAACGCGTGTGAACGATGAAAGAAGTTTATTGCCCCTTCGGGCGTAAGGAATAATACACAAGCGGCGCGTATCCTTTATCCGCGCCGATACGGGTGGTGCGCCCGCGCTCTAGTTACGTGTGCGCGCGGTCGCACACACGCACTCGTCAAAGCGGCCCGCGCCGACGTTGGTCGATGGCCGCGTGCGATCGACACACGCGCGCGCGTCGGTGAGCCTCGCTCGCTCACGCGGAAGTCGCTCTCCGGACGCACGTCGTCCGCGGGGAGAGCGCGCTAGCGCCTGGCCAGGACTTACCTCGCGAAGACTCGGCTGATGCAAGGAGTCAGGCCGAGCGGAGCTGGACGCCTCGTTCGTCGTATCTCTCTCTCTCTCTCTCTCTCTCTCTCCTCCTTAGCTGGCAATCTGGCGGTACCAGAGTAGCGGCCGGCGTCTCTCTCTCCGCTACACTGCTGCGGCTCGCTTGCGAACACTCTCGGCACTCTCGCGTTCGCTCGTTCGCACTTTTGTCTCTCTCTCTGTGAGGGCTATTCACGCGGCGATGGCCGAAACGATACTGCCTGCCTGCTACTTCGTCGGCACGCGCAAGCATCTCTCGGCCTTGTCCTTCGCGTAAGGTTGAGAGATGTTTACATTTCGGGCATTAGTGCGTGCCGACGCGGTGTGCTGAGACTCGCCTCATGTCTCGTTCGCGCACACCGATACATGCACACTCGCGCACGTACACGCGCAGGCCGTTACAAACCTAATAAATTATACAAATAAATTGAAAACAAAAAATAAATAGATAACTGTAAGAAAAAATTATTAAATTAAAATAACTTTACCATGATTGTTTTCTTGTAAATTATTTTCATTTTGCTGATTATCCACTGAAAATTAAATAATTTATACAAAATATTATTTATTTATATTAATTTATTTATATTTATTTTATTAAAATACATTAAAAATATTAAATTTATCTAAATTATAGTATTTTTTAAATATACTTACTTTTAAAAACTATTGATAAAATTACTGAAAAAATATTTATTTGGATAAATTAGATTAACTACTTATGTAGTTGAATGAATGTAGTTGAATATTTTAGAATGTCTCTAATATATAACTTTCAAATGTTTTACAGAATGTTCAAAGTTATTGCTAACTTTAACAATTTTTTTAGATAATTTTCTTTTGATATTCTTTATATTTTTATACAATTATACTAAAAATTATTTATGTAAAGTTATAAATGTAAAGTTTTTATATTTGGTATACGACTATATAAATCAGATTGCTATATAAAATATAATCAACAGATTATATCAAATCTAACAAATTGCTTTCAGGTAAAATTATAAATTTTTTTATTTTAATTATTTTATCTTACGTTAAAAATCTTATTTTATTTTTAAATGAATGAACAAATTTGTTTCTAATACATCTTTTATATTATATATAAATAAACTTTAATGATAAAACTTGTTAAAATGTTACAGTTGAACGGATTTGATTTTACTGAACTATCATAATGATTAATGAGTAATTTTTTCAACTTTATAAATTTCTCATAAAATGGAAGTTTAAATTAAAAAAAAAGTCTTTTAATTTTTGGTTCAAATGATGTTAATACAGATAAAAAAATTCAATGCCTATATTGTAGTTGTAGTTTCTTAGATTATAATTTTTTGAAACTACACAAAGAAAAAAAGCATGCAAACATATACAATAGTTGCAAAATTTGTGGTATCATTATCAAATATAAAAGTCACATGAAAAGACATGTAAAAGAGCATACATGTTCTGAAAGCTTTGAGTGTAATAAATGTGGTGTTATTTTCAAGCGAAATGATAATTTCATTAGACATTTAAAATCACATGATTTAAGTTTCAAAAGTAATCAATGTCGTTGGTGCGACAAAAAGTTTTCTAGAACTGATTGTTTACAACGACATTTGAAAATACACAAAAATGTAATTATTTTTGAAAAAAATTCAAAAAACTATTAAATTAATTATTATAATATGTTTGTAGTGCTAAATTGTCATCATGTCAAGAAGTAAAGCAGAAGAAGGAAATAGTTCTCAGAAAAAAGACAAAAAAATAAATTTTTCTACAAGCGATTATTTGAAGAATAAAATTATTGTAAACGATAAATCTGCGTAAGTATAATTAATATCTACATTTATCTTTGTAACGCTCCTATACTCCTTGATATTGATGATATTGATGCATCACCATATAATATTGTGTAATATATAATTTTATTTAATTGTCTATTTTTATATTTATAGGTGTATTGTAGGTTATATAGAAGAAATTATTAGTGAAAGAATTTACATAAATAAAATGAAAAATTCGGAATTTAAAATTTTGAAATTTATCCTAAATAATAATGACGGAGTCCGCATCCAGTGTAATATATATGACGATAATATTTTAATATTTTGCCAGAGTTGAAAGTAAATGAGGTATCTAAATTTTTTTATTTAAATAAAATGTGAAGCTATGTTCTTATTTATGTTTTCTCTTCATAATTATATAGTCGTACAATTTTATAATATAATAATTATTCTTTTAGAAAATTTTATTAGAGACAGTATCTCTGTTACAAAGGGTAAAACTTTTAATAAAGGCAATGTACAATATGAACTAAATCTTTACATTATTCAACATTAACAAGTTTGGAAGAAAATATATTCAAAAATTATAAACCTGTAGTAATTACTTTTGAAGATATTCCAAACAAAAAAGGACTAATTAGTATGAAAGTTTTGTTATTTATTTTGTAAAATACATTATAACAATTAACTATTACTCCAATAATATTTTTTTACAGAAACAACAGGATTCTTAAGAAACAGTTTTGTTGTTAAAAATAAATCTAACCCAAATGAATTATTTGGTGCCATCACTGATAGAAAATATAAATTAGAAATTCTTTTGACCAAAAATGAAAATGATATAATTAATTTTGAGGAAGGTGTTAAAATGGAAATAATTGGCGATTTACAAGAGCTTGGTGAGTATTTTTTCTTTCTATATTACATAAAAAAACACCAATTTATTGATTTTTTTTTTCTTTTCAAGTTTATTCTATTCATAAATATTATATATTTGTAGGAATAGGATATATTGTAAAAATAAAAAGTCTTGGTGACATAAAGGTTTTAAACGATGACAAAATGTACATTGAAGACCTGCTTCAAGGATCAGAAATTTTTCTAAATGAGGTATTTATTGATTTAATGAATATTTATTAAATTTTTAAATTTTATTATAATTTTTTAAAATCTAGATTTTGTAGTGTCAAAATTATTTCTATACTAATACTTATGTTTTAGAATTATGAAACCGACGATTGATGCAAAGTTTCATTGACGTAGACGTTTTTGTTATTGCTTATATTCTTCAAAATTAGATTTTTGCTATCCCAAAACTTCGTAATATCAAAATTATCACCCATCAATTCTACGAACAATTTCAAAGATTTTAAAAGGGCTATTACTGTATTAAAATATACGACAAAAATTTAGGAATAAACACGGAGATTATGCAGGACTTGACAACAATCGACTTCCATCTCGACATTTTTTATCAAACGACGCTGCAGGACAAAGAAATGCCATCCAAGCCTACTCCCAACCTTATTTTTTCCTTAAATGAATTAAAAAATTTGTTACTAAATTATATTATATATCAATAAACTTTAAAAATAAAACTTGTTAAAATGTTCTCTACGTCTCTATCTCTTTCTCGTAATGAACACCGTCGCGCTCGTTCTGATGACGCGAGATGCTCGAGAACGAGGTCGGCAACACAGATAGTTGTCATTAGAGGGACAATGCGGAGGGACAATGCGGACGCGGAGGGACGCGGAGGGACGCGGAGGGATGCGGAGGGACAAAATCCTTTTTGCGGAGGGACGCGAAGGGACGCGGCGGGATGCGGAGGGACAAAACCCTTTTTGCGGAGGGACACGGAGGGACGAGGAGGGACGCGGAGGGATGCGGAGGGACGCGGAGGGACGTGGAGGGACGCGGAGGGACATGCGGAGGGACAACGCAGACCCCAAATAACACAAAAAAACAGTTAATTTTACGTTATTTTGTGGAGGGCACTTTGCGGAGGGACGCAGAGGGACGCGGAGTGACGCGGAGGGACGCGGAGGGTTAGCGACTCAATTCAGCTTACAACTATATAGTATAGAAAGATATATACACATATACATACACGTAAACACATAACCACATCAATAACTCACGCAAAATACTGTTATGTTATACAAAAATTAATAAGTCTATTATATTGCGCATTTAAAAACTTAGTGTCCTCTTGTCTATTGATAGTGTGATCATTGCTTTTTATGTATAGCAATTCTAAAATACGTCTTTTATCGAAAGAATGTTCTCTATCAATTATAGTGGTATTTTCCCAGTCAAACGAATGGCTGGAATTTTGAAAAATGTGTTTCGGAACAGGCATTAAAGCATTGTTAATACTATCCACCGAATAATCAATTTTTTCTACGGATTTTTTGTGTTCAAGAATCCAGGTTTTTAATGAACGTTTGCTTTCTCCGATATATATAGTACTATAGTCGCCACAATTGAACTTGTATACAACTCCCGTCTCATTCCATTTACAATTTTTATCTTTTCCTAATTTTATAATATTATCCATTTTTTGAATCATCAACGGTACACATCGAATATTATACTTCTTAAGTAATTTTACGCAAGTATAATAAAATTTATCAACAAAAGGCAAGGATAATGTCAAGGACGGCTCGATCGAATTATTAGAAGTTTTTGTTGTAGTTGTAGTAAATGGAATGAGACGGGAGTTGTATACAAGTTTAATTGTGGCGACTGTAGTATTATATATATCGGAGAAAGCAAACGTTCATTAAAAACCCGGATTCTTGAACACAAAAAATCCGTAGAAAAAATTGATTATTCGGAGGATAGTAATAACAATGCTTTAATGCCTGTTCCGAAACACATTTTTGAAAATCCCAGCCATTCGTTTGACTGGGAAAATACCACTATAATTGATAGAGAACATTCTTTCGATAAAAGACGTATTTTAGATATGCTATACATAAAAAGCCATGATCACACTATCAATAGACGAGAGGCCACTAAGTTTTTAAATGCGCAATATAATAGACTTATTAATTTTTGTATAACATAACAGTATTTTGGTTGAGTTATTGA
Organism: Torymus aiolomorphi; assembly: GCA_036365515.1. Lineage (NCBI taxonomy): Eukaryota > Metazoa > Arthropoda > Insecta > Hymenoptera > Torymidae > Torymus > Torymus aiolomorphi. Next base: position 213,377,507 of record CM070874.1, read on the forward strand.
TGTGGTTATGTGTTTACATGTATGTATGTGTGTGTGTGTGTGTGTGTGTGTGTGTGTGTGTGTGTGTGTGTGTGTGTGTGTGTGTGTGTGTGTGTGTGTGTGTGTGTGTGTGTGTGTGTGTGTGTGTGTGTGTGTGTGTGTGTGTGTGTGTGTGTGTGTGTGTGTGTGTGTGTGTGTGTGTGTGTGTGTGTGTGTGTGTGTGTGTATCATTATAGTCATTGGATAGTACAGTTAGCAGTTTTCATCGAATCGAAGGTTTGCTTTGACAGTGTTGCTCCGATTTATGCTCCGATTAAGAAATTTACTTGATATAACCGGGATTATTTGCAGGTCCCAAATCCCGGTACACCGGGATGTGGGAGATATAAAGAAGGCGACTTACTTATAAATATTGATGTGATATTTTCCGATTCAGAAACTGACTTGATATAGCCGAGATTATTTGAACGTACCACATCCCAGTATACCGAGTAGTAGGACATATAAAGATGGCGACGACTTAGTCAACAACATGATGTGATATAAATGTGTATGCATATATAAATGCACAAGAAACAATGATTTTTAATTCTTGTCACAGTATCTTACAGGTATTATTAAGATACTGACATCATACAGCCGATAGTAGATGAACGTACCCAAATCCTGGTACACCGAGAAGTGGGATAAATATAGAAGGCGATGACTAACTCATAAATATTGATGTGATATGAACGCGTTATTGATGTGATATGAACATCGCAGAAGAAACAATGATTTTTCGTTCTTCTAAATCTGTAATAGTTATGATTAATATATTGACTTCGTACAACCGAGAATAGTTGGTGCCCAAATCTCCGTACACCGAGAAGTGGGACAAATATAGATGGCTATGACTTACTTAAAAATATTGATGTGATATGAACGCTGAAGCATATTAATACACAAGAAACAATAATTTCTAATTCTTCTAACAGTCTGACATTGTTACTATTAAGCGTAAGATTCCCTGTTTATCAAAGAGAAAGCTTGATAACGGTGAAATTTTTCGACCCCGAGATTTCGATGATTTTCGATATTTTCGCTATTTTCTCACCTGAGATTCTGCTGCAGATGCTGCAGAAAACTTACGTTAATAAAAAATTAGCTTTTTCAGTATTGGAAATTGCCTTTTAGGATGTTTTACCCCCCAGACGAGCTCAAAAGTACATGTTTAAAAGCATTTTACACAATTTTTCAATTTTTAAAAATTGATACATAATATCTCACCTGAAATCTCACATGATATCTCACTTGAGAAATTACCTGAGATCTCATGTATCAAATTTTAAAAATTGAAAAATTTTGTAAAATACTTCTAAACATGTATTTTTGTGTTAACCTGTGCGACAAAACATACCATCAGGCGATTCCCAATAATCAAGAAGCTGATTTTTAATTAACGTAAGTTTTCTGCAGCATCTGGAGCCGAATCTCAGGTGAGATTTTGGCGTGAGATTTTACATGAGATCTCACTTGAGAAATCACCTGAGATCTCACCTGAGATTTTTCAGTAGGTGTGTGTGTGTGTGTGTGTGTGTGTGTGTGTGTGTGTGTGTGTGTGTGTGTGTGTGTGTGTGTGTGTGTGTGTGTGTGTGTGTGTGTGTGTGTGTGTGTGTGTGTGTGTGTGTGTGTGTGTGTGTGTGTGTGTGTGTGTGTGTGTGTGTGTGTGTGTGTGTGTGTGTAAGAAATTTTTCCGCGGCGTAACTCGAAACTGGAAAGAGATATAAACTTTATCTTTGGCAGATACTTCGATTTCTCAACCAATAAACGTTATATTTAAGTATCACTACCTTCCCATACACCTTTTTAATTTTTATAACATTGTTACATACTTGTGGGTAATCGTTACATATTGTTATTATACGAAAGGTAATTACAGTAGCGATTTCGTTATAATCAGTGTATATTCTCGTAATCAGGCGACGATTTTTATAATGAAAGTGGAGAATTGAACGTAATGATGAATTCATTATTAACTTGTGACTTCTCAAATACTCATTTGGTATTTAGAATCGTACGCCAGGCTCCTGAAACTACGAAAATCAACCGACTACGGACTTTTCTGCTTCTCGGTCGCCGAGAACCGGCAATTGCAACGGTAGGTTTCAAGTTTGGGAATTGACTCCCTATTAATTACATAACATAAATTAAAACAATTTTTGTTCTTATTTTCAATATTTATGAAAATAGATTGACATTATTACTAAAAGACATTTACACTGACCAGTTTTCGATTCCCATTGGCTATGATGAGCAGTATCCGAGTTTCTCCTCAAGGTAAACCGCAGTAATACAGAGTTTATCTTACAATTACCACGTCTTTTACATGTAATGGCATGGGCTAGCACGTCTAAATGCCTACGCGAGTAAAATACAAAATAAATTGATCGATTTCATGTGACTTCTTAAATCTCGGTACACCGGGAAGTGGGAAAAAATGATAGATGTAATCAGTCGACGATTATTAATGATGAAATTGGTAAATATAACGTAATAACGCAATGATAATTAACTTTGGACATGTCCAATACTTATTTGGTATTTGAAATAGTCCGCCAGGCTTCTGAAACTACTGAAACCAGCCGAGCATGGCATTTCCTGCTTCTCGGTCGCCGAGAACCGGAAATTGCAAATGGTAAGGTTCAGGTCTGGAAATTGACTGATTATTCATTACCAAACATAAATTAAAACATTTATTTCTTTTATTATTCATAATATTTATAAAAATAGACTGATATTATTGCTAAAAGACATTGACTCTGACCAGTTTTCAATTCCCATTGGATATGATCAGCAGTATCCGAGTTTCTCGTCAAAGTAAACCGCAGTAATACAGAGTTTACCTTACAATTACAGCGTCTTTTACATCTAATTGCATGGGCTAGCAAATCTAAACGCCTATGCGAGTAAAGTACAACATAACTAGATCGATTTCGTGTGACTTCCCGAATCTCGATACACCAAGAAGTGGGAAAAAATGATAAATGGGAAATGTTTTTTTCAACACTCGTGCGCAATACCAGATTTTGCACTCATTCGAATAAAACAACATACGCTGAATCAAACTTTGTGCCCGTCGTATAGAAGAATATAAGACGACACCTGTTCAGGATAGCGATTCTCGTCTTGTGTGTCTTTGCAAAAGAAGGTAATTATGTCGGATTTTCAACATCATACCGTCAACCTCGCGTAGGAAAACACGTTAGAGACGTAGACGTAAATTAGAATGTACCTCTAAGTTACATACAAACACGGATTATCTTTTATTTCGATAAAAGGCTTACGGGTACATTTATGATTGTTCATAGACTCCATAGACAGCAAGCCCGAACCTTACAACGGACTGTTATAAAGTTATATACGACTGTTATACAGTCGGTAAACGTTGAAAATCATAGGCTCTTCTCGAGATATGGTACATTTAATGTAAAATATGATAAATTTGATGAAAAAATATTGTCACTTCTATTGACTGTACAAGTATTTATGTTACAGTAACAATTAAAAAATTATAGAAGCAGACAGAACAAAATCATTTCTTTTTATCTTAGTGTAATTCTTAATTCTTGTAAAAAAACCGAAAAGAAAAATTGATATTAGATTTTGATAAGATTTAATAAGACGCGATTAGATCATGAAAAATAATAATGTTTAATGGAAGTAGTATTGATGAGAAACCTATGTGTACAGTTAGTTAAATAATGCCGAGAAAGAATGAAGTATTCAACGTTTGCTTCGTTAATCGCAAATACTACTGCAATCTGCCGTTCTCTACAAAAACATCACTATGCGCAATACGTTACTGCGCGCCTGCGGCTTGCGCTCATCAATTGGCGCCGTTACGCCGCGGTGATGCGCGATTCTTTGATTTGCCTTGCCTGCGTATATTTACGGATAGTACGCATTCTTATTTATTAATACATGAAAATGTTAATAATAGTAATGTTACAATTATTCACTTTATAACAACGATAGAATAATATATTATAGATATCTTTAAAACTACTTATCTTGTGTTTAGACATCGTATTCTCTAACTGTGCAAAAAATTGGCCGAAGTAGATTTTTCTTACTCATCATTTCCACTAGTACTTATCGAAACTTAAACAAGCCTAGAAAATAAGAGGGAAGAGAAGTAGTCCAGCAATAGACATAGAAAAATTGGGGTTAGAGGCTGCGCATGCCACCGAGGGCGAGTAAACCGCGCCAACGCTACGCCTCTTCTTCTTCTGTCCGCAGATGCGTAATGTCAATCTCACGGCTAAGCGCCATTGGACGAAGATCGAGCACGAAGAGCCGTTCTTTACGTCCGCAAGCGGTCGCGGCTGCACCGAGACTTATTCTGTAACGCTGCTAAAAACGGGCACCTACGTTTCGCACATTAAAGCGCTTTTACTCGCTAACTCGATTGATTTTTGGCTCTTCTCGCCTCGTTGTGACAATGCGATTTGCACGATTTATCCGGTTACAATAATCTAAATAATTAAATATTATCATGATTATTCTATATATTATTTCATCTGCTTGAACAACTTTACAAAGTAACATTATTCTTGGGATATAGTTTTTTAGGTTAATAATATTTCTCTAAATAAATTTTTTCTAATTATGCAGCATTTCATTTTACTTGTTTATATTAATTAAATTAACGCTTAGCATTGTAAATAATTCATTAATACACATCCATCAATCACGTTGTTTACTTTTCAAGCCGTTCGAAAATCCTAGGGACTTTTTCAAACGGAAAGTCTGAAGTTGCAGTAGACCCGACTTGTTGTTCTTTAACGCATAGCCTAATTATCACGTTTTTAATATTAGTTTAAAAATAGAAAAATAGAGCAAATTACATCCAAAGTAGGATTATTAACTTTCTTACGTTGCTTTGCGCTACGCTATATAACTACGTCTCACATTGCGGGAGCCCGCTTGCGTGGGCTTGCGCGAGTGCGATCGCCAGAGGGGTTATTCATGTCGTGATACGTACGTATGTACGTAGCGATACGTACGATGCGAATGAAATCACGTTGGCACCACTGATCGAGCAGAGAAGGTCTGTTTGAGTGTTCGGTTTGACGAGTGTGATGCGCTTGTGTGCTATGGCCAGAGCCAGAGCCGGCTGCTCAACCCGCGTAAAAACAAACAACAAGGCGATGCCGATTGAGACGACTGTCGAAAACACCTGGGAGGTTATGTTCATTAAAAAGGGGGTAGCATAGACATCACAGAAATAGACTGGGGATGCAGCTTAGCGAGAGATGGTACCTAGCGAAGAACCGGCAGACAGCATACCTTCTATTAGATATAGCTTCTATGCAGCTGTCTCTCTTTCTCAAAGTATGCCACTCCTGCTAACCTGCGCACGCAGTCTATCTCTCTTATGTTAATGGGGGCTTATAGACATGTATTTTAAATAAATAAATTAAATAAGCTCAGTGGAGAAGCAGTGCCCTCTTCTTGGCCTTTCATCAGTAAGTATATTTTCAAGAAAGTTGTACAGTACTATGGACACTCAACCTTGATTCTAAAAATATGTATTCATTCGAATAACAGACGCTTAACCTTTTTACTTGTATAAATGTTTTCAATTATTCAATTCAAAATCATTTTTAAACTGATAAAAATTTATTCACTGTAGAGTAATACAAATATTAGAGAACATAATAAAGTGAAATTAATACTAAAAAATTTTACCCATCCTAACACAAGGAAAAATTATTGTCAGCTTGCAAATTATTAGGTTATAATATACAAGAATTTTTCCTTATTTTAGGATTTTTTAAGTATTTGACATTATTATGTTCAAATTATTTGTATTATTCTAGAGTAAATAAATTTTTGATTAAAAATGATTATTACATTACCCTTATTTATTGATATACAGTAATAGTCATAATGTATTTATATGAAAACATTTATATAAGTAAACAAGATTAGGCTTCTGTTATTGGATCAAATAAATGCTTTTAGAGTGAAGTTTGAGTGTCCATAGTTCTTTATAATTTTCTTGGTGATACTCATCAAAGGTCAAGATGTAGGGCACTGCTTCTGCACTGAACTTCTTAGACAACGAACTATGTTGAAAAACCTACCCATCAAAGCCCTTTTACCAAAACTGCTTCGTGTAACACATTTCCAGTTTAGGCTCCATGTGTCACTCGAATAAATTGAAGAGTCAAGTTTTAGTATTCGAAGCCCTTTCACATGCAATAAATTTCTATATAAATAGAAATTTCATAGATATTTCATATGTATTTATATAAAAACATTTATATATAAGTAAAAAAGTGAATACATTTTTGACTGTTTAGAAATAATTTTTACATTATAAGCCAGGCTTGAAAAATTATATAATAATTATTTGGACATACTTATTGGATTTCATTTTAGCTGCGACAAATTGTTTTTAGTTAAGTATTTGACATTCATTGTGTTGTGTAATATTTAAATTATCCTAATTGCATTATAAACACTGGCACAGTATCATAATGAATGGAAGACAAATTTTCATACAAGAAGTTATTCCTTGTTTCGCAGAAACTTCAGATTGGTCTTCTTATATGTCAGCACTATACATGAAATTTAGTGTAATCTTCTTCCTGGCTCCGGTGCTTATCCCCTAGAAAATTATATAATTTTTCAAGCCTGGCTTATAATGCAAAAATTATTTCTAAACAGACAAAATGTATTCACTTTTTTACTTATATATAAATGTTTTTATATAAATACATATGAAATATCTATGAAATTTCTATGTATATAGAAATTTAGTGCATGTGAAAGGGCTTCGAATACTAAAACTTGACTCTTCAATTTATTCGAGTGACTCATGGAGCCTAAACTGGAAATATGTTACACGAAGCAGTTTTGGTAAAAGGGCTTTGATGGGTAGGTTTTTCAACATGGTTCGTTGTCTAAGAAGTTCAGTGCAGAAGCAGTGCCCTACATCTTGACCTATGATGAGTATCACCAAGAAAATTATAAAGAACTATGGACACTCAAACTTCACTCTAACAGCATTTATTTGATCTAATAACAGAAGCCTAATCTTGTTTACTTATATAAATGTGTTCATATAAATACATTATGACTATTACTGTATATCAATAAATAAGGGTAATGTAATAATCATTTTTAATCAAAAATTTATTTACTGTAGAATAATACAAATAATTTGAACATAATAATGTCAAATACTTAAAAAATCCTAAAATAAGGAAAAATTCTTGTATATCATAACCTAATAATTTGCAAGCTGACAATAATTGCTTCCTCATAGAGGAAGCTTTGTAATAGTAAAATTTTAATTTTCTTTAAATTGCTCTAGAAACATGAATAAAGGTGTTAGAAGTGTCACATGATTTTACAAAATGTCTGTACGGATGTGCGTACGCGCGCGCGCGCGTGTGTGTGTGTGTGTGTGTGTGTGTGTGTGTGTGTGTTTGTGTGTGTGTGCCCAAGAAGACTTTTGGGGACACTTCCCACATAGCAACCCTACCCCCATACATGCACCCACATAACTAGGGGAAGCCTATGTATGAAGGTAATAAGCCAAATTTCCAAAAATTTTCCATTGGTATCCGAGTGAACTTTTGGGGACATTACAAAAGTCGCTCTAAATAAAAATTTAGCAACAAAACTCACATTTCCCACAACAAATGATACTCCCCCGTTCTTTAAGATGATTTTATAATAATATATTCCTCTTCCAACTCAATTTGGAAGGGGAATCATTATAACAGGTAACAAAATGGCGGTAAGACAGCTTTAGTTCCCATAAAATCAACAGCGAATATTAACTGTTCGTAATGGAGGGGATAGTCATTGTTAGATGTCTCCATAACGTCGTCTACGTAATTATACACTCAATGTATTTACTACCTGCTAAACTTTAAAGACTTTACCAGTATTTATATTCATATTTCACTAAATATTGATTTGACAAAAAGAAACTATGATTAGTAAAGTGTCAATAATTTGCAATTTATCTCAAAAGTCGAAACGTCTGCCAATAGAATGGTAACTATTTAAATTGAGAATGTCCATGAAACGTATTTTAAGTATTAAAAACGTTATATCTTTTATCGGACTAATGTACTTGTGCGGACATCAGGTTTAGGGTACCAATTGCAAGGTTTGATTCAGTGAAAAATTCTGGAAGGATGTAGCCACAATAGAGTATGCAATTTTTATTTAAGTTATTGAGTAACGGTGCATAGTTAAAGATGTAATAACGAATTATTAAAAAGTGAAATGACTGGGAAAGGCCAATTCGGCATTCACACTCGTGATGTATTGATAGATGATGATACATTTGAGGACACGGCGGTCTTCGGTATTTTTTAGTCATTCCAATAGAAATGAATTTCATAATAAAGAATTATCTCAAGTGTATACAAAATGGCGGTAAGATAGATTTATTTGCCAGAAAATCAAGAGCGAATATTAACTGTTCGTAATGGAGGGGATTGTCATTGTTAGATGTCTCCATAACGTGATCTACGTAATTATACACTGAGTGTATTTACTACCTGCTAAACTTTTAAAGACTTTACTAGAATTTATATTCATATTTCACTAAATATTGATTTGACAAAGAGATACTATGATTAGGAAAGTGTCAATAATTTGCAATTGATCTCCAATGATGAAACGCCTGGCAACAGAATGGTAACTATTTAAATTGTCAATGTCCTTGTAACGAATTTTTAGTATTCAAAACGTTAAATCTTTTATCGGAATAATGTACTTATGTGGACCTCAGGTTTAGAGTAACAATTGCAAGCTTTGATTCAGAGACATTCTGGAAGGACGAAGCTAGAATAGAGTATGCAATTTTTATTTAAGTTATTGAGAAAAGGTGCATAGTTAAAGATATAATAAGCAATTATTAAAAAGTGAAATGACTTGAAAAGGCTAATTCAGCATTCATAGTCGTGATGTATCGATAGATGATGATACATTTGAGGACACGGCGCACAGTGGTCCGAAACGCTGAAAAAATGGACAAAAATCAGTCTTCACCCGGAGAATGATTATTATGGGAATATCATAGTGAAAATTGATAGTTCATCTCCTAAGGTATAGGATAGGCTAGCGCTTTTTTGAATATTGTTGTTACATTTTTTTATACAGGGCGTTAAACAACAAATAACGGGAATCGAAAAATGACTTTTACACAAAATTCTCTGAATTTTCAAAAAATATGGCGCTAGAAGTTTTCTTTTAGGTAAAAAATGACGAGGAATCGATCTACCGGATCAGATTTTGAAGAAAAAAAATGGGAACCACCTTAAAAATGCATTTTTTGTTAACTAAAAATCCCATTTTTTATAAACAATTGCATTTTTCACTACCATAATTGTTTCTAATCGATTCGAAAATATTTTCATCAAAAAGCTGACATTTTTTTACGTCGAAATGTATATTTTACAAAATTTTTCAGGTCATTTTTTGGGTATAGAAAATATTAGCAAAGTTTAAATATAATAAAGTAGGTTAAAATTTGTATCACAGGGATTGATGATTTCATCACACCGCGGATTTTGGAACCAATCGATGACTTTTCACAGTTATTTCCTATGTAAAAAATTGCTAGAAGTCAATTGGAGGTATCTAATTATGAAAAAATAACTGAAAAACTGTCTAAAAAGTGCATTTTTAGAAAAAAATTATGATTTTTTTTTTTTTTTTTTTTAATAATTGCATTTGTAACTACTTTAATCGTTGCGAATCAGAGCAGCAACAATCTTGTCGAACAACTCAGGCTCTTTTACGTGAAAATATATGTTTTGAAAAATTGTGTTGATCAAATTTTAAATGGTAATAGTATGTAATTCTTAAATATTTGAAATTTGCACTGTAAATAACCAGAGATGCTGAATAAATCAAAAATTAGTGTAAAGTGCTGTTTCTCTACGTTCAATTCCTGTCCACTCGTCGGACATTAATTAGTTCCCCCTAATACATTTTTTGAAGTGCAATCGGGGCGAAGGAAAGGTTGCGTTAGGAGCATTGAAAAGAATTGTAGTTTATGGATGTTTTTATGCAAAAAAATCTAACTAGGTTGGAATGAATTAATGTCCGCCGAGTGTACATAACATATGATGTAAACTTACAATATTTATAATAAGGTGCAAGAAGTTCGATGAACTTAAAAATTCAAACCTATGAACGAATTGAAGATGATCATGCATATATATAAATTATCAAGATATAGTGATAATACTGATTTATAATGATAAATTAGAAAATTTGTGTTTATAAATGTTATAATTCCATAAAGTTTTTCGCTTAAAACTAATTTTTGATTGATTCAGCATCTCTGGTTATTTACAGTGCAAATTTCAAATATTTAAGAATTACATACTATTACCATTTAAAATTTGATCAACACAATTTTTCAAAACATATATTTTCACGTAAAAGAGCCTGAGCTGTTCGATAAGATTGTTGCTGCTCTGGTTCGCAACGATTAAAGTAGTTACAAATGCAATTATTAAAAAAAAAAAAAAAAAAAAACATATTTTATTTCTAAAAATGCACTTTATAGACAGTTTTTCAGTTGTTTTTTCATAATTAGATACCTCCAATTGACTTCTAGCAATTTTTTACATAGGAAGCAATTGTAAAAAGTCATCGATTGGTTCCAAAATTCGCGGTGTGATGAAATCATCAATCTCTGTGATACAAATTTTAACCTCCTTTATTATATTTAAACTTTGCTAATATTTTCTATACCCAAAAAATGACCTGAAAAATTTTGTAAAATATATATTTCGACGTAAAAAAATGTCAGCTTTTTGATGAAAATATTTTTGAATCGATTAGAAACAATTATGGTAGTGAAAAATGAATTGTTTATAAGAAATGGGATTTTTAGTTAAGAAAAAATGCATTTTTAAGGTGGATTCCTTTTTTTTTTTCAAAATCTGATCCGGTAGATCGATTTCTCGTCCTTTTTTACCTAAAAGAAAACTTTTAGCGCCATATTTTTTTGAAAATTCAGAGAATTTTTTGTAAAAGTCTTTTTTTCGATTCCCGTTTTTTTGTTGTTTAACGCCCTGTATAAAAAAATGTAACAACAATATTAAAAAAAGCGGTAGCCTATCTTATACCTTAGGATATGAACTACCAATTTTCACTATGATATTCCCATAATAATCATTTTCCGTGTGAAGACTGATTTTTGTCCATTTTTTCAGCGTTTCGGACTACTGTGCGGCGGTCTTCGGTATTTATTAGTCATTCCAATATAAATAAATTTGAGAATAAAGAATTATCTAAAGAGCATACAAAATGGCGGTAAGACAGCTTTAGTTGCCATAAAATCAACAGCGAATATTAAATGTTCGTAATGGAGGGGATTGTCATTGTTAGATGTCTCCATAACGTCGTTTACGTAATTATACACACAATGTACTTACTACCTGCTAAACTTTTAAAGACTTTACTAGAATTTATATTCATATTTCACTAAATATTGATTTGACAAAGAGATACTATGATTAGGAGAGTGTCAATAATTTGCAATTGATCTCCAATGACGAAACGCCTGGCAACAGAATGGTAACTATTTAAATTGTCAATGTCCTTGTAACGAATTTTTAGTATTCAAAACGTTAAATCTTTTATCGGAATAATGTACTTATGTGGACCTCAGGTTTAGAGTAACAATTGCAAGCTTTGATTCAGAGACATTCTGGAAGGACGCAGCCAGAATAGAGTATGCAATTTTTATTTAAGTTATTGAGAACAGGTGCATAGTTAAAGATATAATAAGCAATTATTAAAAAGTGAAATAATTTGAAAAGGCTAATTCGGCGTTCACACTCGTGATGTATTGATAGATGATGATACATTTGAGGACACGGCGGTCTTCGGTATTTATTAGTCATTCCAATATAAATAAATTTAATAACAAAGAATTATCTCAAGTGTATAGAAAATGGCGGTAAGACACCTTTAGTTGCCATAAAATCAACAGCGAATATTAACTGTTCGTAATGGAGCGGATTGTCATTGTAAGATGTCTCCATAACGTCGTCTACGTAATTATACACACAATGTATTTACTATCTGCTAAACTTTTAAAGACTTTACTTGAATTTATATTCATATTTCACTAAATATTGATTTGACAAAGAGATACTATGATTAGGAAAGTGTAAATAATTTGCAATTGATCTCCAATGACGAAACGCCTGGCAACAGAATGGTAACTATTTAAATTGTCAATGTCCTTGTAACGAATTTTTAGTATTCAAAACGTTAAATCTTTTATCGGAATAATGTACTTATATGGACCTCAGGTTTAGAGTAACAATTGCAAGCTTTGATTCAGAGACATTCTGGAAGGACGCCGCCAGAATAGAGTATGCAATGTTTATTTAAGTTATTGAGAAAAGGTGCCTAGTTAAATATATAATAAGCAATTATTAAAAAGTGCATGCATAATCGTGATGTATCGATAGATGATGATACATTTGAGGACACGGCGGTCTTCGGTATTTATTAGACATTCCAATATAAATAAATTTGATAATAAAGAATTATCTAAAGTGAATACAAAATGGCGGTAAGACAGCTTTAGTTGCCATAAAATCAACAGCGAATATTCACTATTCGTAATGATGGGGATTGTTATTGTTAGATGTCTCCATAACGTCGTCTACGTAATTATACACTGAATGTATTTACTACGTGCTAAACTTTTAAAGACTTTACTAGAATTTATATTCATATTTCACTAAATATTGATTTGACAAAGAGATACTATGATTAGGAAAGTGTCATTAATTTGTAATTGCTCTCTAAAGTGGAAACGCCTGGCAATAGAATGGTAACTATTTAAATTGAGAATGTCCATGTAACGAATTTTTAGTATTCAAAAGGTGAAATCTTTTATCGGAATAATGTACTTATGCGGACATCAGGTTTAGAGTAACAATTGCAAGCTTTGATTCAGAGACATTCTGGAAGAACGCAGCCAGAATAGAGTATGCAATTTTTATTTAAGTTATTGAGAAAAGGTGTATAGTTAAAGATATAATAAGCAATTATTAAAAAGTGAAATGACTTGAAAAGGCTAATTCAGCATTCGTAGTCGTGATGTATCGATAGATGATGATAGATTTGAGGACACGGCGGTCTTCGGTATTTATTAGTCATTCCTATATAAATAAATTTGATAATAAAGAATTATCTCTAGTGTATACAAAATGGCGGTAAGATAGCTTAAGTTGCCATAAAATCAACAGCGAATATTAAATGTTCGTAATGGAGGGGATTGTCATTGTTAGATGTCTCCATAACGTCGTCTACGTAATTATACATTCAATGTATTTACTACCTGTTAAACTTTTAAAGACTTTACTAGAATTTATATTCATATTTCACTAAATATTGATTTGACAAAGAGATACTATGATTAGGAAAGTGTCAATAATTTGCAATTGATCTCCAATGATGAAACGCCTGGCAACAGAATGGTAACTATTTAAATTGTCAATGTTCTTGTAACGAATTTTTAGTATTCAAAACGTTAAATCTTTTATCGGAATAATGAACTTATGTGGACCTCAGGTTTAGAGTAACAATTGCAAGCTTTGATTCAGAGACATTCTGGAAGGACGCAGCCAGAATAGAGTATGTAATTTTTATTTAAGTTATTGAGAAAAGGTGTATAGTTAAAAATATAACAAGCAATTATTAAAAGTGAAATGACTTGAAATGGCTAATTCGGCGTTCACACTCGTGATGTATTGATAGATGATGATACATTTGAAGACACGGCGGTCTTCGGTATTTGTTAGTCATTCCAATATAAATAAATTTCATAATAAAGAATTATCTCAAGTGTATACAAAATTGCGGTAAGACAGCTTTAGTTGCCATAAAATCAACAGCGAATATTAACTGTTCGTAATGGAGGGGATTGTCATTGTTAGATGTCTCCATAACGTCATCTACGTAATTATACACGCAATGTATTTACTACCTGCTAAACTTTTAAAGACTTTACCAGTATTTATATTCATATTTCACTAAATATTGATTTGACAAAAAGAAACTATGATTAGTAAAGTGTCAATAATTTGCAATTTATCTCAAAAGTCGAAACGTCTCACAATAGAATGGTAACTCTTTCAATTGAGAATGTCCATGAAACATATTTTAAGTATTAAAAACGTTAAATCTTTTATCGGACTAATGTACTTGTGCGGACATCAGGTTTAGAGTACCAATTGCAAGGTTTGATTCAGTGAAAAATTCTGGAAGGATGTAGCCACAATAGAGTATGCAATTTTTATTTAAGTTATTGAGTAACGGTGCATAGTTAAAGATGTATAAACGAATTATTAAAAAGTGAAATGACTGGGAAAGGCCAATTCGGCATTCACACTCGTGATGTATTGATAGATGATAATACATTTGAGGACACAGCGGTCTTCGGTATTTGTTAGTCATTCCAATATAAATAAATTTCATAATAAAGAATTATCTCAAGTGTATACAAAATGGTGGTAAGATAGCTTTAGTTGCCAGAAAATCGAGAGCGAATATTAACTGTTGGTAATGGAGCGGATTGTCATTGTTAGATGTCTCCATAACTTCATCTACGTAATTATACACTGAGTGTATTAACTACCTGCTAAACTTTTAAGGATTTTACTAGAATTTATATTCATATTTCACTAAATATTGATTTGACAAAGAGATACTATGATTAGGAAAGTGTCAATAATTTGCAATTGATCTCCAATGACGAAACGCCTGGCAACAGAATGGCAACTATATAAATTGTCAATGTCCTTGTAACGAATTTTTAGTATTCAAAACGTTAAATCTTTTATCGGAATAATGTACTGATGTGGACCTCAGGTTTAGAGTAACAATTGCAATCTTTGATTCAGAGACATTCTGGATGGACGCAGCCAGAATAGAGTATGCAATTTTTATTTAAGTTATTGAGAAAAGGTGCATAGTAAAAGATATAATAAGCAATTATTAAAAAGTGAAATGACTTGAAAAGGCTAATTCAGCATTCATAGTCGTAATGTATCGATAGATGATGATACATTTGAGGACACGGCGGTCTTCAGTATTTATTAGTCATTCCAATATAAATAAATTTGAGAATAAAGAATTATCTACAGTGAATACAAAATGGCGGTAAGACAGCTTTAGTTGCCATAAAATCAACAGCGAATATTCACTATTCGTAATGATGGGGATTGTTATTGTTAGATGTCTCCATAACGTCGTCTACGTAATTATACACTGAATGTATTTACTACCTGCTAAACTTTTAAAAACTTTACCAGTATTTATATTCATATTTCACTAAATATTGATTTGACAAAAAGAAACTATGATTAGTAAAGTGTCAATAATTTGCAATTTATCTCGAAAGTCGAAACGCCTGGCAATAGAATGGTAAAAATTTAAATTGAGAATGTCCATGTAGCGAATTTTTAGTATTAAAAACGTTATATCTTTTATCGAAATAATATACTTATGCGGATATGAGGTTTAGAGTAACAATTGCAAGCTTTGATTCAGAGACATTCTGGAAGGATGAATCTAGAATAGAGTATGCAATTTTTATTTAAGTTATTGAGAAAAGGTTTATAGTTAAAGATATAATAAGCAATTATTAAAAAGTCAAATGACTTGAAAAGGCTAATTCAGCATTCATACTCCTGATGTATCGATAGATGATGATAGATTTGAGATCACGGCGGTGTTCTGTATTTATTAGTCATTCCAATATAAATAAATTTGATAATAAAGAATTATCTCAAGTGTATACAAAATGGCGGTAAGACAGCTTTAGTTGCCATAAAATCAACAGCGAATATTCACTATTCGTAATGATGGGGATTGTTATTGTTAGATGTCTCCATAACGTCGTCTACGTAATTATACACTGAATGTATTTACTACGTGCTAAACTTTTAAAGACTTTACTAGAATTTATATTCATATTTCACTAAATATTGATTTGATAAAGATAAACTATGAGTAGGAAAGTGTCAATAATCTGCAATTGATCTCTAAAGTCGAAACGCCTGGCAATAGAATGGTAACTATTTAAATTGTCAATGTCCTTGTAACGAATTTTTAGTATTCAAAACGTTAAATCTTTTATCGGAATAATGTACTTATGCGGACATCCGGTTTAGAGTAACAATTGCCAGCTTTGATTCAGAGACATTCTAGAAGGATGCAGCCAGAATAGAGTATGCAATTTTCATTTAAGTTATTGAGTAACGGTGCATAGTTATAGATGTAATAAGGCATTATTAAAAAGTGAAAAGATTGGGAAAAGCCAATTCGGCATTCATACTCGTGATGTATTGATAGATGATGATACATTTGAGGACACGGCGGTGTCGGTATTTGTTAGTCATTCCAATATAAATAAATTTCATAATAAAGAATTATCTCAAGTGTATACAAAATTGCGGTAAGACAGCTTTAGTTGCCAGAAAATCAAGAGCGAATATTAACTGTTCGTAATGGTGGGGATTGCCATTGTTAGATGTCTTCATAACGCCATCTATGTAATTATACACTGAGTGTATTTACTACCTGCTAAACTTTTAAAGACGTTAATGGAATTTATATTCATATTTCACTAAATATTGATTTGACAAAAAGAAACTATGACTAGAAAAATGTCAATAATTTGCAATTTATCTCGAAAGTCGAAACGCCTGGCAATAGAATGGTAAAAATTTAAATTGAGAATGTCCATGTAGCGAATTTTTAGTATTCAAAACGTTAAATCTTTTATCGAAATAATATACTTATGCGGACCTCAGGTTTAGAGTAATAATTACAAGCTTTGATTCAGTGACATTCTGGAAGGATGCAGCTAGAATAGCATATGCAATTTTTATTTAAGTTATTGAGAAAACGTGCATAGTTAAAGATGTAATAAGCAATTATTAAAAAGTGAAATGACTTGAAAAGGCTAATTCAGCATTCATACTCGTGATGTATCGATAGATGATGATAGATTTGAGGACACGGCGGTCTTCGGTATTTATTAGTCATTCCAATATAAATAAATTTAATAATAAAGAATTATCTCAAGTGTATAGAAAATGGCGGTAAGACAGCTTTAGTTGCCATAAAATCAACAGCGAATATTCACTGTTCGTAATGGTGGGAATTGTTATCGTTAGATGTCTCCATAACGTCGTCTACGTAATTATACACTGAATGTATTTACTACCTGCTAAACTTTTAAAAACTTTAGTAGTATTTATATTCATATTATCTAAATATCGATCTGACAAAAAGAAACTATGATTAGTAAAATGTCAATAATTTGCAATTGATCTCAAAGGTCGAAACGCCTGACAATCGAATGGTAACTATTTAAATTGGGAATGTCCATGTAACGAATTTTTAGTATTCAAAACGTTAAATCTTTTATTGGAATAATGTACGTTGGCGGACATCAAGTTTAGAGTAACAATTGCAAGCTTTGATTCAGAGACATTCTGGAAGGATGCAGCCAGAATAGAGTATGCAATTTTTATTTAAGTTATTGCGAAAAGGTGCCTAGTTAAAGATGTAATAAGGAATTATTAAAAAGTGAAATGACTTGAAAAGGCTAATTCGGCATTCATGCTCGTGATGTATTGATAGATGATGATACATTTGAGGACACGGCGGTGTCGATATTTGTTAGTCATTCCAATATAAATAAATTTCATAATAAAGAATTATCTCAAGTGTATACAAAATTGCGGTAAGACAGCTTTAGTTGCCAGAAAATCAAGAGTGAATATTAACTGTTCGTAATGGAGGGGATTGTCATTGTTATATGTCTCCATAACGCCATCTACGTAATTATACACTGAGTGTATTTACTACCTGCTAAACTTTTAACGATTTTAATAGAATTTATATTCATATTTCACTAAATATTGATTTGACAAAGAGATACTATGATTAGGAAAGTGTCAATAATTTACAATTGATCTTCAATGACGCAACGCCTGGCAACAGAATGGTAACTATTTAAATTGTCAATGTCCTTATAACGTATTTTTAGTATTCAAAACGTTAAATCTTTTATCGGAATAATGTACTTATGTGGACCTCAGGTTTAGAGTAACAATTGCAAGCTTTGATGCAGAGACATTCTGGAAGGACGCAGCCAGAATAGAGTATGCAATTTTTATTTAAGTTATTGAGAAAAGGTGCATAGTTAAAGATATAATAAGGAATTATTAAAAAGTGAAATGATTGGGAAAAGCCGATTCGGCATTCGTACTCGGGATGTATCGATAGATGATGATACATTTGACGACACGGCGGTCTTCGGTATTTGTTAGTCATTCCAATATAAATAAATTTCATAATAAAGAATTATCTCTAGTGTATACAAAATGGCAGTAAGACAGATTTAGTTGCCATAAAATCGACAGCGAATATTAACTGTTCGTAATGGAGGTGATTGTGATTGTTAGATGTCTCCATAACGTCGTCTACGTAATTATACACTCAATGTATTTACTACGTGCTAATCTTTTAAAGACTTAACTAGAATTTATATTCATATTTCACTAAATATTCATTTGACAAAGAGATACTATGATTAGGAAAGTGTCAATAATTTGCAATTGATCTCCAATGACGAAACGCCTGGCAACAGAATGGCAACTATATAAATTGTCAATGTCCTTGTAACGAATTTTTAGTATTCAAAACGTTAAATCTTTTATCGGAATAATGTACTGATGTGGACCTCAGGTTTAGAGTAACAATTGCAATCTTTGATTCAGAGACATTCTGGATGGACGCAGCCAGAATAGAGTATGCAATTTTTATTTAAGTTATTGAGAAAAGGTGCATAGTAAAAGATATAATAAGCAATTATTAAAAAGTGAAATGACTTGAAAAGGCTAATTCAGCATTCATAGTCGTAATGTATCGATAGATGATGATACATTTGAGGACACGGCGGTCTTCAGTATTTATTAGTCATTCCAATATAAATAAATTTGAGAATAAAGAATTATCTACAGTGAATACAAAATGGCGGTAAGACAGCTTTAGTTGCCATAAAATCAACAGCGAATATTCACTATTCGTAATGATGGGGATTGTTATTGTTAGATGTCTCCATAACGTCGTCTACGTAATTATACACTGAATGTATTTACTACCTGCTAAACTTTTAAAAACTTTACCAGTATTTATATTCATATTTCACTAAATATTGATTTGACAAAAAGAAACTATGATTAGTAAAGTGTCAATAATTTGCAATTTATCTCGAAAGTCGAAACGCCTGGCAATAGAATGGTAAAAATTTAAATTGAGAATGTCCATGTAGCGAATTTTTAGTATTAAAAACGTTATATCTTTTATCGAAATAATATACTTATGCGGATATGAGGTTTAGAGTAACAATTGCAAGCTTTGATTCAGAGACATTCTGGAAGGATGAATCTAGAATAGAGTATGCAATTTTTATTTAAGTTATTGAGAAAAGGTTTATAGTTAAAGATATAATAAGCAATTATTAAAAAGTCAAATGACTTGAAAAGGCTAATTCAGCATTCATACTCCTGATGTATCGATAGATGATGATAGATTTGAGATCACGGCGGTGTTCTGTATTTATTAGTCATTCCAATATAAATAAATTTGATAATAAAGAATTATCTCAAGTGTATACAAAATGGCGGTAAGACAGCTTTAGTTGCCATAAAATCAACAGCGAATATTCACTATTCGTAATGATGGGGATTGTTATTGTTAGATGTCTCCATAACGTCGTCTACGTAATTATACACTGAATGTATTTACTACGTGCTAAACTTTTAAAGACTTTACTAGAATTTATATTCATATTTCACTAAATATTGATTTGATAAAGATAAACTATGAGTAGGAAAGTGTCAATAATCTGCAATTGATCTCTAAAGTCGAAACGCCTGGCAATAGAATGGTAACTATTTAAATTGTCAATGTCCTTGTAACGAATTTTTAGTATTCAAAACGTTAAATCTTTTATCGGAATAATGTACTTATGCGGACATCCGGTTTAGAGTAACAATTGCCAGCTTTGATTCAGAGACATTCTAGAAGGATGCAGCCAGAATAGAGTATGTAATTTTCATTTAAGTTATTGAGTAACGGTGCATAGTTATAGATGTAATAAGGCATTATTAAAAAGTGAAAAGATTGGGAAAAGCCAATTCGGCATTCATACTCGTGATGTATTGATAGATGATGATACATTTGAGGACACGGCGGTGTCGGTATTTGTTAGTCATTCCAATATAAATAAATTTCATAATAAAGAATTATCTCAAGTGTATACAAAATTGCGGTAAGACAGCTTTAGTTGCCAGAAAATCAAGAGCGAATATTAACTGTTCGTAATGGTGGGGATTGCCATTGTTAGATGTCTTCATAACGCCATCTATGTAATTATACACTGAGTGTATTTACTACCTGCTAAACTTTTAAAGACGTTAATGGAATTTATATTCATATTTCACTAAATATTGATTTGACAAAAAGAAACTATGACTAGAAAAGTGTCAATAATTTGCAATTTATCTCGAAAGTCGAAACGCCTGGCAATAGAATGGTAAAAATTTAAATTGAGAATGTCCATGTAGCGAATTTTTAGTATTCAAAACGTTAAATCTTTTATCGAAATAATATACTTATGCGGACCTCAGGTTTAGAGTAATAATTACAAGCTTTGATTCAGTGACATTCTGGAAGGATGCAGCTAGAATAGCATATGCAATTTTTATTTAAGTTATTGAGAAAACGTGCATAGTTAAAGATGTAATAAGCAATTATTAAAAAGTGAAATGACTTGAAAAGGCTAATTCAGCATTCATACTCGTGATGTATCGATAGATGATGATAGATTTGAGGACACGGCGGTCTTCGGTATTTATTAGTCATTCCAATATAAATAAATTTAATAATAAAGAATTATCTCAAGTGTATAGAAAATGGCGGTAAGACAGCTTTAGTTGCCATAAAATCAACAGCGAATATTCACTGTTCGTAATGGTGGGAATTGTTATCGTTAGATGTCTCCATAACGTCGTCTACGTAATTATACACTGAATGTATTTACTACCTGCTAAACTTTTAAAAACTTTAGTAGTATTTATATTCATATTATCTAAATATCGATCTGACAAAAAGAAACTATGATTAGTAAAATGTCAATAATTTGCAATTGATCTCAAAGGTCGAAACGCCTGACAATCGAATGGTAACTATTTAAATTGGGAATGTCCATGTAACGAATTTTTAGTATTCAAAACGTTAAATCTTTTATTGGAATAATGTACGTTGGCGGACATCAAGTTTAGAGTAACAATTGCAAGCTTTGATTCAGAGACATTCTGGAAGGATGCAGCCAGAATAGAGTATGCAACTTTTATTTAAGTTATTGCGAAAAGGTGCCTAGTTAAAGATGTAATAAGGAATTATTAAAAAGTGAAATGACTTGAAAAGGCTAATTCGGCATTCATGCTCGTGATGTATTGATAGATGATGATACATTTGAGGACACGGCGGTGTCGATATTTGTTAGTCATTCCAATATAAATAAATTTCATAATAAAGAATTATCTCAAGTGTATACAAAATTGCGGTAAGACAGCTTTAGTTGCCAGAAAATCAAGAGTGAATATTAACTGTTCGTAATGGAGGGGATTGTCATTGTTATATGTCTCCATAACGCCATCTACGTAATTATACACTGAGTGTATTTACTACCTGCTAAACTTTTAACGATTTTAATAGAATTTATATTCATATTTCACTAAATATTGATTTGACAAAGAGATACTATGATTAGGAAAGTGTCAATAATTTACAATTGATCTTCAATGACGCAACGCCTGGCAACAGAATGGTAACTATTTAAATTGTCAATGTCCTTATAACGTATTTTTAGTATTCAAAACGTTAAATCTTTTATCGGAATAATGTACTTATGTGGACCTCAGGTTTAGAGTAACAATTGCAAGCTTTGATGCAGAGACATTCTGGAAGGACGCAGCCAGAATAGAGTATGCAATTTTTATTTAAGTTATTGAGAAAAGGTGCATAGTTAAAGATATAATAAGGAATTATTAAAAAGTGAAATGATTGGGAAAAGCCGATTCGGCATTCGTACTCGGGATGTATCGATAGATGATGATACATTTGACGACACGGCGGTCTTCGGTATTTGTTAGTCATTCCAATATAAATAAATTTCATAATAAAGAATTATCTCTAGTGTATACAAAATGGCAGTAAGACAGATTTAGTTGCCATAAAATCGACAGCGAATATTAACTGTTCGTAATGGAGGTGATTGTGATTGTTAGATGTCTCCATAACGTCGTCTACGTAATTATACACTCAATGTATTTACTACGTGCTAATCTTTTAAAGACTTAACTAGAATTTATATTCATATTTCACTAAATATTCATTTGACAAAGAGATACTATGATTAGGAAAGTGTCAGTAATTTGCAATTGATCTCTAAAGTCGTAACGCCTGGCAATAGAATGGTAACTATTTAAATTGAGAGTGTCCATGTAACGAATTTTTAGTATCCAAAACGTTAAATCTTTTATCGGAATAATGTACTTATGCGGACATCAGGTTTAGTGTAACAATTGCAAGCTTTGATTCGAAGACATTCTGGAAGGATGCAGCCAGAATAGAGTATGCAATTTTTATTTAAGTTATTGAGAAAAGGTGCATAGTTATAGATGTAATAAGGCATTATTAAAAAGTGAAAAGACTGGGAAAAGCCAATTCGGCATTCATACTCGTGATGTATTGATAGATGATGATACATTTGAGGACACGGCGGTCTTCGGTATTTGTTAGTCATTCCAATATAAATAAATTTCATAATAAAGAATTATCTCAAGTGTATGGATTCAACGCTTATTTCCTTAGTTTTAGAGCAGTGCCAATTGTCTTAAAAATGGAGCTGATAATTTAAAAGCATTCAGCGTTGCGTATTCTAAATTTCGACACCATTTCGGTATGAGATGGATATTTTTTACTTGTTCGGCTATATCGTAATCACGTGCTATGATGTAAGTTACGGAATTATAGCAATGCTGCAGCACTTTTTTGAAAATAAGATTGTCGGGTACTCCATTGAAGGCGCCCTAGCTTGTTCGAGAAAAGTTTTATATTCGAAAATGTCGCCACGACACCTTAGCAGCTTCTTTCCATCACTTACATACAGCAACAAAGTTAAATAATTTTGACCTTTCGTTCTTATTATTCAAGTTAGTGAATTTCCGTCACCTCTTTCAACTCTTACTCGGTCGGCAATTGGTAGAAATTGGTAAATATGGATTAAACAATCTTCGTTTAACAGACACATAATCCTATCATCTTACTCCCGATAATCCTTAGAATTTATGAATCAGTATGCCAGTATAGTGATATACTGCCAAAATTTATTGCAGGTATACAAATCTAGAAAAAGAAAATCCATAATTAAAATATAATAACTATTAAAAATATTTTATATATATATATATATATATATATATATATATATATATATGAAATAACTTTTTCTAAACTAAGTGCGCAACACTCGATTTTGATGCCTACGTTTAGCGTACGCTTAGTGAAGGTTTCTCGCATTCTTAACTCACAGTGTGCAAAGCACTCATTTTTGTACAATGCGAGTTCAAAAAGCGAGAAACTCACATCCTGCGTATGCTACATAACCGCGTGAAAATATTATGAAATCACATAAGAGAGGGTAGGCATAGAAAATCGAGTTTTGCGCATTTAGTTTAGACAAATAGTATATGCAACGCATGCGTGTAAGTGCTTCCCTCACTCGTCTTTTTTGTCGACAAATTATACTCTTGCGTCCTATTTAATAACATGAGGATATCAACTCCCAAACTTTTAATATTCGAAAAAAATATTTATCTATGAGAACATCTTTTAACAAAATATTATCGGCTTACTTATTCTATTAAATAATTCAAACAAGTTTGCATAACTCATTTTAATGTACTATCTTGGTAGGGTAAGAAATGTATGAAATAGGTGATTTTCGCGCGAGTCCAGTTTATTGCCCGATAATTGGTATTTTCAGAGGATGATCCAGTGTTTAGACGATTCATAATAAAATTGAAGTCAACACGGGGATAATAATCACGGACTTATTCCGTGAGATTATCATCATGCAATGACTCCATGCATTTTTCTTACGATTTATCCGGGCTTTACATCGAATAATTCAGCGCCATCACGGGATAATTGCATGAGCCTGAAGCCAGTGATTTTATCAAAGAGCCGCCTGGAATTATTCCGTCCGTCTCCTTGGAAACTTCGTCTCCGTTAACAAAATTTATTGTGAAAACACAATTCTAACCTTGGAAAGTTATGTATTTTTTATTTAAAAAAAATAGTTTTATCATTCATTAATTTTACGGTATAGGAAGTATATATATATATATATATATATAAATATATATATGGGATATTTCATGGGAAGTGAGCAGTCAAAAATTTCAAAATCGCTAAAAACTCGTTTACTTTTAGTATTTCATGAAAAAATAATGTTCCTAGAGTTTTAACCCGAAATTTTAAAAAATAAGCCAGTTATAGAACATTCAAAATTCAAATTTTTTCCATTTTTTGGTTGAAATTCAACTTGAATAATTTTTTTTACTCAAAAATTTGAAATTTTTTGTGTAGAACATTGATTGAGAAAAAGTTTGCATTTTTTCTCTAGAATGTGTCAGTATTTATTTTATGACCCTTTTCGAAAGCCTCTGATTGGCTGATTTAAGAGCAGCCTTCATCGAAGAATATTGAGAGTGCGCCTTAAAATTTTTTGTTCGACAAATTTTTCTTCAATTTTTCTCTTCGAAACCTTCGAAATGTTTTTTGGCCAATATTGGCCAAGCGAAGGGAAAAAAGTTATGATTTTTTTAAATACCAAGAAAAACCAATAATTAGCATTTTTGTCTGTATGATTGATTTAGAGACATAACATTATTCATACATCTTATTTAATGGATCAATTAACTTAATTTTGTTAGGACATCTAACAAAACATAAAATATCTTTTTCAATAATATTTGGCTTGTACAATAAGCCTTCTGGTATTTAAAATTTTTTTAACATTCGACAAAAAGCCCTCTTTTTAACACATTTCATACCTTCTTAAAACTGCATGTAATAATTATCCGGATGAAAATATCTGATAAGATGAGATAAAAAGGATGTAGAAACATAATAAGATATGCAGTTTTTGCACTGGGATCTACAAATTTGTATATTTTTATCATACCATTTCAACCATGTAATCTATTATTACGTGTCTATAAATTAGATGACAAAAACTTTCTTGGTTGGACTTTGTTTCATATACAATATTTATTATGTACATACTTACCTATTTGTGTTGATAAATCATTAGAGATTTTGTTCTAACCATACTCTGAGAGCACGCTGAAAAATTTTTGTACAATAAGCCTTGTACTTATAATAATATTTATAAATAAATTATCATTTCTTTATTAGACACCTTATAAAATTTTTATTCTATTGACAAACTTAACTTTCATCTATAATTTAATGTATAAATACTATTGAAATATATAATATATTGGAATATATTCCATATACTATACAGAATATATACTAGTTTTAAGCGAATAATCATATTATTTTCTGAATTTTCTGAAAATTATAATAATTTTCACAAAGATATAATTGTTCTTGAAAGTAATATGAACTAGCTATTTCAGTTACAAAAATGAATACTTATCTAATAGTTTGAAATTGATGTTTTCTAATGTTAACAAAAACAAATTAGTTCATAGCCAATTCATTTTTTTTCAAATTAAAATGTAAACAGACAATTAAAGTTTGTTTTGAATCCATCTGTGTGAGTTCCATCATTATTAGACTAATTCTACATAAATGCAGAGTGTGAATACAATGCTCCGTGTTCCCACATCAGGATTTGTCACGCGATTGGTTCATATTTCCAGATCTCAGCTCAAGCCAATTGCGTGACTACAAGAGAGAAATGGCTATTACTCTTCATTGTCATTCTCCTTTCACTCCACAGACACTCTTTAATAAATTGAGTTGATCTCATTAGGAGTATATGCTCGAAGGTTCTCTTTCTTACGTGTACAAAGCATAATATGCCCAACATATTCCACTCTATTTTTTACATCTGTGCCTGTTCCTTCTTCCAGGTCGAGGACTTTATGTTTCTTTTGTCACAGAAATTATTATTGTTGCGTGCGGCGACCTTAAGTTTATGAAATCACAAATAACTTATTCAACATCCAAATTTTTCTAATGAATTCATTTTATAATAGCGAAATCCGTAAGGGAAAAAGAATAATAATCACAGCGTAACGGTTTCACGTAAAATATCCAAATGTAGAGAAACACAAAAGTTTGATGCAGTATGTTACATAAGTTTTTACATGTAGGAAACAGTTTTCGACACAGGTATTATACTTATGGCTCTTGCACGAAAAGGAACCCGCTTGCTATGTGTTTATGTTCCTCCATGCGTGTCACTGTTCCTCGATGTGTGCACATGTGCTTCGAACACCGAGGAACAGTGAAGCAGATAGAGGAACATAAACACACAGCGAGCTAGCTATGCCTCGGTGTTCCTCTATGTTCCTTCTATTCCTTTATTCGTGCAAGAGGCCTTACGTATCCTTGCAAATAAGACAACTTTTAGCGTACGGTACCTCAACTGGGGAATCGCTTTTATTTTCGTGACAGACGACAGTACACACCTGTTTGCTCCAAAAATTTAAAGTTATTTTATTGTACACCGTTTGCTCCGAAATTTGATTATTGTTGTTGTACCGTGATTGCTTCGAAATTTTGCTTTTTTAATTATACTGTACTATCGTGAATGTAATCACAAAAAGGGCAACTTTAAGTGTACAGTACGTTAGAACCTCAGGGAGGAATAGCTTTTATTTTCGTGAGAGTACTTATATACTGCTTGCTCCGAAAATGTGAAATTATTTTATTGCGCACACCGTTTGCTCTAATTTAGTTGTTGTACCTTGATTGCTTCGAAATTTTGTTATTTTGTGAATAGTGTGATTAGAATATGTCTCAAGAAGTTCAAAAACCAAATAATTTTAAGCAGCGACATTATGATAGGTGTTGCAACCCATTAAAGCTAGACAATCATTTAAAAAAGAAAGGATTACTAAAGATCTCAAAAAAGATTAGAGATATGTGTAATCATTTAAATGAAAATGAGTTAATTTGTACTGGTTGCAGAAAAACTATTTCTAAATTGATGTGTAACCCAAAACCAAGAAATCCACTAAGTCAAACAGGTATATTCAGAATCTTTGATTTTTTAATTTCTTTTTATATTATTTATAAAATATAGTTATTAATATTATAATATTGTATTAGCTATTGCAACAAATATTAATTCATCACCTGGAACTTCATCAAGTGTATTTACCAGAAGTGACTATGCAGCAGGTGATTTATTAATGGATTTAATACATGAAGAAGATACTGAAAATATATCAGAAGTCCCAATCCCCACACGGACAGTGTTAAGTTCAATTGAACTTCTCAATCACTTGAAAGAACTTTTTAATAAGGAGTCCTGTACTAAAGAGCAGAAAATGCAAATTTTAACGCTTCTGCCAAAATCTTGGAGTACATCTGATGTAATGAAACATTTCAATATTTCTCGACGTTTAATTGAGAAAGCACGGGGCTTATTGTACAACAAAGGTATATTGTCATTACCATCACCTAAGCAAGGTTAGCTATAATAAATTTATGTTAACGAATAAATATTGTTTTAACAAGCTTATGATGACATTTTGTGATTAATACTTGTAGGTAATACTTTGTCTAAGGAGCTTCAGAGTATGGTAAAAAAGTTTTATGAAAGAAACGATACAAGTGCTCTTTTACCTGGCATGAAAGACTTCATCATTGTACGAAATGAAAGTGGCGAGAAAGAAAAAGTACAAAAGAGACTTTTATTGCTGAATCTGAAGGAGTTATACCAGTTCTTTAAAGAAGAACATCCCGATGCAGAGATTGGATTCACCAAATTTTCCATTCTTCGACCTAAGCATTGTGTTTTGGCTGGTAGCAGTGGCACACACAGTATTTGCGTATGCTCTTATCACCAAAATGTAAAGCTCATGATACATGGTGAGTATCTTTTTTTTTAAATTCTTATTATAATTTGTAAAACTTTTAATTTTCTATTTTTAAATTTAATATAATTTGTACAGCTATTTTAGTGTAGTATTCATAATCTTCTCACTATTTTAAAGTTTAGTTAAATTTTTCAAATTGTTTTTAACATTTAAGTTAAAGAAACTTGACATTTCTGGCATTCTTGTATTACTTTTATTTCTGATTACGTAGAGATGATAATCAAAATAATATTATCACTCTACTTCAAGATTAGTGTAGAAACTAAAGCGAAATTAAAATTCTAAATTTTAAATATGTCCTTTTTGCAGGATGTTCATTTCATAGTATTACTGAGAATAAGTCAGTTCAGATAAATTCATACAAGGATTGCTTTAAAATTATACTGTGTGATGAGCCGTCAGAGGATTGTTTTTTTAGAAATTGCGAGTTATGTGAAGGAGGACTTGAGGCCTTGTCGACATTTCTAGAGAAAGTTTTCGAGAATAGAAATATTGAATCAGTGACTTATAAGCAGTGGTTCAATAATCCTAAACCAACGCTAGAAAAAGTTACAAAAAGTGTTGATGACTTCATAGGTTATTTTTGTGAAAAAATGTTAGAATTACTCCCTCATTCATTCATTGCCTATGAGCAATCTAAGTACTGTAGGCAACTGAAAAATGATTTGAAGAAAGGGGAATTTCAGATCATCGTAGATTTTGCTGAAAACTATGCATTTACGGTGCAAAATGCAATTCCCGGGTTCCATTGGAACAATGACCAAGCCACTATATACAACATTGTTATATATTATAAAGATGGTGAATTGACAAGTCCCAGAAGCTTAGTCATCATATCAGAGGTACTACAACACGGTAGCATTGCAGTATATGGGTTACATAAAATCATGATTGAGTACTTGAAAGCTACTTTTGGTCTAATTGAAAAAATCTATTATTTTTCTGATGGGGCCCGACAGCAATATAAGAATTTTAAGAATGCGATTAATGTGGTGCATCACAAATCTGATTTCAACATTGATGCTGAATGGGATTTCTTTGCTACGGCTCATGGGAAGGGGCCCTGTGATGGATTAGGAGCTACAGTCAAGAGAGGGGCCATTAGAGCCAGTCTGCAGTCTAGTGATGAAAATCATATTTTATCCGCAAAGGATTTATTTGAGTGGCTTTCATTAACTGGAAGAATGCCATCAATTTCTTTTAAGTACTTTTCTCAAAAAGACTATGATTCTTCTAGTCGATTCTTGAAGAAAAGGTTTGCGAGAAAATCGAGGATAAGTAATCTCCATAAACAACACTGTCTCATACCACTTGGAGAAGGTATTGTGAGAGTGAGAACGTTTTCGTTATCCAAAAAGTACAATGACTATACATCTCGGTAATAATCTTCAAAATTTACTAGATATAACTTAAATATTTATTAGATATAACTTCAAAAGATTATATTTTCATATAATAAATATTGTATATTTTCTACACGTGTGTACGTGACTTATTTTAGAGAACTAATATTAATGAGTAAAAAATTATATGTCGATCGAACATAACCATTAAACTTAATTATTGTAAATTTTCTATAATTGAAGTATATTTTAACAAAGTAAATATTTATCAACACAAATAGATAAGTATGTACATAATAAATATTGTATATGAAACAAAGTCCAACCAAGAAAGTTTTTGTCATCTAATTTATGGACACGTAATAATAGATTACATGGTTGAAATGGTATGATAAAAACATATAAATTTGTAGATCCCAGTGCAAAAACTGCATATCTTATTAGGTTTCTACATCCTTTTTATCTCATCTTATCAGATATTTTCATCCGGATAATTATTACATGCAGTTTTAAGAAGGTGTGAAATGTGTTAAAAAGAGGGCTTTTTGTCGAATGTTAAAAAAATTTTAAATACCAGAAGGCTTATTGTACAAGCCAAATATTATTGAAAAAGATATTTTATGTTTTGTTAGATGTCCTAACAAAATTAAGTTAATTGATCCATTAAATAAGATGTATGAATAATGTTATGTCTCTAAATCAACCACACAGACAAAAATGCTAATTATTGGTTTTTCTTGGTATTTAAAAAAATCATAACTTTTTTCCCATCGCTTGGCCAATATTGGCCAAAAAAGCATTTTGAAGGTTTCGAAGAGAAAAATTGAAGACAAATTTGTCAAACAAAAAATTTTAAGGCACACTCTCAATATTCTTCGATGAAAGCTGCTCTTAAATCAGCCAATCAGAGGCTTTCGAAAAGGGTCATAAAATAAATACTGACACATTCTAGAGAAAAAATGCAAACTTTTTCCCAATCAATGTTCTATACAAAAAATTTCAAATTTTTGAGTAAAAAAAATTATTAAAGTTGAATTTCAACCAAAAAATTGAAAAAATTTGAATTTTGAATGTTCTATAACTGGCTTATTTTTTAAAATTTCGGGCTAAAACTCTAGGAACATTATTTTTTCATGAAATACTAAAAGTAAACGAGTTTTTAGCGATTTTGAAATTTTTGACTGCTCACTTCCCATGAAATATCCCATATATATATATATATTATTCAAAATGTGCATCTCTTGTGAAGTGCATGCTTTGCCTACGCTTGAAGAGCGCCGGAATTCCGGGAGGCTCTTTGCAAAAATCGCTAGCTTCAGGCTCGTGCAATTATCTCGTGGTAGCGCTGAAGTAAAACCTAACCAAGCCGTTGCCAGGTGTTTTGACTTTGGAGATCAAATTTTTTACTTTTTCCTAAACATAATTTTTTGTTGTCAAATCAATATTTAGGGAAATTTTAAAAATAAATCCTGGTAAAGTCTTTAAAAGTACAGCCGGTTGTTAACACATGTAGTGTATAATTACGTAGAGGACGATACGAAGACATCTAACAATGACAATCCCCTCCAGTACGAACAGTTAATTTTTGTTCTTGATGCTATGGCAAATAAAGGTATTTTACCGACATTTTTTATACACTTGAGATATGTATGGGGCTGAAATCAGCTCCTAGAAGTTGGCACCCCATATAAAAAACCATCAAATATTATTATATGGTTCGATTGCGCTTAAAAAATCATAAATAAAAATGCAAAGTAGACGTTTGCGCGTGTTTTTGTTTTTTAGATATTAAAAAAAAAGCATTCGGATGCTAGAAAAAATAAAAAATTTTAATTTTATCATAGAAAAATGAACAATGAGGCGATTGTTTCACTGGTAATCGATAGTTTTCAACACGCGCAAACAGCACCCGTAATTAGCTCAGCAATAGACCTAATATTTATATAATTATCAAATCGGTACTTTTAAAAGAGATATAGTCTCTTTTATCAGAGTCTACACAACATGACTAAAAAAATAATATCCCTCTCTGCGTGGATAGTATTAAAGAGTCGGTAACAAGAGGAATATTATTTGTTTAGTCAAGAACCGCAGGGTCTATCTCTCAATTTACGCGCATGCGCATGATCAAATACGTGAGTACGAGACAATGCGTGGTTGAGAATTTAAAACTTTTTTTATTGCATAAATAATCGGCCTATGATAAAACTAATTACGGGTGCTGTTTGCGCGTGTTGAAAACTATCAGTTACCATTGAAACAATTGTCGTATTATCAATTTTTCTATGATAAAATTAAAACTTTTAATTTTTCTAGCACCCGAACGTTTTCTTTTTCATGACTTAAAAAACGAAAACACGCGCAAACGTCTACTTTGCATTTTTATTTATCATTTTTTACGCGCAATCGAATATTACCAACTTCTAGGAGCTGCTGAAATCACATGGTACGGCACACAGTGGGAAAAAATGGACAAAATTCTTGTGACAGCTCAGTTTTTGACGAATCTTGATAATTTTTATTTTTAAATACTCTTAATCTTCTAGAGAATAATGTGTCACTGCGAAAATTACGATAATATTGCCCAAAAATAAATAGCGGCGATAATATATTTTTAACGGAAAAATTCTAACTCTATCATTATTCGCTCGTCAACCCCCACTTTCGAGTTGTTTTCTAAGTAATGTTTTTAAAAGTTTATGGTTCTGCATCAGGTTCTGCCTCAAAATAAATGCAAATTATACATATTTTTTTTAATATTATAGCCTCATTTTACTTGAGTTTGCGGTTTGTAGGTTTGTGTTTTATGGGTTTTATAGGTTTGCAGGTTTGGAGTTTGTGGGTTGGGAGTTTGTGGGTTTGGAGTTTGTGGGTTCTGGGTTCATAGGTTTAGGGTTTATGGGTTTAGGGTTTATGGGTTTAGGGTTTATGGGTTTAGGATTTATGGGTTTAGGGTTTGTGGGGTTAGGGTTTATGAGTTTAGGGTTTATGGGTTTGGGGTTTACGGGTTTAGGGTTTATGGGTTTAGGGTTTATGGGTTTAGGGTTTATGGGTTTAGGGTTTATGGGTTTAGGGTTTATGGGTTTAGGGTTTATGGGTTTAGGGTTTATGGGTTTAGGGTTTATGGGTTTAGGGTTTATGGGTTCATGGTTTATGGGTTTAGGGTTTATGGGTTTATGGGTTTAGGGTTTATGGGTTTAGGGTTTATGGGTTTAGGGTTTATGGGTTTATGGTTTATGGGTTTAGGGTTTATGGGTTTAGGGTTTATGGGTTTAGGGTTTATGGGTTTAGGGTTTATGGGTTTTGTGGGCTTGGCTTTGTTGAGTTTAAGATTTATGTATTTATGTTTATCATTTATCAAGTAATTTATGTCTTTAGTCTACATTGCATGTATAAATATCGTTATAAGGTCCGTACCTAACCTCAAAATTTTTATGAATACAAAAACATGATTTTCGCAGTGAGAGGTTGTTCTGTAGTATCCTCTGAATACGTATACCAATTTTGGTGAAGTTTCGTTGAGAATTGAGTTGTCACAAGAATTTTGTCCATTTTTTCCCACTGTGCGGCATAGAGCTGTGGCGTAGAGGATGCGACATGGAGGCAGCCAATCAGAGCTATTTTTGCATTTGGAGAATAGCTCTGATTGGCTGTCTCCATGACGCATCTTCTATGCCGCAGCTCTATGCCGCACCACGTAATTCAGCCTGATACGTATGGTCTTTCTTTTCTTCTTTTTCTCTTATTTTCTTTTAGGCAGCATCCACGTAACACCATACCTTCCACATAACACATAACATCATGCTTTCCGCCCCGCGCATCGGGTCTGAAGGCATTGACATGAGAAAAGGAACATAGAGGTACAAAAACGTAGATAAACGAATCAATGTTCCTCGGTGACCGGTGTTCCTTTTATTCCTTTATTCGTGCAACATCCCTTGCAGCCTGTCTTCATAGGCGAATGATGAATTATGAATGATGAATGATGAATGATGGAAAAAATGTTGTTGTCCAATATCTACTGAA
Organism: Torymus aiolomorphi; assembly: GCA_036365515.1. NCBI lineage: Eukaryota > Metazoa > Arthropoda > Insecta > Hymenoptera > Torymidae > Torymus > Torymus aiolomorphi. The sequence continues at coordinate 213,411,135 of CM070874.1, forward strand.
TTTGTAGTCCGTGGTTGAAGGAGAACACACCTTCTCTCTAATTTTTATACTCGTCTGCATCAGGCAAGCTAGGTTTTGACACCCGCTTAGAGAGAAGGTGTGTTCTTCTTCAACCACGGACTACAAATTCAGTAGATATCGGACAACAAAATTTTTTCCATCATTCATCATTCATCATTCATAATTCATCATTCGCCTATGAAGACAGGCCGTTATATCAGTTCCTGTTCTTTTACTTTTTTCTTTTTGCGTGTAGCGCCCTTAATGGGCTTAACGGGCCTTAGACTATATAGCCTGTGGCAGACTCAAGGGAAAGAATACAGCGCTATTTATTAATTTATTATAATTATTATAATATTATACAAATTAATATTATACAAATTTCAGAGTCAAATACGTAAGTTATACATATACTTCTTTTTATCTCTCAGTGAAAATTCAATAAACCCTAAAAATTATTAAGCCATTTAGCACCTAATTTTTTATGCAATGCAGTACATATAAGTATAAATACTGACTAACTTAGAAACTAAATAACTAAATACTAAATATTTACTAAATATTTGCTATATATATAAATTACATCATAGAAATTAGTTACCCGGTATACTGCCATAAATCTCTAATATGACCCTGTTCAATGAGGATCAATTTCTTCATGACAAGCTTTAATTTAGTTTGCTTTAATACTTTTAATAAAAAATGTTTCTCAGAATGAAGCTCAAAGCTGAACCAAAGTTACGCTGGCAGTTAAAGTTGTGATTGTATTGAAAAATACTGATTTCGATCTATATAAATTGATAATTCAAGTAATTCAAGATAATTTACAATTTAATAAGAAAATACAGAATTTATGATACTTACCTGTCACCCTGTACTACCCTGGCCGAAAGTACCACTTTCGCTTCTGGCTCAAAATCGCGAATCTGGTATTTTCAGTCCAGGTATGGTGAAAAATAGTATACTCACCACGGGAGGAAAATGGGCTAGCTCACAGCTCGTGTTTGCGACCTTTGCCTTTGGCTTGGTTGGCAATTTACACAAACTGTGGACTATCCAAGTTCTTTCCTCCCTAGATAAGTAATATATGAATTGCACAATATTTAGTAGAATGTATTATTCTTTTAAAAAATTTGAAGATTTATGTATTTTAAGATTAATGTAATTTACGATTTTTAGCATAGCAGCAATACAAATACTGAGAGCACTATGTCTCTTTGTATCAATGGGGTAGTCGTTCTCTTATTTAGAGATCGACATCTGGCGTATAAATATAAGCATGCATTTATTTATTATCATAATAATGCATTGTTTATCATTGTAGTATAGGGCCTATAAATATAACCATGCATTAGTTATTATCATATTTATATTTATGATAATTATAATAAACATTATTTATGATTATATCTAACCATAACCTGCAGCCTCATGATGGATTTTTATTTTTGAGGGCATATATTGTTTAATTTGTCATTTCCAACTGATGCTTTTTACACTTACCAAATCTCATACCAATATTTAAAAATCATAAATGATTGTATTATTTTGCATTTGCAAAATAAATTTTTGTTACTTTTTATATTGTTTCCGACTATTGCTATTTAGATAAAAGCAAATGCAAATAGTACAATAATTTATGATTTTTTAAATATTGGTATGAGATTTGGTAAATATAAATAGCATCAGTTGGAAATGACATAAATTATTATGATGAGAAATTGCTAAAATACTAAAACAAAACAGCTTATAGAAAATAGAAGGAATAAATTTCTAATAGAGAAACAAGCTACATTACGAATTTTCGAAAAGGACTTTTATATCGCAATGCCTATATGTTAAATGATGGAGATATATGTGGAGCCTAGAGAAACAGCGCTATCAGTCTTTTAGATGTCTGGCGTATAAAAATAAGAATTGAAATTGGTAAAGTATTAAAACAATGTTGGTTATTATTTATGTTAATGTGTAACCACAACCTGAAGCCTCAACGACATGATGGATTTTTACTTTTGAGGGCTTATATTATTTAATTTATATGTCATTTTCAACTGATGCTTTTTACATTTATCAAATCTCATACAATATTTAAATAAATGATTGTATTATTTTGAATTTGCAAAATAAATCTCTACTCCTTTTTTATATTTTTTCCGACTAATGCTATTTAGATAAATGCATATTCGTATAGTAGGTTTTTGTATGCAAAAAGTTGTTTTAGTTTTAGTGGGTTACTTGCTGGAAAAGTGTTTTTTTCATGCTTACTATTTTTAGAATTCTTGTCTGAATGGTTGTAATAGTTATAAATTAATATATTAATTAGTATAATTAGTATAATAAATTTTAATAATTTGATGCACTGTGAGTACCTGAGATAACTTAAAAAAAGAATTTTTTTTTCATATAAAAACTTGTAATAATGATAGTATTACAATAATTAGTGGCTGTCATAGTCTGTAAAGGGGTAACCCGATACAGGTAAATCCTCAACCTCCACGTCCACGTACGTGACAGCTGGAAACGTCTTCTGTCGCGTCAATGCTTCCAACAGCAACGCTACAACAGAAACGGCTGACGGAGGCTCTGGGTCACGGGTTACACCCTTCCCGTGTGGGGCGCGGAGCCTAAAAAAGGGAACCTCCGAGCTTCATTAAGCGAGAAGGGAAAAAGAGTCAAGAATAGTGGTACCTGACTCTGCTACAGCCACTCATCACAAAGAAAGAAACACACAACACCTCTAACACGCAGTACACTGACAGACGAACACGCACGACACTTGCACAGCAGAACCTTTGGACGACGGACTACGAGCTTCGCTGTGCTGGCTTGCGGTCCCGCAACCCCGGCCCGCAGAGGGTACACCGGATAAAACCAGTCCGGCCGCCATCGGATAGTGGCCGGAGCGCTCCTGGGCCGCCGGTAGTGAGGGGCCCGAACCCTGCATTAACCAGCAGGGAGGCTGCCCTGCATAACGGTGTATAATCCCTCTCCCGTATCAGTGCCGGGTGGTTCCCGGGTGGGACGCTGCTGCGGGGTGTGGGGGGCTCCGACGAGGCCACTGCGGCCTACCGGGGTGGCGGAACTTCCCGGGAGTACGCCGGCGGATGCCCCTGATCCTAGGCCGAAGGTACTGTGACCAACACAACACAACCCACACGAAGTTAGTTTTCAGGAGAGTAAAAAACAAAATGCAAGACAAAAGTACAGAAAACGCAGTTAGAGCGCAAACTGCATCGGGTGTCCCGCCCAACACCGAGTACCTGACACCAGGCAACACTCAGGAGATCAGACATAGAACAGCCAGCACGTCAAGCTTTTATAGCGCCATCAGCGACGCTAGCACCTCTGGCACGTCGCCTGACGACGTCACAGGCCCCTCCAACTTGGAGCACGAGGTAGACAAAACCGTAAGCAGCATGCTGGCTGAGATTAAAATAATGGAGAGAGCAACGGAGAAGCAGAAGAACATCTCCAAAGATGTTAAAGAGGGGCTGAAGACGCTCAGGGCTCTGCTGGCGGTACTCCAAACCGCACGCGAAGAAGCCAAGAGGAAGGCCCGTACAATCAGGCTTCCCAAACGGCGTAGAGGTGCAGGGGACAGTCCAGAATCACAGCCTGAGACCCAAAAAACCAAGAAGAAGAAGATTGCCAGCAACATCGAACGCCCCCAAATCCAGGTATCAGACGACAGAGGGGACCTGGTTGAAACCCAAGTAGGCACAGGTGAAAATCCCCAAGAAGGCTGGAAAACTATGGAGAACAAAAAGAAGAAAAAGAAGAAAAAAGCAATGGGGGCGCCAGACCGCCACTACGTCCAAACTGCAAGGCCTCTAAACAACGGGGCGGCGTAGTGCTAATCGTGCCCAAAGACGGCAAGACCTTCGTGGACGTGGTGCAGACGCTACGTACGGTTGACACCTCTGATAACAACCTCCAAATCAGAGGAGTCACAAAGACGAAGGGCGGCGCCGCACTAGTACGCACCAAAGGAGATGGAAGCACTCACGGAAACCTGAGTGGATGTCTCCTGGAGATGCTAGGCGAACAGGGGACAATCAAGGACACGACCCGAAAAGTGACCCTGGAGATACTGGACCTGGATTGCCTTACAGATACTGACGAAGTACGAATCGCACTAGACGGAGTACTGAACCCGGGCGCGGATAGACGGGTCTCGGTCCTCGGGCCAAACAGCCGAGGACAGAAGATGGCTATCTGCGAGCTCGGAGACCGAGACGCGACACGGCTACTCGAGATGGGACGTATAAAGATAGGGTTTGTCAGCTGCCGAGTGAGGACCCGACTGATGGTGCCGAGATGCTACAAGTGTCTCGGCTACGGCCATTACCGTACAAACTGTAAAGGACCGGACAGACGCGACTGCTGTTGGAAGTGTGGAAAAAATGGACACAGGGCTGGGGCCTGCACGGGTGCTCCCCTCTGTTTCTTGTGCCCATCACAGGAAGGCGGAGGGGCAGCGCACGTTCCGGGCACGGCGCTCTGCACCGCATTCAAAACAGCGCTGACGGAGGCAAGAGCGAGACAGAGGACCGTTCGCACTTAACAAGACGACGACAGTGCTCCAAGGCAACTTGAACGGCAGTAGCCTGGCTCATGCCTTACTGCCCCAGCTTGCCGAGGAGATGAACGCGGACGTTATAATGATAAGCGAGCCGTACAGAGACAGAGACAGCCCGACTTGGTTCGTTAATACCTCCCGTTCTGCGGCACTGTGGTTCCGGGGGCGGGCCAGGTCGCGTATCACAAGCCAAGGGAGGGGCGAGGACTACGTCTGGGCGCGGGTGTCTGATGTGACGTATGTCAGCGTGAATCTTACTCCGAACTGTAGCGTCGCGGAGTTCGAACGAAAGGTGGCGGCCCTCGAGGACGCGCTTAGGGGCATCCCCGGCCCCGTTATCTTCGCGGGGGACGTTAACGCCAGAGCCATTGAGTGGGGCATGACGACGACGAACAAACGTGGACGGCTGCTGTTGGAATTGGCCGCGAGGCTAGACCTAACAGTAGCAAACGTGGGACAGGCGACGACATACAGGAGACCCGGCTATGGCGCATCCATCCCAGACGTGACCTTTGTGATGACTGGACTTCTCCGAAATGTCGAGGGGTGGCGGGTGTTCGAGGGCTACACGGCCAGCGACCACCAGTACATCATCTTCGGAGTGACCGACAAAGCACAGAACAGAACAGGGACCGCCCAAACTCCCGCGGGATGGAACATGAAAAAACTAGACGTTGACAAACTGACGGCACAGCTGGACAGTGAACCGGACCCGACAACGGCGATCCCTCGCGGCATCGGTGGTAGGGAAAATGCTGAAAAGCTAACAGAGGAAACGTCGGGGCTCTTGAGACGGCTCTGTGACGCCTCTATGCCAAGAAAACGGACGAGACGTGACAAAGAACCGGTGTACTGGTGGACCGAAGATATCGCGCGCCTCCGACGCGAATGCCTACGGCTCCGACGGAGGGCCCAGCGCGCCCGCAACAAAGCGGACGCGATGGCCCACTCGGAGGAGTACCGGGTAACGCGCAAAGAACTGAGGCGCGCTATCAATGACAGTAAAAAGGAAAGTTGGACCAAACTGATTAACGAGGTGGACTCAGACCCTTGGGGAGCGTGTTATAAGATCGTCACCCGCAACCTGAGAGGCAACAATCCACCGGTAGTCAGGGACGAAGAAACGATGGACAGAATCATTGACGGACTCTTCCCTACACACTTTGAACAAGGGTGGGGGGGCGACGATACTAGCGGCGACGAGGTGCATGAGTTCACCCGGGGTGAGCTCAGCTTGGCTGTTGCGCAGCTCCCGGCGGGGAAGGCACCAGGTCCGGACGGTATTCCAGCGGAAATCCTCGGGATTGTTGCAAAACGACGCCCGGGGATACTCCTGAACCTATATAATACATGCCTGGCGGAGGGCGTGTTCAGCAAAGATTGGAAGACGGCGCGACTGATCCTCATTGACAAAGGAAAGGGTGGGGACCCGGACTCGCCGTCATCCTACAGACCGCTGAGCTTGCTGAATACACTTGGCAAGCTCTTCGAAATGCTCCTGAGGCCGCGAATCCAACAGGCGGTTCGGGACGCTGGCGGCCTGAACGACAGACAGTACGGGTTCAGACAAGGACGATCGACGATAGGAGCGATCCAAAAAGTGATCGACTCCTTTGACAGAGCACAGACTAGACCCGACAAGAACAGGCCAATAGTGCTCATGGCAACACTCGACGTACGAAACGCTTTCAATTCGGTGAGGTGGACGGACATCGTGCGGGCATTCTCCGACGCTTTCCCGCTGCCCCCATACCTTCTCCGAATCCTCAAGGACTATCTACGAGACCGTTACATTACGTACGGGACGCAGACTGGGGTTAAGAAAAGAAAAATGACGGCGGGAGTAGCGCAGGGCTCGATCCTTGGCCCCGATATTTGGAACGTAGGTTACGATGAGGTGTTGGATCTTCCGATGCCGCCAGGGGTCTATCTGGTCGGCTACGCAGACGATCTGGTCATCGTCATCACGACCAAGGATACACAACTGGCTCAGATGAGGCTGACCCAAGCCATGAGACGGGTGGACGAATGGATGCAAAGCCGGGGACTACAGCTGGCCATGCAAAAGACGGAGTTACTATACCTAACTAGGAAACGGATAGACACGACGATACCCATGACGGTGGGGACGTCCGTTGTGCATCCTGGACGGTCCGCCTAATACCTGGGGGTGACCCTGGATACGAGGATGACCTTCTGGCCGCACATACGTGGCGTCGCTGAGAGAGCGGCATTAAAGACCGCCGCCCTCGCCCGCCTCATGGCAATTACGAAGGGACCGAGACCGAGCGTACGACGACTGCTTATGACAGTGACCAACTCGATGCTCCTTTATGGGGCCGAGATATGGGCGGACGCGACGCGAATAGAGAAGTACCGCAAAAAGATCGCGGCGGTACAAAGACTGGGAGCGCTGCGAATCGCGTGCGCGTACCGCACCGTCGCAGAGGTGGCGGTACTAGTGATCGCAGGGGTTGTCCCAGTAGACCTTCTCGCTCTCGAGCGGAAGAGGATCTACGAGTACAGCGAAGAAAGGGGAAGAGCGAGGGCCTCCATAGACGCACGGACGACGACGCTGACATCCTGGCAAACGCGATGGACAGACAGCGACAAAGCCAAGTGGACGAGACGCCTCATAACGGACGTGCGACTCTGGCATAAGAGAGGAGCTGGGGAGGTGAATTTTTACCTGACCCAGTTCCTATCCGGACACGGATACTTCCGCCAGTATCTGCATCGGATGGGGAAGGTAACGACCCCGTCCTGCAGGTACTGCGGACATAATAGAGACGACGCGGAGCACACATTTTTCGTGTGCCCCCGCTGGATAGTCGCGAGACACAGACTACAGACGAAGACAGGTGACATCACACCGGAGAACGTCGTGACACTGATGCTGTCAAGCAAACAAAACTGGGACGACATAGCACGCTACGTGACTCACGTACTACAAGGCAAAAAGACTGACGGTTGCCTTGAAAACTGATACAGAAGACGAAAAACAGACAGACGAGACAAGATATATAAGATTGCCGTAGGGCATAGAAACGCCGACCGGTCCGAAGTAATGTGTATAACAGTTCCGGACCGGATTCCGGTGAACGCCGCGGGAAAGGTTTTGGGTGTTTAGGGGGTAGAAATCCCTCACACCGCGGAGCCCGGCGCTTCGTGATGGTCTTAGTGGGCCCCCCTCCATGCTGTAAGCAAGGACGGGGGCCTCGGAAGTTTCACCTAGTACCTCGGAAAAAAAAAAAAAAAAAAAAAAAAAAAAAAAAATTACAATAATTAGTACTATTTGGCTTTAACGTATTGTTCCATCTTGTGTAAATTGTAAAAATATTATGTTTGATCGGCAATTTTCATAGATTTATTGGCCTCATTGATTAATTCTTGCAATCAAATTTTTTAATAAAAATTAGATTCTTAGAAGATAGGGCTTCATTGAAGAACCATGAAATATTTCATAATTTAATATATAATGAAATAATTTTTTCAACAGTTTTAATAAGCTATTAGATTACAATTTAAAAAATCGAATAAATAATACATTTTTATTAATTATATTTTTGATGTATTATGAGAACCTGAGCTAAATTAAAAGAAGAAATTTTTTTTGTCATCTAAGAACTTGTAAAAATGATAGTTTTACAATAATTAGTATTTTTTGGCTTTTACTTATTCTTCTATCTTGTATAAATTGTTAAAATATTATATTTGATCGCTAATTTTCATAGATTCATTGGCCTCATTGATTAATTGTTGCAATAACATTTTAAAAAAAAAATTAGTTTATTACAAGATAAAGCTTCATTAAAAAACAATAAAATATTTCATAATCTTATTTGATGTTTTTATATACTATATTTTTGATGCATGGTGGGCAACTGAGATAATTTGAAAAAAGATTTTTCTTTTGTCTCAAACTTGTAATAATGATAGTATTACAATAATTAGTACTTTTTGGCTTTAACTTATTCTTCACAAACAGCAACCTAGTGAAAAAATATCAAACTAAAAGAAAGTAGGGTACACCTATAGCGTATAGTTTTTTGAAATAAACGGTATGTCGGAATCGTTGTGTACTGGGGCATAACGTAATTCGTTCATGAAAATAACCGATAAATGAAAGGTCGTTCTTCTCGATTAGTACTGCTCGCAATAATGCTTCTAATCAACTAATGTAATAATACATATTACACTTAATCGATGTTGTTTTTTTTAGTTTAATAATGCTTTTGTCAGAGCGGCGTTGGCTCAGTGGTTAGCATGCTAGTGGTTAGCATGCTAGAACAACGCCATTCCAGGGGTCGTGGGTTCGATTGCCGGTGAAATCACTCGGATTCTTTCGAGATGTCTTTCAGCGAGAAAAGTACCAAGACTCCGGCTGCTTTAAGGTTGGTTTTCACCTTCAGTGGAATCCCGGGTTTTCCCTTGCCTTCCAGGCGCAAACCTGGGCGAATGCGAAGCAGTGTAGGGAAAATAGGCAGGTCGATAAGGTAGGTCCGATCCGATGCACTAGGCAGGAACCGCCGGCCTTACTGGCGGGGAGCTTGTCTTGAAATATGGACCTTCTCCGGAGAGGCCTACCCTGGAAAACAGACCCGATGCCCCCCTCGGAGGGCAGAGAGTGTTGGCTTAACCATCACGGTGCGAGACTGAAATATTTCCTCACCGGAAATGTCTTCCAGGAGGGTTAATAATAGGCAGGATAAATAAAAAAGTGAAAAATAGTGAGGTCATAGGATTGGGCACTACTTCCACACCAAGGTATTGGAAGGCCCCTACCAGCTGGGCCACGATAGACTGCGGCGATAATGGGATAAAAAAAATATATATATATCAAACGCAACCTTCGAGGATTTTTTTCAGCACTATATCGATACTTTGAGGATTTTTGAGAACTTTGAGGAGCATCCTCAAAGTTCCACGATACGATTCAAAGACTTTGAGGATGCTCCTGAAAACTCATTCGTAACTTTTGAGGAGCTCCTCAAAATTCATTCCTAAATTTTGATGACGTAATAAAATTGCTTATTAAAATTATAAATAATGGTTTTTATCTAATATTCAAGATTGTTTCGGAACATAACGAAAAAAACTAAAATTTCACAAGAATTTTGGCAAACAAAAATCTTAATTGACCTCATGTAATTGGACATTTAAGGATTTAATTTTATCCTTAATAAACGTAAAAAAACTATAGGATCATATTATACAAAAAATTATATTCCATTAACATTTATATTAGTGATAATGGTAGAAAATCGTTTATTTTTTATCATCTGTATGGTGATTGCCTAATGTTTCAATAGAGTATTAGACAGCACCAACAAAAATAAATTTTACCATACCCTGGACGAAAGTGACACTTTCGCTTCCGGCTCAGAAACGCCATCGGCTCGGGTGGCAATTTACACGAGATATGGACTGTCAACGTTTTTTCCTCCCTAGCTTTCTCATGCATATTTCTCATTGCATTGGAACAGATTTCAGATTCCACATTCTCTCTTGTGATTACACCCTATTCCTCGCATTTATTTATATACAAGTGTGTTGGAATCTTAGAGCCTTCGCACAGCTCTGAGGAACAGATATAAAGAACAAGAATAACATGGGTTAGTATATCTATATATACAAGGAACAGCGAGATACACGAGGAACAAGAGTCTGTTCCTCGTATATATAGATATACTAACCCATGTTATTCTTGTTCTTTTTATCTGTTCCTCAGAGCTGTGCGAAGGCCCTTGGACCCGTTACACGTAAAAAAATACAAGTGACAGATACAGAAATAACATGGGTTAGTATATTTATATATATATGAGGAACAGCCCTTATTCCCATAGAGGTATAAGTATAATTTTCACTTACGGGCAGCCCTATGTTCCTCGGCTCTATCTATAATATCTCTATGCTTATTCCTCGCTATTCCTCGTATATATAGATATACTAAGCCATGTTAATTTCTTAGGCCTCTGGCACGTAAAATGGAATAGAAGGTATAGCGAGGAATACGGAGGAACAAGTAACTGTCTGTGTGTCGGTATTCTTTACGGTCTTTGTCTTATTTTTAGTAATTGAACATAATTAATGAAAAAGGCCTTTCTCCAGTCACTCAACACAACTCATCGATTTAGTGTAACTAGTTTTATTCTAATAATTTATTAACAGAACTAATGCGTAAGGTAGTACTCGAGAATAGCAAGCTTGCATTCATCGATTAATTTTATGAAATAATTACGTCATTCCCCTGCCACATTCCATCGTCTACTGAACTGGATCGATGAGATTCATATTACAGTAATAAAATAATCAGTTTATTACTAAAAAACCACCACCAAAAAATTTGACGTCGTTAATTTACGTATAATTGAAAGAAATCGTCCATAAGTGGCTTTAATGCACCAGTTCTAGTACCTTCCTCCTTTTGTATCTTTGTCCTGAAAAAATCGCTAAGAAAGGCATTTCTTCCGTCATCCAATTTAATTTACTGATTTCCTGTAACTAGTTTTATTGTGATAATTTATTACAGACACTGTTCGGTACAGTAATTATCAAGAATCGCAAACATTCGTTTATCCGTAAATTTTATGAAATAATTTTGCAATGCCCCTGTCACTTCACATTGTCCATTAAACTAAATCGATGAGATAGACACAGGCTATAATATTGCACCATAATAATCGATTTAGTACTAGCAAATAGAGCTTGAAAGATGTAACAAAGTGTTATACGAAAGTTTGCGATGAAAACGGTATTTCTGATGAAAACGGTATTCCGTTTTCATCTGAGCGTAGCCTTGTATTTGTGGAAAAATTCTTACATTTATAGCGATACATACAATTTTTTTTTATACAGGCTTCATACAGTATTCCGTTTTCATCAGAGCGTAGCGTTTCACTTGTGAAATAATTCTTCTATTTATCAGGATACACACAATTTTTTTACACAGGCTTCATACAGTATTCCGTTTTTATCAGAGCATACCGTTTTACTTGTGAAATAATTCTTATATTGATCACAATAAATATAATCTTTTTACGCTGCAGTAAAAGAGTCAAGAAGTTGAAAAATTTCCCTGACGTTGTGAAATATGTAAGTTCTAAGACATTCCGCCTATTATTCGAATTATTTGTAACAGGGTTCATACAGTATTCCATTTTCATCAGAGTGAAGCCATATACTTTTGAAAAAATTCTTATATTTATCACGATACATACTATTTTTTTACGCTGCCACAAGAGAGGGAGAGAGAGAGAGAGAGAGAGAGAGAGTCGAGAAGTTAGAAAATTTCCCCACTTAGTTAAATATCTGTTCGTTTTCCGCCACTCCGTCATTCATTCGAATTATTTCTAAAGGCTTCAAAGACTTTTCAATTTTTATCAGAGTGTAGCCTTTTACGTGTGAAAAATTCTTGTATTTATCGCGATAAATACAATTTTTTTATGACACAGGCTTAATACAGTATTCCGTTTACATCAGAGCGTAGCGTTTTACTTGTGAAATAATTCTTATATTAATCACGATACATACAATTTTTATGATACAGGCTTCATGCAGTATTCCGTTTTCATCAGAGCTTAGCGTTTTACTTGTGAAATAATTCTGATATTTATCACGATACATACAATATTTTTACGTAGGCTTCATACAGTATTCCGTTTTTATCAGAGCAAAGCATCTTACTTGTGAAAAAATTCTTAGATTTATAGCGATACATACAATTTTTTTTATACAGGCTTCATACAGTATTCCGTTTTCATCAGAGCGTAGCGTTTCACTTGTGAAATAATTCTTCTATTTATCAGGATACACACAATTTTTTTACACAGGCTTCATACAGTATTCCGTTTTTATCAGTGCATAGCGTTTGACTTGTGAATTGATTCTTATATTGATCACGATGCATACAATCTTTTTACGCTGCAGACACAGGCGATAATACTGCACCATAATAATCGATTTAGCACTAGCAAATAGTGCTTGAAAAATGTAACAAAGTGTTATACTCCAAACATCGAAAGAAACCGCCAATCGGCGACTTTGCCAATAAATTTCGGGTGTTTATCCTACTTTGAGTAGTTGACGATACTAAATCAGTGAAAAAGGTCTTTCTCCAGTCGCTCAATACAACTCATCGATTTAGTCCAACTAGGTATATTGTAATAATTTGTTAAAAGCACTATTTCGTACAGTAATATTCGGGAATAGCAAACTTGGATTCATCGATTAATTTTATGAAATAATTCCGTCATTCTCCTGCCACATCCCATCGTCTACCTAACTAAACCGATGTGCTTTATAGATATTACTGTAATAAAATAATCAGTTTATTACTAAAAAATTGCCACCAAAAAATTTGACGTCGTTAATTCATGTAAATTGAAAGAAATCGTCCATAAGTGGCTTCAATCCTCAGGTTCTAGTACTTTCCTCGTTTTGTACGTTTGTCCCGAAAAAATTGCTAAGATAGGCATTTCTTCAATCTCCTAATGTAATTTACTGATTTTCTGTAACTAGTTTTATTGTGATAATTTATTACAGCCACTGTTTGTTGGGTACAGTAATTATCAAGAATCGCAAACTTTCGTTTATTGGTTAATTTTATGAGATAAGTTTGCAATGCCCCTGTCACTTCAAATTGTCTATTAAACTAAATCGTTGAGATAGACACAAGCGATAATACTGCACCATAATAACCGATTTAGTACTAGCAAATAGAGCTTAAAAAATGTAACAAAGTATTATACTCCAAAAATCGAAAGAAACCGCCAATTGGCAACTTTGCTACTAAATTTCGGGTGTTTATCTTACTTTGAGTGATTGAAAATACTAAATCAATGAAAAAGGTCTTTCTCCAGGTACTCAATACAACTCATCGATTTAGTGTAACTTGCTATATTGTAATAATTTGTTAAAAGCACTATTTGGTACGGTCCTAATGGAGAATAGCAATCTTGCATTCATCGATTAACGTAATGAAATAATTACGTCATTCCCCTGCCACATCCCATCGTCTACTGAACTAAACCGATGAGATTCATAGATGTTACTGTAATAAAATAATCAGTTTATTACTACAAAACCGCCGCAAAAAAATTTGACGTCGTTAATTTACGTGTAATTGAAAGAAATCGTCCATAAGTGGCTTTAATGCTCCAGTTCCAGTACCTTCCTCCTTTTGTATCTTTGTCCTGAAAAAATCGCTACAAAAGGCATTTCTGCAATCACCCAATGTAATTTACTGATTTCCTGTAACTAGTTTTGTTGTGATAATGTATTAGAGCCACTGTTGTGTACAGTAATTATCAAGAATAGCAAACTTTCGTATATCGGTTAATTTTATGAAATAATTTTGTCAATGCCCCTGTCACATCACATTGTCTATTCAACTAAATCGATGAGATAGACACAGGCGATAATACTGCACCATAATAATCGATTTAGTACTAGCAAATAGAGTTTGAAAGATGTAACAAAGTGTTATACTCCAAAAATCGAAAGAAACCGCCAATTGGCGACTTTGCCAATAAATTTCGGGTGTTTATCTTACTTTGTGTAGTTGACAATACTAAATCAATGAAAAAGGTCTTTCTCCAGGCGCTCAATACCACTCATCGATTTAGTGTAATTTAGTGTAAAGCACTGTTTGGTACGGTCCTAATGGAGAATAGCAATCTTGCATTCATCGATTAACGTAATGAAATAATTACGTCATTCCCCTGCCACATCCCATCATCTACTGAATTAAACCGATGAGATAGATTTATAGTTCTGTAATAAAATAATCAATTTACTACTTAAAAAACCGCTGCCAAAATATTTAACGTCGATAATTCTTGTAAAATTGAAAGAAATCGTCCATACGTGGCTTCTATGCTACATTTGTGTTTTTTTTTCTCGTTTTGTATCTTTATCTCGATAAAATCGCTAACAATGGATTTTCTTCAATCATCCAACATAATATACTGAGCTAGTGTATCTAGTTTTGTTGTAATAACTTATTACAGACACTAATACCTACAGTAATTATCAAGAATAGCAAACTTGCATTCATCGATTAATTTTATGAAATAATTACGTCATTCCCCTGCCACATCCCATCGTCTACCTAACTAAACCGATGTAATTCGTAGATGTTACTGTAATAAAATAATCAGTTTATTACTATAAAACCGCCACCAAAAAATTTGACTTCGTTAATTTGATTTCGTTGTGTTTGATTTTTTTTAAGAATCATTCGCTTTTTGTACTTTTTTCCTTTTTGAATTAGCAAGTAACTTAGTCCTGTGCCTTTCTTCTAAATTTAACACTTCATTTGGTGGTGCAACATTTTCGTTCTCACAAATTGTAGATATTAAGGCTAAAGTATTGTGTTGAATAGCAGTTGCGTAGCATCGGCCTTGATAAGAACCTCTTTGACTGTGGTTAATACGTTTACCGTCTATTTCTTTACATATGATACCATTGAATGATTCTGATTCGTTGCTAGTTGCGTGGTACATCAAACTATCTGTAAAGGTACTTAAATAGTTCATAACTTCTCGAACTGGATGAAAAAGACCAGCTTTCTCTAAAGAAGGAACGAAATTAATTTCAGATTCGTCTGATTTTTTTTTGCAAAAATATGAGCATTTAGTATGATCTCCGAACACATGATAAGAAACATTTAAAATATCATCAATCAAATAATTTGTTTGGATATTTAAATCGTTATTTTTCTCTACACATTGTTGTATATACTTAATTTGTTCTTCAATGGCGTCTCGAAATGGAAGGCCACTTTTCTCAACAAGATTTTTCTCTTCACTTATTCTTTTACCTTTTGTATTCTTACCAATATCTCGAAGTTTTTTGGACATATTACGGTATAGATGATTAATGCATTCTTTTTTTCTACGACTATGTTGAACTCTTTATATGGATCCATTTATGCAATAAATGTTGCATAAATAAGTTTATTTTTTTCTACGTTTCTTTTAGAGTTCTACTATAATATCCTTTTCCATACTCGTGGAAGAACTGCTTCTTTCGAAGTTACGAAAGCACCTATGATATTTTGGCACTGCGTTGATTCTCCAATAATATTCGCAGAAGGAACATATTTTATTTTTGACGCCTAAATCTATAATCAATCCTGTCTTTGGATCTATTATCATAGCCGTGCCAGATAATGAGTCATATCTGCCCCCTCTAAAACTCCGTTTCCCCCAACTGTCGTCACCTTCTGTAGCAATAATTCTAATTTTGTCTCCTTTATATTCTATAAAATTTCCTTCTCTAATGGCTTGCTCTCTGGAGATTCTCGCAGCTCTTTGCATTTCATTATGTGCTGCATTTTCAATAGCTTCGATTACTTTGTAATCATACTATTGATACGTTTTTTGTGATATACAGGTCATCGACATCGTAGCGAAAATTTGATTCAAGACGTCAAAACCTGTACCACTTCCATACGTTGCTAATACTGCAGCTTCATTGATACCCATAATTTCAGTTTCATTGCGGTCCGTGAAAATACTGTCTTGAAAATTACATTATTGTCTACATTTTAAAAAAATTTGTTTTCTGAATCCCCACTGACGTTCGTTATATACTATTAAATCGCCGAACATACATCGCCGAAATGGGTTGTGGTCGTCGAATTTTTCGCTTATTTGCGAAAATAAATAGGTGTAATCAATTATGCTACGAGATGTATTTGTCTTCTGCTTTATTACGTTTTCATTATTTTCTTTACTTTGATTAGATTCACAGATACCTTCATATTTTTCATTGGCAGAAATGTGTTCGCTAACAGAACTCTCATCTTGTACATAAGCTGTTAGACGATTGTAAAGGGCCGCATCACAATTGTCGTAAATAGGATGCTCATCATCTTCATTGGCCGTTTGGTTATCGCAAACTTTTGTATCACAGTTTGAATTATTATTAATATCACAGACTTCTTGTAATTCAATAATTTCATAAACTACTTCATTAGAATCTTCAATTCTGTTTGAGGTTAATACATCTGTCGTTGACGTATTTTCAATGATGTTACTGTGCACAGTCTGCACAAGTGACAGATCATCACTATATTTACATTTGCTTTGGTTCTGTTTTTGTTTTGTAACGGCCCTATGCAACAACCATATAAGAATTATACTAATGTAATCCTCAATTTTTTTATAAAGGTGTCCCAGAAGTAAATGTATAAAAAGGTAGAAATATTCGTGATTGTATTATTTTATATGTAGATTCTCCCGATCTTTTAATTCAAAAACATTTCTGTTCTCTGAATAAAAATAATTTTATATAAGTCTACTCTATTATATCAGACTATAAGACAATTACGAATCAGGAAGTATTGGATATATACAATGTAAGATTACATACCTTCTCTTTGCGCGAGCCTTTTTGCGCGATAACCTATTTTTTGATAGCTTCGGCTTATGATACCGAATTTTATTATAAAACAAACCCCCATATTTTATAATGCGGTATTATTATTACTATTATTATTACTAATTAGAACTAAATATTATAAGAACAGAGAATAAATAAAACAACAGGAACTATGATATATATATATATATATATATATATATATATATATATATATATATATATATATATATATATATATATATATATATATATATATATATATATATATATATATATATATATATATATATATATATATATATATATATATATATATATATATATATATATATATATATATATATATATATATATATATATATATATATATATATATATATATATTAGGCTAGTAAGTTTGAGGAGCTCAACCCCGGTCGGTCAGAGTGGCTAAAGAAATAATAACCCTCAGGTTACCGACTCTAGACAAATAGACTCTAGAAAACCCCTCAAACTTCCGCTCGGATGCTGAATATATAGATTGGAAGTTTGAGGAGGCTCCTCAAACTTCCCATAACCCCTCAAACTTCCAAGCGGGTGCTGAATATAATCCTCAAACTTCCAAAATTTCATATTTATATATATATATATATATATATATATATATATATATATATATATATATATATATATATATATATATATATATATATATATATATATATATATATATATATATATATATATATATATATATATATATATATCATAGTTGCTGTTGTTCTCTTTATTCTTTGTTCTTATAATATTTAGTTCTAATTAGTAATAATAATGGTAATAATAATACCGCATTATAAAATATGGGGGTTTGTTTTATAATAAATATATATATATATATATATATATATATATATATATATATATATATATATATATATATATATATATATATATATATATATATATATATATATATATATATATATATAAATATGAAATTCTGGAAGTTTGAGGATTATATTCAGCACCCGCTTGGAAGTTTGAGGGGTTATGGGAAGTTTGAGGAGCCTCCTCAAACTTCCAATCTATATATTCAGCATCCGAGCGGAAGTTTGAGGGGTTTTCTAGAGTCTATTTGTCTAGAGTCGGTAACCTGAGGGTTATTATTTCTTTAGCCACTCTGACCGACCGGGGTTGAGCTCCTCAAACTTACTAGCCTAATATATATATATATATATATATATATATATATATATATATATATATATAAATATATGAAACGCTAGTTATGCAGACACTTTCCGAAATTTAAATAGACTTATGCAGACAGAGACCGACTTATGCGGACGTCAGCATAAGTAGAGAGTTTATTTCTTTAGTCACGCTAGACTTGTGCAGACACTTGTATAAACGGTACTACACTTATGCAGACAGGTCACGTGGTCTTATACATTGGTGTCAGCATAAGTCGATGTTCATATGATTATATATATATATATATATATATATATATATATATATATATATATATATATATATATATATATATATATATATATATATATATATATATATATATATATATATATATATAAATATATGAAACGCTAGTTATGCAGACACTTTCCGAAATTTAAATAGACTTATGCAGACAGAGACCGACTTATGCAGACGTCAGCATAAGTAGAGGGATTATTTCTTTAGTCACGCTAGACTTGTGCAGACACTCGTATAAACGGTACTACACTTATGCAGACAGGTCACGTGGTCTTATACATTGGTGTCAGCATAAGTCGATGTTCATATGATTATATATATATATATATATATATATATATATAGTCTTAATCCTTTCTTTACAAGTTGACAACTTGCTTTTACATATAATGTTAATGTGTTTATTTATAACTTTTACAATAAATTTTAGAATTATTTTATAATTTAGAACCATAACATTTATTATGTGATAATTAATTATAATTATTATAGTTTTTCTTATATATCTGTAATGTTTTTTAATAGTATTATGCGGGGACTAAATTTTGTATTTTGCGATTATTAATATTTTATTCTAAAAATTGATGCTACATGCAGACGGTTTTATAAAGTATTCATTATTGATTTTTTTTTTTTTTTTGTTAATTTTATTAGAAATTAAAAATTAGTCAGCTGTAGATATTGATAGCAAATTTGTAAGGTCATTGTATGTTAATTCAATTCGTGGTAATCCCAAAATATAAGTTGTTACAATGATTGTAGTAACATATAAATGAGTATATGACCCAATGTTACTAGGTGACGGTCAATTACTGATATCGCGATATATATTAGTCAGTGCGGGTACAGGTATGCACCGGCTAGACACCGGCTAGCCACCAGATTTTCGATAAATGAGCGCTTATCACACTGCATTTTATTTTCTTTCGTTTTGATTTCTTGTTATTTTGACGTTGTATATACTAATATAATACAATAATATATACTTATATAACTAAATAGTTCAGTTTTTAGTTTTTAGATATCGTTCGTGTTTTATATATATATATATATATATATATATATATATATATATATATAAATATATGAAACGCTAGTTATGCAGACACTTTCCGAAATTTAAATAGACTTATGCAGACAGAGACCGACTTATGCAGACGTCAGCATAAGTAGAGGGATTATTTCTTTAGTCACACTAGACTTGTGCAGACACTTGTATAAACGGTACTACACTTATGCAGACAGGTCACGTGGTCTTATACATTGGTGTCAGCATAAGTCGATGTTCATATGATTATATATATATATAAATATATGAAACGCTAGTTATGCAGACACTTTCCGAAATTTAAATAGACTTATGCAGACAGAGACCGACTTATGCAGACGTCAGCATAAGTAGAGGGATTATTTCTTTAGTCACGCTAGACTTGTGCAGACACTCGTATAAACGGTACTACACTTATGCAGACAGGTCACGTGGTCTTATACATTGGTGTCAGCATAAGTCGATGTTCATATGATTTTATATATATATATATATATATATATATAAATATGAAATTCTGGAAGTTTGAGGATTATATTCAGCACCCGCTTGGAAGTTTGAGGGGTTATGGGAAGTTTGAGGAGCCTCCTCAAACTTCCAATCTATATATTCAGCATCCGAGCGGAAGTTTGAGGGGTTTTCTAGAGTCTATTTGTCTAGAGTCGGTAACCTGAGGGTTATTATTTCTTTAGCCACTCTGACCGACCGGGGTTGAGCTCCTCAAACTTACTAATATATATAATATATATATATATATATATATATATATATATATATATATATATATATATATATATATATATATATATATATATATATATATATATATATATATATATATAAAACACGAACGATATCTAAAAACTAAAAACTGAACTATTTAGTTATATAAGTATATATTATTGTATTATATTAGTATATACAACGTCAAAATAACAAGAAATCAAAACGAAAGAAAATAAAATGCAGTGTGATAAGCGCTCATTTATCGAAAATCTGGTGGCTAGCCGGTGTCTAGCCGGTGCATACCTGTACCCGCACTGACTAATATATATCGCGATATCAGTAATTGACCGTCACCTAGTAACATTGGGTCATATACTCATTTATATGTTACTACAATCATTGTAACAACTTATATTTTGGGATTACCACGAATTGAATTAACATACAATGACCTTACAAATTTGCTATCAATATCTACAGCTGACTAATTTTTAATTTCTAATAAAATTAACAAAAAAAAAAAAAAAAATCAATAATGAATACTTTATAAAACCGTCTGCATGTAGCATCAATTTTTAGAATAAAATATTAATAATCGCAAAATACAAAATTTAGTCCCCGCATAATACTATTAAAAAACATTACAGATATATAAGAAAAACTATAATAATTATAATTAATTATCACATAATAAATGTTATGGTTCTAAATTATAAAATAATTCTAAAATTTATTGTAAAAGTTATAAATAAACACATTAACATTATATGTAAAAGCAAGTTGTCAACTTGTAAAGAAAGGATTAAGACTTCAGCAAAATCAAAATTTTATTCGTATAATATATATAAAAGAACCTTTGGACTCTTCCACAGAATTGTTCATTATTCAGCGATAAAGGAAACCATGGTATGTCAGATGCAAAATGTCACACTCGTATACTATAAGCAATGGGAGTATGTGAATGTCTTGAACTTTAATTTTGTTTTATTTTGAATAAAGTTGTGATTGATGAGATGTTTGACATATCTACAAAAGACATACACAAATTTGATACACAAATATGATGTACTTATATCTCTGTAATTATTTATTTAGTTCTCTAAAAACTGTATATTATTTTAGATATTTTGGATATATCTTATTTTCTATATAAATGTAAGGTTTAAATTTGCTACAAAAAAATTATATAGGTGTATACTACTTAATGTAAATGTTCTATAATTTACGATGTCGGTGTATTGTTTATATTTATAGTAATGAAAGAAATCGAATCAGCGACGATTAATTCCAATTTTCACACGTAAAGAAGGCCCAGTCGTTCCTTTGTCACGAACTCAGCTCAACTGTCATTCTAGTCCTGGCGCATTCGCTTCATGATAATCACAAGACACTCACTATACCCTCGAGCAAGCATCGCGACATTTGCTAAGTGGTAGAGTGCAGGCCTAGAAACCCAGTTGGGTTTTTTAACCGTCTTCTGAACGTTAGGGAGTCCCGTTCCCCGCACTTTTTATGCTACTAATTCATCTTTATTATTTAGTCTGTCCTCTCCACCCAGCTAACACCTTGGTTAAAAAAAAATATACGGTGCGTTACACGGGAGGAAATGCCATTTGAAACTCGTGCTGAACACGTCAGCCTCGCTACATGTTGCCTATTTTCTCCGCTTGTTGCACAAATTGATTCGCGAAACTATACACTAACTATTAACCCTTCCAAATAGTCTTTTGGGTATTGTTTATAACACAAATTGTTCTCTTATTCATATTTTTGATAATCGGGAAATATAATTATTTTTGTAAAAAACAGGCTCTTCCCGGGGAACCGCTAGTAACGCTTTACTTTAATCGTGGAGATGTTTTCGTAGGATATGGGGGACAATGTCTTTTACAACTGCACTGCTTTGATTATATGCATATGTGTATTTTACAGTTAGATAAGGTACATGCAGGTTCCAACTATATACGTTGGAATTCCTAAAGATCAACCTTTGGTTTGATTGAAGTGTTAAGTTTGATTTGTATTGTGCTTCAGCTTTATTAATACTAGCTGTATCTCCACTTTTTATAATCTCCGAAACGAAATTTTTCTAGTAAATTATTAACTGAAGTGTATTCTCAATAAAATGAGACGTGTCCTCGCAAGGATATTAGGACAACTATACATTAAACATTAAATTATAAAATTGCATTTTGGGGATCATTCAATTTACGAATGGTTTATGTTAGTTGATTTTAATTATTGTCGCGGAAACCAATATTTTTAGTAAACACAGGATGTCCTCGCAAGTTCCTATAAGATACTGTACATTAATTGTGGATATATTTTTGTACATTTTCTGGGTCCATTTCTTTTACGGAATCGGTGTATTGTTTATATTTATAGTAATGAAAGAAATCGAATCAGCGACGATTAATTCCAATTTTCACGCGTAAAGAAGGCCCAGTCGTTCCTTTGTCACGCACTCAGGTCGACCGCCATTCTAGCCCTGGCGCATTCTCTTCATGATAATCACAAGACACTCGCTACACCCTCGAGCAAGCATCGCGATATTTGCTAAGTAGTAGCGTGCCTTTCGGGGATCATTCAATTTACGAATAGTTTCTGTTAGTTGATTTTAATTATTGTTGCGGAAACCAATATTTTTAGTAAAAACAGGATGACCTCGTAAGATCCTACAAGATACTGTACATTCATTGTGGATATATTTTTGTACATTTTCTGGGTCCATTTCCTTTACGGTGTCGGTGTATTGTTTATATTTATAGTAATGAAAGAAATATAATCAGCGACGATTAATTCCAATTTTCACGCGTAAAGAAGGCCCAGTCGTTCCTTTGTCACGCACTCAGGTCGACCGCCATTCTAGCCCTGGCGCATTCTCTTCATGATAATCACAAGACACTCGCTATACCCTCGAGCAAGCATCGCGACATTTGCTAAGTAGTAGAGTGCATTTTGGGGATCATTCAATTTACGAATGGTTTCTGTTAGTTGATTTTAATTATTGTTGCGGAAACCAATATTTTTAGTAAACACAGGATGTTCTCGCAAGATCCTACAAGATACTGTACATTCATTGTGGATATATTTTTGTACATTTTCTGGGTCAATTTCTTTTACGATGTCGGTGTATTGTTTATATTTATAGTAATGAAAGAAAACGAATCAGCGACGATTAATTCCAATTTTCACGCGTAAAGAAGGCCCAGTCGTTCCTTTGTCACGCACTCAGCTCGACAGTCAGTCTAGCCCTGGCGCTTTCTCTTCATGATAATCACAAGACACTCGCTATACCCTCAAGCAAGCATCGCGACATATGCTAAATGGTAGAGTGCAGGCCTAGAAACCCCGTTGGCTTTTTAACCGTCTTCTGAACGTTAGGCAGTCCTGTTCTCCGCACTTTTTATGCTACTAATTCATCTTTATTATTTAGTCTGTCCTCTCCACCCAGGTAACAACTTTGTTAAAAAAAAATATACGGTGCGTTACACGGGAGGAAATGCCATTTGAAACTCGTGTTGAACACGTCAACCTCACTACATGTTGCCTATTTTCTTCCCTTGTTGCACAAATTGATTCGCGAAACTATACACTAACTATTGACCCTTCCAAATAGTCTTTTGGGTATTGTTTATAACACAAATTGTTCTCTTATTCATATTTTTGATAATCGGGAAATATAATTATTTTTGTAAGAAACATGCTCTTCCCGGGGATTCGCTAGTAACGCTTTACCTTAATCGTGGAGATGTTTTCATAGGATATGGGGGACAATGTCTTTTACAACTGCACTGCTTTGATTATATGCATATGTATATTTTACAGTTTGATAATATATATGCAGGTTCCCACTATCTGCGCTGCAATTCCTAAAGAACAACCTTTGAGTTTGATTGAAGTGCTAAGTTTGATTTGTATTGTGCTTGAGCTTTATTGATACATGCTGTGTCTCCACTTTTTATAATCTCCGAAACCAAATTTGTCTAGTAAATTTTTAACTCAAGTGTATTCTCAATAAAATGAGACGTGTCCTCGCAAGTCTATTAGGACAACTATACATTAAACACTGAACTATAAAATTGCATTTTAGGGGTCATTTAATTTACGAATGGTTTCTGTTAGTTGATTTTAATTATTGTTGCGGAAACCAATATTTTTAGTAAACACAGGATGTCCTCGCAAGTTCCTACAAGATATTGTACATTCATTGTGGATATATTTTTGTACATTTTCTGGGTCAATTTCTTTTACGATGTTGGTGTATTGTTTATATTTATAGTAATGAAAGAAATCGAATCAGCGACGATTAATTCCAATTTTCACGCATAAAGAAGGCCCAGTCGTTCCTTTGTCACGCACTCAGCTCGACAGCCATTCTAGCCCTGGCGCTTTCTCTTCATGATAATCACAAGAGACTCGCTATACCCTCAAGCAAGCATCGTGACATATGCTAAGTGGTAGAGTGTAGGCCTAGAAACCCCGTTGGCTTTTTAACCGTCTTCTGAACGTTAGGGAGTCCTGTTCTCCGCACTTTTTATGCTACTAATTCATCTTTATTATTTAGTCTGTCCTCTCCACCCAGGTAACACCTTGGTTAAAAAAAAATATACGGTGCGTTACACGGGAGGAAATGCCATTTGAAACTCGTGCTGAACACGTCAACCTCACTGCATGTTGCCTATTTTCTCCGCTTGTTGCACAAATTGATTCGCGAAACTATACACTAACTATTAACCCTTCCAAATAGTCTTTTGGGTATTGTTTATAACACAAATTGTTCTCTTATTCATATTTTTGATAATCGGGAAATATAATTATTTTTGTAAAAAACAGGCTCTTCCCGGGGAACCGCTAGTAACGCTTTACTTTAATCGTGGAGATGTTTTCGTAGGATATGGGGGACAATGTCTTTTACAACTGCACTGCTTTGATTATATGCATATGTGTATTTTACAGTTAGATAAGGTACATGCAGGTTCCAACTATATACGTTGGAATTCCTAAAGATCAACCTTTGGTTTGATTGAAGTGTTAAGTTTGATTTGTATTGTGCTTCAGCTTTATTAATACTAGCTGTATCTCCACTTTTTATAATCTCCGAAACGAAATTTTTCTAGTAAATTATTAACTGAAGTGTATTCTCAATAAAATGAGACGTGTCCTCGCAAGGATATTAGGACAACTATACATTAAACATTAAATTATAAAATTGCATTTTGGGGATCATTCAATTTACGAATGGTTTATGTTAGTTGATTTTAATTATTGTCGCGGAAACCAATATTTTTAGTAAACACAGGATGTCCTCGCAAGTTCCTATAAGATACTGTACATTAATTGTGGATATATTTTTGTACATTTTCTGGGTCCATTTCTTTTACGGAATCGGTGTATTGTTTATATTTATAGTAATGAAAGAAATCGAATCAGCGACGATTAATTCCAATTTTCACGCGTAAAGAAGGCCCAGTCGTTCCTTTGTCACGCACTCAGGTCGACCGCCATTCTAGCCCTGGCGCATTCTCTTCATGATAATCACAAGACACTCGCTACACCCTCGAGCAAGCATCGCGATATTTGCTAAGTAGTAGCGTGCCTTTCGGGGATCATTCAATTTACGAATAGTTTCTGTTAGTTGATTTTAATTATTGTTGCGGAAACCAATATTTTTAGTAAAAACAGGATGACCTCGTAAGATCCTACAAGATACTGTACATTCATTGTGGATATATTTTTGTACATTTTCTGGGTCCATTTCCTTTACGGTGTCGGTGTATTGTTTATATTTATAGTAATGAAAGAAATATAATCAGCGACGATTAATTCCAATTTTCACGCGTAAAGAAGGCCCAGTCGTTCCTTTGTCACGCACTCAGGTCGACCGCCATTCTAGCCCTGGCGCATTCTCTTCATGATAATCACAAGACACTCGCTATACCCTCGAGCAAGCATCGCGACATTTGCTAAGTAGTAGAGTGCATTTTGGGGATCATTCAATTTACGAATGGTTTCTGTTAGTTGATTTTAATTATTGTTGCGGAAACCAATATTTTTAGTAAACACAGGATGTTCTCGCAAGATCCTACAAGATACTGTACATTCATTGTGGATGTATTTTTGTACATTTTCTGGGTCAATTTCTTTTACGATGTCGGTGTATTGTTTATATTTATAGTAATGAAAGAAAACGAATCAGCGACGATTAATTCCAATTTTCACGCGTAAAGAAGGCCCAGTCGTTCCTTTGTCACGCACTCAGCTCGACAGTCAGTCTAGCCCTGGCGCTTTCTCTTCATGATAATCACAAGACACTCGCTATACCCTCAAGCAAGCATCGCGACATATGCTAAATGGTAGAGTGCAGGCCTAGAAACCCCGTTGGCTTTTTAACCGTCTTCTGAACGTTAGGCAGTCCTGTTCTCCGCACTTTTTATGCTACTAATTCATCTTTATTATTTAGTCTGTCCTCTCCACCCAGGTAACAACTTTGTTAAAAAAAAATATACGGTGCGTTACACGGGAGGAAATGCCATTTGAAACTCGTGTTGAACACGTCAACCTCACTACATGTTGCCTATTTTCTTCCCTTGTTGCACAAATTGATTCGCGAAACTATACACTAACTATTGACCCTTCCAAATAGTCTTTTGGGTATTGTTTATAACACAAATTGTTCTCTTATTCATATTTTTGATAATCGGGAAATATAATTATTTTTGTAAGAAACATGCTCTTCCCGGGGATTCGCTAGTAACGCTTTACCTTAATCGTGGAGATGTTTTCATAGGATATGGGGGACAATGTCTTTTACAACTGCACTGCTTTGATTATATGCATATGTATATTTTACAGTTTGATAATATATATGCAGGTTCCCACTATCTGCGCTGCAATTCCTAAAGAACAACCTTTGAGTTTGATTGAAGTGCTAAGTTTGATTTGTATTGTGCTTGAGCTTTATTGATACATGCTGTGTCTCCACTTTTTATAATCTCCGAAACCAAATTTGTCTAGTAAATTTTTAACTCAAGTGTATTCTCAATAAAATGAGACGTGTCCTCGCAAGTCTATTAGGACAACTATACATTAAACACTGAACTATAAAATTGCATTTTAGGGGTCATTTAATTTACGAATGGTTTCTGTTAGTTGATTTTAATTATTGTTGCGGAAACCAATATTTTTAGTAAACACAGGATGTCCTCGCAAGTTCCTACAAGATATTGTACATTCATTGTGGATATATTTTTGTACATTTTCTGGGTCAATTTCTTTTACGATGTTGGTGTATTGTTTATATTTATAGTAATGAAAGAAATCGAATCAGCGACGATTAATTCCAATTTTCACGCATAAAGAAGGCCCAGTCGTTCCTTTGTCACGCACTCAGCTCGACAGCCATTCTAGCCCTGGCGCTTTCTCTTCATGATAATCACAAGAGACTCGCTATACCCTCAAGCAAGCATCGTGACATATGCTAAGTGGTAGAGTGTAGGCCTAGAAACCCCGTTGGCTTTTTAACCGTCTTCTGAACGTTAGGGAGTCCTGTTCTCCGCACTTTTTATGCTACTAATTCATCTTTATTATTTAGTCTGTCCTCTCCACCCAGGTAACACCTTTGTTAAAAAAGAAATATACGGTGCGTTACACGGGAGCAAATGCCATTTGAAACTCGTGCTGAACACGTCAACCTCACTGCATGTTGCCTATTTTCTCTCCTTATGCACAAATTGATTCGCGAAACTATACACTAACTATTGACCCTTCCAAATAGCCTTTTGGGTATTGTTTATAACACAAATTGTTCTCTTATTCGTATTTTTGATAATCGGGAAATATAATTATTTTTGTAAAAAACAGGCTCTTCCCGGGGATCCGCTAGTAACGCTTTACATTAATCGTGGAGATGTTTTCATAGGATATGGAGGACAATGTCTTTTACAACTGCACTGCTTTGATTATATGCATATGTTTATTTTACAGTTTGATAATGTATATGCAGGTTCCCACTATATACGTTGGAATTCCTAAAGATCAACCTTTGAGTTTGAATGAAGTGTTAAGTTTGATTTGTATTGTGCTTCAGCTTTATTGATACATGCTGTGTCTCCACTTTTTATAATCTTCGAAACCAAATTTGTCTAGTAAATTTTTAACTGAAATGTATTCTCAATAAAATTGGACGTATCCTCGCAAGTCTATTAGGGCAACTATACATTAAACATTGAACTATAAAATTGTATTTTGGGGATCATTCAATTTACGAATGGTTTCTGTTAGTTGATTTTAATTATTGTCGCGGAAACCAATATTTTTAGTAAACACAGGATGTCCTCGCAAGTTCCTACAAGATACTGTACATCCATTGTGGATACATTTTTGTACATCATCTGGGTCAATTTCTTTTTCGATGTCGGTGTATTGTTTATATTTATAGTAATGAAAGTAATCGAATCAGCGACGATTAATTCCAATTTGCACGCGTAAAGAAGGCCGAGTCGTTCCTTTGTCACGCACTCAGCTCGACAGCCATTCTAGCCCTGGCGCTTTCTCTTCATGATAATCACAAGACACTCGCTATTCCCTCGAGCAAGCATCGTGAGATTTGCTAAGTGGTAGAGTGCTCCGCACTTTTTATGCTACTATTTCATTTTTATTATTTAGTCTGTCCTCTCCACCCAGGTAACACCTTTGTTAAAAAAAAAATATACGGTGCGTTACACGGGAGGAAATGCCATTTGAAACTCGTGCTGAACACGTCACCCTCACTACATGTTGCCTATTTTCTCCCCTTGTTGCACAAATTGATTTGCGAAACTATACACTAACTATTGACCCTTCCAAATAGTCTTTTGTTTATTGTTTATAACACATATTTTTCTCTTATTCATATTTTTGATAATCGAGAAATATAATTATTTTTGTAAAGAACAGGCTCTTCCTGGGGATCCGCTAGTAACGCTTTACATTAATCGTGGAGATGTTTTCATAGGATATGGAGGACAATGTCTTTTACAACCGCACTGCTTTGATTATATGCATATGTATATTTTACAGTTTGATAATGTATATGCAGGTTCCCACTATATACGTTGGAATTCCTAAAGATCAACCTTTGAGTTTGATTGAAGTGTTAAGTTTGATTTGTATTGTGCTTCAGCTTTATTGATACATGCTCTGTCTCCACTTTTTATAATCTCCGAAACCAAATTTGTCTAGTAAATTTTTAACTGAAGTGTATTCTCAATAAAATTGGACGTGTCCTCGCAAGTCTATTAGGACAACTATACATTAAACATTGAACTATAAAATTGCATTTTGGGGATCATTCAATTTACGAATGGTTTCTGTTAGTTGATTTTAATTATTTACATTCATCGTGTATATATTTTTGTACATTTTCAATGAAAGAAATCGAATCAGCGGCGATTAATTCCAATTTTAACACGTAAAGAAGGCCCAGTCGTTCCTTTGTCACGCACTCAGCTCGACCGCCATTCTAGCCCTGGCGCATACTCTTCATGATAATCACAAGACACTCGCTGTACTCTCCAGCAACCCGTCTAAAACAAGGCAAGGTACCCGTGTAGTCTGGCACCGGTCTGGGAGTGGTCTGGCTAAATAAGTCTGGCTGAAGTATGGCTTTAGTCTGGCTGCGGCCACTATGCCAGACTTGTGATTTTACTCTTAAATAAGTCTGGCAAAAGTGCCAGACTTTTTGCCAGACTTATAATGTTTTCCCTAATAAGTCTGGCAAAAATGCCAGACTTTTAGCCCGACTTATAGCCAGACTTTTAGCCAGATTTTGACAACCGCGCGTGGCCCGACGATGCGCAGTGGGCTTTTTTTTCAAATTTTCTGTCATGCCTCGAAAATTCTTCAAATATATTTTTTCATCGAAATCCAATGCATTCGATAGAAAAACCGTCGCTGACATTTTATTACATGATTTTTCATGACATTACTCTTTGTGTCCTCGAAAATATGTTCATATATATTTATACAAAAAAAATTGATATCCTTCCTTAATTTTTTTCAAGTTTTCTATTATGTCCCCAAAATTATTTAACTATATTTTTTCATCGAAATGCAATCGAGAGCAAAACCGTCTCTGATATTTTCTTAAAAAAGTATGACATTTGATCTATAGTTGTACAAGTTAACTTCTGAGGACACGCTGGGCCTTGTTTCACTAAATATGACAATTTTGGATACTTGATTTTTCATTATATTACTCTTTGTGTCCTCAAAACTATACTCATGCATGTTTATACAAAACTCTATTATCCACCTACTTTTTTTCAAATTTTCTGTCATGTCTCGAAAATTCTTCAAATATATTTTTTCATCGAAATACAATGCATTCGAGAGAAAAACCGTTGCTAATATTTTATTACAAAGTGTGATTAATTAATGTATAGTTGCATAAATTAACTTCTGAGGACACTCTACGTCTTGTTTCGCTAAATATGACAATTTTGGATACATAATTTTTTCTGACCTTACTCTTTGTATACTCGAAAATATGCTCATATATATTTATACAAAAAAAATTGATATCCATCCTTAATTTGTTTCAAGTTTTCTATTATGTCCCCAAAATTATTTAACTATATTTTTTCATCGAGATGCAATCGAGAGCAAAACCGTCTCTGATATTTTCTTAAAAAAGTATGACATTTGATCTATAGTTGTACAAGTTAACTTCTGAGGACACGCTGGGCCTTGTTTCACTAAATATGACAATTTTGGATAATTGATTTTTCATTATATTACTCTTTGTGTCCTCAAAACTATACTCATGCATGTTTATACAAAACTGTATTATCCACCTACTTTTTTTTTAAATTTTCTGTCATGTCTCGAAAATTCTTCAAATATATTTTTTCATCGAAATACAATGCATTCGAGAGAAAAACCGTTGCTGACATTTTATTACAAAGTGTGATTAATTAATGTGTAGTTGCATAAATTAACTTCTGAGGACACTCTACATCTTGTTTCGCTAAATATGACAATTTTGAATACATGATTTTTCATGACAATACTCTTTGTGTACTCGAAAATATGCTCATATATATTTATACAAAAAAAATTGATATCCATCCTTAATTTGTTTCAAGTTTTCTATTATGTCCCCAAAATTATTTAACTATATTTTTTCATCGAAATGCAACCGAGAGCAAAACCGTCTCTGATATTTTCTTAAAAAAGTATGACATTTAATCTATAGTTGTAATAGTTAACTTCTGAGGACACGCTGGGCCTTGTTTCACTAAACATGACAATTGTGGATAATTGATTTTTCGTTACATTACTCTTTGTGTCCTCGAAAATATGCTCATATATATTTATACAAAAAAAATTGATATCCATCCTTAATTTTTTTCAAGTTTTCTATTATGTCCCCAAAATTATTTAACTATATTTTTTCATCGAAATGCAATCGAGAGCAAAACCGTCTCTAATATTTTCTTTAAAAAGTATGACATTTGATCTATAGTTGTACAAGTTAACTTCTGAGGACACCGTGGGCCTTGTTTCACTAAGCATGACAATTTTGGATAATTGATTTTTCATTACATTACTCTTTGTGTCCTCGAAAATATGTTCATATATATTTATACAAAAAAAATTGATATCCTTCCTTAATTTTTTTCAAGTTTTCTATTATGTCCCCAAAATTATTTAACTATATTTTTTCATCGAAATGTAATCGAGAGCAAAACCGTCTCTGATATTTTCTTAAAAAAGTATGACATTTGATCTATAGTTGTACAAGTTAACTTCTGAGGACACGCTGGGCCTTGTTTCACTAAATATGACAATTTTGGATAATTGATTTTTAATTACATTACTGTTGGTGTCCACAAAAGTTTACTCACGTATCTTTAAAAAAAATTGATATAGATTCTTAATTTTTTGAAGTGAAAACTTATGAAATACTTAATTAATACTAGATTTTTTGATTAAACGCATTTCAGAAAAAAATGGTCCCCGAAAGTATTCTCCGACATGATATTTCCAAAAAGTCCTCAAAATTGCAGTCTAATACACTTGGAATTTTGGGGATAGTCTTCAGAAGTACTGTTGTACATGTTCGAACTTCGGAGACCGTCCCCAAAAGCGGAAAATGTCCTCAAAAGTAGGATCCCGTACTAAAAAATGTCCCCGAAAGTACGGTTGGGCACACACATGTGTGTGTGTGTGTGTGTGTGTGTGTGTGTGTGTGTGTGTGTGTGTGTGTGTGTGTGTACCGCTTTATTTTCGGATGTACGCGGTCGATTTTAACCGGACGGGTCTCTTTTTTTTGTTTTTTGATTCCGAATTCGGGAAAAAATTAATTTTGTACGACTAACTGATTCGTTTTTGTTTTATGTCAAATTTTTCATTTTCGAAAAATTTAGTTTTGATTTTTTTTAATGATTGGATTTAAATTTTATAATCCGATGGGTAGCGTTCGAAAGAGCATAAAAAACCCTATATTTAAAAAAAAAAATTTCTCTAGCTATCACGGTTATTTTGTTATTAACAAAAACATGTTTTTTTTTTAAATGCTTATAACTCCCAAACTAAATGGTCAATTTTTTTGAGAAAAATCATGATAATGGAGATTATGAATAGCTATAATATGTATAAAATTGAATCAATTCTATTGGTTAGTTTTTAAGAAAAAAATTAAAAAATGAAAAAAACGTGTTTTAGGTGGCGACAATTTACGGGAGTAAAATTGTGTTAATCGCTTCAAAATTCCTTGTAGAGGTAGATTTTTGGTTGCCACCTGCACCTTTCTTTGGGATAGATGATTGGTTCATAAATTTCAGAGATTTTTGAGGTTAAAATTTTTGTAACCTCTTTTTCGAATCGTAATTTCTCGAGAACGGCTGTGTTTATCAGAATGGGATATGTAGTATTTAAAAGAGAATTAAAATAGCTATATTTAAAAAAAAAAAAGTTTCTAGCTATCACGGTTCTTTGGTTATTAACAAAAACGTAAAACATGAAAAATGAAAAAAATGAGTTTTGTATGTCCAACGATTCCGGAGGGAAAATAGTCGTAATTTCTTCAAAATTCCTTGTGGAGGTAGATTTTGGATAGCTCTTGGTCGAGTTCTTTGGGCAAAATAATTGGTCCATAAATTTCAGAGGTATTTGAGGTTAAAATTTTTTAAACTTTTTTTTAAATCGTAATTTCTCGAGAACGGTTCTATGAATCAGCTACAGATTTCTAGACAATTTTGTATGTGATATAGATATTATGTATGTGAATTTTCATCAAGATCGTAAGATTACTTTTTGATATTCAAAATTTTCCTATTTTACAAAGTTATTTTATTTGTCGCCTGATAACTAGAGAAAACTTGTTTTAATGTTTTTTTTTTTAATTTGACGGAGATGTAGAATGTATATTATTTATTATATGCGTTTTTAGAGTAAAAGAATTCGTTTATGAATTTCAGAGATATTCGAGGTTAAAACTAATTTAGCCTTCTTTTCAATTCGTAATTTTTTGGATATATCTATACTAGAAAATGGAAATAACACGTGCTATGCGTGCGTTTTGTTCACTTGCTTTTGTTTTTTATTGAGGGTAATTTACAGCGCGATCAAGTTTTAACCTTATTAGACTCATTGAAGAATATATTTGGTTGAAGTTTCAAAAGATTATCTTTATTTTTTACTCAAAATATCGAAATTTTTTGTATAGAACATTGATTGGGAAAAAGTTTGCATTTTACTTGCAGAATATGCCAGTATTTTTGTTGTAACCTTTTTGGAAAGTCTCCTAACTGATTGACCTGATTGGTAACTTTATAATAAACATTCATATGTGTAATAAACGAATATATGTAATACAGAGTTTGGTAATTTGTTCGAATTTATTTTTAGGTTTTCAAAATATTATGGATTTAAAATATTACCCAAAATTAAAGGTGCACACGATAACAATATTAAGAAAATCAACTAATAGTCCTAAAATTTGGGAGAGATATATTTTTTTTATATCTTCAAACTGAATTCGTTGCCCAATAAAATCGAACTATTACCACGAAAGATATTTGAGGTTTAAAATAAAACTAATTGAACATATGATAATATTTTGAAAAAATTGATTTATAAAAATATCGGGTTGTCGCACGAGAAAAAGTGTAACAAGAATGAATTTTCGAAAAATATATATTAATTTATTACGAATATTCATAAAGAAAATTGGGTATGATACAATTAATTATTGTGATAAAAAATTAAAAAAAAGATGAATAAATACATTATTTTGAGGAAGCTAAGTGCCAATGTATTGGCAGCGGTTTTTTTCCTTGTGTTAGGGTGGGTAAAATTTTTTAGTATTAATTTCACATTATTATGTTCTGTAATATTTGTATTACTCTACAGTGAATAAATTTTTATCTATTTAAAAATGATTTTGAATTGAATAATTGAAAACATTTATACAAGTAAAAAGGTTAAGCTTCTGTTATTCGAATGAATAGGGTAAGTGTGGCTACTACGGCGGTATTTTTTTCAGGTTAGTTTCAAATGATTATATTTCGTCTCCATGCAAAAAAATTATGCTGATTCTTTTTAATAACGAAACTTAGGTATCATATCTATCGATTAAAGTACAATTTTAGAACAAAAACTGATAAATAAATGTATAAAATGACTTTGAAAACAACATCTCTCTGCTGATGTTACTGCGAAGCTGCTGCAACTACTGCGTTGGTATTACGGTGCCATGTTAAATCATAAGGAGAGCGCTCGCGCATACGCAGAACCCAAAAAAAGTACGTCGCTGGTAGGGGAAGGTGGGGCGTCACGGACACCCTAAGTTTAATTCAAGATTATATTAAAGATCTATGGATTTCAATTCTAAACAAAATTGTAATAAATAGTCAATACCATTAGGAAACGGAGTCAATCAATAAAAAAAATTATATTGACTTATATTTTGTAATATACAATTGGAAAGTAAAACCTTTGAAAATGTTCTCCGTGCCCCACTAGTGGGGCACATGTGGCACGGGGTGGGGCACGAGTAGCACTTTCTAATGCATAATAATTTGGGTTAAAACTATTTTTAAACTAAAAATTTTTTAATAAAAATATTTTAAACTATTTTTAAAACCATTTAATTAATCTAACGCAACACTAGAAAGTGGATGAGATCATAGCAATCTAGCTCCTATTTACAGGTTGGTGAGGTTAGACTGTCGCTCCGAAATAACAGCTGCCGTCGGCCGGCGCGTCGCTGTGTGCTCCCCGTGCCCTATCGGGGGGGGGGAGAGGCGTGCCCCATAAATAACGGGTTTTAAAATCATTGGTTTATATTTTACAAATATCTACCGAGATAAAAAAGAAATGTACCTGAAAGTTTAAAACTTAAGCTTTCAAATGCATTTCGTTTCATATTAATCCGAGATATATTCGCTCTTTGTCAGTAAAGCCAAAAATCAAGCTATCGTATTTTCACTGCACCGAATTTAAACCTTATGAAATTATTTCATATGAGTTTTTTTTTCGTATGAAATACTCGAATATAAAAACTAGTATAGTTCTTTATGCATTTTCATGAACATTTGTTTTTAAAGAACCCTTTACGGCTTTAATATTAAAATGCCCAACTGACCCGACGTACTCACCGTGCCCCACCTTCCCCTATTACTGCGATTTTCCATAAGATTATACAGCAGTAATACATATACAATAATACCCGCGTCCGCAGTAGTACCCACACTTACCCTACATATTTTTAGAATCAAGATTGAGTGTCCATACTGTACAACTTTCTTGAAAATATACTTACTAATTAAAGGCCAAGAAGAGGGCACTGCTTCTCCACTGAGCTTATTTAATTTATTTATTTAAAATACATGTCTATAAGCCCCCATTAACATAAGAAAGATAGACTGCATGTGCAGGTTAGCAGGAGTGGCATCCTTTGAGAAAGAGAGACAGATGCATAGAAGGTATATCTAATCGATGGCATGCTGTCTGCCGGTTCTTCGCTAGGTGCCATCTCTCGCTAAGCTGCATCCCCAGTCTATTTCTGTGATGTCTATGTTACCCCCTTTTTAATGAACATAACCTCCCAGGTGTTTTCGACAGTCGTCTCAATCGGCATCGCCTTGTTGTTTGTTTTTACGCGGGTTGAGCAGCCGGCTCTGGTTCTGGCCATAGCACACAAGAGCATCATACTCGTCAAACCGAACACTCAAACAGACCTTCTCTGCTCGATCAGTGGTGCCAACGTGATTTCATTCGCGTCGTACGTATCGCTACGTACATACGTACGTATCACGACATGCCTTTCCTCGGTAGCCTTGTCTCTCTCTTTTAGGTGTGCTGCGCATTGCCTTACATAGTCATGTGTCGCATCGAGTTCATCGCTTGATTAAACTGTATTTTCTGTAATCGTTGAGCGCTGGAGCGGTCCGCTGAAGGCGATGCGAATTGTGGTCTATAACCGCAACGAGAGGAAGAGAGAAAGAACAATTTTCCCTTCGGTTAGTCGTCTTAGAGGTCCTGACGGATTATCTTGATCAGGTTGAATTCAACATGACGATTCAACAGGAGAGGAATAATTCAAAATGAAGAATAGTGTTGTACATTTACGTTTGTGCAAATCTTCGGTGTTAGTCGGGAAGGCCACTGGCTGGCCGGATTGCAGGAATACGCCCATTCCGTTCGCTCTTGCTCTGCGTCCCGTTCGCCGTCATTCGGAATCGCTTTGTTATCTTTTCCGGTACCTTCTATTCGTGACGTGGTCGGCGATGGGAGCTCGAGCTTGATTTGTGTGCGTGGGAGACTGCGCCGATCAAGCCCGGGACAAGTATCAGGATGTGCGTCTCTCTTCAATTTCTGATCCCAGGTAAATCACTCCGGGTCGTAGAATGTCCCCGTATCCTTCGCTGCTCTCTCTTGCTATTTCCGATTAGCTTTCTGAATAATTTATGATTACCTCTGTTCCCCGCATCGTCTCAATTTAAAATGCACTCTCGTTCTTTTATCGCTTCTCGCTGGGTTAGTGGAATAAAAAGATACCTCGATTTAAAGTTATAAAACAAGACACATCATTTTTGTGTTTAAAAAAAGGACACCTCGTTTTGAAGTTCAAAAACAAGACACGTCGTTTTGAGTTTCCAAAAAATGACACCTCGTTTTGAAGTTGTAAAATAAGACATGTCGTTTTGAGATTCAAAAAAATGACACGTCGGAAAAATTTTTTTTTCTTTAATTTTTAAGTTGGCAGTCCTCCTCAAATATTTAAATGGCCACATCTTTTGAACGGATTTATGGATTTTAAAGTTATGCAACTCATTTTATCAGTTTTTAAAAACTTAAGATGGCTATAGAATTTGTATTTCGAAGTTAGAAGAATTGTATTTTAAAGTTATTTTAAAGGTAAGATTTAAAACAATATAAGTACGTAACAAGAGAAAATCCGAAAAAAGGATTAACGATAAAAAAATTCAATTTACACAAGTTTTTGCAATAATTCAAGTTATCACAAAAAATTAGAATTGAAACAACAAGAATTTTATAAAAACAAAAATCAATAACTTTTTATTACAAAATCTTGCGTAATAAATTATAATATACAAAATATTTTTATTTAAATAAAAAAACTATTGTTAAATTAAAATTGTAAATAAAAAAAGACACGTCGTGTCTTTAAAAAAAAAGATTTTTCATGTTTAAGTTTGCAGTCCTGTGTTTGAGAAAATAAAATAAAAAGTAAAGGTAAGTAAAATATTAAAATACATATCTATTTTTTGAGAATGTTTATTTTAATTTTGAGATCAGATAAATTTTTTGAGTAAGTATATTATCAAATTATTTTTTTTATTTAATTGCAGCTATAAATTTTGAAAAAATACTTATTTAAAGGTCTTTGAGAAATTTCAAAATTACTTTTTATTTCAATTATTTTTATTTTTTATTTTATAGTTTACATTCAATTCTATTTTTATTCTATTTAACAATTTTCTATTTTTTACGACACCAATGATAAAGTAAATCTCGCTTTAATCAGCTGCTATAAAATTAAAATCAACCCCCTCCAAATTACACCCACGTAGATAAATACAGTGCACTGTATACTCCCCTACTTATATTAAACAAATAAGTTATCCCCGCCTTTTACATTACCATGGTAACGTAACGTTACTATGACAACGTAATGTTATTATACATAGCGCGATATTCAAACTTTACAAAAGTATCCCCATCATGGGTGCTAGAGGATACACCTATCGAGATGCGCGCGCTCTTAAAAATACACGAAAACGTGTTACTGCGCAGCCTCTGGTTTGGCGCCTCATTTCAAAGAGGTGGAAAACTCGCTTTAATAAAACTAGTGTGTATGCGTCAATACGCTCTCTTTTCCCGCTGACGCCGACTTCTCTGGTACTCTCTTCCGTGATACGGTTAAAGGGCCCTACATTTCTTAAGTTTTCAATTGCTCTTACTTGACGCCGACACGCATTATCGCTGCAGCATCAGCTGGATTTTGCCATTATATACATATCAAGATTTTGAGACCGTAAGTTTTTGTATTTGAAAAGCTAAATATTTTAATTGTGCGAAAGGACCCCGCACACAATGTATGGGAAAAAATCATTCGGTCAAATTGAACGAAATTGAAAAAAGATAGATTTCTTCAGGACCTCAAGATCTATTTTTTTCCAAAGTTTCGTTCAATTTGACCGGATGATTTTTTCCCATACATTGTGTGCGGGGTCCTTTGTTAGAATTGCTCTCCAAAAAGTCAGTGCGCGTTCGCATTTAAGTGGCTTCGGCATTCAGTTTCATAAAATATATATCATGGCGTGTTTTTAAATTTTAATACTTAATTTTTCATATCGTTGAATTTTTGTTATATCTTTAAGGTAAATAATATAACGTAAAATGTTGTAAATTAAAAAAAATTAATACTTGAACACGAAATATACCGAGCGACAGAAAAAAAAGTTATTCCAAGTATTATACGCAATGTAAACATTGCGCCGGCATGAGCGGAGAAGTAGGAGAAGATAGTCGAGCACCGTGGACGTATGCGTTGTCGATTCCGTGAAACAGCAAGTGACCTTGGTTGAGCGTGAGCTATTCGAGCACGTACAACGTATTATACTTTACTCTATTTTGGAGCACGATTTAAAGGACTTGATATAATATGAGCTAAACACGCGTATTGAATGAAACGATTTAAAAGTCTCATCTTTAGAGCAGAATTCAATACTCTGCAGCTAACTGTTATAGTCGTGCTTTTTTGTATCTACGAATTGATATATTTTATGAATTTACATTCAAACTACGTTTATATGATAAAAATGAAAAATTTCAGTTTCCGGTGATATATTGAGTTCTGCAATTATTTTCATGTGTAATGAATTGAAAACAAAAAAATTAAAAATTTCTATAAACTTTTTTTTTCAAAAAAATTATTGCTTTTCAATATATTATAATAGAAATTACTTCTATTCTTTTCTTTTTTGTTAAATCAATACTTTTTGAGATATAAAGAGGTAACGTTTTTTCGAGATTACAAAAAAAAAATTAATATATTTAAACGAAGTTCAAATAAAATGAAAAATTATCAAATGTCGATTCATTTCAGAAAGATTTAATTCAATTCAATTTATAACATTGAGAGATATTAAGGAAAAAAATCTAACAGCGCGCTTACTCGCCAGTTAGACAAACATAGTAATAGAAACGGTGCGCTCTATCTCTTTTTCTCCGTTGTCGCACATCGGACGCTATTCTGACCATACCATCATGTTAACAGAGCACGGGGCAGCAACACGTTGTAGAGGGGGAAGCGCGTTGCGTTTTAACGTGAGAGAAAAGCAAGCGGACGTATGGCACAAGTTATATGGGGTTATTTTACACTGTATACTCAGTGTTGGGCCAACGATTATTTCTTAATGCACCTTCACGGTGTCGCCCCCGGCGCAGATAGCGGCGCGGCGACGAAACTCTCCCGCGGCCGTCTGCGGCTCGAGGGCGCACGGGGCAAATCCGGACGCAGACTCACGCAGCACTCAGAGCGGGCGTAAGCAGGTTAAGTTTGCTTTGCTCCAATTTAGAGAAATTGCAATGAAGATGTATTGACATTAACAATATCCAGAAATACTTTTTAGCAACGTCGGAGAGAAAATTAGATAAGTATTACTTATTATTTAAATTATTTTGTGTATTTGAATAATTCTGAAATCAATAAAATATTTTGCATAATCATTCAACTAATCAAAACATTCTTCCACTGATATAAATTATTGTATGAATAGATACTTTGTGTGTGTTTTTATTTTATTTCAGAAGATTGTGCATTCGTAACGCATATGGACCAAAGAAGAATAACTGAAGTTTATTAATTCAAACAGACATCCAGACATGAAGAAGACAATAAGGACGTGCATTAAGTTTACAGCTGTATTCAACCATCAAGATTGTTAAATAGTTATAAAATAGTTTTGTGGATAGTACAGAAGAAAATATTAGAAACAAGAAGAACAGCAGTAAAACAAATAGATAAACCAAGTGCAGTTGCGATGCCTACTAATTACAGTGAAAAGTAATTTTATATCCTGTGCTGTGTTAGAGAAAAATCTATAAATGAATTTTCAAAAATTATAAGTGATGCAGCTGACTCGTCCACAACTTCTGGCTTAGATTAATCTTTAACGTGCAAGAGTTTTTGTCTTTACTTTTTGTTTAAAATAGAGGAACGTAAATCACATGTACAATATGTACTGTGTGTGCTTATTCACATTATGGTTTCGTACAAATACCAATATTGTTTTAGTGACTGATTGGTGTTTTATAGTATGTTATTCGATTAATAACTTAGGTATTTATTTTAAATTACAAGAATAGCATT
Organism: Torymus aiolomorphi; assembly: GCA_036365515.1. Classification (NCBI taxonomy): domain Eukaryota; kingdom Metazoa; phylum Arthropoda; class Insecta; order Hymenoptera; family Torymidae; genus Torymus; species Torymus aiolomorphi. The sequence continues at coordinate 213,452,241 of CM070874.1, forward strand.
AATTAACAATGTGTATAGTAAATATAAAATACAATGGTGTGTAAATGGATGAAGAATTTCTTGCGTGGCATTTCTAGTGTTTCAAAAATAAATTTCATAAAATCTATCAAACATAATTTTACAAACAATAAGAGACTAATTAAAACAAAATACCAGAAGAAGCTATTTTTATTGTATTAAATATCTTGAATCTATCAAACTTAGAAATGTGTTTTTGCTTCTAATGGTGCTTTCGAGTCTTTTAAACAAAAATATATACTTATTTGATTATTTTTTATTTATTCAAGTCGCAACTGGCTCACTTAGTTGATTAAAAGTTATTAGTGATAAAGAAGACTCGTTTACAACTATTGGCTTGGATTAAGCTTTCGCTGGCAACAGCTTGTCGAAAATGTAGAATCATAAATCAGTTCAATTGAAATTGCCAATGCCAAAGGAAGAAATGTTTTTGTGACTGATTAGTGTGTTATTATTATTATGTTAATATTTGACGTATCAAATTAAGTAATCTTAGGTATGTATTTTAAATTACAAAAATAGCATTAACAATATGTAGTAAATATAGTACAAATATATTAATGGATAATGGATTTGTCGCATAGTATTTCTAAAGTAAGTTTAAAAAATTTATTTTCATAACATCTATCAAACATAATTTTACATACAATGAGAGACTAAATAAAACAGAAAGAAAAAGCTATTTTAATTGTATTTAATATCTTGAATCTATCAAACTTGTAAATGTGTATTTGCTTTAATGATGATCTGGAATTGAAAAAATATACTTAATCGCGGATTACTTTACTGTTACTATTTATTTGAGTTCTACTGCTCACTTAGTTGATAAAAACTTATTGGTGATAAAGGAAACTCAATTATAACTACACTAGCTTGAATTACAAGAGTTTATCTATACATTTTGTCGAAGAAGTAGGAATAAATCAGATTAATTGATATTGTCAGCACCAAAGGAAGAAATCTTATGTAGCTAATTGGAACTATATAGAAGTCTTACCAAATTATAAACATTATTTTCACAAGTACTAAAACAAATACTAAAGTGAAATCATCAAATATGTACGGTTGTACACTTCACATTGTGCTTGGGTACAAATACCATTATTGTTTTAGTGACTATATAGTATATTAAAGTAAAAGTATTTTCAAGGTCTAAAATGAAAAAACTTATTTATGTTGAATTACAAGACTATAGCATAAGAATGTATGTAGCACAAAATATATATATATAGTATAAAATATAGTTTCATGATGGGTAAGCCGATGATGAATTTCCTCCATAGTATTTCTAAAGTATAAAGTTTAAAAAATATAATTTCATGAAATGTATTAGTAGTTCTTATTTTTTATCATACATTTGCCAAACGTAATTTAACGAACAAGAGAAGACAAAGAACATAAAATACGAGAAAAAGTTTATTTAATTGTTATTAAATATCTTGAATTTATAATTAAAGTCGTTAATGTCTATTTGCTTTGAATGGTTATCCACGTAAAAAAATGTTATGAAAATTTTATAAAAGTTATATCAAATTTTTATAAAGAAATTGTTCTATATAAATAATATGTAAACTTTATAGAAACCATATAGAGTTGGCAAAGAGGAAGATAATTTTTGTTCTAATTAAGGTAAGTATTTTTTTAATTACCTTAATTACAACAAAAATTACCTTCCTGTTGCCAACTTTATATTATGGGTTCTATAAAGTTTATATATTATTTATATAGAACCATTTCTTTATAAAAATTAAGGGGAACCCCTTAAATTAAAAACTACTTATGCTTATTCAATCACTTTGTTATATTATAATGACACAATTAGAATTAATAGAAATTATTCGCATAAATGATTCATCAAATTATTATGTTTAATTATAACCCGCGTGAAAATGATATATGAAACTGTTTGAGCGAGCACCTTCACAATGCTGTCGCGCTTGATATTGCGCTGATGGGATCAGGTGAAGGAGTGGCTTAGTAAATAAGAGACACTTTCTGTACACTACTTCTCACTTTTATTGCACACCAGCCACTACTAATCTTAAAAAGGGTTGTAAGGTTAAGAAGTACAAGGTAAAGCCGGCTTATTACTCGGCTCGCGTCGTGAGTGCTCGCTATGGTGGTCGGAGCAAGAGTGAGCGCGAGCGCTGCGCGCAGGCAGCCGTAGCTCACCCGGTTACAAGCTAAAGAGCACCCGAATGGCGCGCAATTTAAGTTACATTATTAGTCGTTTGTACATTCCGCCCGCCTCGGTTCGAAGAATCGGACCGATTTAAGTGCGATCAAGTATTAATACATTACAATTGTGAGTTGAACTAAATATAATTTATGCGGGATATAAATAGTAATTGTAGTGTAATGCGTTAGTGAGTTTAGCGAGTTAATCGCTTCAATTAGTTGTTAGTAAGGACTAAACTAAATACGGATTTTCAATGCGCTGGATTATGAAGGGATTATACATTGGTTATGCTACAATAATATTGGATTTTACGCGCGGTAAGTTTTAATACCGCCCGCCGTAATGGAACCGCTCAAGATAAATTTAATTAGTCAACCAGGAACACTATTATTCATTATCTTGATATTCCTTTTCTGTAGAACTTTCATTGAAGACAGGCAGCCGGCAGACCTTCGCAGTGGGTCTCTTGATGACAAAGTTGGCCGTGCGAATTTCTACAATGCGAACTAGCCCGTCGATACCTGGGAACTTGGCGGTAATTTGGCCAAGGGGCCACCGTGTAGGCGGCGTATTTTCATTGACAACCAACACAATGTCTCCGACTGAGAGGTTTTTTAAGTGCTCACGCCATTTAGCTCGCCGCTGAAGTGTGTGTAAATAGTCGTGCCTCCAGCTGTGCCAAAACTGATTTCTCATCCTGGTGATGAGCATCCAACGGTTCAACGGGCTTAGGTAGTTGTCCTTGACATCATAAGGCTCGGGAGGAGACACTAGCTTTGACCCAATCAGATAGTGAGCTGGTGTAATTGCAGGTAGGTCACTTGCATCGGAGCTTGGAACAAACTGCGGCCTCGAATTTAGACAAGCTTCCACTTGTGAAGTAAGGGTGGATAATTCTTCGTATGTCAGCGTTGCCTCACCTATGATCCTACAGAGGTGACGCTTTGCTGCCTTCACGGCTGCCTCCCACAGGCCACCAAAGTGCGGTGCACCGGGAGGTATGAAGCTCCAATTAGTTCCATCGTTTTCGAGGTATTATGAGATGCCGCTCAGCGTGCTCGCTTCCTTGAACAGTCGTTGGAGTTCTGCGTCGGCGCCATGAAAGTTTGTGCTGTTGTCGCTGTTGAGTTCAGCGCAACGGCCATGGCGCGCCACGAATCTCTTATAAGCGGCGAGAAAGGCAGCTGAGGCCAAATCCGAGGCTATTTCTATGTGGACCGCCTTAATAGCCATGCATACGAAGATGCATAGATATCCTTTGTAGGCGCGCTGGCCCCGTTCCTTCGAAGTTCTGATGTTGAGAGGCCCAACGTAGTCCACTCCGCTACGAAGAGGGGTCGCACCTCTTCGATTCGGTAGGTGGGCAAGCAGCCCATAAGTTGCGCCTGCGGCCTTGATTCAAAGCGAGCGCATCGGATGCAGTTCTTGAGCACTAACCGTATTGCCGATTTGGCGTGTATGATCCAAAAGCTGCGCAGCAAGAAGCTGAGAGTTAGCTATCTCCTGCCGTGAAGAGTCTGTTGATGTGCGTACTCGATTAGCAGCTTGGAGAGTGCTGAGTTCTTCGGCAGTATTAGAGGGTGTTTTTCTGAATAAGGTAGCGCAGCGAGTGCTAACCTGCCACCGAGTCGAAGTAATCCTTCCGCGTCAAGGAGAGGACGCAGAGAGAGTAGCGTACTTTTCCTCGGGAGCGCCGCGTTGCGAGTTAGCGCGCTTACCTCGGCCGAAAAGTACTGTGCTTGCGTTTTCCTGATGAGTGCATTGCGAGCCGTACGTAAGTCCGTCGACGTGAGCGCTGGGGCCGTCTCTTGCCGCTGCCGTTTTGTCTTTGCGTTGCGGATGAATCGAAGACAGTAGGCCGTCACTCGTATAAGTCTTGAATATGAGGAGAAGTGGAGTAAATATTCCTCGCCCTCAGTTGTCGCTTGACTCAGTAGCGACGTTTTAGTAGGGTTGCGCCGCTCCGGCACTTCCTCGGGTTGACTTTCGATTGAGTCCTCTGGAAAGTTTCCAGTTACAAGCCAAGGTGGTCCAGTCCACCATAATTTTGAATCGCTGTGTTCTGACGGTGACGTTCCGTGCGTAGACAAGTCAGCTGGGTTCTGCTTCGACGGAACGTGTCGCCACTTCGTCGTGGGTAGTAACGTTGAAATTTCACCTGCGCGGGTGGACACAAAGGTGTTCCAGCGGGAGGGATGACTTGAGAGCCAGCTCAGAACCACCTTAGAGTCTGTCCAGCAATAGACGTCTAATCGATCTTGCTTGAGTTCAACCTGCACTTCGCAGACCACTCGAGCGGCTAGATGCGCTCCGCATAATTCAAGGCGCGGTATTGAAAGCGTCTTGATCGATGCCACCTTAGTTTTACCGAGTAGCAGGCTTGTCGCTCGTTCGCTGTCGTCATTGGTCGCAACGATGTAGACGCACGCTGTATAACCGCGCTCGGAAGCATCGGAGAATGCATGTAGCTGCAATTTTGAACTCGGGGTTGAGCCAATCCACCTTGGAATCTTGTGTGAGGTAAGCTCCGGCAGTTCCTCAATGAATAGTTCCCAACGCTCCAGTAATTCGATGGGCAGAAGGTCATCCCATGACGCACCAGAAAGTCATAGGACTTGCAAAAGCGCCTTTGCGCGGATAACCACCGGGCTGAGCCATCCGTGCGGGTCGAAGAGCTTGGATGTCTCGGAGAGCACCATGCGTTTGGCCTATCGGTGATTTCTCTTAATTGAAGTGACCTTAAACGTGAAGCAATCTTGGCTCGGTAGCCAGGCTGTCCCAAGTGCTGAGACGCATCCTTCGAGCTTGAGTTGCTTTTCCTCTGACATGTCATGAGTGTCAGCCAATAATTCGGGGCAGTTAGTAGCCCACTTACTTAAGGAAATTCCAGCTGCTGCTAACAGTGAGCTCAGCTGCCTTTTCGTTTCCGCGGCGGCTTCGAGGGAATCTCCGCCAGCGAGAAAGTCGTCTACATACTTGTGATTCTCTATACTGTTTGTTCCTAGTGGATACTGCGATTTGTACTGCTGGGCTAGTTCCAAAAGTACTCGGTTGGCAAGAAAGGGTGCTGCAGCGGTCCCATAGGTGACAGTTAGGAGTCCTTATGTCCGAAGTTTGTCCTTGGGAGTTTCTCGCCAGACAATAAGTTGTTGGTCGACGTCCTCTCTGCTCACAAGGATTTGCCGGAACATTTTGACAACATCAGTTCTGAAAACGACTCGAAAAAACCGCCAACGGGTTAGCACAATCCAGACGACTGCGTGGTGTGCCCGTATAGCTCGCTGGGTGCAGTGGTTTTCTGCTATGGCGTAGGCCGGGCCGGACAGTATCCAACCAAACGCTGTCTGTTGGGCTATAGGGTCGCCATTATTGCCACGGCGCATATTTCCAGTTAGCAGTTGTCCGTATACTTCAGCCCCTATAATGCAATCGATCTTGCCTGGTTTGCCGAAAGAAGGATCAGCGAGGTGGAGTCCAGTAAGGTGGGGCCACGTACTGCGACTGACCTTTGCGGCTGGTATCTGCTCGGTAAGCTTCCGCATTACGAGCGCCTCGATAGATATGTCGAAGTCAGGCTGGTACGGGGATCTTAAGCGCGCAGTGACTAGCGCTCGGGCTGACCCCGGGGTAGCTGAGCCGATACCTAGAACAGATACACTTACATTAGTTTTTCTTAGGGCTAAACATTGCGCGATTTCTTCAGTAACAAAAGAAAATTCGGAGCCTTGATCGAGCAACGCTCGAGCGAGGAGTGAGTCTCCCTCGTCGTTGTGCAGCTCGACTACAGCGGTGGCCAATAGTATTTGTTGGCGCGTCGCTTGCGTGTGCATTGAGGTAACAACTTTCTGCTTGAGTGCGCCTCCTGGCGCAGTCGACTCCTGTTGATTAGTCTCCTTGCGGATGGGCGCAGAGCTCAATAGTTGATGACCTGCATGTAGAGATGTGTGGTGCTTCTGACCGCAGGTGAAGCAGCGACCCGGAGCACGGCAATCTGTGGAGGAATGATTAGGCTTTATACAGTTTTCGCATAGTTTTTGTGACAAAACGAAGGTTCGACGTTGAGGAGCGGCCATCGCCCGATAACTTTCACAATTGTTGAGGTTGTGTTGCTCCTTGCAACACACACACGTTCTGACCTTGGGGTGAATGTTTTTGCCTGCCTGCCGTGTCTGTCGAGGAGACATGTACTTGCGTTGATTTGGGAGTCTTTGACCTTGCAGTTTGAATCGCGGCATGGTGTTTGGACGCATCTTTGTTAGCATGGGACGCCCAGGTGCCTCTCCCAGTCGTCGCGAGTAGTACCATCAAGCTTTTGAAGCGTGTGAAAAACCAGCCATGCGTTCCAATGTTTCACCGGGAATTCCAAATTGGCGAATCCGCGTTTTGCTTCCAACATTACATCTAATACGCGATTGATCTCTGTCTCCGATTTGTAACTTACCGGGGGGCATGATACTATACTCTTCATATGCGCAAAGAGATTCACGCGGTTACTGTCGTATCTCTTAAGCATCGTCTCCCACGCTCCATGGTAGTTGGTTGCCTTGATCTGCGTATTTTTTAACCGCTTGGCCGCGTCTCCAGTTAATGAACTGATCAAGTACTGGAGTTTGAACACGGGAGGAATCGTCGATACGTTGTGTACTAAGGCTAAAAACATTTCCTTGTACGTCTCCCATTCTACCTGCTTACCCGAGAACTTGGGCAGATCCAAAGTCGGTAGTTTAGTTTTATACGGCGCCTCGAACGCGACTCCGGTGTAGTCCTGGTCGTCCTCTACAGTACTTTGGTTCCGTCCGGGCGATAAGGCATTTAAGATCAGGGTTTTTACATCAATGTAATGATTATGTGTTGTGTCGTATGCGCCAGTCTTTAAATACTCATATTCCTGCAGATCACTGTTACGAGAGATAGCGAAATGACGTTTGTGAAACTCCTTCCAGAGGGTCTCCAAAGATTCGAGATTCGTTTTTAGCCAACCTGTGGTTCGTTTCTCTTTCGGTGCCTTAAGCATTCGAGGCTGGAATGTTGCTAAAAGTTCGGCCGTAGCTAGTCGATCCTCAATCTCATCGGCCATTACGACGTGGTCTAGCTGCTTGCGGTCTGAGCGTTTACGTCTACGCGATGCGATAGTAGTTGTGCTTTTGTTTACCTTTTATGGATAACGAGGAGTATAGACTTCACCTTCTCCGCTTGGCTGTTGGTGTGTGTCGTCAATAAGGCAACGCACCGCGAGTAGCTGAGCGGTGCCTTTATGCGAGGAATTCGGAGTTTCCGCCGGTTGCGAAGCTAGGCGGCGAATTCTGGATCGTTGATTTCCCTTTTTGTTTAACACGTGATTAATCTTCTCTGCCGAGCGTGTTTCTTCTTTACACCTTATGATGCACCATACAATTCACCCTTTAGTTCGTACCCGTGATTTGGATTCGCGGATTTATGATCCGGCTCGAAGGACCAATGTTTGAGCGAGCACCTTCTCAATGCTGTCGCGCTCGGTATTGCGTTGATGGGATAAGGTGAAGGAGTGGCTTAGTAAATAAGAGACACTTTCTGTACACTACTTCTCACTTTTATTGCACACTAGCCACTACTAATCTTAAAAAGGGTTGTAAGGTTAAGAAGTACAAGGTAAAGCCGGCTTATTACTCCGCTCGCGTCGTAAGTGCTCGCTATGGTGGTCGGAGCAAGAGTGAGCGCGAGCGCTGCGCGCAGGCAGCCGTAGCTCACCCGGTTACAAGCTAGAGAGCGCCCGAATGGCGCGCAATTTAAGTTACATTATTAGGCATTTGTACAGAAACCGTTATATGAATTTCAAACATACGATATCTACGAGATCTCATTTGCAATTTTAATTAATTAATAAATGATTTGTTTTTAACGCAAAAGCATGAATAAATATTATGTTTTATTGAATATGTAGAAATATAATGAAATAAAATATTAACATTAATAAAATGTATTGATAAAACTTTATTTGCTCTTTTACATTGTAACGGGCTAAAAGCTGTCCTCGGTGCGCTATATCTCAACGCGGACTTGCCGATGAACGGCGCAGCAATTGACAGGCGCGAGCACTTACTCGTGCCAACCCTCGACGATTAGCGGCCCGTCAGCTCCGTGCTGTTGCTCGCCGTCGGCTGCTTTCAGCAGCAGCCGCGCCTTTCGACCCGTTGCAATGCGCGACTTCGTCGTCCCGCTCTCTCTCTCTCGAGCGTGCTGCCGCAGCTACTCAGCTATCACGCGAGTACTACGTACTCGCGACCGCGGAGACCAGCGGTAATCTTCACCGTGCCACCGAATAGGGAATTCAAAGTAGGATGCGTGAAATAATACGCGAACAACTAAAAGCAAAGAATTATCTTTATTGTTACACGCGCGGCGCGTACTCTAGGTACGCGCCGATTCGGGTGGTACGCCCGTGCACGCGAAGTACGTGGGTACTCTGCCGCACACACGTACGCGCAAAAGCCGCTCGCGCCGACGTAGGACGATCGCCGCGCACGGTCGGCGCTCACGCGCGCGTCGGTGGCCTCGCTCGCTCGTCCGTGTTCCGCTCTCCGGACGTACGTCGTCCGCGGGGAGAGCGCGCGTCCGCCTGGCCAGGACTTATCTCAGTTGCAGCAAGAAGGCGCGGTTAAACGCGCTCGGCGGCGCCTGCTGCCGCGCACCGCTGTGTCTCTCTCTCCTCTCTCTCTCCTACTTCGCTGCTACGGGCCTCGCCCCCCTCTCTCTCTCTCTCTCTGTCGGGTAAGTCGCACGTCTGCTTTCTGCTCTCACAGTTTTTTTTTTTTTTTTTTTGAACGTTTTTTGAACTTCTCTTCACTCTGAGGAGTGATTTGGTTACAGGAAAGTAGCTCCACTGGCTCTCAAGCTCTCCGCCTAAGTCTCCATGATATTACATGGTATACTATGAGCCAGGAGCCACTTTTCCTTTGAGGAAGATCCACATAACCTCTAAAGCTAGCAGACTGGGTTGCTACACGGCAGGTGAACAACAACAGCCAGCATTTACACTGCAACCCAAGAGAGATCAGCACCCTCGGTTAACTCCTTGCACCAAACAACAGCAACAACATCAACAACAACCACTGCTTCAAATAACTGGCGCCGGCATTACATCCAGACACGATTCAAATCCAACGGCTTCTATACAAGTGTCAACGGCCAGCCGGTGCCTCCTTTGTTTTGATTGGCGTCCTTCGTGTTTGGTTTTGAAAACATGGAGAACAGGTGTGTGGTGTGCAAAGTGACGACTACACGTACTCTTGGACGGTGCCCAAAGTGCAAACAGCTATGCCACTACAAATGTTCGGGTAAAAAGAAGGATGGTCTGTGCGATATTTGCCGCAACGGAGAACAGTCCCCGGCAGCGCCGAAATCATCAAAAGCAGCCAAACAGACGAGCGCACAGGCAAAACATCTGAAGCAGTCGACAGTAGCCGTCTCTACATCGCGCAATTTCACACAGGTGAGCATGCGCGCCTCGCTTACTCCATCCCAGCGAGGCACGCCGTCTGCTGCTCGAGAGTCGCCCCACCACCGTGCACTATTCAGCGCCTCGACGCCGGCTGTGCCCCCTCCGCCCCGCGCTCACCGCTCCCAGCAAGCGGCTCTCTCTCCACCGCGCACGAGCACAGAAAAACCGGTTGTCGAGCGGGAAGCAGACCGGCAGGCGCGCCCTGATGTGCCTCGTAACAGTACCGAGGTAGCAACGCGGGCCAACTGCTTGCAGGGGCCCCTACTCGCTACCGCGCTCGCAACACCTGGCGCTCACTCACCGCCTTTCTCTCCACCTTCTACTGCCGAAGATGAAGACGAGGAAGATGATGCTGCTGCCACAGGTCCTCTCACCTCCTCACTAACAAAATCGCCACCGCTGGGAGATCCTAACCTGTGTAGTTTTACCCACACTTTGATTCCGGTGAGCACCTTGGAAATATTCTTTCAAAGGTTCGACATGCTTCAGCAGCAGTTAGACGATGTCAGGTCCCTCGGCGGCTCCGACCATGTGTCTCGTAGTGCCTCCCTGCTGCTGTCTGAGGAAGACAGTAGCAGGAGGCTGGCGACGCGGGTTACTGCTCTCGAGGAATTGATATCTGACCAAAATAAAATGATCGTCGATTTAACTGGGAAAGTTAACTTGCTGCTGGAGGAAAATAAAAATATTAAGAGTGTTGTCACTGACACCCGCGATGTCGTACAACATTTCCAGGGTGCTCGCCGGAATCCTGATCTTAATTTTAATTTGAATTCTCAAAGTAACTTGAACTTGGACAGCGGTCCCACTGTACAGTCAAATTTATTTGCTGATGCCTCCAACGTCAATGCCCGCATGCCACCTAACTCCACTCCTTGGGCGGGCTCAGGGGTGGGGGCGGCGAAACCTAGCACTGATGGTGCCGAGAACTGCGAAGTGATTATTCATGGCTTTAAATATGACGATGAAATCTCGCAAGATGATTTAAATAAAATATCCTTCGCAGTGATCAGCACCGTCCTCCCATCATTCGACAGGAGCGATATTGCTGGTGTTCGTCTCATTCCGCGCCGCAGCCCGGGCAGGGAGACTGGGGAGATCGCGGGGGAGGGCTTGGAGTCCGCTCGGGGGGTGAACGCGCAACCGGCTTGTGTAGTCCGTTTGGTAAGGGCGTCGCTGGTCAGGGACGTGATACGGGCAAAGCGTGCGCTTGCTAATAATTATTTAACCACATCTGACATCAACCACGAAATGCTTGGTCAGACTTCTGTCGATCGTAGGCCATCTCACAAAATTTTTATAAATGAGATGTTGCCCCACAATAAATTTCAGTTATTCCAAAGCTTGAAGTCCATTGCACAGGGGCTGGGCTTCAAGTATATATGGCACTCGGGAGGCAGATTTTTGGCCAGGCGTAAGGGGGGAGAGCGGGCGCATGTTTTCTCGATGGCTGCCGATTTGCAGGCTATTCAAACGGCGTGCCGAGCAACACCTAGCAAAAAACGGCCAACTACAGACAAGGACTCTGACCGTAATGACAGAGACCGCAACGAACGGGACGGGCTGGAGAAAGCTCAGGCGGGCAAGTCGGTCAGCTCATCCTGACCAGTTGGGAGAGGGGAGAGGTTCCTTAGGGCTGGGTTCCTCAATGTGAACTCTATCAGGGCTCGTATTGAGGGACTTCGCCTATTCCTAGCTGATAATCCATCTTACAGCATATTTGGGCTCGCAGAAACTTGGCTGGGCTCGGTCGTGGATGACAGCCTCATTCGGATCGGGGGATATACAGTCATCAGACAAGACCGGAACATCAATGGGGGAGGGATTGCTCTGTATGTACGCAGTGATTTTACTGTGAAGAAATTATCTTTTTCTAATACCCAGGGACCGGGGAAACCCGGTATCCCTGAGTACGTTTTTTGTAGCGTAGAGCAGGGCAACTCTCCTCCAATACTCGTTGGCTTATTCTACAGACCCCCAAAGATACCCATGCAAAAAGATAGTGATCTCTTTGATGTTTTACGTGACCTTAGTGGCGATTATAGCAATAAATTACTCATGGGCGATCTGAATGCAGACTTGTTATCCGGGTCCGATGACGCTAACACCATAAAGCGTCTATCTGAGGAGTTATCTCTCCAGATAGTTCAGCATGGGCCAACTCACCACACTCCAACGTCTCACACATGGATTGATGTAATACTGAGAGACAGTTACGATGTTATACTAAATCACAATAACGAGTGTCTGCCCAGTTTTGGCAAGCACTGTGTCATTGATGTAACCATTAATATATTTTCTCCTGCACCTGTAACAGGCTCCTTTTCTTACAGGACCTTTAAAAGCATCGACAGTGCTTCTCTTGTTGACATCTTGTCTTGCCACGACTGGACAGACACAAACTTAATTGAAGCCGATTTGGAGAGTGCTTTAAATATACTCAATGAAAATCTAAATACAGCAATTAACGAATTAGCGCCTTTAAAAACAGTATGTCAAAAGAAAAAATATGCTCCCTGGTTTGGTCCTGAGTTGAGGCAGCTCCTCGACAAGCGTAATGCTATGCACAGTCGCTATAAGCGTACTGGGCGTGCGGAGCTGCTCGGCGAGTTTCTTCGGCTCACCAATGAGGTCGACGTTCGCATTGAACAACAGCGTACATCCTTCTTGCACAAACATCTGTCAAACGCTCTTGATGATAATAGGAATATTTGGAAGAAGATGCGGAATCTCGGCCTCCTACCCAAGAGTGCTGAAGAGGAGTTGCATGGTTTTAAGCCGGAGGAACTGAACGCTCACTTCGCGGGGATATCCATCTCTCCACTTGAAAATATCGAAGAAGCAAAGGACATTATCTGGTCTGCAAGCGATGACGGCTTCTCATTCAGACCAGTAAATTTATGCGAAGTTGTCCTTGCTATATCACACTTTTCCTCGCAAGCAAGAGGAGTTGATGGGGTTCCCCAAGAGGTGATCGTGAAAGCACTCCCGGCTATCGGAGAGTTCATTGTAAGTGTCTTCAACACCTCTTTTGCAAGAGGAATTTTCCCGAGCATCTGGAAGCAGGCACGAGTAATTGCTCTAAAGAAAAATGCTTCTCCATCCAATCCGGCTGATTTTCGCTCGCCCCATATCGTTGCTCTGCTTCCTGTCCAAGGTGCTTGAGAAGATTGCTCATGGACAAATCATGGAGTATTTAAACAAAAATAACTTACTTGATCCCCTCCAAACCGGTTTCAGAAAACATCACAGCACACAAACGGCACTTATTAAACTTACTGATGACGTACGCATGGCCATCGACAGAAGAGAGGTAACACTCTTACTACTCTTTGACTTCAGCAAGGCGTTTGACACCATATCGCCTACTAAACTACTTCGCAAGCTGAAAGAGCTGGGGTTCGCACGGTCAGCGCTCCTGTGGGTAAAATCTTATTTACAGGGTCGCTCCCAAATGGTAACCTCGAGCAAAAATGGAAACTTCGATTGGTTGGAAACAAACTTAGGAGTACCTCAGGGGTCTGTCCTGGGTCCCTTGCTCTTTAGCCTCTACGTCAATGACTTACATAAGATACTAAATGGACAGACGACGAAGTACATCTTCTATGCAGACGATCTCCAGATATATCTTCACATAGCCAAAGATAAAATTCTGGAAGGTATTGATCAACTTGCTGTTGGGGCGCGACGGGTTGCTGACTGGACGGGGGGCTTCGGCCTGCATCTTAACGCTAGCAAAATGAAGGCTATTGTATTTGGATCCAGAAAAAATGTCAATGACATTGAGTTAAGAAACTTGGCTGGCGTTGAGGTTCAGGACGGCATCTTCGTCCCTTTTAGTGACACAGTCGTGAATCTTGGTGTTACATTGGATAGCAAACTCTCTTGGAAGCCGCACATTGATGTATTAACTAAAAAAGTTAATAAAGCCCTGTATAGTTTGCGGTTTATCAGGGCGTGTACCACTGAGACGCTTCGCAGGCGGTTGGTTGAATCACTTATCCAGCCGCACATTGACTACTGCACGGTGGTATACTTAGACGCTACGGACGAACAACGTATACGAATACAGCGACTTAGCAATTCGTGTGTGAGATATATTTTTAGGGTGAAGAGAGATGAACACATCACCCCCTACCGGAAACGTCTGGACTGGCTTCGTACTGACTCGCGCAGGCAGTACTTCCAAGCCATATTATTATATAAGATAACCAGGTTACATGAACCTTCATACCTCGCGTCCTTTTCACCGAGAAGAAGCCCAGACTGTCCGGTAGGAAGGACACGCCTGAACTACAAATTCCCAAGGTGAGCACCTCGACAGGTTTCAATGCCTTCCAAGTTCAAGGTGCCCAGTTTTGGAACAGGCTCCCTCCTTCCCTACGTCACCTTCCATCCTTATCATGCTTTAAGAGAGCGGTGCGCCGACATCTTCTCGAGCTCGATGCCTAGCCCTCCTATCTGGCGGTGGAGGCGTCAGCACATTTGAGAACAATTCCATCATTGTACACCAACGATGTTTTCTAATTTATTCTATGTTATTTTGTACTTCGTTATTTTGTAATTCGTTTTAATGGAGTTTGACACTGGCACTTTGCAATCAAAATGTGATATTTTAACCGACTGTGTACGCTATTCATTCGTACTGCAATTACTAGTTTAAAAACCTTTCTGTGCTGGTCTACTAAACTATCCCTTTTTTGCGTGGAACTTTCGTCCCCCGGCTAATTGTGTTTAAGGGGGCTAGACACCTTTTTTCTCTGAAATAAGAAGTCACATTTTAATACATAAATGTAAACTAATTATTTCATACTTATTACATATAAAAGTGGGTATATTTACCTTACCTTAAAACTTTCTCCGATGGGCCTTTTATATGGTCCAGAACCATAGTCATCGATGAAACAAGTTTTTTCACTAACCGTCAGCTTTGAAATTTTCTTGTTGATGGATTGACTCCAGATTTGAACTAAATTACTCCTGAATAGTATAATTCTCATATGAGTGTAGGAATTTAGGATTAAATGTCGGAAAAAATTTTTACATCAGAAAAATTATGAAAAAATATAAAAAATTTTAAAAAATTAAAAAAAAACCTCTTGAAAAACAGCACAATTTTTTTTTCTCATTAGATCAAAAATCTCTACACTCATATGAGAATTATACTATTCAGGAGTAATTTAGTTCAAATCTGGAGTCAATCCATCCACAGGAAAATTTCAAAGCTTACGGTTAGTGAAAAAACTTCTTTCATCGATGACTATGGTTCTGGACCATATAAAAGGCCCATCGGAGAAAATTTTAAGGTAAGGTAAATATACCGACTTTTATATGTAAAAAGTATGAAATAATTAGTTTACATTTATGTATTAAAATGTAACTTCTTATTTCAGAGAAAAAAGGTGTCTAGCCCCCTTAAACACAATTAGCCGGGGGACGAAAGTTCCACGCAAAAAAGGGATAGTTTAGTAGACCAGCACAGAAAGCAAAGACGATTATTGATAAAATTCGTCAATCCATATAGCAGAGGGACGCGAGCTCCACACAAAAAAGGATGTTAGACAGTCATCGACAGTAAGAGAGTCAATTACTAAAAAATAAAATCTCATAATACCTAAGGAGCCAGAAGACACGAGGTCCAGGCAAAAAATGCAATCACATTAAAAAAAATTTTTATCTAAGTAGCCGGGGGACACAAGTTAAACTCAACAAAAGACTGTCACGCAAACGTGCGACAGAATGCAAACCGATTCTTTAAAAAGTCCTAAAACTAAAAGGCCGGGGGACAAGAGGTCCAGATGAAAAAGGAGTCATGCAGACGTGTAACAGAACGAGAGGTGATTATTAAAAAAAAATTTTGAACCTAAGTAGCCGGGGGACGCGAGGTCAAGGCAAAGAAGGGAGCCACACCAACTTGCCACAGAAAGCCAGTCGATTATTTAAAAAAGTCTTAAACCTATGAAGCCGGGGGAAAGGTGGTCCAGGTAAAAAAGGATTCACGCCGGCGTGTCAGAGAACAACAGGTGATTATTAAAAAAAATTTGAACCTAAGTAGCCGGGGTACACGGGTAAAACTCAACAAAAGACAGTCACGCAAACGTGCGACCGAATGCAAACCGATTCTTTAAAAAAGGCTTAAAACTAAGAAGTCGGGGGACAGGGGGTCCAGGTGAAAAAGGAGTCATGCAGACGTGTGATAGAACGAGAGGTGATTATTAAAAAAAAATTTTGAATCTAAGTAGCCGGGGGATGCGAGGTCAAGGCAAAGAAGGGAGCCACACAGACGTGCGAACGTAAGCGGGCCAATTACTCAAAAAAAAGTCTTATACTACCTGCGTAGCCGGGGGACACGAGGTCCGAGCAAAAAATGGAGTCATACCAACGTGCCACAGAAAGCCAGTCGATTATTTAAAAAAGTCTTAAACCTATGACGTCGGGGAAAAGGTGGTCCAGTAAAAAAGGAGTCACGCAGGCTTGTGACAGTACGAGGTGATTATTAAAAAAAAGTTTTAAACCGAAGTAGCAGGGGGACACGAGTTAAACTCAAGAAAAGACAGTCACGCAAACGTGCGACAGAAAGCAAACCAATTGTTTAAAAAAGTCTTAAAACTAAGAAGCCGTGGGGCAGGACTTCCAGGTCAAAAAGGAGTCATGCAGACGTGTGACAGAACGAGCGGTGATTATTCAAAAAAAATTTTGAACCTAACTAGCCGGGGGTCGCGAGGTTAAGGCAAAGAAGGGAGCCACACAGACGTGCGAACGTAAGCGAATCCATTACTCAAAAAATTCTTATACTTCCTAAGTAGTCGGGGGACACGAGATCCATGCAAAAATGGAGTCACACCAACGTGCCACAGAAAGCCAGTCAATTATTTAAAAGAGTTTTAAACCTAAGAAGCAGGGAGAAAGGTGGTCCAGGTAAAAAAGGAGTCACGCAGGCGTGTGACAGAACAAGAGGTGATTATTAAAAAAAAAATTAGAACTTAAGTAGCCGGCGGACACGAGTAAAACTCAACAGAAGACAGTCACACAAACATGCGACAGAATTCACACCGATTCTTTAAAAAGTTCTAAAATTAAAAGGCCGGGGGATGCGGGCTCTAAACAAAAAATGAAGTCATGCATAACTGCGATAGTAATCGAGTAGGTTATTAATAATAGTCTTAAACCTATCGAGCCAAGAGACATGAGTTAATTACATTAAAAGGAGTCACACTTAAGTGCGATAATAAGCGAGCCCAAGATAGAACAGTCACGCACGTGCAACAGAAGGCAAACCGATTCTTTAAAAAGTCCTAAAACTAAAAGGCCGGGGGACGCGGGCTCCTAACAATAAACCGCTGCCAATTCATTGGCAAGATGCTTCCTCAAACTAATTTATCGATTCCATTTTTTAAATTTAAAAAACAAAAGTAAATTTTTCACAGCAAAACTTTATTAATAAATAAAACTGTTTTATTTGTTGTTCTTTGTTCTTTGTTAAACAATTTGACTTAATACAAAAAACATTTTTTTTGTTTCTTCATTTACGTATCCTATACAAACAATTAATTATTGTTATAAAAATTTTAAAGAAATACATTAGTTTGAGAAAGAAAATTATGGATTGGCAATAAATAATAAATATTTGTTTTGAAACAGGTATTTATATAACTACTATCCTGCTCGACTTAGTGGTTTAAAGTTAATACATCATTGTAACAATCATACAAATATAATAACTAAGTTATACTTCTTAACAAAAGTCAATGAATCGTTTTGAAATTTAACAGAGAGGTAGTTTTTATATTTTATTAGGCACGACCGCTACTCGGGAGAGCCATATAATTTCACCAGAGCGAAAATTGTAAGAATTCAAATACTGAAAAATTAATGTGTAAAAACCATGTTCCATTCAGAGCGAGTGCGTTTTAAGCGTTTTCTGAGATGTATGTATGTCTGTACGTCCGTCTGTACGTCCGTCTGTACTCGGGATTGTGGAAAAATACTCCTCTAATTATACCTAACTGCTGGTTCTATATTGAGATAGGTCGATAAAAAATTTTTCAAATGCGAGCACAAAGAAATATCCCAAAAAATCGATTTTTAAGCTTAATGTCTAGAAAAATTAATTTTAAGCTAATATGTACAGGTCTATCTGCTAAAACTAATTAAAATACAGCTTTTTTATGTTGAACACTTTTTTGTACGAGCAATATTTGCCAAGATAACTGCGAAAAACGGCCAAAAATGGTCAAAAATGAATGATTTTCGGCTATAACTTCTCAGGATTTGATTTTACACAAACATGTTTAATACAAAAGTTGTAGATAATATTAAAATAAAACTTTTTCCTATTTAAAATTTTTTTGTAAAATCAACTCCTGACGAGCTAGACTTATAAAAACGATTTTAAACGCCAAAATACACATAAAATGAACGATTTTGGGCTATAACTTGGCAGGATTTGATTTTTCACAAACATCTTTAATACAAAAGTTGTAGACAATATTAAAATAAAACTTTTTCCCATTTAAAATTTTTGTGTAAAACCAATTCCTGACGAATTAGACTTATAAAAACGATTTTAAACGTCAAAACATACATAAAATGGACGATTTTCGGCTAAAACTTGACAGGATTTGATTTTACACAAACATGTTCAATACAAAAGTTCTACATAATATTTAATCAAAACTTTTTCCCATTTAACATTTTCATATAAAATGGGTTCCTGACCGCTTAGACCTATAAAAACGATTTTTAATGCCTAAATACACATGAAATAGTCGATTTTCGTTTATCATACAAGAATTTGACTTTCAATAAAACTGTTAAATACAAAGCATGTAGATATAGTTTAACCAAAACTTATTTCCAATTCACATTTTTATGTACAATAATTACTGGATCATCTAAACGTATAAACATGATTTTTAATACTCCAATACACGTATAGTGAATTTTCGCTTATTATTTCACAGAATTAGATTTATACAGAAGTATTCGATAGAATAGCTCTAAATAAGATGGAAAAAATCGACATAACATTCCAAAGATCATATAATTACAAAAACATAATAATAAGATACAAAATTACATTTGATTACAATATTCAATAGGATAAACACGTTGGAAGAATAATTAAAGAAACAAAATATCTATTTCCCTGTTTTCTACAAAAAGATTTTTAATAACAAATTTAAAAAATATGATATAAGATTACCCAGCTTAACCTACTATGTTCCCAGGACCTAAGCGATTGAACTAAAAGAATCAAAATTGTGTAATATTATATAAATACATGTTAAAGGAATATCATATGTACAAAAAAAACTTTTGTGTAATGTATGAGTTATAAATGTTGTAATATGGTAAATTTCAATGCATAAAGAATGCAATGTTCTAGCTGACTCAGTCTTACAGCATGTAGAAAACTATTAAATAGGCAAGTCTCACTGGGTAGAAGTCTGCGAAATACATAATGATGTATTTTAATACAACAGATACCCTGAAGCGAGTTCTTACACCCTGACTAAACTTAGAAATTAAATAGACGAGCTAATATTACCAGGGACAACTACCTACCCTTATCGCATTTAACAACACACACAGCACTTATATAATATTTCCCAGTTCCTATTACCTATCCTCTCACACTTCAAAGCACTAACACTCGAAGATCACTTAGAGCTCCAGAAGTTGCAAAATAGGGCTAGACGGTCTAGGCTGGCACTACTCCATGGATGCCAGTCTGATGAGAATCATCTAACAGCGATCCACTGTGTCAGTAACCACACCACCTAGGAGGAAAGTACTGACAGAGACCGTCAATTGTGTTTCAATGTCAGGGAATGCCTCAGCCTATGGATCAGCAAAGCGCATGAACAGCAGATCAGTTCCTATTCTGGGGGACAAGCGAGGAGAGTTGAGCACCTAAAAACCACATATGACTAATAAATAGATGGCTCAAAAAAACATACCATACAAAAGAAAAGTCTGCAGCAATGGCTGTTGTTCACTCACTGTACCAGCTTCCTGTAACAACTAGAGGGGAAGAACTGGTGGAGACCTTAAATCGTTGTTTCACTGAAGACGCTGAAGACACAAGCAGCAGCTTAACTGTAACATAGTCACTAGTGTAAGAGTCAAACAAGGAAAGTTGAGTACCTAAAAACCACGTATAATTACTAAATAGATGACTCAGACAACATTTACACATCCAAGAAACAGTCTGCAGCAGTGCCCGTCGTTTACACTACTCTCGCTGCCACAGATACCTGCAACAAGCGAAAGTACCATCAGCTCACCCATCAGAGAGGTTAGGAACGAGAAAATGCTTACTAAATCTGCTCTCGTCACTGACACACTGCCTTCCCATCTCCGACGAATCATCGACAATCGACGAACACGATGAAAGGGCGAACATGATTCACCAGGGCGGCATACTACAGCAGCCACAGTCATCGCTGGGGACGCCGGGAGCCAGACGATTCGATTGTTGACAACACACACCATGGACACATGTACGCCACGGCTGACGGCATGCCGCACTACTCAGGGTGAGCTCACATGAGACGGAATGATGCCGGCGGAACGCATCATTCACGGCTTAAGCCCGTGAGTGCGAGAGAGAGAGGTCGGCGGAGCGTTCTGCCGCGAATGTCTCTCTCGCACTCACGTGTTTAAATACGTTCCGCCGGAATCACTCCGTCTCATGTGAGCTCACCCTCAGCAGTAGCAGAAAGCACGCGCGATCATATATATAGATATATCTTATACCTCGCGGTCGCACGAGTCGCATGTGTTTTTCCGCTGTTCTTGGTGTGCGAACGCAGCCTAGCCGAAGCATGGTAGTATACATAGGTCCGAGAAGTGAGTACGACCGTGAGCCGAGGTACCTAGCCTAGCCGTTACGACTGCTGCAGTATAAGTATTCATGCACGCAGGTCGCAGGGCTAAGCCAGATTGCCGTTGCCGAATGAGTCAGTATTGAGCATTCTCCTTCTGTTTTTCTCCTTTTCGCGGTATTAGTGTATATATATGCATATGTGCGCAAGTATTTTTTTGTAATTGAGATTGTATAGGTATATGTAGTTAGGTTTTTTATTATTATTATATATTTATTTTTTTTTTTATTATAAATATCGGAAGTGTTGTAATTTTCGCTTTTATAAAAATACAAGGTTCTCCTGAGTATTGCGGTCGTGCCTATTATGTAAAAACGAAGTTTTTACATTGGGAGGGGGCGAGCGACGAGCGAAGCGAGGAGCAGGTGTGTGTGGGGGCGGGGGGGATGGCGTGCCGAAGGCATGCTGGGGGGCGCAGCCCTCCTAGTTTTATATTTTTATGAAATATTTTTATGAAATTTTTACGAAATTCATATTTTGAAAGTCAATTTTTATCGTTGCCCTAGTACACGTTGCCACGGGAGTCAATCTGAAATGACTTTCTCCGGGATATGCCCTATAGTACACAATAATTATTTTTGCTTCCTCCCAGAGGAAGCTTTGTGATAGTAAATTTTTGAGTTGTTGTAAAAACAGGTTATAATTGTGTTCCGAGGTGTTAGGAATCAAAATACATGGTTTTTGAAAAATGTCTGTATGGATGTGTGTGTGTGTGTGTGTGTGTGTGTGTATGTGTGTGTGCGTGTGTGTGGGCGTGTGTGTGTGTGTGTGTATGTGTGTGTGTGTGTGTGTGCGTGTGTGTGGGCGTGTGTGTGTGTGTGTGTGTGTGTGTGTGCGTGTGTGCGTGTGTGTGTGTGTGGGCGTGTGTGTGTGTGTGTCTGTGTGTGTGTGTGTGTATGTGTGTGTATATACGCCTGGATCTCAGCTTCTACTCGTTCGTTTTTTACCGGACAGGTCTCATTTTTTTTGTTATTTTTTTTGCATGATCGCGGGTCAAAAATCCGTTTTTTGATTGGGGCTATCAGTTTTTGTTTTTTTTCAAATTTTTGATTTTCTAAAAACTGTTTTTTGATTTTTTTAAATGATAGGATCGAGTTATTCGAATCTGATGGGTAGCGTTCGAAAGAGAATTAAAATACCTATATTTTCTAAAAAAAAAAAAAGTTTCTAGCTATCACGGTTCTTTTGTCATTAACAAAAACGTGTTTTTTTATTTAGAAGCTTGTAACTCATAAACTTAATGGTCAATTTTTTTGAGAAAAATCGTGATAATACAGAATATAAATAGCTATAATCTGTTAAAATTTGAATACATTCTGTAGGCTAGATTTTGAGTAAAAAATTGAAAAATGAAAAAAATGAGCTTTGTATGTCCAACGATTGCAAGAGTAAAATTGACTTAATCGACTCAAAATTCCTTGTAGAGGCAGATTTTTTATAGTTCTCGGTCGAGTTCTTTGGGCAAAATGATTGGTCCATAAATTTCAGAGATATTTGAGGTTAAAATTTTGTTAACCTTTTTATCAAATAGCAATTTCTCGAGAACGGCTGTATGTATCTGAATGGGATGGATAGCATTCGGAAGAGAATTAAAAGACCTATATTTTCTAAAAAAAGAAGTTTCTAGCTATCAGGATTCTTTTGTTATTAACTAAAACGTAAACATTGAAAAATGAAAAAAATGAAATTTGCATGTCCAACGATTATGGGAGTAAAATTGACTTAATCGCTTCAAAATTCTTTGTAGAGGTATATTTATAAATTTTTTTATTAAAAATTAATTAAAGGAATCAACATTAAGGTTGAGGAAGCTACGGGACAATGAATTGGCAGAGGTTTTTTGTTTGGAGCCCGCGTCCGCGTCCTTTTACTTTTAGGACATTTTAAAAAATCGGTTTGCCTTCTGTTGCACGTGCATGACTGTTCTTTCTTGGGTTTAACCCGTGTCCCCCGGCTACTTCGGTTTGAAACTTTTTTTTAATAATCACATCTTGTTCTGTCACACGCCTGCGTAACTCCTTTTTTACCTGGATTACCTTTCCCCCCGGCTTCTAGGATTAAGACTTTTTTAAATAATCGGCTGGCTTTCTGTGGCACGATGGTGTGACTCCATTTTTGGATGGATCTTGTGTCGCCCGGCTACTTAGGTAGTATAAGACTTTTTTTGAGTAATTGACTCGCTTACATTCGCACAACTGTGTGGCTTCCTTCGTTGCCTTGACCTCGCGTCCCCCGGCTACTTAGGCTCCAAATTTTTTTTAATAATCGCCTCTCATTCTGTCACACATCTGCGTGACTCCTTTTTCACCTGGACCGCCTGTCCTCCGGCTTCTTAGTTTTAAGACCTTTTTACAGAATCGGTTAGCTTTCTGCCGCACGTTTGCGTGACTGTCTTTTCTTGAGTTTAACTCGTGTCCCTTGCCTACTTCGATTTAAAACTTTTATTTATTAATCACCTCCCGTTCTGTCACACGTCTGCAAGGCTCCCTTATTTGCCTTGACCTCGCGGCCCCAGGCTACTTCGGTTTAAGACTTTTTTAAATAATCGACTCGCTTATTATCGCACTTAAGTGTCACTCCCTTTTATTATGTTTAACTCACGTCTTCCGGTTCGTTCGGTTTAAGTCTATTATTAATAACCTACTCGCTTACTATCGCAGTTTTTTCTGTTTGGAGCCCGCGTCCCCTGGCCTTTTAGTTTTAGGAATTTTTAAAGAATCGGTTTGCTTTCTGTTGAACGTGCGTGACTGCTCCTTCTTGGATTTAACCCGCGTCCCCGGCTACTTAGGTTCAACATTTTTTTTTTAATAATCATCTCTCGTTCTGTCACACGTCTGCATGACTCCATTTTCACCCGGACCCCCTGTCCCCCGGCTTCTTAGTTTTAAGACTTTTTAAAGAAGCGGTTTGCATTCTGTCGTACGTTTGCGTGTCTGTCTTTTGTTGAGTTTAACTCGTGTTCCCCGGCTACTATGGTTTAAATTTTTTTTCTAATAATCACCACTCGTACTGTCACTCGTCTGCATGACTCCTTTTTTACCTGGATCACATTTCCCCCGGCTTCATAGGTTTAAAACTTTTTTAAATAATCGACTGGCTTTCTGTGGCACGTTGGTGTAACTACATTTTTTGCCTACCCTCGTGTCCCCCGGCTACTTTAAGGTGACTGCACCGGTGAAGGAACGAATAAGGAAATTGTAACTTTGGTTATTTAATTAAGTGGTTTAAAAATGGATTAAAAGTAAAACCCTTTTGAAATTTATATTCTAAAATGTTCAAACTTTACGTCGGTGAGTAAATTTTGAATAAAGAATCAAAGTAAAAATTTTATTTAATGAAAATCTGTAAATATCTCCTAAACCCCAGTAAAGGAACACGCAATCTTGGTATCGAAATACGTTTCACCAGTAAAGGAATACAGAGCCAGTGAAGGAACACTTAATAGCGGCATTTTATGATTCTATTCTTAACAAGATAATTTCTTTTATGCCGAATCTTTATATAAAATGAGTTAAAAATGTTCAAGGATTCGAAAATTATCGTCATGTTAGATAAACAATACATAGAAAGCTTGATATTTTCATTATATATAAAGAAAATGTTCGTTAACTGGTGACTGTTCCAATACTGGTGTAGTCACCGTATAAGACTTTTTTTTGAGTAATCACCTCTATTACTGTCACAAGTCTGCGTGGCTCCCTTCTTTGCCTTGACCTCGCGTCCCCCGGCTACTTCGGTTTAAAACTTTTTTTAATAATGGGCTAGTTTATTATCGCACTTAAGTGTGACTCCCTTTTATTGTGATTAACTCATGTCTCTTGGCTCGCTAGGTTTAAGACTATTATTAATAACCTTCTCGCTTACTATCGCAATTATACATGACTCTGTTACGTCCGGAGACGTATTCGCATTTTAAAGAAAAAGCATAATTAGTATCAGATATTTTCTGACACATAAAAGCGAGAATGCAACTTAATACTACACAGCGTTCTGCTTATGCGACCTTGTGACGTA
Source organism: Torymus aiolomorphi (assembly GCA_036365515.1). Lineage (NCBI taxonomy): Eukaryota > Metazoa > Arthropoda > Insecta > Hymenoptera > Torymidae > Torymus > Torymus aiolomorphi. The sequence continues at coordinate 213,476,818 of CM070874.1, forward strand.
TAGAGTCACCCACTCAGAAAGACAACGGATGCAATTTTTAACATACAGTCGAGCTAGAATCCAAGCCACCGAACTCCGCGGCAGTCGAAAGGCCACACTTTGCAATGCTCAGCATTTCGCAAGTACGACGACCCAGAAAACTTGTAATACATAAGTTGTCAAAAGATGAATTCGATACGTCACCGGACTCATCTTTAGCCTAATTATTTTGTATTATAAAAGAAGTGATGTGTGTCACGCGAATCAGTCACAGCGTACAAGAAACCTGGCGAACTCCGTGTACCTCTACGACATCGAGAAGTTGAAACCGTAAGCCTTACACATCTAGTAAGCAGATTTTATAAGTTATTGAAATTGTAATCGTAAGCCTTACTCGTCTAGTAAGCAGATCGTATAAGTTATTTATAGTAAATTTATAAAAGCAAGTGTTATAGAAAAGAATTGTAATTGAAATTACAACGCATCGATCTACCAGAAGCCAGCAGATTGTATTGATAATAAATTATTGTATTTTATATAATAAACCTACATAAAACCAATTACTACTTATTTCCACTTATTTCCGGGCTTAACAGTGGTTCCGGTACGAATCGAACGTAAGTTCACTAGATTTATACGAAAAAATAAGACTGAAATGAGAGGAAACGAGTAGTATTTGAAAATTACTAAAAATATCACTACTAACTGCTTCCGAGCTTCTCGTTTTGCAGTAAGAATTTGAGAGGATCATTGTAGCATGATCGTTTAAACTTCTGAAGATGAACGTGTACGGCTCGTCCAGATTACTAACATATTAACAGATAAATAAAAAAAAAAAAAGGGAAAATAGACGATGTTATAGAAATAGGGAAAGAAGAAAGGATAACCCAAATACAAATAACGTAAACGAATATAAAAAAAAAAAAGATTTCACATAAAGATAAAATCAAAATAAATCAAAATATATAAGTAAATAGCATCACGCAAATATATTTAACAAACAAGAAATTTAAAATGAAAAATTCATATAGGGAAACATTAAGAAACAAATAATTAAATAATATCAGTAAAAACAAATAACGAAAATATTAGTGAAAAAAAAAAAATAAATAAACAATTGAATAAATAAATAAAAAGAAATTGAAATAAATAAAACAAATCCAACACGAAGGAGAAAAATGAAATAATAATACAAAATAATGATCATTGAATAGATAAATATTATACATAAACAAGAAATGAGAATATGAGAAATCAAATTACACGAAAAACATTAAGAATAGAGATATAGAATTGGCGAATAAGTAAATAAATTGCCAATGTCACATAAGAAGGATATAGAAAATCCAATAATAACAAGAAGTAAAACTACAGAAAATCCAATTTTAAAAGATAAAGTAAGTGAAAGGAACCGGGAATCAAGTAAAATATTCCAAAGAAGTTCTAAAATACTACGATCGCCTCCACGCACACGAAATATAAAACCATTAAACGAAGGAACAGGAACATCTGACAAAGAAATCACGACAAATTCGCAAAATTCAAACATTGACCTCATTGATTTTACACCACACACATACGCAAATGCATCACAAGACAAAAAAAATAATAATAAAACATTACTAGAAATACCGAGTATTGACATTCAATCAACCTCAAGAGTAGGAAATAAAAAAAAATCAGACAACAAACAACTGGGAAATCAAGACAATTTAACACAAAATCACTCTAAAAATTCTTTACTTTTACCTCAAACAAAATCGGATTTAGAGTCACCGACAGAATATTTTACGCCAACATTATTAAATCGTGATTCTGCATTTTTCGATAAAACAGTAGATACATCAGTAGATGAAATAGGTGACTACACGGATATAGACGGAATACTAAACGAACAAAGTCTTATTTTAGCTAAAACAGATCTACAGGAAAGAAGAGCAACAGAAACAGAAGTATTAAACCAAACAAATAATACTGTTGAATCGGAAATTAATAGAACCATAATAGAACCCGAAATAAATATGGCAAATCAACAACTCAAACTACCACTGAAAGAAATATTGGGATTGGTACCGACATTTGACGGAAAAAATATAACAGCAGAAGAATATATCGACAAACTCAAAGAAGCAAAAAACATTGTTAACGCGGCGGACGAACGAAATTTAGTACAAATTTTAAAAATGAAGTTACGTGGGGAAATACATAAAGCAATAAGAACAATAACAATCGGGAACATCGAAGAATTAATAACCGCTATAAGAACTATTTACCCTTGTACAGAAGACTTATACACATTATATGGTAAATTACGGAGAATGGTTCAAAAACCAATGAATCAGTATTAGAATACGGAAATAAAATTCGAATAATAAGCACAAATATAATAGAACTAAAAAAAATAGAGGACGGCGTTACGACAGAGCAATTACAAATATTTAAAACTCAACTAGAAGATGATGTATTAAACAGTTTTAAAAACGGTTTGAAACAAGAAATAAGAGTAGAACTAGGCGAACCGAATAGTACACATGCCGCTATGAAAAAAGCAATAGAGATAGAATTAAGACTCGAAAAACAAAAATTACTAAGAGAAGATAAAGCAAATATACTATTCAATACTGAGAAATTAAATATAAAAAAGGAAGCTAGAACATTTCATTGTCAAATTTGTAACGATAAATTTCATGAAGCAATGTTTTGCGTAAATGCAGGATACGTATATTGTAAAAATAAAGACCACTTATCATACTTTTGTAATACAGTAAAAGATAAAATGGATTAATTTGCAATTATTGTAGCTTAAGTGGACATTCAATAGATACATGTAGATTAAACGAAATGCAGGGAAACCATTGTCAATACTGCCAAAACATGGGACACACAGTAACACAATGCCCGATTATAAAAAAATATGAATTATGTTGGAAATGCAAGAAAAAAGGCCATGACCCAAATACGTGCGAAAAAAGTGCTAACGCCGAGAAGTGTTGCGAGCTCTGTGGTAACGTGAGCCACACAATGAAGAACTGCCCGTCGGCAGTATGTCAAAGGTGCAATAAACCCGGACATGTAATGAAATACTATCAGGTAACGAGGAAAATGATATGGTGCACAATCTGTGCTATAGAAGGTCACGAAACCTCGGATTGCCAAACAGCGGGAATTATGGCTATGCAAAGTAGACAACAAGCATTCGGAAATAGAATAAATTGTCAAATTTGTGAAGCAACAACACATACAGCAATGCATTGCCCAGATAGAAACACTGATTCACCAATAAATAATAATTATAAAATAAACAAATCAAATTATAATAATCCGGAAAACAGAAACAATTATCACACCAATAACAATTCACATGGATTCACAAATAAAACGCAACAACAATATTTTCATTCAAGAAACACGAATTTTAATCAACAAATAAACATGCAAAAAGGAAAAAAACTATATTGTGAATTTTGTAGAATCCCAGGACATTCTATAGAAAATTGTAGGAAATTACAAAAGGCAGAAACAGCACCAACTTGTGCCTATTGCAGGAAAAGGGGACATACGATCGAAAATTGTATGTTATTGAAACAAGTAGAAGGTAAATTAGAAAAATTCTGCAGCCTCTGCAAAAATTTTACTCACTTACTTGAAGAATGCTATAGGACACAGCAAAATACCTACGAACAGCGAAATTCGGGAAACGCTTAAATTCTTCTGAGAGCGAGTGGATCAGAAGAAAACAAAACGAAACACTCGACAATAAAACGAACATCAAAACAATCACATTAACAGATAAAACTACAAAAAACTTAGAGTTAGAAAATCAAGAAAATAAATTAACTATAAAAGACGTTGAAGTTGATACGTTAATCAAGAAGAACGAAGAAGAAAATCTGTTAGATACTCAAATGATCACAACACATGAAAATAATAAACTAACTTCATCAAAAATTACAATATACTTTCTAAGATTAGAAAATGCACTACAGTATATTGAAATAAAAAATCCTTACACCGCAAAATCATGCAAATTACTCGTAGATAGCGGGGCCCAGTTAAACATTATTAAGAAAAATCAAATACCACCATACATAATATTAGAAAATAAGAAAATTCAGCTATCAGGCATCACAGATAAGGCCATAGAAACATTGGGAGTAGTAAAAATGCTAATTAATGATTTGTTTATTGATTTTCATGTAGCTCCTGAAGAATTTTCTCTCCCTTACGATGGAATACTAGGTATTAAAATACTCTCGGAACAAAAGTTAAGACTAGATGAAGGTTATTTACAACTAAATAATAGTAAAATTGCATTGAAACCAAGATACACGATAAAAACAGGCTCTTTTAATACAATTACAAATAACCATAAATCCCAGAGAAATGAAATAAGACAAACATTTATTAAGGAAACGGAAAACATACCAATAGAACAACAAGCAAAATTAGAATTTGAAGAGGAAATGAAGCTAGAAAAACTAATGTTAAACAAACATTCGGGGAAATCTGAAGAAGTGACTTGCTCTGTATCCTATGAACCTGAATTAATTAACAAAAAAGAGATGAAAATAACTTCGGAAATAACATTTTATGAAGATATAACACAAATCTTAAATCACATCCCTGAACTTAACAAAGAGGAAATAGAACTACAGAGGAAAATTCTCGACGAAATATTACCCAAGGACAAAGCAGATGTACATTACGAAACAATTTCACAGAATAACAAAAATAATATCAAATCTTTAATAAATAATATTAATATAGCTCTTGAAAATAAAGATGAAATAATGGATTTTGAGGAAATCAAACCGACAGACTACAAACAATTTTTAACAATAATAAATAAGAATATTGAAGCTGATTTAGAAGAATATAAAAAAATTTATGGAAACGAGAAAGAATATAACTTTATCTCTTACGAAATAGATTATTTGCCTGACGGTTTTCAAATAACGGATGATTTGCAAATAGATGAAAATGAAATTTTAAACTTAGGATCAATAAATTTTATAGGAAAAAATGATCCAAATAAAAAATCAGACCGCGAGAAGAGTTACTCAAAAAAATCCGTTACGAAAAATTACCTGAAAATAATAAAATAATTATTAAAAATTTAGTAATGAAAAATAAAGGAATATTCTGGTTAGAGGGCAACAGTTTAGGATCATGTAACGTAGAACAACAAGAAATTAACTTAATAGATGATAAACCTGTATACGTAAAACAATTTCCTTTACCACATAAGCTAAAGGAAGTGGCTGTAGAAGAAACAAAAAAATTAATAAAAAATAATCTGGTAAGAAATTCAAAAAGTGCTTTCAACGCTCCAGCATGGATTGTAGAAAAAAAACAACTAGTAAACGGACAAAAACGATGGCGTTTAGTCATAGATTATCGTAAATTAAATGAAAAAACAATATCGGATCCTTACTTACTTCCAAATATTACAGAAATTTTTGATCAATTGGGAAAAACAAAATTTTATCATGTCATAGATTTAAAATCGGGGTTTCACCAAATTCCCATGAAACCAAAAGACACACATAAAACGGCCTTTAGTATACATCCATTAGAACGCTTTGAATTTCATGTTTTGCCTTTCGGATTAAAAAATTCGCCGCGTACATTTCAAAGAGTTCTGAATACAGTCTTAGGCGATTTAATAGGTAAAATATGCTTTGTCTTTATTGACGATATAATAATTTTTGGAAAGACTATAGACGAAACAAACGAAAGATTCAGTATAGTTACACAACAATTAAGAGAAGCTAATTTACAATTAGAACCGGAAAAATGCGAATTTTTAAAAAAAGAAGTATGTTATTTAGGACATATTATAAGCGAATATGGCATAAAACCAGATCCAAAAAAGGTAGAAGCAGTAAATAAATTTCCAATACCTAAAAACATTAGAAATATTAGAGAATTTTTAGGACTTTCGAATTACTACAGAAGACATATAAAAAACTATGCAAAGATAACAAAACCTTTAAATATATTACTAGAAAAACACGTAAAATTTCATTGGGAAAAAGATCAACAAATAGCCTTTGATGAAATTAAATATTTACTATGTACAGCACCAGTTTTGGCATATCCACATTTCGACGAACCATTTATTATTACATCAGATGCTTCAAACTTTGCTTTAGGTGCAATTTTATCACAAGGAATAATAGGTAAAGACCCAGCAATTGCTTATGCATCAAGAAGCTTACCTAAAGCTGAAATTAAATATCATACCTACGAAAAAGAAGCATTAGCTATGATGTTTGCAGTAAAAACATTTAAAAATTACATATATGGAACGAAATTTACAATCGTCACAGATCACAAACCTTTATTGTGGTCAACAACGCTAGAGTTCAAAAATGGAGATTAAAACTATCTGATTATGATTTTGATATCGTGTATAAACCAGGGAAACAAAATGCTAACGCAGACGCACTGTCCCGAAATCCCATAGAAGTTTTCGTAATTACAAGAGCACAAAAAAGAAACAAATTAAATACTAACATAGGATCACCAAACGAAACTGATAAAACAAGCGAAACGAATAAAGTTCAGTCAAAAACTCAACAAAAAGGGGGAAGATCAAGGAAAACTACAGCTGGTACACAAAAACAGAAAAAACAAGATAAAAATAGCAAAAACAACAACGGCACAACAACGCAAACGCAACAAAACATAATATATTCAAAAAACGCAATACAACTTAGAAACGACAACATTGTGCATCTTATATCACATGAACACCAAACATTAGACGAGAATACTAACTTATTAATCAAAAATAAAAACTTAAAAATAAATACAAACTTAAAAAAGGGCAAAATAGATATAATTAATATTGAAAATAAGAAAATATTTATTCTATGTCTCGATACATCAGCAACATCGAAAATAGTTAAAGAAAACTTAATAAAATTAATACAAAAATTAAAAGAAATTTTGAACACACAGAAGATATTCATTTTTAGCATATCAAGGAATATTGAAATTTTAAACATAAGTTGGGAAGAAATAGAAGAAGTATTGAAGGACAATTTTCAAAACACAAAAATTAAAGTAATAATATGTCTGAATAATATAGATTACGTAAATGTAAACGATAGAAATAGAATTTTTGATACTTATCACTCCTCTACAATAGGGGGGCATTCAGGCATAAACAGAACTTACAATCGTATAAAAGAAAAATATTTTTGGGAAAATTTGAAATCAGACATCCAGAACAGAGTAAATAAATGCGAAATTTGCCAAAGAAATAAACTAAAACGTAAAAGAACTAAACAACCAATGATTATCACAGACACACCAGCAAAAACTTTTGATAAAATCGCTATGGATATCGTAGGTCCATTTAACACTACTAAAAATAGTAATAAATATATTTTATCTGTACAAGATCAATTATCTAAATTTGTAATTTTATCATGCTTAAGGGGATGCCTTACTCGTACTATTACCGACCGAGCAATTCACACAGTTTCAAGCTGATTAAAAATAAAATACGTCGAATCACAAAAAATCAAGAGAACACACTTCTGTGTTTTTTAACGTTCTATCATCCAGTCAAAGTTTGGAGTCGAAATATCAAGCCGTTTTTTCAAAAACTTTGAACGAAATTAAATTTCGTTTGTTCAAAGTTTTTGCAGAAATGACTTGATATTTCGACTCCAAACTTTGACTGAATGATAGAACGTTAAAAAACACAGAAGAGTGTTCTCTTGATTTTTTGTGATTCGACGTATTTTATTTTTAATCAGCTTGAAACTGTGTGAATTGCTCGGTCGGTAATGGTAGGACTATGGCACCCCGTTAAAAGATCAAACGGCGGAATCAGTATCAAACGCTTTTATAAAAAATTTTATATGTCACCAAAAATAGTACTAACCGATAGAGGAGCAAATTTCACAAGTAATCTTATTAAACAAATAGCTAAAAGATTCAAATTAAAAAAATTTGAAACAACAGCATTTTCGCCACAAGCAAATGGATCCTTAGAAAGGGCACACCACCCACTATGCGAATATCTAAAAAATTTTTCAACAAAAAAATACGAATGGGACGAATTAATAGAATTTGCACAACTTCATTATAATACAAGCGTACATAGTAGTCATAAATTTACACCATACGAACTTCTTTTTGCTTATCCTGCAAGTTCCATCTAGTGAACCAATTAAAAGATCGGAATTATTACCGACCTATAACGGGTATTTAGAAAAATTAATAAAAAACATTACTACAACTATTGAGTTAGCTAGAAATAACTTAATAATTTCAAAACAAAAATCAAAAACTCATTATGACAAACTTATAAACCCGATACAACTTAAAAAAGAAGACAAGGTATGGCTCTTAAAAGAACCAAAACCGGGAAAACTTGAACAAAATCATTATCAAGGTCCGTTTGACATAATAAAAATAAATGCAAATAACAATATTACTATAAACTAAAACGGAAAAGCAAAAACAGTTCATTCGAACAAATTAAGTCTTGTAAAATAATAAAAATAATAACATAATTTTCTGTTATAGGACATGATGGAGTTACTAAAAATTTTTTGAATATATAATTTACTACAACCAAACCAAGCAATAATTGGATTCGATTGCGGTTCTACTGACCCAACAGTAACAACGTACTCTCTCGTAGACAACGGAGACTGTAATTTTCACGAGGAAGATTTAGTAATAACAAATACGACCATACAATTACTACAATTAGCGGAATTCAAAACAAATCACGTAATGCAATGCAAAATAGAAATAAGACGAACAATATATCACTGCGGAATGTTCAGCCACTTAGGTCCAGTTGAAAACGGCCTACAGGAATATTTATACGACATTAGTGCTGAATAATGTAAATTTCTACACAATACAGGAATATTTAAATATGACAACTTTCACACAATAGCAAATATTAAAATAAACGAAACCAAAACAGTAGGAATAGACCTCGCAGGAAAAATCGAAGGGAAATCTTGTTCGGGAGGTACCTACGCGGATGATTATGGAAGTTGGGATAATGTTCTTGTTCAAGGACTCATAAAAATTACACTTACGGAAGAATACGCAAAGGTAAATTTAAATAATAATAAATTACATTTAAATTCAGGAACGACATGCAAATTCTCAGACGAGCATTGCATAGACATTCAAGCCGGTTACACATTTTGGTCGCATTTTCCAAACGAAAACTGTTTTGATAACAAATATGATGTTCTATTTAAGGGCACCGTAACAAAAACATTATCACCAAACCAGGAAATAATGTATACAATAAATACTTACGATATATCTTTTTCTTTAAATGCTGTAGAAAGTATTAAGTTTTGCGACAGAATTATAACAAAAACGGAACACCTAAATTATTTATTTACGAAAAAACCAACGTAAATGTACTATTCGATAACGATGTGAGTCACCAGCGAGATTTAATCAACATAGATATTTTTGCGTATACAAATGCGAAATTTGTTCATGTAGAAAAACATTTTCGGGCGCAATTTAAAAGCTTATATTTAAACATTTTAACAAAAATATGTGAATTAGAAAGAAAGGAAATTCTAAATTCCTTATCCTTAGCCTCCCATTCCCCAGATGAATTTGCATACAATGTAATGCAAAAACCAGGATACCTTGCACGACTCGCAGGGGAAGCAATACATGTAATAAAATGCACCCCTATCAACGTAAAAATCAAGCATACAATAGAATGTTACGAAGAACTTCCTGTTACAGCTAGAAATACTACTTGGTTTCTTACACCAAAAACTCATATTTTAATAAGAACAGGAACTCAAATCGACTGTGATACAATAATTCCACCGTACTACAAAATAGATAATAACTGGATAAGTCTAACACCCACACCTAGAAAGGTTGAAAAAAACATAACCACCTTTAAACCAAAAATAATCAAAAATTGGACCCCAGAAAAATTAACCTCACTAGCAACTAGTGGGATATATACACAACAAGACTTGGAACATTTCCAGGAAAGACTACTTTACCCGATGGAAAAAAAATCTATAATAAACACAATAACAAAGTTTACACGAAGCGAAAATTCTGCAAAAGATGACATCATGAGTAATCTTCTCACAGAAAGAACATTAACTAACATTGCTGAAAATACTTGGAAAAAACTACTAGAGAAATGCAAAGAATATGGAACATATAGTTCCGGAATTATAATGACTCTAATCCTACTTCAGTTAATAAAAATGTTAGTAGATACAGTAATACGAGGTTACACATTACAAAAACTATATGGATGTTCCAAACACCTTTTTGGGGCAATGTTTACCTCCATAATGCATCTACTAGTAGTTTTGAACAAACTTAATGAGACAAGAGAAAAAAATAAAAGCAACGGCGAGTTAGAAGAAATAATAGTCAGCAAACCGACAATCTCTAGGCCAATCCAAAGAAAAATCAGTACTAAAAAACACGAGGAATTCGAATTACAAGAATTAAAAATACAAAGACCATTTAATCTGAGACCCCTACCACCCCTTCCTAAATCACTCCCTAACTCAACGAACGATATCCAACCAACATCCATACAAAAAACTGAAGTAAAAATCTTTTCATTCTAATTCACAATAAATTACTTTAGTTAAAAATAACGCCCGAAGTTAAAGAAATGTCCGAAAATGTTAAATAAAAATTGAATAAAATAATAAATAATTGTAAGCAGGGAGGAAAGTGAATGATCACTCGAATCATTCCCTATATATTTCTCATCGTTTATTTACAAAAAAAAAAAAAAAAAAAAAAAAAAAAAAAAAAAAAAAATTATTTAATAAGCACATTATTTTTAAGCTTAATTAATGAATGACTATTTTATGTAAATACAGCAAAACAAAAAAATTATTACATATTACCGATAACGAAATAATTAAATTATCGAAATCTATACATATATCTATAGGAATTCTTTGAAATTTGAACGTTAGAAAAATAAATAAACAAATAATTACAATTATAATATTTAATTCAAATTTTGGAATATAAGGATAAGGTCGACAGGGAAGGGTCGTAAAATAAAAGAAAAAATTGTACAAACAAACAGGCGTTATTTATTTATAGGAATATTTATAAGTATATTATATACATAACATATTTTAACATTATATAATATTATAACAATAATGACTATAATTATACCATAAAATTAAAATTGAGATCGGAAAATAACATCTGTACGATAAAATAATCTCGACAAACCGAAGAAATCTTCTTCATCTGAATCAACTACCATGATGGCCGAAATAATCTTCTTTGAAAGGCAATAAGTATGAGGAACCCTTTCCAGAGATGGAAAGCGTCGATAAGTAGGAGACGGTCCCAACACCACGAGGTCATCCTCCTGTCCAAATAACGATGCCAACTTGTAAACATCATAATCCGATCCGGAATAAAACCCTTCAAGGAAATTCCAACAGGATTGACGAGCATACCACCTGTCGAAACGACGTCCAGCCCACTGTCGCACCTGAAACACATTTTAATAGTATGAATAAAAAGATAAATTAAAAGAATCAAAATTTTCATAATAATTAAAATTTATTACCGAATGGAATTCTGAGACTCGCGGTCGCTGAAGGGTGATATCTACACTGATTCCAAGATAAAAGAAATCGTTCCTCAACCGTCTCTTGCCAGCACCAGCCCTGGCATAGATAATTTGATGTAACTAATAACAAAAAAAAAATTTGGTTAATTATGCCGATTTTAAATTACATTTAATTAATTTAATTATACCAATAGTCAATTATATTAATTTTAGATTTTAAAAGTATCTATACTGATTTTTTTTTTTTCTCTTCTTAAATTTTAAATTTATATTGGTAAAAATGTTACTTACGCTCAATACTGTTGCCATTGTTGCTTTCCAGACCGTAAACTGAATATCAAAGTGCCTGCGCACCAGAGATTATATACACAAATTTTGCCTACATAGCGTAGTAAGCAAAATTTCACATTTCACCATTCAAGAAATAGGTAATTGACCTTAAGAAAATTGCGTCAATACAGCAAATAATGTCAACATAACAGATTGTTAAAATTTTTATAAAGAAAATTCACTGATATTTTATTCATTTTTTAATCATTTACCCTTCACGAAGTTCGATATTAAGGGGAAGGATTTATTTCGTCCTATCACACATGATTAGATTTATTCTTTTACCCAAAATTGACATCAGTGACTTTTCTAACGACACAATGTACACTTGAACTATAATTACCATTACTATTATTCTTATTATTATAACTCGTATTATTATATTCTATCATTTACTTATCAATAAATTTTTGTAACAGGAAATCTCGGATGCAAAATACATTTGTTGAATCTCTATGACATTCAACAGTCTAAGGGGGGAGGTGTTACGTCCGTGACGTATCCCTAAATTACATTTAATATTCATATTCTCATCAGTAATTTCTTGATCCACAAAATTATGTGATTGCAAATTTATTGACACCCACGTATCAACTAGCATAGAGAAAAAAATTTCAACACAGGGAAATTGTAAACATTCTTGTACGAAATGAACCAGAATTTTAAACGAACCATATTGAAATTATTTAAAAATTTCTCAAAACATTTCATGAAAGACGTTGTTGTATTTATAGTTAACTTTCCATCTTATATTTCGACAACTATGCACTTTTAACTGTACGGCCTCGCGACACTCGAAGTCAATGAACTCTTCAAAATACAAATGCAGCAATTTTTATGTTCCAGCAAGAATAATATGCGCTAAATACAACTGCCAATTTAAACAATGCGCACCAAAGTAATTAACAATTTAGAAAATTTAAACTTGATAACCATGAATGTAAAATAACCAATGGTCATGATTTTGTAAATCAAAGTATTAATTGTTTAAACCATAATTTATGAGAAATTCATGTCGATCCAAGACTGACGACTATTATTATTATTATTATTATAATTATTATTACTAATATTACTATTACTATTATAAATCGTATTATTATGTTTATCGTTAAATCAAATTCTGTAACACAAAATCTCTGATACATTTGTTGAATCTCTACGACATTCAACAGTCTAAGGGGGGAGGTGTTACGTCCGGAGACGTATTCGCATTTTAAAGAAAAAGCATAATTAGTATCAGATATTTTCTGACACATAAAAGCGAGAATGCAACTTAATACTACGCAGCGTTCTGCTTATGCGACCTTGTGACGTATAGAGTCACCCACTGAGAAAGACAACGGATACAATTTTTAACATACAGTCGAGCTAGAATCCAACCCTATTGAAAAATATCGCGCGATGATCGTGTCAGTTTATCGACCATTTTCTGGCGCGATAATCGCGCGATAATCGCGCGAGTTAACCGAAATTCAGCATTAAAAAATAAGTTTTATTTCCACAACTGTGTACGTGCTTGCATAATTAGACAAACATTATGACTGTACAAATGTATCAGTGCGTAACTGCATTGTTAATGTACGTATGACTATGTGACTGTATGTACACCCGATACTTAATCCTGTGTGTATGTACCTAAATAAAGGATAAGGATGCATTAAAATAATAAATGATCTTTAATAATTAATAAAAACACATTAAAATAATTAGTGAGCTTATGAACCATGTATTTTTATTTTCATTTTTACAGCATGTTTATGAAGTTACATGTTGTAACGTAGATGCTTGCGTGCATTAGGTGCGTTGTTACTTGCTCGTCTTCTCTCATCTGCTCGCAAGTCTCTAATTTTATGGCGCACTACATAAATTGAGTCAAGTAGATACTTCATTCTCTCTACACCAGTATAATTATTGCGCTTCAAGTAATCATTATATAGACCTAGAACAATGTTATTATTTATATAAGAATATATATTTATATATAAATGTGTGCGGGCGTATCGTATATGAGGCGTTTCACGTCAGCTCTCCAGGCGCGGAAAAAATTCTAACCTCGAAAAAATCAAAAAACCCCTATGTAGAAAAAGGCTATATCCATGTAAAATTTCCTCCTCTTTCGATCTAGCAGGTCAAAAAAAATATTAAAAATATAGTTTTTGAGATATAACACGTTTTATGTTTTTTTGATGTTAGAATTGAAAATTTTTGAGAAACTAATAGCACCATCGGAAAGCTGAGGAAAAAATACATCGAAATCACTTGGGGATTATTTTTTTAGATACATCTTAGCCCTTCAAACACAAGCTGAAAACAGCATGATTTCGCGCTCGCGCGCCGCGCCTGGAGAGCTGACGTGAAACGCCTCATATGCGTGTATGTAAAATGTTTCTTACTGATTAAAAGGCGCAACAAATGTCCTTCTATCAATTTAACTGGAGATCTTCCCGGAATACTTTCAATTGGGCGAGTCAAATCGAATGCTCTGTTGCATAAATTTATGTCTGTCCATATATTTATTGCTAATTCTGTTAAGAAAAGCGACGGTTTCTGAATTTGCATCATCTCCCAGCGTCTACTGCTTATGTAAATGTCTTCACCAAGATAAACCTATTAAGTATATAAAACATGAATTATTTATTGATTTTTAGTATGGGTGAATATATACGTATATTACATACGCTGTCATCTTCGTGGTTATAACGTTGCTGCTTTTGCCGGATTCCGCGATCATTTGTCTCGTAATACTTCAGACAACTCAATATGAATTCTGTTTTTTTTTTACCCTTTTTCTTCATAGCTAAAATTAAAATGAATTGATTAGTTATTTTATTTTAATTTATATCAGAATTTTTTATAACCGAGTGCGTAAAACTCGACTTTATGCATTAATCATGGAGCATCACGAACACTAATTAACCCCTGGTGAAAATATGTTTATGAAAAAAGTAAGGGAGTGTTCCAAATTGGTAATTGTTTTCATTAAAAATCATCGATATGCATGGAAAATAAGATTTATCCACTCTTTTTTATATTTATTAATCAGTTATTCATTACTATTCATAAGGTATATATTTCATTACTTATCCATGAAATAGTATGTATATATTATGAAAAAATCATAAACACAAAAAATTAATTGATATTCATAGTAATTTCATAAAAAGTTATGAATAATAAATTCTAAGAAAAATAATGAATTTATTATTAATCACTATGAAGAGTTACGTAAAAGTCTGGTCTTATATGGAAAAATATGATTTTGTGTATAAAAGAATGTCTGATTTCGAACGCTTCGTTACTTTTTTCATAAAGTTATTTTCAACAGGGACAGTATTGATATTTTATCCCATTTCAATAGTAAGTGTTGTATTTTTGTAATTATTTCACGAATCCAAATCATGTAGAATTTGTTAATAAATATTACCGGGTCTCCTTAGTCTCTGTTGATCATCATCATTAACTTCCTCTTCTAGATCAAAAGGCGATAATCGGCCTCTTGGCGACCACGACCTCTGACGACGTTCTTGACGTGGCGGTGACCTCTGACGAGACTGCCCACGTGACTGTGACCTCTGACGAGACCCCTCACGTGACTGTGACCTCTGACGAGACCCCTCATGTAACTGTGACCTCTGACGAGACCCCTCACGTGACTGTGACCTCTGACGACGCTTCTGACGTAACGGTGACCTCTGACGAGACTCCTCACGTGACGGTGACCTCTGACGACGCTTCTGACGTAACGGTGACCTCTGAGGAGACCCCTCACGTGACTGTGACCTTTGACGAAAGTCATCTGGTAACTGTAACCTCGGACGATACTCGACGGACGACTGTGATTTCTGACGACGCTTCTGACTTGACGGTGACCTCTGACGAGACCCCTCACGTAACTGTGACCTCTGACGAGACCCCTCATGTGACTGTGATCTCTGACGAGACCCCTCACGTGACTGTGACCTCTGACGAGACCCCTCATGTAACTGTGACCTCTGACGAGACTCCCCACGTGACTGTGACCTCTGACGAGACCCCTCATGTGACTGTGACCTCTGACGAGACTCCTCACGTGACGGTGACCTCTGACGACGCTTCTGACGTAACGGTGACCTCTGAGGAGACCCCTTACGTGACTGTGACCTTTGACGAAAGTCATCTGGTAACTGTAACCTCGGACGATACTCGACGGACGACTGTGATTTCTGACGACGCTTCTGACTTGACGGTGACCTCTGACGAGACCCCTAACGTAACTGTGACCTCTGACGAGACCCCTCATGTGACTGTGACCTCTGACGATGCTTCTGACGTAACGGTGACCTCTGAGGTGACCCCTCACGTGACTGTGACCTCTGACGACGCTTCTGACGTAACGGTGACCTCTGAGGAGACCTCTCACGTAACTGTGATTTCTGACGAGACTCCTCACGTGACTGTGACGTCCGACAACGCTTCTGTCGTGGCTGTGATCTCTTACTAGACTCTTCACGAGACTGCGACCTCTGACGAGACTCCCCACGTGACTGTGACGTCTGACAACGCTTCTGTCGTGGCTGTGATCGCTTACTAGACTCTTCACGAGACTGCGACCTCTGACGAGACTCCCCACGTGACTGTGACCTCTGACGAGACCCCTCATGTGACTGTGACCTCTGACGAGACCCCTCACGTGACTGTGACCTCTGACGACGCTTCTGACGTAACGGTGACCTCTGAGGAGACCTCTCACGTGACTGTGACTTCTGACGAGACTCCTCACGTGACTGTGACGTCCGACAACCCTTCTGTCGTGGCTGTGATCTCTTACTAGACTCTTCACGAGACTGCGACCTCTGACAAGACTCCCCACGTGACTGTAACGTCTGACAACGCCTCTGACTAGACTCCTCACGAGACTGTGACCTCTGGCGAGACTCCTCACGTGACCGTGACCTTTGAGAAGACTGACCGGATTTCTGGGATGGCGATCTTTGTTTCTCACTAGACGCAATCTGAGATATTTTGCATAGTAATGGTGATAATGACCCTTGAAGTTTATGATTTTCTGGCGGTGATAACCTGGTATTAGTACGAGCAGTTCTAGAAGATGTTTTACTTAAGGATGACTGGGACACCGATCCTTGACTTAAACTATTTTCCCACGACTTTTGACGTAACTGTGATGACTTTTTACTACAACAGTTTTTCTTTGGTATTTCAATGCATAGTGACCGTGGCAGCGATTTTACAACAGAACGATTCAAATCAGATGAACTTTTATGTATAGATGACGGTGACACTGGTCCTTGATTAGAACGATCCTCCTGCGATATCTTAGGTAATGCGAACAGTTCTCGAGACTTTTCACTGGAACTATTTTCCGGCAATACTTCACACGACAGTGATTGTAACGACGACATGGTACTAGGACGAGCTATCTCATAGGACGTTCTTTGTAAACATGACTGGGACATCGACCCTTGACTAGTGTTACTTTTTAATAACTTTTCACGTAAGGGTGGCTGTGATAACGGTCTACGATTGTCGTACGCTTTATTTGAACTATACTGGGCATCGTTCAATCTAACTAGATTTACACTTATATTATTCAGTGGGTAACGTTTATCTATACTTATTTTCATTTCGGGTTCTGTCACAGAGTCACTATATTTTGCTAACGTATATGAATTATTCACTCTTTCCAAAACTGATTTAGCTCTCTCTTGAGATGCAATGAGCTTTTTCGCTGTTGTTTTTTTTTCATCTAAATAAATATATTTCTCAATAAATATTTCTACGTTTTATTACATTAAGTCTTTTACAAAATAGACATAAGCAAATTTCTGAATTGTAAGAAAACGTATAAAAACGTATAAATTGTACAAAATCTTATGAAAACGTATAAAATTTGTCCAAAAACCAATAAAAAGGTACATCTTTATACGTTTTTATACGTTTTCCTACGGCTTCATACTACCACTGATAGTAAATTACTCGTTATTCATTAAAATCATGTACATGTTTGAGTGAAAATAACAGATGTGATTGAATATAAAAAATAAACAAAAATACCCTGGTAGAAAATTGAGGAGCTATTGCCCAGAATCTGTTGTATTTTCTGTTCGGTGGGCAGAATATGTCCTAGATTCTGGCCAGAAACTCCTCCCATGGGCGACAGTGTTCGGCCAGAATCTGCTGAAATTTCTGGTGCAGGAAATTAAAAAAAATTCGTAGAGGTTATGATAGCTACACCAATAAGAAAAATAAGGGGATTTTAAAAAGCACGAAAATTGATTTTAGAAAATTAAACTATTTATTATAACTAAATAAAATCATTATAATTTAGGTTATGCGATTATGTGTGTGTGTGTGTGTGTGTGTGTGTGTGTGTGTGTGTGTGTGTGTGTGTGTGTGTGTGTGCGTGTGTGTGTGTGTGTGTGTGTGTGTGTGTGTGTGTGTGTGTGTGTGTCTGTGTGTGTTGGGTGTGTACGCCTGGATCTCAGCTTCTACTCGGTCGATTTTGACCGGACAGATCTCATTTTTTTTTTTTTTTTACCTGATGCCGGGTCAAAAATCCGTTTTTTGATTGAGGCGATGCGTTTTTGTTTTTTTTTCAAATTTTCGATTTTCTCAAAACTATTTTTTGATTTTTTTTAATGATAGGATCGGGTTATTCGAATTTGATGCGTAGCGTTCGAAAGAGAACTAAAATACCTATATTTTCTAAAAAAAAAAGTTCCTAGCTAGCACGCTTCTTTTGTTATTAACAAAAACGAGTTTTTTTTTTAGAAGCTTATAACTCCCAAACTAAACGGTCATTTTTTTTTAGAAAAATCATGATAATGCAGAATATAAATAGCTATAACCTCTGAAAATTTGAATACATTCTGTAGGCTAGATTTTGAGTAAAAAATTGAAAAATGAAAAAAATGTGTTTTCTATGTCCAACGATTACGGGAGTAAAATTGACTTAATCGCTTCAAAATTCCTTGTAGAGGTAGATTTTTTATAGTTCTCAGTTGAGTTCTTTGGGCAAAATGATTGGTCCATAAATTTCAGAGATATTTGAGGTTAAAAATGTTTTGACATTTTTTAAAAATCGTAATTTCTCGAGAACGGCTTTATGTTTCTGAATGGGGTGGGTGGCATTCGAAAGAGAATTAAAATACCTATATTTTCTAAAAAAAATAATTTTCTATCTATCACGGTTCTTTAGTTATCATCAAAAATAAAAACGTGTTTTTTTTTAAAAACTGATAACTCCCTAATGATGTTATCATCATCATTATATTATAAAAGTATATAGTATTGGCGTCAAAATGTAATATGTTTGAATTTTCAAGGTTGAATTCTTGAGTTTAAGTATTCAAAACTGATGTAAAAAAGTTGAGTAAAAAAAAGTCACTTTTTAGCATCTCTTTTTAGGTAGGAAAACACCGAAAATCATTCATGTGTTACAAAAATTAATTTAATCTCTAAATTCAAAGAGATTTATATTTTATTTAAAAAAAAAAAAACGCGCAGTGATATCTACCGCTAGGTGGTGTGGAATGAGGAAACATCATTGAGTAGGCATTCGATGATGTTTTTTTAATTTTTAAAAACCAACCAACAAAATTAATTTAAATGTTTAGAAATATGAGTCTGAAGCTTGCAACGTTGGAGTGCAACGAAATAAAAAAATAAGTCATTTTACTTCAAGTTTATACTAATTAATATTAATTTTGCGTGTAGATTTAGTGTTTTATAGTATCAAATAACTTTATATAACAAAGTTATAGAAAAAAGTTCCATTGTTTAATAACTTTAATCAATCGTAAAAAATTATTTCGTTGCGTTTCAACGATGCAAACTTCAGACCCATTTAGAAATGATATCTATTATAATCTATTATAATTATGAATTATGTATTATGAATGCATTATATTCTGCATTATTATAATTTATTTGTGAGTTATGAACTTTTTAAAAAAAACACGTTTTTGTTTATAACAAAAGAACCGTGATAGCTATTTTTTTCATTATAAAATATAGATATTTTACTTCTATTTCAAATGATAACTTTATTTATCAGCTCAAAATTTATATAAATTTGATCTAAATAATAAATAAATAAATAAATAAATTTAAAAATTAACAATTTTTAATATTCATAAATGAATTTAATTATAATTATGCAATAAATTTTTTAAAAAATATAAATTTTGTTATTAAAAATTAATTAAAGGAATCAACAAATTAAGGTTCAGGAAGCTACGGGCCAATGAATTGGCAGCGGTTTTTAAATGGTAATAAGAAATATTAGAAAAAATACATGAAAACTTAAAATTAGGAAATTGTTATATTTGCAACTTTTCAAATCATAACTATGACCAAAATACAAAGAACAAGAGATAAAAATGCTGACGGAAAGATTAGAAAAGGTGGAAAGGACGTACGTTGGAGCTTAAAGAGAAAAGTATCTCAGAGTAGAAGATGTGGACAAAGAGTACACGCTTATAATAAAAAAAGAGGATGGAAGTGGAATGGCGAAAAAGTG
Organism: Torymus aiolomorphi; assembly: GCA_036365515.1. Classification (NCBI taxonomy): domain Eukaryota; kingdom Metazoa; phylum Arthropoda; class Insecta; order Hymenoptera; family Torymidae; genus Torymus; species Torymus aiolomorphi. The sequence continues at coordinate 213,497,244 of CM070874.1, forward strand.
AGAGACTGAATGGAGAGTCAGATTGGGAAGGAGGATTGGGAGACAAAACCTATGCAGTATGGAGTAGGTATGATGTGGCTAATATTTAAGGATAAATATGAGAAGAAATACCTTTGGAGGAAAGCGGAGAGAGCAGCAAAGGAAGGAGTTTTCACCTTGGACGAGGTACTAACAGCAGCACAGAGAAAGGAGAAGTGCGAGGAAACAGGAAAAGAAAGAAAAGTACAAGTAGCAGAAACGGACAAAGAAAGAGAGACAGAGAAAGAAAATAACAAGAAGAACATAGAACAAGAGCCAGAAGATGAGAAGTAAAAGAGAAAATATAGGCAGTAGAAGAGAGAAAGCAGCTAAACAAAAGCAGAAGAATACAGACACGAACACCACACACACATTTACACATTGATATTCAAATAAATAAGCTGAGTAAACATGTGATAATTTCAAAGTTTATATTTCTATACGTTTATATAAAGCCAAAGAATTTCATTTATTTACACAAATACACAGACAAATACACAGACGCAAACACAGAATTGAGACAGAGTCGAAGTTTGAAATTAAGAAATATTGTAAAAATGTACAAATATAGCGAAAGCTAATAAAGCATTATTATTATAAATACAAAGAACATAAGCTTTATCTCATGAAAATACTTTATGCGGTTGGTTATATAACAAAGTCAAAATATTAAAATCCTATATCGATGCATGAAATGGGTTTCGAAACTTCTAGCTTAGCTTACACAGTCAGAGGTAATGTCTCTGATAAATTATTTAAAAATCATTCTAATTATATTTTCTTCATTCCGGCAGGCAACATTTCATGTAAAATCCAATGGTGTAATATCCCTTTAACTTGTTTGCATTACTGAGCGAGGTGAAAATATATATTATTTCAGGACCAAAACAAAGTCTTTTATAAATAGCATCAAGCTAAACAATTTTAAATAACATATTTTATATTTACATCTGATTCATAACACTGATGACCAAAAAATTTTAAGTATTTTTAATTAATTTTATTATTTAATTATAGTTGTTATTTTATTCATTATTTCTATTATTTTATTGTATATTATATATATTTATGTAAATGATACATTATATAAAATATATTAATAAACAGATATGACAATAAGCAAATATAACAATAATAATAAGTGTATGGGAGATCAAACTTTTTTTAAATTAATGTATTTAGAGATTATGAACTGCATCTATTAAGCGTTGGTCACCAGATTCTGACCAGATTCTGCCCAGATTTTGGCTTACTTATTGACTAACTTATGGTTAAATTTCTGGCCAATAGTTAGTGAACCGGCCAGAAAAGATGGTTAATTTTCTACCAGGGTAATCATTGAATAAAGTCAAAAAATGTTCACGTGGTTAGAAGATTCTTCGTCATTTTATATTAAGTTATTATCATATGATACGTACATGCAATAATCAGTAACTTGTAAAAATTATCTTTATTATTAAATGAAAATCGCATATTTGTAATACTTAATGATAATCAAATTATGCTTACCATTTGCGATATTGCAATATTGCTTTCTTCAAAACTCGAATCTGTTTGAAAATATTTCGTACTTTTGTATTTTTTTCTCCCATAAGTAACTTTCTTTTCAATTTCAGCTTCAGTTTCTGTAAAAAAAGCATATATATTTATAAATGATTTTTCTCTTTCATAATACAATTAATGCATATCTCAGATGGAAAAAAATAGTATAAAAATGTAAGTAATAATAGCAAGTGGAATATTTACAGATATTTTAGTTTATCTATTCATACCGCTAGTTCAAGTAAATGTACATGTTTATCACAATACTTAATTAGACGGCTATGATCTAATATTTTATTTAAGTAATAGTGCATTCATTTCAATATGTTCAAATTTGTGTTTTATATAAGGCTGTTGTTAAACGTTAAAAAATATGTTCCCGTCGTAAAAAGTTGGAAAAAGTATTGAAACATTATTGAATATATATGTACAGACTGCCAAAATATAATACTAAAACAAATAATAAATTGATAATAAAACTCAGATCTGTCGGATAATCTGGGTTTATATAAATCTTTAAAAAAGTTCTTATAGTTTCATAAAAATGTAAACATGTAAAAAAGTATGTGGATATACATTTTTTTTAAGTTGAAATGTCAGTATAAATAAATGTATATCTACATTCCAATTGCAACATTTATATACATTTTCTCCATTTCGAAGATAATTTTATTTATAATTTTCATTTTTATTTTCTCTACACTTACCAGCTATATATAAAATACTTATTCTTGACCATTGTTTATTATTTTCTTGCTGACAAAAATACCATCGATCTTCTTTTACATCACCATCGTCATCGAAATTTATAGGTTTTGCTATTGCCAAACCCTTTGCATCAAGCACTTTTTCGCAAATATCGCAAACTTTTTTGCAGCACTCTTCTTTGGAAGATTCAAATCTCACCCACGCAAATTGCATTTTTACACCATACATTTTCAGTCAACAATAATGTAAATGGTGTTTTACTATAAAACATGTATACTTATAAATATGAAATTCTGGAAGTTTGAGGATTATATTCAGCACCCGCTTGGAAGTTTGAGGGGTTATGGGAAGTTTGAGGAGCCTCCTCAAACTTCCAATCTATATATTCAGCATCCGAGCGGAAGTTTGAGGGGTTTTCTAGAGTCTATTTGTCTAGAGTCGGTAACCTGAGGGTTATTATTTCTTTAGCCACTCTGACCGACCGGGGTTGAGCTCCTCAAACTTACTAGCCTAATATATATATATATATATATTACAAGTATTACAGTAATAACTAATACTGAATACACAGTACACACTAGTAAGCACACCATAGACCATAGCATAGCATACATACATACTAGTAAGCCCACTATAGCAGCACACATAGCGTAGGTTATATTTATATAGTCTATGGCTTTGGAGCAGTGTAAAGGCCTCGACATGAGAAAAGGAACAAAGAGGTACAAAGCACAGATACACGAATTAACATGGGTTACTATTTCTATATATACGAGGAACAGTGAGGAACAGTGAGTTACAAATGACTTTGTTCCTCACTGTTCCTCTATATATAGATATAGTAACCCATGCGTTATTCGTGTATCTGTGGCTTTGTACCTCTTTGTTCCTTTTCTCATGTCGAGGCCTTAATTAAATCTCTCTTTCCATTGGCTGACAGGTGCCACTCCTCAGTACCTTCATTCGTGTGAGCCCTTATAAGTTAGAACTGTTAGATATAAGATTTAATATGGATTAGTATATCTATAGATATATTATATTCACTGTGATTAATTACTAATATTACTATATGACTAGCAAAGTTGCAACTAGAAATTGTGTTAATAATAATCTTTAACATATAAATAAATATTTTGGGAATTTAGTGTATTGCAGATACTCTAAATAAAATAACAAAAAATAGTGCGAAGCTGATAGTAAGAAAACAGAGATGTCAACACCGAAAAGAAAAGTTTATTTACATGGTGACGAACCACCTACAAAATATGCCATAAAGCAAATAAAAAAGTCACTTAAACATGAACAGGTATGTATATCAGCTGTGCATAATTATATCAAAATAAATATAAATGAATATATAAGGTTATCATTCAAATATATATTGTATTAAAAGAAAATTTATTAGTATATTTTTTGCTATTTTTTAAATATAAATTTAATGAAAAATGAATTAATTTTTATAGAATGGCTAATCAAAATTTTTTTTAAATATTTGTTTCAGATGCAAAGAGATTATAAAAGTGGAGACACTTTGACTGTTGATAACCCATGTATGCCAAATGAAACTGAATGTTCAAATGAAAACAATTCTTTTCAATATCAATTGCAATTACTTGACAATGATGAAACGAATCAGTATTGTGAAATATCGATGGATGATGTGTTGTCATTATACAATGTAAGTTCATTTTATTATTATTATCATTATTACTATTATCCTTCGAGTAAATTTAATTTTTAAATGTCAATATGATTGAACAGTTTTGACAGCTTATATGAAAATTCTTTTTTGACATGATGCGGTTTGTGCACAATAAATATGTCTACTATTCTTATGTGCACGACCCACACCATAGTCTCTTTTTTCTATTAAAGTACAAATGTTTCATTGAAAAAATCAATTATTAAAAACAAAAGAGAAGTATATTTTCATTTAAGGAGGGTCATGCGCGTGTTATATAGATGAAGAGATTATCTAAAATATGAAAAAGCAGATGCAATATGATTTGTCTATTTCAAATGGTATAAATAGCTAATCTGTCATTAAAAAAGTCTATTTAATATAACTCGGAAAACTTTTTTTTAACAAAATGTTGATATTTTACAAACAGATATTGTCACCAGAAAGAATTATTGATAAAACACACTCTTTTTTTCTTTCTCAATCGATTTTAGAATTGAAGGTCTCATTTTTTATTCCTTAATTAAGGAATCACTTAATTAATTATTTAATTAATTATTTATCTATTTAATTAATCACTGATGTTAAACGTCCAACAGATTTCTCCGCTCGTACTAACATGTGCAGAAGGAATATTATTTGCAGAAGGAAAAACTAGCTTTCTAGGTGTTGGATAATTTTGAAGTTTTTCTTCCACCAATCCCTGTGAAATTAATTAAGGAGCAAAATGAGACCTTCCAATTTAAAATTGGTTGAGCAAGAAAAAAGATCCCTTTGTTTTATCAATAACTGTTTGGTATGACAATATCTGTTTCTAAAATGTTGACATTTTCTTGAAAAAAGTTTCTTTATTTATGTTAAATAAACTTTTCTTAATAATAGATTAGCTATTTATACCATTGCAAATGGATAAATCCCATTACAGCTATTGCTTTTTCATATTTAAATAACCTGTTCATAAATGATTAAAATTAAAATTTTAATTTATAACACTACTTTGATTAACGGAGTCGCATATGAACCTCCTTAAAGTCACTGAATATAAATCCACTGGCATTGCAAAAATTGAATAAATTTTCTTATGAATATATTATATGATTGTATCTTTTTTGTCAACAGAATGTGATTTTGTCGGTTCTTAAATATTTATGAATGCCTACTTGTGTATACCACACATATTCAAATATAGAATCATCCTTTTTAAATGTTACATTGTATAAAAGTCTGTAATAATATTTTCTAATGCTACTACAATATAAAGTAAAATCAATAAACGATGACTTATTTATAAAACTAAAGAAACCAGTCAATTATTAACATAAATCTTATTAATATCTAGTATTTCTTAAGGTTGCTTTATTCATGAATTTACTGAATAAAAATTTTTAAATGACAACTGTTATATTGTATTTGAAACCTCAAGTTGTTAAAATGTAATTGTGTATTTGTAATTAGTGACCACCCGGTTGAAAGGGTCTGATAAAACTAGATAAAATGGGTGCAGAAACCTAATAACCTATGCGGTTTTTGCACCCGAATGTGCAAATTCTTATGAGTTTTTATAAGACCTTTTCAACCGGACACTGTTGTAGAAAAAATGTTTATGTTTCTTGAAAAGTATTTCAAATTATTTAATTTTCTTAACTAATTTAATATTTGACCACAAATTTATAAACAAATAAAATTTTTTGAATTGTTTTGAAGGATTAAAACTGTTCACTATTTTAAATACATGTGCCGAAAAGCTAAAAAGATGAAATAGTCAAACGTTTCTATATAAATTTAAAAATTTTTGAATACTTTTTAAATTTGTTCATAAAATGCTGAAAATACCTTTTTCAGAGTATATTGAATTCCTTTAATTACAAACAGTTTCTTTGCACAGTTGTTCAAAACCCTTAGTGTAAAAAATGCACTGGGAAAAATGTCAGTAAACTTTATCACAAATATAAGAAAATTGTTACCATGCAGTTTAGAGGCCTTCATGAAATCATTGGTTTCTTGTAAAAATTTTAAATGCCAATTTTCAAAAACTGTTTTCTTAATGCCATGTGGAGTTCAAATGGAATATCGGAATCACCTTCCAACGAGCATACCTTATGAAAATACTAATAGAATCGCTCACACAAACATTATGAGTATAGTATTTACATATACGGAGGGTGTAAAAATTGTGTTTTTCCAAAAAAATGTTTAGAAATTATTTAATTAAAAAAATGTAATATCGCGATTATCTACATTTTCTTTTTCTAATATTTGAATTATTTTATTTTTTTATTTATTTATTACTTAAACGAGCTTGATAAGCCCTTATATAAAGTATACATTATTGCTGTTTTCACATTGTAGCAGTGTAACAAATTACTTTGATGTTAAGCGATCTGATAATATAATAAATGGAAATATATATTTAATCATCCCCCACATAAAACGAAATATTTCTGAAAGGTTTCGGAAATGTTTCGTAGAAAGGATGAAAACATTTTAAAAATATTTCCCAGAAAGGTTTCTGAAATAAGTTATGTCCGCGATAGAAGCCATCAAAAAGGTTTCATGATATATTTCAGAAAGGTTTTATAAAATTATTTTAAGAAATGTTTTTGAAACATTTCTGCAACATTTTGAAACTATTTGAACTATCTCTTAAAATGTTTCAAAAACATTTTAGAAACCTTTCTAAAAATATTTTTCTAAATATTTCTGAAATATTTCCAGAAAGGTTTCTGAAATAATTTATGTCCGCGATAGAAGCCATCAAAAAGGTTTCATGATATATTTCAGAAAGGTTTTATAAAATTATTTTAAGAAATGTTTTTGAAACATTTCTGCAACATTTTGAAACTATTTGAACTATCTCTTAAAATGTTTCAAAAACATTTTAGAAACCTTTCTAAAAATATTTTTTTAAATATTTCTGAAATATTTCCAGAAAGGTTTCTGAAATTATTTATGTCCGCGATAGAAGCCATCAAAAAGGTTTTATGATAGATTTCAGAAAGGTTTTTTTAAATTATTTTAAGAAATATTTTTGAAACATTTCTGCAACTTTTTGAAAGTTATTTGAACTATCTCTTAGAATGTTTCTAGAAACCTTTCTAAAAATATTTTGTGAAAGATTTTGGAAAGGTTTCCTGAAAAGTTCTGTGAAATATTTTTGAAAGGATACAACAATGTTTTACGGAAGTTTCTAAGAGGCCTCAAAACCATCAAGTAAGATTTTTGAAACATTTTAAAAAGATTTCAAAAAATATTTTTCAAAAGTTATCGGAATTAGAAATTTTTTAATAATATTTTATAACAATTTTTTTTAACAATTTTGAAAACCAGTTTTTTCCTTGTAGTTGATGATCCTTCCTGAACTCCTGCAACTTAATATATCTGAATAGTTATTATATCAGTTATGTTTTTTAATATTAAATTATTGTATATTTGCATTAATTTATAATATTATCGTTCGCAATTTCGCATTTACAAATTATCTTACAGAAAAAACGCAGAAAAAATTTTGACCTAAGGTGGGATCGAACTCGAGTCCTCGGATTACAAGGCTGATGCCCTAACCACTACGCTACGCAACGCTTCTACCGTACAAAATTTTAATTTTAGCTAAGTATGGAGTAGACTTGAATAAAAATGGCAAACATTTGATTAAAAGACAACATATTGAGTACTTTCGACTATGATATTTAATAAACTCAACTAATTCTTTTGTTAAGGCCATGTGAAGTACCGACACAATCCCTACCTTACCGGCACCTAAACTTTAATTCTTTTATCGTATTTAAACAAGAATTAAAAAAAAAGAGTTCTTCATGCTCTCCAACATAACATTAAGTGAAATGCCCTATTAAATTTTTAAATCATTGTATTAATTAGATTTTTCTAAAATGGATTTGGAAATGTTTAATGCTTCGTTCTAGTTAATTACTAATTTGAAAAACGTTTTTGGGAAAATCTAATGGATGGAATTATTTAGAAATTTAATAGGGTATGCTTAATCCCATTTCGGTGGGTGTGAAAAACGCTTTTTCCTAAAATTTTTGTTTAGATGTGATAAAAAACATAATATTTATGTACCGATAAGTTAGGGATCTGCGGATGAGTTAAACATGGCTTTAAGACCGGAGGGCGTGAAAGAATGCTTTTTTCTAAAATTTTTGTTTAAATACGATACAAAAATTCAAGTTTAGGTGTCGGTAAGGTATGAATCGTGTCGGTACTTCGTATGACCTTAAATTTGTACTCTTGTCAATTAAACATTCACTTGATTTGCCAAAATATTTGCAAGATCAAATAAATAAGTATTGGATTTGATTAAATAATTAGTAGAACTAATAAGATAACCAATAAAACACAACTAAATATTTAGTTAAATCAAATTAATATTTATTGTAATCTAAGAAATATCCCTATATAAAAAAGTCATGACCGGATGTTGTGAAGCCAAAATAAACGTTATGTGATTGGCTCATGTAGTGCGCATGCGTCTAAATCAGGAAGTCGAACCGTTTTCTAGCGGTTAGGGCGCGCAACGCGCGCTGTTGAAATCTCTAGTTTAGTAAAATCGAGGAAACCTTTGATTGACGAGAGAAGGGCGTGTGAGAAAAGAAAACCTGATACAAAATCTTTTCAAAACCTTCACATAATATTTCATAAAATGTTATATATTTCTTTGTGGAAAGGTTGTAATAAACTATTCTTGAAAGCTTTGTAAAACCTGACCCTGATATGACTTGAAATTTTTTATGGCGTCAATACCATATGATAACTGTTGCTAAGACATTTCGTTAACTATTAACGCAATGATACATTCAATTTTTTTTAGTCTCCTCATAACATGACGTAAAATGTTCTTGCAAGCTTTTGGGGAATATTTTATTATAGTTTCTTTACCTAAAGAAACTTTCCAAGAAATCTTTACAAAACGATCCCATAATATTTCATGAAATGTTATGTCTCTTTGGAGAAATGGCGACAATACCGAATTAAATTGATGCGAAAATATTTCAAAAACATTTTACGCAATGATACTAGAAATTTTTTTTTAAAGGTTACCTTAATAATCTTTCATAAAATATTTTTACAAGGTTTTAGGAATATTTTTTGTTGTTTTTGTTTATGTGAAAAAAAATATTGCAGAAAATCTTTTCAAAACATTCCCCTAATATTGTAAGAAAAATTTCGGGAATGCTTTGTAAAACCTCGAACTAATATCTCTTGTAATATATTTTTCATGGTGTCAATAACGAATCAAAAAGGATGCGATAACTTTGCTAAAACGTTTCAGGAAATGATACGGGAAAGGTTTTTGAAAGCTTCCTTATAACTTTTCGTGAAATATTTTTGAAAGGTTTCGGAAATATTTTTTCACATTTTAATTATCACAAAATAATCCTTCCTAGAAATCTTTTTGAAACCTTTTCGTAATATTTCATGAAGTGTTTCTCTAGAGAAAGTACACGAGAAGAATTACGGGAAAGCTTTGTAAAACCTTGCAGTAATATTTCTTGAAATGCGTTTTCACGATGTCAATATCGTATCCAAAAAGTAGCGAAAACTTTGCTCAAACGGTTCAGAAAATGATACAGGAAATGTTATTTGAAAGCTTCCTTATAACTTTTAGTGAAATATTTGTGCAATGTATCAAAAATATTTTTTACATTTTCAGTTTTATAAAAAAATCCGTCCAAGAAATCTTTTTGAAACCTTTTCGTAATATTTTATGAAATGTTTTTTTAGGGAAAGTTTGCGAGTATAACTTCGGGAAAGCTTTGCAAAACCTTGCGGTAACATTCCTTGTAACTGGGTTTTCACGTTATCAATATCGTACCGAAAACGTTGCGAAAAGTTTTCTAAAACGTTTCAGAAAATGATACAGAAAATGTTCTTGAAAGATTCCTCATAACTTTTCGCGAAATATTATTGCAAGGTTTTGGAAATATTTTTTTACATTTTCAGTTTCATAAAAAATCCTTTCAAGAAATCTTTTTAAAACCTTTTCGTAACATCTCATGAAAGGTTTCTTTATGGAAAGTTTGCGAGAAAAATTTCAGGAAAGCTTTGTAAAACCTTACAGTAACATTTCTTGAAATGTGTTTTCACGATGTCAATATCGTATCCAATACGTTGCGAAAACTTCGTCAAACGTTTCAGAAAATGTTACCGGAAATGTTTTTGAAAGATTTCGTTATAACATTTTACGAAATATTTTTGCAAGGTTTCGGAAATATTTTTTTATATTCAGTTTCATAAAATAATCCTGCCAAGAAATCTTTTTGAATCCTTTTCGTAACATTTCATGAAATGTTTCTTTATAGAAAGTTTGCTAGAAAAATTTTGGGAGAGCTTTGTTAAACCTTGCAGTAACATTTCTTGAAATGTGTTTTCACGCTGGCAATATAGTATCCAAAACGTTCCGAAAACTTTGCTACAACGTTTCAGAAAATGATACAGGAAATGTTTTTGAAAGCTTCCTTATAACTTTTCGTGAAATATTTTTGGAAGGTTTCGTAAATATTTTTTCACATTTTCAGTTTTATAAAATAATCCTTCCAAGAAATCTTTTTGAAACCTTTTCGTTACATTTATGAAATGTTTCTTTATAGAAAGTTTGCGCGAAAAATTTTGGGAAAGCTTTGTAGAACCTTGCAGTAACATTTCTTGAAATGTGTTTTTACAATATTAATACCGTTTCCAAAACGTTGTTCAAACTTTGCTAAAACGTTTCAGGCAATGATACCGGAAATGTTTTTGAAAGGTTTCCTTATAACCTTTCGTAAAATATTTTTGCAAGGTTTTAAGAATGTTTCTTGAATGGTTCTGTAGGAATAAAAACATCTTTTGAGAAATTTTTTCAACACCTTGCCATAATATTTCATGAAATATTACACGTTTCTTTTCAGAGACGTTGTAAGAAAGATTTCATAAAAGCTTTAAAAAAGCTTGCAGTATTATTTTATGAAATGTACTTTCATTGTCTACTTTCAACATTAATTGAAATGCTTCTAAAATGTTTCTGTAAGGTTTCCTGAAATCTCACTGAAAATATTTTTGAGAGGTTTCTGTAATATTACAGCAAGGTTGTGGCAAGCTTTTCATGAAATATTTCTTAAAAGGTTTCACCAAAACTTTTCATGCCATGTGGGTAAAGGATTGTCCACAAATAACACCATATGCCATGCTTTCTATGCCTTCAATGCATAGAGGTAATAAGTATAGAGGAGGGAAGACATAGGCACATGTGTAAGCGGTATCGTCCGCTCGATAGAAAGAGAGAAAAATCAGAGGGCCCTCTTTGTCTCTATTAATGCATGCGCGTCTGACAGAGAAAGAGAGGACCTCTTCGTTCTCATTCTCTTTCTACAACGGCGGACATATTTTCAGCGGACTCCTCTACTCTATAGTTAGGGAGCCTCTACATGGAGTCTGGCGATCTCGAGAATGACAGTCTAACTCCATGAGATTGAGAAGGATAGAGCACATTTGAAAATTGTCTGTCTTTGTTGCTCTCACAAAGTTAGGTATGCCAGTCTGCCATTCTCGAGAACGCCATACTCCATGTAGAGGCGCCCTTACTTATTACCTCTATACTTCGATGGCGTTGATTCCGTTGGACCGCTCCACTCATTCGTTTGTCTTGTACTCGTATACATACATCCACACACGCACTTACAAATTTTCCAAAAATATATCACGTTATATTTATACGTATCTCCTAATGGTAAATTTATAAGAAATTATTGAGATAAGTTTTTAAAAGCTTTCTTAATCTAAAAAAGACATATTTTTAAAAGACTATACGAATATTCAAAAATTTTAGGTAATTTTCGAGAAATAATATTGGAAATATTTACAAAAACTTTCTCGTAACATTTCTTGAAATGTTACTGCAAGGTTTCAAAAACATTACTTGACTAGTTTTGAATCGGAATAATGCACATCTCAATTAACCTTTCAAAAACGTTTCCAAAAATTTCATGAAATATATCATGCTTTTTCGCTGCATATATTATTAGAAAGGTTTGGGAGAATGTTTTCGGAAGGTTTTTGTAATATTGTTAGAAATACATTTAATACCAAGAGAGAGATGTTTTTGAAACCTTTTAAAAACCTTTCGAAAAATAATATTGGAAATATTTATGAAACCTTTCTCGTAACATTACGCGAAAATGTTACTGCAAGGTTTTAAAAACATTACATGACAAGTCCATGAGTCGGAATAATAAACTTTTCAAGTAACCTTTCAAAAACGTTTCCAAAATATTTCATGAAATATATCATGTTTTTTCGCTGTATCATTACTAGAAAGGTTTAGGGAAAGGTTTTAAAAATCTTTTAAAAGATTTTTTGAAATGTTTTATTTGTGGTAAGTTAAAACTTTTACGAAATGTTTTTAAAAGTTTTTGGTAATGTTTTCTTGAAATATTTTTGAAAATGTTTTTACACCTTTTAAGATATATTTTAGCAAGGTTTTTGCAATGTTTCATCAAATATTTCACTGAAATATTTCATTTTATGTGGGATGTGTAAGCGGTATCGTCCGCATACCTCCATACTTCTATACCTCTATACTTCGTTGGCGTTGATTCCGTTGGACCGTTCCACTTATTCGTTTGCCTTGTACTCGTGTACATACATACAGACAGGCATACAAACACACACTCACACGCACTTACAAATCTTCCAAAAATATATCACGTTATATTTATACGTGTATCCTAATGGTAAATTTATAAGAAATTATTGGGATAGGTTTTCAAAAGCTTTCTTAATCTAAAAAAGAAATATTTTTAAAAGGCTATACAAATATTCAAAAATTTTAGGAAATTTTCGAGAAATAATATCGGAAATATTCACAAACCTTTCTCGTAACATTTCTTGAAATGTTACTGCAAGATTTCGAAAACATTACTTGACTTGTTTTGAATCGGAATAATGCACTTCTCAATTAACCTTTCAAAAACGTTTCCAAAAATTTCATGAAATATATCATGTTTTTTAGCTGCACATATTACTAGAAAGGTTTCGGAGAATATTTTCGGAAGGTTTTTGTAATATTGTTAGAAATACATTTAATACCAAGAGAGAAATGTTGTTGAAACCTTTTAAAACCTTTTCGAAAAATAGTATTGGAAATATTTACAAAACCTTTCTTGCAACATTTCTTGAAATGTTACTGCGAGGTTTTAAACATTACTTACTTGACACGTCAATGAGTCGGAATAATAAACTTTTCAAGTAACCTTTCAAAAACGTTTCCAAAATATTTCATGAAATATATCATGTTTTTTCGCTGTATCATTAGTAGAAAGATTTCGGAGAATGTTTTAGGAAGGTTTCTGCAATATTGTTAGAAACAGATTTAATACCGAGAGACTAATGATGTTGAAACCTTTTAAAAACTTTTCGAAAAATAATATTGGAAACATATACAAAACCTTTCTCGTAACATTTCGCGAAATGTTACTGCATGCTTTAAAAATATTACATGACACGTCCATGAGTTGGAATAATAAACTTTTCAAGTAACCTTTCAAAAACGATTCCAAAATATTTCATGAAATATGTCGTGTTTTTTAGCTGTATCATTACTAGAAAGGTTTCGGAGAATGTTTTAGGAAGGTTTCTGCAATATTGTTAGAAACAGATTTAATACCAAGAGAGAAATGTGGTTAAAACCTTTTAAAAACTTTTCGAGAAATAATATTGGAAATATTTACAAAATCTTTCTCGTAACATTACGCGAAAATGTTACTGCAAGGTTTTAGAAACATTACATAACACATCCATGAGTCGGAATAATAAACTTTTCAAGTAACCTTTCAAAAACGTTTCCAAAATATTTCATGAAATATATCATGTTTTTTCGCTGTATCATTAGTAGAAAGGTTTTGGAGAACGTTTTAGGAAGGTTTCTGCAATATTGTTGGAAACAGATTTAATACCAAGACAAAAATGTTGTTGAAACCTTTTAAAAACTTTTCGAAAAATAATGTTGGAAATATTTACAAAACCTTTCTCGTAACATTTCGCGAAATGTTACTGGAAGGTTTTAAAAACATTACTTGACACGTCAATGAGTCGGAATAATAAACTTTTCAAGTAACCTTTCAAAAACGTTTCCAAAATGTTTTATGAAATATATCATGTTTTTTAGCTGTATCATTACTAGAAAGATTTCGGAGAATGTTTTAGGAAGGTTTCTGCAATATTGTTAGAAACAGATTTAATACCACACTGAGAGAAATGTCATAGGAAAATTTGTTAAATATATAACAAAAATTGCTATTTTATATAGGAACGGAAGGATATACTCGACTTGTGACGTATTTTATTATATATAAAGAAATAATTATTATATTTATAAAAATAATTATTATATTATAAAATAAATTTTCCAATACACTTAAGCGGAAATTATTGTATTATATTGTAAAAATTTAGATATAGTAAAATTTTTAATCTTTTTAATAATATTTATTATATACATCCCAAGTTTTACTAACTTATATAGTAAAAAGTGCTATCAGACGCCAGCGCCACCTGATCGCGGTGAGGTTATAGGGAAGATGACTAATGTATAAGTTCCAAAATTTTACACTCAAGAGTCTCCGTGGGTAAGTGGTCAGCGCGCTCGACTGGCGTGCCGAGGGTCGAGGGTTCGAATACAACCAAGATTTTTTTTTAATTGAGCTTATTACCATAAATTGCTATATATATAGTAAAAATTATTAGATGTCGAGTATATCCTTCCGTTCCTATATAATATAGCAATTTTTGTTATATATTTAACAAATTTTCATATGACATTTCTCTCAGTGCAAGAGAGAAATGTTGTTGAAACCTTTTAAAAACTTTTCGAAAAATAATGTTGGAAATATTTACAAAACCTTTCTCGTAACATTTCGCGAAATGTTACTGCAAGGTTTTAAAAACATTACATGACTCGTCCATGAGTAGGAATAATAAACTTTTCGAGTAACCTTCCAAAAACGTTTCCAAAATATTTCATGAAATATATCATGTTTTTTCGCTGTATCATTAGTAGAAAGGTTTTGGAGAATGTTTTAGGAAGGTTTCTGCAATATTGTTACAAACAGATTTAATACCAAGAGAGTAATGTTGTTGAAACCTTTTAGAAACTTTTCGAAAAATAATATTGGAAATATTTACAAAACCTTTCTCGTAACATTTCGCGAAATGTTACTGCAAGGTTTTAAAAACATTACATGACTCGTCCATGAGTAGGAATAATAAACTTTTCGAGTAACCTTCCAAAAACGTTTCCAAAATATTTCATGAAATATATCATGTTTTTTCGCTGTATCATTAGTAGAAAGGTTTTGGAGAATGTTTTAGGAAGGTTTCTGCAATATTGTTACAGATTTAATACCAAGAGAGTAATGTTGTTGAAACCTTTTAGAAACTTTTCGAAAAATAATATTGGAAATATTTACAAAACCTTTCTCGTAACATTTCGCGAAATGTTACTGCAAGGTTTTAAAAACATTACTTGACACGTCAATGAGTCGGAATAATAAACTTTTCAAGTAACCTTTCAAAAACGTTTCCAAAATGTTTCATGAAATATATCATGTTTTTTAGCTGTATCATTACTAGAAAGATTTCGGAGAATGTTTTAGGAAGGTTTCTGCAATATTGTTAGAAACAGATTTAATACCAAGAGAGAAATGTTGTTGAAACCTTTTAAAAACTTTTCGAAAAATAATGTTGGAAATATTTACAAAACCTTTCTCGTAACATTTCGCGAAATGTTACTGCAAGGTTTTAAAAACATTACTTGACACGTCAATGAGTCGGAATAATAAACTTTTCAAGTAACTTTTCAAAAACGTTTCCAAAATGTTTCATGAAATATATCATGTTTTTTAGTTGTATCATTACTAGAAAGGTTTCAGGAATGGTTTTAAAAATCTTTTTAAAAGATTTTTTGAAATGTTTTATTTGTGGTAAGTTAAAACTTTTACGAAATGTTTTTAAAAGTTTTTGGTAATGTTTTCTTGAAATATTTGTGAAAAGGTTTTTACACCTTTTAAGTTATATTTTAGCAAGGTTTTTGCAATGTTTCATGAAATATTTCATGAAATATTTCATGAAATATTTCACTGAAATATTTCGTTTTATGTGGGCCCTATTTTACAATAAATGGTAAATTCACACATAATTAATTAACGTATCTGGGAGATTGCACGCTTAAATAGGCTGATCGATTTGATTCCTTGAATGATAAGAGGAGTGGCATTCCAAAGCCTCCTTAAGGTGATGTTAAATACCGACATAATTTTCAAACGAGTACATCTCACGAAAATATCAATAGAATCATCCAAAAAAAATCTGAGTATAGTATTAACATATACGGAGCGCTTGACGAACGTGTTTTTCCAAAAAAATGATGAGAATTTATTTAATTAAATAAAAACCGTACTGTCGGTAAGTAGGAATCTGCAATTGACCTACCCTGCTAGAAATAATCTATCGAAATCGATTGAATTCCATTACATTTTAATCGACTCCGATTGGTATCAATCGCTTCAATCGACTTTCCTATTTTTGCCGATTCAGAATTCTTCAAGTTTAATCGCCTTTAATAGCTTTCTAGTTTAATAAGCAAACTTTCCATTCAATTCTATCTACTTCTATCGTTTCTAATGAACATTATGCTTTCAACAAACTTTAATAACTATTTTTTCTATTTATTTCAATGTACTCCAATCCAAATTCAATTGATATAAAAATGAATCGGTTTAAAAGCAATGAGTATGTATTGACAAGCAATCTACTTTAATCGACTCAAGTCGATATCACAGTGAATCGATATAAATACAAAAACATCATATTAATCATGAGTCTATTCCTATCTGCGTCAAAACAAATCAATTTGAAAGCAACAAGTATGTACTGACTATCAATATACTTTAATCGACTCAAGTCGATATAACAGTGAATCGATATTAATGCAAAGACATCGCATTAATCATGAATCGATTCCTAGTTACTTTAATCTAATTCAAAATGAATCAATTTGAAAGCAAACAATATGTATTGACTACCAATATACTTTAATCGACTCAAATCGATATAACAGTGAATCGATATTAATGCAAAGACATCGCATTAATCACGAACCGATTCCTATTTACTTTAATCTAATTCAAAATGAATCAATTTGAAAGCAAACAATATGTATCGACTACTTATCTACTTTAATCGACTCAAGTCGATATAACAGTGAATCGATATAAATACAAAAACATCATATTAATCATGAGTCGATTCCTATTGACTTTAATCTGCGTCAAAACAAATCAATTTGAAAGCAACAAGTATGTACTGACTACCAATATACTTTAATCGACTCAAGTCGATATAACCTAGTGAATCGATATTAATGCAAAGACATCGCATTAATCATGAATCGATTCCTAGTTACTTTAATCTAATTCAAAATGAATCAATTTGAAAGCCAACAATATGTATTGACTACCAATATAATTTAATCGACTCAAGTCGATATAACAGTGAATCGATATTAATGCAAAGACATCGCATTAATCATGAATCGATTCCTAGTTACTTTAATCTAATTCAAAATGAATCAATTTGAAAGCAAACAATATGTATTGACTACCAATATACTTTAATCGACTAAAGCCGATATAACAGTGAATCGATATTAACGCGAAGACATCGCATTAATCACGAATCGATTCCTATTTACTTTAATCTAATTCAAAATGAATCAATTTGAAAGCAAACAATATGTATTGACTACTAATCTACTTTAATCGGCTCAAGTCGATATAACAGTGAATCGATATTAAAATAAAGACATTATATTAATCATGAGTCGATTCCTATTAACTTTAATCTGCCTCAAAATGAATTAATTTGAAAGCAACGAGTATGTAATGACTACCAATCTACTTTAATCGACTCAAGTAGATATAAGAGTGAATCGATATTAATGCAAAGACATCGCATTAATCATGAATCGATTCCTATTTACTTTAATCTAATTCATAATGAATCAATTTGAAAGCAACAAATATGTATTGACTCAATCGAAGATTCAATCGGTATCAGTACCACGAATGCAAATTTATGGCTAATTAACTACAAACGATTTTAATCGCCATAAAAGTGAATTGGTTTTAAAACAAAATATTGACCATTAATCTACTTCAATCGACTTTAGTCGATTCAAGAACTAATTCTTATTAATGCAACGAATGCAAGTTGCTTGACAGTTATAACAATTGTAATGTCTCTGCTAAAAATTGCCGATTCAAACGGACTAAAACAAATTAATGTATACACATTACGACCTATTGAAAAAGATTCTTTTTTTATCGCATTTAATCGCTTCTAATCTTTTTTAAAATGAATTTTGTATATTGATTGGTTTTGATGCAGGTAATTTTTGGCGGGGGTTACAAATATAATAAAATACTCTCCTATTTAATTACTTTTTGTATAGAATTTAATTACTATAAGACTTTGAAAACATGAAAGTGAGTTACAAACTATTTATAAGTTATTTATTAATTTTATTTTTAATGAAATATTAAGTTTAAGTTTAAGATCCATTAAACCCGATTCAATAGATTAAAAGATGAATCGATTTTAATCGTTATTGAATTGGTCCCAATATGAAATTCTACAGGGATAATAAAAACTGTTACATTTTATATTCGGCACTTTTCATATACACTTTTCTTTAATATTTTTATTTACAATAATAACCTTTTTTCTCACGAGTAGAGCCAGTTAAAATAATTATAAGAAATATATATTATAATATTATATTACATTGAATTATTTACTGTATTTCAATATTATTCGGTAAAATACATAAATATCTACAGCTTTTCACATTGATCAGCATTACTTTTTGTCGTACATTTTCTATACTTGATGCGAAAGTATTTATTTCATCCTCACTTTTAATTTTTTTAATGTGAGTAATACCTTCAAATGGACAATCGCTAAAGACATGAATCTGAGATAAGTATAAGTAACACGTACCATTTTTGTCAATTATATCGATTATACGACAAAAGCTTCCAGATACTAACTCTATAATTGTGTCATCGGTCTTCTTAGCTCGACTATACTCAATACTGTGATAAACTGAACCTCTAAAAATACATTTGGTATATGTAAGACATTCTCCGAATTCAGTAGTTTCCTTCATTCGACCTCTTCCGCAATAAGTCACACTATTTTCTTCATTATAATTATAAAAAGTCGTGAGTCTTTTCGGTGTGAATAAATTCTGACAATAATTCCTTGTTTCCGCTGATTTTGAAAGATTAGTCATATTTCCTAATTTAAAAGTCAAGACTTGTAAGTTTTTTCGTGCTATCTGTTTATCCATTCCTTTCGGTCCAGTAACGTAACTTTTCAGATAATAAATATTACTTTCAGGTGGAAAAGCTGAATTGACACATAACGGACCACTATTTCTCACTGAAGCGACCGCATGTAATAAACAATGAATGTTAAAGGTCATTTTCTCTTGTCCGTAGAGCATCTCATAATAACAAACAAATTTATATAAATTTTGTTCGCACTCTTGTAGTTCTTCTTCTGCAATTTCATTTTTCAACAGAGTATATACACTTTTCACTAGTAATGCGTAATGTTTTAATGCGTTCTCTTTCAAAACGCCATTTAAACATGGCAAACTGAAATATAACAACCATGATTTTAGTTCTGATGCTTTTGGTTTGCTAGAACCCTGAATGATACCGCTACGAGGAAGTCTATGTATGTCATGAGTTGGCGTTATATTTAAATAACGTTTTTCTACATATTCTACATCTTTTTTGCTGATCTTATAATCAGAACAACCACTTTTCCATTCATTCCAAATTTGGTAAGTTACTCCTAGTAGCATACCATGCATGTAATCATACGCAAAAGACCAAACCATATCAAAATAAGCAACGTTTTCCAAAATAGAAGGGCCTTTCACCCCCCTTATGAAACGTTTTTCTTCAATCGACATGTTTTTATCTTCTGCATGACTTTCATTTGTTCTATCAATGTTTTCTTGTTCAAAAATGTAACGAATTCCATGAGCAGATTTAAGATAAAATCCTTGTTGGTAACACCAACTACATCCATGGTATCCGTTAAATGAAATGCGATTCTGAATAATAGGCCGACATACACTATCGACAACACAAGTATGTAAATAGAATTTCAATACAAATTTTTTTCCGTGTCTTTTTAATAGAATGCCATTACTATTTATTTCATCAATTTGGTTTTTTAACGTCTTTGCAATAAATAAATTCAAAAGATTACTTTTTGGTTCTTTAGTAACTATTAATAAACCCGTTAAAAGCATAAAACTAAATCTCAATTTAAATGAAAGATCGTTCAAGTTCACTTGAAGAGGCCAGAATCCTCTCTTGCCACTTTTCGTCAACGGGGCTCCATCTGTATTAAAATTTATAGTCAAAGCATATTCTGTGTCATTTTCTGAATTCATACTGCTTTGCATTATTCTTTTATGTATGATTCCATCTTTCACGTCTCTGATAATAGTTGGATCAGTAGGTTCATTTCTAGAAGATATATTTTTCAAAATATCCTCTGCGATTACTTCATTTTTCAATAGTTGCTTTATTTGGTAGGCTAAATCAATAGACATAAAGTAATTCGACGATTCGGAGGTAATATTATCTTTTTTATTACACTTTTCACACATGGCGTTTGACGTCCGTTTACGTTTCGCATTGGCACTTACTATGTATACTACTTCGTCAGAACACTGAGTGCAAAAATAATGATATTTAACATGTTCCTCTTGAGATGAAAAACATTTTGACATCATGTATTGAGAAAGGTTCAAATTTACAAATCTTGAACCGGCAGCAATCTTGAACATGTTTACAAGTTCTGACCGAGCTTCATCTGATAAATGAAAACGTAAACTGTATGCTGTAATCATAATAACAATATCACGTATAGACAATTTAGAACATTCAAACATTATCCTATCGAAAAAGTTTTCTTTTTGATTTTCTCCAATCTGATTGTCATCTAAATCACTTTCACTGAATGTTGTACTACTACTATCATAATCTTTTTCATCGGAGTTTTCCCAGTTTATTTCATTATATTCACTATGATCATCAGAAAAATTACTAAGATCTTCATTCATATGATGATCAATGTTGTTTTCCGTCCTGTCATCTTGCACACATATATTATTATGTTCACTATTATGATCATCAGAAGAATTACTAAGATCTTTATTCAAATTATGATCAATCTTGTTTTCCGTTCTATCATCTTGTCTTATACATATATTATGTTCACTTAGCGAATCGTTAATATCACATTGATTTATGATATACTCTCCTTTAATACCAACAATACCTGAAAATGAAAAAAAAAAAAAATTAACAAACTTTACCATTATGTTCCTATGTAACTGAATTAATAAAAATAAAATAAAACACAGAGAACATAAAAATAGATTCATTTTAACAAGTTATAAATGTAGGAAGCCGTAAAAACCGTAAAAAACCGCAGGGTACCGTAGAAAACCATTATAATTTCAGACAAATATTTTGCAATTATGTCTTTGATTGATACATTTTTCACGTATTGTAATAAATTTTCTGGTACAGATTTAATAGACACCTTGATAAAATGCAATTAAAATGGATTTCCCTTATTAAAGAAGTGATGACTGGAAGAAGTGGCCCCTATAGATTTGATCTGTGATTGACTCTTGGATAAAAGGCGCGGCAATTTAAAATTAAAGATGCATTTTTCTTTGATAATTAGGTTTAATTTATTGGAAATATCTATTGAAATGAAAACTATTAAAGTGGAAAGTATTAAATAAATAATAATCAAATTAAGAAAAGTATTTCAGAACACAATATGATTAGAAGAATTAATTATGTTAATATTAGAATAAATTATGACAATATTATTGTTCAGATTTTATTCTTTATTTAGCAATTTCAAGAAAACAAAAAAAAAGAAATTTGAATAAGGTTATGGTTTATATCCATTATTAAAGATGCATAAAAATTGAAAGAAAAAGATTTCCGGCTTATGAGAAATAAATTATTCTTTGCATGTTTAATAAAAAAAAAAGAACAGAACGCGAGCAGTGCGCATGGATTCGGCTAGCAAGTAGTAAAAAACCGCTGCCAATTCATTGGCTCGTGGCTTCCTCAAACTTAATTTGCTTCTTCCTTTAATTAAGTTTTAATAACAAAAATTTATAATTTTTGCAATAATTTATGACATAATTATAATTAAATTCATTTATGAAGATTAAAAAGTATTAATTTTTAAATTATTTATACAATATGAATAAAATAATAGATATGATTTTTTTTAAAATTATGTGTGAAAAATAAATAAAATAATTGATTGTAATATTATCGTCTTCAAATTATATTTTCTTTGTGAAATTTCACACGTAGGGTACTTGTCTCTAGTAGTATGCCTATCCGTATTTGTGTGCTCTCTCTGGAATTTCCGATGTAAGAAAAAGGTTCTAACTTTAAAAATAATAAATGGCTATTACAAAACAAAAGCAGGTACACAACTCGCGCGCATAGCGCATAGCGCATGTCATTTTCATTTTCTAGTATACATAAATGCGTTACCGAATAATTACGATTTTCAAAGAGGGCTAAAATAGTTTTAACCTCAAATATCTATGAAATTCGTAAACGAATTCTTTTATCCTAAGAACTCTTTTAATAAATAATATACAAATTCTACATCCCCACCAACTTTTAAAGAAATTAAAACAAATTTAATGTAGTTATATTGTGGGATAACAAAGAATGACATTTTCAGAAATACTAAAATTATAAATATCAAACATCTCAAAAAAATAACCATATAATCAGGATGAAATTTTACACAGGTATTGCCTATATCACATACAAAATAGACTATAAATTTCAAGCTGATACATGAAGTCGTGATTGAGAAATTACGATTTAGAAAAAAACCGTAAAAAAATTTTAACCTTAAATACCTCTAAAAATCATGAGACAATTCTTTTACCTAAATGACTTATGCGATAATATATAAACTCTACATCTCCACAAAATTTCAGCATGATTATACCAATTTTTGTTTTCTTTCGTTATCGTGTGACAAAGAAAATGACTTTGCAAAATACGAAAATTTTAAATATCAAATATCTCAGAAAGTAATCGAACGATCTAGATGAAAATTCTCACACATATTATCTATATTACATACAAAATTGTCTATCAATTTGGAGCCGATACATGGAGCCGTTCTCGAGAAATTACGATTGGAAGAAAAGGTTAAAAAAATTTTAACCTCAAATATCACTGAAATTTTTATACCAAATATTTTGCCCAAAGAACTCGACAGAGAACTATACAAAATCTACCTCTACAAGGAATTTTGAAGTGATTAAGTTAATTTTACTTCCGTAAACGTCGGGCATAGAGAAAGCGTTTTTTTCATTTTTCAATTTTTTTTCTCAAAAACTAACCGAAGAAATAGATTCAAATTTTTACAGATTATAGCTATTTATATTGTGCATTACGTGATTTTTCTCAAAAAAATGTACCGTTTAGTTTGTGAGTTACAGGCTTTAAAAAAAACACATTTTTATCAATAACAAGAGAACCGTGATAGCTAGAGAATTTTTTTTTTTTTAAATTATAGGTTTTTTTACGCTCTTTTGAATGCTACCCATCCGATTAAAAAATTTAAATCCGATCATTAAAAAAAATCAAAAATAAATTTTGAGAAAATCGAAAATTCGAAATAAAACAAAAACGATCAGCCCAATCGATTTTTGACCCGCCATCACACAAAAAAAACAAAAAAAATGAGACCTGTCTGATTAAAATCGATCGAGTAGAAGTAGCTGAGATCCAGCTACACACACACACACACACACACACACACACACACACACACACACACACACACACACACACACACACACACACACACACACACACACACACACACACACACACACACACACACACTCTCACATACATCCATACAGACATTTTTCAAAAATCATGTATTTTGGTTTCTAACACCTCCAATAACACTTATAACATGTTTTTACAACAACTCAAAAAATTACTATCACAAAGCTTCCTCTAGGAGGAAGCAAAAATCTATTAAAATCGATTACAATTGATCACGAAATTTTGATTTGTTTTAATCGGTTTTGATAGGTTTTGATAGAAAATTCTTCTACGAAATCCATTTCAATACGGTTTTTTAAACAGGGCCAGTGAGTATTTCTTTGGAACTTTTAACTTTTAACTAAAATAGAAATTTCAAAATTTAATATTGAGGTACATTCGCAAAACTCATTTTTTTCTGTTTTAGCTATCCCAAATAACAATAAAAATAATCTGCTCCTCATTTTTAAACATATAGTTTTTTAATAATATTATACATGCTTATGCACGTACGAGTAAGCGTGAACAAATGCATGTAAAAATTTACTTTCTTTTTTGATTTTTTTTTAAATAAATCCAAATTTCATTGGACACCCTGTGAATCAGTTCAAGAAAATGTCTGTAGAAAAAAGAGCAATTCCTTTACTAGATCATAATTGACTTTCCATAAGGTTGAGGCCCCAATACCGTGACGGCGTGCGCGTGTCGTGCTGATTTAATTTAAATTCAGACGTCTTACCGCTAATTTCTTTAACCGGTTTATATTTTTACTACTAATTACTCAATAAAGTTGCTACTACCAACCCTGCTAAAAACGACCCATTAAAACCGATTCATTCACAAAAATCCGTATTAGAAACGATTGGAACCCATTGAATATGATAAAATATGAATCGATTTTAATGGTTTTGAATGTGCAATTGGTTATAGTCAGTTTCAATCGGTATTTCTAGCAGGAAACTCAATGAATTCACGATTAACCAGTACGGTGCAACATCAATTTGTTTTAGCACAAGGAGTCTAATTTTAATTTACATGGTTATCATGTAAAATACTGTAGAAAAAGGCCAAAAGTTTTGTACTGTATGGTACATAGTTATTTACGTATATAATATATAGAACGTATTTTATGTTTTCGACAAACAGTTTCATACATATACTCATTGTCCCTGGTATAATTTTTTTTTCCTATACCTACAAAAAAGAGATGGGCTTGAAATTGTCACCTCTAATGATTGTGATTGGTCGCTTGAAATGGACACATGTGAAATTTGATTGGCCCACGCGATACGGCGCGCGGAACGCGCACTGACACCAGTGTGGGTGTTCCGTTATTGCTGCCAGCAGCTGGCCAGTATAATGTAATGTGTACAGTAAAAAACCAAGCAGACGAATAAGTCCATATAATATATAGAGAATATCTACTTATGTTCTTTGGAGTATTTTTACTGTTTTTTAAGAGTAAAAAATACATTCTCTTGTAATAGAGACGTTGGCATCCAGAAATAAGAGGACACGACCGACCTGAAAGGCTATGATCTGAGTTTAATCAGGGAAAATTAAAGATCAAAAGAAAAGTGGAGCACACACTCTAAGCTAGCTGTCAAGTAAAGAACGTGTTGGTACAAAGCACAGAAAAATTTCTTCTTGTGCATGCATCATACTACCCGTATAGTCTGGTCAAAACTTTAACAAAATATTAAGTAAAGTGAGTGTGGATGGCAGATATAACTCTAGGAGTAAGAAAAAGTGAGTGTGGAGAGCAAGAGCTTACAGTGTAGAATTTGCTAATGCGATTGGGCATTTTTCAAAAATAACATTGAATTAAGTGTATGTTTTTTGTTGGATGGCTGGAAAGACTCATTGAAGCCCTCTTACAGAATTAACTAAACCTTATATTAACTGCTCGATCCTTATTAAAAGAATAAAAAAATTCTGAATACGATGTTTATTATATTCGCGTTTAGGTTTTGCTGCCCTCTACTTCAACTTTATGTTATCATGAACATGAACTGCTTTGATCTCTATAGGAACGCATTGCAATTGCTAATAAGTGAATTAGTCTTCAAAATTAATTATTAATATGTGTATTTTACCATCAATATATTTTATTTAAAGAGAAAGAACTTTTTTTCTCAACTGTAGTCTATACCCTTAATCAATTTTAATAAAAATAAATAGACAATTAATTCGATTCAATAGATCCTTTATAGCATGATATTTATACTATATATATAGTTTAATAGTATTTTTGCTTGAAAGAAAAACTTTTATAAATTTTTGTTTATGATACTTATAGTGATTGTGCTGCAGCGTAAATATTATATCCACTAACGATTACAAAAATACATAATTTACTAAAAAATTCAAAAACTAATTTTTTATTAAGTGACTTCTGTGATAATAAAAGCACTGAAGTAAAATATAATGCATGTATTTTATCTCTAATGAATTTCATTCTTAACCACTACATTCAGTATATGTAGGAGCACGACACTGAAGTTAGCAGCTCAGGCTTGGCAGCTGCCAGACAAATATAGCATAGGTGGGTGCCTCGAATCAAATTGTTTCAATTATTATAAATGTTGACATTAATAAACCAAATTAATCTAAAAAGTAGAAAAATTGATTTCGATAGTCACTAAAAGCATTTTTATTCCTAATAACTGCCAATTCTGAGCTGCTAAGCTCAGCTCATTGAAGATCGAAGCCAAAGGTTTTATTGAACATGAATCTTACTTTCTCTACTGTTCTTTAGACTAAAGTGCTCTTTCGATTCCATTCCAATATGATCGGATGATTTTTTATGGTGATGTTCATCATCTACATTGATTTCGACACTGGTACTTCCTACTGAAGTTTCAATTTTATTACTATAACTACTACTGCATTCAAAGGAACTTGATTCATCTGAAACAGTAGACAATTAAATTTATATAGTTAATAAGTTGAATAAATTGAGAAAATGAAACAATTTCAATTTTATTGTATACAATAAAAAACATACCTTTTTTGTTGCTCTCTTGTGACACATTTTTTCCAGCTGGCAATGTAAAAGCTTGCCATTTTTTTCTTGTTCGTGCAGTGACATCACATGGTTTATAATCTGCATACATCAATCGTTTATACCGCTTAACTGGTTTTGTAGGCCTAGGCTCGTCATCGTCAGTTATACTAGAACTACTAGCATCCATTGTAAGGATTTGAAACTGTAATTTTAGAGTTGTTAATTTAAAAAATCAATTATATTTATAGTACATATACAAAATCATAAATAATTAATTATTTACTATAGGATTTAATCTTATATAGTTAATTCATATTATTATTATAGTGTATTAAAATTTGAAGTAAAAAACGAATATTGATTTTATTTCTCAAAATCTTTTTTTGAAACAAATAATTTGATCTTATAATATTTGGATTCTGTATTTATATTATTATAATACTGTATATATATATATATATATACTTACAGTTACAGTAGCAAGGTTAAGTGTTCCTTAACCCACAAATGCAATGTAAATCAGTACATATTTGTATATACTATAACCGTCACGGCAGACCATATCACGGGCTTCAT
Organism: Torymus aiolomorphi; assembly: GCA_036365515.1. Classification (NCBI taxonomy): domain Eukaryota; kingdom Metazoa; phylum Arthropoda; class Insecta; order Hymenoptera; family Torymidae; genus Torymus; species Torymus aiolomorphi. The sequence continues at coordinate 213,524,749 of CM070874.1, forward strand.
TTAAACGGATTTGACCAATATTTTAAAGGTTTTATTTCGGCTTCACATTTCCGTTATCATTCTTTTAAGAGAGAGATACAAATTAGAAGCGGCATATTGTAATTTCTACATTGTTTCTACATTATCGACTAATAACTAAAATAGGCGCTGCTATAGTATCCTCATTATATTCGTTCTGTTGCTGTAGGAGCCACATGCAATATACGTATATCTATATAGATTTTCATCTCTCTTTTTTCTGCGCACAGTACGTGCTTCGCACATTGAATAAAAAGTACTTGTGAAAATCTATAAATTCATCGGTCTATAATAAGTAAATCTGAAATCTTAATGCGAAATTCTTTATCGTAAAAATTATAGTGTTGAAAAAGAATTATATCCTTATTATATATTTTTTGGATTTTTTGGATTTGTATGATCGCGGTGGCTCGATTATATGCAACATAACCTCTACTGCTTTTAATTATTCCAGACAAATTATAGTTCATCGAAGTATTACACGAGTAAGTTTAATAGTTATGTTTTGTAGTTGGGGATCGTGGAGTGGAGAGGTTCAAATTAGAAGAGTTTTCGTGTGGAGAAAAACGTGGCTTTATTGAATGCGCCGTCGTGCCTCGTGGCGTATAGTTGTTGCTGCTGTCTCTCTCGCCGTCGTGCGTGAACTGTCGCCGGCCGGCGCTGCGAGGTGCCGTCGGCGAGACTTTGTTGAGGAGGGGCGGTGAGAGAGGACCGCGTGGAGGGCGCTCATTGGCTGCGCACCGTATATTGCCTTTTAAGGCTTGGTGACGTCAGCGTCTCGCTGGTCGAGGCGCTGGATCGCCAACATTCCGCCCACCTTCGTCAGAATGGCGAACGGTCCTTACTACTTGGGAAGGAGTCGAATAACCTTGGCGATGGGTCGGCGAAGATTTGTGGTGGCCGTGTGCAGATCGACCACGCGAGTGATTCCATCACTCCCTGGATAGACGGCGGTAACTCTGGCGAGGGGCCACTTGGCTGGAGGCGTGAGCTCGCTTCGAACGAGCACGAGTTCGCCTACAGTGACTGGTGGTTGAGGTTGTTTCCACTTCTGACGGGATTGCAGGGACGTCAGGTAGTCCGTTGACCATCTCTTCCAGAAGTGCTGGGCCAGCTGACTGATCAAGAGCCAGCGCTTTCCTGCTGGAACGTTGTCGTTGGTGACATCTCCTTCAGGAACTATAAACGAAGATCTTTGTATGAGAAAGTGTGACGGTGATAGGAAGTCAAGGCCAGAAGGATCGTCAGTGAGAGCGGTTAAAGGTCTGGAGTTAAGGCATGCTTCAATGCGACACATAGGAGTAGCAAGTTCAGAGAAAGTGAGAACTTGATCCCCAATGACTCGGCGCATGTGATATTTAGCCGATTTAACGGCTGCTTCCCAAATGCCTCCAAAATGGGGAGCACTGGGAGGATTGAAAATCCAGGTGGTTCCTTCTTTTGTAAGAGACCGAACAACTTGAGAAGAGAATTCTGACGAAGCATCTACCCTCTGTCTCAGTTGAACATCTGCCCCGACGAAGTTAGTACCTTGGTCAGAGTATAACTCCTTGCAATGACCTCGACGAGCCGTGAAACGATGAAAAGCGGCGATGAACGCCTCACTTGAATAATCCTCAACTACCTCAATATGAGCGGCTCTGGTGGCCATACAAATGAAGATGGCAATATAACCTTTCATCGTGCCTTTACCTCTAGATTTAGTGAGACGCAGATGAATAGGCCCGGCGTAATCGACGCCAGAGCGTTCGAAAGGTGACGACTGACAAACACGAGCTTTAGGTAGTTCGCCCATTAATTGGGAGGGCACTCGCGCAGCATAGCGAGAGCAAGTAGTACATGCTCTGATGACTCCTTTAACTTCAGCTCGTCCCTTAACAATCCAGTATCGTCGTCTGAGTGTAGCAAGGGTTAACTGAACACCACCATGAAGCGTACGTTGGTGAGCGTCCCTGATTAATAAAGTAGTAAAGTGACACTTAGCAGGTAAAATAAGAGGATGCTTAGCATCTTCTTCGAGAAGAGAGTGAGAGAGTCGACCGCCCACCCTGAGCAAATGATTTTTTATCATGGGGTTTAGCGGTGACAGAGGGCTTTAGCCGAAAGTTTACCTGTCCTTGCTAACTGATAAATATCAAACTTAAAATAGGCTTTCTGAATTAGGTAGATCAAACAAAGTTTGCTGTTCTCAATCTCACTAGCAATAACCTGAATGGAAGAAAAATGACTATCTCTAAACCACTCGAGAGTGAGAATAGAAGATAGGTACAAGTTTCTTCGGCTTAGACATGACGATGAGTATATGAGTATAAAGATGATCTTATACCTACGCCAGGCACAGATCAAAGCGACGGGATTTTGAAGAAGGTTAGGTCCAACATGTAGAAGATCGTTGACCGATACACCTGTTTTAGTTTTACTTGAGCCATTAAACACAGTACGTAACTTGGTCGTCGTACTGGTTTCCTTCCACACACCGTGATGTGGTAAGAAGGCTTGAGAGTATTTTGATAATGGATCAAACTTTGAGGAGAGTGACATATGGCCTAGGTCAATGTACTCTTTCATGAAATCACTATAAGCTATTTTGAGTTTCTCGTCTTTAGCTAGGTTTGTTTCTAGACGAGTGAGTGCGCGTAATGCGGCAGAGTGAGAGTTCTCGAGATGAGCAGAACTCAACTGGTCTCGACTTTTCCAGGGTAGGCTTACTATGTACCGACCCGACTCATCCTGTCGAGTGGTTTTTTGATAGAAGTGCTCGCAAGCTTGTTCGTCAGGCGAGTAAGATTTTTTGTCGACGGGTATTTCCTCCGCCCTCCAAAAATCTTGTACGAGCTCCAAAAGTTTGGCTTCATGCTCGCAGGTATTTGAGCAATGAAGAGAGATTGGCTCTAGCCCTATTTCTGGAGTTATGGATGGGAGATTACCTGTCAAGAGCCATCCAAGTTTGGAATTCAGAGCTATAGGTTGAAGCTTCTGACCCTTAATTATCTGGCTTTCAATGATTTGCGCATAAACGCTAGCACCGAGTAGAATATCGATACGTGAGGGATCGAGATACTTGGGGTCTGCTAGTTGCAGCCCTCGTAAGTATTCGAAATTTGTATTACCTCTTACAACGGGAGGCTTATACGACGAGAGTTTTGGCAAAACAATGCCATCAACTTCCAAGGAGAAAGTTGAATCGAAATGCGGTTGTATAGTAAGACAAGCAACTTTAGAAGAAACAGCCGCTGTCCTTTCACCTATACCTTGGATGTGCGTGTGACTGGTTCTACAGTTTAGAGAAAACAAGTTACACATAGCTTGTGTAACAAGTGAGATTTGAGAACCAGGATCAATCAGCGCACGAACTAGAATTTTGGTTCCGTTAGGACCAAGGGCGTTAACCCTAGCGGTAGCTAAAAGTACTCCTGTACAATTAGTACTTTCTCCACTATTGAGGGAGACTGCTTGAGAAGCAGGTTTATCATCAACTTTTGTGATGACGTAATTGCCACAGTTGGGGCTGGAGGTGCTGGTCGCTGAGTCAATCTGATCAGTCTGCAACGGACTGATTGCTTGATTGTTGTCAGAGTGCACCATGGTATGATGCTTAGCTTTAGAAAGAAAGCATCGGTAGTTGGAAGTACAACTTTTCACGTTGTGCCTCCCTAAACAGTTGAAACAAAGATTAGAAGATTTAATCAATTCCTTACGTTCAGGAACCGTTTTATTGATAAATCGTTCACATCGATTTGTAAAATGTGATTGATTACAAAATAAACATTTCTTTTTTGATGAGGTATTAGCTGAAGTTTGATGTGAATAGACCGACTGAGCATTGTCTTGCTCTGATTTACGAGGCTTTGAGTTAGGTGATTGTGATTTAGGGTAGTTATTTGAAGATGATCTAGAGCCAGCTTCGATGGCTTCTAGTGTTAGAGTTTGACTACGAAGAAAGGCTTGAAGCTGTTCCATCGTTGGTGGATCGACGCTATCACCTAGGTGTCTTTCCCATTCTTTACGTGTATTTAAATCGAGTCGATTTATCGCAAAGTGAACGATTAAATCACTACCTAATGAGGCAGCTCGATCAAGGGATGTTAAACTGGCGATGGGATTGAAGATTTCCCTATAAATCCGCTTGATTTCCGACGAGGAATCTGCCTTCATTGATTTAACTGCAAAGATTTCTGAAATGTGAGAACTAACAATGCGACGTTGATTTTCGTAATACTCGATTAAAGCCGTCCATGCTCGGTCATAATTATCACCAGATATTGGAAGAGATTTAATTTTCTCAAGTGCCTCACCTGTAAGGTGAGTGCGAAGATAATGTAGTTTCAAGACAGGCGTTAAATCTTCGCGTCGATGAATAACTGAACGAAAGACGTCTCTGAAGTTTTCCCAATCCGAGAATTTTCCCGAAAACTTTGGTAAATCTACCTTAGGTAAAGATTGAAACGAAACGTTAGTTACATGAGCAGGACTAGTAGCAACTGGGGCATCATTAGAATTGGAGGAGCCTTGATTTGCATCTCTAGTTCTAATAGCCTTTAAGTAATCAAGAAATTCTCCTCGACGGACATAAAAACTATCCTCAACCAAATCACAAATATTAGAAGTAAAATAGACATGATCTTTATCAAGAACCTCAAGCTTCAGAATGGACTCATTATGTAACTGAAAAGTCGCATAATTCGCTTCAAGGCCGGCGAGACATGACTCCGCGTAACCTTCCGTCATGTTATCTTTACCCTTAGATTTGAAATTTTTAAAGGAGTTTGTAATTTTAGCTTGGAGTAACAACTGTCTAGCATGTAGTCCCTCCATTTTGAAATCAAATAATTAGAGTTGGAGGCAAAACTTGATTTTACAATGTGAACTTAGATTAAGAACTATCCTTAACCACTCGAGAGTGAGAGAAGAAATAGTGAGAGTTATTAAATCTAAATCTTAGCCTAGGTTATAATACTTATGCTAGTATGAACGTAGATGCGCTTGAAGATGCAACGCTGACTGCGTGTGTTAACTTCCCACGTGGAATCAGCTGATGATCCGTAACGTTGACTGCTTGAAGATAAGGAACTGCCGACGTTGAATTCAGCAACCATGCAGCGAAGTCAGCAACGGAATCAGAAATGAATCCAGGTGTAGATCAGCAGTCGAATTTGGAGACGAGACGATGCATCAGCAGGCAGTGATAAACTGCAAGGTCAATTAACATAAGTAATTGCTAGGCCAAAAATTGCATTCAATTTCCTCAAGAGTAGTTCAATAATACAAATTAAATTTATAATAAACTCAAACTCAGTTAACTTGTACTAATCACTAATAAGGCTACTCAATTTTAATTAAAGTAATTTGACTAAATAGAGATCATTAAATTCTCATTAAAATGGAATAAATATACTAGATTGACTAGACGATAGTTGCTAAATTTAATTTAAGCAAATTGGAACGATACGTGTGTCCAAGTATTAGGACTAAGCATCCGAGCGCAATAGGATCGGCGTTGGGTGCGAAGAAGATGGACTCGTCCGAATACAGCTCCGATCCGTTGATGCGCGCCCCCTGTGGCGAAGATGGACTCGTCCGAATACAGCTCCGATCCGTTGATGCGCGCCCCCTGTGGCGAAGATGGACTCGTCCGCCTCCTAATCCTCCTGGCGATGACGTATGCGATTTCCCGGACGTAGCGCGTCCTGATTGTCGTCTTCTTGTAGACGACCCTCCTTCCCTCGTGGAAAGCTCACTATATATACGGCGAGTACGAGCTCGATGCAGTGAAAGCGAGCCAGCTCCACGTGGGTAGTCCTTGTTTCGAAGTGTGTGAGCCCCGTAGCGTGTACGCTGCACGCGGGTACTCCTTTGCTTGAGTGATGTGGACCCCGTGCGTGTACGATGCACGCTGGTTGTCCAGGTCTTGATATGTGCCGGTCACCGTACGAACGCGGTGGCTCGAGAGCTGGCTTTACAGCGCACGCTCTTGGCTACAAGACAAGATGGCTGCCGGTCAACGTACGAACGCGATGACTCTAGAGCTGGCTTTACAGCGCACGCTCTTGGCAACGTCTTGGAGTCGATAGCGACGCACTCCAAGGCGTTTTTAGAAATGGGGAAAATAGCAATTGAATGTATTTCCCCTAGGAAGCCTTAGAAGGTGGCTTCCGAGTACACACGACGGCGAATTAACGAAAAGAGAGAGACAGCAACGTACGCGCGAAGTCGGCATGCTAGAGCACGCGACTGTTACGGCACTCACGACCACGAACACTTTTGATGCGTACCTGAAAAGAAGATAGCTATCTCTACGCCACTCGAGAGTGAGAGTAGAAGATAGTAAAGATTTTCTTCTTTGTGGCCATGGCGATGATGAGGACTCCCACGATCCGGCTCGAAGGACCAAATGTTTTGTAGTTGGGGATCGTGGAGTGGAGAGGTTCAAATTAGAAGAGTTTTCGTGTGGAGAAAAACGTGGCTTTATTGAATGCGCCGTCGTGCCTCGTGGCGTATAGTTGTTGCTGCTGTCTCTCTCGCCGTCGTGCGTGAACTGTCGCCGGCCGGCACTGCGAGGTGCCGTCGGCGAGACTTTGTTGAGGAGGGGCGGTGAGAGAGGACCGCGTGGAGGGCGCTCATTGGCTGCGCACCGTATATTGCCTTTTAAGGCTTGGTGACGTCAGCGTCTCGCTGGTCGAGGCGCTGGATCGCCAACAGTTATGTACAATAATCATTTCAATTTATATGCATATATTTAATTTTCTTTTTTATATATACAAATTTATAGTTACAATAATAAAATATGTTATAATTTTACTTAAATTGTAAAGAAAATTTCAAACTTATATTTTTACATTATACTTAAACCATATTATTTGTTAAGAGGTTATAATTGTAACAATTAGACTAAATTTTTAAACTATTTTACAGCTGATATTTGTGATAGCCATCAAAATATGGCTTTTGCGTACATAAAGTTTGTGGAAGGTCCCTTTTCGGGCAATAAATACAGAATTCCTGTATCTAAAATTGAGTACAAATTCAATGGGATAGAATTTGATGACAAAAAAAAATATTTTGTTAGTGCAAAAGATGGAAATCGATACAAGGCACAGATAATTTTTTTAGCAAGTTAGTATAATACATTTTATACTGTAATTTAAAAATTTATTTGCATTTATATAAATTCTTATGATTATTATTTCAGATACAGAGGAAGATCTAGACCAACTGGTGAAAACAAAGCGACCACGGTTAAAGCCTGCACCCCAATTAGATACTGCAAGCAGTCAGAGTGATTTAAATGATAATAGTACTGCTGCCGTCAATTACACACCTAAAGAAAAGGAAAACGAACAGATGAAGTATGATTCCCAGCTACAAATCAAATTAGAAAAACTTGGAAAACCAGTAGATGAAGGCAAAGGTAGCAATAATGAACGAAAGTCGAATGTTCTTAAAAAATCTAAAACGGAAATTAGAAAAGTATGCATATTTTGAATTATTATGAATATTATTATTATTAATAGTTTATCTGATTGTTATATTACATAAAATTTAATTATTAATTACAGGGAAAGAATTTAAAAAATTTTAGCAAAGTAGTGAACATGAGCATTCAAGAATTGAATTCAATGATAGGTGATATTGAATCAAAAAACAAATCATATTCACAAGCAGCCTCTAAATCGAAAGAAGAAAATGCTGCACCCAATGATTCTGAAATTTCCACGACTGAAGTAAAGTCATCAAAAGAGAATTTGCAAGATTGCAATTTGAATTTGCAAGAAAATATTGAATCTGCGATTGAAATGTCACCGCCACCAATTGAAAATATTAATGATGATCCTAAAAGAAAGCAAGATAAAGATTATGTCTTACCTAAGCAGGTGTTTGTTTAATAATTCATTTTACATGAATAGGATTTATATTTATACAATTTTTTTTTCACTTTGGTTATGAATAATTATGATCACTTTAAGAATTATTCTTATGGTTAAGAGGATATTGTAGCCTATTTCAGAATCACCTGGATAGTACAATTTTATCAAGTTATTATTTTTTAACTCTTTTTAAATTTGATAATTATTTGCTTTATACGATCACACATAAATATAATAATTAAGATTAAAGTTGACATAATTTTTATTATTGTTAGACAAAAAATTCGGCTGGCGAGATTGAACAAAAAAATATACCAGCTTTAAAAGTAAGTTACCATTTTATATCTTGTTCTTAAATTTGAAACTCTTTTTCTTTTTTCAAAAACTTTTTCATAAACTACTGTAATATTTTAGTAGTTCACTGCAAAACAAAAATGGTCAATCGTTTTTGTTTGTACACAGCATGAAACTGAATTCAATGCAAATTTCTTACCATTTACATAACCAGTTTATTTGCTGAGACTGATTAATTTTTTATAAACATTTTGCAAGTGTAATTAGTGTAGATTGTAAATTATTTTTTTCAAGAAACTTTTATTATGATGTACTTTTTCGAAATATTAATGACCGCTATATGCGAATCACAAAAAGTTTATATTAATATTTAATATTTATTCCGCGGATAAAACTAGAATAGTGATAAAGTAGAATTATTACACCTTCTTAATTAGTATTTTTAATATTTTTTTTATAACATTCAGTTATTACTTTTTAGGTCGTATCCAATGAAGGTTTTCATAATGAAAATGTTTGTAAAACTAAATTTAAAGATCTAAAAAATAAAAATGAAAGTCTCAAAAAGGAGAATGAAAAGTTGCGCAAGAAAAATGAAAATTTAAAGACAGAATTAGGGAAAGAAAAAGAAAACTCTAATGAATACCGAGCTTTAAATGTTAAGCTCCAAAAAATATTAGTAGAAAAACATGAGGATAAAGAGGGTAAGTTTGAATTATAATCTCATCTCACTATTGTATAAACAGTCTGAACGTATTATTTTACATATTCCGAAGTTTACGATGCATATGTAATAGCCCTCCCTCCCCCTCCCTAAGGGCAAGAACAGGGGAATAACGTGTGTCTTATCGATTTTAACGTTCCTTAAAAAATAACTACCTAAATATATTATATTTTTTATTTTCTGAAATCACCGCTACAATAGTGGAAAAGGCTTTTTTCATTTTTTTTACAATATTTGTTAAATTAAAATGCATTCTTAATAAATAAATACTTAATATAAAATAAATACTATAATAAATAAATATAATATAAAATAAATACTTCATATTTTATACATATTTTATATTCAATATTCTATACATATAACATATTATTTCTGACTACACTCCAAGATGATCGTAGGCTAAAAAAAATGAAGTTAGGGTAAACCTTAGAGCATATACTACTGGAGGTAGCTTCAAAGCGGCCGAAAGTGTAGACGAGGTTGTAGAGAGAGAAAGGTATAGTGGGGTACATGCTATCTCTCTCTAATAGCACGTGATTGGTTACTGTGATTGGAGGATAGCCAATAATGATCGTGCTGTTAGAGAGAGATAGCATGTACCCCACTATACCTTTCTCTCTCTAGAACCTCGTCTACACTTTCGGCCGCTTTGAAGCTGCCTCCAGTAGTATATGCTCTAAGGGGTAAACCGACATGGATGATGGTAGCGCGCAAATACAAAATAATTTGCTCATCACCTTCTCCACCCACTCTCCATAAGACCTAGACTTTCACTTATAATCTGGGCGAGATATTTTTACTTCAGTGTTTTTATAAGCCGTTTATCGGTTGTAGCTAGCACTATAGATATATGTAGAGTTTGGAAATCGTAATCGAGAAGTTTATCTAAGTTAGTGAAGCGCTTGAGAATAACGTTTTACAAAACACGAAACTGTTAACATTTACGAAGTTTTCCTGACGTTATTCTAACGTTTCTCTTTCATCGCGAATGTGAAAATGTAAAGAAAAAAACGTTATAAACAAATTATAAAAACGTTATGTGTTTTTAGGGGCACACACTACCGTCCTATAAATGACCGATCAAAATCGATTAATTTGCAAAAAGAAACGATTAGAACCGATTTAATATGATAAAAAATGTAGAGGGTTCAATCGGGATCAATATGAAATTGCGTAAATTAATTGATTTGAGTAGGATTGAATCGGTCATTTATAGCAGGGTAGTATTTTATATGTAGCAGCAGCTAAATCAATTACTTCTTAGTGCTTAACGAAAGTTTTTTTGATTAGAGAAAAACGACGAGTTCAGCAATAGCCATGACACGTACTGTTTTTTATCTTATTTATTTTTAATAGTACTGTTTTAACCTAGCGTTAATTTTATTGCTTTCAATTAAATATATCATCAAAGAATAGTAGATTATACACCTAGAGAGTAAAGCAGTCTACGTACGCCTGCGAGGGCAGCAACTCGCGGGCGTTCATAGCTCTCATTTCTCCCGAGGGCAATATACAATTTTTTGGGATGCCCGGCGGAAAGTTATTTGTGCTTAATCCCGGATTCCAGGGTTGAAAACACACATATGACCTCACTCCTAGAAACTTCGACGCCTATGCTCATGTGTCTACTTTTTTCCCGATTAGTGCCACCTGCAGTGAGTTGCGGCTCGAGCGAAGCGAGGGCTGCAACACGCAGGCAGTGACAGCCGGGAAAACAGTAGGAAAACGTGGATGCGCGTGGCTGTTTCTAGGAGGAAGTACATAATGTGACGTTTTACTCCCTGACAAGAGAGTAAACACAATACTTTACGCGTGGTATACGAAAAAATCTTGGTATGTATATATGCGAAATATGGTTTACGAGGTATGCGAAAAATCTTGCCAACTTCATAAATCATATAACTTTATTATGAAAAGATGGAATCTCATAAGTGCGTTACAACTACGTGATACTTTTTGAATATGATTAGATAAAGTATTAAGAGAAAATCGAAAATATTCAACTCGCAGTATTCGCATCGTAGACAACGTATACTTTAAATAAATAGGAATATTGATTGATAATATTAAAAAAATTTATTAAATTTCTGGTAAACAGGCAGCGGACTATCATCATTAATGGTGCGATATAAATTTATTTTGATGGGCGATCACCCGCAGATTTTGCTAGATTGTTAACCAAGGACAGCAGTATACAATTTATGTTTGGGTCAGAAGTACCGTACATGCCGTACAAACAGTGCCGATGGTGAAAATAGCTTAATAATTTCGAAATTGGGCTTTTGAAACTCAATTTCCGCATAGTTTCTTATTATACCAATACAGAGATAATAGAAATTTACTAGTAAGATCATGAAAGCTTTCGTAACGAATAGTGTGGTTTTCCTTTCAACTATGTATGATTCATTAAATATATAATGGCTATTCATTCGCACAATAATCATTACGCACTTTTCATGAGCCCATTAATTTTTATTTTTTATTGATGCTTTTCATGCAGTTGCTTAATGTGGCTTAAGGTGACCATGGTATTATTTGATTTTTTTTAAATACTATATTGCTTATCCTTGATAGTGAGGTCTATTAAATTCGATTGATTTAATATTTATTCATATTAAATTGAAACGCAATTTTATACTAAATAAAATTAAATTTCGATAAAAATATAATAGAAGTCGAATTTAAACAGTCATTTTTAGTCGATACGAAAAACGTTTTAAATTTATTTATGCGTTTCGTATTTGAAATACTGCAAGCCCCATTATATCTATCATATTTTAAATATTGTAAATTGATATTATTGTTTTTCCTTTTGGAACGAATTATAAATTTTTTAAATACTGCACGATTTATTTAGAAGTTCCGGTTTTCAGAATGTATTTATGCGTTCAATTACGAAACACCTTATATTCATTCACGAAGCTTTTATTTATCTGCATGGTTTTGTAACATATAGACATGAACATTATGGTGGATAATGTGAATATCCCTGCTAAAAATGACCGATTATAGCGGATTAATTTACGAAAATCCGTATTTGAAACGATTTGAACCGATTAAATACGATAAAAAAATATGAATCTATTTTAATCGGTTTCAATATGGGATTGTGTAAAAAAATCAATCGGTTTTAGTCAGTTTGGATTGATCATTTCTAGCGGGTAGTATCTTACAAGTCCTTTTTCTTGAGATACGGGCAATCTAATCACATTGCTAGTATTTATGTATGATACAAAAACGAACAAAAAAAATTATAAAAATAGACAGTAAAAGCTGAATTGTAAGCTCCGATTCATTGAAATAGTAGGTGATTTCGCATGAGTGTTCGCCTGACTGACCTAATTCCCGCACAAGTTCCGTGTAATGCACTATTTTTTAACAGAGTGTGCGAAACTGTAAAATGTGTGAGTAGCTGTTTTACACACGGCATGCGGGAAGTACGCGCATGAGTAGATCAATTTACTTCTCGCACGCTTCTTATAGGAGTGTGTTCCAACCTCCTTATATCTTGTCGTTGACTCGTGTAATTGTCGCTCGAGGGAAACTTCACACTCGTCCCGTATGTACATAATTATTGTTCTCCGAGTTTCGCTCACTCCGTTACAAAAAATGTTCGATACATGTGGGTGGAGCGGGTGATCGTTGCACGGGTGTTTTTGTCGCTGATCTCGCTTCCGACAAATCACACCCGTGCACGAATCATCCGCTTCGCACACTTGTATCAAAATGTACGATTCAAATTCGATTGCTTAGGATTTCCTGAAAAATAAATATTTTTCAATGAATCAGAGCTTAAATTTGAGCTTTTACTGTCTACTTTTATAACTTTTTTTTTTCGTTTTCATATTATTAATACTTTTAATGTAACAGCCAATAGAAGAGACATTATTTTTAACGAAATAGAGGATATTTGAGATTAGATTGCCCATCTCTAAGAAAAAGTATGAGATGGAATTAGACACACTGAGCTTCATCTCTAGATACCATAAATCGACTCTCCAATTTTCGCTAAAATCCGTTTGCCGAAGAGTGTGCACTCTTTTATCAGTGAAATATTGTGGTTTCTTTATCCGACTTGACCTTCATCAACCATTAATTATAAGTTACTCATTACTGGATTTTATATGCTTTATATTACGCTGTTGGGTATATTATTAGTAATTTAATTTAATTTAAATGGTACATGATGATATGCGACTTTCTTTAATAAAAGCTTTTTTGTTAATTGACCTGGTATTTTGGTGATGATTGTAACAATATAATTTTAGTGGCTTTTATCGAATCAAGCAATTGGTTTTCTTTATCATAGTAATGTAAGTAGGCTTTCTGATCCGGTATCGAGTTAGTGACCTTTATCTTTACTTATTATAATGACAACTTTAATATGATTAGATCAACATCTATTATGTATAACAATATTTTATTAATCAAATCAACATCTATTATGTATAACAATATTTTATTAATCAAATCAATCTGTTAATTTTAATAATAAAGACCCTTCCATTGTCGTACGTGCATGCGGTATCATCTTCCTTCTTCCTTCCAATAACATCTCGTTCCTTGTTTTAGTTGTCATCTTTTGGACATAACAACTGAACAGTATCTTGGGGGAAAGTTCGAAACGTTCATTTTTCTCACTTAATCATTTATTGAATAGTATATCGATATATTGGTTTCTTTGAATGAATTAATTGTAAGAATCGTAAAGATATTCTTGATATTATAAAATATAAAACTTGTGTTTAAGTTGTGATAAAAGAAACCTTTCTGCGATTCGATAAAAGGCAGGTGAAATCAATATAAGATAACTTTACTATAATTGGTGAGATATCTAATAATGGGTAGTCAACATTTTCTTGGTCCTGTTTTATTGGAAAGTTCTGATTATTTACAGCAATATTTACATAAAAAGTAGCCCTATTATATATCAGCTTTTAATACAGTATCTGCCCCTACTGAAAAATCTCAGGTGAGATCTCAGGTGATTTCTCAGGTGAGATCTCATGTAAAATCTCACGCCAAAATCTCACCTGAGATTCTGCTCCAGATGCTCCAGAAAACTTACGTTAATTAAAAATCAGCTTCTTCAGTATTGGAAATTACCTGCTAGGATGTTTTACCCCCTAGATGAACTCGAAAATGCATGTTTAGAACGATTTTACACAATTTTTCAATTTTTACAAATTTGGTACATGAGATCTCAGGTGATTTCTCAGGTGAGATATCATGTGAGATCTCAGGTGAGATATCATGTATCAATTTTTAAAAATTGAAAAATTGTGTAAAATGCTTTGAAACATGTATTTTTGAGCTCGTCTGGGGGGTAAAACATCCTAAAAGGCAATTTCCAATACTGAAGAAGCTGATTTTTAATTAACGTAAGTTTTCTGCAGCATCTGGAGCAGATTCTCAGGTGAGATTTTGGCGTGAGATTTTACATGAGATCTCACCTGAGAAATCACCTGAGATCTCACCTGAGATTTTTCAGTAGGATGATTGAGTCATTTTTCAATTAAACGTTTTGCAAATCGAACTTTATCTCTGCTGTGATCCCAATCTTGTTTCTGATGGATAATATTTCGATATCTATCCATTAGTTTTCCTAACGCGCGTACAAAAAACTTGTTAAACGTTAAAAATAGTCGATTAGTTTCGATTGATTTAGCATTCATTCGTATAAAACTGAATCGGTATCAATGCCATTTCAATATGAATAAATATAAGATCAATCGCATTTAATCACTGATTTTTAACATTTTTATATTAATATAAAAAAATGTTGACTTACGGTAGCCAATTAGGGTAGAGTTATCTTATAGTTTATTCTAGGTATTATGAAGTGAAAATATCCTTCAATTACACAAAACTATATCCATTATCCGCTTCTTCTTTATAAAGGTAGCAGTGGTAACAGTTATTTTTCCGTACTTATTAATTATGCTGTTTTACTGCATGTGGTTTTCTCATTAAATTTAAAACTAGAGAATGAATAGCAGCATCGAATGCGAATCAAATTTTTTATATCCTCATGTGCTTATATTCATCTTTTTATTGTTATATTATTCAACTTATACATTAAAAACTAACATTACTTTCTTGCATTCAGTCGTAGAAAAACAAATACAAGATGCTGCAAATGAAATTCAAATAGATCACAGAATGAATTTCGTCCCAATTGGTAGACAAAGAGACTCTGATAATAAGGTATTGAAATAAATAAGGAACAATGTACATATGCGCCGCGCCGTGCTGTGCCTCATGCTCAGTTCGTGTCATTCGGTTCCTATATTCTTAGCTCTATCTTACGACTCTTACCTATTTACTGCTATAAAACTCTAATAAAAATAGAATATAGGATCGGAACGGTGCGACAGAAGTAGTGCGGCTCAAGCGCGACACTTATGTACATTATTGTTCCTAAAGGATGCCCAGGGGTATGTAGTAAATAGAGAAACGCAGGGAAATGTATGAAGTCAATGTTATTGTGTAGAGCTTGTCAAAATATGAAATTTAACAAAAAATTAAATACGGAAAAATGAAGGGAAAGTTGAAATAAATAAGAGTGAAGTTTGCTAGAATAAATAGAAAAATCGCGATTTCATGCGATATTTCAGTAGTAAAAATTGTAAAAAATGACTTGTTAAATATTTCCCCAAATATGCAGTTTTATACATTTTGTTATTTATATTTATGACACCCATGGGCATCCTCCTACTATCTATGAATCGTTGTAAATAATAAGTCTTCTTGCATTGAAAAAATATATTATATACAGAACTCAAGTACTAGGTAATATAGCTTTATTTGGCTACAGTTTAAGTTCACAGTCAAATATACAAACAAAATTATGTTCATGGTACCTATGAAATATGTTATTAAAGATGCTATATCATGTAGAAAAATTTAAATTGCAACGTCAACTAAAAAGTAATATTAAATTAGGTAGTAAAATATGCTTAAAAATTTTGTTTGCTTACCAATGTTTGGATTACTATAATTTATAGTTGTTTAAATTATATTGATCATTATCATACTATAGTTTATTTTATAAAAACATACAGTTTCAATAACACTTTTACTATCATGCACACCTTTTAGGTTCACATAGGCCGGAAAATATGGATCGATATTGATAAGTACAGCCGAATAACGTCAATAACAAAGTCTCCGGGCCTCACAGCAGGCTATATTCTAATAGCCGTCTATGGGGAAGAGACATTGATGAGAAGCACGCTAACAGGGAGACAATCTAACAAAAGTGGAAAAGGCAAGGAAAAAGTCAATCAACTAAACCCCACTGCACTGCTGGCGTGCAAAGGTAACGCAGTTTTTAAATTACTAGCCCTCTAAGTTCAAGCGCGCTACGCGCGCATAGGGCACCATGTTGTTTTTTTCAGCCAATGGTAGTACATTTTATCCATCTAACGCTCTGAAGTTGCCCTCTAAGCTTCAATTCGATACAATGGCGTTCTCCCTTTTATGATAGTACTAGCGTTAATTGGCGCGCTACGCGCGCCTATGTTCGTCTTTTGTTATCAAAAATTCGATATTCGATTGCTTACATATTCGATAAAACGATAGTTCTCGAATAGGATTTTTATATAAAGGATTATTTATTATAGATTAGAGATAACTATTAGATACACGATTTGACAAAAATAAAAAAAATTCTAATAAAAATTATTTTCTAGATCTATACAGCCATTGGTTGAAGACAGTTTATGAGCCGAGTTTAAGTGATGAAGAAAAAGAGAGTTATAATTATTTGATAGAGATGGGCAATTTCAATGAGTACTGCTCGAAAAAAATCTCTTATTTAAAGAGACCAGCACAATCATCTACTTGTAAGTTTTATTTTAAATATCTAGATTCATGCGTGCTTCACACGCTTTATTTCTTTTTGTTAGATGCTTTGTCATTTTAATTTAGAATTAAACTTTTTCCCTAACACTGAAAAGTATTAACTGTGTTGAATATATATTATTTTTTAGCAAAAAAAAATCGAAATAAGCAACGTCTTCAAAAGTCTCATTGCTTGACACCAGTTCAAACAACCTCAGGCCGCTCAGGCGATAATCAATTACCCTGTGACTCTAAAGATGATCTTCAAAATAGTAGTAGTGAACCAAAAATGACACCAGATAAAACAAACTCAGGGGATAATCAATTACTCTATTGCTCTAAAGATGATGTTGAAAATAGTGAACCAAAAATGGTTCACAATGATGGAGATGAATCTCATGGTTTTTCTGAGGCTTACTTTAATGACGACAACGATTCTATAACAGCAGACGATTATTCGTCTGTTGAAGAGGAAGAAGATAAGGAAGAAGATCCACTGAAAATAGATGAAACGGACATCTAAAAATTTTCTAAAAATCTTATGTAATATGTGACTCAACCCCATAATTGGGTGCTAGATTTCAATAATGTCTTATTATTATTTTTATTAATTTATTAAATAAATAAAACTTAAAAATATAATTAAAATATAACTTTTAGTAATAGAAGTCCTCTCTTAAAAGAATGATAGCCAAAAGTAGGGGCTCATTTAAAGACCCGATGTGATTGGTTCTATTTGAAAAAAGCGTGAATATTTGAATTTTTTTTTATTAAAAATGTGCTAGATTTAAATTTTGAAACTCAAGTATTTACAGAACCACTGAATCATTAAAATAGAATAAAAACATTTAATTGATTGCTTCAAAAATGTATGTAATTATCTTATTATTCATTTAAACTAATTAAAACTATATCATAGTAAAAAATAGTGGGAATTACCGAAAAAAGAAAATCGTACGCGGTTCGCGAACGAGTTTGAATTTTGCTAGTATATTAAAAACAATAGAAACTCGACCAAAACCGGTAGATTTTTTTTCCATAGGAATCAATCGGTCCCAAAGTAATAGAAGTATACTAAAAAATAAATAAAATGCATTTGAACTCGACTGAAACCGATAGATCATTTCGATAGAAATCAATCCGGCCCAAAGTAATAGAAGTATACTAAAAACAATAAAATGCATTTGAACTCGACTGAAACCGATAGATCATTTCGATAGGAAGCAATTCGTCCCAAAGAAATAGAAATATATTAAAAACAATAGAATGCATTTGAACTCGACCGAAACCGATAGATTATTTCGATAGGAAGCATGGATTCCCAACGTAATAGAAATATATTAAAAGCAATAGAATGCATTTGAACCCGATTTTCTATATCTTTTGATACTAAATCTTTCACCCTACTTTGTACATTAAACCCGATTATTATCTATATTATCTAGTTTTAGATTAAAATCGATTATATCCTATCGGTTAAAAACCGATTAAAGTAGATACAGATGAAAAATAAAGATATCGGTTTCAATGAGTTTTAATTGTTGTGTTTTCTATCACTTTCTATATGCTTTCATTCACTTCTCTCCCGTTATCGACTTCTACTGTAAAAATCGGGTGAAAGATTCAGACTCAAAACCGATTCAATTATCGATATCGATTTCTATCGCATTTTTCTAGCAGGGTACTTTTCAAACGAGCATAGCTAACGAAAATGCTAATAGAATCACTCAAAAAAATTCCTGAATATAGTGTTTATGTGTACGGAGCGCTTGACAATTCGCTTGACGAATTTTTTTTCCGAATAAACGCTTGAATGTTGATTTAAAAAATATTGAAATTCACGGTTTCACATGGCTTTAAGGGAGTACTATCAGTACGCCGTGAGTCAAGTGCATGTTTTGGACGTCTCGGACTTCCTGACCTCTTTACAGTGTTGCCAAATAGGGTGTGCAATGATCGAGTGATCGTGAATAATTTTATAATTTCCTTATATTATCTCTAAAAATTGGTGAATCAACATTTGGGAGTGCGCATTAGATTCATGGAATATTGAATTATTCATTTCTCAAGGTGTCATTAAAATATCAACGCTAGATTTAACCAATTTCTTGATTAACCCGGTCGGAAACGTGATTTCCCACAAGACTACATGTTAACCCATTAAATCCTAAATGGACGATTTTTTTTTTACTTTTTTCAACTGATCTTTTGAATATGAAATCAGTGTTGAAAAAAATCGGGAATAGACATTTCCGATGTAAAATTGTCTGACTTGCGATTTACGCTGTCAGAATTTTTAAAAAATGCATATTAACAAATTAATATTTTTTTATTTAACAAAAAACGCAAAATTATGAGTAAAAAAAATTTTTTAATCATTGTTTTCGAGTCGAATCCTTCTGTAGATCTTCAAGAGTAGCACTACAAAAGCGTCCTCGGATCCTAACCTTTAAAATGTAGTGGTAGGTTTTTTGAAATTCAAGATGGAGGCATCCAATATGGCAGTTCAAAGACAAAAATTTACTGCTGTTTTCAGTACTTTTTTGGAAAACAATATTTCGTTTTGAAAATTCATAAAACTTCGTATATTGGGGTTTTTTGGGTCGATGATTACGAATTTACAATCAGATTTTCAAAATTCAAGATGGCGGATCCAACATGGCGGTCAAAAATTTGAAAATCAGTCCGATTTTCACGAAAATTGGTATACAGGGGTTTTTTGAGTCGCTGATTACGAACTTACAATCAGATTTTCAAAATTCAAGATGGCGGATCCAACATGGTGGTCAGAAATTTGAAAATCAGTCCGGTTTTCATGAAAATTGGTATACAGGGGTTTTTCGGGTCGCTGATTACGAATTTACAATCAGATTTTCAAAATTCAAGATGGCGGATCCAACGTGGCGGTTAAAAATTTGAAAATCAGTCCGATTTTCATGAAAATTGGTATACAGTGATTTTTCGGATCGCTGATAACGAATTTACAATTAGATTTTCAAAATTCAAGATGGCGGATCCAACATGACGGCCAAAAATTTGAAAATATTTCCGATTTTCATGAAAATTGGTATACAGGGTTTTTTTTGGATCACTGATTACGAATTTACTTTCAGACTTTTAAAATTCAAGATGGCGGAACCAGAATGGTATTTAAAATCTTGAACATTGATTTTAAATATCATTCTGGTTCCGCCATCTTGAATTTTTAAAGTCCGATAGTAAATTCGTATTCAGTGACCCTGTATACCAATTTTCATGAACATCGGACTGATTTTCAAATTTTTGACCGCCATGTTGGATCCGCCATCTCGAATTTTAAAAATCTGATTGTAAATTCGTAATCAGTGACCCAAAAAACCCCTGTATACCAATTTTCATGAACATCGATCTGATTTTCAAATATTTAACCGCCATGTTGGATCCGCCATCTTGAATTTTGAAAATGTGATTGTAAATTCGTATTCAGCGACCTAAAAACCCCCAATATACGAAGTTTTATGAATTTTCAAAACGAAATATTGTTTTCCAAAAAGGTACTGAAAACAGCAAAAAATTGTTGTCTTTGAACTGCCATATTGGATACCGCCATCTTGAATTTCAAAAAACCTACCACTACATTTTAAAGATTAGGATCCGAGGACACTTTTTTAGTGCTACTCTTGAAGATCCACAGAAGGATTCGACTCGAAAACAATGATTAAAAAATTTTTTTTACTCAAAATTATACGTTTTTTGTTAAATAAAAAAATATAAATTTGTTAATATGCATTTTTTAAAAATTCTGATAGCGTAAATCGAAAGTTCAGACAATTTTACATCGAAAATGTCTATTCCCGATTTTTTTTCAACGCCGATTTCATATTTAAAACATCAGTTGAAAAAAGTAAAAAAATATCGTCCATTTAGGATTTAATGGGTTAATGGCGTAAATATTAAAGGTATTAATAACTTTTTTCTGAGTTTGTGTAGCTTTCAAAAAATTTGCATGAGTCAGTTTGAGGTCAAAACATACTAGTATACCAAACATTGTAATTTTCTGGACGCTAATTCAAAACCGATAGTACTCCCTTAATCTCGGTATCGGTATCTTTAGTCTATCATTTGTTATTAATAAAAATATGATTTATAATTCTTTAGTGAATATCTTGAAAAGTTTTTTATTCATTTACTTCAAATTTTTTTCATTTATTATGCTTATCGAGTACAGCATTGTATTAAAATTTCAAGAGGCTATTTGATTTGTTTCTGGTAAAAGAATCTTTTTTAAAAACAAGTGCGATTTTTTTTACTACAAAAACAAGAGTAAAAGTATATGAATTGTTTTGAAATTTGGTAGTGGTAAATTTTTTAAATCAAAAAATAGTTTTATTTATGTTTTGTGATACATTTTAAGAATATTTATCGTAAAATTTACTTGATATCTAACAATTAGTATTATATATGTATATTATTTTACTGACATTTATCTCAGTCAGTATGGTTGAAGAATTGACTGTTTGTTTAAGAAAATATGACAAGTATATTATGTATTTATTTATAGGAAAATCCGATGGTAGATTATGACAAATTTGAAGAATGGTATAGTAGTGACGATGAAATAACGAATCTTTTAGAAAAGAATATAAAATTATCAAAGGATGTAAAGAATTTAATAAATGATGACCAATTTTTTAAACCACTGTCACTAAATGTCAACGTTACATCGGCAGAATTGTTATTAATGGGTCTGAAATATTCTGTGAATAATAAATTACCAATTACAGGTATTTCTGATTTGTTCAAACTTGTTAATCGTATGTTTCGGAGAATAGTCGTGCCAGAATCACGATACATGATAGATCAGATATGTAAACCAGTTGATGATATTACGCTACACGGAATATGTCTTGAGTGTACAAAGTACATTGGTAAATTTACAGATTTTAATGCCTAAATTTATTGTACAAATTGCCATATGGAAGTAGATATGTCAAATCCGTCAAATCAATGTTTTTTTTCTATGTTTGATCCATCGGTCGCAATACGCGAGTATTTGGAAACGCATGAAGATTATTATTCTTATGTATTGAATGAAAGAGAACATGAAACAAACACAATTAAAGATATTTACGACGGAAATTTATATCGAAAATTTGTTAAAAATTTGAGTGATGTTGATAGACACGCTTACGCAACTGTGATTTTCAATACAGATGGCGCGCCCGTCTTTAAATCTTCAGCATTTTCGATATGGCCTATTTATATAACACTTAATGAAATACCTCCACAAGAACGATTGAAAAGTGTTATAGTTGTTGGTTTGTGGTTTGGAAGAAATAAGCCGGAAATGACAGTTTTTCTAGATATTTTCGTCAAATTGATGAATAATCTTTCCAGTACGGGTATTTTATGCACAATCAGGAATGTAGAACTTCGTATAAAAATTTATGCACTTTTATGTTGCGTGGATACTATGGCTCGTTATCCAATGAATGGTACATCCCAATTTAATTCTTATTATGGATGTGATTGGTGCTTGCATAAGGGAGAATATTTCGCAGGAAGTATGAGATATCCATTTCAAGTACCGTTCCCGAAGGATAGAACTCACTCTGAAACGATTGCTTATGCTACTGAAGCGGTTGAAAAAAATCGACGTATATTCGGAGTAAAAACAGCTTCACCTCTTTTAAATTTATTATATTTCGATATTATTGAAGGATTTACACCAGACTATATGCACTGTTACGTTTCTGGTGTAGTTCTACAGTTTATCGACGTAACAATAAGATATTTAACAAAGTCGGATATAACTTATATTGATGAGTTGCTCACAAAAATTAGGTCACCCACTCAAATAGGTCGTCTATCAAGGTCTTTTAATGACAGAGGATATTGGAAAGCTAGAGAATATGAAAATTGGACTCTGTACTACTGTATTCCCGTATTATGTACAGTTTTGAAAAACAATGTCATATTACAAAATTGGTCACGATTAGTGGAATCCTTATATGTCTGCTTACAGACGAATATTACCTTTGATGAACTGAATAGGGTAAATGAATTGTTGTATAAATTTGTATCAGAGTTCGAAGATATAGATTCTTTAGCTGGACTAACCTACAATGTTCACCAACTATTACATTTAGCTAACAGCGTTTATAATTGGGGTCCGTTGTATGCACACTCGTCGTATCCGTTTGAGGCGGCAAATCATGAATTACTCCAAGCTGTACATTGTGCTAAAGGAGTAATTTCTCAAATTACAAGGTACAGAAATATTCAACTCACAATTAAATTTCTGGAAAGTAAAGTATACCCTGAATGTTCTGGACCTATACTGGAATATTGTGAAAGTATTACAAATAAATCGTCAAAAACAAGTTTTAGAATATCATCTATAACGTATTTTGGAAAATCCCGAAATTTAAGTAAGCATCTAATGAATAAATATCAGATACCAAACAGCGCAAGAACTTATAGTAGGATTGTTTCAAATGGATGCTTATTTAAGACTTGCCAAAAAAAAAACAAGAGGTCTTGCAGTTATTATGCACAACTTGTTAATGGGAAATTTGTTAAGCTTGTACATTTTATAGTAGATGAAAATAGTAGTCAAGAATTAACTCTTTGTGAAGTCATTAAAACCAAATCTCACAAGTATACAAATGTTTTAAAAGAATTCGTAGAAATAGATTCTGAAATTTGTATAAAAACAAACGAAATATCAAGAATTTGTGTTGCTGTAGAAATAGAAGATAACATTTTTTTGACACCAGTTCCAAATATGTTACACTACTAATAAGATTTAGTTTACTGGAAGCGTTCATGAAGTATAATTATTATAAGAGTAAGTAAGGGACTCAAGACGGACCAATTAAGTAGCAGTGTAAATAATCTGGAGACAATCCTTCAATAATATCAAAGATTCTTAAATTTAAAAGAGGAGATGCTGCCACCGCACCAAAAATTCTTGTATTTGTATTGAATATTTATATTAGAAAACATCGAAAAAATACTAAAAAATAAAAACATTATATACAAAAATTTTCATAATTGTATGTATTACATTAACTACTAACTGAAATTATTAGTAGTAGTATTAATATTATGCTTATATCGCAATTACATTAAGATATTATTTTATAAATTTTATATTTATCTATTATTTTTGATATGATGAAAAAGAATAAAAATAATAAAGGTTCAAAAATGTTTTTTGACTATTCATTTTTTAATATATCAGAATCCTTCTTTTATATCACACGTACATAGTCGTGCACGTTCTGATATAAGTGTGCACATGAGCATATGTACACTTCTTGATAGACTGATTCTTGTAGAACGCGCCTGATAAATTTAAAAATTCTGCAATCGCATTTAGGGTTAATGGCTACACTTGAATTGTCCAATAGGATTGCAGGATTTTGAAATTCAGTAAGCACGTTCCACGAGAATCAATGTCTATCGGGTGTACATACAGTCACATACTGACACGTACACCCGAGGGAAGTTAATTATTTCCGAACGTGCCAGGTAAATTCAAATCCTGTGACCTCATTGGGCGATTCCAAATTAGGGTTAATGTTTACACTTAAATTGTCCAATGGGATTGCAAGATTTTGAATTCACCCGGCACGTTCGGAAAGAATTAACTTCCCTCAGGTGTACATTAACACTGCAGTTACGCACTGATACATTTACAGTCATGTTTGTCAATTACGCAAGCACGTACACAGTTGTGGAAATAAATCTTATTTTTTAATGTTGAATTTCGGTTAACTCGCGCGATTATCGCGCGATTATCGCGCCAGAAAATGGTCGATAAACTGGCACGATCATCGCGCGATATTTTTCAATAGGGAAGCCACCGAACTCCGAAAAAATCGTAAGCCTTACTCGTCTAGTAAGCAGATCGTATAAGTTATTTATAGTAAATTTATAAAAGCAAGTGTTATAGAAAAGAATTGTAATTGAAATTACAACGCATCGATCTACCAGAAGCCAGCAGATTGTATTGGTAATAAATTATTGTATTTTATATAATAAACCTACATAAAACCAATTACTACTTATTTCCACTTATTTCCGGACTTAACAACTCCATTTTTTTCAGAGCCCGCGTCCCCCGGCCTTTTAGTTTTAGGACTTTTTAAAGAATTGGTTTGCATTCTGTCGCACGTTTGCGTAACTGTTTTTTGTTGAGTTTAACTCGTGTCCGCTGGCTACTTAGGTTGAAATTTTTTTTATAATCACCTCTTGTTCTGTCACGCGCCTGTGTGACTCCTTTTTTACCTGGACCACCGTTCCCCCGACGTCATAGGTTTAAGACGTTTTTAAATAATCGACTGGCTTTCTGCGGCACGTTGGTGTGACTCCATTTTTTGCCTGGACTTCGTAACCCCCGGCTACGTAGGTAGTATAAGACTTTTTTTTGAGTAATTGGCTCGCTTACGTTCGCAGGTCTGTGTGGCTCCTTTCTTTGCCTTGACCTCGCGTCCCCCGACTACTTAGGTACAAAATTTTTTTTTAATAATCATCTCCCGTTCTGTCACACGTCTGCATGACTCCTCTTTCACCTGGACCTCCTGTTCCTCGGCTTCTTAGTTTTAAGACTTTTCTAAACAATCGGTTTACTTTCTGTCGCACGTTTGCGTCACTGTCTTTTCTTGAGTTTAACTCGTGTCCCCCTGCTATTTCGGTTTAAAACTTTTTTTTTAATAATCACCTCTCGTTCTGTCACACGTCTGCGAGCCTCCCTTTTTTACCTGGACCCCCTGTTCCCCGACTTCTTAGTTTTAAGCATTTTTTAAAGAATCGGTTTGCATTCGGTCGCACGTTTGCGTGACTGTCTTTTGTTGAGTTTAACCCGTGTCCCCCGGCTACTTAGATTCAAATTTTTTTTTTAATAATCACCTCTTGTTCTGTGACACGTCTGCGTGACTCCTGTTTTACCTGGACCACCTTTCTCCCGGCTTCATAGGTTTAAGACTTTTTTAAATAATCGACTAGCTTTCTGTGGCACGTTCGTGTGGCTCCCTTCTTTGTCTTGACCTCGCGTCCCCCGGCTGATTAGGTTCAAATTTTTTTTTAATAATCACCTCTCGTTCTGTCACTCGTCTGCATGACTCCTTTTTCACCTGGACCTTCTGTCCCCCGGCCTTTTAGTTTTAGGACTTTTTAAGAATCGGTTTGCCTTCTGTTGCACGTGCGTGACTGTTCTTTCTTGGGCTCGCTTATTATCGCACTTAAGTTGACTCCCTTTTATTGTGTTTAACTCATGTCTCTCGGCTGGTTAGGTTTAAGACTGTTATTAATAACCTACTCGCTCACTATCGCAGTTATGTATGACTCCATTTTTTGTTTGGAGCCCGCGTCTCCCGGCCTTTTAGTTTTAGGACTTTTTAAAGAATCGGTTTACATTCTGTTGCACGTTTGCGTGACTGTCTTTTGTTGAGTTTAACTTCTGTCCCCCGGCTACTTAGGTTCAAATTTTTTTTAACGTGATTGCGTTTTTTGCCTGGACCTCGTGTCTTCCGGCTACTTAGGTATTATGAGATTTTATTTTTTATTAAAGACTCTCTTACTGTCGCACGACTGTCTAACATCCGTTTTTGTGTGAAGCTCGCGTCCCTCTGCTATATGGGTTGACGAATTTTATCATTAATCGTCTTTGCTTTCTGTGCTGGTCTACTAAACTACCCCTTTTTTGCGTGGAACTTTCGTCCCCCGGCTAATTGGGTTTAAGCCTTTTTTAAATATTTCATTCGCTTTTTGTTGCACATCTACTTATAACTCCCTTTTTGCGTGGAGCTTGTGACCTCCAGCTACTCAAGTGTGGGAGTTTTGTTTTTTTTAAATATCCTCCGCAAGATGCCCACCTAAAAAACCTGAGTTGATAGTAAAGGGCGCCTGCCTTCTACTCAATATATCATAATCGATTTTTAATGGCCTACTTCTATTGTATCTGGTTCTTTACTTACTGAAGCATCATTTCTGGAAGGCGATGAACGCAAAAATGAAGTATTAACTGGCGATGGAAGAATGTACCGTCAGGAGTAAACTTTGGCGATTCTTCGTAATTAATACTATACGTACGAAAGGTTGCAGTCGCGCGATAAAAATAAAAATTTTCATATTTGTAATTGTGTGTATGATTAATTTCCTCGTGAAAATATTATATGAGATTTCATATGAGATCGTAATTGAAGCTAACAACGATCTCTTCTTTTTCTGATATATGAGACCGCTATAGGAATTTCAGACATGAGATCTATATGAGATCTCATATAATGATCTCATCTGCATTTTGAATTAATTAATAAATAATTTATTTTTAATGTAAAAGATTAAATGACTCTAGTGATAGCCATAGATTAATTTGTATAATAAGTCTCGGATGGTGATACTATCAACTTATTTATTCACTGAAATAAATAACGACGTTTCGGCCCGTATAGAACGACGTACGTTACAAGGCCCTCATCAGGTTCCAATTTCTAAAAGTTAAGATACATGTAAATTCAAACAAATGTTAAAAAAAAATTACGTATTATTACAAACTTACAGTTAATTTGGAGGTGATATTCGTACATTATTTTTTGATTTGTATGTTTTTCTGAAAAAATTAAGAGCCACTAGTTTACAGTGCAAATTTTTAGTCAAATGTAGAAACTATGATATAGTTCCTAAACACATTTTTAATGGATTAAAATCTTTAAACAATCTGAAATTCGAAAGTAAATTCGCAAGAAACAAAAACAATAAAATTATTTCTAGTTTTATGAGAACCAATCTTAACAATGAAATAGCTGACGCTAATGCACACAAAAGTTTTTTAATTAACTTAATATCTAAAACAAAAAATTTAATAATTGATAAATTGATCGACTGTGAAATAATTGCTCATTTTGAAGAGTTCGCTGTTTCCAAAACAACAGTAGATTTACGCAAATTTGATTCTAAATTAAATGAAAAATTAAAAAGCTTATTTTATTCGAAATATAAATATAATCTGGAAGATGATAGATCTAGAAATACACAAATTGTCGACACAGTGATAGATCAACGTACTCATAGAAAAACATCGACTGTAAGTAATATAAGTAACACCGATGTAAATTCTACGTGGTTATATAATCTTACTAGTACAGCTATTCCAGAATCAGTATTTAACGTTTCAAAATTGGGCGAAACTTTTAATTTTACTAGTAATATTGACATACGATCTAAATTTGAATTTTTTAAATCATTAGAATCTGGATTATATTTTTTAGAATTTAACACTGATTAATTAAGAAATAATATTTTAAAATCCTTTGAGAGTTTTTTAAAATCTACCAAAAAACAAAGTTTCTTCGCCAGCAAGATGATAAATGACATTGAAAATACTAATTAATTTCTTCAACAACCCAAAAATTTACTAGTGACAAAAGTACATAAGGGAAACGCCACAGTCGTTCTAGATAAAAATACATTTATTGACAGTGTTGAAAAAGAACTACAGAATGATAAATATTACAAACAATTGTCAAAGAACCCCCTCAATAAATTAATTAGAACTACAACAGCATTTGTCAAGCGTTGGTACAATTTAGGCATTTTTCAAGATTATAAATTTGATCTAAAACCAACGGAAATTAATAAAACAGATCTTGTAAAATGAAAATGAAAATGTTACGGTTTAGTTAAAGTACACAAGACTGGACATCCTATACGTATTATTGTTTCCGCCGTTAATTCTCCGACATATAATTTATCTAAATTCTTGACAAAATTTTTAAATGATAACATTCCAAAAACTAATTCATATGTAAAAAATAGTTTTCATCTCAAAGAAAGGATAGATTCATTTTTTATACCTTCAGGATACACACTAATTAGTTTAGATGTGGTTAGTTTATTCACTAATACAAGCAAGGAAATTATTATAAAATCAATAGAAGATAATTGGAAATATTTACGCAATAAAATAAATCTTTCTTGTAAAGAGTTTTGTGAAGGTATTAACATAGTCCTTGACTCCACTTTTTTCCAATTTAATGACAAATTTTATAAACAAACATTCGGATCTGCGATGGGAAGTCCTGTAAGTCCTGTCTTGTGTGACTTGGCTATGAGACGCTTGGAGGAACATTGTCTTAATAAACTAAGTTTTGATGTACCTTTATACTTACGCTATGTAGATGACATTCTAATATGTATTTCCATTTGTTTAATCGATGAAACTTTAAAAGTGTTTAATAACTTTGACAGTAACCTACAATTTACAGTGGAAACCACAAATAATAATGAAATTAGTTTTCTTGATTTGAAGCTCATAATTCAAGATAATAATTCAATAATTACTAACTGGTATAGGAAACCTACTCATTCTGGTCGTTACTTAAATTTTAATTCACAGCACCCTTTATCTCAAAAAATCGCAATAGTCTACACATTAGTAGATTACAGTATCAAATTGTCCGTCGTTAAATTCCACAGTGAAAATCTTGAAATATCAAAAAAATTCTTACTAACTAATAATTACCCACATAATTTTATTAATAAATATATAAAAAAAAGATTACAAAAAATATACAATTATGCAGCTTCAAATCAAGTGATTTTCAGTAATAAAAAATTAATAGTTTTACCTTATTTTCAAAAATTTGACTCTATTATTAAGAGAATTTTTCACAAAAATAATATTAATGTAATTTTCAAATGCATTGACAAATTCTCGAGATTTATTCAATTGGGAAAAGATCGAATGTGTCACATAGACAAATGTAACATTGTTTACAAAATAAACTGTAATAACTGCAAAGCTTGTTACATACGCCAATCTTCCAGACATCTCAAAACTAGAGTAAATTAAGGAACATGAAAGCGACTGTAAACATTTTAGAGAGAAATCAGCTTTAGTAGAACATATTAATGAAACAACACACTCATTTAACTTTGATAAGGTAAAAATACTAGACACAGAAAATAATAAATTCAAGCGATTGTTCTCTGAAATGCTACATATTCATGTTAATGCGAATAATATTAATAGAATGTTAGACACAAAAAATTTAAAATTTTGTTATAAAAATTTCCTTAATAATAATGTTTAGTATTTTGGCTATTAAGTTTAGAAAGCATAGTAGTTCGTTAATTTTATACGTAAGGTGAGACAGGTACAAGTATTGTGTTTATTCACATACACACTCGTATGTAACAAAACATATATAAGAATATAACGCGACAGTGAAGCTTGCATTCACCGCTCTACCATCTAGCGTGTTGCCGAAAGTTGTTTTTGTAGAAATAACTGTAAGTTTGTAATAATACGTGATTTTTGTTTAACATTTGTTTGAATTTACATGTATCTTAACTTTTAGAAATTGGAACCTGATGAGGATCTGGTAACGTACGTCGTTCTGTACGGGCCGAAACGTCGTTATTTATTTTAGTGAATAAATAAGTTGATAGTATCACCACCCGAGTCTTATTATCCAATTTAATGTAAAAGCATGAATAGATATATTATGTTTTAATAAATATGTAAAAGAGCAAATAAAGTTTTATCAATACATTTTATTATGTTAATATTTTATTTCATTATATTTCTACATATTCAATGAAACATATATATTTATTCATTCTTTTACGTTAAAAACAAATTATTTATTAATTAATTAAAATTGCAAATGAGATCTCATATGAGATCTCATATAGATATCGTATGTTTGAAATTCGTATAACGGTTTCATATATCATTTTCACGCGGGTTATAATTAAATATAATAATTTGATGAATCATTTATGCGAATAATATCTATTAATTCTAATTGTGTCATTATAATATAACAAAGTGATTGAATAAGCATAACTAGTTTTTAATTTAAGCGGTTCCAGACCACTCCACGTAAAAAAATTTTATATAAGTTATATAAAATTTTTATAAAGAAATGGTTCTATATAAATAATATATAAACTTTATAGAACCCATAATATAAAGTTGGCAACAGGAAGGTAATTTTTGTTGTAATTAAGGTAATTAAAAAAATACTTACCTTAATTAGAACAAAAATTATCTTCCTCTTTGCCAACTCTATATGGTTTCTATAAAGTTTATATATTATTTATATAGAACCATTTCTTTATAAAAATTTGACATAATTTTATAACATTTTTATAACATTTTTTTACGTGGATAACCATTCAAAGCAAATAGACATTAACAACTTTAATTATGAATTCAAGATATTTAATAACAATTAAATAAACTTTTTCTCGTATTTTATGTTCTTTATCTTCTCTTGTTTGTTAAATTATATTTGACAAATGTATGATAAAAAATAAGAACTACTAATACATTTCATGAAATTATATTTTTTAAACTTTATACTTTAGAAATACTATGCAGGAAATTCATCATCGGCTTACCCATCATGAAACTAGATTTTATACTATATATATGAGGCGTTTCACGTCAAATGTCCCAGCGTGGCGCGCGAGCGCCAAATCGTGCTATATCTAGCTCATGTTTACGATACTAAAACGTACTTAAAAAAAATTTCATGATAAGCATTTCCGACGTATTTTTTCCTCAGTTTTCCAATGGTGTAGACAGTTTTCCCAAAATTTTCCATTTTCGCCTTCAAAAAGTACAAAACGTGTTATATCTTAAAAAGTGTATGTTTAATATTTTTTTTTGACCCTCTAGATCGAAAGCTGAGCATTTTTTACGTAGGAAAGGGTAGTTTCCAAAGTGTGCCCGAAAGGTTTTCTGCGAGAAATAGAATGCGAAAGAGTAGACGCATCGCCTTTCCGGCGCGCGGGACTACGCGGTACAGCGCGCGGGCTGCGCTCGCCTCGTTGCCTAATAATAATCTTTTATAATCTTTAATTCTTTACCTGTTTTTTTTTATTCTTGAATAACGCATGGAGTAATATTTTATTAATTATTTCATAAAAAAATAAAATTTCAAAATTAACAGCAATATGTGCAAACTCTTGTACTAACGTTTGTTTTCCAGTGTAGATAATTTTTTTGTTTTTTTTACGTGCTATATCTCGAAAAGTATATTTTTAGTATTTTGTTTTACACATAATATTGAAAGCTATCCTTTTTTTAGGTAGGAAAGGATATTTTCCAAAAAGTGTCCAAGATGTTTTATGCTATGCAAATAAAACGCGAAAGATTATATGCACGGCAGGGCGAAAGCATATTCTACGCTACGCGCGGTACAGCGCAGTTTGCCGTGCAACACGGAATCATTTATTTTTCATTCGGTAGGTGGCGTCCACACTTTTTACTCTGTATGCAAATTGTCACGTCAAAAGTATATAATATAACTTTTTATCTTTTTCCTCCTCGAATTTTTTCGAATTTGTCGTTGATAGCAAAGAAAAAGCTTGCCATTTCACATTGGAA
Source organism: Torymus aiolomorphi (assembly GCA_036365515.1). Lineage (NCBI taxonomy): Eukaryota > Metazoa > Arthropoda > Insecta > Hymenoptera > Torymidae > Torymus > Torymus aiolomorphi. The sequence goes on from CM070874.1 coordinate 213,556,883, forward strand.
GTTGAAATGTATAAATCCTTTAAATAAAAATGATCACTCTACATCTAGGAATTTGACTGATTTTCCAACATTTTTAAGAAGCGCATTTCCTTTAGTACCTGAAATGCTAAAATATGTTTAACCTGTCGACGCCAAATTTATAATCAGAAATCAAATTTACCTCAAACTGATGCTAAAAAAGCTAAAATAGTGTGCGATGATGAATATCATAAAGCTGGTGTTGCAGTTCTTTAACAAATTAAGAAAAAATTTTCAAAGTTAACAAATAAGCAAGAAAGAATTCAGCTATTAACTCTTGCATCGGAGTTTTGGTCTCGTAAGAACTTGATGCGAGAATTCAATTGCAGTAAACGGGAGGCTCGTGAAGCGAAAGATTTGGTAGCAAATAGCGGAATATTTTCAATACCTGCTAAGAAACGTGGCAAACTACTTCCAGCTGATACTGTAAATTCTGTCAAATCTTTTTATGAGAGAGATGATGTAAGTCGAATCATGCCGGGTTCAAAAGATTATCTATCTATTAAACAGAGTAATGTCAAAAGAGATCATATTAAAAAAGATTACTGCTTGGTAATTTAAATGAATTGAATAATTTATATAAAAAAGAAAATGAGTACGTTAACATTGGTTTTACGAAATTTACAGAATTGAGGCCACCATATTGTGTTTTAGCTGGGAGTAGCGGTACACATAATGTATGCGTGTGTGGGCATCACGAAAATGTGAAGCTCATGCTAAGTGCTATGGACATAGAAAATTTAACTAAAGACACCCAATCGTCCCTGAAAAACTATCACGATTGCATCCAAGCAATTGTGTGTAATGATTCACACGATAGATGTTATTTGGGTGACTGTTTGGATTACCCCAATACGTCTATATTACGAAAACATTTACTTAAATGTTTTGATGAAAATGATATTTTTCAAATCGAGTATCAGTCGTGGTTTCAAACAGATAGGTGTACAATAGCTTCCAAAACTGTAAATGTTCACGAATTTATGGACATACTGGGGGAGAAATTAATGAAATTAAAAACTCACGATTTTTTTGCTAAGAAACAATCACTTTTTGTAAATAACGTAAAAAGCAATCTTCAAGAAGGAGAATTTCTCGTGTGTTGCGATTTTGCAGAAAATTATGCTTTCGTTATATAAAATTCTACACAATCCTTCCACTGAAATAACAACCAAGCAACAGTTTTTACAGTTGTAGTGTACTATAAACAAAACGATGAACTCAGACATGTAAGCATTGCTGTGATTTCCGACAACTTAAATCATGATACCATAGCCGTTTATGAATATCAAAAAATAGTAATATCTTATCTTAAAACTAATTTTGCAGTCAAGAAAGTTTATTATTTGACTGATGGAGCAGGTCAGCATTTTAAAAATAAATTCAATTTTCAAAATCTTCTTTTTCATGAGAAAGATTTTGGAGTTACAGCTGAGTGGCATTTTCATGCCACAGCACATGGCAAAGGTGCGTGTGATGGTATAGGCGTGAACCTAAAAAGAGGTGCAAAACGAGCGAGTTTACAAGTTTCTTATAGTAATCATATTTTAACGCCAGAAGAGCTGCATAACTGGGCTAAAGATCACTGCAAAGAAACGAAAGTTTATTATAGCAGTAAAGAATCGTATGAAGAAACGGTTTTGAAAATAAAACCAAGACTGAACAAGGCTAAATCTATAGCATACACGTTACTGTATCATGCTATTATTCCAATAGATGAAAGTACATTGAAGCTCAAAAAAACCTCTCTTAGTTCTGACTATAAAATCTTCCCTAAGAAAGCTGTGAAACCAAAAACAAAAAAATTATCTACACTGAAAAACAAACGTTAATTTAAAAATTTTATTTTTTTATGAAATAATTAATAAAATATTATTCCATGCGTTATTCAAGACTAAAAAAGAACAGGTAAATAATTAAAGATTATAAAAGATTATTATTAGGCAACGAGGAAAGCGCAGCCCGCGCGCTGTACCGCGTAGTCCCGCGCGCCGGAAAGGCGATGCGTTTACTCTTTCACATTCTATTTCTCGCAGAAAACCTTTCCGGCACTCTTTGGAAATTATCCTTTCCTACGTAAAAAATGCTCAGCTTTCGATCTAGAAGGTAAAAAAAATATTAAAAATACACTTTTTAAGATATAACACGTTTTGTACTTTTTGAAGGCGAAAATGGAAAATTTCGGGAAAACTGCCTACACCATTGGAAAGCTGAGGAAAAAATACGTCGGAAATGCTTATCATAAATTTTTTTTAAGTACGTTTTAGTATCGTAAACATGAGCTAGATATAGCACAATTTGGCGCTCGCGCGCCGCGCTGGGACAGTTGACGTGAAACGCCTCATATACATTTTGTGCTACATACATTCTTATGCTATAGTCTTGTAATTCAACATAAATAAGTTTTTTCATTTTAGACCTTGAAAATACTTTTACTTTAATATACTATATAGTCACTAAAACAATAATGGTATTTGTACCCAAGCACAATGTGAAGTGTACAACCGTACATATTTGATGATTTCACTTTAGTATTTGTTTTAGTACTTGTTAAAATAATGTTTATAATTTGGTAAGACTTCTATATAGTTCCAATTAGCTACATAAGATTTCTTCCTTTGGTGCTGACAATTTCAATTAATCTGATTTATTCCTACTTCTTCGACAAAATGTACAGATAAACTCTTGTAATTCAAGCTAGTGTAGTTATAATTGAGTCTCCTTTATCACCAATAAGTTTTGATCAACTAAATGAGCAGTAGAACTCAAATAAATAGTAATAGTAAAGTAATCCGCGATTAAGCATATTTTTTCAATTCCAGATCATCATTAAAGCAAATACACATTTACAAGTTTGATAGATTCAAGATATTAAATACAATTAAAATAGCTTTTTCTTTCTGTTTTATTTAGTCTCTCATTGTATGTAAAGTTATGTTTGATAGATGTTATGAAAATAAATTTTTTAAACTTACTTTAGAAATACTATGCGACAAATCCATTATCCATTAATATATTTGTACTATATTTACTACATATTGTTAATGCTATTTTTGTAATTTAAAATACATACCTAAGATTACTTAATTTGATACGTCAAATATTAACATAATAATAATAACACACTAATCAGTCACACAAACATTTCTTCCTTTGGCATTGGCAATTTCAATTGAACTGATTTATGATTCTACATTTTCGACAAGCTGTTGCCAGCGAAAGCTTAATCCAAGCCAATAGTTGTAAACGAGTCTTCTTTATCACTAATAACTTTTAATCAACTAAGTGAGCCAGTTGCGACTTGAATAAATAAAAAGTAATCAAATAAGTATATATTTTTGTTTAAAAGACTCGAAAGCACCATTAGAAGCAAAAACACATTTCTAAGTTTGATAGATTCAAGATATTTAATACAATAAAAATAGCTTCTTCTGGTATTTTGTTTTAATTAGTCTCTTATTGTTTGTAAAATGATGTTTGATAGATTTTATGAAATTTATTTTTGAAACACTAGAAATGCCACGCAAGAAATTCTTCATCCATTTACACACCATTGTATTTTATATTTACTATACACATTGTTAATTAATGCTATTCTTGTAATTTAAAATAAATACAAAGTTATTAATCGAATAACATACTATAAAACACCAATCAGTCACTAAAACAATATTGGTATTTGTACGAAACCATAATGTGAATAAGCACACACAGTACATATTGTACATATGATTTACGTTCCTCTATTTTAAACAAAAAGTAAAGACAAAAACTCTTGCACGTTAAAGCTTAATCTAAGCCAGAAGTTGTGGACGCGTCAACTGCATCACTTATAATTTTTGAAAATTCATTTATTGATTTTCCTCTAACACAGCACAGGATATAAAATTACTTTTCACTGTAATTAGTAGGCATCGCAACTGCACTTGGTTTATTTATTTGTTTTACATGCTGTTCTTCTTGTTTCTAATATTTTCTTCTGTACTATCCACAAAACTATTTTATAACTATTTAACAATCTTGATGGTTGAATACAGCCGTAAACTTAATGCACGTCCTTATTGTCTTCTTCATGTCTGGATGTCTGTTTGAATTAATAAACTTCAGTTATTCTTCTTTGGTCCATATGCGTTACGAATGCACAATCTTCTGAAATAAAATAAAAACACACACAAAGTATCTATTCATACAATAATTTATATCAGTGGAAGAATGTTTTGATTATTTGAATGATTATGCAAAATATTTTATTGATTTCAGAATTATTCAAATACACAAAATAATTTAAATAATAACTAATACTTATCTAATTTTCTCTCCGATGTTGCTAAAAAGTATTTCTGGATATTGTTAATGTCAATACATCTTCATTGCAATCTCTCTAAATTGGAGCAAAGCAAACTTAACCTGCTTACGCCCGCTCTGAGTGCTGCGTGAGTCTGCGTCCGGATTTGCCCCGTGCGCCCCCGAGCCGCAGACGGCCGCGGGAGAGTTTCGTAGTCGCGCCGCTATCTGCACCGGGGGCGACACCGTAGAGGTGCATTACGAAATAATCGTTGGCCCAACACTGTGTATACTTGCGCTAGCTTATTTGTTTCTTCAAACACATGCGAGTAGATACATAATTAATTTTCTCAGTACAGCTTAGACGGCCTAAAATCGTACCTTTGTCCTGAATTTTTTAAAAGAAAATAAAAATATGCAGATCAATTTTAGTTTAAGGGTTTTATTAATATAAGCTTCAAGAACATTTTAGAATTTTTTTATGCAAATTTAGCCCAAAATGGCGGCGTAACATCTGAAACAGCAGGTGACTCCGATCTCGAGGTATTTTTCGGTGGCGCATTTCCTGATGTCACTGAGCAACCAGGAACATGTAATAAAAATTTTTTTGAGTTTAAAATATACTCAAGCTCGTAGTGCAAATGTTGATTATTTTATACGCATTTAAAGGTAAATTTCCATTTTTCGACCAAAAAATCGCTAAAAAATCGTTAGTAAAAAATTTTAGAGATCGAAATTCTAAAATGTGGCTACAAGCTCTAGAGAATACACATGTTGTAAAGATTGCGTCAAAATTTCAAGTCGATCGGATGAAAACTGGCTGAGGAATCTACGTCACCGTTTTGAAAAGGTGTTTCGAGAAAAACGCATTTAAAGTTTTTTTTGTTGGTTTACAGACACCTAGAGTAACTTACGAAAATGGCTTGAAATATAGGGAAATAAATTTTTAGCGGTTATGTAACTACTTGAATATCATTCTTAGGACTATAAACTATCATTTAAAGCAAAAAAAAAAATTCGATTTTTTGAAGTGGCCAAGCTGTACCCCTCCCATAAGGGGGTCGACACCTTTACAATTTTCTTCATAAAATGACCTGAAAAAAATTAATTTTCATAATTAGAAATATTTAGAAGTAATATCCTAAAAATATATTCAATTTTGATAAAATGAGACCCAAAAAAAAATTTTGATCGATTTTAACCCGTTTCCGCCGAGAACGCCACTCGCGGTACCCCGGTCTTTGAAAGTTTGTAACTGACGTTAAAAACGTTAAAAAAAAATGAGAGGGTCATATTCTGAAAGTTTAAGATCTGCTCTTTCCGATGGTGCCCATCAAAATTTACAAAAAAATTTTTTACTATTACAAAATGCAGTTTAAAAAAAAAAAACATGAATTTTTCATCCATTTTTTTTTTTGAAATTGAGTTTTCAAAAGGTTCCCCTAGTGGAATCGACTCGGAACCTCATTAAACGGTGGAATAAATGTTTGAATATGAGGAACTCATGGTTCGCGGATCGATTTTTCACCTGGGGATTTTCAAAATGGCGCCTTGATTGCAAAATTTTTGTCAATATGTTTATGAATTTTTTACTCAATAACTATGGGGTTATGGAAAAATTGTGAAGAGAGAAAAAGTTCTTAGAATTGCTCAAAGAATGAACCCGAATTTTTTCAAAACGTTTCAAGAAAATTTTTGTATTTTTGCAAAAGGTAAATTTATGCAAAATTCAAAAGTTGCTCAAAAAAATCCAAAAAAATTCCCATGTATTCTACGGTTGATTCTAAGAACATTTTATTCTTGTAAATTTTTCTGTAAATGTAATAGTTTTTGAATAAAAAATTTCTTAAAATCAAACTTAGTCCAACTTTTTGTTTCTTGTTCCCAAGATATCTACATTCATACTTGGTGACTACGTTTACATTCACAATAGGATTTGTTACATTTACGCAATATAAACGTGCTACAGGTTGTTTTGGAGTATTCTTTACATTTAACGGAGCAATTAGTTATGGAATAGGTCTCATCTATGAAGCGTTCTTCCACAGAGCGATTCTGGATTATCTCTGGTAGTTTGCGAAATTTCTAATTTTTCGCACACTTTGTGTGAGAGAATTGATAGCAGCATTTTATTTTATTTTCGTCGCGGAAGTTTTATCCCGTTATTGGATTCGCTGAAGAAGTGTGGTCTTTTGAAAGTATAGTTCCTTGGGTTTATCGTATATGGATGAAAGATTATTTACTTCTATACTCAAAAGTCTGATCTCTCAAGCAATATAAAACAATGCTAAAGAGAAAAGCATCACAAATTTCAAAAAACAAAGAATCTGAATCAGCTCGGGAATATGACGATTCAGATTTAGATTTCGAAGAGGATAATGAGGTCGTTGTAATACCTGATCCAGACAACTCAGGGTCTGAGGGAGATTCTGAGTCAGATGATGAGAATTTGGAGGAAGAAATTTCAAAACCAACCGTCTCATACAGATCTACTTTTTATAACTATTCAGAAACTCAGAAAAAACTAGAACCAGATCATGAATTTTCATGGTGTAATGGAGAAAAAGTGTGCTCTGGAAACGTAGACGATCAACTACTGTTGAGTAATGTGGTAAAGAAAAAAATATGTTCAATGTCACCTGTGCAGTTATTTGAACTTTTTTTCTCTAAAGAAATAAAAAATTATATTATTGCAACTAGCGAAGCGAATGGCTTGGATTTATCCATACAAGAACTTGATACTTTTGTAGGAATATTATTGCTATCTTCGTACAACATACGAAATGAACAAAGGGAGTATTGGGAAACTGACCCTCTTGTGAAGTGCTCCATAGTTTCTTCAGCGATGACTCGTGATAGGTTTGGTGAAATAAAAACAAAAATAAAATATTCAAAACTTGACGATAAAAATGATAATGACAAAGCTTGGAAAGTTCGGAAAATTTTGAATTTATTCAAAAAAAATATTCAACAATTTGGTTTTTTACGACGGCTCTTTCGGTAGATGAAATGATGGTCAGATTTTTTGGACGCACTTGCCTAAAACAATATTTACCTTGCAAGCCTGACAGATATGGACTAAAGCTTTGGGGCTTGTGTGGAGTAAATGGATATATATTCAATCTGGACATTTACTGTGGTAAAAATGATACTAGTATTGGAATAAAATTAGCATCATGTCCACTTGGCTCCAGAGTAGTCTTACAAATGATCAATCCTCTTTTACTCAGCCTTTCAAAAAGAAAGCTATCAGACTATCACCTCTATTTCGATAATTATTTTACTAGTCCTGATTTAATCGTCCACTTGAATAAATATGGATTACGATCGACAGGAACTGTCCGTAGAGATAGAGTCAAAGAAAAGCATATCTTTGAAAAAAAATCTCCGCGAGGAACATTCAAAGTGAATCATGACACAAACAGTGGCATGAACTTTATAAGTGTGATTGACTCGAAACAGGTATCTGTTTTATCTACAGCAGTTGGTGTTACACCTTTAAAACCGATGAAAAGGTATTCACGAACTGCTAAAGACAGAACAGAAATAGGATTTCCTTTTGCCATTTCATTGTACAACAAATTTATGGGAGGCGTAGACTTGCACGATTTTCGATGTAAAAAAGCTTCCCCAAGCATAAGCTCAAAAAAATGGACATTCAAAATTTTTGTACGTATCATTGAAGCTTCAGTCACAAATGCTTTAACACTTTGGAACATTTGCAATAACGACAAAACTACACATGTAACAACAAAAGGTTTATGTAAAGAAATCAGTAGAGTGTATTTGTCGAATTCTAAATTAGGCGATTTCCAATCTCACAAGTATGAAACTAGAACTAGAGCATTATGTAATTACGAGGGGTGTCGTCAAAGAACTAGCAGATTTTGCAATGATTGCGACAAGTACTATTGCTTGCACTGTTTTTCCCGTTTGCATCATGTGGATTAATTTTTTTCACTCAAATGATCGTAAATAATTAAAAAACAAAAATATAAAAAAAAAATATAAAAATCACTAAAATGTAAAAAAAAAAAAAGAAAGAGACTATCTATATTCGTCGACCTCCACGATGGTGATAGTTGGGCAACGTAAACTTCGTTTACGGCAGACAGACGAAGGATAGACTTTGATACCACTTTGGTACGTATGGGACGAGAATTTTTACTAGGAATGCACATTATGAAAACAGTTGTAAGAATAAAATGTTCTTAGAATCAACCGTAGAATACATGGGAATTTTTTTGGATTTTTTGAGCAACATTTGAATTTTGCATAAATTTACCTTTTGCAAAAATACAAAAATTTTCTTGAAACGTTTTGAAAAAATTCGGGTTCATTCTTTGAGTAATTCTAAGAACTTTTTCTCTCTTCACAATTTTTCCATAACCCCATAGTTATTGAGTAAAAAATTCATAAACATATTGACAAAAATTTTGCAATCAAGGCGCCATTTTGAAAATCCCCAGGTGAAAAATCGATCCGCGAACCATGAGTTCCTCATATTCAAACATTTATTCCACCGTTTAATGAGGTTCCGAGTCGATTCCACTCGGGGAACCTTTTGAAAACTCGATTTAAAAAAAAAAAATGGATGAAAAATTCATGTTTTTTTTTTAAACTGCATTTTGTAATAGTAAAAAATTTTTTTGTAAATTTTGATGGGCACCATCGAAAAGAGCAGATCTTAAACTTTCAGAATATGACCCTCTCATTTTTTTTTGACGTTTTTAACGTCAGTTACAAACTTTCAAATACCGGGGTACCGCGAGTGGCGTTCTCGGCGGAAACGGGTTAACCAAATATATGACCATTTCAAAATTTTTGCTCTGCCGTCGACTCCAGATTCAGGAACTGCATATATTTTAATGGGAGAGATCCTAAAATTTTGGTTTTTTATATGACTATTAACTGAAGAGTTGTACGTATCCAATTTATTTGATTAAATCATTTTTTACGGTCAAAAATTGCTAAAAAATCTTAAATTAAGTGAAATTCAGATTTTTTAGCAATCTTTGACCGTAAAAAATTATTTAATCAAATAAATTGGATACATACAACTCTTCAGTCAATAGACATACAAAATACCAAATTTTAGGACCTCTCCCATTAAAATATATGCAGTTTCTGAATCTGGAGTCGACGGCAGAGCTCAAATTTTTACATTATGTAGAAAACAGCTTTAAAGATAAAATTACTAAAATACTTCTTTATTTCTTAACTCCATCTCTGCTCTGAAATACAAAAAAATATTGTTTTTCGCTCAAAATATTTTACATTTAGAACAAATATTCTGGTACCTCAGTATACGATCTATCAGACTTGTAAGCTGTGAGCACGCGTAACAGTCATATCCACATCAGTCAGTCAAGTTTGTTAAGTGGTTTAATATGTAGATCCTTTGGTGCTTTTAAATCCATATGTTTTTAATAATCTTTATCACATATATTAGATTCTTATAGGTATACTGAGGTAAATAAAGAATATGTTGAGAAATCCAAAATCCTTCATGCATGTAATGAAGCCAGCATCGCCATAGCCAAATGCTTGAAAAAAATGTTTATAGCAGCAACATTCCTATATTGATCTTCTTTTAATGTCTGATAAGGTGAACTTCTTTACTTGTCCTTCATTATTCTTTTTCACATATAATATTATTACTTAATAAAGAGAATACGACTGATAGATATTTATTGCAGTGCATAACTGTTTTTACTTCAGAAAATAAAATGTCAATTATATCATAGTGAGATTCAGGCAATGGCTGATAATGGTAGCTTCCTAGCAGAAGCGAAGGTTCCATAACATTTTTCTGCACAATAGCATATCTTTCGCTTCCTTTAAAAATTGATTTAAATCTATACACTAAATGTTTTTTGTAATAGTCAATATAGGCTTAATTTTTCTTTAGTATCAATTCCTATTATTTTAAGTATAAAGTTTCCAATAAAAGTTCAAGTACTAAAAGCTATTTCTAAGACATTAATTCAACTGTCACACGTATTATTCAAATACTTTTAAAAACTAATTTAAAATACTTTTACGTATTATAATACACTAAATGTTTACTCGAAAATCAGTTGGAAACGATGAAAATTAAGAACAACACTTTGTATAGAAAAGGTGCTGATGCTGATATCACAGTGTTTATATGAAATGACAGCTGTCCATTTTTACATTGCTTGCGGACTTTTACATAGGTTAAAATCAGCTCTGTTACAGTGAATCCACATTGCATGCCGTATGCCGTATGTCGTATGCCGTCAGAAAAAAAGTTGTTGTCTGAAATCTATAGGATTTATAACTCTATGGTTATAAATCCTATGGGCCTTCACACAGCTCTGAGGAACAGATATAAAGTACAAGAATAACATGGGTTAGTATATCTATATATACGAGGAACAGCGAGATACACAAGGAACAAGAGTCTTGTTCCTTGCTGTTCTTCGTATATATAGATATATAACCCATGTTATTCTTGTACTTTATATCTGTTCCTCAGAGCTGTGTGATGGCCGTATAGGAATTGTAACCATAGAGTTATAAATATTATAGATTTCGGGCAACAACTATTTTTCTGACGGCATACGGCATACGGCATACGGTATACGGCATGCAATGTGGATTCACTGTTACAATAAAGGAGTGAGCTGTGAGCCTGTAAAAGGCTGTCGTTGATAACTCAGGTTCTTACGGTGCCAACTTAACTACTATATAAGTTTTAAAATCAAATTTTTATTTTTGTCAAAAATACCGTCCGTAAATTATATTATTTATTTTTTATCTTTGTATTAATGATTAAAATATTATTTTTGGATCTTTTAAAGTATATACAGACAGATATTTAGAGTAAGAATTTTAAATATATTAAGAACAGCGAAATGAAAAAAAAATTAGTAGAAATAATATATGATTATATAATTATGTATACAAGGGGAAAAATGTAATTTGAACAAAAAACAAATGAAAAGCTTTATCAGTGTTTTGTGTATATTCTTAAAACAGAAATAGATAATGCTTTAAAACTAATTGGGACATATTCTACAAGTGTTTTTTTAGTAAAATATGTAATAAAAAACAAATTGATTTTTCGTCATTCTAAAGGTGTTCGACCCCCTTAATCGTATCGGTTAAATTAAATTTAATCATATTTGACATTTTATTCATCTAGAAGTTTTTTTTGCAAAATTATTCTCAAAAATAAATTAATATACTTTGTCACAGTGTCTTGCAATCAAAAACTTTTGTAATTTTTTTAAAATAGAAGAAAAACTGTAAATCGAAAGAAACTGTAAATCGATTTTAATTAACAAAAATTATGAATGATTTTGTCTAAAGTCATGCGTTTGTCAGATTTTTGCTAAATAGTAAATTTATCCCATTTAAATTACACGTAAAAAAAATTTATTGATATGGTGCAAAAAAAAAAGATATTTTATCGTTGAAATTCGTTTTATATAAATATTTCATCTTCTTATTTTTGTCACAGGAAACTGAGAATTTTTTGTAATTGTCTCATATATTTGTTAGCAAAATTTTCTGACAAATAATTTTCTTGTTGAACTCTTTTTACTCTTTAAAAATCAAGAGTAATTCCTAGCAACAAATTAAAAGGTTCGTTCAAATATTTATCTGGTTTGCCAATTTCATTCTACAAATTTATTTTTCTAAAACATGTAAACTGCTTCTTAAATTGTCATCTTTAATATATAAAATCTATAAAAAATGATCATACAGGTGTTTATATTCATTGCAGTTTCATCATTTATCGAATAAGATGTAATAAATTTTTTTTCACAACAGCTACATAACATATAGATAACATAATTACCAATGCAGGGAGAAAAAGGATTTTCGTCGGATAGTCAAAAAGAGTATTTGGATATTTCTTCAAATGTATCAATTTCGATAGATCCAGGTTAGTATGTATTTTATTTTCTTGGCGTGGCATTTTCTTAAAATTCTAAAATTTATGGCCAACTTTTTTAAAAATTGTCACTTCTCTCATCATTTTTTTCTATCAATAATAAATTTTAATTATATAAATTAATTGTTACAAAAAAATTTGAAATTACTTGAAAATAGAATAAAAATTGTAAAATTTATTATCTAACAAATATGTAAATTATAAAAAAATATTTTTCTGCATATACTTGAAGTCGTTTCAAACTTTTAGTTTAAAAATTTCTCAGAGAGGACTTTGACTGCTTGCTTAGCAGCTTGAAATAAACACAATAATTTCATTGTAAAGTACATCATGAAAAACTCAAAATTAATTCAGGACGTTATTTTTCGTTGATTTTTGATTAAATTTACAGGTCAATCATGGTACGATTACAAGGAAGAACACATTGCTTTCAACAACTTTGCTTCGTATCCGAACTTTTCATCTGCTTCAATACCGCCAGCTCAGCGTTATTGCCATGATTCTTCGGAGACGTTAAAATCATTTCAGTACCCTGATAATTTTTTTTAAACTGTTACTATTTTTTTTAAAAGAGCACAGTTTTTTACTACTTTATAAACGATTCAAAAAGCCTTCAATTCTTTTTTTTATTTTAGATGTTTTTTTCGATCAATTTTCTACTCATAAATTGAATAATTATTTCTTATTTTTCATTGTAAAAATTTATTGTATTTTTATATGTTTAATGATTTTACAAAAAAAAGATTAAGGTTTAATTCAAAATTTTGCAGTGCAGTTTCAATCACGAGGGATTTGCTGCTATATATGCTTCGTCGTTGGACTACAGTAGTTACGTGTCTTATACAATGGAAGGTACTAGTAATCAAGATAATTTTGCGATTCATGCAGATAAGCTTAAGAGTCAAGGACAAACGGGAATGTTCAAAGTTCCTGATCAATATTCTGGCAGTTATTATATTTTTACAATTTATCTATAGTTATAAGAATTAAATGTGTTTTGAAAAGTCTTGTAGTTTATAAAATACTAATTATTATTTATTTCAAAACTTCACAGGTCCAAGTTGGTTTGATTATAACAAAGATTGTTTTGTACCTAGCGTTTCTTCTGATTCAAGCCGAAAAAGTGCTTCAAGTTATCGAGCATGTGACAAAAATTACACAACTTTACTCGATTCGAATTCACGAAATACTACAGCGGCAAGTAAATCAACAGACAACAATCCTAGCAACATTAATGTCATAGATGAAAGTAGTTTAGGTATAAAGTTATTAAATATATTATTAAATTAATTATTAAATATATATATATGAGTGAGTGTGTTATCGATAACACACACTTCATTATTTACATTCAAGTCTCTTACATCAAATTTTAATATGGAAACTCTAATTAGATTTTTTTATTTTTACAGATTCAGGATTTATTTCTGAATTAGAAAATGAAAATTCTCTTAAAGACAGGGAACACGTGGAGCGGTCTTTGCCTAACTCACGATTTGTTGAGTATCGTGACTTGCGAGCTTCTTACGATCCAGAAACATTACTAGAGGAGTTGGATTATGATAACTGCATTATTGAGAGTAGCCAAAGTTCATCTACAAGAAACAGTAGCACCGCTGATCTTTCGCAAGATATTACTAATGAAAGCTCAGAGTTTGACGGTAAATATTTTATAATTATTTTTTTAAAGATTTTATTTTATTGTGGATTATTTGATATCTCAAACGTGTAATTATTTATCTTTAGATCTTTAAGTTAAGGATGTATTCTCGTGTTCCGCCTAAATTTTTAAAGTTTTTTCGGGAATTTTTTTTATAAGTAAATAACATTCAATCATTATAAAATTTTAATGTGTTATTATTGATATTATAAAGTGTAGTTTATTTATTTTTTTTAGTTTATTTAACAATATTTTATTACTAATTTTCACTGTCAAAGTAGAGGTCCAAAACAAAGTCAGGTTGCTGGCCCGAGTGATTCCGACACTTGTAGTGGTTTGAAACAAAATATTCAAATTGATTATTGTTCAGTAGACTTGTCATTCTGGCAGGTAGTTGATTTAAACATTTTTATTGAAAAATAACAAAATGGCGAACTTCCAAAAAAAGAAATTTTCAAAAATCGTGTTTTTCTGCGGAAAATCGGGAAAATTAATGAGAAATTCTGAGTCAAAATATACAATTCTACTACCTGAGAGAGCCGCTGATATGTAGAATAACATATCCAAATTGCAGCCCAATCGGTTCAGTAAAATTTTGTAAACCTCTCGGGCCGATCGAAATAACGTTGTTTCGAGAAAAACGCGTTTAAAGTTTTAACTTCATATCTGTCATAATGTATTTATACTTTCTGTATGCGCTGTATCTTCGTAAATATTTAATATTTCGGTCTAAAATTTCTACAGTATATTCTGCATATATTATACTTTCGAAATATGTCAAAATAAAAAAAATATTTTTCAACCGTATACTGAGAAAAATTATAATTATTTCCAAAAGAAAAATTTAATTATATTGGTAAGTATTTTTGATAAAAAGGAAGGTTAATAGGACGGAGTGATTTTTGTTAATTTTGACTTGTTATTGCTCTTATGCATCATTGTATTGTCTTTTTTTCCTGGAAATTTTCAGCCATTTCAATGTTCATTTTAGAACTCAAGATTTTTTCCTGGCATGAGTACTATTCACATATTTGCATTATAGAGTACGCAGTGCGTTAGAGTAGATATTTGTTTTACTCAATACAGTGCCGAATAGTGTATCTTGTAGGATGATCATGTCAGTATATGATGAAACTGATCACTTCAAATACATTATATTCGCTTTAATCTTAGCAATGTGGGTATAGCTACCTGATTTCTTCCTTTTGTTCTTATAAGTGCGAACAATTTTTCTGAAGGCAAATACAGCTTAATTTTGCATAAAATTACAGTCAAATTATTTTTATCTATGTTTGTTAGGGTTGCAAGGTTTAGGAATAGTTTTATTTTCTTTTTCCTTTGGATTAGCTCTATAATTTCTTATTCAAAGCTATAGATAGAATAATAAGTTATTAAATTGATCCCTGAAATGTTTTCTACTTTGTGACTAAATAATTAATTAAATATTTCTATTATTTAATAACACATAATTTTTACAAATAACCTTACTTGTTTCACTGAGGTATTTTAATATGTAATCGCAATATTTTGTTTGTTGTTGTTAAAAAAGAAAAGAACAATATATATATTTTTTTTTAATTGTCAACGATGCTATTGTTAGTCGTAGCATTACTTTTAAAATCTTTCATGTATGAATTTTTTTGCTTTCTTCGTAAAAAAATTTCTTAGAATTTCATTATTCAAACTTATATTATTCCGATCGCATTTTTATAAAATAATTAACTTTCTTAGGAAATATAGTTGCTTTTCACAAAATTCTGACAAGTTGATACGAACAATTGTAGACAAACGGATAAGTGGTTATAATTTTAAATTGTATATTTGGTAAAATCTGGATCACCTTAGGGTTAGTTCACCAAGAAGTAGGATGGTTTTGCTTCAAATGGAAAAGTTCAGCTGCAATTATAATTCTCTATTGCTGTATTAAATTTGAAAAAATAAGAAGAGATTATGATCGATGTTAATATTGAGTATGTTGTCCATATCCTAAAACAAAAATCTTATGTTATTATTTTTTATTGTTAACAAGGCTTAATTTATTTGTATGGACTGTTTTTGCCTTTCCTTTATAGTCTATGACAACATTATTATTTTCATTTACTTTAATAATGTCAAAAGGGCCATGATAATGATCTTTTTCAAGTTTCCCTGGTTTAGGTTCTTTGATCAACCATACTTTATCTCCCATTTTAAATTCTCTTGGGTTAATAAATCTGTCATAATATATCTTTGATTTTTCTTTTGACATTATTAATCTTTGTTTTGCTATTAAGGCAATTTCTCTCATATTATTAATCAGTTTTTCTAAATATCCATTATAGGTCGGTAATAATTCTGATTTTTTTACTGGTTCGCTAGACGGAATTCTAGCAGGACAGGCAAAAACTAGTTCATATGGTGTGAATTGATGGCTAGTATGTACACTAGTATCATAATGAAATTGTGCAAAATCTAATAGTTCATCCCATTCATATTTCTTTGTAGAAAAATTTTTTAAATATTCGCACAACGGGTGGTGTGCTCTTTCTAATGAACCATTAGATTGCGGCGAGAAAGCTGTAGTTTCAATTTTATCAAATTTAAAACTTTTAGCTATCTGTTTCATTATTTTACTCGTGAAATTTGCCCCTCTATCGGTTAGTACTATCTTTGGACATCCAAGTATACAGATAAATCTTTTTATAAAAGCATCTGAAACCGATTCTGCTGTTTGATCTTTCAAACATACTAGAATTACAAATTTTGATAATTGATCCTGTATAGATAACATATATTTATTATTATTTTTAGTAATGTTAAATGGTCCTACAATATCCATTGCGATTTTATCGAATGTTTTCCCCGGTGTATCTGTGATAATCATTGGTTGTTTAGTCTTTTTCCGCTTTAATTTATTTCTTTGACAATCTTCGCATTTTTTTATTCTGTTTTGGATGTCTGATTTTAAGTTTTCCCAAAAATATTTTTCCTTAAGTCTATTGTATGTTCTATTTACACCTGAATGTCCTCCTATCATAGAGGAGTGATACATGTTAAAAATTTTATCCCTGTCTTCAATTTTTACATATTCAATATTATTTAAACATATTATTACCTTTATATTTGTATTGCTAAATATTTCTTTTAATACTTCCTCTATTTCTAAACGACTTATATTTAAAATTTCTATATCCCTAGAAATACTATAAATACATATATTCTTAGTAATTAATAATTCTTTTAATTGATTAAATAATTTCGCTAAATTTTCTTTTATTAATTTACATGATACGGACGTATTTATGTATAACATAAATAGTTTTTTATTCTCTATATTTATTATATCTATACTATCTTTTGTAAGTGATAGTTTTGGTTTTATGTTTTTACTTTTGATTAATAATTCAGTATTTTTATTTAATGATTTTCCTTTTAAATTTATTAAATGAACAATATTATCGTTTCTAAATTGTATAGAATTTTTAGAATAAATGATATTATTAATTTCCGGTATATTTTCTTTGTTTTCCTCAATTTTCTCTTCTTTTCTACCCGTAGTCATTTTTTTGTCATTTTTCCTAGGTCTGCCCCATTTTCCTTTAATTTTCTGTCTATCTTCATTCATTACTTAGATTTTGTCATCGTTACTAAGAATTCTAGGTTGTTCGTTATTTTTATTTAATATTTTCTTATTTTGTGCTCTGGTAATAACAAATATCTCTACTGGATTCCTAGATAGAGCACCTGCATTTGCGTTCTGTTTTCCTGGTTTGTATACGATATCAAATTCATAATCTGATAGTTTTAGTCTCCATTTTTGGACTCTTGTATTATTATCAGCGGATCTTAACGATTACAGCGGTTTGTGATCAGTAACTATTGTGAATTTGTTTCCATATACGTAATGTTTAAACGTTTTTATGGCAAACATTATTGCCAATGCTTCTTTTTCATAGGTGTGATATTTAGTTTCCGCTTTATGTAGACTTCGTGATGCGTAAGCTAACGCTGGGTCTTTGCCAATTTTTCCTTGCGACAAAACTGCATCTAAAGCAGAATACGAAGCATCTGTTGTAATAATGAATGGTTCATCAAAACGTGGATATTCTAAGATTGGTGCTGTGCATAATAATTCTTTAATTTCCTCAAAGGCTTTTTGTTGGTCTTTTTCCCAATGAAACTTCACGTCTTTTTCTAGCAATATATTTAAGGGTTTTGTTACTTTTGCGTAATTTTTTATAAATCTTCTATAGTAACCTGAAAGCCCTAGAAACTCTCTAATATTTTTAACATTTTTCGGTGTAGGAAATTTCTTTACTGCTTCTATTTTCTTTGGATCAGGTTTTATTCCGTGTTCATTAATAATGTGACCTAAATAACATACTTCTTTTTTAAAAAATTCACATTTTTCTGGTTCTAATGTTAAATTCGCTTCTCGTAATTTTTGTGCAACTGTATTGAATCTTTCGTTGGCTTCTGTCATAGTTTCGCCAAAAATAATTATATCGTCGATGAATACGAAGCATATCTTACCGATTAAATCGCCTAAGACTGTATTTAAAACTCTTTGAAATGTACGCGGTGAGTTTCTTAATGCGAATAGTAATACTCGAAATTCAAAACGTTCCAATGGGTTGATGCTAAATGCAGTTTTATGTATTGTGACGGGCGCCGATATATGGTAAGTGGATCACGTACACCGCGTCGCGAGACTCGAATCTCGCGCGCTTGCACGTATCGTGATCGGCAGAGAGCCACGCGGAACAAGCGCCAAGTAGACGGAGAAGAAGACGAAGCCGCCGCGCCGCTGTGAGCGTGAAGAAGCGGCCATGTTGTTGACCGTCGTGACACGCAACAAGTCGTATTTTTGTGAGCTCCGCATCTCAAGTTTTGTGTGTGTGTACCGCGCCTCCACGACTGCAGCCAATCGAGCGATCGCGCCGCCACCACTGGGAGGAGTGGAAGCGAGAGAGAAAAAGAGAGAACGCGAGCGCGAGGACGAGCACGAGAGGAAGAGAGAGGCAGCTCCGTATAGATTGCGTGCGATGGCTGGCCAGCCACGAGTAAGTAGGCTCCCGACTGGTATCAGCGTTTCTTGGTGACGGGAGCGCGAGATAATTCCCCCCGTCACCTGCGAATAAGCGGCTCCGCCGTAACTGCGAGCGTGCGTGCGGTAGTAAAGTCTCGGCCTGTCGGTTATTGTTTGTTAATTTATTGTCCGGGTTCGCGCCCCTTAGCGCGATTATCTTTATTGAATAGAATTTTAATTTTATCTTAAATAGTCGAGTCACGAGTAATTATTGAGAGCGCCTTAACCTATGCATGATTTCCCGAATACCGCCCTCTACCCTTTTCAGCAGCTGCAGCTAGTCGCAGGCATCGCCTCCTAGAGGAACATCGGTAGCGGGAGTAAGTATCTCAATAGCCGCTCGAGAGGTTAGACCGAGCGGCGTTGTACGCGGGAAAAACCGGCTGCGCTGGTAACGCTAGGTCTTAGCGAGCAGCCGGTAGTTCGCTGGTAGAAGTTGGCAGCAGCGGCAGAGCGCAGCGCCGGTTCTAGGGGAAGGCGGCCTAGGCTTTCTACAATAGAAGCCGGGTTCGCCTGTTCGGAACCTGTGCCGAGGCACTTCTGCCGGACTACAGGTGATTCTACAACGGTGAGTTGCCCGGGCGTAGAATACACCCGTATATTACCCCGCGAACCCCTGAGAGGGATTAATACCCTCTCCGCAACTGAACCCCGCTACAACTGGTGCCCTTAACGTGTTGGAAAGCATAGGTTAGGGAATAATTCGATTATTTAAACAGGTTGAGACTCGCGTGCGAATAATTAATTATCGAGAGGGATAATTAATTATTATAAAAGTGTATAGTGAGTGCAAGGGTAACCAACTGGTGGTTCCTAACCTTGCTTGTAGGGAATAACCCGGCCTGCACGTACTTAGCGAGGACATTGCTTGTGAAGGCCGAGCATTGTTGAAGTATTTAGTGAGGGTAACAAAGAGATTAATTAACAATTATTTATTTATTATTTAGTACACTATTTATTACGATTTTTTATCGACAATAGGTTTTTTAGGGTTCCATCTCTTTGTTAGGCAACTCACGTGCACGCCGGGGCGTAAAGTAGCAGATTACGCACCCAATTCGTATTTTAAGGGTTATTAGCGGGAATTTCCGCATTTTTGAGAAATACGCGTGAGCGCGGACTCGGGGGACGGCCTAGAGGTCGCGCGCAGTAATTTTGAGGCCGCGCCTGCGCAGAAATCGAAAAAAAAGTGGAAAATCACTATCGCGGAATCGTTAGCGCATCTCACTGGGAGGTGCGCGCATCCACTAATTTTGAGTTTGCGCATGCGCAAAGGGTCGAAAAATAAAAATTTTGATTTAGCTCGCGGAATCGGTAGCGCATCTCACTGGGAGGTGCGCGCATCACCAATTTTCAGTTTGCGCATGCGCAAAGGGCGGAAAAATCAAATTTTGATTTAGCACGCGGAATCGGTAGCGCATCTCACGGGGAGGTGCGCGCATCACTAATTTTGAGTTTGCGCATGCGCAAAGGGCAGAAAAATTAAATTTTTGTTTTCGACACGGAATCGTTTGCCCGCGTGCCGAATAGATTTGCGCGGGAAGTAGACCCCGCGAAAACGCTTATGCATCCGCGAAATCGTGACTGCACCGATTTTATCGTTTGCGCATGCGCTGAATTGTTCGCGCAGGCGTTAAAAACGTTTGCACATTGCGCAAACAAGCGAATTACGTTTGCGCAATAATCAAAGAGCGACATAACCTCCAAGCAAGCAGGTTGCAAAGCGAATTACCCTGGTCTAGCGATTAAAGACCGAACCACCAGTTGAGGAAATTCGTATTTTCTTTTGCCAGTGGTAATCCAGTAGGTACCTTGTGAAGGATACCACTGGTAGTGCAAAAGCACTTTTGAGTTCCGCGGTATTGAACAATAAATCTCCTTGCGCACACAAAAATTTGCGAGAGACTGTGATGACGTACTACATCCAGGCGGCCGAGGAGGATTGGGCAGATTCTCTCACACAGAATGAGATTGACAGCTGCCTGGCGCAGCTTGCAATAAGACGCTATGGCACAGTCTTCAGAAAGAAGGATAGACTGACTAAGTGGGTGTTGCGAATGTATTGCCCAAATGACTTTGAAGAGGCAGAGGAGCCGGGAGATGCGATCGCCCGGCGGAAATCATTGAGGTCAAGTCTTTTGGGGAAACTCCTAGTAGAAGACGACGGCACCTTCGCACAAACCTCCAAGTGGGACGTACACCCATTGGAGGCAGTACTGAAGAGCGAGCCGATATCAAAACTACTAAGGGAGACGACGGCAGAGCCGGCGCCGCGAGCCCAACACCCACAGCCCCATGAGCCCACGGTGCACCACGAGAACGCCATATACGAGGAAGTCACCGGAGTACACCAGGAAGACGCACAAGAAGAGGATGACTCGCGAACAGACAGCCATCAAAACGACACAGAAGATACGCGGCAGGGAGACATGCTGTGTCTTCAGGCAAGCGACGGGACAGAGTTTCGGGTGCCTAAGGACATCAGCCTGTTATTAGTGGACTTAATAACGAGGGTAAAGTCGCTGGAGGAGAGGGTAAAAGCAGACCACCAGCGACAAGCTGAGTACATTAGCCACATAGCGAGCCTGGAAACAAAAGTAAGGTCGCTGGAGGACAAACTAAACCACCAGCGACAAACAGCGTCCAGCACCCATATAGCAGACATCAGGCCAGGACCGAACGTGCGGTTTGAAGACTCGTTCAGGATCCCAGAGCGGAACGAAGCCTGGGATCATAGGCAGCTTTCGCCACCGCCAGCTCGCCCTAGTGACCAGGCTGACTTACGGGACGTAAACCCAGCCTGGGAGGGGGGTGACCGCCGAAATTCGGCGAGAGATACGAGCTGTCCCAACTACTCCGCACCAGGAACGTCGGCCAATTTCTCGAGGTCGGGATTATTCCACTCGAGAGATATCGGCGAAATAGTGCGGAAGTGGCAGATACGCTTCTCTGGCGCGAAGAGCCAGAGCATAGACGTCTTCCTTGCGAGGCTAGAGGATTGCAGAGTCCTGGCCAACCTCACCGAAGAAGAGGTGCTGTCGTCGCTATCGGTGCTCTTCACGGACACAGCGGCCACGTGGTACCGCAACGAGAAGGAGAAATGGGCCACGTGGCAAGACTTCGTATCAGCGGCGAGGCGCTGGTACGGAACGACAAAAGGTTTCCGGCAGCGGCTAATAGCGGAGGCTAATAACCGGACCCAGGGGGAAGAGGAGGCCGTGAGGGACTACATAACGTGCCTCATAGCGATCAATCGAAAGATAGCGCCTCTCCCCAAGATTGAGCAACAGCTGGATCAACTCCACCGGAACCACCGACCACCGCTGCAAGCCATGGTTCGGAGGACAGACTTCCAGTCGGTAGAGGGTCTGTTAGAGCTAGCGGTGGAGGCGGAGTAGACTCTGGAAAATTCCAGAACTTATAGGCCCCCTCCATAGCTAGCGACGACGCTGCTGCCGAAAATGGCTTATAAGCCGCCCCCTAAAGCCGACCCGCAGAGGAAGCCCAAGGCAGACGCCAAGGAGGGCAAAGTAGCTGCTGTGGTCGGCGTGACGGGACCCAAATTGGAGGATTTTGAGGACATGCTTCGGCGGGTGCTAAAGCAGAGCCTTGCTGAGCTGGTAAGCCCTCGAGCGGAGCACCCATCGAGGCCTGCGCCTGGTGGCCCGCGTAGAGGGCGCGGTCATCAGCCGCCTGGGCTAACGGGAGCGCAGAGGCCCCCGGAGCCAACTCCGGCCGGTCAAGACGCGAGTTCGGGAGGGGACTCCGCGCCGCCGGCCAAACCCCGGGGTGGAACCCCAGGGGAGCCCAGGCCGCCGCTGAGTTGTTACTCATGCGGCAAGATCGGCTACCTAGCCAAGTATTGCCCTAATTGCTCGGGAAACGGGAAGGGGAGCGATTAGAGAGAATCGCCCCCGCCCCAAGTCTCCGGGGAGCTCGAGCAGTGGTAGTAGACCCACTCGAGCTAACCCCGGCGGCACTTCGAGTGCCGAGCCCGAACACGACTCCAGTGTGCGAGGACACTGCGGCCGCGTGCGATCTTCGCCCGGCCTCCGGGGAGTCAGATGCTCACCCGCCTCCCGACCGAGGAGAAGCTTCCGTCGGCCAACCAACCAACGCAGAGACGCGCTGGTGGGTTCGAATTGAGGTGGGTGAGTTCAACCTCCGAGCGTTGTTGGATCCGGGAGCATCCACTACGGTGATGGGCACCGTCGGGCTCCAACTGGCCACAGCACTCGGGAAAGATTTCATAGCGTCCGAGAAGCAAGGTGTTAGGCTTGCGGATGGTAGCCGCAGCCTCTTGCTAGGCCACGTGTTCCTTCCGATCACCATGGGTGGGCTTACTTATTATGCCCCAGCTCGATGCAGACTGTTACTTAGGGGTCAACTTTGTACGTGCGTTTAGGGCCGTACTTGACCCGGATACGGACAGGCTCTTCTGTAAGGACTCAGAAGCCTATGTCGAGCTGGAAGTAGCTAGCTTGACCCCCGATCCAAGTACCGTGTCGGTCATCGGGCTCGAGGACGCTACCGACCTTCAGCGGGCGGAGCTGAAGGAAATAGTAGACGCTATCCTAAGCAAGCTTCCGCCAGGCTTGGGATGCGTAAAGGGCGTGGAGCATGAGATCACTCTGCAGGATACTCGACCAATCAAGCAAAAGCACTATCCAGTCTCGGACAAGGTGCAAGAAGAGATGCACCGCCAAGTAAAGGAGATGCTCGAAAAGGGCGTGATCGAGCCCTCTCGAAGTGGTTGGTCGAGCCCCATTGTGATGATCCGGAAGAGTGACGGAACACGGCGGTTCTGTGAAGACCTGCACAAGGTGAACGCAGTCACGGAATCAGACGCCTATCCCCTTCCGAATATGCAGGATATTCTACGGAAGTTGAGGAAGGCGAAGTTCATCTCCACGCTCGACCTTAAGAGTGCGTACCACCAGATACCTCTGGCGGCGGAAACGCGACCCATAACAGCCTTTACGGTCCCCGGGATGGGGTTATACCAATTCCGGCGGATGCCGTACGGGCTTACAAACGCGCCCGCCACCTTCCAGCGGCTCATAGATCAGGTGCTCGGACCCGAGCTAGAGCCGTACGTCTATGCCTACCTCGACGACATTATAATTGTCGCCGAGACATTCAAGAAGCATAAGGAGTGCCTCCGGATGGTGCTAGAACGGCTAGTAGCAGCTGGATTGACGCTTAATGCAGATAAGTGCGTTTTCTGCAAGCCAGGGGTAGCATACCTGGGTTTCTTGGTTAACCGGGACGGCACGAGGCCGAACCCGGCCAAGATCGAACCAATTAGGGATTACCCGGTGCTCCAGAACCGGAAGGCACTGCGGAGGTTCCTAGGCACCACCTCGTGGTATCGGAAATTCATACCGAACTACGCCACCATCGCTGAGCCGCTCACGAATCTGACTAAGAAAAACCAAAAGTATGAGTGGCTCGAAGAGCAGCAGCACGCTTTCGATCTGCTGAGAGCGATGGTGATGACCGCTCCGGTGCTGCACCGACCTCATCCCGAGGGGTTCTACATCGTGCAGACGGATGCGAGTGATGTGGGCCTCGGCGCAGTGCTACTTCAAGAGTTAGAAGAGCAGGAGAGGGTGATTGAGTTCGCGAGCCGGGTGCTCACATCGGTGGAACGGAATTATAGCGTTACCGAGCGAGAGTGCCTCGCGGTAGTATGGGCCATCCAAAAGTTTCGCCCATACATCGAGTGCTACGAGTTTAAGGTAGTGACAGACCACAGCAGCTTGCGGTGGCTCTGCCAACTGAAAAACCCCTGGAGCAGGTTGGCTCGTTGGGTATTGGAGCTGCAAGGCCATAAGTTCACCGTGGAACACCGCAAAGGCACCTTGAACCTCGTGGCAGACGCCCTCTCTCGTATGTATGAGGATGAGAATGGGCTAGAAGTGGCCGCGGTGTCGTGGTTCACCGACACCACGGACACATGGTATCAGGAGTGGTGCGCCAAGGTCAAAGGGCAGCCCAATGACTACCCCACCTACAAACTCGTAGCAGGCAGTCTCTACCGGTACCGCCCCAACTCAGAGGTAGACTCAATCCTCGGCGACGATGACGATGCCTGGAAGCTGGTAGTACCAGAAGAACATCGTCGCGAGGTGTTGCAGGAATGCCACGACGACGCCACCGCTGGACACCTCGGCAGAGAGAAGACATTCGCCAGAGTCGCGCTGCGCTATTACTGGCCTATGCGGAAACGCAGGAGTACGTGCGAAACTGCGAGACGTGCCAGCGCTTCAAGGTGGAGCAAAGGGCTCCAGCCGGCCTCATGGGGCGCCGAGTAATCGACAAACCCTGGCAGGTCGTAGCTGGAGACATTATCGGACCGTTGCCTCGAAGCTCCAAAGGTTGCGAGTATATCCTGGTGTTCCAGGACCTCTTTACCAGGTGGGTGGAGGCCTCCCCCATACGTAAAGCAAACGCCAAGACGGTGATAGCGGAGCTGAGTCGGAAGATCTTTCTTCGATTCGGTTGCCCGGAAGTCTTCCTGTCTGACAACGGCACCGAGTTTAAGAACCATGCCGTGGAAGACTTCCTGCGGGAGCGCGGTGTGCATCACACCCACACTCCCCCCTATCACCCTCAGGCTAACCCGATAGAACGAGCCAACCGTACCCTAAAGACGATGGTCGCTTCCTATCTTAAGGGGCGGCATAGTACATGAGACGAGAAGCTTCCGGAACTTCTCTTCGCCATGAATACGGCGGAGCAAAGTTCTACCGGGATGAGCCCGGCCCTAATGCTCTATGGGAGACTGCCAGAACCTCCTGGCACGCAACGGAGGATGCAAGAGGTAGCAGCAGACGCCCCGGCTCAAGAAGAAAGTTTGGCTCACTGGAAGAAGCGAATGGAGGCCCTTCCAGAGTTGCACGCGCGCGCCGCTTCGAGAGCGCGCACGGCTCAAGAACGCCAAGCCGGCTATTATGACGCCAGCAAGCGCGAGCCAACTTTCAAACCAGGCGACAGAGTGTGGAAGCGTAACCATCCCCTATTCTCAGCCGCCAAGGGCATTGCGGCGAAGCTAGCGCCGAAGTTCGAAGGTCCGTATTGGATTACGGATGCCCTTGGACCTAACACCTACCGATTGGTAGGCGCCGGCGGTGAGGTAGAAGAGGTGGTGGCCGCGGAATAGCTGAAAAGTTACCACTCGGCTCCGCCAGAACCCGACGAGCCGGAAGGGCCGGTCGACACGGAGGCCACGCCAATGAGCGAGTCCTCCGGCGACGCCCTCTTGGATGAAACGCTTCCGAGAAGACGCGGGAGGCCCCCGGGTACTCGAGCAGTGGTAGCAGCCCACTCGAGCAGACACCGGTGGTACCACCCGCCTCATCTCTTCCACGGAGGGGACGCGGAAGACCCGCGAGAGCCCGAGCAGTGGTAGTAGACCCACTCGGGCCAAATCCGTCGGTCGCATCCGTCCCCAATCAAGCGCCCGCCTCGGCTCGCCTGCCGAGAGAACGCGGAAGGCCCCCGGGAGCCCGAACAGTGGTAGTAGGCCCACTCCGGCCCGCTCCGGTGGCCCTATCCGTCACATCTCAACCGCAGCGAGGACGCGGACGCCCTCGGAAAGTCACCTGACCTTTCCGCCTTCCTACGTCGCGGTCGGTGGGAAACCACAGCGAGCCGGCGACGTCCACAGTACCAACACCCAGATCTGACGAGATTTCCTCTTTCTCTGTTCCAGATGTTGGAAATCCCAGAGGAGACCTTTGGAGAGGTCCTCGCCGCCCTCATGCGTATGGACCTGGGGGCCACGGCCCATGGGATGATAGAGGCCGCCCTGCACGTCCTGCGTGAGAAGCAGCTCGCGCAGGAGCGGGAGCGCGACGAGGAGGCGGGCAGGGAGCGCCCCGTGATGGAGGAGTGGGACGACGGGCAAGCGGAAGCTGGTCGCGCAAGCCCGGGAGTCCCAATCTCCTCGCTCCGGGACGAGCTCCGTCGCCCTCCCGCGGGTCCCATCCCGCTCGGCTGGCCGCGAGTGGCCACCTGCGAGCGCGCCACCCAAACGGGCGAGGACGACGCCCGCCCCCCGACCACGTGGGAATAGATGGAGTCTGCCCTGGAGCGCGCCCGTGACCGCGATCAGGCCGCCCAAAGTGCCCGCGACGCCACCTTCGCCGACTTTGAGGTGTGGTGCAACGCCCACCCCGCCCTGCCGGAGCAGGCCGCCAAGTGGCGGCGCATGGTCGAGGCCAAGAAGCGGAGCTGGAGCACACCGCCACCTGGCGGGCGGAGCGCCGGGAGGCCCAGAGTCGGCGAGCCGCGGAGGAGCTACGGCAGGCGGCCCAAAGCCGGCGCCTTGCCGAGGAGCTGCAGTCGGCCCAGGCTCAGCGTCTGGCCGAGGAGCAGGCCATCGCTGAGGTCCGGGCGCGCCTGGAGGAGGCACGTCGCCGGGAGGAGAGGCTGGCCGGAGCCCTGGGTGGGCCGGTCGACCAGCCGCCACTGCCACCTCCCTGGTACTGCTCGGTCTGCGGCAGGGCCACCCCGAGAGGGGCGCGCAGGTGCCCAGGCCGGGCCAACCACCCTCCCAAGAGGAAGTGAATGTATGGCACCTCGCCATAATATAGTAGGTCCAATAAAGACACTCACCCAAAACCAGTCGTCCGCGTTTCATTTCATCCATCAGCGCCCTATCTCCTTCCTGATCGATGCAGCGTCCAGAGTACGCCGAATCTAGGTGGGGGGTGTGACGGGCGCCGATATATGGTAAGTGCATCACGTACACCGCGTCGCGAGACTCGAATCTCGCACGCTTGCACGTATCGTGATCGGCAGAGCGCCACGCGGAACAAGCGCCAAGTAGACGGAGAAGAAGACGAAGCCGCCGCGCCGCTGTGAGCGGGAAGGAGCGGCCATGTTGTTGACCGTCGTGACACGCAACAAGTCGCATTTTTGTGAGCTCCGCATCTCAAGTTTTGTGTGTGTGTACCGCGCCACCACGACTGCAGCCAATCGAGCGATCGCGCCGCCACCACTGGGAGGAGTGGAAGCGAGAGAGAAAGAGAGAGAACGCGAGGACGAGCACGAGAGAGAGAGAGGCAGCTCCGTATAGATTGCGTGCGATGGCTGGCCAGCCACGAGTAAGTAGGCTCCCTACTGGTATAAGCGTTTCTTGGTGACGGGAGCGCGAGATAATTCCGCCCGTCACCTGCAAATAAGCGGCTCCGCCGTAACTGCGAGCGTGCGTGCGGTAGTAAAGTCTCGGCCTGTCGGTTATTGTTTGTTAGTTTATTGTCCGGGTTCGCGCCCCTTAGCGCGATTATCTTTATTGAATAGAATTTTAATTTTATCTTAAATAGTCGAGTCACGAGTAATTATTGAGAGCGCCTTAACCTATGCATGATTTCCCGAATACCGCCCTCTACCCTTTTCAGCAGCTGCAGCTAGTCGCAGGCATCGCCTCCTAGAGGAACATCGGTAGCGGGAGTAAGTATCTCAATAGCCGCTCGAGAGGTTAGACCGAGCGGCGTTGTACGCGGGAAAAGCCGGCTGCGCTGGTAATGCTAGGTCTTAGCGAGCAGCCGGTAGTTCGCGGGTAGAAGTTGGCAGCAGCGGCAGAGCGCAGCGCCGGTTCTAGGGGAAGGCGGCCTAGGCTTTCTACAATAGAAGCCGGGTTCGCCTGTTCGGAACCTGTGCCGAGGCACCTCTGCCGGACTACAGGTGATTCTACAACGGTGAGTTGCCCGGGCGTAGAATACACCCGTATATTACCCCGCGAACCCCTGAGAGGGATTAATACCCTCTCCGCAACTGAACCCCGTTACAGTATATCACTTGGTTTCATAGGAATTTGGTGAAATCCTGCCTTTAAATCTATAACGTGATAAAACTTAGTTTTCTCCAATTGATCGAATATTTCTGTAATGTTTGGGAGTAAATATGGATCTGGAATTGTCTTTTCATTGAGTTTTCTGTAATCTATTACTAAACGCCATCGTTTTTTTCCGTCTGCTAACTGTTTTTTTGCTACAATCCATGCTGGAGCGTTAAAAGCACTTTTTGAGTTTCGAACTAGGTCATTTGTTATTAATTTTTGAGTTTCCTCTATCGCGATTTCTTTTAATTTATGAGGTAAAGGAAATTGCTTTACGTATACGGGTTTATCATCTGTTAAAATTATTTCATGTTGTTCTACATTACATGATCCTAAACTGTCTCCCTCTAGCCAAAATATATCCTTATTTTTCAATACTAGATCCTTAATCATTGTTTTACTATTTTCAGGCAAGTTTTCGTAACATATTTTTTTTAATAATCTTTCTTCTCTATTATATTCTTTAAAACCTTGTACTGACTCATTTTCTCCTATAAAATTTATTGATCCCAAATTCAAAATTTCATTTTCATCTATGTTAAAGTCTTCTGTTATCTGAAAACCTTCAGGTAAATTGTCTATTTCATAAGATATCAAGCTATATTCTTTTTCATTTCCATAGAGTTTATTATAATCTTCTAAATATACTTCAATCTTTTTATTCATTATTGTCAAAAATTGTTTATAATCTGTTGATTCGATTTCCTCAAAATCGATTGCTTGGTCATTATTTTCAAAAGCAATATTAATATTATTTATTAATGACTTAATATTATTTTCGTCATTTTCCAAAATTTCCTCATAATGTAAATCATTTATATTTTCTGGTAGAATTTCATTTAACATTTTTTTTTGTAAATCCTTTCCTTCTGCATTTAATTGTTACGTCGGGTCTACCAAAGAAGACCCAACATGTTAGTTTTATAAAAAACTATTCTGCTCAGTTTAGAGCCTAGGCTAATGAAAACCTACTAGCTCGGGATTGAGCTAGATACTAGCACTAGAAGGATAGGGTAGTTTATGGGCAGCAAAAAGGCCGCGACGCGGTTGAAAAAAGCAAGTTTAAAAATTTGATAACCAGTGGTGTTTCTGGTTATCCTTGTCTCTTTTATTTTTATTCACCCCGAATGTGAATTGTTTAATTTGTTTTGATTAGGGAATGTACCCACAAGAAAGGCCAAGTTACTGACGACTTACGGAATAGATTCCCTAATATATTTTTTATTCTCAAGATATCTAGGGGGTTGATTTCAAAAGATGGATAGATATATAGAAGAAACACTTTGTTTTAGGGGAAACTTTACGAAAGCACGAATTAAACATGAAATGGGGTTAATATTTTGGGAGATGTTCTAGCTAACTAGTAGAAAAGTGAAGATAGCAAATAAAATTTTTCACTTACTTTTATTTTTCCTCGGTCCTTAGCGGCTTTTGATGGTCCGTTGTCTCTGCTACGTATTTTTATGGAAAATATCGGTTGTTAACTGATTTTAAAATAAATGAATATAAACACGAGAATTCTTAGTTTTATGCAATCACTTTATTTCACTAAAAAAAAATATGTATTACCATTGCACGGTAATAAGGTTACAAATACAAAATCTTAGTTAGAGCAAACTAAATGTCGCGGACCTCATCTGTTGGAGGGTGAAAGAGCGCGTGTTGATGAGCGCGTGTAAAAGACCTCGTTGGAGGGTGATGGCTGGTGAGTGAGTGAGGCTGAGTAGTCGCGCAGTGTTACGAGCTAGCCTAGCTAGGAGGATGCTGACGCTTCTTTCCTTAAACGTGGAAAGATATTATTGGTCGCTCGGGTTTCGAAACCGCCCTTGACATAGTAAGGGGGATACCTAAATCTACCTGATTGGTTACGGTTGGTTTTCTGGAAATTTCTACTACTCCTCCTTCTAAGATTCTTCGTGAGGATTGGTTAATTAGCTTCAGATAT
This sequence comes from Torymus aiolomorphi, assembly GCA_036365515.1. Taxonomy (NCBI): domain Eukaryota; kingdom Metazoa; phylum Arthropoda; class Insecta; order Hymenoptera; family Torymidae; genus Torymus; species Torymus aiolomorphi. The sequence continues at coordinate 213,587,632 of CM070874.1, forward strand.
TCAGCACGCATTTAAATATAGTAAGTAATAATAATTAATACAAGTTTTTGCATGAATCTTAATTAATAAGCAACTAAATTATTTTAAAACCTATATTTTTCTAAAATATTAATTTTTAATTGGTGAAAGTGTTGAAAAAGGCGGGGCTAATATAAATTATTAAATAACTTAATAAATAATAATTGTACATCTTAGATTTTTGTTTGACATAAAAAGAAAATCGGAATAAAAATGGATTCTAGAATAAAAAACATGAAAATTATAATTTAAAAGGTTAAAAAGCTTTAATTAACTAATAGACTTCATAATTTAGTTGTTTTTACAGTTGTGATCTGGTAAATATAATAATTAAAGTTAGTACGGTATGTGTGATGCAAATGTGAATAAGATTTTTGTTTATAAGTATATTTACATAGCTTATAAATTTACAGAGAGGCAATTTCGTTATTTAATTTTAAATTAATATAAAATCCTAACGATAAAACATTGTTTATATTGATGTATAAAAGTATTCCATCTTATTATAATTTTAATACCGAGTATATAGGAAAATTCAGTTATTATTTCCTTTTGCATTACAAAAATTCCTATTACCATAAAAGCATTTTATTTCCAATGAGGCAACTAAATTAAACAAGAGTTTGCTTATAACCAATATTCATAAAAATATCAGATTTACAGAAACCTATTCAATTTGGTTGTAAGAGTGAAATTAACAATGTTAACTGAATTTTCCTAGTATTTCTGAGTGGAAATGTTTCCAAGTTTTTCGAAATGAATAATTCAGAGATGGACATTCGCCCTTAAGCGTGTTTTTTTCTTGGTGAAAGTTGGTACAGCTACCCACGCTTCCACGAAAAGGACGCTACGCTTCTTCGAATCGTACCTGGGGTACGCTTCCCCGAAAAGGACACTACGCTTTCTGCTATGTTTTTACTCGTTTAATTAATTTCTAAGCAATTGTGTATTATTAACATCAATAATCTATCAATTTTAATCGACATTAATAAAACATTAGTACAAATTCTTATACTGTATGATTTAATTATGATGGAATTTAAATTTCAGTTTGAAAGCAACTTTCTATATGAGAAAGTAACATTAATAATAAAAAAATATGACGTGATTTTGCAGTGATTATAATGATCATCGCAAATCAAATTACGTATTCAAGTATAAAAGCTTGTGTTACATTATATATAATTAATTATTTTAATATGAAGTGGTTGCAACATTACAAAAAGGCCACGCGATCAATGATAAAAAAAAAATTCCCCTTTTTATTTTTTTTTATTTTTATTGAATAAACTTATCTATAGGGCAAGATGTAACACCCCCCTCCTAAAACGGTTGCTACTACTAACAAACGTAGCAAACGATATATCGTTATTATAATAAGTAATTATAATAAGTATAAAATAACTTATTATAATAAGTAACTTAAACATTAAAAATATTACTTATGTCGACTGCAATTTAATATCAACTGATAAGAATTTTTCCATCGGTCTTACAGTCTTACAAATTAAATTAAAATAATTAATATTTATGGCAGTCAGATTGCCCTTGTTTATAATCACCCCCGCAGAATCTGAAATAAAAACTTAATTAAAATCTAGAAAAAACTTTGTTAGCAAAGGACGATCTGACTGCCCACCACCACCACATTGTCCGACGTTTCGAGCCTGCTCCGGCTCCTCCTCAGGGACTGAAATAAAACCCGCGATACACCTCCTTATATACCATGCACCCATACCCCCTTCTTTTCTCTTACCCCACCACCCTCCACATTCCCTTCTCCAACTTGCCATTCTCACTTAAATTAATAAAGAATGATAAATGTTATCTAATTTACTTGACTCTATCATTAAATTTACATTATTCCGATTTCTTAGAATGTGAATACTTTCAAGGCTTTCCCTCTTATATTTATTCTTAATCCCCTGTTCCAAAATATCCACACTCCCAAAATCGAAAGAATGCAAACTATTTAAACAATGTTCTTTCAAACCCGATGTACAACTTGAGCTGCGTAAACTATATTGATGTTCATATATTCTCTTTTTCAAATATCTACCCGTTTGACCAATATAACAAGCATTACAATCCCTACAATTAATTTTATAAACAACTCCCGATTTCAAACATTTATCATCCTTGTCTTTACAATTACTAAATAACCTTTCTAAATTATTATCATTTCTAAAGAAAACTTGAATATTATGTTTACTAAAAACCCTTCTAATCCTTTCCGACAAACCTCTAACATATGGTAAACTAAAATATGCATTCTTTCCATTTCTATTCCTTGTTTGATTATCTACCCGCTGCTTCAATCCACCATTATAAATTTCCCACACTCTCTCATCAATCATTTTATCAATAAATTTTACGGGATAACTATTTTTAATAAATGTTTCTCTAACTAAATTTAAATTCTTTTTCCTAAAATCTTTATGTGACAATTTAATCGCTCTGTCAATGACACCTTTGATCGCACCTGTCTTGTTTCCGAATTGGTGGTGAGAATCAAAATTTAAAAATCTACCTGACCATGTAGGTTTTCTATACCAATCTAATTTCACTCTATTATTATTACCTCTAATGACTCTAATATCTAAAAAACTCAATTGATAATCTTTCTCAACTTCTTTTGTGAATTTAATTCTATCATGGATAGAATTAAACACATCCACCATTTCATCCACAAAACATTCTGGTACAACTGCAAAAATGTCATCAACATATCTTTTAAAAATAATTGGCTGAAAAACCAACTTAGACAAAGCAATACTTTCCAATTTTTCCATTACTAAATTGGCTATAACAGGTGACAAAGGTGATCCCATTGGACAACCATATCTTTGTTCATATAGACTATTATCAAAAGAAAAAATTGTGTTTTTAAAAACCAAATTAAGTGCCTTTATAAATTCATCTTTTGTTAAACTAGTATGTACTTTAATTTCAGACCATTTATCTTGTATAATATCATTCAACAACTCTAAAGGTATATTTGTAAACAAAGATACTACATCCAATGAAACCATCCTATGATCATTCGGAATAATAATATCTTTCATTATACCATAAAAACTCCAACTATCTTTAATATATGAATTTGTTTTACCCACTATCTTGAACAATATATTAGACAAAAATCTAGCAAGTCTATACGTCGGAAAATTTATCGATGATATTATTATTCTATATGTCAACTGTTCTTTGTGAATCTTAGGAAGCCCATAACATTTAGCTACAGTGCCATTTTCACATTTTAAATATTTAAACATACTATCTTTAATATAGGCTTTTGTTTTCCAATGCATCAATAATTCTTTCAATTTATCTTGTAGTCTATTGATATGTGGATTCCTAATTTTCACATAAGTGGTATCATCCTCCAACATAAGTTGAATTTTATTAATATAATCCCTTTTATCCGAAACTACAGTTACATTTCCTTTATCTGCTTTTTGGAAGATCATATTCGGATTCTCTCTCAAGAATTTCTTCGTTATTTTTAATTCATGGAATAAATTACTATTCAAATAATTATCAAATCTATGTTCTCTTTTAAAATTATCAACAACTTTAACTAAAGAACGCCTACATTCTTTTTTAAACTCCAGATTAAAACTACTCATACTACTTTCTACCTCAGCGATGATATTCTTGATCGGAAGAGATTTACTTGAATATGATATTCCAAATTTAGCACCCTTTGACATGATATTTACCACTTCTTCTGGTATTACTTTGTCAGTTAAATTTCTAAACCAATCCTTATTAACATTGTTAGTTTGATTGACCTGAGAGTGTTTTCTATGCTTTAAATATTCAAATTTTCTTTTTAAGTTACTCCTATGGTTATATTTTACTTTTTCAAAGTGCCTCTTTTGACCACGAAAAAATTCTTGCAAATCATTCTGTTCTATTTTATTATATAAATATCTTTCAAGCTCTAATAAATATTTATTCAAACGATTAATTTCAAAATTCAAATCTCTAATTTCTAAGTTAAGTAATTTATTTTTGAAAAAGAAAATATTTTTCCGTAGATCATAAGAAACTCTTTTATTGTAATCCCGATAAAAACCCTTATCATCAAATTTTTTTCCAATATGTTTAGGAAAAATATTTGATTTTTACACCTTAGAAGAAAAGTGAGTTGCTCCTTTAAAATTACAATCCTTAAAACCATTTTTACCCATTTTGAGCAATAATCTTTTACCACCTTCCCATAAATCCCATATATATCTCTAAAAAACATTTTACCCCACCTTTAATAGACCTTAGTTTTATCATTAAAAATATTACTTATGTCGACTGCAATTTAATATCAACTGATAAGAATTTTTCCATCGGTCTTACAGTCTTACAAATTAAATTAAAATAATTAATATTTATGGCAGTCAGATTGCCCTTGTTTATAATCACCCCCCGCAGAATCTGAAATAAAAACTTAATTAAAATCTAGAAAAAACTTTGTTAGCAAAGGACGATCTGACTGCCCACCACCACCACATTGTCCGACGTTTCGAGCCTGCTCCGGCTCCTCCTCAGGGACTGAAATAAAACCCGCGATACACCTCCTTATATACCATGCACCCATACCCCTTCTTTTCTCTTACCCCACCACCCTCCACATTCCCTTCTCCAACTTGCCATTCTCACTTAAATTAATAAAGAATGATAAATGTTATCTAATTTACTTGACTCTATCATTAAATTTACATTATTCCGATTTCTTAGAATGTGAATACTTTCAAGGCTTTCCCTCTTATATTTATTCTTAATCCCCTGTTCCAAAATATCCACACTCCCAAAATCGAAAGAATGCAAACTATTTAAACAATGTTCTTTCAAACCCGATGTACAACTTGAGCTGCGTAAACTATATTGATGTTCATATATTCTCTTTTTCAAATATCTACCCGTTTGACCAATATAACAAGCATTACAATCCCTACAATTAATTTTATAAACAACTCCCGATTTCAAACATTTATCATCCTTGTCTTTACAATTACTAAATAACCTTTCTAAATTATTATCATTTCTAAAGAAAACTTGAATATTATGTTTACTAAAAACCCTTCTAATCCTTTCCGACAAACCTCTAACATATGCTAAACTAAAATATGCATTCTTTCCATTTCTATTCCTTGTTTGATTATCTACCCGCTGCTTCAATCCACCATTATAAATTTCCCACACTCTCTCATCAATCATTTTATCAATAAATTTTACGGGATAACTATTTTTAATAAATGTTTCTCTAACTAAATTTAAATTCTTTTTCCTAAAATCTTTATGTGACAATTTAATCGCTCTGTCAATGACACCTTTGATCGCACCTGTCTTGTTTCCGAATTGGTGGTGAGAATCAAAATTTAAAAATCTACCTGACCATGTAGGTTTTCTATACCAATCTAATTTCACTCTATTATTATTACCTCTAATGACTCTAATATCTAAAAAACTCAATTGATAATCTTTCTCAACTTCTTTTGTGAATTTAATTCTATCATGGATAGAATTAAACACATCCACCATTTCATCCACAAAACATTCTGGTACAACTGCAAAAATGTCATCAACATATCTTTTAAAAATAATTGGCTGAAAAACCAACTTAGACAAAGCAATACTTTCCAATTTTTCCAATTTTTATGTGAAAATTAGGAATCCACATATCAATAGACTACAAGATAAATTGAAAGAATTATTGATGCATTGGAAAACAAAAGCCTATATTAAAGATAGTATGTTTAAATATTTAAAATGTGAAAATGGCACTGTAGCTAAATGTTATGGGCTTCCTAAGATTCACAAAGAACAGTTGACATATAGAATAATAATATCATCGATAAATTTTCCGACGTATAGACTTGCTAGATTTTTGTCTAATATATTGTTCAAGATAGTGGGTAAAACAAATTCATATATTAAAGATAGTTGGAGTTTTTATGGTATAATGAAAGATATTATTATTCCGAATGATCATAGGATGGTTTCATTGGATGTAGTATCTTTGTTTACAAATATACCTTTAGAGTTGTTGAATGATATTATACAAGATAAATGGTCTGAAATTAAAGTACATACTAGTTTAACAAAAGATGAATTTATAAAGGCACTTAATTTGGTTTTTAAAAACACAATTTTTTCTTTTGATAATAGTCTATATGAACAAAGATATGGTTGTCCAATGGGATCACCTTTGTCACCTGTTATAGCCAATTTAGTAATGGAAAAATTGGAAAGTATTGCTTTGTCTAAGTTGGTTTTTCAGCCAATTATTTTTAAAAGATATGTTGATGACATTTTTGCAGTTGTACCAGAATGTTTTGTGGATGAAATGGTGGATGTGTTTAATTCTATCCATGATAGAATTAAATTCAAAAGAAGTTGAGAAAGATTATCAATTGAGTTTTTAGATATTAGAGTGATTAGAGGTAATAATAATAGAGTGAAATTAGATTGGTATAGAAAACCTACATGGTCAGGTAGATTTTTAAATTTTGATTCTCACCACCAATTCGGAAACAAGACAGGTGCGATCAAAGGTGTCATTGACAGAGCGATTAAATTGTCACATAAAGATTTTAGGAAAAAGAATTTAAATTTAGTTAGAGAAACATTTATTAAAAATAGTTATCCCGTAAAATTTATTGATAAAATGATTGATGAGAGAGTGTGGGAAATTTATAATGGTGGATTGAAGCAGCGGGTAGATAATCAAACAAGGAATAGAAATGGAAAGAATGCATATTTTAGTTTACCATATGTTAGAGGTTTGTCGGAAAGGATTAGAAGGGTTTTTAGTAAACATAATATTCAAGTTTTCTTTAGAAATGATAATAATTTAGAAAGGTTATTTAGTAATTGTAAAGACAAGGATGATAAATGTTTGAAATCGGGAGTTGTTTATAAAATTAATTGTAGGGATTGTAATGCTTGTTATATTGGTCAAACGGGTAGATATTTGAAAAAGAGAATATATGAACATCAATATAGTTTACGCAGCTCAAGTTGTACATCGGGTTTGAAAGAACATTGTTTAAATAGTTTGCATTCTTTCGATTTTGGGAGTGTGGATATTTTGGAACAGGGGATTAAGAATAAATATAAGAGGGAAAGCCTTGAAAGTATTCACATTCTAAGAAATCGGAATAATGTAAATTTAATGATAGAGTCAAGTAAATTAGATAACATTTATCATTCTTTATTAATTTAAGTGAGAATGGCAAGTTGGAGAGGAGAATGTGGAGTGTGGTGTCGTAAGAGAAAAGAAGGGGGTATGGGTGCATGGTATATAAGGAGATGTATCGCGGGTTTTATTTCAGTCCCTGAGGAGGAGCCGGAGCAGGCTCGAAACGTCGGACAATGTGGTGGTGGTGGGCAGTCAGATCGTCCTTTGCTAACAAAGTTTTTTCTAGATTTTAATTAAGTTTTTATTTCAGATTCTGCGGGGGTGATTATAAACAAGGGCAATCTGACTGCCATAAATATTAATTATTTTAATTTAATTTGTAAGACTGTAAGACCGATGGAAAAATTCTTATCAGTTAAGTAACTTAAAATTAAAGGAAAAAAAATGTTATTTGGAATTAGAACAATTTGGAGAAAAAAGAAAAAAAAAAAGGTTTAAACGCAAAATGCTGATTTGATGTCGATTATGATTACGACATTTGGTATAGGTTGTTTCCGAGTAATGGTTCATAAGGAGTATTATGTGCCCAATGCGAAGAAAGGTTTCTGAGTAACGACTTCTTGATCATTACTATATAGTTTTGGATAATGGGTGTTGGTATCGGTAGGAGCTGACGGTTCAGGTGGTATATCTTGATTTGGGGGATCGGATGGGTTTACTTTTACTTCCTGTAACTCCGTTGGAGGTTCGGTCGGAGGTTGTTTGCTTAGATGGATGAGCGAATGGGTTATAGACCCAAATAACGCTCCAAGAAGACGAACTGACCAACCGTAAACAATGTGGAGAGTAACACCTGTGAACGAAAATATTGATGATGGCTTTCACAAGCTGAAAGATCATGATCAACGCCAGGAAACCAGCGCTGGCATTGCCGAACATTAGGAAATGCGACCAGAATCTTTGCCATGTTGTTTCGATGAGGTGCTCTATGGCATTTTCATTTAACAGCTTATCAAGGGCGGATTCGTTATTGTCTAGAGGATGACCTCTCATTTCCCTGGCAACGTCATTTAGAAGGCCCGGTCTTTCCATGGGGAACATGATTCTTTCCCGTAATTGGTCAAGATCTCGTTGGTTGTAAATCCCACTTATGACAAGTTCAGAGGGACTGATGTAAGTCCATGTGGGTTTTGCCATAGGGTGTATTATTGTTGGTGATATAGCCTCCGTTGGAGAGGGTAAGATTTTGTACCAAGAGTTTCCAATAAAGTAGTAAGATGGAAGTAGTGACTTACAGGGCATACGGGTGCCTTTCTGTTTCAATATGTGTGTTCGGGGAGTAAGAAAGAAGGTTTGATTATTTCGTGTTACTTCTAATTCAGCATAGCAGTAATTTCCATGCTGTACTTTTACTTCGACTGGGACACACTTTACTATGTGGACCACTTCTCCTGCGGAAACTCCGATATAACCCGGTCCTTTCATTAAGTCAAAAACAAAATCATCGGGTGATTGTTTAGCTATTGATAGCGAATTCTTAATTGTTTGGCGTTCCAAATTACGTCTTTGTACAAGTACGTCTCTATACAAATTTTTCATTTGCTCGCGGATGTGTTTTTCGACGTAGACGAACTTAGAATTTACGTAGGAGAAAATATCTAAATTAATAACACTTATAGTATCGGCTGTAGCGAAGCTATTTCCTTTCGTAGTCTCGAAAATAATTAATTTAGAGTGCTCGGTTGTAATTATTTGATACCCACAAACCGATTCGTAATTTCGGGTGGTTAACGCAAAAGTAACCCCTTGAGTGGCCAGAGAGTATACCACCTGCCTATTTCCACCTAGGTCAGGGTTGGACATTTTATTGGCATAACCCTCATAAAGGATACCGTATGTGTTGAATTTACATGAATCAGTGGGGATGGTTTGCCAGAAGGTATATCCACCCTCTATGTCTAGGCAATTGCCTATGGACAATGGACAAACTGATCCTGAGCGTAGGTTTATGTGATTATTATCTAGTCTAACTTGCGAATCACAGTCCATTAGTGTGATTTTTATAGTACCCTGTACAACTACGTTCTCCCAGGTACCATAGGGATCGGAGTACCCTGCTCCGCTACATTTACCTTCCGTGGTTAACGAACCTGCTAAAATGATACTATGGGTCACGGTAGAGTTTGGTTTTACGCCTACTATTACTTTGGTGTTGGGTAAATTATATGTTCCATAGTGATGTAATATTTCGCACGCATCTTTAGAAATGTCCTGAATATATTCGTTTTCTCCGTTCAATACAATAGAATTATGCGAAAAGCTACCGCAATGATAGATGGTGCGATGTATTTCCAATTTGCATTGGATTACATGAGTCGACGCGTATTCGTTGATCTGTAGCAACTGGACGAACTGTTGGGTGACCTTGGGTTGGTGATCAGGGACTTCGCATTCGCCCACATCTTTAAGTGACAGTGTGGTGACGTTCAACTGTCGTGCCCCGCAATCATACCCAATTAGGGCAGAGGTTCTACTCAGCAAAGTTAAAACAAATAAAATCACAAAGCTCATTTTTACTTTGTTGAGTCTATGAGATTTTTATTGAATTAACAAAAGGAAAATTATTGTTTTTTTTTTTTATATTTGCTCTGTAACAAAAAGAGATATTAGTGTTTGAGCCCTGCCTCCTATATACCCTACTTCTCAATATATATATATATATATATATATATATATATATATATATATATATATATATATATATATATATATATATATATATATATATGTATATATATATATATATATATATACATGTTTTTAAATAAAACAAATTTATTATTACTTTTTCAAATTGAATATTTTATATGCGTCGAACTTAAATTAAAAATAATATTCAAGGATTCCTAGACCCTAATTCTAACTAAGAATTTGACCTTAAATTACCTAGTAAGTAATAATAAAAAAAAAAATAATTTTTTTTCTTTTTTTTTTTTTCAGGAAATTCATTGTGTTTTCAGTCTTTGTGTTTTTTCTTGTTTCTATTTTTTGATTTAATTTCTTGATTAATATGTGAAATCCGTAAACGATTTGCATGCACTATTTTATTAGTTTTATTTATCGAAATTCTTATATTTACTTTATCTATTATTTCCAATATTTTATGTGGACCGGTATAGTGATCACCAAATTTATTAGGTTTGGGACCTTTTAGTAGAAAAACATAATCGCCTATTTTAAAATTTCTTGGGTTTATGCATTTATCATAGTACTTCTTGGATCTATTTTTGGAGTCAACTAAATTATCATAAACTAGAGTTCTGATTCCAGTGAGTCTGGTGACTAGATCAACTAAATATCCATTGTAGGTAGGAAGCAAATCTAATTCCCTTAGTGGATCGCTGGATGGTAATCTAGCTAATTTGCCAAATACAACCTCATATGGCGCGTGCTTCGTACTCTCTTGTACACAGGTATTATAATTGAGCATAGCTAGATCGAGCCATTCGTCCCAAACCGAATCCGCATTGGTATATTGTTTAAGAAACTCACCTAATGCGTGATGGGATCTTTCCAACGAACCATTCGACTGGGGATGGAAAGCGGTGGTTTTTAATTTTTTAATTTTTAGCCGTTTAGATACCCTTTCCATAAGTTTACTCAGGAAGTTTTGTCCTTGATCGGTTAGCACTATTCTGGGTGCTCCAAAAATGCATATAAATTTCTTTATAAATGCATCGGCTATTGTCGTATCTAAAGTGTTCTTTAAAGGGACTGCAAGACAGAATTTGGACAATTGATCTTGCATCGTTAGGATATACTCGAATTCTGTTTTTGTCTTTTGTAATGGACCAACGATGTCCATTGCAATTTTATCAAATACCGTTAATTTTAGAAATGGAAACCTTTTCTTCCTCGCGTATACATAGTGAAAAATAATAGTAACCATTTTGTCTTTTAGAATAATTTACATTAAGATACTTTAAAATTTGCTTAGGTTCTACTTTATTATTTTCTATTAATTTTAAGGCACCATTATCACACGGGTTGCCATTACTATCCACAAAATATATTATATTATCTTTTCTACAATGAATTAAATCCTTAACCTCAATTATTTGACAATTTTTATCTAAATCTACAGATTTTAACTTGAACTCCGAGGGTTCGGATTCGTTTATTGAAGTTGATAAATGAGAAGTCTCTGATAAATCGTCGGTATTCGGCATTAAATGGGGTTCAAATGTATCATTGTTTACGGAAGAATAGATAGTTTTTTCAGGTTGGGGAGATATCAGTGCTTCTCCGTGAAAATCATCATCTAGACTATCTGATTCTATGTAATTAGGTTTAGGTTTATTTGCAACGCGTTCAGAGACCCGTTTCTCATAGGACTCTAAGATAATTGGATCATTTTTCTTTTTGTTAATTTTTTCTTCAGAGTCTGGTAACTGAGATATAATTGCTGATTTTGGTTTTAATGTATTCTTAATAGAATTAGATTTATCCACGTTTTTTCTTGTTTTGTTTATTTCTTTATTTGTTTTTTTCTTAGATGTTAAATTATTTTCTATTACTTTAGATTTATTAACGGCGTCATTGGTAAGATTAACTTTTTCATTAAGCAATTTAGATTGTTTCCTGGTGATCACATTACAAATGAGGTTCCTAGATAACGCATCCGCATTAGCATTCAATCTTCCAGGCTTATATATAACCTCATAATCAAATTCAGAGAGTTTAAATCTCCATTTTTGAACACGGGTGTTGCAATCTGCGGTTTTGAACCAAACTAATGGTTTATGATCGGTTACAAATGAGATTTTTCGGTTATAGATATAGGATCGGAAGATTTTCGCACAATGAATCATGGCTAAAGCTTCCTTTTCGTATACCTCATACTTTAATTCAGGTCTTCTAAGCACACGAGAGGCGTAACTTATTGGAAGATCTTTGCCAATTTCTCCTTGAGAGAGTATTCCACCAATGGCATACCCTGATGCGTCCGTAGTAATAATAAAAGGTTTAGAAAAATCGGGATACTGTAAAATAGGAGGATTGCATAATGCCTCCTTTAGTGACCCAAAGGCTTCATTTGTCGTTTCAGTCCAAACAAAATCAGTATCCTTTTCCAGTAATTTTGTTAACGGTTTTGACATCGTCGCAAAATTTTTAATAAATCTTCTATAATATCCGGCTAGCCCTAGGAATTGCCTAATGTTTTTAACAGTTTCTGGCTGGGGAAAACATCTAACTGCCTCAAGCTTTTTAGGATCAGGACTAACCCCATCTTTACTGAAGACATGACCCAAATAGCAAATTTCACTTTTTAAAAATTCACATTTATTAATGTTTAATTGTAAATTTGTTTGGTCTAATCTTTCCATAACCAAACTTAGTTTTTCCTCATGTTCTTCTAAGGTATCGGCCAAAATAATTATGTCATCGATGAAGGTAAATAGAATTTTTCCTTGTAATCCTCTAAACGTTTCATCAATGTATCTTTGAAAGGTAGGGGGGGCACTTTTTTAATCCAAACGTCATACGAACATATTCATAATGGCCATATGGCGTACTGAAAGCGGTTTTGTGTGAATCACGGGCATATCTGATGGAAACCCGATGCTAAATCCAGAACCGTATAATACTTATGTCCTCTCACCTGATCAATGATTTGTGTTATATCAGGTAATGGGTATGCGTCAGTTATTGTTTTTTCATTTAGCAAACGAAAATCTGAGACTAGACGCCATTTCTGCTTCAAGGAGGCATCCAACTTCTTTGGAACCAGCCAAAGAGGGGAATTATAGGGTGCGGTCGAAGGTTTTATAATTCCTTCCTGCAGGAGTGCCTCAACTTGTCTGTTAACCTCTTCCATAAGAGATATCGGAAATTTATATTGTTTGACGTTGATAGGAACGTCATCGGTGGTGATAATTCTATGCATTACAGTGCTGGCAGCACCTAAATGTTGTCCTTCCAAAAGAAACCTATGTTTAAATTTTGAAATTAAATTAATGATATGATTCCTTTCTGTTCTATTTAGGTGATCCAACCTTAAAAATTCCAGAATGTAGTCATTATTACATTCTGTATTTTTAGCGTAAATGGATACATTCGTATCTTGCTGATAATTTTCAAGAGTATCGAGGGCATCCTCAATTTCTTGATCAGATATAACTGGTATACTTCAGCAAAGGTATATTTCAGCAAAGGTCTCGGTATAGGCAATCTTAAATAGTCTACGAATTGGACAAATATTCTCATCCATAATTTCCTTTTTATTATCTGAATCTAAGATGGCAATTTTATAATTGGAATAATATTCCTCTAGATCGGATAAATCGTTAGAATTTTTTTCGGAGTATTCTATATTTTCACTGTCAGTCTCGTTTCCAACATTAACATCTAAGCTAGCATTGGAAATTAAACTTGAGTGGGAAATGGTTAGATGATTTTAGCTTAATTCGGTGTTATTTGGGATTTTAAATAGTAGTGGGGTGTTGTGATCCCCTACTTTAAGGCATTTATTCTCATAGTCAATCAAGGCTTGAGCCTGAGTTAGATATGTGGAACCGAAAACTCCATCGCAAGGAATAGGAAAATCGTCTGGTACTACATGAAATAATGAAAGAATCCCGTAAACTTTAATTTCAATGGCGCCAAGGGATTGGGTTGTTTCGTCACGTATTCCCTTTAATAAAACCGTGCTGCATGGATTTATTTTCTGATTCCTAGGTATTAATCTTTGTTTAATGAGATTGGCTTCGGAACCGCTATCTATCATAAAATAACCTCTAGTAAAGAAAGGCGGATTAAAAATTTCTATAAATGTAGGCAGTTTAAACCCTTTTCAGTTACCATATTTGTAACTGTGTTAATCTCTACCTCATACCGGGGGTTATTATTTTGGCAAAAATCCATTTGTTGATCACCTAAAGTAAATAGTTTACTTTTAAAGTCCAACTTAGCATTATGGGTTAGAAACAATTGAGATCCTAAAATTCCAGCGAATGGAATTTGGAAATTATTAGGCACTACTATAAATTCTATATTCCTACCTAGCATTCTCTTATGGACTATTCCTAATGATAGAACTGGATTTTCTGAAATACCCATGATTAAGGTTGGTTTTGTGGTATCTATGGTTTTAGTATCGCTGATAAAACCTACACGTAGGATATTTATCTCTGATCCAGAGTCCAGCATAAACCCAAATAATATATCGTTCCGATAGTCCTTGAAAGAAACATGAGGGATTAGCTTAGATGCAAATTGGAGTTTAATGCTGTTAACTCGTCCACTGTAAATCCCTGCACTTGGGCCGTGTGGGTTGAGCGCTGCGGAATTCGCTGAGTCCTTTGAGGTGCGCTCGGGCCTAAAGGGCTCTGTTCGTTTCCCGATCTGCTAGTGTTATTATTATTACTCCTTTTTCGGCATTGGTCAATTGTGTGCCCTTTGATCTTGCAATAAGCGCAATAAGGTTATTTCTGCAGGTAGGAGCCGTATGACCGGTCTTTAGACACAGCTGACATGTCTCTATGTTTAATACAGGTTTATTTGTTTTGTTGGTTTCGTTTAATCGACAAATGTTGGCCGTATGACCTTTATTTAAACATAGCTGGCAGGTGATGTTATTTGGGACTGCTGTGTTTCGCTCGCCAAATCGACAAAAGTGTGTGGTATGTCCTTGTTTACCACAGGTTTGGCAAACAGCGACTCTATAACATTGAGCTGCTAGATGCCCTGGTTTCTCACAAATTTGGCAAATCATATTTATTCGGCATTTGGCAGATGAGTGCCCCCGTTTTTTACAAACGTTGCAATTCTCCTCAGATTTGGAGGCTCTTGCATCAGCAACCTGACATTCCTCAGTGCTGTGTCCTGATTGTTTACAGATTTGGCAAGAGAATACTTATTTTTATCAATCTTTACTCCACTATGCTGATCCCTTCTTAGGGCTTTTCTAGCTGAGAGTAACTTTTCGACTTTTATTGCTTCTTTAACCACGTCATTTACATTAGCGGTCGCTCCTAACCGCTGTTCAATTTCTGGCTTTAATCCAGCCTTGAAGCACTCGAGTAAGGTGCTTTCCACAGAAGTGCTAAAAACTTCTGGCAGCGTTCCGTTTTCTAATTTTTTCGCCTCTAAAATTCTGGCCCCTAGTATCCTTACTCTGTTGGCGAAGGTTATTACCTCTTCGTCGTTTCTTTGGAATTCATTTCCAAGTTCTCCGAGCAATTGGGCTACAGATTTGGCTGGAGCATAGATTTGTTTCAAGTAATCCTTAAACTCCTCTACCGTTCCGAAAACTTGCCCCGTTATAGCTTGCCTGGCTTCTCCAGTGACTCTTGCCCTCAATAATTTAGCAAGACTGGGTTCCGCTGCAGCCTCAACCATGGCCTTTGCTTCTGTGCATCCCTCCAAGAATTGGGATATTGGAATATTTTTCCCGTTAAATTCAGGGACGATTTTTAAGGCGTTCTTAATATTTACAAATTGTGGTGTAGTTGCCATTTTGGTTGCAACTGGCTCTCGCGGAGCCTCAGAATCACTATCCCAATTCTCTGTCAATTCTTGGGACGACAGTGTTTTATTTTCTTTCCCATGTCCCAAGTTAGAGGTATCAACCTTTCGGTCTGATTCGTCAATCCCTAATTTCGAAGTACTAGGCAATGGGCCTAGTTTATCTTCTACTTTCACTGGGGAATAAGGAAGCTGTTTGGTAGGCGCAAATGGATCAAACTGATCTATTTCCTTCTTGGATTTTGGATTTTCACGTGCTTCTTGTCGAGTTATTCTCTTATCGCTCATATAAATTATTTAATAAAGAAGGAATAAAACTCAAAGTATTTATTTTAGATTTTTTTTATTTATTGTTAATTATTTTTACTAAATTTCTACATTAAGGTAAATCTAAATTATTTGGTTGAGGTGATTTTAATGTTCACCCTCCAATTTTAACATCCACTCTAATGGTGGAGGTGGCAATAATTTTTTAACTTTATCATTTAAACTAAAGCAAGCTGTACAATTTTTTGAATACGCATTAGATTTAATGCACTCTGTGCATTTTTTCCTTGAGGGTCTTTCGGTAGAGGTATATTCTCAACCTCAACAGGTGGTGGAGTATTCTTGAGATCTATTAATACTTTACTCCAGAATTCCTTAATTTCTCTTTCTTCCCTTCGTTTTTTTCCTACGAGCTTGAAAAACTGAAAGTCTCTTCCTTTTTTGTTGGGGTTTATCCACTAGAAACAATTTTGACTAATATTAGTATTACTATTCTAGGGTATTTTTTTTTTATTTAATATTTAATATTTATTTAAATTTGGTTATTAATCAACATAAATTCTAAAATGATAACGTTAAAAATCTTAGTATGGTTTAATTTTAGTAATTAGTGTAATTAATTTATTTTTTTTAATTTCTTAAATAAATCATTTATTTATTATTTGTATATATATAAAATTTGTTAATAAAGAGAGGAAAAAAAATTAAATATTTAAAATTGTATTACTTTTACTCTAAAGATAATTTTCCAAAACTTTGTGTAATATTTGAAATTTCCTCGTTTAATTTTTTTAATTTTAGATCTATGTTTGTTTCAAGATTACGGAAACTTTTAATCACTACACATAAATCACTATTGAGTTTGTCGTTCTTTTTTGTCAACTTATTGATTTCCTCGATTAATTCCCCATTAAATGCTTTTAATTGGAGATTTTCCAGTTTAACATTAGATAATTCGTCAGCTAACTTTGCAACCGTAGCCCAACGATCCTGATCAAACGCTTCAAATGATTCTACTCGTGATATTAACTCCGTGAAAAAACTGTCAATTCGACATTCTAAAAGAATACCATTGATCTGAGGGATCATTCTATATATATAAAAAAACTAATAAAGTAGGTAATAAAAAAGAAATTTATTCATAATTTTTACTATTATTTATTAATAATTATTATTATTCTTGTTCCATAATAATTAAGTGCGTATTATTATTTGTTATTAACTATTATTCATTATTGTTTATTAGTAATTATTATTAAATAATTATTGTTTATTATTAATTATTGTATATTATTATTTGTTATTAACTATTATTCATTATTGTTTATTAATAATAATTATTAATAATTATTGTTTATTATTAATTAATTGTGTATTATTATTAACTATTACTCATTATTGTTATTATAATAATTAATTTAAAATTGTCAAAATATAAATATAAATTTACTTAAATTTGTATTTCTTTCAATTTTTTTTTTTTTTTTGTTTTTCCGAGGTACTAGGTGAATCTTCCGAGGCCCCCGTCCTTGCTTACAGCATGGAGGGGGGTCCACTAAGACCATCACGAAGCGCCGGGCTCCGCGGTGTGAGGGATTTCTACCCCCTAAACACCCAAAACCTTTCCCGCGGCGTTCACCGAAATCCGGTCCGGAACTGTTATACACATTACTTCGGACCGGTCGGCGTTTCTATGCTCTACGGCAATCTTATATATCTTGTCTGGTCTGTCTATTTTTCGTCTTCTGTATCAGTTTTCAAGGCAACCGTCAGTCTTTTTGCCTTGTAGTACGTGAGTCACGTAGCGTGCTATGTCGTCCCAGTTTTGTTTGCTTGACAGCATCAGTGTCACGACGTTCTCCGGTGTGATGTCACCTGTCTTCGTCTGTAGTCTGTGTCTCGCGACTATCCAGCGGGGGCACACGAAAAATGTGTGCTCCGCGTCGTCTCTATTATGCCCGCAGTACCTGCAGGACGGGGTCGTTACCTTCCCCATCCGATGCAGATACTGGCGGAAGTATCCGTGTCCGGATAGGAACTGGGTCAGGTAAAAATTCACCTCCCCAGCTCCTCTCTTATGCCAGAGTCGCACGTCCGTTATGAGGCGTCTCGTCCACTTGGCTTTGTCGCTGTCTGTCCATCGCGTTTGCCAGGATGTCAGCGTCGTCGTCCGTGCGTCTATGGAGGCCCTCGCTCTTCCCCTTTCTTCGCTGTACTCGTAGATCCTCTTCCGCTCGAGAGCGAGAAGGTCTACTGGGACAACCCCTGCGATCACTAGTACCGCCACCTCTGCGACGGTGCGGTACGCGCACGCGATTCGCAGCGCTCCCAGTCTTTGTACCGCCGCGATCTTTTTGCGGTACTTCTCTATTCGCGTCGCGTCCGCCCATATCTCGGCCCCATAAAGGAGGATCGAGTTGGTCACTGTCATAAGCAGTCATCGTACGCTCGGTCTCGGTCCCTTCGTATTTGCCATGAGGCGGGCGAGGGCGGCGGTCTTTAACGCCGCTCTCTCAGCGACGCCACGTATGTGCGGCCAGAAGGTCATCCTCATATCCAGGGTCACCCCCAGGTATTTGGCGGACCGTCCAGGATGCACAACGGACGTCCCCACCGTCATGGGTATCGTCGTGTCTATCCGTTTCCTAGTTAGGTATAGTAACTCCGTCTTTTGCACGGCCAGCTGTAGTCCCCGACTTTGCATCCATTCGTCCACCCATCTCATGGCTTGGGTCAGCCTCATCTGAGCCAGTTGTGTATCCTTGGTCGTGATGACGATGACCAGATCGTCCGCGTAACCGACCAGATAGACCCCTGGCGGCATCGGAAGATCCAACACCTCATCGTAACCTACGTTCCAAATATCGGGGTCAAGGATCGAGCCCTGCGCTACTCCCGCCGTCATTTTTCTTTTCTTAACCCCTGAGAGGGATTAATACCCACTCCGTAACTGTACCTCGTTACAACTGGCGCCCTTAACGTGTTGGAAGCACAGGTTAGGGAATTAAAACGCTTTCTTTGATTATTTAACAGGCTGAGACGCGGGTTGCGAATAATTAATTCTCGAGTGGTGAATTAATTATTAATTAAATTATACAGTGTGTGCAAGTGAGTAACCAACCGGTGGTTCATAACCTTGCTTGGAGGAGATACACCGGCCTGCACGTACTTAGTGAGGACTTTGCTTGTGAAAGCCGAGCAATTGTTGAAGTACCTAGTGAGGGCGACAAAGAGTTTAATTAACAATTAGTTATTTATTATTTATTACATTATTTATAAACATTTTTTCATCAACAATAGGTTTTTAGCGTTTGACCTCTTTGTTGCACAACTCACGTGCACGCCGGAGCGTAAAGTAGTAGATTATGCACCCATTCCGCATTTTCAGGGTGATCAGCGGAATTTCCGCATTTTTGGGGAAAAACGCGTGAGCGCGGATACAGGAGATAGCCTAGAGGGCGCGCGCAGTCATTTCAAGGCCGCGCATGCGTAGAAACAGAAATTAACCAGTGGAAAATCACTATAGCGGAATCGGTAACGCATCTCACCAGGAGGTGCGCGCATCCACTAATTTCGAGTTTGCGCATGCGCAAAGGGTCAAAAATTGAATTTTTGTTTTAAGACGCGTAATCGTTTGCGCATGCGCTGGAGAAGACTTTGTATATAGTAATTTTGGTGCCGCGCATGCGCAGAACGTGTCAAATGCAAATTTCGATTTTTTTTTCGCGGATTCGTTTGCTCGGGTGCCGAATCGATTTGCGCGGGTAGTAGAAGTCGGAAATACCAACTAGTTTATTTGCAATCGGCAATAAACGGCATAACCCCTGTAAGAGCGCTCACGCGTCCGCGAAATCACGTGCGCACCGTTTCTATCGTTTGGGCATACGATAAAAAAAACGTTTGCGCATTGCGCAAACAAGCGAATTACGTTTGCGCAATAACCAAAAAGCAACATAACCTCCAAGCAAGCGGGTTAAAAAGCGAACAGATTGGTCCAGCGACTAGAGACCAAACCACCAGTTGGGGAAAATCGGTCTTTCTTCTCAGTCAGCGGTAATCCGGTAGGTACCGTGTGAAGGATACCACTGGTGGGGCACGAGCACAGTAGAGTTGCGGACTTTCGCACTACAAATACCCTTGCACACACACACGAGCGAGACTGTCATGGGTTACGACGTCGAGGGAGCCGTGCAAGAGTGGTTGTTATCAATCTCCCAGAGCGAGATTGATGGGTACCTGTCGCAGTTAGAGTTGAGGCGATGGGGCAACCTATTCGCACAGCTAGACAGGCTGAGCAAATGGGTGTTGGGTATATATGAGCCTCACGACTTTGAAGAGTCGGCCAACCCCGTCGAGGCGATCGTCAGGCGAACGCAACTTCGCGAAGCAATGATGCGGGAGGTCATCACGGACGATGACGGATCGTTCGTCGAAACCACCGGTTGGGATATACACCCCATAGAAGTGGTATCGAAAAGTGAAGAGATACTGGCGATATGGCAGAGAACGACGGGGAAGGCGAGGGAAAAAGCCCAGCACCCAAACAACCAACAAAGCACGGCTACCGCGTCTAACCAAAACAGCGAAAACGCGCAACAGAACGAAGATGCCGAGAAGAATAGACGCCAACAGCAGCACAACACGGAAACACCACGACACACAAACGCAGAAGAGGCACAAGGTAATGAGACATTGAATCTGCAATCAACGGACGGAACAGAGTTCCACATGCCACGAGACCTCGGACGGTTATTACTAGAATTAATAACAAAAGTCCGGTCGCTGGAAAGTAGACTGACAGAGTACCAGCGACAGCCGACGGTCTCGTCGAGCACCAAAATCGGCGACGGCAGGCAACAAGTGCACTTCGACGACACGTTTTATGGGTCGAGGGCACGAGAGAGCTGGGACCAAAGGCAAGGCTCACCTCCGCCAGCTCTCCCTAGGGATCAGACTGATTTACGGGACGTAAATCCAGCCTGGGAGGGGGAGAATCGTCGAAATCCGACGAGAGGTTCGAGCTGGCAGAACCAGTACGCGCCAGGCACATCGGCCAACTCCTCGAGGTAAGGAGTCTTTCACTCGAGAGGCATAGGCCAGATAGTACGGAAATGGCAAATACGATTATCTGGTGCAAAAAGCCAGAGTATCGAAGTATTTCTCGCCAGGTTAGAAGATTGCCGAGTCCTAGCAAACCTCTCCGAAGAAGAGGTGCTGTCGTCGCTGTCGGAACTGTTCACGGACACAGCGGCCACGTGGTATCGCAACGAGAAGGAGAAATGGACCACGTGGCAGGACTTCGTATCAGCGGCGAGGCGTTGGTACGGAACGACGAAAGGGTTCCAGCAGCGGCTGATTGCGGAGGCGAATAACCGTACACAAGGCGAAGAAGAGGCCGTGAGAGATTACATCACGTGCCTCATCGCAATTAACAGGAAAATATCGCCTCCGCCCAAGATGGAGCAGCAGCTTGACCAGCTCCACCGTAACCTCCGACCACAGCTGCAGGCTATGGTGCGGAGGGCAGATTTTAATACGGTCGAGGGGCTCCTAGAGTTGGCTGTGGATGCGGAGCAGACACTGGAGAACTCCAGAACCTACAGGCCCCCTCCACAACCATCAGCGACGCTGCTCCCGGAGATGGCGTATAAGCCACCCGCAAGAGCCGAACCGCCGAAGAAGCCCAGAACGGACTTCAAGGAGGGCAAGGTCGCGGCGGCAGCCGGCGTACCGGAACCCAAGCAGGAAGACTTGGAGGCCATGCTGCGCCGGGTCCTGAAACAGAGCTTCGCAGAGATGGCGAGCTCTAAGGAGGACCAGGCGGCCAGGCAGGCTCCGGCTGCTCCGCGGAGAGGGCGGAATTATAAGCCACCGGGGC
This sequence comes from Torymus aiolomorphi, assembly GCA_036365515.1. NCBI lineage: Eukaryota > Metazoa > Arthropoda > Insecta > Hymenoptera > Torymidae > Torymus > Torymus aiolomorphi. The sequence continues at coordinate 213,609,462 of CM070874.1, forward strand.
GGTCAGGGCCACCGAGGGCCCCAGCGCCAAAGCCGGACGGCAAGGGCGTGAGTTCGAGAGGGGACTCCGCGCAGCCGGCCAGCGCCGGAGGAACTACTCCGGGAGAGCCGAGAACGCCGCCGAGTTGTTACTCATGCGGAAAAATCGGTTACATGGCAAAATATTGCCCCAATTGTTCGGGAAACGGGAAAGGGGGCTATTAGATGAAATCGCCCCCAACCCTGATCTCCGGGGAGTTTGAGCAGGGGTAGTAGACCCACTCGAGCCATCCCCGGCGGCGCCCCCGGCGCCGAGCCCGAACGCGACTCCAGTCTGCGAGGACACTGCGGCCGCGTGCGACCTTCGCCCGGTCCCCGAGGAGTCCAACCCCCCTCTTCCGCCCGACGGAGGAAGAGCTTCCGTCGGCCGGCCAACCAACGCAGAGACGCGTTGGTGGCTGCGGATTGAGGTGGGAGAATCGACTTTCCGAGCTCTGTTAGACCCAGGAGCGTCCACGACCGTGATGGGTTCAGTTGGCCTCCAATTGGCCACGGAGTTCGGAAAGACGCTCATAGCGTCCGAGAGGCAAGGCGTTAGGCTAGCGGATGGTAACCGCAGCCCCTTGCTAGGCCACGTCTTCCTTCCGATTACGGTAGGGGGCTCGTGAGATTCGAGTCGCGATTATGCCAAACCTCGATGCCGTCTGCTATCTAGGGGTCAATTTCATACGCGCGTTCAGAGCCGTACTTGACCCGGATACGGACACGCTCTTCTGTAAGGACTCAGAAGCGCAGGTCGAGCTGGAAGTAGCTAGCTTGACCACCGATCCAACGGCAGTGTCGGCTATCGGGCTCGCGGACGCTACGGACCTTCAGCGGGCGGAGCTGAAGGAGATGGTGGAAAATATCCTAGGCAAGCTTCCGCCAGGCCTGGGATGTGTAAAGGGCGTGGAGCATGAAATCACTCTGCGAGACCCTCGGCCAATCAAACAGCGCCACTACCCCGTGTCGGATGAAGTACAAGAAAAGATGCACCGACAAGTGAGGGAGATGCTCGAGAAGGGAGTGATAGAACCCTCTCGCAGTGGTTGGTCGAGTCCCGTGGTGATGACGCCCAAGAGTGATGGGACGCGGCGGTTCTGTGAAGACTTGCGTAAAGTCAACGCAGTCACAGAACCGGACGCCTACCCCCTGCCGAACATGCAGGATATTTTGCGTAGGTTGAGGAGAGCAAAATTCATCTCCACGCTCGACCTCAAGAGTGCTTACCACCAGATACCTCTGGCGGCGGATGCCCGCCCCATAACGGCCTTCACCGTCCCCAGAATGGGGCTATACCAATCCCGGAGGATGCCGTATGGGCTTACGAACGCGCCCACCACCTTCCAGCTGCTAATAGACCAAGTGCTCGGCCCCGAATTAGAGCCGAACGTCTATGCCTACCTCGACGACATCATAATCGTCGCCGAGACGTTTGAGGAGCATAAGGAGTGCCTTCGAATGGTATTAGAACGACTAGTGGCCGCTGGATTGACACTGAACGCAGAAAAGTGTGTTTTCTGCAAGCCAGAGGTAGCGTACCTGGGATTCTTGGTGAACCGGGAGGGCACGAGGCCTAACCCGGCCAAGATCGAACCAATAAGGGACTACCCTGTGCCCCAGAAACTGAAGGCACTACGAAGGTCCCTGGGCACCACCTCATGGTATTGTAAGTTCATACCGAACTACGCCACCATCGCTGAGCCGCTCACCAACTTGACAAAGAAGAACCAGAAATATGAGTGGCTCGAAGAGCAGCAGCACGCGTTCGAGCTGCTGAAAGCGATGGTGATGACCGCTCCGGTTCTGCACAGACCCCACCCCGAGGGGTCATACATCGTGCAGACGGATGCGAGTGATGTGGGCCTAGGAGCCATGCTCCTCCAAGAGTTAGAGGGCCAGGAGAGGGTACTGGAGTTCGCAAGCCGCGTCCTTACGCCGGCAGAGCGAAACTACAGTGTTACCGAGCGAGAGTGCCTTGCGGTCGTATGGGCCATTCAAAAGTTCCGCCCATACATCGAATGCTACGAGTTCAAAGTAGTCACCGACCATAGTAGCCTGCGCTGGTTGTGCCAGATGAAGAATCCAACCAGCAGGCTGGCTCGGTGGGCATTAGAGCTGCAGGGTCACCGGTTTACGGTAGAGCACCGTAAAGGTGCCCTGAACCACGTGGCCGATGCCCTCTCTCGTATTTATGAAGACGAGGAGGAGGTAGAGGTCTCGGCAGTGTCCTGGTCGATGGACACAGAGGACACGTGGTACCAGGAGTGGTGCACCAAGGTGAAGGCGCGGCCTAACGACTATCCGACTTATAAACTTGTAGCAGGCAGTCTCTATCGGTATCGTCCCAACCCGGAGGTAGACTCAACCCTCAGCAACGATGAAGAGGCCTGGAAACTGGTGGTCCCAGAAGAGCATCGTCACGAGGTGTTGCAGGAATGCCACGACGACGCAACCGCTGGACATCTCGGCAGGGAGAAAACGTTCGCCAGAGTAGCGCTGCGCTACTATTGGCCACGCTATTATGCAGAAACGCAGGCGTACGTGAGGAACTGCGAGACATGCCAGCGGTTCAAGGTAGAACAACGGGCTCCAGCCGGCCTTATGGGGCGTCGCGTTATCGACAAACCATGGCAGGTCGTGGCTGGAGACGTTATCGGACCGCTGCCTCGAAGCTCTAAAGGTTGCGAATACATCTTGGTGTTCCAAGACCTTTTCACCAGGTGGGTAGAGGCATCCCCCATACGCAAAGCAAATGCCAAGACGGTGATAGAGGAGCTGAATCGGAAGGTCTTCCTTCGATTCGGTTGCCCGGAAGTCTCCCTGTCTGACAACGGCACAGAGTTTAAGAACCATGCCGTGGAAGACTTCCTGCGGGAGCGCGGTGTGCATCACACCCACACTCCTCCCTATCACCCTCAAGCCAACCCGGTGGAACGAGCCAACCGTACCCTAAAGGCGATGGTCGCATCCTACCTTAAGGAGTGACATAGTGCATGGGACGAGAAGCTTTCGGAACTTCTCTTTGCCCTAAATACGGCTGAGCAGAGTTCTACCGGGATGAGCCCGGCCCTTATGCTATATGGGAGACAACCAGAACCACCCGGTATGCAAAGAAGGATGCAAGAGGTAGCAGCAGACGTCCCGGCTCAAGGGGAAAGTTGGGCTCGCTGGAAGGAGCGATTGGAGGCCCTTCCAGAATTACACGCGCGTGCCGCTACGCGTGCACGCGTGGCCCAAGAACGCCAAGCAGGCTACTATGACGCCGGCAGGCGCGAGCCCACTTTCAAACCCGGCGACAGAGTATGGAAACGCAGCCATCCTCTATCCTCGGCTGCCAAGGGGATAGCAGCAAAGCTAGCGCCGAAGTTCGAGGGCCCGTATCGGATTACGGACGCCCTCGGGCCCAACACCTACAGGCTGGTAGGCGATGGCAGCGAGGTAGAAGAGGTGGTGGCTGCGGAGCAGCTGAAAAGCTATCACTCTAACTCACGGGGGCCCGAAGAGCCGGAAGAGGCGGTCGATGCGGAGGCATCGCCGACGAGCGAGCCCTCCGACGGCCCCCTGATGGACGAGACCCTTCCGCGGAGATGTGGGGGACCACCGGCTGCTCGAGCGGTGGTAGTAGACCCACTCGAGCCGGACCCGGTGACACCTCCCGCCACATCTCCCCCACCAAGATGGCGTGGAAGACCTCCGGGGGCCCGCGCAGTGGCAGTAGGCCCACTCGGGTCCGTCCCCGCGGTGCCCCCCGCCATCTCCCCACCAAAGCGAGGACGTGGGCGTCCGAGGAAAGCCACCTAAACCACCCGCTTTCCCCGCCGCGGCCGGTGGTAAACCACAGCGGGCCGGCGGCGTCCTAGCGACCAACCTCCCTGCCTCACCATGTTCTCCTTCTATGTTGCAGATGTTGGAGATCTCGGAGGAGACCCTAGCAGAGGTTCTGGCGCGGCTCATGCGCCTCAACTTGGGGACGGCCGTCGACGGCCGTCGAGGCCGCTCTCCACCTCCTCCGGGAGCAGCACCTGGACCGGGAGCGCCAGCGGGAGGAGGAGGCCGCCTGGGAGTGCCCCGTCTTAGAGGAGTGGGACGACGAGGAGGAGGCCGCCGCCCGGGCGAGTCCTGGCGTCCCGGTCTCCGCACCGCGAGACCCTCTCGCCACCTCCCTCAGCACACCCATTCCCATGGGGTGGAACCGGGTGCCCACGGTTGAGCGGGGCACTCAAAACGAGGGTGCGCGGAGGCCCCTCCGACGACCTGGGAGGAAGTGGAGCGGGCCTTGATGCGGGCCCGCGAAGCGGAGAGCGAGGGCCAGCGACTCCGCGACGTCGCCTTCAAGGCTCTGGATGCCTGGACCGCCAATCACCCCGAGTCCTCGGCGCAGGCCGCTAAGTGGCAGCGGTTGGTGCAAACCAAGAGGGAGGAGTTGCGCCACACTGTCGCTTGGCTGGCAGAGCGCCGGGAGGTTCGACGAAGGGCGACGGCTGAAGAGGAGGAGGCCCACCAGCGCCACCAGGAGTGGCTGAAGGCGGCCCAGACCCGCCGCCGGGACGAGGAGCTGGCCTTCGCAGAGGCCCGGGCGCGTCTCGCTGAAGCCCGGCGCCAAGAGGACCAGCTGGCCGGGGCCAGGGAGGGCCCGGCAGAACCCCGTCCGGCGCCGATGCCGCGGTACTGCCCGGTTTGCGGCCGAGCCACCCTGAGAGGGGCGAGCAGGTGCCCAAACCGGTCCAACCACCCGCCGAAGAAGGCAACCGTTGTAGGGGCAGGTGCCCCCTCCAATAAAAAGAAATAAGAAAGAGAACAATTTGTAGTCCGCGCTCTTCATTATTGTCAGCGCCCTCTTCCCTTCCTGATCGATATAGCGTCCGGGGGACGCCAAATCTAGGTGGGGGGTGTGACGGGCGCCGACGTAAGGTAAGTGAACCACCGATACAGCGCTGCGAGAATCGAATCTCGCGCGCCTGCACGTATCATGGTTCGGAGCGTGCCACGCGGGGAGAGCAAAAAGGAGTCGGAGAAGAAGACGACGACGCCGTGCCGCGGGCGAGAGGGGAGCATGAGAGCCATCTTGTCGTACGCCGTGTGAGCGGCAACAGGTGTGACCGCGAGAGAGAGAAGTCGCGCGATGCAGTGAGTGTTGTGTGTCGGTGTGTGTGCGCCTCCACCACTGCGGCAGATGGCAGCGACGCGCTGCCACCACTGCGAGGAGTGAGAGAGAAAGAGAGAAAGGCAGCGCGACCAGACAGGGAGAGCGAGAGAGAGAGAGAGTTGCTGTTGCGTGCGATGGCTGGCCAGCCCCGCGTAAGTAGCGTTTGACTGCTTTTCGCGTGTTTGTACTGGCGCAGCGTAGTGACGGGGGCACGAGGATATTCCCTCCCGTCACCAACATTAGCGAGCGAGCGAGAATAGTCTCGGCCTGTCGCGTCTTAATTTTATATTAGTTTGTTCGGGAGCTCGCGCCCTTTCGCGAGCGAACTTATTCTTTAATAAATTTAGAGCCATTGTTTTTATCTTAACTGTCGAGTCACGCGTTCTTATTTGGAGACCTTAGCCTGTGCATGATTTCCCGAATACCGCCCTCTACCCTTTTCAGTGGCTGCAGCTAGTCGAGGCGTAGCCTCCTAGAGGATCATCGGTAGCGGGAGTAAGTTTAAAAGTCGCTCGAGAGGTTCGACCGAGCGGCGTTGTACGCGGGAAAGACCGGCTGCGCTGGTAACGCTAGGTCATAGCGAGCAGCCGGTAGTTCGCGGGCAGCAGTTGGCAGCAGCGGCAGAGTGCAGCGCCGGTTCCAGGGGAAAGCGGCCTAGGCTTTCTACAATCGAAGCCGGGCTCGCATGTTCGGAACCTGTGCCGAGGCGCTTCTGCCGGACTACAGGTGATTCTACAACGGTGAGTTGCCCGGGCGTAGAATACACCCGTATATTACCCCGCGAACCCCTGAGAGGGATTAATACCCTCTCCGTAACTGTACCCCGTTACAAGATTTAACAAATTTTGTTTTTAGATTTAATAAAATTGTGAATCTAATTTTGTTTTTAATAGAAGTTTAATAATTCTTCTCTTCTCTAGCTTTGTAGAGGATTCAATATTTTTTTAATAAAGATTTTTTTTTTAATTTGTTTTAAATAGAAGTTTAATAATACTTCTCTTCCCTAGCTTTGTAGAGGATTCAAAATTTTTTTAATAAAGATTTTTTAAATTTGTTTTAAATAGAAGTTTAATAATACTTCTCTTCCCTAGCTTTGTAGAGGATTCAAAATTTTTTTAATAAAGATTTTTTAAATTTGTTTTAAATAGAAGTTTAATAATACTTCTCTTCCCTAGCTTTGTAGAGGATTCAATAAAAATTTGTTTTAATAAAAATTTGTTACAACTTTAGTCGAGAGGCCGCTGCGCGTGGGCATCACTTTGTGACACAGAGGCTTTGGGGCATAGACTTAAATTTGGAAAAATTTATTTTTTTTCTATTTTAGTTTAGTTCAATTTCCTTTATTTCTTTATTTTGTTAGTTTTTTCCTTGAAAATTTTCTTAATATATTTTTTTTCGTTTTCAAACTTGAAAACACAATAAGTTTCCAAAAAAAAAAATTAATCCTATCTAGTATTGAATCTATAATCCCTCCGGGGCCTCCAAAATTTTTGTTACGTCGGGTCTACCAAAGAAGACCCAACATGTTAGTTTCATAAAAAACTATTCTGCTCAGTTTAGAGCCTAGGCTAATGAAAACCTACTAGCTCGGGATTGAGCTAGATACTAGCACTAGAAGGATAGGGTAGTTTATGGGCAGCAAAAAGGGCGCGACGCGGTTGAAAAAAGCAAGTTTAAAAATTTGATAACCAGTGGTGTTTCTGGTTATCCTTGTCTCTTTTATTTTTATTCACCCCGAATGTGAATTGTTTAATTGGTTTTGATTAGGGAATGTACCCACAAGAAAGGCCAAGTTACTGACGACTTACGAAATAGATTCCCTAATATATTTTTTATTCTCAGGATATCTAGGGGGTTGATTTAGAAAGATGGATAGATATATAGAAGAAACACTTTGTTTTAGGGGAAACTTTACGAAAGCACGAATTAAACATGAAATGGGGTTAATATTTTGGGAGATGTTCTAGCTAACTGGTAGAAAAGTGAAGATAGCAAATAAAATTTTTCACTTACTTTTATTTTTCCTCGGTCCTTAGCGGCTTTTGATGGTCCGTTGTCTCTGCTACGTATTTTTATGGAAAATGTCGGTTGTTAACTGATTTTAAAATAAATGAATATAAACACGAGAATTCTTAGTTTTCTGCAATCACTTTATTTCACTAAAAAAAAAAAAAAATATGTATTACCATTGCACGGTAATAACGTTACAAATACAAAATCTTAGTTAGAGCAAACTAAATGTCGCGGACCTCGTCTGTTGGAGGGTGAAAGAGCGCGTGTTGATGAGCGCGTGTAAAAGACCTCGTTGGAGGGTGAAAGAGCGCGTGTTGATGAGCGCGTGTAAAAGACCTCGTTGGAGGGTGATGGCTGGTGAGTGTGTGAGGCTGAGTAGTCACGCAGCCTTACGAGCTAGCCTAGCTAGGAGGACGCTGACGCTTCTTTCCTTAAACGTGGAAAGATATTATTGGTCGCTCGGGTTTCGAAACCGCCCTTGACATAGTAAGGGGGATACCTAAATCTACCTGATTGGTTACGGTTAGTTTTCTGGAAATTTCTACTACTCCTCCTTCTAAGATTCTGCGTGAGGATTGGTTACTTAGCTTCAGATATTCAGCATGCATTTAAATATAGTAAGTAATAATAATTAATACAAGTTTTTGCATGAATCTTAATTAATAAACAACTAAATTATTTTATAACCTATATTTTTCTAAAATATTAATTTTTAATTGGTGAAAGTGTTGAAAAAGGCGGGGCTAATATAAATTATTAAATAACTTAATAAATAATAATTGTACATCTTAGATTTTTGTTTGACATAAAAAGAAAATCGGAATAAAAATGGATTCTAGAATAAAAAACATGAAAATTATAATTTAAAAGGTTAAAAAGCTTTAATTAACTAATAGACTTCATAATTTAGTTGTTTTTACAGTTGTAATCTGGTAAATATAATAATTAAAGTTAGTACGGTATGTGTGATGCAAATGTGAATAAGATTTTTGTTTATAAGTATATTTACATAGCTTATAAACTTACAGAGGCAATTTCGTTATTTAATTTTAAATTAATATAAAATCTCTCTCCCACCCTATCTCTCCCTCCCTCTCTTTCCGACCTCTCTCTCTCTCGCTCTCTCTCTCTCTCTGGCTCTCTCTCTCTATCTCTCCCTCTCTCTCAACATCCGGCAAACTGAGTACCAAAAACTTGAATGGGTGCTTAAATATTTTTTTAGAAGAATCAACACGTTTTTTAAAAGCTAATTTTTTAATAAAACTTTCTACGAAAGTATAAAATAAGGCAAGTATAGACGTTTTTTCTGGATAATCTATAAAAAACAACACAATTTATCTAGTCCTTTTATTTCTTCGAATCTCATCTATTCAATAAACACTCTCTACAAATGGTAATAATTTTTTTCATGACTGTACAAATAATCTATAAAATAATAATATTTATGATTTTATAAAAGAAATCAAATAAATACGAATGAAAAAGTCTTTTAATTCTTTGAGTCATTGTATGCTGAACAAATTATATGTAAGTACATTCAAAAAATTGTTCACTGCAAATCAAACAAACGAAAGTTGTGAAATCAATTATCGATAGTCAAGTAATGCAAACAACTCTCGGAAACTACTGTATGACTGTTCTCAGAAATATATTCAAATTTGTTCATCTTTCTGAGCTATAGAAATTAAACACAAGAAAGTACTGAAATCAATTTATTGTAGTCAAGTACCGGCCATAAGTTAACTTGACTGACATAATAGAACTTTTCGTATCTAGCGTGTAAAATTACATTTTACGCCCACGTTGTAACTTCAAAATTATTCAGCCAGCGGGCATAAAATACTACTTAGCGCCCAAGTGGCCCAATAGCTCACATACTCTTACAAAACTTTATAGAACCTACGCACTTTACGCCCGTGTGGGCGAAAATTATTTTAATTATATAACTATAATGCCTTCTCTTTATTTTTAAAATTCATAAGAATTTTTTAGATATTTACGAAAAGTCAAAGCCTATATAATAAAATTACATAGTTACCAACACATCACTATTTTTCACGATTCTTTCCCAATTTTGAACTTTCTATAATATTCCGCACCTTGGGAGGAAAAGAGAAGTCTAGAGCTGCTCTAGCAGGGTGGTCCTCCGATCTCCCATACATACTTGGCGGGCCCGACGATTTGCAGTTCAAGGTGTAAGACATGGTCATTTTCATATAACTATTCATATGTTTAAAGATCAGATAAAATGTATAAATGGGTTGCTTCTAGATATTAACTACTGATCCATGAATCTATCGCTCTGTTTTTAAATAGAAAGTGCAAACCCGCCTGAAAGTATCATATGAGATCTCATATGTAATTCCATAATATATAAAATTGCAGATGACATCGCATATGAGATCTGATACGAGATATGCGATGCCTGAAATTCTCATATGAGATCTTATATGATATTTACACGAGGGAAAAGGATATACAATAGGGTGCATATAAAACGGTTAGTAAAATGTAAAGCACTTTTAAGTAGACTATAAATTTATATGAATTTTTTATTTTATTCTCGTTTAAAAAGGACGGACACAAAGAAAAATATTGTGGGTAATAAAAGTAAATCATGATTCTGCACATATAGGGATGTTGTACTTAACGGTACTAATTAAAAATTAAAGCCAATGTAATTATTTATAGTAGACTTATAGGTATAAATATTGTTAATGAATTTATGCAAAAATTTTGTGTTCTATATTTAAGTAGCCCACCGGTAAACTGCAAATCGTCGGGCCCGCCAAGTATGTATGGGAGATCGGAGGACCACCCCTGCTAGAGCAGCTCTAGACTTCTCTTTTCCTCCCAAGGTGCGGAATATTATAGAAAGTTCAAAATTGGGAAAGAATCGTGAAAAATAGTGATGTGTTGGTAACTATGTAATTTTATTATATAGGCTTTGACTTTTCGTAAATATCTAAAAAAATTCTTATGAATTTTAAAAATAAAGAGAAGGCATTATAGTTATATAATTAAAATAATTTTCGCCCACACGGGCGTAAAGTGCGTAGATTCTATAAAGTTTTGTAAGAGTATGTGAGCTATTGGGCCACTTGGGCGCTAAGTAGTATTTTATGCCCGCTGGCTGAATAATTTTGAAGTTACAACGTGGGCGTAAAATGTAATTTTACACGCTAGATACGGAAAGTTCTATTATGTCAGTCAAGTTAACTTATGGCCGGTACTTGACTACAATAAATTGATTTCAGTACTTTCTTGTGTTTAATTTCTATAGCTCAGAAAGATGAACAAATTTGAATATATTTCTGAGAACAGTCATACAGTAGTTTCCGAGAGTTGTTTGCATTACTTGACTATCGATAATTGATTTCACAACTTTCGTTTGTTTGATTTGCAGTGAACAATTTTTTGAATGTACTTACATATAATTTGTTCAGCATACAATGACTCAAAGAATTAAAAGACTTTTTCATTCGTATTTATTTGATTTCTTTTATAAAATCATAAATATTATTATTTTATAGATTATTTGTACAGTCATGAAAAAATTATTACCATTTGTAGAGAGTGTTTATTGAATAGATGAGATTCGAAGAAATAAAAGGACTAGATAAATTGTGTTGTTTTTTATAGATTATCCAGAAAAAACGTCTATACTTGCCTTATTTTATACTTTCGTAGAAAGTTTTATTAAAAAATTAGCTTTTAAAAAACGTGTTGATTCTTCTAAAAAATATTTAAGCACTCATTCAAGTTTTTGGTACTCAGTTTGCCGGATGTTGAGAGAGAGGGAGAGATAGAGAGAGAGAGAGACAGAGAGAGAGAGAGAGAGAGAGCGAGAGAGAGAGAGGTCGGAAAGAGAGGGAGGGAGAGATAGGGTGGGAGAGAGACTAATAGGTACTTGCCTTAGTTAAAACTTTTGTAATATGTTTGTTTAGATAGATTTCATAACTTTTTAAGAGAAAATAATAATTACATAATGTGATAACGTTATAAGAGTTTATTATAGTATATTTTTAATGTCATTATTAAATTGCTGTATTGTTATTCATAAAAGATTTAAATTGGAAGAAACAGTCAAATTTTTCTTCAAGGAGCTCTATAAAATGATTATATTAATTAATTTTTTGAAATAATTTAATCCAACATGTATTTTCTTAGGTGTGATGATAAATTAACAATATTATTAATTGTAAAATCATATGAAAAAAAAACATAATTCTTATTATTTTTATAGAAAGTTTTTATTTGTACAGTCATGAAAAAAATTATTACCATTTGTAGAGTGTGCTTATTAAATAGATGAGATTATAAGAAATTAAAGGACTACATAAATTGTGTTGTTAAAACGTAAATAAAATTTTTTTTTTTTAAAACATGTTGATTATTTAAAAAAAAATTTTTAAACTCTTATGAAAGTTTTTGGTACAGAGTTTGACGGATGTTGAGAGAGAAAGAGAGTGGGAAGGGAGCGGAAGAAATAGAGGGCGAGAGAGAGGGGAGAAGAGACGGAGGGAGAGTAGATTATACAGAAAAAATGTCTGTACTTGCCTTATTTTATAACTTCGCAGAAAGTTTCATATCAACAATATTATTTGGTTGGTAAAGGCGCTTATGGTAGAGTGTGAATCATAATTTTGTATCTTGAGTCTAATGGCCAATTGTCTACCAGGAAAGGTTTAAATAAATGGACACCATTTATTTTTAACCGACGTTTCGGACACTTTTCGTGTCCCTCTTCAGGTGCTATTACGTCGAGATGTAATGGCACCTGAAGAGGGACACGAAAAAAGTGTCCGAAACGTCGGTTAAAAATAAATGGTGTCCATTTATTTAAACTTTTCCTGGTAGACAATTGGCCATTAGACTCAAGATACAAAACAACAATATTATTATTTGTACAGTTAATAATTACATAATGTGATAACGTTATGACAGTTTATACAGTATATTTTTAATATCATTATTAAATAGTAGTATTGGTATTAACAAAAGTTTTAAATTCGAATCTTCTTTTAAGCTGTTTTTTCTATAGAATGCCTTGTGGTTTCTTTCAATTTGACAGACGTGTAATTTATGTATTTGTTAACAGTTCTACTTATAAACTGTTCAATTAAGATCTTCTTATCCATACGATTCATACGTTCTGATACTCTGTAAAAATAAAAACAAAAGTTCACAAAGTAACAATACTTATTATTATATTAATAACAGTTTTCTACTATATAAAAGTTTGCTACTTGTCTGAATATTTATATTTTCATTTCAAAGTACAAATATACTTCTGATCTTGCATGTAATAACCACTGTCGAAGAAAATGAACCTACTATGGAGCCCATCACCTAGACCTCGTCAAAGGCTACCTCGAACACCTGAACCTACTATTACATACGCCCTGACATCTAAATGCAAAAAACTACGGAGCGCAACACCTAGACATCGTCATCGGCTACCTCGAACACCTGGACCTCCTATTACATTCGCCCTGACATCTAAATGCAAAAAACTACGGAGCGCACCACCTAGACATCGTCATCGGCTACCTGGAACACCTGGATTTCCTATAAAATGCGCCCTGACATATGGGGAATTCTCAGGAACTTTTACTTTATGTCACTCTTTTTTTTAAGCAATTTATTGCTGCTATTAGCGGTGCATGAGAAGCACATGAACCAGACAGAGTGTAAAAGCTTCAATTTTTACGTAGAAAACCAGTCCTGTAAACCATATTAGTGTGCCACGCTTGCCCAATTCGGAGCATAAAAAACTGTCGAAAAAACTCAACTTTTCAAAAGTAGACCTTCTTCGACAGTTTTTTATATGCTCCGAATTGGCCAAGCGTGGCACACTAATATGGTTTACAGGACTGGTTTTCTACGTAAAAATTGAAGCTTTTACACCCTGTCTGGTTCATGTGCTTCTCACGCACCGCTAATAGCAGCAATAAATTACTTAAAAAAAGAGTGACATAAAAGTAAAAGTTCCTGAGAATTACTCATATAAATGCAAAAAGCTACGGTGCGCACCTCATCGACTACCCCGAACACCTGGACCACGTATTAGATGCACCCTGAGATCTAATCGCAAAAAATTACGGAGCGCAAACCTAGACTCCATTATCGGCCACCCCAAAGACCTAGACCACGCATTCAATGCGTTCCCATATCTAGAGGTAAAAAACTACGAAGCGCAACACCTAGACATCATCATCGGCTACCTCGAACACCTAGAATTCATGTAAAATGCGCACTGACATATAAATGCAAAAAACTACGATGCGCACCACCTAGACATCATCCTCGGCTACCCCGAACACCTGGACTTCCTGTAAAATGCGCGCTGACATATAAATGCAAAAAACTACGGTGCGCACCACCTAGACATCATCCTCGGCTACCCCGAACACTTGGACCACGTATTAGATGCACCCTGAGATCTAATCGCAAAAACCTACGGAGCGCACAACCTAGACTCCATCATCGGCCACCCCAAAGACCTAGACCACGGATTCGATGCGTTCCAATACCTAGAGGTAAAAAACTACGAAGCGCACCACCTAGACATCGTCATCGGCTACCTCGAACACCTAGACTTCCTGTAAAATGCGCGCTGATATATAAATGCAAAAAACTACGGTGCTCACCACCTAGACATCATCCTCGGCTACCCCGAACACCTGGACCTCCTATTAGATGCGCCGTGACATCTAAATGCAAAAAACTACGGAGCGCACCACCTAGACATCGTCATCGGCTACCTCGAACACCTAGACTTCCTGTAAAATGCGCGCTGATATATAAATGCAAAAAACTACGGTGCTCACCACCTAGACATCATCCCCGGCTACCCCGAACACCTGGACCTCCTATTAGATGCGCCCTGACATATAAATGCAAAAAGCTACGGTGCGCACCACCTAGACATCATCATCGGCTACCTCAAACACCTGGACCACGTATTAGATGCACCCTGAGTTCTAATCATCAAAAACTACGGAGCGCACAACCTAGACTCCGTCATCGGCCACCTCAAAGACCTAGACCACGCATTCGATGCGTTCCAATACCTAGAGGTAAAAAACTACGAAGCTCACCACCTAGACATCGTCATCGGCTACCTCGAACACCTAGACTTCCTGTAAAATGCGCACTCACATATAAATGCAAAAAACTACGGTGCGCACCACGTAGACATCATGCTCGGCTACCCCGAACACCTGGACCTCCTATTAGATGCGCCGTGACATCTAAATGCAAAAACTACGGAGTGCACCACCTAGACATCGTCATCGGCTACCTCGAGTACCTGGACCTCCTATTACATTCGCCCTGACATCTAAATGCAAAAAACTACGGAGCGCACCACCTAGACATCGTCATCGGCTACCTCGAACACCTAGACTTCCTGTAAAATGCGCACTCACATATAAATGCAAAAAACTACGGTGCGCACCACGTAGACATCATGCTCGGCTACCCCGAACACCTGGACCTCCTATTAGATGCGCCGTGACATCTAGATGCAAAAAACTACGGAGCGCACCACCTAGACATCGTCATCGGCTACCTCGAATATCTGGACCTCCTATTACATACGCCCTGACATCTAAATGCAAAAAACCACGAAGCGCACCACCTAGACGTCAGCATCGGCTACCCCGAACACCTGGACCACGTATTAGATGCACCCTGAGATCTAATCACAAAAAACTACGGAGCGCACTACCTAGACTCCATCATCGGCCACCTCAAAGACCTAGACCACGCATTCGATGCGTTCCAATACCTAGAGGTAAAACGCTACGGAGCGCACCACCTAGACATCATCTTCGGCTACCCCGAAGGCTTTACCTCGAGTTCCTCGGGTACAGTTCGGATGAGCCTCGAATTCACCTGAAGCTAGCCGCGGGTGTGCCTCGGATTAGCCTCGGCAGCACCTCGGCTGTACCTCGGCTCGAGCCGCGGCAAATCCGGGGCTGGAGCCGAGGTCCGAGCCGAGGTAAAGCCGAGGTCCGAGCCGAGTTCTAGCCGAGGCTCGACCGAGGTCCAACCGAGGCTCGACCGAGGTCCGAGCCGAGGTAAAGCCGAGGTCCAAACCGAGGTCCCAGCCGAGGTAAAGCCGAGGTCCGAGCCGAGGTAAAGCCGAGGTCCGAGCCGAGTACTCTATACCTTTGTAAAAGTCTACATTGTTATGACTCATCTCGCGCAATTCGATCTTACATATGAAGTGTCATGACAGAAATTTTAAAACATCGATTTCTCGAAAACACGTACAAGTGGGTTAGGTCGTTATTCCGGGAAGCCACAGATATTATGTTCATGTTTATATGTATGTGTATATAC
This sequence comes from Torymus aiolomorphi, assembly GCA_036365515.1. NCBI lineage: Eukaryota > Metazoa > Arthropoda > Insecta > Hymenoptera > Torymidae > Torymus > Torymus aiolomorphi. Next base: position 213,624,993 of record CM070874.1, read on the forward strand.
ATATATAGAGGTATATACATAGAGAGAGGTTATGTACTAATAAACATATATACTGTATATAATAAAAAATATACATATGTTTATGTCTCTTCTTCTCTCCCTCTCTCTCTATCTATATTATACGGCCATTATCACTGCTTAACTCTTCATGGTCATTAATTCCGGGTGATTGTATCTGTGTATATATACATAACATATATGACGTCACAGGAAGTCGGGAAAAACCGGATGCGAGGCTGAATACCATGGAGAAAGTTAAGAAATCGGAAAGCCGACAAAAAAAATTCAGTGCCTTATATCTTTTGAATGAGATAATCTTTTTAAATAAAATCTTTTGATTTGAGTAGAGCAATGAAATGGCTTTCGATTAAGAGGGATATGTTATATAGTTAAAACTAGCGCAATAGGTGTATAAGCTCATAGAATTTCTCGTACATCCATTTCAATGTATATCATCACGCGGTCGTCCTAAGGCTCTTCTATACTTGCCTTCGGAACGCTCCCGCGTTCCTTGATCCTAACGATAAAACATTGTTTATATTGATGTATAAAAGTATTCGATCTTATTACAATTTTACTACCGAGTATATAGGAAAATTCAGTTATTATTTCCTTTTGCATTACAAAAATTCCTATTACCATAAAAGCATTTTATTTCCAATGAGGCAACTAAATTAAACAAGAGTTTGCTTATAACCAATATTCATAAAAATATCAGAATTACAGAAACCTATTCAATTTGGTTGTAAGAGTGAAATTAACAATGTTAACTGAATTTTCCTAGTATTTCTGAGTGGAAAAGTTTCCAAGTTTTTCGAAATGAATAATTCAGAGATGGACATTCGCCCTTAAGCGTGTTTTTCTCTTGGTGAAAGTTGGTACAGCTACCCACGCTTCCACGAAAAGGACGCTACGCTTCTTCGAATCGTACCTGGGGTACGCTTCCCCGAAAAGGACGCTACGCTTTCTGCTATACTTTTACTCGTTTAATTAATTTCTAAGCAATTGTGTATTATTAACATCAATAATCTATCAATTTTAATCGTCATTAATAAAACATTAGTACAAATTCTTATACTGTATGATTTAATTATGATGGAATTTAAATTTCAGTTTGAAAGCAACTTTCAATATGAGAAAGTAATATTAATAATAGAAAAATATGACGTGATTTTACAGTGATTATAATGATCATCGCAAATCAAATTACGTATTCAAGTATAAAAGCTTGTGTTACATTATATATAATTAATTATTTTAATATGAAGTGGTTGCAACATTACAAAAAGGCCACGCGTTCAATGATAAAAAAAAAATTCCCCTTTTTTTTTTTTATTTTTATTGAATAAACTTATCTATAGGGCATGATGTAACATAATATTGGAATCGTATTTAAAATTTTCATAACGTCATCATATAATGTTATTTCTGAATTTATATTTACTTCATTTTTATTGATTAAATCAGGTTCATAAGATATTAAACAAGATGATTTCTCCATTTCATCCTCAATTTGAAAATTTTCAGTTTTTTCGTTTATTTGTATTACTTGTTCGCAATTTTCATGAATTATGGGTATTAAGCTTTGTTTTTCGTCCGTATTTTCTAACATTTTCTTTAAAACTTCCTTCTGTTCTATTGTTATTCTTGATTTCAATTCTTTATCCTTTTTTTGTGGCTTTTCAGTTACTGTATTAAGATTATGATTTAATTTATGGGCTGCTTTCAGTTTGATCTTATTATGATTTATTTGTAAATAGCCCTCGTCTAGTCTTAATTTTTGTTCAGTAAGAATTTTGATTCCTAAAATCCCGTCGTAAGGTAAACAAAAATTTGGTGGTGCTACATGGAAATCAATATTCAGTCCATTTATATTCATTTTAATTACTCCTAATGTTTCAATTGTTTTATCTGTAATACCAGATAAATGAATTTTCCTATTTTCTAAAATTATATTAGAAGGTATCTGATTTCCTTTGATAATATTTAACTGATCCCCACTATCTACAAGTAAATTACATTTTTTATTTATGTAGTGGTTTTCTATTTCGATATACTGCAGTGAATTTTCTAATTTCAAAAAATACATTGCAATTTTGGTTGCTGCTATTCTTTCTTGTGATTTTTCATTTTTAATACTATTTATTTCAAAATCACTTAAATTTATTTCGTTATTATTTATAATTTCTGATCTATTTATTGCCTTATTTTTCTCCATGTTTTCCGTAATATTCTTTAAATTCTTTGTAATCAATAAATCGATGTCCGTGTCTTTCCCTCCGTTGGTGATACCATCACTATTAAATGTACCTACTTTAATATCTGCGCTATCTTTGAGTGGTTTTTTGTTAATCCTTCTAGTCCACTCATTTCCAGAAGAATTTGTTAGTTTTTCGAAATTTGTTGATTAAGTACTGATCGCGAAGCACATTCCTCAGTTGTATGATTCGTGTTTTTAAAAATCTTACAAAATTTATCTAATTTATTTTGTAGCATCTTGATTTCATGGCAATTGTTTATTTGATGTCCATTTTTATTGCAAAAAGAGCATTTAATTTGTGCTGTCAGAATTTTTAATTTTCTACAATTTTCCAATGTATGCCCGGTGAAATTGCAATATTCGCATTTTATACTTTGTGTATTAAAGTTCCCCCGATAATTACTGTTTGAATTCCTTGAAAAATGATTGCTGTTCTGGTTATTTGTTCGGAAAAATCCATTCCTATTTTTATCTCGATATTCATAGGATTTATTTAAGGCATTGTAATTGTTACTTGGAAATGTACATTGTTGGTTATTGCTTATTTTCCTACAAGTTTTTGCTGAATGCCCCGGCATCTCGCAAAATTGAAAAACTTCTTTATTCTGAGAGTTTTGTTGTCTATTTTGCATAATTAAAACTTTTACGTTCTCGCAATCCGCGGTTTCGTGACCTTCATCTGCACATATCGCGCACCATATCGTTCCTTTGTTTATCGTGCAGTATTTCATTAAATGCCCGAAGTTGTTGCACCTCTTACACAATCCTGACGGGCAATTTTTAGCTGTGTGTGACGCGCTGCCACAGGCGTCGCATACTTCCGTAATTCTTACCGAATTATTGTACGTAAGCGGATCGTGTCCTCTTTCCTTACATCTCCAACACAGCTCGTATTCTGTAATAGTAGGACATTGCGTAACTTCGTGCCCCATATTTTGGCAGTATTGACAGTGATTACTCTGCATCTTATTTAACTTACACGCATCTATTGAGTGGCCTTCCGTACTACACAATTTGCAAATTAATTTTATTACATGCTTAGCTGTTCTGCAATGATATGATACATGCTCTTTGCTTTTACAATAGACACATGAAGCTTTCATGCAAAATAATGCTTCGTGATTTATTTTCTTACATAATTGGCAAAAAACTTGTTTAATTGTGTTTGGAATTGGAGTTTCGAAATTAAACAATATGCTTGTAGTATCATTTCTTAATCTATTTTGCTTTTTTAAGTTTGATTCTATTTCAATTGCTTTTTGTACTGGGTTATCCATGTCTTGGTGTTCTCCGAGTTCGATTCTAATTTCTTGTTTTAATCCTTTTTTAAAACTACTGAGTATGTCGGTTTTTAATCTAGTTTTATATTCTGTTAGAATTTCTCCTGTTACATTAGGTTCTAATTTTTTTAATTCTATTATTTGTGTACCCAACACTCGTAATTTGTTTGCAAAACATAGTACATCTTCATCTGATTTCTGAATTTGTTGTGTTAGGTTTCCGTATAATGAATGTATATTATCCGTTGATGGATATATTTTACGTATTGTTTTAATAAAAGTTTCAATACTTTCAATTTCTACATTTGCTAATGCTTTATAAATTTCTCCTTTGAGCTTTATTTTGAGGATCTGTACTAGGTTCGATTCATCATTATTCGATATTATTCTTTTTGCTTGTTGTAATTTTTCTACATATTCCTCTAGTTGGATATTTTTCCCGTCAACATCCGGTACTAACTTTGCAACTTCTTTAAGTGGTAATTTTAATGATTGATTTGCCATTTCTGGTTCTAGATTTATTAAACCTCCGTTTATTTGAATTTCTGGCTGTTCGTTATTACTTGTATTATCTCTAGCTAAAATCAAACTTTGTTCATTAAAAAATCCTTCTATATCCATGTAGTCGTGTTGCCTACCGTTTTCTACATATATTGATTCTTCAAAAAATGCTGGGCTCTGACTTGGTGTGTTTGGGGTATGAAAATTTGTTGGTGATAATATATCCCGTTTTATTTCCGGAATAAAAAGATTATTTATATTTTTATTTGATATATCTTGTTTTTGTGTGGGGTTTTTAATATTCTGTTTTTTGACTGAATGTTGTGCATCTAGTTCGTTATGGTCTATTTTTGAAGTTGATGGAATTGAAAGTATTTCCTCATTTTCCTGTGTTTTTGAATTAATGTAGATATCCGATGAAGTTCTATTTAATTGTGTATTTGGAGGTGATCTTGGTACTTTTGGTCTTCTTTCAAAAATGTTCGTTTGTTTATTTATATCATCTACTTGCTTTTTAAGTTCTGGATTTCTTTGGGTACTCCGTCTGGTTATAATCCCTTCGTTTCCCTTATTTTCTATACCTTTCTGATTTGACATGACATATTACTTCTTTGTTTATACTATACTTAATATATCTTTTAAAATATGTTTTTATTATTAATTCCACTATTTTTCTGTATATATTTTGTAATTGTTTATTTCACAATATAATTTATTTATTTATTTGTCACTTTTATAAATTTTGTCCTTTGCTTAGTTTTTAGTGTTTTATCTTCTATTGTTTAAACTGTAATGTTTATTTATGCAATTTTTATTTAATTGATCAATTTGTTTAATATTATTATTCGTTTTCTTGAGCTGCGTTGATCATTATGCTATGTTTATTTTTCGCGTGCTGTATTTTCGATTTATGTGATCGTTGTTCTTAATTTTTTTGTAATTATAATTTGTCTTTATGATATTTTGTTTTATATATTGTAGTATTTTCTTTTGGTTTTACTTTTATATCTTTTTATTATTGATTTTTTCCAATTTCTTACTTGTATTAGACTGCTATTTTCGCGTAATATATCTTGATTTCACTCTGTAAATTTATCTTTTCACTTGCTATTTCAGCTATAATTTGTTATATAATTTGTTGTTAAAAATTTTTTCTTACTTCTTTGTTTTATTACTCCTTGTAGTGTCATAACTTTTTTCGTTTGTAATATTATTTTTCAATTTTCTAATCTGTATTAGACTGTATTTGTATTTTGCGTAATATATTTTTGAAAAATGTCATTTGTTTTGTAGAAATTATTCTTATTTCCGTATTTATCATTTGTTGAATACTTGTTAATAATAATTGATAATAAAAATTCATGTTATAATGAATAGCCCCAACTACTTACTGCAAAATGTGAAGCTCGGACTTATTTTATGTTAGTTTATATAAGAATATTTTCCTCGTCTTTCAAGAGCTTATTTTATCTACTTTAAAACATTTAAAGTTTGATTTAGCTGATCTAACGAACTTTCGTTCGACTGTGTACCGGAACCACTGTTACGTCTCGAAAAATAGTTATTTTATTTCTTTTATTTTAAATAGTCTAGTGAACGATTGTTCGATCGGTACCGGAACCACTGTAAAGTCTTGAGTGTCGAGGAATCTACTCTTATAATTGACTGGTAAATATATGTATTTTGGCTTATTTACCTTTTTCCTGTTGAGGGTTTAGAAATAAATACACTGCTGCAGTTTCAATCAATTTCACTTCTAATTATTTAACAATTAAATAAATGAACTTTTACAATGAATTGATACAAAATCGCTAGTGCTTTACAACTAATTATATTTGATTGGTTCGATTGATGGATAAATAGATGCGTAGTATGCGCGATTAATTAATACCAATATATGTTATTGAAATTATTGATATAAGAAATTCTCTTCGTAATTGAATGTAGGATATTTGTCCCGTATAAAATATTCGCTACTCCTTTTGTCGACTGCAATTGTACGGAGTTCGCGACTTTTGCACGATTACTAATTTGTGTGTTGAGAGTCGCCGTATTTATTAAGCGGTTAATTTGGGTTAAAGATGATTTTGACGCTGAGTAAAAATCCTCTTTTTAAACAAATTTAGTAAATATTTAAATATCATCCTTTCGATTTCACATTTAAAAGTGCTCATTCTAAACAAAGATGCGATGAGCGGTTGGTTTCACAAGGTCAGTGGCTTGCTACGTCACGCTGGCTGTTGCGTAGCCGAAATTGCTGTACTGTTAAAATTCGCACTCGCATCGTTTTGTGGGTCAAGAAAAATGAATATTGGAATTTAATAACGTCACTAAACATATACGAAATATACGACATTTGTATGTCAGAAAATTACTGGTGATAAATATGCATTGTTAAATTGAATTTAAAGATACGTCACAGACGTAACATCTGAATGGGATGGGTAGCATTTGACAGAGAATTAAAACATTTATATTTTCTAAAAAGAAAAATTTTTTAGTTATCATGGTTTTTTATTATTAACAAAAATGTAAAACTTGAAAAACTGAAAAATGAAAAAAAAATCTGTCTTTATCAAATTTTTTAAAATACATCCCCTCACATTATAACAGCCTTTCCACATAACGCATTCAATAGAACACATGTAGTTTTTATATATCTGCAGATCGAGTTCGTTGCCCAAAAAAATCGGTCCATTACGAAAAAAGATATTTGAGGTAAAAATTTTTTTTAAAAATTTTCGAATCGCGTTTTCTCAAAAAATACTTGATTTATCGACTTAAAATTTTAACCACTTATTAAATTTATAGAAGATTATATTTGGTTAAAATTTCAGGAGATCTTCATTTGTTTTATAGAAAAAAATTATTTTAGAAAAAATTTGCGTTTTCGTTGTCGCACGATAACAAGAGCAAAAATTACCCAATCGTCCTGAAATTTGGCACAGATGTAGCTTTTATATATCTTCAGATCAAGTTCGTTGCCCAAAGAAATCGGTTCATTACGAAAAAAGATATAACGCACAGTTTAAGCTGAAGTAAAGTATTAAATTTTAAATATTAGAAGTAAAAATTAATTAAAGGGATCAATAAATTAAGTTTGAGGAAGCTACGTGCCAATGAATTGGCCGCGGTTTTTTTAATTATATTTATAAAGGTTGTGACAAAGCACTTTGTAAATTAAAAAAAATAAATACAGATAATGAAACAGATACACATGATGAAATTACTCAATTTATAGATGGTAGATATTTGAGTCCCATGAAAGCAGCATGGAGATTACAAGAATTTCCTTTATGTGGTAGAACTCACACCGTAATACGTTTAGCAATTCACACCGAAAATAAACAAAATATAATTTTCGAAGAAAATAAAGAGGAAAAAGCTTTAGATAACTGGAAAACTACATTAACTTCGTAGTTTGAATTAAATAAAAAAGATAAAAATGCAAAAAATATTAAATACGTTAATATACCAAAATATTATATTTTTAAGAATAAAACTTGGATAAAACGTCAACGAGAACTAAAACATGTTGCTATAGGACGTTTAAATGTAGTATCTCCAAGAGATATTGAAAGATTTCATGTAAAATTAATTTTAAATCGTGTTAAAGGCGCAACATCTTTTGAAGAATTACGCACATTTGAAAATAAAACATATAATACTGTAACGGGAGGCCTGGGGAAATCTTTTGTAATTCCGCGAACCGAACCCTAGAACACGGTGCCGTCGAGTGCTACTTCTACGCCGAGCACTCGGGGTTGATGTTCTCTGGATCCCTGTTTACAAATGTCGAGTTCACGATTGAACTCGACTTTTCCGTGTGCCGGAAAGCGTTAATACTCGCGCTAGCTAGACGCGAGGCGCGGCCACTCAGAATGATCGTCGTCTCGGTTCGACGATCCCGCGGAGGCGGCGGTATCCGGGAGAAGGTTAGGTGAAGGTTAATAAATAACGAGTGGTCTTGGTTACATTCAAAACTATAACAAGATCTATTATAAATTATCCTATACAAAATACGCGTCGCGTTGCGCGTTGACAAGAAGGCGGGGGATCCGCCGCTCGGCGCCGGCGGATCGATGTGATTGTTTTTCGCTGGGCCGGCGATCAAGACACCGGCCGCTCGCCGCTGCGCGCCGAAAATACAAATCAATCGCTGCGCGGAAAATAGGCGAAGAGTCTTACCGGGAGGGGAGTGCACTCCTCGTCGCTCGCTCACGAATCCGCTCCTGCGTCAGGCCTTATCCTCCGGTCGACTTCGGAGTTTTCAGGCCGAGTCCTAACGTGCAGCGTTCACCTACAGACGCTTCGGACCCCAGGAGTGGCTCGGATTGCTCACGTGCGCTGCTCTTCGTGGTTGGTACGTGTACGGGCGCTGCTCTGCACCGGTGAGGACGCACGATACCGTTTTCTTCGCGGACGATCAAATTAACTCGCGTACACGCGGTTTGACAGCCCGAGAGAATCTGATTCAAAAAGAATCGGGCGCGACTTAGCAACGGTCAAAGTCGCGCCTGCCCCGCGCGTAGCTAACGCGAATACATCGTCCAAGCGATGTCAATACTCGCTCGAGATATACGAATTCGCGGGAACGAGAGCCTAACGGGTTCGATAGAATACGGAGGACCGAGATGCTTATCTTCTCCGTATTTACTCTTGGAACCTCGTTATAATACTTACAAAGATACAGCAATACAAATGGGTCTAATCGAAGATGATTTACAGATTGACAAAATTTTTGAAGAAGCTTGTAATATAATGTTACCTGTTCAATTGCGTAAATTTTTTACTTGGTTTTTAATAACAGATAACACTAATGGTAATACTATTTGGACAAAATTTAATAAATATTTTACAGAAGATTTTGACAATAATAAAAATAACCGAGCTCTTCATCATATAAACGAAATTTTAAAAGTTGAAGAAATGTCTTGTAAAGATTTTGGATTACCTGAACCTGATGAAATTTTCGATACAAATAATGAAAATAATATATTTTATTCTGTAAACAAATGTTTAATAATTACTATAGTCAATTAAACACAGATCAAAAAACAATTTTTACACAAATATTAAATAATGAACATAAAATTAACTTTATTGATGGTCCTGGAGGTTCAAGTAAAACGTTTTTATATAAAACTTTAATTTATTATTTTTTGTCAATAGAACAAAAAATTATATGAATGGCTTGGACTGGTATAGCATCTATACTATTACCAAAAGGTATGACCAGTCATAAAACTTTTAGATTACCTTTAGATTTAAACAATATTGAAAGTGCATTTTTAAAATTTGAATCAGATAAAAAAAAATTTTGTGAAGTTTTTGCGATTATTTGGGATGAAGCGTCAATGATTCCACGTAAAGCTTTAGAAATTGTTGATAAAACTTTACAAGATGTTTGTAATAATAATCTACCATTCGGAGGAAAATTATTAATTTTAGGAGGTGATTTTAGACAAATTCTCCCTGTTGTTAAAAATGGTTGTAGAAGCACAATAATTCAAGGAACAATAAAATAATCAAATCTTTGATCATTATTTAATATAATGTATTTGAAAACAAATATCCGTTCAAAAGATATCATGTTTGCTTCATTTTTATTAGATATTGGAGAAGGTAAATTTAATTCATTTGTTATACCTGATAGGTTTGAAACAAACGATGTTTGTTTTAAAATATATGAAAATATAAATTGTAGTATATCAATAAATAGAGTTATATTAACATCACATAATGAAGATGCAAATATTTTAAATAATAAAATTTTAAAACTATTAAATACTGAAGAAAATACGTATTATAGTTTAGATTATGCTACTCATAAAGATGTAGATTTATCTGATGATAACATCCATATTAATTACCCGATTGAAACTTTAAACAATATACGTGAAGGACTACCACCACATAAATTAAAACTTAAAATTAATACTATTGTAATGTTAATAAGAAATTTAAGTATTAACGATGGATTATGTAATGTAACACGATTAAGAATTACTAAATTATTTAAATACAACATAGAAGCAGAAATAATAACAGGTGAAAACTCTGGAAACATATTTTTTATTCCTCGAATTACATTAAACACTGGCAATTCTTCATCATTACCGTTTATTTTATATAGAAAACAATTTCCTTTAATATTAGCGTTTACTATGACTATGAATAAATCACAAGGTCAAAGTTTTGATAGTGTTGGCATATATACTAGAAGACCATTATTTTCTCATGGTCAATTATATGTAGCATTATCAAGATGTAAAAACCCAGATAAAATTTTTATTGAAAATAATTCAGAAAATAAAGAATTTATAAATATCGTTTGGAAAGAAATTTTAGATAATTAATTTTCAAATATTTTTCTGTTTAGAATATGTCAACTACACAGAACGAAAGTAAATTATAAAAAACAACAATATATTTATTCGTTATTCAATAATAATAATAAATACATAATAAATTATTAGTTTTAGACTATTTAGAATATGAACAAAATTAAATGGAATACATGATTAATTTAGAATCAGATAAAATTATTGAAAAAGATAAATTAAAAAAACTAAATCATGAGTAAAAAAAAACAAGAAAACAACAGAACAATAAAAATACAAAACTCAAAATTGGAAAACTTAAAGTTGACAAAATTTTAGAAGAATTTAAAAATCTTTCTTTACAATAATTGAATTTTGTTTTTTAGGTAAATTTTTATATAATTATTAATTAATTCATTTTTTGAATTAATTTTTAGTTAGTTAAAACAACAACATTTTTTCTTTCATTTAGGACCATGAAATATACAGATAACGTTGGAAAATTTTAAATAGCATATCAGAAAATATTAAATATAAAAAAAAAACAAAATTGAATAAAACATTTCGAAGAATTTAATTTATTATCAGGTAATTCAAATCATTTAATTATTAAATTTAATTTTACAAAATATATATTATATTATAAAAAAAAATACTTTTATTGTAACAATTTTAATGTTTTCTGAAATTTTATAGTGACAAAGACAGTGGATTAGGCCTACTGGGGATACCACTTAAAAATAAAACGCATCTTTCTATTTACCTTCAAGGTGATGTGGAAAAAATAGAATAACATATATAATTTTCAATATATTTTCTTAATATATAATTCATGTAGTTTTCTCAATAATCCATTCTTTCGTTTCAGAAATTAAGAATTAAGAACGACTCTTAAGTGTTACATTTGTATTAACTAATACCATATTAATACAAAATATGAAAAATATCTACGTTGAAAATAAATAAATTATTTACTTGTCAAAATTGGGGGTTGACGAGCGGAGCGAGTAGGGGGGATACCCCCTAATATATATATATATATATATATATATATATATATATATATATATATATATATATATATATATATATATATATATATATATATAATTATCCCCCCATCCGTTTATGGAGCCCATCCCTGTATATTAGTACGTACAGCCCAGAGATCCCTATGGCAAGTGATTAAAGAAATAATGGACCCTGGGGTTATAGACTCTAGATCGGGCTCCATAAACGCCCGAGAAAAATATTTTATGGGACCCGGGCTCCATAAAAGAAAACGGGCTCCATAAATATGCTCATGTGTATAAATATATATATATATATATATATATATATATATATATATATATATATATATATATATATATACACATCTTCCTATAGTATATAGTTATAAGAGGCTTGTAGGGTACCCAGCCCCTCCCTCCCTCCGCCCCTGTCCTTACAACCCCTCTTCAATCTCTCCTCAAAATAACGGAAAAATGAGATTAGAAACAGGAGTTTTTAGTATTAAATTTGCTCTTCAAAATCACTCCTACCCTCTCCACCGCCCTCCTCAAAATCCCCCCTCCCCCCTCCTCCTAGCCCTCCTCTTAATATTGTATTGTTTTTCTCATTTTGTTATACATTTCATATATATTACGAATGATTTGATATTGTTAATATTATTGATGTTGTTTCTATATTATTAAATAATTATAATATCAAATGTTATCAATTATAAGGTCAAGTTTAAAAAATTTGTATAAGTTCCCCGTTCTTTTTTGTATGTAAGAAGCCTTAATCACATCAGGGTATGACTTTGATAACATTACTAATGATTATAGTTTAATCTAATAATAATACATTAATACATTGAGAAAACTGTTGTAGTAAATTTTATTATAACTCTAATAAAAATTACTATAAAATATAGTAAAGCTGGGACCAACTTGTACTGTTATAAAAATTACTATGTTACATAGTAAAATTTCACTATAACAATTTTTACTATGTTACATAGTAAAAATTAGTATTTCATATCTTAAAAATTATTATTCCAGATTTGAAATATTATTATTGTTAATTTTAAAAATTATTATTCTAGATTTCAAAAATTATTATTTTAGACTATAAAAAATATTATGCTGATAATAAATTTTATCTACCTCTAAGTGTAGTACAAAAAAGTTTTTTCAATGAATATAGAGTAGTAATTTGATAGCTGATAAATACTTGATTTGTTAATTTAACAAGATAAGTAAGGACGAGAACGTAATTAATGTTTACAACGATTAACGATTTTATAACGCCTATATGCTAAACAGCAATTTTGAAGAACTTACTATGTTAATTTTTTATCATTATCCCTAATACACAATTTGTACCTAATTTCACTCATAGACGCTGACGCTCGCAATGTTCGCACGCAATTTTTCGCATACACGTCATACGACAAATCGTCCTTATATAGTAATCGAACATATTGTTGGCCACTTGCGAGTTTCATGACGCCACCTTTACTATAGGATGGTTAGTTCCTAACTGGCAATAGGTTTGGCGGGTATTTTAAACTTTGAAAAGTTAAAAACTCACTGTAGCTGTAAAAATCAATAAAAATATCAATGTCAATAACAATATAATATGAAATATTTTAAAATAGATAAATTTTTAATATATTTATATCGTAAATTTATGAATTAATCTTAAACGCATATTATATATATCATATACATTTTATTATTAGTACATATTTTATAATAAATAAATGCCGCAATTTTCATTATAAATAAAAACTTTATTGAATTTTCGACATCCAAACTTTAGATATATAAAAATATTCATCAGATAGGGAAATTATGTTTGTCATCATACAATTGTTCAGATTTTCTTCATCAAGTTTATTCCAACTATAATTATCAATATTATATATTTTATAAGCTTGTAAATGATTATCAAAAAAACAGTCTTGCAAATTCTTGGTTGTAAAAACATGTTTTGAATCATCAAAAAGTATTTCGTGAACTAGATGGAATAAAGGCCCCAAAGAGGAAAATTGAACTAAAATACAACCTGGTTTTATTATTTTATCATAATAAGCTAAATATTTTATATGCATAATGTGTAGCTTATTTACTAAATAAAAGTAAGATTTGTAATCTTTTAACGCATAAATAGATTTATTTTTACATTTTTTCGGCTGAAATATAGAATCACATGTTTTCTTTCTTAGAAATCTATAATTTAAATATAGTTGATGTTTAATTACTATGGTTTTATTAATATTCACTCTACTAGTTGTCATTTTAGAAACACCCTTTCCTTCCTGATTTTTACATTCTAAATGAAGACAGCATAGTTTCCATAATCGGCGAAACAGCTTTATGGACCGCGGATAGTGAACGAGGAAGTGGTGTTTCGGTTTAAACTCATTTGGAAATAATGTAGCTAGTAATGATAGATATTCACAAATAGTGGTTTCCAATAACTGATAAGTTAATGGATGCAACCTATCATTTGATTTAATTATTACAATATCCTGCCATTTGCCAATGATCATTGCCATTTGGTATTAACAATCCAATCAATAAATTGAAATTTAGAACTAATCGCAGCATTTCAGAAGACGTCATAACTATATATCTCTTTTTAATAGCTGTCTCATTTAAATCTGGGTGTTTATTTGTATTATATCCTACTCTATAATCAAATCCACGTAATCTGAAATTTAATTCTTCTAAAGTAAATAGCTTCATTTCAAAAATCAAATGATTTAGTATCAGTAATATATCATAACGACAGATCCCCTCCAAAATGTCATGCATGACATCTACTGAAACATTCTTCGTTAAATGAAAGTTATTAATATATGCAAAATACACCTTTCTTTAATTCCAGATAGTTTTGGATTGTTCAACGTTAAAGAAGTCTCGTAATTTTCTATATTTCGTAGTTTATAATCTTTTTCAGTAAATATACTATTTTTTCAGATTGCGTACACAAACAATGATGGCAAAATCTATTTGATTTAAAGCTTTCATTAAAACCAAGTATGGAATGGAGTCCAAGATTGTCTCCAGCAAAAAGTACTAGCTCAAAAAAAATTCTTTTTTGACCACAGGGCAACTCAATTTCAACTCCACAATCATTTAAAAAATTAAGCTCCGCTACTGCTTTACAAAATATTATTGCATTTTTAAAAACTTGTCGATCGATGGTATTAAATAGTAAAAATAGAAAAATATTTTCTATCTTGGTTTGATAGCGTGGTGAAAGTGCTGGAATGCTTATATAAACAGCGCCACTTTTTGACAAACCTTTATGAGAACCCAATGGGTTGTTATTCTCATAGTCATCAAAGTACTGTCAGGTTTTAATAGTAGGTTCTGTGGATAGGGGAGAGAAAGCCAGGTTAGGAGTCACCTTAAGTGCAATGGTGACTAAGTGTGCGCGTACGATGATTGAATGCTGAAGATATCAGTGCTGCTCGCTCTGCTGTTGATGTCCTCAGTCGTTAGATAAATGATTATAGTTATATAAAGATTCTCAAATAATGAATTTAATATTGAACGAGATGTTATAAAATATAGCCATATTTGTTATATTAAAATTATTTATTGTAGACGAATTGTTATAAAATAGTAATATTTGTAATATCAAAATTATTTAACCTTGACAATCTATTATAAAAATAGCACTAATTGTAATATAGAATTATTTAATATCGAATGAGGTATCATAAATAGCAATATATATATGTAATATTAAATTTATTTAATATCGAACGAAATAGTTAATTAAAATATTCAAAATAATAATAAAAAAGTTCAAAGAGATTTTTGATAATAATAATAATAATTAATATTGTGCTCGCAAAGGTAAGTGTCAGGAGATAGAACACGGTGGGGGGAAAACGCCCAGGTAAAATAATATTAACAATAATGATATTCAAAGAAAGGTATGTTTATTATATTCCCTTGCTTGGGAAATCACTGAAATATATATACATATATATATATATATATATATATATATATATATATATATATATATATATATATATATATATATATATATATATATATATATATATATATATATATATATATATATATATATATATATATATATATATGTGTGTGTGTGTGTGTACAAAAATAGAAAAAATATAATTATTAAATCCCAATATGGGTTTGAAAATAAAGGCTCTATATAAATCAAAAGTCCTACAAAATAGGATTCTCCAAAAAAGAAAGTCTAACCTACATGCCGTCAGCAAGGTCACTCGCCCCCCTCTGTTATGTTTCAACTTATCTACGCGTACATAGATGCCGACGTGCATATATCCGTAGTTGTGACCCGTATGCCTTGGTGGACAAGGTTAAAGCCATCAACACCGGCGATGCGCTGTTCTTATATCCTAATTTCGTGTCTCGATTTCCAGATTATGTATGCGTCGTATACATTCTCGGTATTTGAAAACTTACGTACGCCCTCGAAAGTCCTTATATTCTACTACTAAATTTTGGATAACTATCAACAAATCAAATAAACGATTGAGTGCGATGCTGACCGACTGAACAAAACCCGAAAATTTATAGAAATCGCACTCAGTAAAATAAGCCGTCGCAACCCGGGAAATAAAACGTATATAGTGTGAAAGAAAGATTCGCACGTGAATTTAAGATTTCCCGCCGGAATTTTCCGAGATATGGAGCTCGGAAAATTTCACTTTCACTGTGCGTAAATTAAAAGCGCACAATGAATTGCATTCCCGGTAACCGAAATTTTCAATTTCCCGCCGAAATTTTCCGAGATATGGAGCCCGGAAAATTGCACTTTCACTGTGCAGGAATTAAAAGCGCCCAATGAATTGAATTCCCGGTAACCGAAATTTTCAATTTCCCGCCGGAATTTTCCGAGATATGGAGCCCGGAAAATTGCACTTTCACTGTGCAGAAATTAAAAGCGCCCAATGAATTGAATTCCCGGTAACCGAAATTTTCAATTTCCCGCCGGAATTTTCCGAGATATGGAGCCCGGAAAATTGCACTTTCACTATACGGGATTTCAAAGCGCGCAACGACTCGAGTTTTCCGCACTCAAAATTTTTAAATTCTTGCTAGAATTTTCCGAGATATTGCGCTCGGAAAATTTCACTCTTGGTAGGCGGAAAATGACACCATGTCGCACACTGAATCTCCCGCGACACAAAAAAAAAAGGAAATCAAATAGTTATGTCCTCGATGAGAGAGGAAAGAAAACTGAATCTAACGCCCGGCCTATCCCGCGTCGCGTATATATATATATATAAGCACTAACTACGACGGTAATTCCCAAGTCGGAGGGCAACACTGTCGTCCGTTTGTAGGTTCACCTTGCGGTGAATTCTACCAGGACCGGGAGGGAGGCTATACCGTCCCTTAGTTTTATACCCCACTCCTGGCTCCCTAACCTATTGTGCGCCGAGTTGGGCGAACCAACTCGACTCGGTCTGGTTTGTCCCGATAGGATTAATCCCAGACCTCGCGTTCGATGCCACTTACTTAAAGTAAAAGACGGAAATATATATATGGCGTGTGGAAAGACGAAAACCGTGTCTCGGCTCGTTGCGCTCATCGTCGTCGTCGTCCACGGGGCCACTCCTCCAAAAGAAGACACCTTGAAGAGCTCCTGGGAGGCGACCACTTCGCGCTGCTGGTGGAGGTAAGACTGCCTCTCTCCTACCGGTCTGCTCCCTCGTGGCCCGCTGTTGTGTAGGAGTGCCTACCTTTTGGGGGGTTGCGCACAAACGACTTTACATACTTAACGAGTATTCAGTGCGCACTCCCTAGCTGCTCCTTCCCCTCGAGTGCTCCTCCCACGGGCGTCCGTCGCTGTCCCCTTGCCCCGCTCATCTAGGAATTCTTCCTCCCCTTTTTCGGCTCCTAAATAATTTTATTAACACTAAGCACAGGACGATCACACAGCATGCTTAATCGTTAACCAATCTGAGAGCCAAATGTTATATTTTAAAAGAAAAAGACTGTAATAAGATGTTAATTAAATATAAGATTAAACATAGACGAATTATTGGCATAATAATCAAAATCTTAAAATTCGTATAGATATTGTCACGTGGGACTGTCACACAGCATGCTCATTAGTTAAGTTCCTGAAATAAATGTTAATGATGTTAATGAATGAGAAAATTGAATTTATATTAAATTGATTAAATATCCGGTTATCGACTTAGCTATATCGATAATCGGGTGCGCGATCGCGATATCGATCATGAAATACATTTTGTTTATTTATATAGGTGCAAATTTAATGGGGAGGATCAAAATATAGATAGTCTATGTCGCGTCTCACTCGCACCCACGTGAAAGGCTATAGCGACGTCCCTGTATTTTTTCTGCCTCAGTCAACATGTGATTCGATAGCTATAGATATCGGGGGAGAGAGGCGACATTGTAGTGAAAGTCGAGCTAGTTAATATTAGTAACAGAAAACATATAACATACCATTTATTTATGTCAGTCGAACATAAATAAATGCTATGTCCATATACACATAAGGTAAAAACAAAGGGAATAGAATCAGAATTCCCCTCAAAAGCAGCTGATTATTTGCCTTAAACAGTATATATACGTCTATGTAAGGGCTTCATACCATATGCCTGTTACAGTACATCAAAAGTGGAAATACTGTTTTGCCTTGAAATGTGGCCATTCATTCTTTCCAAAAAGTGCCTTGAACAAAATTTGTAATTCTTTTACTATTTGAATGGAGCGTTTCTAAGTACTCCATTGTTTCATTGTATAAATTCGGTAATTCAAAAAATTGTTTTAGAACTAATCTTAATTTAATAAATTGCGCATTGACTGGTATGTGGATTAACGTTTGAATCGAAATGACTTTTCTGTATTCTTCTCGTTCACCTATGTGGTAACTTTCCGGTTTAATGTCGCTTTTTAATTTCGAAAATAAAGAAAATCGCTTATATTCGGTATCAACACTATTTAAACAATTTAAAGTCTTATCTATTAATTGATGCGTCTTTACTAAATTGTTTTTATTTACCTTATTATCTATCTCCTGTTTAGAATTATTGAAATTTGCAATAATAAATCTTTTGTTTCATTAATAACATCGTCTACATATTTCCTAGGAATTTTTTTTTTTTACTTAAAAGACTAGCACTGTATTTCATCGCAATATTTTGTAACACTACATTCAAATCATTTGTTTCTTCATTATTTTCTAATTTATCATCATTTTCATCAGAATCATAAATGATAGTTTCATCAGAATCGCTTCCGTCGCTATAACTAGTTTGGTAAACAGTGCATTTAATACTACTAACACATAGGTCGTTAAAAGATACTTGAGCTTTAATATCGCAATCATTTTTTATAAATCTCTCATGTTTTCGTGTTACATGTTTATAAAATGAACAAAACGTCGAATACGCTCGCTTACAATCTTTTACAAAACATTGAAAATCATTAGCCGATTTATGATAAACAACTAAATGTTCAAATAAAAGTTTATAAGTGAGAGTTGAAAATTTACAATAACTACAAATAATCTCGTCCATATTTTTGTAAAACTTAGCTTCTTAATGTTTTAATAAACCCTAAAAGAGCAGCAGTCTCAATTGTAACAACATCCAACGTTAAATGAATATCATATAAAATTTTCTGTAAAAATACCCAAATAGTTCGCGTGTTTTGAGGGTATGCACAATCCAAAGTGAAAAATATTTTCAATGCTAGTTGAACAGCTGATAACGGTGTTTCAAGGTTGAATAACTTTTCATTAACGACGATATAATAATTATCAATTCTAGTTAGTGCCCCAACTGCAATTATTAGTGGTTGAAAAGTGTTGAGCTCTTGCATATACCGTCGCTTCAAATCCTCAAGCTTCGGTTTGATTTCGTTAGCACTCTTAAATAAAGAAAAAATATTAAAATTACTATTTAAATTAAAGGACCCCGCACACAATGTATGGGAAAAAATCATCCGGTCAAATTGAACGAAACTTTGGAAAAAAATAGATCTTGAGGTCCTGAAGAAATCTATCTTTTTTCAATTTCGTTCAATTTGACCGAATGATTTTTTCCCATACATTGTGTGCGGGGTCCTTTGCAATTATTAATTATTAAAATAGTAAATATTATTTAGGGAATCAATTTGGCTATCAGCTATTTTGTTGAGACCAAACACTATGCATGTGTAAATGAAACTACTTAATTGCAATAGATGCACTACGTTTGCAATGTCATCAATGTGAATGTATTACACGCAGCTATATTGCCATCAAGATAGCCTGAATATATTCCGAATCGCCTACAGCAGTTATAGTAGAAAAAGGGATGTCAGCTAGAGATAACACCAAACTCTTTTCCTCGTTTCAGAATGATACACAGAGACAAGTATACTGTCAAAAGTCGAAGCAATTAACAACTTACGGAAAATATGTGAAATATGTAGGATATTGGTATTGGTAATGTATGCAAGATATATTGGAAAACTATTTTCAATATTAAAAACTACTCACGTAAGACTTTCTCAAAATCATTTTATAAAGAGTATTGCTAAGGCATAGTCCTACATTTCTAATTTGCTTATTTTATATTGTTTTAGAGCATTCGTAATATATTAACAATATATCAACAATATGTTGGTTAAATATTGGAAATAGTTTTCCAATATATCTCTCACATATTATCCATCTCAATATCTAACATATTATTTTCACTAATAGAATATCAAATAATTAATATCTCTTTTTCATTAAAAAAGGAGAACCTGACTGCCATTAATATTGATATTAATTTATAAGAATCTAATTTTTTTTTGTTTATTTGAACACCCTCCATTATTCAAAAAATCGTGAAAATTCGATATTTGAGGGCCAATCCGTGGAATATGGAGTAAAATAAAAAAATTCCATATAAATTACATTCAGCAACGTTTCGCCAGCAAGGTTCGCTGGCCTCATCAGGCTATTATTTATTCCAAACAAAAACAACAAATAAATATTACAAACACAATACAAGATTTTCGATGAAGAGCACAAACTTTTCTCACTAGTAAATTTAATTATTAATTATATAACATAATGATATTCGGAAGTGGAAGGAAAAACGACTTACACTGCTCCGTCAATGTTTTAAACTGCGAATGAAAACCAACCACCGTTGTCTTATATACAGTCAACGGCGTTGGTGTGTTTATTCTTGGAAAGGGTATTAAGCTTCTTGTACGTGGGCTCAGTGATTGTGTGTCTTCTTTTCTATTGAGAGTGTGTTTATACATGTTAATGTGAAGCATCTCGGAAATAAGTCGCTTATTATAATTCTTTTCTCTATCCAAAATTTTTACATTATTCCAATCAAACTTATGGGTACTATTTTCTACAATATGTAGTGGAACGGGTAGTAATTTATTTTTGCACTTTTCATGTTCAGATATTCTTTCTTTCAATTTTCGTTTTGTTTCGTCAATGTAACATGCCGAACAATCCTTACAATCAAACTTATATACTACACCCGTTTCATCCCTTTTTTCCGATTTATCTTTGCCGAGCTTAATTATGTCTGCGAGACTATGATTGACCAAAGGTACAGTGCGAATATTCAATTTTCTTAATGAACCAGCAACCTTATTAAAAAACTTATCATGATAAGGAATTGCTAAAGAACCTAATGGCTCTTTATGATGAATATTCCGTTTTAGAGTTGGAATTCTTATTGAACGGAGTCTATTGTTTATGCAGGAAACTATAAATTTTAAAGAGTAATCATTTTCTAATAATGTTGTTTTTATTCTGTTTATATTTTGAGTATGAAACCTTTCATCTGAAAGTAATATGGATCTATCTATTAAATTTGAAATAGTATTCCGTTTTTGCTGGATTGTGTGGTTCGACTTAAAATTCAATAATCTACCCGTACATGTCGGCTTTTGGTACCAATTTGTGATTAGTTTATTTTCAATCTTAATAATTGATACGTCTAAGAAATTAATTGAATTATTTTCTTCAACCTCATGTGTAAACTTTAAGTTCTTATTGTATTCATTAAAAACTTTTAATACTGTTCCCACCTGCTCATTATTCACACACATAATAGTATCGTCTACATATCTCGGGTAAAACAAGAGCTCGCAATTATATTCAACTTTTAGTTTTTTTATACATTCTATTTCTAAATCTTCCATTACAAGGTCAGCAAAAATTGGCGAAATCGGTGATCCCATTGGTGTGCCGAAAATTTATTTATAAATTATGTTATTGAAAGTGAAATAAGTGTTGTCGAAAAGAAATTTTGTAATATCGACTATTTCATCAAACGGAATTTAACTCTTTTTATTTATCTGTGTATATCTTATATCTAAACTCTTCAATACTAACTCACAAGGTATATTAGTAAACAAAGAGCTGACATCGAGTTAAAGCAAACTAAAGTCAGCTGGTACGTTTATATTCGAGATTGCCTCTTTAAATTCAAAGCTATTATTAACGCGTGACATAGGTGGTTTGATACATTTTTTTATTTCTAAATATACAATTTTTGCAAGAAAATGAGTGGGACTATTGACTAGAGAAATGATTGGTCTTAATGGGGCATCAGCTTTATGGATTTTTGGTAATCCATATGCTTTTACCAGTGTGGTATCGGTTTGTGTAAGATCCTTATTATAGTAGTGTCTATTTAAAAATTTATTTTGGTTCAAATTAGACAGGATTTTATGAACTTTAGATTGTAACGATCTAAGCGGGTTTCGTTTGACAATATTGTAAGTGTGCTTATCATCAAAGAGTCTATTCATCTTTTCTTTGTAATCAATTTTATTCATACAGACTGTCAAGTTTCCTTTATCTGCGCGAGTGAAAAAGATATTGCTGTTCTGTTTTAAGAAAATTTTCGTATAACCAAGTTTTTTAGCAAATTCTCTACCTTGTGAAGCGATATGTCGAACTTCTTTCATTTCATTAGTTAATGCGTTGGTAACAGATTCTCTGATATTATTCTTAACAGTATGACTAACATCGATTTTCCTTAAAGAATCTTCCACATTTTTAACTGTTACAACTACATCTTTCTTTGTCAAATTTTCTCTAACGTTATACTTAGGTCCTAATGATACAACATCGATGACATTTTGTGGAATTTGAATACTAGACAGATTTTTTATCCATTTACTATTATCACAGTTTTTTACTGTATTTTTTTGTTGGCTTTTCATTACTATCTCAAATTTGCGATCAAGCTTTTTGGATAGATTGTTGAAAATTTTCTTACTTTTTTCTTCTGTATAATGTACAAAATTATTTTTCAATGTTACGTTTACCTTTGAATTATTGATTACTCTACTAAGCAAATTTAGATTCATATATAAAAAAGGTAAATATACCCACTTTTATATGTAAAAAGTATGAAATAATTAGTTTACATTTATGTATTAAAATGGGACTTCTTATTTCAGAGAAAGAAGGTGTCTAGCCCCCTTAAATGTTATCAAATGTATTGGAGGGTGTACGTAAGCGCTGTGCCGTACTGTGCTGGGCGATGCTGCGTGATGCCCGTGTTATTGGTGCGTTGGCTACTTACGGAACTACTTTTCTGATTGGTCCGTATTTAAATATCAACCAATTGAGCGGCGTAGTTCTACAAGTAGCCAATGCACCATGCAAGGTTTTTGTACGTAGGTTCAGTGGATAGGGAAGTGATGGTTAGGTCACACCAATGTGCAATGGTGATAAATGTGCAATTCCAATCGATTGTTGTATTGATGTTCTCAGCTACAGTTGTCCTCCGTCGAAGAAATAGCAAAATATTTGGATGATTTAAATTTAATTACAGTACAAAATAACAATTTATTATCTGATAATCCTTAGACAAATGTTCAAAACTTAATAATATTAAATTGAATTAATTAACTCAAGCAGAGCAAAGTATAAACTTTAATAATATAAGTATGTGTATTCATTTATTTTAATAAAAAAAAAAAAACAAGTTCTCAAACTGGTAGTGTAACTTGAAATTAATTGTGAAAATGTCAGGAAAAAGGATTGGAGAAGAGAAAACGCCCAGGTTATAATTATAACAATAATAATTTGAATAAATTGCAGTTTATTAATACCCTTACTCGAGTAAATAAGAAAAATAAAATATGTGATACCATGTAATTACATATCTCGTTCAAAATAACAAAAAAAAATAATCTGGTAAACCACGACGCTATGTAATTAAACTGAATTATAAAATACAAAAAACTAAAGTATATATATTAAAATATTAAGGAAGAACTGATAGTTGATGTGTAACCGAGAGAACCAGTTCACACAGGCGCACACACATGAAATGTATATATATTATATATATATATATATATATATATATATAAATGATAATTTACAAGTTATCGCGTCCGAATTTCAAGTATGTATATGCGGAGGAGAGAAGAAAAAAAAAATACATATGTGAAATAAAAATAAAGAAAACTGCTAGGCTTAAAAAAACCACTATGTGTAAGGCTCACCTATCTACCCCCGACGGGTATAACACAATTGGAGAGCATCGCGAGGAAACAAAAAAAAAGAATAATCTAAATATATGCTATCAACCGCGCCGCGCCCGTTAATTTTTATAAACTACGGCTTCTCCCTCGGATCCAGGAGCAACCCTGTCGCCCTTTGGTAGCTCTGACCTTGCGGTTAACTTAACCTTGGACCGGAAGAGAGGCTATGCCGTCCCTTTACTTTTACACCCGACGCCCGAGTCCCTACACTACGAGGTCGCTGAGTTGGGCGAACCAACTCGACTTAGCCTAGTTTGTCCCGAAGGATTAATCCTAGGCCTCTTATCTAAAACTTACAAAAAGGAGAGTTGAGATTCCTATGTGCAAAGCCAGCTACGACGTATTATCAGCTCGTCGCTCCGTGACCTCGCCTGCCCTCTCTGGAAAGTCGCGCGTGAAATGCACGTGTCTGCTTGAATGTCGCTGGATAGAGTGAGATGACTCGGCCAGGCTGCTGGCCGGCGTAGACTGACTCTCCTTGCGCTCATCACCTCGCTCGCAACCCGCGGTCACGAGAGACACCTGTTTTGGGGGGTTGCGCACGAACCCATTTTCGTAGCTTTCCGGGTAATTAGTGCGCACTCCCAGGTCGCTCCTTCCCCTCTTGCGCTCCTACCATGTGCGTCCGTCGTCCTCTCCTTGCCCCGCTCACCTATGAATTCTTCTTCCCCTTTTCATGTCCTAGATTATTTATTCATTTATTGGACATAGGCACGGGACAAATACACAGCATGCTCAATTATTAATTATTTAGAAAGCGGAATGTCATATTTCGTAATGCTGTGAAAAAAGGGAACTGAATGAAAATTTTAATTAATGTTGATTGTAATAGATTAGTGTAACAGGTGGGTTCTATCAATATGAGACCATGTCTAATACATATATATAGCGTGCTTCTTGAAAAATTTCGTGCAATAATCGATAATTATTGATAAGATGAATGTAATTGGTATCATGACGTATATTGCACGATAACGGTTTAAGAATCATAATTTGATAATAACATGTACAGACGTTCGCACTGAAAACTGACACCCATCATGCTCGTTAGTTGGTTTCCTGGAATAAATGTCAATAATGTTTATTAAAGGGAGAATTTGATTTCATGTTTAATTGATTAAATACTGGGTTATCTACTTACATATGTCGATAATCGGATGCGCGATAGTGCCATTAGTAGAAAAATGATTTTGCTTATTTTAAATATATGAATTTGACGAGGAGAATTAAATATGGATAGTACGTATTTTTGTCTCACTCGTACTCATATAAAACGCGATAGCGCCGTTCTTGTCCTATTTCATTAGTCAACCCGCGGTGGCCTTGATAGCTATTGTTATGGAAGAAGGCACAACATCGTCGTCGGCGTATATCTAGTCAAGGACGCGAGACGATAATGTATTCACACTCTAGGTGTTCGAAAATCAAATTCTCGCGGCGTGCCCTATGATTATATAACTTCTGAGGTTTGTTAATGTTATTACACTAAACATATAGGATAAAATTTGTTTGATGTCGCTTGAACATGAATAAATGTTTCCTTCATATACACATAAGGTAGGGAAATTAATAATCAGAATTCCCCTCAAAAAACGGACTAAATATTCACCTTTGGAAATATATACGTATATGTAAGGGCTTCATATCATATGCCCGTTACATTTGCCCCCTCTCCATAAAGGAATTCTGATTTCATAGAAATATACATTCATGGGTAAAAAAAAACCTTATTATATGAGAAAAATACTTTTCTTTTCCTTCGCAGGAGAATAATAAAAAAAGGAAAATCAGAATCATGTCAATTGAACAAACAAAAAAATAATAATGTAACGTCTTGTCAGTCAAAGTCAAAACAAAAAAAAAATAAAGAGGTAAAATAATAAAAAATATAACGTCCAAGAAAGAAAAGAAAAAAAAAATATAAAATGTGTCAAAATTTAATTTCTCCGTCGATGACAAGGATCTCCGGGTCATCCCGGTCGCTGGGTTGGTCCGTTGATGGGGACTTCGCCCTTATTTGCGCCCCAGGGTTGTTCTTGACGAACCGCAGGACGTTCGCTCTTCGTTCCACCAACGTGGACAGGACGGGTGGCTCTGGAGGTGGTGGCGTTCGAAAATGGGTCCATACCCATGCCTCCGTTCTTTCTGCCCTCACGCAAGATCCTTCCATCTTCTTTACTTGTGCTTGGAAGTCGCTCGATTTTTTTCCGTGGAAGAGGGCCTTGAGCTCGGCTTCCCGCTTCACTACCCGGGTCTTAATCTCGGTTTCCAAATTGTAAATGAGTCTTTTAAGGTGGCAAATTTCATTTTCGAGCCGTCGCCTCAGCCGCCTCCGTTGATGTTTGGTCGCCATCCTGGATGTAAGGACGAAAATTAGCAGCATGCAAGACCCCGCGCACGTCATGTGTGTTAGGATGTGTTAGTTGGAAAGTACACGGGCCCCTTTTCTCCGCGACTATGTACGGGCCTTCATATAATGCGAGAAACTTTGTGATTAAATTATCCGATGCGCTCGATAAGTTACATGCCTTCACGAGTACTAGGTCGCCTAACTTATAGCGAGTGCCGCGTGCGCGTGTATTTTCTTTTGCTGCGTGCTTCTCTCCTTTTCCCTTTATCCGGTTCCGTGCCAGCATGAGTTTCGTATTTAAGGGTAACTCTTGCCTAGCTAAAGGCGCGAGCCACTTTTCCCAAAAACGTGTGGGCCTTGTTCCTAATTGTAATTCGATAGGGGTGAATTCAGTGGTTTCGTGGTGAATCTCGTTTAAACAACTTTCGACGAACGGGACCCAATGGGCCCACCTGCCATGTTTGTGACCGGTAAATGCCCTAAAAAACGACTGATCTCTTTATTTACTCTTTCGACTATGTTACTTTGAGGGTGGCGTATTGAGGAAAACGTGTGCTTTACGCCTTCCTTTCCTAATTGCCTTCCCCATGCTCTAGCTGTGAATTGGGACTCATGATCTGATTGAATACGCCGCGGCTTTCTATACTTTCGGACGTAGTCCTCGAAAATTTTCCGGATGGTCGTGCGCGTGTCAGCTTTCCTCATAGGATATAGTTTAACGAACTTCGTAAAGGCATCTATGGCTACTAAGCTAAACCTAGTACCTGCTTTCGACATAGGTAAAGGGCCTAAATAATCAATTGATAGTAAGTCCCCTGGTCCGGAGGGCACTATGGGGGCCCTTATAATTTCATTTGCGTGCGTACATATTTTATTACGTTGACATGAGTCACATGTTATAATTATTTTGGCTATATAACGTCGCGCTTTCGCCATCCAAAAGGCTTCCTCGAATATTTTCCGACATTTGAATGTCCCGACATGACCGTATAACTCATGGATTTCGCGAACCACTTGTGATACGATTTCCTCCGTTAAGACGACCCTTCCGTGTCCCTCTTTTCCTTCGATCAAGGTATTCCCTTTCAAATGGAAATCGCGATACTTAATTCTGGCTTTAATGCGGGCAATAATTCTATTAATGTTTCCATCATTTCGCTGTTCGGAATCTATGTTTTTGAGCTTTCCCCGTAATTCTACATCCGGTTTTCGCGATAATATCAGAGCTATTGAAGCTTCGTCGGTATATTCATCCTGGTTGTTTAATGGTATCCTACTTAAAGCGTCCGCGATTTGGTTTCTCGTGCCCGGGATGTGAGTTATTTCCAATGAGTAATCTTGTATGGCCAGCCTCCATCGGATTAATCGTTGATTTAGAAATCGACATGACAATAAATACGTTAAAGCCTGGTGGTCCGTCTCGATTCTAACTGGGCCCCCGAGGACATACCATCTGAACTTCCCTAGTGCCCAAACTATTGCTAATAATTCGAGTTCTGTGGTAAAATAATTCACCTCCGCGCCCCTTAATGATCGACTCGCCATACTAACGATCCGTCGTTGGTCTTGGTCGTCCTTTTGGTATAGGAACGCACCTAATGAGATCTTGCTTGCGTCTGTCATCATATAAAAGGGTCTGTCACGTGCGGGGTGGTATAAAATAGCTTCTACACAAAAAAGTTGCTTTACTCTTTTAAACACCCTCTTCATCTCATCTCCCAATTTCCACTTTATTTCCTTTTTTGTCATGTTAAATAATGGTACCACTTCATGTGCAAGTTCGTTTGTAAATTTCGAGCAAAAATTTATCAGCCCTAAAAATCCCTTCAAATGTCTTACGTTTCGCAGTGTTGGAAAACGGTGAATAGCCTCCACCTTGTCCGGGTCGATTCGGATGCCCTCAGTAGTTAAAATGTGGCCAAGAAAATGCATTTCCTTACGGCAGAAATTTACCTTTTCAAAGGTTATCGTGACCCGTTCAAGATAAATTCTTTCGAATAAGATCTCAAGGTGCTCCAGATGATCCTCAAAATTTTCGGATATACATAACCAGTCGTCCACAAAATCGATAACAAAATCTGATAACCCCCTAAGTACAAATTCTGACGCTCGCGTTAGGGCAGCACTGCTGACTTTGGTACCAAAGGGCATGACCTTGTGCTGATATGTCATTCCGCGATGTAGGAACGCCGTGTACTGTCGTGAGTCCGGGCTTAAAGGTATCTGCCAAAAACTAGCCGTTAGGTCAAGACTTGTCATGACCTTTACCCTCGCGCATTTTCGTAGGACCTCGTCCATGCCTTCCGGCCCGTGATGGCCGTTTCTCAATCTGAGATTTAATTCGCGCGCGTCTAGACACAAGCGGACTGCTCCCGACTTCTTTATCACCGGCACGATTGGGTTTATGTACTGACTCCGCGATCTTTCGATTATGCCATATTTTAGCATTCTTTCGATCTCCAGGTCAACCTTCTCGAGATGTTTTAAAGGTATGCGGTATGATCTAAAGAAATATGGTTTTTCATCTTGGAACTCGAGCTTATATTCGAAAGAGTGGAAACGCCCGGGCGCTTTTCGGAAAATACGAGGGGTGTTCAAAAAGCAAGTTTCCCTGCTCCGGGAAAAAAGCAAAACACAATTTTTAGGTTAAAGTAACATATGTATTTATTGTTTGACTTATAAACTATTTTTCTATATAGTCCTCTTGGACTTGAATACATTTTTTATATCTGTTCTCAAGCTTTGACAAACCTTGTTTATAAAAATCCGTGCCCTGTTTTTTAAAGAATAATTTAACGATGTCTTTCACTTCATCATTTGAATTGAAGTGATGGCCACCCAAACTTTCCTTTAATTTAGGAAAAAGAAAAAAGTCACTTGGTGCGAGATCTGGAGAGTAGGGTGGGTGATCAAAAATTTCTCATTTGAATTTTTCCAGTAAGGTTTGTGTTTTTTTTGCTGAATGAGGCCGTGCATTGTCGTGAAAAAGCAACACTTTTCTCGATAATTTTCCAGGACGCTTTCATTTAACGGCACTTTTAAGTTTATTTGGCACTTCACAGTAACGATCTGCATTTATCGTGGTACCGGATATGCACTAATTCAGTGTGAATTTCGTTGCCATTAAACCCTTTTGCAGTTAAACAGCGAATAACTGCACGCAACTCACAGGTGGACACGTTTTTCACAGGTAGCTCCATGGTTTCCGAGCCGGTACTGATGAAAAAAATTTTTTCGGCAGCTAAGACCGGTTCCGCTCTTATCGGTATATTGTAACGTCTGAACGCGAGTATGCACTCCGATCTTTTTCATTTCAAGATAAAGAGCAGAAGATCTAATTAATTCTTTTACCTCAAGCCGGCACCTTACCAGCCACCGGCTCTACAACCCTTTTACCTCAAACTGGCACATTACCAGTTGCCAGCCTCTCAATCCTTTCAAGCATTTACCTTCACTCGTAATCCTCTCTACTTACATCGAGCCGATTACTTACCACCCGTCGGTAACTTGCCCGCCTACAGCTTACCATATGCATTCACACAGTCTCG
The DNA here is from genome assembly GCA_036365515.1 of Torymus aiolomorphi. Classification (NCBI taxonomy): domain Eukaryota; kingdom Metazoa; phylum Arthropoda; class Insecta; order Hymenoptera; family Torymidae; genus Torymus; species Torymus aiolomorphi. Next base: position 213,654,814 of record CM070874.1, read on the forward strand.
AGAGCGCACTCTCTCACTCACCTATATATATATATCTACACTCATTGTACACGTGCACATATGCTCTTATATCTATACGCATATGCACACGTCATATTATTAATCAATCTTAGTTAACTAACATTTAATTATCTTAAGGAGAAGAATGCGTAATTCATTAACTTATAATAAAGTGGATTATCTGCCACGCCTTCCAAGAACGCACGTGCAGAGCAACACGTTTTATCTTATGTACACACGTTCTTTTCTCGCCGTATGTAAAGTCGATCCGCCGACAAAAAAATAATCGCAATACATTAGGCACGTCCGCCCTTCAGACGCACTGCCGAATTATTATCTGTGTGACGATAGCCATTTCTTAGAATCCTCGTGCAAAGCATTGCACTCGCAATCTTATAAACACATTCTTTTCTCGCCACATCGAGGCACCATTCAGATAAGAACGGGCACGTCCGCTCCTCAAGCGAACTGCCGCATAAGTAAAATAGAGCAATTAACCATCAGATATACAGTACAAAGGTACGTTCGCTCTTCAAGCACCGCCAACATAAGCTAAACACCTTCTGTAAGCATTACATGCTCCAAGGCATCCTTTCCGCGAAAGAATGCCCATTAAGATAAATCAAAAGTATCGAATGCCAGAACTCTAGATATAAGCGTCATTGTGAAAGCATGCTCTTTCCAAGTAATCAGTGTGATTACGATGTGTCCCAACTGATTATCGAATGAGAATGCTTAGGCAGATAAAAATATCGGGAGTAAGCCGAATCTCAAAGCAAGCCGACATGATGGCGTCACCAACCCACGCCAAGCTGAATGGCATCATCAAGCAACGGCGTCCCCAAGCCAAGCCTAGAGCGGGAGAACCAACCAGCGTAAACCACGCCCACCGCTCGACCAATAGGAAGGACGCCCCACTACAGCCGGAGCGCTCCCACCACTCGCTCCCCCTTCAGCAGGCAGAGCAGGGCGGAGCAGCCAGCAGTCAGTCAACCTCCACCATCCAACTAGGGCAGTCCACTCGTGAGACGAGCTCTCGATATATATTCACTCTGTAATTTTTATCCATCAAGATCGTTTATACTTTTATACTTTTATATTTTTCTCAATATACGTGGAGCGTCTCCACATTTTAACATAAAATCAATCGCCTTTGTCTTATTATTTATCCACGGAATACCTACAAAAACGTCACGCAGTCTTCCTAAAAGCATAAAGAGTCAAAAGAAAATTCATCAAAGTAAAGAAATATATTTCGTCCGCGCCGCGACCGAAGGAATCTCCACCACGGGCCGACGCTGGACCAGAGAGGCAGCCAGCGGAGCAAACGAGGGTCTTCCTGCCCGCCGATCACAGGGAGTGGTGACAGCAGCCCGCGAGACAAAGGACGCACGTCTCCGTCGAGACGATCCTCGCACAGCCAGCCCGCGCGTAACGCCATCATCGGGGCCTACCCTAAGGGCCGCCGCCTCGACCGCAAGCCAGCCACGCAGCTCAACTACCTTGCTTAGCTAAGTAGAACTTTCGTTAAAAGTGCGCGATCGTGTAAAATCATACCTTTAAAATCTATACACGAATCGGGACGTAACAACTGGTGACAGCGGTGGTGATTTTTACCCAGCGCAGGGCAATTTTCTTAGGGAACATAATTTTAAAAATCAGTGCGAAAAAGAAAAACTCTCGTGAAATATTTCAATTAGAAATTGGAAGTAATAACTGGAATTTACATGACAAAAGTAGGAAAACGATAGACTTGCGAAAAACGGTATTAAAACTAAAACATTGGTACGGAATCCGGGATAGACCAGAATACCAAAGTATATTAAAAATTAAAAGCTTAGTCGCCGCAGAAATCGAAAAACTTCAAACAGAACTTAAAAATGGCACATAGACAAGATCCTGAAACAGAGATGCGTCTCAGGGAATTAGAACTAAAAGAACGACGACTGAACGCGCGCGAAGTAGAATTAGAAACGAGACTTAGGCAATTACGCGAACGCGAAGACAATGACGCTATCGATGAGCAGATGCACGCGCGCGCGGAAGACGCGGAAAGACTATTAAACGAGGAGCGAGCGCATCGTATGCAACTAGAGGAGAGATTATCTACAGAAATTCGGGAAAGAAGGTTAGCAAATGAAGCAATCGCACGGGCGAACGCCGAAAAAGAAGCAAGAACGCGAAATCTAGCAAACGTGATAAATGCGAATAATCAACAGCGCCCGCAGCCGAACGAAACCCCGCGTAGAACTTCTCGCGAAAGATCCGCGAGTCCCGTGTCCTCCGTAGAATCTCGCGCAACGCACGGACCAATGATGCCATCGAATGCCATAATAAAAGAAAGTCTTGCCGTGATACCCAGGTTTGACGGAACAAACCTGTACAAATTCGTGCGCGCCGTTAATAGAATCAAAAGTCAGTTCCCCATACGCACGCAATCAGAAATAACGAGACTATTGAAGTTTAAATTAGAAGACCATGTCGCGGTGGCTATAGAATACGACGAATTCGATACAATCGACGATTTCCTCTCGAATCTAAAAAAAACATTTTTTAATAGACATTCCGGAAATTACTACCGTGGAAAACTTGCTACTCTCGCGAAAGGAGAGAACGAATCGGTACTAAAATTTATTGATCGCGTTTCCGAAATATACACGGCAATTATTGATTGCACGTGCCTCGATGAGGACATTGATGAATTGGTTCCGTCGCAGCGAAAAAAGATAGAAAAGGAGGTTATAACAGAATTTTTCTTGGCATTACCGCCATTTTACCGCCTGTATGTAAATCAGCGCGTCGAGACGTTAAATGCCGCATTTAACGAAGCCATTCAAGCGGAAAAACGTATCAATATCGACTCGGAAAAATACGGCAAGGACAATATGTACGGGGATTTCCTTAATCGAGACCCGCGAAACCACGGCAACGAAGTAACGAAATGTGAGGATAGGAAAGAATTCAGGCGAGGCAATTATAAACGCGACGACAGGACTAAAAATATTAATAATACAGAGAATATTAAAAAGGGAGACTCCGCGCAGCCAGGTCAGAATAGGGAAGATAGACCCCAACGCGACCCATCGAAAACATGCGCGTATTGTAAAAGAAAAGGACATGCCATAGACACGTGTTTTTTTCTCAAAAATAAAGAGGAAGCTGTAAAAACAACGGGAAACGAGCAAGCTCTCCCTGCGAAGGACGGCGCCAGGAAAGAGAAAGCGGCCCGTCCAGTAAACAATCTGGAAATCGGGGAAACCCTAGAGTCCCCCGAGAACACAGAATTTGCATTACAGCAATAAACGTGCTAGGGGCCATCCCCGTCATTAGCCTTAGGTCCCGTAATTTGCGAGGAAACCACGCCGAGGTGATGATAGATACGGGCGCGCAGCCCAATGTGGTAAAAATTTCGGCTTTACAACCCGACACAACCATAAACTTTAATTACTGCCCAAATTTAGTAGGGATTACCGACAGCCGAGTAGCATCACTAGGGACCACCTATTTATATTTGGACGATTTGAAAGCGGAGGCAAAATTCGTAGTTGTACAGGACACATTCCCTATTAAAACTGACCTGCTTATAGGAGCGCAATTCTGCCGTAGCAGCAACATGATCCTCGATTTCAAAAGAGACCAATTAATCTTGAAAGACGCGCAAATCCCTATCGGTGAGGAACAAACAGTACAATGCCCGGCCCGCGAAACAATATGGATGGACATGATTGTCCCCGAACATCACCGCGTCAAATATAATGAAAAAAGGGAAATATATCCCAACGTCTACATCGGAGGAAAAGATGTCATTCCGGCGGACGACATAAAAATCTTTGTCCCGTTAAAAAACGAGAATGATTACGACATTCAAATAAGAGTTCCGAAACTCACCCCGGTAGTGGCGAATTACGTCGAAAAAGGGGAAACTGTTCAAAAAATAGTATAGAAAGTGTAAAATCGAAAGTTTCATTTCCGCCATTTTCATTAATTAGCAGCGAGAATCGGCCGAAAAACGTGACCGACTCCGTGATACATAGCAGCGCGAATGAAACGGAGGAAAAAGATAACACTACCAAGGAGACAGAAAACAACTCCTTACCCACAAGTCATGTATCGAAAAAACGAAAAGCTAATGCGGACGAGGTTAGTCGAGAATTATCAAAAATGATCGCGATAAACGCATATTTAAAAGACGAACTCGCGAAGGTGACTAACAAAAACTTCGATTCAAATATTAGCAGCGCGAATAGCGTGATCGGACTAGACGTAGTCCTAAACAACGCGAGTGATTCCTGCCAGAAGGAAGATGCTCGCGCGATAACATTAAGTAGTAAAGACAGCTCTCCAAGCGTCATCTACGAAAGAACGGTAGTTATAGAAAACATACCGGAAACAATCAGCTCCGACCAGAGCCTGGTAATAAACAACGTGCGAGACAACCGCGATCACGCGAGAGCCTTATGCAATGTCGAGCACGCGATTTGCAACAAACATGACATAAAGTCTACTAGCAGCATCGCGAACGTGATTTTTGATAACTACAGTAGCGCGACCGATGCCATTAAAAATAAATATGATCGCGAGTCAATTAGCAGCCCCGCGAGCGTGATTTTTCCTAATCGCAGTAGCGAAGTTGATGCCATTTTTAATAAAAGGGACAATGAGCTCACTAGCAGCATCAACGACGTGATTCTTAACGATTATAGCAGCGCGAGCGAGGCCACCAAAAATAAACAAGACTGCGAGTATAATAGCAGCATCGGAAGCGTGATTAATGAGTACAGTAGCGCGAGCGGTGCCATTCAAACAAGTAGCGTCAGCGCCGAAAGTGTGATAAATAATGAAACTAACAGCACGGGCGACACGCGAAAAATGAAAAATCAAATAATGGACTCGGGACCATCGTGCCCCGACGATTACGAAGCATATATTGGTTCATTTTTTAACTCATTCGAGAAAACGGATTTTTACGATCAAAACATCCCAACGGATCAATTCACGGATGAATATTGTACCTCGGAACACGACGACGCGACCGAGCGCGATATTTATTCAATATTGGCCTGTCCCGATGAAGGACTCGATTTCGATAGGGAAACCATCTTTGCTTACGATGAAGCAGAGCAAGACTCCTATAACATTTTTAATCTAGAGGAAGTAGTTCGAACTTACAGGAGCGAAGCGAATTAGTGAAAAAACTAATAAACATTGACAAATGCGATGAAGACATGCGCCCTAGAATAGAGTCTTCGTGTGATCGACACGCGGATATATTTCAATTGCTGAGTGAAAAGTTAAATGCGACGCATATGGCGGAACATAGGATTGTAACCACCGATAGCGTCCCTGTAAATGTTAAACAGTACAGGTACCCACCGATGCTAAAAGACGAAATAGAAAGACAAGTAGAGAAAATGCTTCGAGAAGGCATTATCGAACCTTCTGATTCGCCATATAACAGTCCGCTTTGGATTGTTCCGAAAAAACCAGATAGCTTAGGAAATAAAAGATGGCGACCGGTAATCGATTATCGCGAGTTAAACAAAAAAACAATTAGTGACGCGTACCCGATTCCTAACATTAACGAAATTATAGACCAATTAGGAGAAGCAGAATACTTTAGCATCCTCGATCTCGCGTCAGGTTTCCATCAGATCCCCATGCGAAACGAGGACAAGCCGAAAACTGCTTTCTCAACTCCTTACGGTCACTATCACTTCACTCGAATGCCTTTCGGTTTAAAGAATTCACCAGCGACATTTCAGCGTCAGATGGACTCCCTGTTCCGCGGATTACAAGCGCGGGAGGTTTTCATTTATGTAGATGATTGTATCATATTTGCTAAAACCATCGAGGAACATGACGCGAAATTCAATAAAGTTGCGGAAAGACTCCGAAACGCCGGCATGCGCCTGCAACCGGATAAGTGTGAATTCTATAAGAAAGAGGTAGCATATTTAGGCCATGTAATCACGCCAACAGGAGTCCTGCCAGACCCGCGTAAAGTAGTCGCACTAACGAATTTTCCGGTTCCCAAAAACCAGAAAAATATCAGACAACTCTTAGGTTTAGCAAATTATTACAGGAAATTTATACCTTTTTACGCGAAGGAAACAAAGGCACTATCTACGCTGTTGAGGAAAGAAACTGTATTTTATTGGAAAGAACCACAACAGGGAGCACTCGATTATCTAATAAAAAGCCTTACCAATGCACCTTTGCTAAAATATCCCGACTTCTCTAAACCTTTCCTTGTAACGTGTGACGCTTCATTTTACGCAATAGGCGCGGTACTTAGTCAAATTTATTTAATGGAAACAAAGAGTCACGATTTACCCGTGGCATATTTTTCGAGACATCTAAAAAATGCTGAAATTAATTACTCGACCATTGAGAAAGAACTCTTGGCAATGGTAGCAGCCGCGTTTCAGTTTAGATACTATCTCTACGGAAGGAAATTTACCTTCTATACCGACCATAAGCCCCTCGTTTGGGTACATAACGTTAAAGATCCGACATCCCGTCTCAAACGATTTTATTTCAAACTGAGCGAATTTGATTACGACGTCGTCTATAAAGAGGGAAAGACGAATTTCGTGGCGGATGCATTGTCAAGGAATCCGTCAAACATCGAGAATGACCGTATTTTCATAACGTCTACTAGTTCAGATGAAACTTATACGCCACAAGCGCGTAGCGGTCCCATTATCGCCGAAATCCCGAACGAAGAAATTCCATCTACCGGTAAACAGGATAAGCATTCCCCGAACGTTAATATAAATAACGATACGGATGAAAGTCACGCCGACGACGATGACGAACAAAGCGATAACGACATTTCGTCGCTTCACAGTTATAATAAAAACCCACCAACTCTCGCCTCTGATATAATTGACACCCCGAGCGTGCCATATGACCACAATGTGCGCGAACCCGGCGAGAATGTTATCGAAATAAGAGACAGCCTTTTTACACATAAAGATAATGTGCTTTATTTCGTGACAGGCGACAACCAACCACTGTGCTCCGGCGCAGTTGAAATAGCCGAGCGCGACGGCCTACCTCTTCAGTGTAGCCCGAACCCCGGTTCTGTCAAGTCTTTAGTCTCACGAAAACTTTACATCGCAGTTACGCTCAAAACTGATAGACACTCGCGTGTTGACGAGGACTTACTTATTTTCGCGTTTGAAAATTTAGCCAAAGTCCTCAACGAAAAGAATCCTAAAACAATACGAGCCTCAATTACACATTCGATTGATGATTTCTCGGTTCGCGTGTTCACACATCGATTAAAAGGTGTGCTTTCTCACGTAGGGACAAAAATATTATTGTGTAAAGGATTAGTGAAAACTCCTGAAAACGAGGAGGAAAGAAAAAGGCTCATTTCCCAAAACCACTCACATCCAGTAAACGGTCACAAAGGTGTGAACAAAACCTATCACCGTATTCGCCAAGAGTACTACTGGCCTACGTTAAAGAAGGACATCCAACTACACATAGGCCGCTGTGAAGTTTGTCAACGCAGTAAATTGGTAAGGAGAAAAATACATCAACCAATGATCCTCACGGATACTCCGGGCCAGGCTTTTGAGAAAATCTCTATGGATATTGTTGGTCCTTTGCCTTTAACGAAAAATAAGAATTCGCATATATTGACAATGCAGTGCCTACTAACAAAATACGTCATTGCAGTACCTCTAAAAAAGACTGACTCGATTCAGATCGCGACAGCATTTTTGAATGAATTCGTTTGCGTATACGGATCGCCGCGAATTCTGTTAACTGATCACGGTGCAAACTTCACTTCCAGCTTAATGAAAAACATAGCAAAATTATGTAGAACCACGAAATGTACAACTACTGCTTACCGCCCCCAGAGTAACGGATCAATCGAGAGAATGCATCATGTGTTGAAGGAATACTTTAAATGCCATGTTAAGAATGAGCAATTATGGGATGAATGGTTAAATTGCGCGACTTTTGGGTATAATACAAGCGTACACGAGGGCACTCGATTAACTCCATACGAATGCGTGTTCGGAAACATAGCCCGCACCCCTATAGATAGACCATTGCCGCCCGAGAGCAACGAATCTTACTTCGAATATTTATTAGAATTAAAACAGCGAATTAATAAAACGCAATTTTTGGCACATGAAAATTTAAAAAGGGCCAAAGTCAAATCTAAGGAATATTACGACAAACGAAACAACCCTTGTAAGTTCGAAGTCGGAGACAAGGTTCTTCTTTTAAAAGAACCCAAAAAGGGACCATTCGATTCAGAGTATACCGGTCCTCACACGATCATAAAAATCTTCGACGACAATTGTAACATAGAAATAAGTTATAAAAATAAAACTCGTGTCGTACACACGAATAAATTGCGACCAACATGTCTCGATATGCAAGAGGCGAGTATTGATTAAGAACACGCCTTTTTAGGAAACCACAATGAGGACGACACGCCCAACAACCAGAGATCTTTGGAATCTTCTGCTGATCTTCGCAACACTCTTATCATCGGTCCACTCGCTAACCGGATATGACTGCAGCTCATCAAACGCACCAAACGTCACGACCATCTCGCTGAGAAGAGTGGGTGAGTGCGATTTCGAGACGATTAGGGTAAAACGCGAAGACACTTTTATTCAAATCATCCAAAAATTAGAGCACTCGGAAGTCCCTATAAAAGAATGTAAAATAAAATCGACCCGCAGGGCTCGTTATTGCGGTATGCATTCTCATGTATCCCTTTCTCCTATCCCAGACGAGACACGGTACCTCCAACTAATGCGAGAGATGTGTGACTCTCTAATAACCACGAATCGAATAAAAATCGGTGATACAATAATCGAAGATCTTGTCTCGGAACAGACAAATTTTAGAACAATTAAAATAATCGGGATCATAGAACACAATTCTTACTGCAAAGGAGGAATCTATCGGGATAAGGAAAATATGATAGTAACCGCCGAACTCGAAATTTATTACACGAAAGGTGAAGCCACTTTGAAATTACCCGCAAACATTCTCTTACTTCCTTCCGGAGTAAATTGCGATTACGAGAAGGAAACTTGTCGCGACACAACGGAAGCGTTTATATTTTGGGATAAAACCTCACGCGGCATGTGCGAACTAGATACATACGCAATTATTTACGAGGGACATGCAGTTAAAACTCGAGACGAAGAACTCGATACCGCGACAGTTTATTTTTCGAATGCTACCGACGGAAAGAAATTTGCTTTTGCGGATCACGTTAGTAAAACGCTATGTGGAATAACTTTAAAAACGACCGAACAAAAACAGATTTTTATTTATGAGACCACGGCTAACAACCCATTCCCTACGAAAAATTACAAAGTAGGCGCGAAAGACGTTATGCTCACAGCATACTTCAACACGAAAATAATGTATATCGCGAATCACTTCAAAAATGAGATAACATCGCTATACAAAGACATCATAACGCATCGCTGTATTTTGGAGCAACAAGTAATTAAAAATTCTCTGTCTCAATCATCGGTCAATCCCGATGAATTTGCATTTACTATCATGAAAGAACCGGGCTATATGGCTGTGTTCGCCGGCGACGTAACACACCTAGTTAAATGCTCGGTCGTTAACGTAAAACTGAGAAACACGAACAACTCTTGTTTCGTGGAGTTGCCCGTCTCATACAACAATCAATCGTACTTTCTGACAACAAAGTCACGCGTTCTCACGACTCACGGTACGGAACGCGATTGCAGCCGAATACTTCCAACAGTGTTCGAGATAGATAACAAATGGTATCAATTAAACCCACATCCGTCAAAAACCGATGCTCCTCAAATACTACAGCCATTAAACAAACCTACATGGCAATACCAGGAGCCAGGCGAGTTAGTCGAGAGCGGTATATATTCAGAAGCCGATCTCGAAGGCTACCGGAATGCTATGATGTTCCCCGCGGATAAGCCAGCGGTGCTCAATCAAATAGCGCGCGGAGCAACAGGACACGCGGTAGCCGATCCTAGCCTAGATCTACTCAGGTTTTTGAGTGAGGATAGCCTTAACAAATTCACTGAAAGAGCCGCCACCAAAATATGGTATTATTTTATCACTTTCGGTTCGGCAAGCGCAGCCATTATGGCAATAATATTTATTTTCAACTCATGCAAATATGTAATAAATACGATAATACACGGATATACGCTTTACTCAATTTACGGAACAAGCATTAAACTCTTAGGAGCCTTTTGGGGAACAATAGCAAATATACTCGTGCATTTAAGTCAGGGGCCTCTACCAAAACGCTCGCGGAAATCAGAAAACATACCCGCGGATATAGAAGTCGAGGAGAACCGCGAAAAAGAACCCGTAGCCGAATGCAAACCATCACCTGGATTCTCACCATCACCTCCTCCACTCCCACAGAACCCACCTGCTACCGCACCTCCACACATCCCGCCAAGGACTTCCAACCTACCACCCCAGCGTATTTATCCTGAATTAACGGAAAGTAGATCCGCGTTCAATTACTCAGCTGATTCAAGTCGAAATCGTTCAGCTCCCGACTTCAATCTTAACCAGGGGGGTGTAACGTCTGAACGCGAGTATGCACTCCGATCTTTTTCATTTCAAGATAAAGAGCAGAAGATCTAATTAATTCTTTTACCTCGAGCCGGCACCTTACCAGCCACCGGCTCTACAACCCTTTACCTCAAACTGGCACATTACCAGTTGCCAGCCTCTCAACCCTTTCAAGCATTTACCTTCACTCGTAATCCTCTACTTACCTCGAGCCGATTACTTACCACCCGTCGGTAACTTGCCCGCCTACAGCTTACCATATGCATTCACACAGTCTCGAGAGCGCACTCTCTCACTCACCTATATATATATCTACACTCATTGTACACGTGCACATATGCTCTTATATCTATACGCATATGCACACGTCATATTATTAATCAATCTTAGTTAACTAACATTTAATTATCTTAAGGAGAAGAATGCGTAATTCATTAACTTATAATAAAGTGGATTATCTGCCACGCCTTCCAAGAACGCACGTGCAGCGCAACACGTTTTATCTTATGTACACACCTTCTTTTCTCGCCGTATGTAAAGTCGATCCGCCGACAAAAAAATACTCGCAATACATTAGGCACGTCCGCCCTTCAGACGCACTGCCGAATTATTATCTGTGTGACGATAGCCATTTCTTAGAATCCTCGTGCAAAGCATTGCACTCGCAATCTTATAAACACATTCTTTTCTCGCCACATCGAGGCACCATTCAGATAAGAACGGGCACGTCCGCTCCTCAAGCGAACTGCCGCATAAGTAAAATAGAGCAATTAACCATCAGATATACAGTACAAAGGCACGTCCGCTCTTCAAGCACCGCCAACATAAGCTAAACACCTTCTGTAAGCATTACATGCTCCAAGGCATCCTTTCCGCGAAAGAATGCCCATTAAGATAAATCAAAAGCATCGAATGCCAGAACTCTAGATATAAGCGTCATTGTGAAAGCATGCTCTTTCCAAGTAATCAGTGTGATTACGATGTGTCCCAACTGATTATCGAATGAGAATGCTTAGGCAGATAAAAATATCGGGAGTAAGCCGAATCTCAAAGCAAGCCGACATGATGGCGTCACCAACCCACGCCAAGCTGAATGGCATCATCAAGCAACGGCGTCCCCAAGCCAAGCCTAGAGCAGGAGAACCAACCAGCGTAAACCACGCCCACCGCTCGACCAATAGGAAGGACGCCCCACTACAGCCGGAGCGCTCCCACCACTCGCTCCCCCTTCAGCAGGCAGAGCAGGGCAGAGCAGCCAGCAGTCAGTCAACCTCCACCATCCAACTAGGGCAGTCCACTCGTGAGACGAGCTCTCGATATATATTCACTCTGTAATTTTTATCCATCAAGATCGTTTATACTTTTATACTTTTGTATTTTTCTCAATATACGTGGAGCGTCTCCACATTTTAACATAAAATCAATCGCCTTTGTCTTATTATTTATCCACGGAATACCTACAAAAACGTATCGCAGTCTTCCTAAAAGCATAAAGAGTCAAAAGAAAATTCTTCAAAGTAAAGAAATATATTTCGTCCGCGCCGCGACCGAAGGAATCTCCACCACGGGCCGACGCTGGACCAGAGAGGCAGCCAGCCGAGCAAACGAGGGTCTTCCTGCCCGCCGATCACAGGGAGTGGTGACAGCAGCCCGCGAGACAAAGGACGCACGTCTCCGTCGAGACGATCCTCGCACAGCCAGCCCGCGCGTAACGCCATCATCGGGGCCTACCCTAAGGGCCGCCGCCTCGACCGCAAGCCAGCCACGCAGCTCAACTACCTTGCTTAGCTAAGTAGAACTTTCGTTAAAAGTGCGCGATCGTGTAAAATCATACCTTTAAAATCTATACACGAATCGGGACGTAACAATATCCTAAACTAAAACTATGTTCGGTCCCAGCTCGCTAGATGGCGCTGGGGCAAAACGGCAGACTAGGGAAACTTACTTTTTGAACACTTCTCGTATATTTATATTTATAGACGAGTTCACGCAAACGCTTTTTCTGTGCTTCCGTAATGTGGTCAACTTCCATAGGTTTATTTTCAATTTCTTCATCCGTAATCTCGTCCGTGGTGGGCGTAGGGCCCTTTTCCGAAAAGTCAGAGAAATCGTCTGGGTCATGTCGTTCGACTGTAATCCTATGTATTTCTCGTTTTGTAGCTAAAGACATGGTGTTTTTTACGCCCAGGTCTGAAAGGTCTTCGAATGAAATTATTTGGCGGTCAAGGTCGATTATTAATTTCAATTTCAGATGAGCGTCTACTCCCAGGATACATTCTCTTACCAACTTAGGGATGATGAGGAAATCGAGCTCCCTTTTCCACGTCCCTAATGTCACTTGGGCCCGAAATTGTTTTTTTAGTCTCACGAATTTTTCCCCGGTGAAACCGCTTGCCTGAACCCCTACCAATGGAAATTGAAGCACATGATTTGAAATGATTGAAATACTTATTATATATATTTTCAGAGATTCACGTGATTCGACTTCCCGTATCTATTAGAGCTAGTACTGGGCAATTTTCAATGGTTATCTCAACTTCCGGGCAATATATAACTCTTGACTCTTCGTTACTGTCGCTATCTGATTCTTCCTTTAATAAAAATTCACGGGTATTATCAAAGATCGTGTTTACCTCGTAATTTGCAGTCGTATCAAGTTGTTGGTTATTTACCAATTCAATTTGGTTATTTATAGTGTCTGAGGCTCCTGATACGACTGCTCCGCGTTTCCCGACTCACTTATTTCTACGTCAAGTTGATGTATTCCCGGCGAGCTATTTCCCTGACGTATATTCGGGCCCCCGCCCTCTATAGGTTGGTTGTGCGTTACGTGTATCGCTTTGTCTATAAGGTTGATTTAGTTCACGAGTTGGTTCGCGCCAATTTCCGCTAGTGTTCCTGGTTTGTGTCTGTCCGCCCGGGTTGTTTTGGTGCGATGGCGGGGGTTGATTAAAGTTTACGTTATTGTTATTATTATTATTACTGAGCCGTGGCGTCGACGCACGTATGTCACCTGATCTAAATGACCCTTAAAATTATAAGTTTCTCTGTGTCTGGTAACGCGGTGGAGGTTGGCTAGTCATGGGTATACTTTGAACAGCCCTATGTGAATTTAAATCACCTATCTGATCCGAGGTGTCCAATAACTCTATGAGACCGTCCATCGTGCGAATACCTCGTGACAAAACCGAGGCTTGCACGTGCTCGTCGAAATGCCTAGAGAACTTGTCAATTATTGATATCATACTAGGCATATCGTCAAGCATGCGTACGTCATTATACAAACTCAATACATATTCGCTCCGCGTCATACCCATCTCGCTCCGGTAATACCCGAATTCTAAATCCCATCTAAATCCCGAATTCTAAATCCCGAAATTATTCCTTGATGCATTGATCGCTCCTAAGTAGTCTGAAAATGACTTGATAAAACGCGCTGGCTTATCCCCGAGACCGGCTCTAAAAGTTGGCATTTCATTCCTAATATTCTGGGAAGTGGCGGTTTGTGTTAGTCCGTGTCGGATAATGTTTTCTATTTCGCACTGGTTGTTATCAATTTTCTGTGCGAGTCCTGATATCGTTCTTCGAGCCCCATGATCTTATCCCTGTTTCCCCGACACGATGACGCGACCTGACTAACCACTCCCTTATTTACATTTACTTGTCTACCGATTTCAACCATATCGTCCATAATGGTCATTACCGCCTTCTTGTTCTCCCTTATGTCTTCTCCATGTCTACGGATAATCGGGTTTAACGCGCTGAAACGTGTGCACAGTGTTTCTAACGTATCTAATTTTTTTTCATGTATATCTAGCTTAAGAGTATTCGAGTGTAATTCGTAACGTAACTCGTTTAATTTCCGTCGGAAACGTAATTTGAAATTCTCTCCCTCATCATTCTCACCCACTACCTCGTTCCGAGCTATTTCCCCATCACTCATTGTTTGATCTGCGAATGGATCTACCAAACTAACACCCACCCGTTTATCTCTTTCACCAAAATCTAACGAACGCCTCACATTGGTGACGAAGTTGTTCATCTCAACCTGTTCTAATTGTTCCGTAAATTTACTGCGGGTTACCCTATCTGTTGGTAATCTAACTGCAGATCCTCGCTGTTTCTTTTTTAGAGCCCCCGTAGCGCTGGAAGATTTTCTCTGCCTGATCGTTCGCGTTCGCCCCGTCGTTTCCTTTATCTCCCCCCTGTGATTCTGAGTCGGACATGGTAGAAATGAGGGTAATGCTATGTAAAATATACTCCTCTAACCTGCACCTCCTGTATGAAACCCGGAATAAAATGAAAATTTCTCAACTTACGGGATTGTTTAATTAAGCTTGAGCTGAGCAAAGCGCTCGTTTAGCTCTTTCAACGGATCTCCTGCTCCCTCGGCCCATCTCACTGCGTGTGTGTAACTCCGATACGCAAAACCTGTCAAACTCGCGAGGTGGCCCCTGATCACACCTTGTCGTTTTAATGCGACTCGGAGCTTCTCGAGTGTTAGGTCGCAATATCGTTCTAGTTCGCAATTATATCTCCGAAGGGCACCATATTTCTCCTCTATCTCGAATAGGCGGTGGGCTAGTTGACACTCCTCACGCACGCGCGATACCTCCGGCACCATGATATCTACAGAACGAAATAATCCTTATAGGCGACATTTTATTTTTCTAACTAGGATTCCATACGACCTCAGGACCCCGAGAATTAAGTGGCAGTTTTATAACCGTATTCTATAATCGTCAATATCGGATCACTCCATGAAAATGACCCCTTAATCTCACAAAAAAATAACAAATATTTACGTAAATAAAGATATTAGTAAGAGAAAGTAAAATTATCCGTATAACCTCTATTCAAGTCGAAGCCGAGCCAAACTCGCTCTGAGGTGCTCGATATCACCTTCAGTCTCCCCTAGCCGCCTCTCAATGCTTTTATATTTTCCAATGGTAAAATTGGTTATCTTTCCCAGATGTTTCCGAATGCCCTTCTGTTTTCTTCCGAACTTACGTAATTCGACGAGGTTGAATTGACAAAACCGATTTAATTGATCCGAATATTGTACTTGGTGCTTAATTCTCTCTTTGAAATCAATGTCTAAGAATACCCATTGCAACATTCCCTAAATGAAAGAGAATCATAATTATTGCTCTGAAAATTCTAAAACAGATAAGTATACCTATATATATTATTGAAGATATTCATCCTACTTCAGTACCTATACATATACAATGGTCAACGAATAGATCGTAGAATGTGTGTGTGTGTGTGTATGTGTGTGTGTATGTGTGTGTGTGTGTGTGTGTGTGTGTGTGTGTGTGTGTTTCTTTTTTTTTTTTTTTTTAGCAGGAGGAGGTTAGGAAAAATGCATTTACGCATACGAGATGTTATGTAGGACTCGACCATTTCTGGCAATACCTACTAAAACCCCCTGCTGTTGTTCTATAGTAGGGCCTCCCCCCGACTGTAATTCCCACCGCGGAAACCGCCGTTAGGCATTACTTCGCGGAGGGCAGTCGCAGCCTCTACGACCCTCTACCCCGCCTGGTCCTCTGTGAGACGGTTTTCTCTTCTTTCTTCTTCTCGCCGTATGGAGTTCAATCTGTCCACCACCTCGGTGACGAGACCAATCACAGCATGCCATCCTCTCTGTGAAGAGAGTAAGCATCTCCCTATGCCCTCGGGAGTTAGGGGGCCTTCCCATAAGGCCTGAAACCTTTCTCTCTCTTCCCGAAACCTGGGGCATACGAACAAAGCCTGTCCAACGTCCTCATCACTTTCAGGACATGTTGGGCACTCCGCGCTTTAGTACACTCCAATTCTCTTCAGGTAGCTGCGAAAGCAGCCATGCCCAGTTAGTACCTGGGTGAGATGAAAGGTCACGAGTCCGTGTCTCCTTTCCGTCCACTCCACGACACATGGAATAATGCGATGGGTCCACCGACCTTTATCTGCTATATCCCATCGGCGCTGCCACTCTTCCACAGTCTTCCTGGACCATCGGTTTTGACGTGGTCCCTGATCAAGTTCGCCCTCCTCTCTTATCACTCCTCCACGATACACCTCAGCTCTATCACATGCCATTAGGTCCAAGGGTGGCAGTCCGGTGACTACCGAGAGAGCGATGTCTGACACGGTACGGTAGGCGCAGGCCACTCTCAGCACGATTGTCCTGCAGGCCCTTCGGCAAGCTGCACCATAGCTTGGGTTACTACGTATAGCATTAGCCCAGATGGGGGCTCCGTATAGAATCACGGAATAAACCACCGATGAAAGAAGCAACCGTCGTGGCTGCTTCGGCCCTCCTATGTTTGGCATGATGCTTGCGAGTGCTCGAGCCACTTTTGATGCCTTTAATCCTGCGTTCCTAAGGTGGTTTTTGAACGACATCCGCGCATCTATTGTAACTCCTAGGTACTTCATGGTGTCCCCTGTCTTGATCTTCTCGTCGTTGACCGTGAAAGTGGCGTAGACTCTCTTTTTTGTTCTGGCAATGAGCACTCCCTTGGTCTTTTCGGCAGCAAGACTGAGTCCATGGTCGCTCAGCCAATCTCCTACTACCTCGATTGCCGTATCTCCGAGGTATTGCACATCTTCGATGGTTTTCCCAACGATAATGAGAGCAATATCATCTGCGTAAGCTACTATCGACACCCCATGTGGGAGCAGTTGCCTAAGCAATCCGTCGTACATGATGTTCCAGATTGGGGATCCTAGTACAGGGCCCTGTGGCACGCCTCCTGTGATCTTATAAGAATGCATACCGTCGTCGGTATCATAGAGAAGCGTGCGGTCAGTTAGGTAACTCGAGATTACTCTTCGAAGGTACGGTGGCACGCTTAGGTCTTCCAATGCGAGCATGATTTTATCCCACCTGGCCGTGTTAAAGGCGTTCCGTACATCTAAACCAATTATAGCGCACATGCGTTTTGTGCACCGGCTACCACTAACGGCGTTCTCAGCTACTGACACCACCCTATCGATAGCATCGATCGTTGATCGACCCTTTCTAAAGCCGAATTGGTTATCAGACAAGCCGCCGATCTTTTGTATAGCTGCCTCCAGTCTGACGGATATGATACGTTCAAACAATTTTCCGACTATATCCAACATGCAGAGTGGTCGATACGCGGATGGTTCATCCGGGGGTTTATTTCCCTTAGGAAGGAGTACTAACCTCTGTATCTTCCACTGTGTCGGGAATATTCCTTCACTTAGGCATGCATTGAAAGTGTCCTTGAATATGCAAGGAACTTCTAGAGTTGCAGTCTTTATAGCTAAACCAGGAACGCCGTCCAGTCCTGGGGCCTTTCTTATGGCAATCTTTTTGGCCGCTATCTTCACTTCTGATTCGGTGACTGCTGTTGGCTCGGCTGTACCGATTCTTTCCGTTAGACCAGTGCCATGTTGCCGTTCCTGGTGTTGTGGGAATAAATTTTGGACTACTCTATCAAGAACGGTTGGACAGGAGGGAGCATTGGTGCCTCTGGGATTGATTTTATTTATGACCGTTTTGTACGGCCGTCCCCACGGGTCACTGTCCACTTCCTCGCAGAAGTCCTGCCAACACTTTCTTTTGGCTGTCTTGATGGCAATTTTCAGCTCTTTCCTCTTTTGCTCATATCTAGTTGTTAATTGATCATACAGCGGTCCACGGACTGCTCTTTGGTGCAGCCTCCTAGCACGAAGACACTCTTTACGTATTACCGCAATCTCCTTGTTCCACCAGTAGACTGGTAAGCGTCCCCGGTGGTTCGGCCTTGTGGACATCGAGACATCGCATGCCGCTGTGATGGTCTCCGAGAGGCTTTGAGCCCTAACCTCAGCTGTTCCTTCGACAGATGCTTGTGTGTGTGTGTGTGTGTGTGTGTGTGTGTGTGTGTGTGTGTGTGTGTGTGTGTGTGTGTGTGTGTGTGTGTGTGTGTGTGTGTGTGTGTGTGTGTGTGTGTGTGTGTGTGTGTGTGTGTGTGTGTGTGTGTGTGTGTGTGTGTGTGTGTGTGTGTGTGTGTGTGTGTGTGTGTGTGTGTGTGTGTGTGTGTGACAGCGTACTAACGCTTTTTCGTGTGCGTGTGAGCGCGTTTCTCTTCGAATATACGCGAACGTTAAGCAAGCATCGTTGCTTCGTAGTTAGTCTGAACCGAAACGTCCTACTGGTTGGTTGTGTAAAGCAGAGTGAGTTGTGTGTACTCGGGGCTACCTCTATTAGACATCTATGTACTCTAGATTGACTAGACATCACTATAGCAAGAAATACAATTAATTATTCTACTAAGTCGCTGTGTTATTTATTCTGATCATAATCTTAAACAGGTTATGGGCCCAGGTGACGATTGCTATAGTGATTGGTCTTGTAAGTGAAATTGTCGAAAAGAAAATTTGTATACTAGCATTGTTAAGGTGTACAGTTACTGGTGGAAAGATGTCGGTTGAAATTCAACATTTCCACTTGAACAAATTTGATGGAGCCAACTTTCAAGAATGGAAATTCCAGACCTGAGCAATGCTATTGGCCAATGGCATCTACGATATCGTCAGCGGCGAGAGAGAAAAACCCGAGGATATTACAAGCCCAGATGGACAAAAGTGGACGAAATACAACGCAAGAACAATGTGCATTTTAGCTTCAGCCATGGTTCCGGAGTAACTGGAAAATTCTCTGACCTGTGATACGGCCCACGATATGTGGAGCAAAATAGTGCTATTGCATGAGCATAAGTCGGAAACCAATAAATCCATACTGCTCCAAAAATTTTATTCGTGCCGTATGGACCCAAGCGAGTCTGTCGTACAGTATGTATCGCGAATTTTGAATATGGCTCGAACGTTACAGGACTTGGGAGAGAAAATATCTGACATTGGTGTAAGGTCAAAGATCCTGGGGAGCTTACCATCAAAATACAACAACTTCGTTACAGCTTGGGATAGTGTTGATGAGAATAAGCAGACAATCGAATTTCTTCAAGAACGCCTCATAAACGAAGAGAGACGGCTAAGCGATCAAGACGAACAGGTAAGTGCTTTTGTAACATCAAATGTTTATCATAACAATGATGGTAGAGGCGGACCAAGGCCACAGAGTCGTTCTAACAGAGGCCGAAGATACACAGACCAAAGGAACAACAATCTCTTTACGTGTCATTTCTGCAAGAAGCCGGGTCACTACGCTAAGAATTGTACGAAACGAAAACAAAAGTCGAAAGGTAAATATGACATTGACGCGGACAATGATAAAGGAGATTCAAACGCTTTCGTAGTGACTCTTGGTGCCAAGCTCTCGCTCCCAGCCTGTGCTACCATCCAGAGTGAAGTGGATCAACTAAAGGTGCGAGATACAGCAGACTACTGGATTGCCGACAGTGGCGCATCTCGTCACATAACTTACAACCGACACTGGTTTAGCACTTTTCACGAGACCACAGGCGAAACTGTTGTTCTTGGAGACGACGGCATCTGCGATGTGCTTGCAAAGGGCACAATAGTAATAGAGAAGCTTGTGGATAGCAGATGGGAGCCAGGTAGATTGAAAAATGTATTGTATGTTCCGAAGCTCAGAAAAAACTTATTTTCAATTGGAATGTGCACGGACAATGGGTATGATGTGACTTTCCGTTATAATTCAGTGATCATATACCGAAGGAAGCAGCTGATGGCTCAAGGCGTGAAGGAGAGCAATCGGATATACCGCATCTTCATCAAGGTCGTGGTGCAGAAGCAAGTACATTTATCGACGAGCAGTCTCCAACTTTGGCATGAGCGTGCGGGGCATGTAAATAAGAAGTCACTCCAAATGATGGTGAAAAATGGTCTAGTGCAGGGAGTCGACATCAAGAACAGTAATGACGTTTCTTGCGAGGCATGTCAACTTGGCAAAGCTCACGTTCTTCCATTTAACAAGGAGGTTAAGAACAGCAAGTGGCAAGCTGGTGAATATTTTCACAGTGATGTATGTGGGCCCATGTCGGTTGACTCTCTCGGTGGGTCGAGATACTTCCTTACTTTCAAGGATGATTTGACTGGTTATAGGTATATGTTTTTTCTTAAAACATAAGTCTCAAAGAGTTTGAACGTCTAATATATAACAAATTTGATCGTTGCATAAAAATCCTGCGGACGGACAATGGATTGGAGTATTGCAATAGTGCAATGAAGAAGCTCATGTCAGAGAAGGGAATTAAACTGGAAACAACAGCGCCCTACACTCCCCAACAGAATGGTCGATCTGAACGAGACAACAGTACCATCGTCGAGAGTGCACGAACAATGCTGATCCACAGCAAAGCACCATTGTACTTGTGGGCGGAGGCGGTAAGCACAGCAGTCTACACCCTAAATATGATACCTACAAAGAAAAATCTTGAAGCTACTCTAATGGAACTATGGACAGGCACTAAACCAGATCTCCTACATTTGAGGGTTTTTAGAGCCCTTGCTTTTGCACATGTACCCAAAATTCAAAGGAAGAAGTTAGATACAAAAGCGAAGAAAATGTTTTTTGTGGGGTACGAGAAGGATTCCAAAAACTATCGCCTGTATGATCCAAACTCAAGAAAAATAGTAGTGTCTAGAGATGTTCATTTTCATAAACACAAATCGTTTGGTTCATTGGAGGGCCCTCAAGAAGTAACTCTTGGATTTGGCAATGTTGATGACTTGGAAGAGAAAGGTGATGATAATGCCTCTGCCACAGTCAACGATAATGACGCGAGAGTTGGCGAGAAAGAAGCTACGAGCGATGAAAGCATGCAGCGAGCAATCACAGAAGAATCGACAGATCCGGCACAAGAGCTACATGATAATAATGTAGATGAATGTCCAACGGAAGCCAGTAAGACTTGTGAACCTCGTCTACTCAGAGATCGAGGTAGCCTAAAGAAGCCAGTTAGGTACAGCGTAAACAACACTGATCTTTATGAACCAAGTTCTTTCAAGGAGGCCACCACTGGACCCCATGCTATTGAATGGAACGCAGCCATTCATGAGGAACTGCAGGCACATCATGAAAACAACACCTGGACACTGGTGCCAAGACCAAGAGACCATAGTATCATTGACTCAAGATGGGTTTTCAAACTTCAGGAAGCAAAGGCAGGTAAAGAGCGCAAGTACAAAGCAAGGTTGTGCGCAAGGGGCTTCAGCCAACAATATGGAGTGGATTAAAACGAGACTTTTGCCCCTGTAGTTCGCTACGACGCTCTACGTGTCATGCTTGCACTGGCTACCTACGAAGATATGGAAATTCTGCAGTTTGACGTGAAGACGGCTTTCCTCTACGGTGTGCTGGAAGAGGGCGTGTACATCAAGATACCAGAAGGTTTGTGCAGTGACAATATAGACGATCGTTTAGTTTGTAAGCTTAATAAAGCCTTGTATGGGCTTAAGCAGGCGTCCAGATGCTGGAATGTAACGTTCAGAACTGCTTTAGTCAAATATGATTTTAAAAGTTGTAATACGGAAAAATCTATTTATGTTAGTGTATTGAATGGTGCAAAAGTGTTTATATTATTATTTGCAGACGATGGCTTAATCTTAACCTATAATCGAGAAGCGTTAAAAACTACTGTAAATATATTAAAAGTGAATTTCGCTATAACAGTTTGTGATCCGAATGTATTTGTTGGTATGAGAGTGGAGCGAGATTGAGTGAATAAAAGCATGTTCCTTCATCAAACGGATTATTTAGTCAAAGTATTGGAACGTTTCCAAATGTTTGATTGTTTGTCAATTAGCACGCCTTTTGAAAAAGGCAATAATCTACTTTTGATGCAGGAACGTGACTTGGAGAGTGAGAAACTACCGTATAGAGAATTAATAGGTTCACTGATGTTCTTAGCTGTCGTAACGCGCCCCGATATATCGTATGCAGTGAATGTTTTAAGCAGGTTTTTAGATAACTATACGCGTAGACACTGGGAAGCCGCTAAAAGAGTCTTGAGATATCTAAAGCTAACGCTTGGATACGGAATCATGTACAAATTCAGCGGAAGACCATTAGAGCTTATAGGGTATTGTGACTCTGATTTTGCAGGCGACCTAGAAACGCAAAGATCTACGTCGGGTTTTATTTTTAAGATGTGTAGCGGGCCGGTGTCCTGGTGCTCACAGAGACAACGCATTGTAACACTCAGTAGTACTGAGAAGCTGTGTGGTTGAGTCAATTACTAAGCGATGTTGAATTTCCATGTGATAACGCGACAGTATTAAATATAGACAATCAAAGCGCGATCCAACTTATCAAAAATCCCGTTTTTCATAAACGTACGAAACATCTAGAAATCCAACATCATTTTGTCAGAGAAAAGTATGATGAGGGTATGATTGCAGTAAAGTATGTTCCGAGCAATTTACAGCTTGCGGATATTTTTACAAAAGCGCTTCCGCGTGAGAGTCATGAGAGAATGTGCGATGCCATAGGGCTACGTTTTTACACTGAGGGATCGAAGTACTCTGAATAGCGGGAGTATTGAAGATATTCATCCTACTTCAGTACCTATATATATACAATGGTCAACGAATAGATCGTAGTATGTGTGTGTGTGTGACAGCGTAGCTAACGCTTTTTCGTGTGCGTGTGAGCGCATTTCTCTCCGAATATACGCGAACGTTAAGCAAGCATCGTTGCCTCGTAGTTAGTCTGAACCGAAACGTCCAACCGGTTGGTTGTGCAAAGCAGAGTGGGTTGTGTATACTCGGAGCTACCTCTATTCGACATCTATGTACTCTAGATTGACTAGACATCACTATAGCAATAAATACAATTAATTATTCTACTAAATCGCTGTGTTATTTATTCTGATCATAATCTTCAACATATATATATATATATACACATACATACAAGCAGCTATATACCCGTGAGTGCGTATATCGAAGTACGCCAGATATTCAAATAAAACTTATTGTTGACATAGGATACTCCAACATTTAATTAGATTTTTATTTTTATTAATTACTAAATTATTATTTAAGTCACTGGGCGTGATCCCTGCACCCTATCCCCACAAGGGATGCCCATGCAAGGTTTCTGTAAGTAGGTTCAGAGGATAGGGAAGGGATGGTTAGGTCACACCAATGTGCAATGGTGATAAATGTGCAATTCCAATCGATGGTTGTATTGATGTTGTCAGCTACAATTGTCCTCCGTCGAAGAAATAGCAAAATATTTGGATGATTTAAATTTAATTATAGTACAAAATAACAATTTATTATCGGATAATCCTTACACAAATGTTCAAAACTTAATAATATTAAATTCAAATATAAAATAATAGATTAATTAACTCAAGCAGAGCAAAGTATAAACTTTAATAATATAAGTATCCGTATTCATTTATTTTGATAAAAAAAAAACAAATCATCAAACTGGTAGTGTAACTTGAAATTAATTGTGAAAATGTCAGGAAAAAGGATTGGAGAAGAGAAAACGCCCAGGTTATAATTATAACAATAATAAGTTGAATAAATTGCAGTTCATTAATACCCTTACTCGGGTAAATAAGAAAAATAAAATATGTGTCACAATGTAATTACATATCTCGTTCAAAATAACAAAAAAATAATAATCTGGTAAACTACGACGCTATGTAATTAAACTGAATTATAAAATACAAAAAAAATAAAGTATATATATTAAAATATTAAGGAAGAACTGATAGTTGATTTGTAACCGAGAGAACTAGTTCACACAGGCGCACGCACATGAAATGTATATATATATATATATATATATATATATATATATATATATATATATATATATATATATATATTTTTTTTTTTTTAAATGATAATTTACAAGTTTTCGCGTCTGAATTTCAAGTATGTATATGCGGAGGAGAGAAGCAAAAAATACATATGTGAAATAAAAATAAAGAAAACTACTAGGCTTAAAAAAAACGACTATGTGTAAGGCTCACCTATCTTCCCCCGACGGGTATAACACAATTGGAGAGTATCGCGAGGAAACAAGAACCAAAAAAAAGAATAATCTAAATATATGCTATCAACCGCGCCGCGCCCGTTAATTTTTATAAACTACGGCTTTTCCCTCGGATCGAGGAACAACCCTGTCGCCCTTTGGTAGCTCTGACCTTGCGGTCAACTTAACCTTGGACCGGGAGACAGGCTATGCCGTCCCTTTACTTGTACGCCTGACGCCCGAGTCCCTACACTACGAGGTCGCCGAGTTGGGCGAACCAACTCCACTTGGCCTAGTTTGTCCCGAAGGATTAATCCTAGGCCTCTTATCTAAAACTTACAAAAAGGAGAGTTGAAATTCCTATGTGCAAAGCCAGCTACGACGTATTATCAGCTCGTCGCTCCGTGACCTCGCGTGCCCTCTCTGGAAAGTCGCGTGTGAAACGCACGTGCCTGCTTGAATGTCGCTAGATAGAGTGAGATGACTCAGCCAGCCTGCTGGCGGGCGTAGACTGACTCTCCTTGCGCTCATCACCTCGCTCGCAACCCGCGGTCGCGAGAGACACCTGTTTTGGGGAGTTGCGCACGAACCCATTTTCGTAGCTTTCCGAGTAATTAGTGCGCACTCCCTGGTCGCTCCTTCCCCTCTTGCGCTCCTACCATGTGCGTCCGTCGTCCTCTTCTTTACCCGCTCACCTATGAATTCTTCTTGCCCTTTTCGTGTCCTAGATTATTTATTCATTTATTGGACAATAGGCACCGGACAAATACACAGCATGCTCAATTATTAATTATTTAGAAAGCGAAATGTCATATTTCGTAATGCTGTGAAAAAAGGGAACTGAATGAAAATTTTAATTAATGTTGATTGTAATAGATTAGTGTAACAGGTGGGTTCTATCCATATTAGATCATGTCTAATACATATATATAGCATGCTTCTTGAAAAATTCCGTGCAATAATCGGTAATTATTGATAAGATGAATGTAATTGGTATCATGACGTATATTGCAGGATAGCGGTTTAAGAATCATAATTTGATAAAAACATGTACAGACGTTCGCACTGAAAACTGTCATCCACCATACTCGTTAGTTGGTTTCCTGGAATAAATGTCAATATTGTTTATTAAAGGGAGAATTTGATTTCATGTTTAATTGATTAAATATTCGATTATCGACTTAGATATGTCGATAATCGGATGCGCGATAATGCCATTAGTAGAACAATGATTTTCCTTATTTTAAATATATGAATTTGACGAGGAGAATTAAATATGGATAGTACGTATTTTTGTCTCACTCGTACTCACATAAAACGCGATAGCGCCGTTCTTGTACTATTTCATTAGACAACCCGCGGTGGCCTTGATAGCTATTGTTATGGAAGAAGGCACAACGTCGTCGTCGCCGTATATCTAGTCAAGGACGCGAGACGATAGTGTATTCAGACTCTAGGTGTGCGGAAATCAAATTCTCGCGGCGTGCCCTCTGATTATGTAACTTCAGAGGTTTGTTAATGTTATTACACTAAACATATAGGATAACATTTATTTGTTGTCGCTTGAACATGAATAAATGTTACCTTCATATACACATAAGGTAGGGAAATTAATAATCAGAATTCCCCTCAAAAAACAGACTAAATATTCACCTTTGGAAATATATACGTATATGTAAGGGCTTGATATCATATGCCCGTTACAACCAACAGCACCGGCATCGGAAACGCACCGCACAGCACAGCACAGCGCTTATGTACACTCTTCCTAAGGTCGTGTTTAAACAATTTGTATAAGTTCGCCTTTCCTTTTTACGTGTAGTCTTAATGTAAGCCTAAGTCACATTAGGGTATGCCTTTAATAACGTGACACGTAATATAGAACACAAAATAGAACACACCCTCATATGATTGTGATATTATGGATTTACCAAATCTAAAGTATGGAAACGTAGAGAACGCAATAAACAATTTGATGCGATTGAGGGATTAAATATTGTTTCACCTAAAGATAATGAAAGATTTTTTCTTAAATTACTGTTGAACAGCAAAAACGGTGCTACTTCTTTTAAAGATTTACGAACATTTAATAAGGTCTCATATGAAACATATAAAGAAGCAGCACTTGCTATGGGTTTAATAGAAGATGATTCCCAAATTTATATTATTTTTGATGAAGCAAGTAATATCATGCTTCCTTTTCAATTACGTAAATTCTTTGCATGGTTTATCTTAGCTGAAAATATTCAAGGTAATTTAATTTGGAATAAATTCAAAAAATTTTTTACTCAAGATTTTAAAGAAAATAAAGAAAATAATGCTTTGTCACACATTCAAAATATATTTCAAAATATATTAAAAGTTGTAAAGATTATAGTTTACTTGAACCAATAATAAATAATATCGAAGAAAGTCCTGAAAATTTAGCAAACAGTAAAAATCTTTTTGAAATTTTGTTTAATCAATTAACTACTAATCATAGATTAATTTTTAATGAAATTATAACTAACAAAAATAAAATTTATTTTATTGATGGACCTGGAGATTCAGGAAAAACTTTTATATACAATTCTTTAATATATCACTTTTTATCTTTGAATAAAAAAATTTTATCTATGGCTTGGACAGGAATCGCATCTATTTTATTACCTAGAGGAATGACAAGTCATCGTACTTTTAGACTTCCTTTAGATTTAAACAGTATTCAAAGTGCTTTGCTAAAATTAGAATCAAAAAATTACGGGAAATAGATATTATAGTTTGGGATGAAGCATCAATGATTACAAAAAAAGCTTTGGAAATTGTTGATCAAACACTCAAAGATATATGTTACAGTGATGTTCCATTTGGTGGTAAATTGATAGTTTTAGGAGGCGATTTTAGACAAATTCTGCCAGTCCTAAAACATGGTTAACGAGACAGTATAGTACAGGACACAATAAAATTTTCTCATTTATGGCCTCTCTTTAAAGTTTTAAAATTAACTGAAAATATTCGCTCAAAAAATAATTTGCTTCATTTTTATTAAAGTTAGGTGAAGGTAAAATTAATCCATTTATAGTTCCAAATAAATGGAAGACCGAAAATGTATGTGATAAAATTTATGATATCAATCTCGAAAATTCCGTAGATCGTATAATATTAGCTCCACATAATGACGATACTAATCTTATAAATAATAAAGTTTTGAACTTATTACATGGTAAAACACATACATATTATAGTTTAGATTACGCAACGCATAAAGGAGTTGATCAAACAGATGAAAATATTCACTTAAATTACCCAATAGAAATGCTTAATAATATTAGAGAAGGTCTACCACCACATGAATTAAAATTAAAAATAAATGCAATTGTAATGTTAATTAGAAATATAAGTATATCAGAAGGAATGTGTAATGGTTCACGCTTGAAAATTACAGGTTCATTTAATCACAATATTAAAGTTGAAATAATTACGGGGAAAGAATTGGTGAAGAAGTTTTTATACCACGAATAACATTAAATATTGGAGATTCTTCTTCATTTCCGTTTACACTTTTTAGAAAACAATTTCCTGTTGTATTAGCTTTTGCTATAACAATAAATAAATCTCAAGGTCAAAGTTTTAATTCTCTAGGTATTTACATTAGACGACCTTTATTTTCACATGGCCAATTATATGTTGCTTTATCCCGATGTAAAAATCCTAACAATATATTTATTGAAAATCTTAGAAAATTCATCAATAATTAATAACATTGTATGGAAAGAAATTTTTGACATTTAATCTACACTTTTTAATAAACTTTTCAAGAATTATTATTTTTTTTTTATACATATTTTTATCTAAATTTATATAGATCAAAATAAACCCAACTAAATTTATATCAATAATCATTTTATTTATAATATTATTCTTTTACGAAAATATAAGACATGTTGTAATTTCTTATAAGCATAATATCATAAATATTATTATTTTTTTATTAAATGTAATAAAGATGGGAATGAATTTTCATTACATTAATTAAAAATTATTAATACAAATTATTTAAAATTAATTAAAATTGATAAAATTTATTAATAAAAATTGATTCACATCTTCCATGGCGGAGGAAGGATGGGATAAGATGGAGTCAAGGAGGACGGAGGGACGACTCCTATGGTTTTTAGGGTTATTGACGATGAATTCCATGGTTGTGTTTAGGCTTATTATATAAAAAATGATTAACAATAATTTTATATTATTTTGGCATGTCCCATTATCCTATTTAATTATTAATATTTGTTATACAGGGTGTGTCAAAAGTTCCGGGACGGCCAGTTATCTCAGCGGGAATGCATTTTCGGAAAAAATGTTTCATACAAAAGATGTAGGGTTTTTCCCTGGATATCTGATGGTGACCTTGAATTTGACCTTGGGCTTGACCTTCAAGGTCATTTGACGGTCAAGTCGAATTTTTTAAATGGGAAGCCCTCTTTTTTATTGCGGAAACCGAAAGAGGGAAAAATTCTCTTTCCACCGATATAAGATACGTAAGGGGTCAAATGTGATCTAGAGGTCGTTTCAAGGTCAAGTCGGTAAAATGAGGTCAAATTGATCTTTGGCAGTCCATAGCATGGAAACTAAGGGCGTTGGGAAAAAACTTACTATAAGAAAGTTTCCGCAAATCGAATGGAGCATCTGATGGTGACCTTGAATTTGACCTTGGGCTTGACCTTCAAGGTCATTTGAATGTCAAGTCGAATTTTTTGAATGGGAACCCTCTTTTTGTTGCAGAAATGCGGGCCACGGACCCATGGGTTTTCGGGGTCGCTGAACCCGTATCTGGGGTCGGTTTGCCCCGCTGGATCGACCCAAGGTCGTTCCAAGGTCAAACTAGAAGGAATTGCAGAAGGTGCTTAAAACCACGGACCCATGGGTTTTCGGGGTCGCTGAACCCGTATCTGGGGTCGGTTTGCCCCGTTGGATCGACCCAAGGTCGTTCCAAGGTCAAACCAGAAGGAATTGCAGAAGGTGCTTGAAACCACGGACCCATGGATTTTCGGGGGCGCTGAACCCGTATCTGGGGTCGGTTTGCCCCGTTGGGTCGACCCAAGGTCATTCCAAGGTCAGCGGTGATTAGCCAGGTCCCAGGTCTGGGTTTTGATCCAGAAACGTTTGCACAAAAAATGTTTTTTAACGCCCTGATACACGAAATTCGTTGGTGTGTCCAGATGATCGGAGTGTAAGAATGTTGACCTTCAAATGACCTTCGGCTCACTTTTAACCCCGTATGTATCTTACACCCCTGGAAAGGTAAGTTTTCCCGCATTTATGCAACAAAAAGAGGGTTCCCATTCAAAAAATTCGACTTGACCTTTAAATGACCTTGAAAGTCAAGCCCAAGGTCAAATTCATGGTCACCATCAGATGCTCCATTCGGTTTGCGGAAACTTTCGTATGGAAAGTTTTTTTCCAACGCCCTTAGTTTCCATGCTTTGGACTGCCCAAGATCAATTTGACCTCATTTTACCGGCTTGACCTTGAAACGACCTCTAGATCACATTTGACCGCGTATGTGTCTTATATCGTTGGAAAGAGAATTTTTCCCTCTTTCGGTTTGCGCAATAAAAAAGGAGGGTTCCTATTTAAAAAATTCGACGTGACCTTCAAATGACCTTGAAGGTCAATCCCAAGGTCAAATTCAAGGTCACCATCAGATAGCCAGGGAAAAATCCTACATCTTTTGTATGAAACATTTTTTCCGAGAATGCATTCCCGCTGAGATAACTGGCCGTCCCGGAACTTTTGACACACCCTGTATAAAACACCTAAGCACAATCAAATCAAAAATTCAACGCGCCTATAACAGTACCTCAGTGGTGGTGCGAAAAACTGTTAGCTTTAGTAAATAACACGCTAAAAAAATGACTACACATTAAAACACATATAATAATATGAGCATGACCTTACACTATTAGGCGTAATAAATAGCGCCACCATTTTTATAAATTTTTTGCACACATAAGTAAAACAGTAAATGTATATGTACTGTACACATATGTATACGAGGTCATGGTGAAAAACCGGCACTTAAAATGCTCAGAGAATCGATCTACAATATAGGCACGCAAATTTAGAAAATTTTTTTCTAAATAGAAAAAAACATCGTAGTATTTCTAGATTTAAACAACAAAATTGAGTTTCCAGTTGTATTAAATTTTACTATATTTTTTTTAACAATTCAGGCTAAAAAATCCGAGCAGGGGGCGGAGCCCACCTAGTATATATATATATATATATATATATATATATATATATATATATATATATATATATATATATATATATATATATATATATATATATTAAAATGTTTTATTTTATATAAGTATAAAAATATGTATTTCGGTACAAATAATATTTTCGTGTAGTACACATAGCATTTTGTGTGTGTGTGTGTGTGTGTGTGTGTGTGTGTGTGTGTGTGTGTGTGTGTGTGTGTGTGTGTGTGTGTGTGTGTGTGTGTGTGTGTGTGTGTGTGTGTGTGTGTGTGTGTGTGTGTGTGTGTGTGTGTGTGTGTGTGTGTGTGTGTGTGTGTGTGTGTGTAATTTGGTACGGCACAAATGTACATTCTGTCTTCTACTTGAATGAAGTTGCACATTCTTGCAATATCATTTGTAGGTATAATAGTATATTGTATATAAGAGACGAGCGAACTAGAATAACTCATGAGATAACCAAAGTTAATCACCGTACAAATGAAAGATAAAGTATTAAATGTGTGAAATATGATTAAGTTTATAAAATTAAAATTTTCTGTTCTTTTATAAAAAATAAATATCAATAAGTAAAAAAAATTATTGAAATTTATTTTTAAATTGTTATTGCCATTATAAATAATACTAGTCCTCTAAGCTTAGCGAGCTACGTGCACAGAGGGCACTGTGGACACTGCCATCTTGATTTCTCAGCCCATGAAAGTGCACTTTATTGGAAGCAATAAACACTTTTTAATTCTTAAAAAAAGTAAATGAAAGCTCATTTTCTCTAGTTTTATTTTCCATTTTTGAAAGTATATTTATGGCCCCCTGTAGTTAAATGGTTACCGTTTCATGAAGAAGTTCTTTCAAGCCTTTTTTCAAAATAAAGCTAAAAAGGCGCAGAACATCAGTTTTTTTGAGCGTTAGGGTCTAATATTGCAGCTTTCTTTATATTTCTACATCCAAAAACATATCACAAAGTTTGAGCCGAATCCGTGATCCAGAGTTCGCGGCCACTCCCAGTAACCGCTCTACTCGAGCTTGTAACTATGTGGTTTCTTTCCTGCGTGAGAGAAAAAGTAACATTACATATATCGCACGATCCACCGTAAACAGCATTGACAGCATAGATCAAAGGTAGTTTTGCAGCGAGTCAATCTGTCCAGAACTAAATAGAAACTACTGGCCTACTGAATGAAAATATTGGTTTTTATGTTTATATCAGACGGGTTTTGTCCCCGCGAGGTCAAAGTTAGCGTGTATTATTATTAGAGAATATGTTAATTATATAGAAAGTTAAAATGACTTTTATGTTGATAATTATTAGTATTCGTTCATTGCATGAATCGCAATGAAATTATTTGGTTTTCATAGTATATCTAAAGTAAAACACAAGAGTACCAGTCTTATATATATTGTAAACTCTACTGTTGCCATCTAGGACGGCACAGATCAGAGCTGATTATGAAGCGAGTGAATTTGTCCAGAATAAAATAAAACGAGTGTGCTAGTGAATGTGTTTTGAATCAAATAGAGAATATGGGCTTTAATTTCAATATTAGACAGATTTTGGCTACGCTTGCCCATAATTAGCCAATTTTATTATTTGCAGCATATTTTGATTCGACAAAGTGTGAAAATGTCTTATATTATCTAGCTGATAATCAACTCTATATTACGCGAAATCGTTTCATATACAAAATTATCACTCGTGTATCTTATTTTGCTAGAACATAACTCGTGTATCACTGTAAAAAGCATACTTGGAACAAACAATTTAATTTCAATTTGTCGTTTACTATGTTAAAGCCGTAGCAACGAATATTTGACATTTTTACTCGTGTTCTATAAAATTTTATAAAATTATAAGCTTTAGATTATTAATCTTGATTTGTATTATGATTCACGATCTGAAAAATATTCTTCTTAGATTATCATTTTATTCAAATAATTGGTGTAATGAAAATCATAAAATTAGAATATTTCGAAATCAAGACTCACGCTTGTAAGACGAGTTGAATACCTATATAAAGAATATTCATCAATACCAGAAACGATAAAGGATCTAGTTCATTGGCCTAACTATATGCCAGACAGTTTCACTCGCTAAAAAAACATCTACTATCCTTGCCGTAATAGGTGTATGTATCGTGTCGTATCTATTCATATACAAAGATACCGCTTGTGTATCACATTTACCAAGATTATCACTCAAGATACGCTTTATAAAGCTTATTTAAAACTTATATTTTAACGCAATGATCTGTCTTTATACCAAACAGTTTCACTCATTAAATAGCATCAACTATGCTTTCCATTAAAGGTGTATCAATCGTTTCACATACAAAATTAAAATAATCATCGCCCCTATAATAATCAATACAACGCCTATCATCCTCAAAGTCGTTCGTCTGACGGTCGAAATCAAGAGTCATCGCAGCCCGCATTTATAGATATTTGGACCAATCGGATAACCAACCTCCGGGTCCGAATGCATACTCCGAGGAGCTGCGTGACAGCCCTGCACCAGCAGGTTGTGAGCCACCATTTATTGGATACACCGTTCTGAATCACGGGGAGCCGTACGGTAGATACCAAGGAGAAATGTACCCACAGGTAGATAGAACATACCCTCATAATAATAATTACCAATGAACAACCAGTTATCAGGGACCATGAAATTACAACACGAACCCCCGCTTCCCACCAAACCAATACCAGCGAGGATATCAGAATTCAAGATTTCTACCGATGGACCGTAGAGAGTTCGACCGGAGGGCCCCAAGATTATACTATCCCGCTGGACCACCGCTAGAACCGCAACCCCGATACCTTATGCCACCAACCAGCAACCCATCTAATCAACCTAATCAGACCGGTCATTTAAACTCGAAGGAGGCTCGCCCCGAACCCAAGGAGGCGAGCCAGCCGAGGGCATCAATGAACAGTGCTAATCCGAAACCCACGCACAGCAGAGTTTATTTACTGCAACGAAATCAGCACATAGCATTGCTTCCTGTGGGCCGGCTGAGGGAACCGAGGGACGAGAAGATGACCCCACTGTAGCGCGGCTGCGAGTCCCGAAGGGGCATGATCCGTGGCTCTAATTTCTGATTGATAACGGAGCTGCGGTTAACATCATTAAAATCGGATCATTACACTTAGATGTTCTGGTGGACACCGATCAGGCAGTCCATGTAACCGGAATAAGCGATCACTCTATCGACACCTATGGTACAATGACGCTATATCTGAGGGACCGCCCGGTCACGTTCGTTGTAGTGAAAGATGATTTCCCCATTGGGCAAGATGGAATACTCGGACGAGATTAATGCAGTCATATCCTATCACTATAATGCTCTGATGATTAGCGGGGACGTTATGCACCCTCTTCCATTTATTGATCCTCACTCAGGGCAGAGCATTGGTGATGTTTCGGTTACTGAAGACACTTGATATCTAGGAGAACTTGACTCTGCCAATCTTGAGGATGATCCACCAGTACCAATCGGTAGGGTGATGTATACAATGCCACGTAGAACCCGACAGGTAGTGAGAATAAATCTAATAAACAAATCCCAAGAGGAAGGATACCTGCCGCGGATCGACCTAGGAAATGACGATGTATACCTCGGCAAGGGCATAGTTAAGGTCCAAGAGGACGGAGGATGTTATGTCATGGCCATTAACACCCGAGACAAAGATGTGTCATTTGAAGTAGATGCAAAAGAACTCATAACCTTCGAATACGCATCTCTAGACTTCGAACCCGGAGCAGAAGAAGACATTCCGGTGGCCGCAGATAATCCGATCACCGACAAGGGAACCCACGTCTCTCGGTTAAAAGAGCTTATTGACGTCAAACATCTCAATGAGGAGGAGAAAACACATATAAACAAGCTATTGGAAGATTTCCCCGATGTATTCCTGTTACCCGGGGACCCCTTACCCTGTACCAATGCAGTTGAACAACATATTCCTCTAGAAAACAATATGCCAGTCAATGCGAAGCAATATCGCCACCCCGCGATGCACAAAGAATTCATCGAAAAGGACATCCAAGGAAAACTTAGAAACGGGATTATTGCACCCTCAAATAGTTCCAGTAACTCAGCTATTTGGATCGTTCCCAAGAAACGAGATTCTCAGGGCAACCCGCGCTGGAGAATGGTAGTTGATTTTCGGAATCTTAATCAAAGAACAATCGGAGCTGCCTACGCTCTCCCAAATATTACTGATATTTTGGACCAACTGGAGATGCCATGTACTTATCGGTT
The DNA here is from genome assembly GCA_036365515.1 of Torymus aiolomorphi. Classification (NCBI taxonomy): domain Eukaryota; kingdom Metazoa; phylum Arthropoda; class Insecta; order Hymenoptera; family Torymidae; genus Torymus; species Torymus aiolomorphi. The sequence goes on from CM070874.1 coordinate 213,689,808, forward strand.
TTCGATCTTGTCTCAGGATTTCATCAGATCAAAATGGCTCTGGAAGATCAATGGAATACCGCATTGTCGACCCCAGGAGGACATTATGAATACAAGCGAATGCCCATGGGACTTAAGAATGCCCCGGCTACCTTTCAACGACTCATGGATCAGATAAAGAGAGGACTATATTGCAAAGAAACCCTGGTTTACATGGATGATGTGATCATTTATGCCAATACTTTGGCCGAGCATGATAAAAGGGTAAGACAATTTTTCTCTCGCCTCGCTCAGAATAACCTAGTTCTACAACCCGATAAGATCCATTTTCTCCGAAAGGAAGTAGCGTTCCTGGGATATATAGTAAGTGAACGCGGAAATGTAAGGGAATTTCTCGGGCTTACGGATTTCTATAGGCGTTTCATCAAGAACTATTCAAAGATAGCTAAACCCCTGTACGAGCTTACCCAAAAGAGCGTAGAGTTCAACTGGGGGGGAAATCAAGAAGAAGCGTTTAATATCCTTAAGGAACGGTTATGCAGCCGGCCCATTCTAATCCTGCCTGATTTCTCGAAACCTTTTATTCTCACAACGGATGCATCCAATGAAGCTATTGGGGCAGTTTTAAGCCAAATTCAAGAGGATGAGGACCACCCAGTCTCATATTTATCTAGAACCCTCAATAAGGCCGAAAAAAATTACAGCACGACGGAGAAAGAATGCCCAGCAGTATTATATGCTCTTAACCACTTCCGGCCCTACCGACTGGATCGAAAGTTCACTCTAGTTGCGGATCATGAACCTCTAAACTGAATGCATAGTAGAAAAGACCCCGATCAAAGGCTTATGTGGTGGATGTTTAAGTTCACTGGCTATAAATGTACCTTTAAGTATAAGCTAGGTAAACTTAACTGCAATGCTGATGCCCTTTCCAGAAATCCGGTGGAAGAGCCCACATAGGAAGCTATCAATCGTGCTTTTCCGGAGAGAAAAATCTTTGCTCTCAAAGAAAAGAAGCTCGCGTCAACGGCTCCAGGACACCCCAAAGTACTTAGTCCAAGTGGAAACACCAATAGAGCCCCGACTCCGACCAATACCAGTGGACAACGACTAAGACCCCGGCTATATTCTGCACCAGAGTCCCCTACTAGTAATAATCCCAGGAAACCCGGAAGACCTATTGGGTCCAAAACCCGCAAAGTGGCTACCGCCCTAAACCATAGTGTAATAGCATAACGTACAAGGGGAAAATTCAAGGATGTCCCGAGTCAAGTGACCATTCCTAGAAAGAATTTGAGCTTAAAACAGAAATCTAATGAATCTAAAGGAACCATCCCAATCCAATCTGATGCCGTACCCGAGGATCATGATTCCAGCCAAGGACGAATCAATACGTATATGCGTCTGGCCACTACCCCCGCGCCAATAAACGTTTCTTTAGGACCCCAATTCCAGCAATCCTCCGACGACATTTTGTCATCAACAAAAATTGAACCAGGAGATTCCAAACTGATGACTGACCTCCTATATACTACCCCCGTCACAGTGGGTTGAAGCTCGACGATGCTAACCTCTCATCCAAAGTAGGCCCCCGATGAATTACTCGCATCCAACCACACCGAAGTTGAAGTAACAGCCGTTCCGGTAAGTGAAACGGATCAGGAGGAGGAGGATCGTCACACCACTCTTACCTAACAGGAGCTACAAAAGTCTTTCTACCGCTTCGAGGAGAACATCCGCCTGCATCAAGAGAAACCACTCACAGCACACGAAGAGAAAGAAGTTATTAATTGCCCGACACACTTCTCTGACGGTGATGAGGTAGACGGACAACTGCAATTCGTCTTCGATGATATGGATCCTTTAGACCCTCTAACCAAAGATGATTCTGTCATGGCTGAGAGAATCTGCAATTTAGTCAGACGAACCATCAACGAGTGTAGGCAACAGGACTCAGACCAGTCGGATGAGGAACCCATAGGTCTGGGGAATGTGAATAAACCCTCCAACTCTCGATTGCTTTCAGTAGAACCCACCACTCCTATGGCTAAGAGCACTCCAATGGGTCAGGCACTCCAACGTCGATCTGTCCATTTTCCGAATTTGGAGGTAATCCGTGAAGAAAATAACAAGAGAAGGGAGGACTCGCCGATTAACCTACAGTTCGACCAGCCTTCTGAGGAAGCGCTAGGATTATTTCTATCTATGTACCAGCAATTCTACCCTTTAGACCAATACAAGATACACCCCCCTAAGCTGATCCGCCAATGGAAGTATCTTCCTCGGATTCACGCCCCACTCAGGACAAGCAACCCAACCGACCCCTCACGTTGAAGAACAATGTTGCCTCTTCTCGACAATGTCTTACATACAAAAGAGATAATATTGTGCACGTTATCGCCAAGGACAGTACCATAAGTGATACCGTAGGGCTTTTACTAACAGAAATTGGAGCTATTGACCCCAAAAGCTGGAAGACCCAGAAACCTCAAATAGACCGAATAATCACCACGCCCTTCAAGAATCACAATGTATTCTCATTGGTAGTGAAAGAGAGATACTCTAGCCCAACCGACTGGGTTGTCATCAAACGTACGGTCCAACGTCTCCGAAGTACTCTTGAGGAAAAAACTCTCTAGTTTTCGTATTGCTCGCCGTGGTGATCTCATAGATGAATTCAACCACGGCTGCTTAATTGAGGAATTAAGCCACCTTTTCCACCTTTCCACCTTTAGTGGAACGCCTATCGACGTCACCGTATATTATAGCCAAGTTGAACTACCGAGGCTAGAAGAACGGAAGTCGATCACCGAAACGATATCCTTGATTATGTTAGGCGCTGCCCGTAATGTCAGAAAAAGAAGATCGAAAGGTTAGGACACGAGAGCCCATGATCATCACCGATATTCCTATCGAAGCCTTCGATAAGGTTTCTATAGACACCGTAGGAAAATTACGCACTACCCCCAGAGGAAATTGCCACCTGTTGACTATACAGTGTAATTTGACGAAATACCTCATTGTCATTCCTATACCCAACCTGAAGGCTTCTACCATCGCAAACGTCCTAGCCAGACACCTCATATGCCAATTTGGAGCACCGAGGGCTCTCCTATCTGACAGAGGAACCAGTTTTCTCTCCAAAATTGTTGAAGGTCTCTTACGACTATTCCGGATCCACCATCTCACGACTTCAGCTTACCACCCCTAAACTAATGGATCTTTGGAACGCATCACGTCCCTCTAATGGAATTCGTTAGGACTTATTCCGAGAAGTATGACGACTGGGATAACTTGGCTTCGCCACATTCACCTATAGCACCAGCGTCCACACCAGCACGAACTTCACCCCATTTGAACTAGTCTACGGCCGATTGGCGAGGTTCCCTAATCGAATGCCAGCCGCGAAGCAATTGAGGACGTATAATTTGTATTTGCAGGACCTAATTACTAGGCTGGATGAAATGAAGATCCAAGCCGCCGATAACCAAATCAAGGCGAAAGGAAAATCAAAAGAATGGTATGATCGACAAGTGAAACCCCTGAAAGGCACCATCGGCAATTATATTTGATTAAAACTGGAACCGCGCACTTCAAAATTTGATAGCTACTATAAGAAACCTCAAAAAATCAAAGCAATACTAGGTAGAAACAACGTCCTGCTAGAATTACTAAATGGGAAAACAATCAGGAAACACACAGAAAAATTGAAAATCGTTCCTCCTTCCGATAGCGATACTAACTAACCAAACTTATATTCACATGTCGGGGCGACAAGTAAAATAAGAAGGGGGTGATTATCATATTAAATCTTCATGACAAAACCCTATATCTGATCGAAAATATCCGAGCGCGCAGAATGGCCCCTCTTGGTGTCATCGGAAGTGTAAGCAAAAGTTTGTTCGGCCTCATCACAACTGATGACGCGGATGCTATTAACAAAAATATCGATCAGCTGTTTAGGGATCAAAAGAAACTCCTGAAACTCTTAGTTGAAAATACTCACCTTCTCTCGGCCAATCTCGAGGAGCTTTATAACATCACGACCTTGCATCGAGAAACTATGAAGAAGATGGGTGAAACCTTGAATACTAAACTCAATGCCGTCCTAGCCGAAGCTAACGAAAATCAACTTTCAAAGAAACAAAGAAAAAGAACAAAGAAAAAAACAACTTTCTACATTTGCCCGGCAAATGGAAACAGAGTTAGACCATCTGATACATTGCAATAGGGAGATCCTAACGATCCTCAATGCGCTGATCGAGAGGAAGTTACACCCTAGACTTTGGCGACATGATATACTCCATCAAATCGCTATGGATACCCAACAGACGCAGGAAAGCCGTATATTACCGATGCCATTGCACCACCTGCGACTTGAGGAGATCGCAAAAATCGCAACGCTAGATGCCACCTTCCATGAAGGGAGAATTTTCATAAGTTTAGCTATACCCTTTACGGAAAGATCGACTTACGAACTGTATAAACTTCACCCCGTAAGGATCCCTCAGGCGTTGAAAAATCAAAATTTCGGAGCTGCTCACATCTCTCCGTCCTACCCTTATTTAGCTGTAAAAAGGGACTTGTAGGTCTATTTGAAACTCACCGAACAACATTTACAAGAATGTACTCCGACTCATTATGGGCGTATTTGCCAGCCTAAGGGCCCTTTATTTACTATCTCCGATCAAAAAGAATGCGATGTAGAACTTTTACTCAACCCCCATACTGACGTCCTCAAGTCATGCGATATAATGATATCCTCATCCTCTACGTTCCAATGGCGCTACTTAGAATTAACTGATAGTTGGCTGTACTCCATAGTCAAGAAAGAGACGGTTTGAACCACATGCCCAGGGGAGATTTACTACACCCCGACTATTAAAGGTACAGGCATGTTGAGGTTAGCCAAGGGTTGTTCCGCTAGGACCCGTTCAATGGAGTTACCTGATAACCAAGATCAGACTGCCAAAGCTCAATACGTCTATGATCTAGATGTAGGCTTAAATGTTACCGCCATACATCCCGAGCTACGGCAAGACATGAACGAGTCCCTCCCTTTGGAAATAGGACAATCGACACCGGACACGGTCTTTGTACCAAGGAGGGAACGTCTCACGAACATTGTCTCTCGCATGAAGGAGATAGGTGAACATAGAAGAGACACCTCGTTCATTCAACATCTAATATACGGAAGGATAACTTTTCAGGGCGTAACCATTGCTCTTGGTGCAATCTCGTTCTTTCTCTATAGAAGGACAACCAGGAAACGACCCCAACTCCCATCGCAATACTCTGAGAAAAGAGACACCGCGACCATGGATACTCCGTTAACCTATGTAGATATCCAGCCTGTTCCCGCCCTTTCAGTTTCTACATCCATCCTAATGCAATCCGCTCTCCTACCTCAATTAGCTGAACTCGATTAAATTCATATGTATCTTCCTTTTCAGACAAAATAAATAAAAAAAAATAAAAAAAATTGATCTTTCGACGAGCCATCCTCATTCCATCACCGCGACTTATCAAACGGACCTGGGACTCGATTGACTTATAACCTGTTGTAACAGGGCGAATAGCTTTCGGAGCGAGAGAGTTTTCGGCAACGCCGAAAGCTTACCTTTGATGCTCTCTCTCTCGCTCACTATGCTCCACAACGACGAAGTCTTCCTCAGCGCTGCTCGTCGAGGACGACGATCACCCACGTTGTGGCTCGAGCGGCGCCCTGGCAGAATTGCCGGTTCCGCGCACGCTCGGTGCAATGCCGTTCGCTTCAACCTGTCACAACCGGGTAACTCAGGAGTTACCCGGGAATTTAATAATCGTGTGTAACTCTGCGCGCATTAATACAAGGGGGGAAACGCGCAAGTACCCGGAGCTCAGATGATCGCCGAGGAAGTCGGCGATCCCGCGGAGGCGGCGGTATCCGAGGTAACAATAGGGATAACGAGCGGAGGGGGGAAGGGAGTGAAATAATAACTCGCGAACTCCGAAATAAAAAACACCAAAGAGGCACGTTTACTGGCCTGTAAGAATAAAAGCTAACATAGGCGAAAGTGACTACTATATGCGCCGCAATGTTTATTTCTCGCGAGATCAAAATGCACACGACCAGTTAAGGAAACTACACCAGTGTATATAATTTAAATAATCAAAGATCTCAGGAAGTCGACTGATTAAAATAATTTTTATCTATGAGCATCAACGGGGCAAATCAATTTTTTTAGATAAGTATATTAAATGGCTAAATGTTAAAGGCTAAAATTATTTTATAACATAAAAGAATTGATACTTTGTGATAATTTTTTATTATTTTTTACAGATATACACAAGAAGATTTTTTTGGAATCATTAAAATCTCAGAAGTGGATTGGAAAAAGAACATATATATATATACATACAGATACATATATACGGATTATTTCATTTTGGACTTTGGAGTTGATTGGAAAAATATAACCTATACAAGCAGCTGTGAATATCAATAGCAATATATTATAATCAGATAAGTAGCAAACTTTTATTATAAAGTTATAAATCAATAAAGTTATAAATCAATAACAATATTTTTCAAGATGTATTTATTTATATCCTCAACATGAAAATTTTTCATATGAGATATAATTTTAGAAGAATATTAAAAATTTGTCTTCATATTTGACAGGACGAATAGAGTACGTGGATGTCAATGAAGAAAATGAGAGTTTCATTGCTTTCAATGAATCACACATAAAACAAACAACTAAGATGTTTATTTAGACAGTATTGGACTCAAAGGGCGAAAGAAGTATTATGTTTTGAAGTAAGTTTTCAAAATAAGAAAAGAAAATTGTGATTTTCATAGATCGTCTATCTAGTTGAAAAAATTATATGGATAATAAAAATGTTGCGATTATTAAAAAATGACATCTAATCAGTGTTTTGTGTAATAAATAAAATAAAATACCGGTATGATATAATGCATGAAGTGCACATATAATTCAAATGTTATAAATAACAAATAACATAGTGATTAAAAAATGACATCTAATCAGTGTTTTGTGTAATATAAAAAAATAAAATACCGGTAAAATGTGTTGCATGATAATTTTAAAACTTCTACTTAAAATCAGTTTGAAATGTTTTGAAAATAGCACAAGTGTGTATTAATAAGTAATTACGTGTTATGAGGTTCATCAACTTCATAATACACTTTTGCATAGAAGAAAATATTGCTGAGTGATACGCGAGGTTATAAATATACAATATAATTTTCAGTGTTTTGTGTAATAATAAATAAAATATAGTACTGGTATGACGTGTTACATGAAGTGTTTATAATCAATTTTAAAACTTCTATTAAAAATCAGTTTCAAATGTTTTGAGAATAGAACAAGTGTGTATTGAATAATTATGTGTTATGAGGTTCATAATCTTCATAATAAGCTTTTACATAGAAGAAAATATTGCTGAGTGACATGCGAGGTTATAAATATACAATATAATTTTCAGTGTTTTGTGTAACAAATAAAATAAAGTACTGGTATGATGTGTTACATGAAGTGATTATAATCAAATTTAAAAACTTCTATTAAAAATCAGTTTCAAATTTTTTGAAAATAGAACAAGCGTGTATTAATAAATAATTACGCGTTATGAGGTTCATACACTTCATAATAAGTTTTGGCATAGAAGAAAATATTGTTGAGTGACACGTGAGGATATAAATATACAATATAATTTATGACGCCAATTTGAAATATTGGTCTGAGCCTTGGTTTAAGAAGCATCTGTCATCTTTAAAAAACTTGGTCGATATCAGTGCTGTGCTGTTGTACATATTTATTCCCATGAACATGGGAATACTGAAAAAAGTAAAAATGATGTGTTATTGTGAAAATTTCAACGAATAAAAGTGCTCAATTAATCTAACATATGATTTTCTCACCATGGGAGACGTCAAAATGTCTCAGAGTTCTTAGTAAATATTTTTCTAAACAAGATTCAGATAATAATTTCAAAAAGTTTTATCTATACAAGTGTTAGAATATAAGGTACATTTATGTCGACGTATGAGATAGAATGAATACGTAGCGCCATCTCGCGTATAGCGAGGCGCAAGCTAGCGAGAGCGAGCGGCCGAAGCGGGAGCTCACTCGTCCGCCGTCCTCTGCCAGGAGCAGTTGTAAAGAGAGAGAGCTGTACTCAAGTTAATAAAGTTCACCGTTGTTACTGTTCACAAGAGAGTGGCTTATTTGAAGAAGCCCTGTGTCCCATCCACTACTCATTTCCTGACATGGTAGCAGTGTTCGTGGTTGTTTGATTCTGACTCAATACAAACCTCGGTGAGTATTGTGGCAGCTTGCCGCAAGAACAAAGGAAGACGCATGAGCGTAAAAGAAGAATCTAAGGTAAAGTGTGAACACATAAGTGAAACTAAAAGTGAAGAAGAGTTTTTCGAAATTGAGACTAAAGAGACTGAAAAGAAAGAAAACATGCAGGAAGTAAAAATACCGATTTTTGATGGACAAGAATACAAAAATTGGAAGAAACGCATATTAATGTTTCTAAAAATGAAAAAGTGTGAGATTGTAGTTACACGTGCAAAAGTGGAAGCAGACAAAGTTGATTGGGACGAAAAAGATGTGCAAGCTATTAATTATATTTATAGTGCGATTTCAAATAATCAAATGGAATTGATAAGTGACAAAGAAACGGCGTTTGATATTATGAGAAAATTTGATAGCACATATTTGAAAGAATCAACAGCTCTCCAGATAATGTGTAGAAATAAATTGGAAAATTTGAAGTTAAAAGATTTTAAAAACTCAACAGATTTCTTTAATGAATTTGAAAAATCAGTGAACGAATTGAAAGAAGCTGGTGCAAATGTGACAGAGAAAGAAAAGATGAATTACATGTTGAGGACATTGCCGGATTCGATGAGTCATATAGGAGATTTAATAGATGTAATAAAAGAAGAAGAACAAAACGTAGATTATGTGAAAAACAAAATTAAGATGGCTGAACAAAAACAAAAAAGTACAAGTGAAAATTCAAGATCAAACGCGTTTATGCTTGAAAAGGATAAATACCAAGAAAACAAAAAGACATGTTATGTATGTGGTGGTGTCGGACACATACAGTATGAGTGCCCAACCAAAAACAATTCGTGGAATCGAGGGACGCCCCAGCGACGAAGCGGACAGAGTCGCGCGCCACCGAGAGGAGGGGGCAACGGCAGAGCCTACTCGCAACAGCGAGGAGGCGCGAGCGGGCACGGAGCCTACCAACAGCGAGGATCGAGTTACAACCGGCGCGGCAGTGGCAGCTACGGACAACGCGGCCGAGGCGCAAGAGCCAGCGATGACAACAGCCAAGCTGAACGAGGCGCGGAGAAAAGCGAAGCTTTTAACGCGTCAATACAGGTTAGGTCTGCGAATACTGAGAACGGTAATGTAAATGAAAGGGAAATAGAATGGATTTCAGACAGTGGTTGTACAAACCATGTCATAAATGATGACTATTATTTTAGTAGAGCGATTGTTTTAAAAGAACCGATTAATGTCAAAGTAGGAGATGGAAGAATTTTAAAAGCAACTAAAATCGGATATGTGAATAGTAAATTTAAAACTTTTAATGATAATGTGACATATATTGAATTGAAGAATGTTTTCTATGTTAAAGATATGGATAAGAATTTAATTAGTTTTGCTAAAGTAACTGATAAGTATAAAGTAGTATCTATCGGAGATAGTTCTAAAATTTACAATGATGATAATAAAGTAATTGCAATAGCTTGGAAAAACAATAGAGTCTATAAAATGACAAGTTATTTAGTAAAGAATATAGAGTCAAATATAGTAAGAAAAGATAATAGTAAAATGACATTAAAGGAAAAATGGCATAGAACTTTGGGACACGTTAATTTTAACTATTTGAATACGATGTGTAAAAATCATGTTGTACAGGGTTTGCCAAGTGAAATAGAATCAGATTATTTTAAATGTGCTACGTGTATTGAGAATAAAATGCACAACATTCCATTTGAAAACAAAAGAAAAAGAGCACAAGACATATTAGAAATAGTGCATACAGACTTAAATGGGCCACATTCTGAAGGTTATAAAGGGGAAAAATATTTTCTAACGTTTATTGATGATTTTAGCAAATTAGCCAAAGTTTATCCGATTAAGTCAAAAAGTGAAGTATATGACAAATTTATTGAATATATTAATTTAGTTGAGAATAAAACTGGAAAGAATATTAAAAAATTAAGATGTGACAATGGTACTGAATATTTAAATAAAGATATGTATAGATTATTTAGAGAAAAGGGAATTGAATTAGAAACATGTCCACCGTATGTACATGAGCTGAACGGTACCGCTGAAAGGTACAATAGGACGATTATGGATAGTGCTAGGTGTTTATTAGCTGAGTCTAAGGTGGAAAGAAGATTTTGGCCAGAAGTAGTCTGCGCCGCAGCATATTTAAAGAACAGGACAATAGCAAACACGTTAGAAAGGAATAAATCTCCTTATGAGATATTTTTTGTTGAAAAGCCAGATACTAAATATTTGAAATTATACGGAAGTAAAGTATTTGTGAGAGTACCTGAAAGCAAAAGAAATTCGAAATGGGATAGAAAAGCAGATTTAGGAATTTTGATAGGTTATGATGTAACAGGGTACAGAGTGTTGATAGGAAATAGAGTTATTGTAGCTAGACACGTTGATGTTATAGAAGAAGATATAAAATGCATTGGGTTTAATGATATTGATGAAAGAAATGAAAACGATAATGACTTAATCCCTTCACCTACTTCGACCCTCGGGGAGAGTAGGGGAAGTAAAACTGATTTAGAAAATTTAAATGAAAATATAAATAACAATGAAAATGCTGATAATGAAGTAGAAGAAGTACCTGAAATAAGAAGGTCACAAAGAACGATTACAAGACCTAGTAGATTTGATGATAATTATGTATATAGTGGATGTATTTATGTAAATTATTGTAGTGCAGATAGTCCTGTAAGCTTTAAAGAGGCTATTGAAAGTGATGAGTCTAATTTTTGGGTAGATGCTATGAACAAAGAAATGAATAGTTTAAAGAAAAATAAAACTTGGGAATTAGTCGAAAAACCAAAGAATGAAAAAGTGATAGACTTAAAATGGATTTATACTAAGAAAAGCGAAAACGTATATAAAGCTAGAATTGTTGTAAGAGGTTATCAACAGAAAGATGTGCTGGATGATATTTATTCTCCAGTAGCGAAAACGCAAACGTTGAAAGTATTATTATCATATTGTTGTCAAAATAGACTTTTAATTGAACAGATGGATGTAGAGACAGCGTTTTTAAATGGTAAAGTTAAGTCGAGAGTATTTGTTAAACAACCTGAAGGTTATGAGGATGGAACTGAAAGAGTGTGTATGTTGAATAAAGCATTGTATGGTCTGCGTGAGAGTCCGAGAGCGTGGTACGAGTGTTTGGATGATTATTTAAAATCATTAGGATTCGCGAGAAGCAAAAATGATTATTGTTTGTATACTTTGAAACAAAAGGATGAGATTATATATTTGATTATATTTGTAGACGATCTTTTGATTTGCTGTAAAAATAGACACAATTTAGATTTGATAAAAGGTTTACTCAAAGAAAGATTTCAGATGAAAGATTTAGGAAAAGTGAGTATGTATTTAGGAATTAATATTGAATATGATGAAAAGAAAAATGAGATGTCTTTAGATCAAGAAAAGTATATTGAATCACTAGCTAGAAAATATCAGATTGAAGAAGCTAAATTATATGAGACTCCTATGGAACAAAATTTGAAACTAGAACCTGCTCAAGAAATAAATGAGAATTTAAAATATAGAAATTTAATAGGAGCACTTTTGTATATTAGTTCAGGAACTAGATTAGATGTGAGTTACAGTGTTAATTATTTAAGTAGATTCCAAAACTGTTACGATGAAACTCACTATAAATATACATTAAGAATTTTAAAATATTTGTATTTGACTAAAGATTTAAAATTAAGTTACAAGAAAAATGATAAAGCAGATGTTCTTGAATGTTATGTTGATGCCGATTGGGCAGGAGATTGTAATGATAGAAAGTCAACGACTGGATATGTTATAAAGTTATTTGGTAATGTGATTCATTGGAAATCAAGGAAACAAGGAAGTGTAACGAAGTCTTCAACAGCTGCAGAGTATGTTGCACTGTCGGAAGCAGTAAGTGAAATTTTATTAATAAGAGATTTGTTAAATAGCTTTAATGTAGAAATTGAGAAACCAGTAAATGTTTATGAGGATAGTTCAGGCGCTGTGATTATTGCCAAGTACGGTAATTTTACTAAAAAATCTAAGTACATCGAAGTACATTATCATTTTGTAAACGAGAATTATGAGAAAGGTTTAATTGATATTGTTAAGGTTAGTACAGAGAAAAATGTTGCAGATATTTTGACAAAGGCTCTTGGACGAGTAAGATTTGAAAATTTGAGAAGTTTATTGAATTTAATTTCAAGACTATTGTAATTGCGAGAAACATAAATGTAAGGAGGCGTGTTAGAATATAAGGTACATTTATGTCGACGTATGAGAGAGAATGAATACGTAGCGCCATCTCGCGTATAGCGAGGCGCAAGCTAGCGAGAGCGAGCGGCCGAAGCGGGAGCTCACTCGTCCGCCGTCCTCTGCCAGGAGCAGTTGTAAAGAGAGAGAGCTGTACTCAACTTAATAAAGTTCACCGTTGTTACTGTTCACAAGAGAGTGGCTTATTTGAAGAAGCCATGTGTCCCATCCACTACTCATTTCCTGACAACAAGAATGTCAAGAAAGCATTTATTCTCAGTGATTCTTAGTTCATAAACTGGTTGCATTTTGAATTATTATCTCTCTAAACCACTGTTAAGTCGCTTTTTAAAAAAAATTGAACGCCCCCCGTCTCCCACTCTCTCTCTCGTCTACTCAACAACTGTATAAGGACTCCACAAAAAACTTTAAGAGCCTAAATATTTTTTTGAAACAGCCAACAAGACGTTCTGTACAAGAATAATATACTAACAAATTTTATTTTGAAAGATCTACAGAACTCCATAAAAAAACATTCAAATTTAAAATTTTGTGAATAACAATACTACTATTTAATAATGATATTAAAATATACTATAATAAACTCTCATAACGTTATCAAACAATGTAATTTATTATCATATGACTTTACAATTAACTGTATTGTTAATTAATCATCATACCTAAGAAAATACATATTTGATTATATTATTTCAAAAAATTATACAATCCCTATCGGAAATAAAAAATGTTAATAAACTGTAAATAACTGTAAAAAACTGTAAAAAACTGTTAATAACTGTAAATAACTGTTAATAACTGTTTGAATTGAGACAGTAATAACAGTTATTTACAGTTATTTACAGATATTTACAGTTATTTACAGTTATTAACAGTTTTTTACAGTTATTTACAGTTTTTTAAAAATAATACTGTAGAAATGAAGGTACTGATAAAAGTTATTAACAGTTATTAACAATTTTTTACACATATTTATAGTTATTTACAGTTATTTACAGATATTTACAGTTATTTACAGTTTTGTTGATAAAAATAAAGTTATTATAGCGAAAAAAATTTACTGTGTATAACTGTAAATATCTGTAAATAACTGTAAATAACTGTAAATATCTGTAAAAAATTGTTAATAACTGTTAATAACTTTTATCAGTACCTTCATTTCTACAGAATTATTTTTAAAAAACTGTAAATAACTGTAAATAACTGTAAATAACTGTAAATATCTGTAAATAACTGTAAATAACTGTTATTACTGTCTCAATTCAAACATTTATTTACAGTTATTTACAGTTGTTTACAGTTTTTTACAGTTTTTTACAGAAACGATTTCCGCTAGGGATGTAATGATTTTATCGAGCTCCTTGAAGAAACATTCAAATTTAAAACTTTCGTGAATAACAATACTACCATTTAATAATAATATTAAAAATATACTATAATAAACTCTCATAACGTTATCACACTGTAATTATTATTTTCTCTTAAAAATTTGTGAAATCAATCTAAAAAAACATTTTACAAAAGTTTAAACTAAGGCAAGTATTAGTCTCTCCGTCCCTCTCTCTCCCGCCCTCCCTCTCTTTCTCCCCCTGTCTCTTTCGCCCTCTCTCTCCCTTCCTCTCTGTTCCACCATTCTCTCTCCCTCTCTCTCAACATCCGTCAAACGGAGTACCAAAAACTTTAATGGGAGCTTAAATATTTTTTTTAAATAATCAACATGTTTATTAAAAGCTAATTTTTAGTACGTTCTAACAACACAATTTGTCTAGTCCTTTTAATTCTTCTAGTCTTATCTATTCAATAAGCACTCTCTACAAATGGTAATAATTTTTTTCATGACTGTACAAATAATAATATTGTTAATATAAAACTTTCTACGAAAGTATAAAATAAGGCAAGTATAGACGTTTTTTCTGTATAATCTATAAAATAATAATATTTATGATTTTTTAAAAGAAATCAAATAAATACCAGTGAAAAAGTCTTTTACTTCTTTGAGTCATTGTATGCTGAACAAATTATATGTAAGTAAATCCATTCAAATTGTTCATTGCAAATCAAACAAATGAAAGTTGTGAAATCAATTATCGATAGCCAAGAAATGCAAACAACTCTCGGAAACAACTGTATGACTATTCTCAGAAATGTATTAAAATTTGTTCATCCTTCTATACAAATTAAACACACGAAAGTACTGAAATCAATTTATTGTTGTCAAGAACCCATAAGTTAACTTGACTGAATAATACAACTTTTCGTAACTACTTAAAAATATTCAGTCAGCGGGCATAAAGTACTACTTAACGCCTAACAGGCGTAATAGCTCCCATACTCCTACCAAATTTTATAGAACCTACGCACTTTACGCCCGTATGGGCGAAAATTATTTTAATTATATACAACTATTATGCCTTCTTTTTATTTATAAAATTCATAAGAATTTTATCAGATATTTACGAAAAGTCAAAGCCTGTATAAAAAAATTACATAGTTACCACCACATCTCCATTTTTCATTGATTTTTCTCAATTTTGAAATTTCTATAATATTACGCATCTTGGGAGGACAATAGAAGTCTATAGAGCTGCTCTAGCAGGGATGGTCCTCCAATCTCCCATACACACTTGGAGGGCCCGACGGTTTGCAGTTTAAGGTGTAAACATGGTCATTTTCATATAAATATTCATATGTTTAAAGATCATAAAATGTATAAATGGGTTGCTTCTACATATTAAATAGGGCTCAGTATTGAATTTATTACTCTGTTTTTAAATAGAAAGTGCAAACCCGCGTGAAAATATCATATGAGATCTCATATGAGAATATTGGACATCAGATCTCATTTGGGAATATCGGACATCAGATCTCATATGAGATCCCATAATATGTAAAATTGCAGATGACATCACACATATGATATCTCATATGAGATCACATATGATATTTACACGACGAAAAAGAATAAAAAATAGGTGGCTTACAAAATGGTTAATAAAACCTAAGCACTTTTGAGTAAACAATAAATTTATATGCATTTTTTTATCTCATTCCCGCTTAAAAAAGACGGACACAAGGAAAAATATTTTCGGTAATGAAAGTAAATCATGAGATTCTGCACATGTAGGGATATTATATTTAAACGGTATCAATTAAAAATTAGAGCCAATGTAATTATTTATAATGGGCTATAGGTATAAACATTGTTAATGAATTTATGTAAAAATTTAGTATTCTACATTTACAAAGCCCACCGGTAAACTGGAAACCGTCGGGTCCGCCAAGTATGTATGGGAGATTGGAGGACCACCCCTGCTAGAGCAGCTCTATAGACTTTTATTGTCCTTCCAAGATGCGTAATATTATAGAAATTTCAAAATTGAGAAAAATCAATGAAAAATGGAGATGTGGTGGTAACTATGTAATTTTTTTATATAGGCTTTGACTTTTCGTAAATATTTGATAAAATTCTTATGAATTTTAGAACTAAAAAGAAGGCATAATAGTTGTATATAATTAAAATAATTTTCGTCCACACAGGCGTAAAGTGCGTAGGTTCTATAAAGTTTGGTAGGAGTATGGGAGCTATTACGCCTGTTAGGCGTTAAGTAGTACTTTATGCCCGCTGACTGAATATTTTTAAGTAGTTACGAAAAGTTGTATTATTCAGTCAAGTTAACTTATGGGTACTTGACTACAATAAATTGATTTCAGTACTTTTTTGTGTGTAATTTGTATAGAAGGATGAACAAATTTTAATACATTTCTGAGAATAGTCATACAGTTGTTTCCGAGAGTTGTTTGCATTACTTGACTGTCGATAATTGATTTCAATACTTTCATTTGTTTGATTTGCAATGAACAATTTGAATGGATTTACTTACATATAATTTGTTCAGCATTCAATGACTCAAAGAAGTAAAAGACTTGTTCACTGGTATTTATTTGATTTCTTTTAAAAAATCATAAATATTATTATTTTATAGATTATACAGAAAAAACGTCTATACTTGCCTTATTTTATACTTTCGTAGAAAGTTTTATATTAACAATATTATTATTGGTACAGTCATGAAAAAAATTATTACCATTTGCAGAGTGCTTATTGAATAGATGAGATTCGAATAAATAAAAGGTCTGGACAAAAACTGTGTTGTGAAAACGTACTTAAATTATTTTTTTTTTAAAACGTGTTGATTGTATTAAAAAAATATTTAAGCTCTCATTAAAGTTTTTGGTACAGAGTTTGACGGATATTGAGAGGGTAAGGGTAGAGAGGAAGCGAGAGAGCGGGGTAGAAACAGAGGGAGAGAGTGAGCGGGGTAAGATAGGGAGGGAAAGTAGATTATAAAGAAAAAATTTCATTACCTGCCTTCTTTTATACTTTCGCAGAAAGTTTTACATTAACAATATTATTATTTGTACAGTAATGAAAAAAATTATTACCATTTGTAGACAGTGCTTATTGAATAGATGAGACTAGAAGATTAGTTATTATTTGGATTGTTCGATTAATTATTATCGTTTTTTAACTAATAGTATTATATATATATATATTGAAATATTTCTACGTGTCTAAAATTGGACTCAGGACCATTTATTTCCCAGAAGGAGGAAAAAATAAAAGGAAAAAGTTATCGAATATTGAAGAACTATTTATTTATTACTAATTGAAAATCGGATCTTATCGTATTATTCCAATACACAGGAGGGATCATCATCCGCCGCCGAGGTAAGGATTATCCAATATCATTTATCCACGCGTTCTTGTGCGTTTTGCCGCATTTCATTACCTTGCATATTTACCTCAGATTCTCGCAGCTCCGACCATACGTACGGGGAAGTGGTCGTAAAAGTTTCGTCGTCCGGCGCGCAACTCCTCTCTCTCTCTCTCTCTCTCTCTCTCTCTCTCTCTCTCTCTCTCTCTCTCTCTCTCTCTCTCTCTCTCTCTCTCTCTCTCTCTCTCTCTCTCTCTCTCGGGCGCGGCACCCACTACGCGATACGGGCCTGGGAGGTGATCGTAAAGGTTTCGTTGGTTTCTCTAATATACTCTCGTTCCTCCGAGGGTTTTTTATGGTTATTAATTTCAATCCACCATTAACGAATTTATGATTATTTTCACGCGCATCAATTAAATCTACACACATAATAGTTACATATATATATATATATATATATATATATATACCGGGTGTCCCATTTTAAAACCACCAGGCAAATATCTCGAAAAGTAAGGGAGCTGGAAAAAAACTTTTAATACAAAAGTTGTAGGGTTCAGAGGGGCCCAACTGATCGTGGCCTTGGTTATGACCTTGAGGTCAATGATCAAGGTCATTTGAAGGTCAAATCGATTTTTTCAAATGGGAACCCCCACTTTTGACCTCGTAAATGGAAAGAGCGGAAAATTTTACGTTCAGATATGTCCTTGGGTCAAGGTCATGGTCATGGTCATGGTCATGTTTAAAATCAAAATCAATCAACGCATCAAAACATTCCCATAATTAGGCATACGAGACAAATTGTTAAATACAAAAGTTGTAGGGTTCAGAGGGGCTCAACTGATCGTAACCTTGGTTATGACCTTGTGGTCAATGATCAAGGTCATTTGAAGGTCCAATCGATTTTTTCAAATGGGAACCCCCATTTTTGACCTCGTAAATGGAAAGAGCGGAAAATTTTACGTTCAGATATGTCCTTGAATCAAGGTCATGGTCATGGTCATGGTCATGTTTAAAATCAAAATCAATCAACGCATCCAAACATTCCCATAATTACGCCTACGAGTGTTAAATACAGAAGTTGTAGGGATTGGAGCGGCCCAACTGATCGTGACCTTGGTTATGACCTTGAGGTTAATGATCAAGGTCATTTGAAGGTCAAATCGATTTTTTCAAATGGGAACCCCCACTTTTGACCTCGTAAATGGAAAGAGCGGAAAATTTTACGTTCAGATATGTCCTTGAGTCAAGGTCATGGTCATGGTCATGGTCATGTTTAAAATCAAAATCAATCAACGCATCAAAACATTCCCATAATTAGGCATACGAGACAAATTGTTAAATACAAAAGTTGTAGGGTTCAGAGGGGCTCAACTGATCGTAACCTTGGTTATGACCTTGTGGTCAATGATCAAGGTCATTTGAAGGTCCAATCGATTTTTTCAAATGGGAACCCCCATTTTTGACCTCGTAAATGGAAAGAGCGGAAAATTTTACGTTCAGATATGTCCTTGAGTCAAGGTCATGGTCATGGTCATGGTCATGTTTAAAATCAAAATCAATCAACGCATCCAAACATTCCCATAATTACGCCTACGAGTGTTAAATACAGAAGTTGTAGGGTTTGGAGCGGCCCAACTGATCGTGACCTTGGTTATGGCCTTGAGGTCAATGATCAAGGTCATTTGAAGGTCAAATCGATTTTTTCAAATGGGAACCCCTATTTTTGACCTCGTAAATGGAAAGAGCGGAAAATTTTACTATTTTTACTATTATCAATATTTACCAGGGTTAACCACTTATATCAAATAATAACAAAAGTTAATAAGTGTTGACCACCTGTATCCAATAGTGACCGGTAGTATTCAGCATTGATCGGTAATAGTCAATAATTATTACTGTTTACATCAAATTGTTTTCAAATTGAGTACACTTATATTGGCACAGAAAATTAAACTTTTTCGTTTTAAAATATTGTATATTATAATAACATATTATTTCTTTTGTGGTGTGTTTTGATAAATAATTGTATTTACAACTAAAAAAGAATGCCTGACTATTCTGCTAATGAAATAGTTGACATCCTTCTTATTTTAGGAGAATGTCGACGAAACTATCGAAAGGCAAGCAGATTGTATCGTGCTCGGTTCCCTCAACGACAACATCCTGATCATACGGTAATACGTGACATTGAACTGCGCGGTCGACAAGGAAACTTCGTTCGAAGAAGGAGGACACTGAATGAATACGATTATGAAAATAATCCTCGCTTTCTTGCTGTTCTAGCCATGGTACATTTAAATGTTCATGTCAGTTTACGCGAAATCGAGTTAACAATGGGTATTCCAAGATCTACGGCCAGTAGATATTTACGATATGCGCGTTACCATCCTTACCACAATACTCTAAATCAAGCTTTAACTGTGGAAGATTATCGACGGAGAATAACATTTTCCCAATGGGCAACACAACAAATTACTGATGATGAAAATTTCTTTAGCAGTGTTCTTTTTAGCGACGAGGCTACATTTCAGAGTACTGGTATGTTGAATCGCCATAATTGCCACTACTGGTCTCCTGTTAATCCTCATTGGATGCGAGAAGTTGATCATCAGCATCGCTGGAATGTAACGGCATGGTGTGGTATTATTAACGGATGTCTGATTGGACCTTATTTTTTTGAAGGTCACGTAACTCAACATACTTATTTACAGTTGCTGAGAGATGAGCTGCCACTCTTTCTAGAAAACGTTGATCTCCATACAAGGGCCAGAATGTGGCTATAACAAGATGGTGCTCCTCCACATTGTGCCAGAATTGTCAGAGATTTTCTTAATGAAAGGTTTAACGGTCGATGGATTGGTAGAGGAGGTCCCGTAGCATGGCCACCAAGATCTCCAGATTTGACATCTCCAGATTTTTATTTATGGGGCTTCCTAAAAAATACAGTCTACCGCAACAGGCCAACTACAAGAGATGACATGATTCAAAGGATTACACAAATCTGCTTAAGTATTCCACGTCAAGTATTATTAAATACTGTTAGAAACTTTAAAAGGAGAATAGAATGTTGTCAACAAGTAAATGGTGCAACTTTTGAGCATCTTCTTCAGTAAATGGTGACCGAAACACTTGGATCCTATGACTAAATACACATGAACGTGGAATTTTCTAATGAATTTTTAGCTGGCCTGATCATCCCCGACCTTGCCTTAACTGGCCGGGTCATCTCCGACCTTGCCTTAACTGACCGGCTCATCTCCGACCTTGCCTTAACTGGCCGGGTCATCTCCGACCTTGCTTTAACTGGCCGGGTCATCTCCGACCTTGCCTTAACTGGCCGGGTAATCTCCGACCTTGCCTTAGGTGACCGGGTCATCTCCGACTTTGCTCTTAACTGCAAGGAAACTGACCATAACTTTGACCATGACCTTGACCCAAGGTCATATCAGAATTTTTCGGTTTTTCTATTTACGAGGTCAAAAGTGAGGGTTGTCGTTAAACAAAATTGATTTAACCTTCAAACGACATCATCCTTGACCTCAAGTTCATGGTCAAGGTCACGATCAGTTGGGCCCCTCCAAACACTACAACTTCTGTATTTAACACTCGTATGCGTAATTATGGGAATGTTTGGATGCGTTGATTGATTTTGATTTTAAACATGACCATGACCATGACCATGGCCTTGACTCAAGGACATGTCTAAACGTAAAATTTTCCACTCTTTCTATTTACGAGGTCAAAAGTGGTGGTTCCCATTTGAAAAAATCGGTTTGACCTTCAAATGACCTTGATCATTGACCTAAGGTCATAACCAAGGTTACGATCAGTTGGGCCCGTCTGAACCGTACAACTTTGGTATTTAACAATTTGTCTCGTATACCTAATTATGGGAATGTTTTGATGTGTTTATTGATTTTGATTTTAAACATGACCATGACCTTGACCTTAACTCAAGGGTATATCTGAACGTAAAATTTTCTGCTCTTTCCATTTACGAGGTCAAAAGTGGGGGTTCCCATTTGAAAAAATCGATTGGACCTTCAAATGAACTTGATCATTGACCTCAAGGTCATAACCAAGGTGACGATCAGTTGGGCCCCTCTGAACCCTACAACTTTTGTATTAAAAGTTTTTTTCCATCTCCCTTAGTTTTCGAGATATTTGCCTGGTGGTTTTAAAATGGGACACCCGGTATATATATATATATATATATATATATATATATATATATATATATATATATATATATATATATATATATATATATATATATGTAACTATTATGTGTGTAGATTTAATTGATGCGCGTGAAAATAATCATAAATTCGTTAATGGTGGATTGAAATTAATAACCATAAAAAACCCTGGGAGGAACGAGAGTATATTAGAGAAACCAACGAAACCTTTACGATCATTATATATATATTTATATATAGGTATATGTGTTGGTACTTTTGGGGTATATATACACCATAGATTGCTACTTTTGGGGACTTTTGTCCTTTTTGGGGACCGGCTTCAAAAATACGATGCATCTATCGCAACTTTTGAAGTCCATAAGGCTTCGTCTACAATACATCTTAGGATCTTTTCCGGGCTTTTGTTCCGGAATTTTGGTACTAAAAGCGGGCGCCGCAGGCCCCCTGCGAATCACGGTACCCTTAGGGTCATTATTTCTTTATTCAAGTGTATTTGTTCCGGTATTCCAATGTAAACTCTCAGAGTAAGAAACTCTAGGACCCCAATAGTACCGATATATATATATACACACACACACACACACACACACACACACACACACACACACACACACACACACACACACACACACACACACACACACACACACACACACACACACACACACACACACACACACACACACACACACACACACACACACACACACACACACACACACACACATACACACACACACACACATTTGCCCCATTTCGGGGATAAAAACGTATACATTCACCATACTTCGGGGACAATCCAATAGTATGGGGACTGTCCCCATAATAAAATGGACAAATCCATTATTTCGGGGACAAATCTATAGTCAATAACCTGAGGGTCCATATTTCTTTAGTCACGTTAACATAGGCCAACTCTGAGAGAAAGGTGTTGATGTCCCCATAATATAGTCAATGATCAACGTATATATATATATCTATATATATATAGTTATCTGAACACAAGTATACAATATATACCTATATATCTATACACAAAAATTATTATTGTTTATATCTACTTACTCTAATTGCATTAATTCTACTAACAATTAAAATTATGTACCCTACTAACCCCTAGCCCGAATTTCTCCCATGCTAACAATTTATAAGTCTGCCCTTACGTAAAGGTATCTTAACGTCTCACGTAACATAAAATATAAAATATAAATTGATATGAAACTAAAAAAATCAAAATTACATATTATTATATAAGCACATATTAAAGTAATATTATATTTACGAAAATAAATCTTATGCAATGTATGTTTTAATATAGATTTTGTAACATGGTAAATTACAAGATACAAAGAATATAATGTACTAGCTGACTCTGTCAGTCTTACAGTGTGGTAGAAAATCATTAGATAGGCAAATCTGGCTAAGACGTCTGTAAAATACATAATGATGTATTTTTTTAATACAATAGACCCTCTGAAGCAAGATCTTAAACCCTTATTTCTCTATTTTACAAATTATAATTTTTGTTAACGACTCCAATCCATTTCAGAAAATTAAATTACAGCGTTGTATACAATTTGTTCACAAAAAAGCTTAATATCGACATACTCAACGCTCCCAATTTATTCGCATTTACTTATTCGCACTTATTTCTTCAGCTTACTTCCATTTCTCTTCTTCCATTTCTTTAATGTCATCGATATAAATCAGGAAGTGGTACCTCCATCGTCCGACATTAAGGACGCTTGCTCACAAAATGAGTTTCTATAGAATCTTATGAAACTTGCAGGGTAGATTCTTATTGTTATTATGTGCAACATCTGCAAACTTCAGAAAGCCTAGCAACATCGTTCATGAGATATAAGCTATCAAAGTTAGACAATTTAATACGGTGTCTTATGAAAAAGTCGTGAAAAAATTAACGTTTTCATTAATAATGCCAAAAGTTTTCTATAGAATTGAACGAAAAAGAGATATTTTACTAATGATGATATTTTAAATAAGTTTTCCAAAATCCAGAAAGCCTAGCAGCACCGTTTTCGAGATACAGTTGTTTAAAGTAGGTAACTTCGGCCGCGCGTGTCCTTGTGTGCGTGTAAACAAACCAATGGCGTGCCCGCGCGCTACGCGTGTGTCTACACAAACGGAGCGCTTCGATGTGAATGTACACACCGATGAAGCGGCGCCATGTGTACGTGTACAGTCTCGCCTGAAATTTTGAGAGTGGGGAGACCCGAGAGAGCGCTAGGCGTACGGCGTTCGACTCTGCGTACTTTTGGTTACGATTGCAATGAGCAAGCGTCCTTAAGGGTAAACAAAATCACATAAAACAGTGTTGTCGTCTACTGGAATCCTTCGCATTAGACAACAACCCATGCATTAGAGATATGAAGCAAACAGTACATCTATTCAAAACTAGCGTACTGTATAAATATAAAATACAACTATTTTTACCAAAACAACGCGATCTCAAGATTTAATTAAAAAACAAAAAACAGTAATATTTATAACTGAATAATAATAATAAATATATTTTTCCTCTTATAAAATAATAACGATCTATTAGGTGAGACATGATAAAACTTTTTATGATTGGTAGTACCGAAAAAAAGCGTGAAAATTTAAATCGATATTTCATACCCTCTCTAAAAGTCGCGCACAACACGCTTAAACTGGCTAGTATAAAAAAAAGAATATGAAATTACCGACTTATTTAAAACATTAAAACTCAATCCAATGGAGTTACATACTGTAATAAATTTTAGAATACACTTGCACATTATAATGACAGACCTCACTAGTACATAAAAAATATGCAATACAGAGCAATAAAAATATTAACTTTTTAAGTTTTACTTGAAATTTTCTATTTCAAAAAACACCCGCTAAATTTTATTTTATCTTAACTCAACTTACGATATAAATAAACATTTTATTAGCCATACGAATAAATATTTTATGAAGACTTCAAGTGATTAATTTGTAAAATAAGAAAAAATTATATAATAAAACTAATAATAAATCAATATCTTACCTGAAAACTTTTTTTTTCTTTCTTATATAATCTTTTAAGGGGGGAAGATACCTTTCAAATTTTCTTCATAAAATGACCTATTCCTTTTTTGTAAACTATATATTCCATATCAAATATCCAAATATTTTGCATTCATGAAATATCATAAGGTTCCTCACGTGGATTCTGAAACAAATTATCCATTATAACAAATCTTGTGTATGAAAATTTTAAGAAACTTATCAAAATTTCACTTCGCACTCACAAGCACAACAATAGGCTATGAGTATAATAACCTATACTCATAACCTTGCCAATAGACAGCAGGTAGTCGTTCATCTCTTTTTCCTTGTGCAGATACACGCACAGCTGCAGCGCGGCCCTGCGTTTGGCCAGTGCACGATTTGGCATAGGGTACGAGCTAATGAAGTATTTTAGGGGTGAGTTAATAGGCAGATGTAGTGAACAGACGTACATGAGGTCGGATTCCACTGCAGCTCACTCAGCTTCCATTCAGACTTGTGAACATGTCGCTCGGTAGTTTGGCATAGTACCTAGAATCGAATTTCATTTAGCAAAAATGAAAAAGTATTTGTGGATTGATATACTAAGTAGAGAATAGACGAGAGACAAAGAGAAAGACTGGAGATAATGGAGAGAGAAGAAAGGAGAAGAGAAGAGAGAGAGAAAGAAGAACAGCGGGAACTGAGAATGGAGAAGATGCAGAGCCAAATACTGGAGAACAGACAGGAGACGAGAAGCAGTTAGAGTGAACAGAAAAGGAGAAGATAGATATGGTAGAAGAACACGCACACGCACACGCACACACACACGCACACACACACAAACACACACACAAACACACCCACACACACACACACACACACACACACACACACACACACACACACACACACACACACACACACACACACACACACACACACACACACACACACACACACACACACACACACACACACACACACACTAAATAGCTAGGGAAAATGCATATTTTTGTTTAAAGAGAAGTGTAAATAGAATAAAAAGGATACTTTATTTTATTTTGTATTTTTTGTTAGCTAGAGAGGATAACACCACAAACATGCACATAAACACAAACATAAGCTACTAAACAAGACGGTCACAGAACCAAGAGATTTGTTATATGATGAAATGAATATATATATATATATATATATATATATATATAAATCTAAGATTTAAATAAAGCATTTATAATTACTAAGTAGAGAATATGTTATACCTATTTATTAAAAAGATGGCTGAAATCAAGGTCACTTTTGGAATGTCTTTTTCATCTAATGGTTTGTACTCTGGAAACAGATTGTCGTATGAGTCTGCTTGTGCTCCTTGAAATTCTGCTGCCTCTTTGCCAGATGAGTATTTTGATAGTAATATTTTTCCTATGTGATGATAACGAGCCAAGTTTTGAATGTATTTGGAAGATTCACTTTCTGGCACCAATAAAATGTGTAGTGCATTGGTTGCTCTGGCTCTGCTCTTGCATTACACATAAGATTGGTAATTCTTGAGAAAGTAAAATCTCATGACGAAATTGCATTTTGGAATGTCTATACCTTCTTGTAGAACAGCCATAGAAATCAGTAAGTTGCATTCATGAACTTATACGCATGCACTGCAGAATTTTCGCGTGTTGCGACACAACCAACAGCGACACCTGTGCATGAGCACATAACTGCGCAAACGAATGAGAACGGCTATCAATTTCAAACAAACCCCCTGAAGTGATGTTAGAATACTTTAAATTAAAAATGTTAATAATTTTTACTGTTATTTAACCGTCTTTTTACTTTTACTGCATTCTGCATTTCATTTTCGAGTGAGTGTGTAAAATAAAATAACAATCTTTTAATTTGATTAAATTAAATTAATTACAAAGATCATCGTTAAATAAAAAGGTAATTGATAACACGATAATTATAATTGTTATCTATTTCAAAACATTAAATAATTCAAAATTCATTTTTTTACAGATGAATAATAGAAATCAATTTCGTATTCAACCAGTATACTTTTATGAAAGAGTAAATGTAAATATAATTGATGGAATGAATTATTTAAGAACAGATAATAATAACGATGGTATGTATTATGTAAAAATTTTCATTTTAATTATTAATAGTAAATTACGCACCTAGGGAGTAAAAAGAAAAAATGTTCCAAATCGCATGTAAAGTGTCACCCGAACTAAAAGCTACGGTATCAAACATGCGATCTGAGGCATTCTTTAATTTATCCCGTCATGCGTATACTATTTTTTTTGCCTAACAAGGCTGAAAATACAGCTTTTGCGATCGGGCGCCAAGTGATATAGTTTCGGCCCGCTTGGTAAAAAAATATTTTTTTTTAATACAAACAATATATTTTATCATTAAAAATATTACTTATGTCGACTGCAATTTACTATCAACTGATAAGAATTTTTCCATCGGTTTTACAGTCTTACAAATTAAATTAAAATAATTAATATTTATGGCAGTCAGATTGCCCTTGTTTATAATCACCCTCGCAAAATCTGAAATAAAAACTTAATTAAAACCTGGAAAAAAACTTTGTTAGCATAATATTTTCAATTTTTCCATATTTTTCTATATTTTTTTAATCAACTTAATATTACCGATCAGATACGAAATAAGGACCGGCTGAGCTCGAAAGCCCTCGCCAATTTGCCCTTTTTTCAACTATCCCTAAAGTAACCGTTTAGATAAACGGTCAGCTGAGTTCGAAAGCCTTCGACAGTTTGTTATTTTTCTATCCATTCTTAACATAAGGCAGACAAGACATTACTGGAACAACGTAAAGAGTGCGTCCTATATTGGGGCAATAATAAATAGTGTTTATTATCTATCACATATTAATATCTATCATACAAGTAACATTACTGAATAATTTTGAAGCTCTAATATCCTGAATTACGTCGATTATTTTTATATTAAAATGTTATACATTCAGAACAAAAAATAATAAAAAGTGCTATTCAGAAGCTCTGTATCCTATCTGATATCAACGCAATAAAAAGAGCTATTATTTCTAAAAGAAAAAAACATATTGCAACTCGATGTAGGATATACACGATATCCCTTTGGTGATATTTTTTACTAAATATAATATACATTTTCTACATAATTAATGGGTCCAACTAGTAATGACATTATATATAAAGTTTAAATTATCTTCACGAACTTCGAATTATAACAAGACAAATTTAATTAACATTTTCATAATATCAATATTATTTTTATAGTTCTTGAAAGTAACAAAATACAATAAAAGTAGATAGGCTATGCCGGTTCTGGCTCAAAACAAATGACGTCATCGTGAGCCAGAACCGGCATAGCTTTTTTGGGATCCCATCTCCTCCCCTCTCCCCCTCCCACCATTTCAGGGCGTGGTGAGCCAGAACCGGCATAGCTTTTTTGGGATCCCCTCTCCTCCCCTCTTCCGGAGCGAGCCGCCGGCAGCGAGCGGCCAGCGACAGCCTGCTGCGCACCGGTAGCGGTCCGCAGCGGGCGGTCGGCGGCGGGCGGCCTGCTGCTTGCGGTCGGTGGCGGGCGGCCTGCTGCTTGTCAGCCTGCAGCTCTCGGCCAGCGGTTCTTATCTACTATAACCATTAAAAACTATTATGCAACCATTTAAAACTTTTTATAACCCTTTTGCTCGGGCAAAGAATACGTGTTTGTGGAAATTTTTTCTGAATATTTTTTCCACTGCGACTGTTTTGAATCGTTTTGTATGAGTCGCTGTTGCTCGGGAGCAACGGTCGAGCTGCTGGTTTGACCCATCATGAGGGAATGAAAGTCTCTAACGGCTGCAACACGTTTATATAAGACCTCGATTGCTTGCGAGCGCCATCTACTGGTCAAAATTTTAAGGGGAATAGGAGCCCCACCTCGCTCCTATCCTGTGAGGTTCTACCTGTCTGTCAACCCCTCCATATCCCTTAAAATTTTATTCATCAATATCTTCCCATTCCATGATGTCTTCCCACTCCATGTTTGAATCGTTGACGTAAAATTGCTTCATGCGCTTCACGTTGTATCGAGCACATGTAGTTTTGTACGCTCCATTATGGTTGGTACATATAGTCACCGATCTTGGATAATCGAACGCCGGATAGCCCATTTCAGTAATATCCGTAACTTTAAAGTTGAAACGCTCTAACCATAACTTTTTTATCTCACCAATGACGAAAATTCTGTTAGCATCTTTGAATGCATCTTGAAGAATTTTTCCGATTTCAGTATAATCGTAATCACCACCATCCCATGACAAGCCATGGTAGCAAAGTTCTAACCACAAATTTTTCACTTTTATATTTTTCTGTTAGTCTTCGCCAAGGAAATGGTGGCTTGAAGAGGTGCACTACTGGCTCATCGCCGTCGTTGAGAGACACAAAAGCCAACTCTTTCAGAACGAAATCATTGCCAGGCTTTTTAAAGCCCTGCATATCCACTGCGTAATCCATGGCAAAATTTCACTTTGAAATTCAAATGACGAATGAGGAGAAGCCGGAGACTCGCTCACCTTATATACTCCTTAAAGTTTCTGCACGTCGCCGCTTACGGGATTATATTGAACTATGCGATCATGCAAGATCAAGCAGTAGGCTGAAGTTCCAGCAGGAAAATTTTCCTTTGCTTCAAATTCCAGACGAATGTCTACAGGGGCGCTCTTTAAGGATTCGTTTTGTTTTGAGCAGTCTATTACTATCAGCGGCATGTAAGTGAGATATTGCGACTTTTTCAACATAGGTTCTGGATCTTTGCTATAGTAAGAATTTTGAAAATTAGCGTACATATCGTAGAGCATGGCAAATTGATTACGATTCACATCGAGGTTAAGATTACCATACGGATATGACTGAGAATTGAGAAAGAGTTTTACATTTGTAAGATTGCAGTGATCAAACTGGCTAGCATTTGCAGCTCTTCGATCTTTTCGATTAGTTTGAAAACCTAAAATGACAAAGCGTGGTTTTTCAAGTTGATTTGATGTTTTTACAGTCCATACTTGTCTCAACGTAATCGGAAGTAGTGGATACTCGTACAATTCCCACGTGCGAAAACTCATGGCAATGGGGCGATCTTTCCCTATGAAATCGAGTAAGCGAATTTTGTTAGAGTTCGATGCAAGTACGTATGGCATTAGCCATTCGATTCTAGTTATTTCAACATTAAAGTCCTCGTAACCCTCTGCATTGTCTACTCTTATAGGTGTTTGTTTAACGGCGTTTAAGTCGTTTCTTGATCTCATGAGAACGAGTTCATGCTTTGCGTTTACTACAATTTTGCGATAGTCCTCTGCGAAGCCAAAAATTAGACTCAATGGAATCGATACATTGAAGTAACCAGCATCATCGATTATCATTTGTGTTTCTTCTACATCGATCCAGCCCGCATTTTCAATGATAAAACTCTGAGTGGAATTGAGTGAGATCCAACCTTTCATGAGTGTGGTTAAGCCAACATTTTTGCACTTGTCTATCTCAATGGCGTTCAACTCATATCTGATTTCTTCAAACAAATGACAAATGGCATTATTCACAAGTTTTGTATTTTCAACGGGAGTATTATTAGTTTTAACCAATCGCCCACAGATATGTAATGCACTGCGGGAAGGTAAGAGACATAAATCTTGATGTTGAATAGATATACGTATTTCATCGCTGTTGTTGAATGTTGCTGTGTACGGTTGGTGAGCGTGAACCTCGTAGTGCGCTACGGATTCATCGAAAGTTACAGGTGTTTGTATGCTTAGAATTTCTTCCATTTCGTTGAAAGCAGCAAAAGATGATGCAAGTTATTTTCCACCAAGTACTACTTTTAATCCTAGACTTTTTAGTTTTTGTATGCTCTGACGTGTTAGCGTCTTCACAGTTCGTTGATGACTGATACGTAGCGGGCATGTTTCTCTGCTTATATAGTTTTTGTTGTAAACGATTCCCATTATGTTTGTCGAATATGCAATCTTATAGTTATAACTTCTCCGCGGAAATTTACTAAATCTCCATCTTGATCAATGATGCGTACTTGTAAATGATCTATACGCTTTACGGCAATCGGAAGGTAAATGACGTGTGAGGGAACTTCGATAATTTTATACCCCGGAGGTACTGCAGGAAAAAACTCGTGTATCGTGTGTACTTTTTTGTCGTTTATATATGCTCCCGAAGTGATATTACACTCTACTCTCAAAGCGTTGATTTTGAGAATTGTAACAGGTAAGTCAGAATTATGAACAACGTTCGGTTCGAGAATACGTCTGGTAAAGCCCAGTAGACGACCGAGTAAATTTTCAGGTCGAAAATCTATAGGCTGACTGCACTTGATTGTACAGCGAAGAGTATTATTATTTGGCTTTAAATTGAAAGTAATGTCGTTATGCGCTAATTTTTTACGAAGAAATTTGTCAATATCCTCAATTTCGTAACTTCCCACCGGAAGAAGGATAACGTTTTCACCTACGTAAAACTTATTATTGTTACTATCTATATTGGGGATTGAGTTAAATGTTAAAAGTTCAACAAGCCCTAAAACGTAATTTTTGTTTGGCGATAACTCGATTGGTGGAAAATACTGTGCTTCTAGTGTAGAAGATGTACCTGAAAGTGTCAGAGTTAATGAACCTTCCATGACAGCTTAAATCAGAATGATACAATGTTTCCCCTACCTCTCCTTATGTAGCCCCACACAAGAATTTTAGACAGAGGTGACCACAATTGTACGTGTCAAAATCTTGATATCTTTCATGATTATATTTAACTTCGTCTACTCCGAGGTATAATATTAAATCTAAAGGCGGTCGGAGATCGCCAAAACTATCGAAATATACAACATTTTTGCCTCTTTTTCTATATGCAACCCAGTGTGTTCCAGGGCCGCTAGCATCATCTAGATTAACTATAGCGGATTCACTATAGTGCGGTCCAGAAGTTGGCATTGCATTCCTCATAAATACTCCCCGAAAATTAGATATTTTTAAAAGTTTTGCGTATTTTAATATGTCAACATCGGTAAGCGCACGCTGCGGTAATTTCATGAACTTTTTTTTTTTTTTTTAAATGGAGACCTAACCCTACTTTGTGTGGTTTAAGATATAAGCCATTGCCCAACGATACACTTTCCATAGCTTTATTATGCCTTTTATTTTCTTCCAACTGCTCCTTAGCGGCTTTTGCGTCGTTTACGGCTTTTACTATTCCAGCAGCACCACCAGCTAGAGCGCCAGTTGCACTCAAACCGGCAAATAGAGGTATGAGAAATGGCAATATGCCACCTGTTTTCACGGGCACTGGCAAAATACGTGGAATTTTAATATTCTTTTTACCTCCAGCTTCTTTAACAGCGCTCCGTGCTTTTTTCAAAGCTGATCGTATGACTGTTAGAGCGCAGTTATTTGGCGTTGATTTAAAGACACCAGCTTTGATAATTTTTTCAAGGAAACTTGACTTCTCTTCTTTAAACCCATTCCTAATTTTTTAGTCTTACTTGACTTTCTCTTCTTCTTACTCTTATTTTTTAAACCCATGCCAAGTCTAGATTTTAATTTCATAGTATTAGTTATAGCGTATGCAGCCGCTTTTTCACCAAAATTAGCGTCTTTTGATTTAACGCGATTCCAAGCCCTTTCAGCTAAAATTTTATCTGCTTCGTTCCTCGCCTGGACGTTTTCGCGATTTTTAGAATAAGCTATATCGTGCTCCTTGCAAGCAGTGTCTAGGGGATTAATTCCAAGATCTCCTCGAGCTAAACGTTTTGCTAACTTAGTGCCTGGACCGCAGTACTGATAACCAGGTATATGAAGTTCAAATGGCAGTTTATTGAGAATTTTATTAACAAATCCGCGACCGCGTTTGTGAATGATCATCACTCTTCGAAAGTCAATGGTCAACTGATGGCAAGAGCTATATAAGACCGCTATTTATACTCATAGAAATCAGTCGTGATTTGATTGTCATAGAGTAAAGATCATGAACTTCAAAGAGCAGTCGGTCAAGCTACCAATAGAAAATTTTGATGTACTTGTAGAGCATGATAAAAGAGCAAAACGACATGGTGATCTACTTCCTGATAGTATACGAGCCGTCTTCTCCGCCCCTCAAACTGCGGAAAAACCAATAGTTTACTTGCTCTCATAACGCATCCTAATGGCATTAGATTTGAAAACGTATACGTCTACTCAAAGTCTCTCAATCAGCCGAAATATAAATTTTTAAATGAAATCTTAGAACCTATAGAAGGTGTACAATATTTTCCATTCAGCGAGCACGATGCAGTTGTCGATCATGACCACGCGCTTCCGAACTCTATCATGATATTTGACGATATTGCTTGCGAAAAACAAGATAATGTTAGAGCCTTCTTTTGCATGGGCAGACATAAAAAGGTTGATTGTTTTTATCTATGTCAAACTTATGCTCATGTCCCCAAACATCTTGTCAGAGATAATGTAAACTTACTTGCTATTTTTCGACAAGATGAAGTAAATCTAAAGCATATCTATGACGATCATGTAAATACCGATATGACTTATATACATTTTAAAGAATTGTGCTCCAAGTGTTGGAGAGATGATAAGCACGGTTTTCTAGTCATCAATAAAGATCGAGGAATAAATGACGGCAGATTTCGTAAGGGCTTTGATAATTTTGCTATAAATATAGCATGCCTATAGGTAACAATCAGCAGTTTCAGACTGAATGTTGAAACAACAACATGGCTGACTTTCAAAGAGAAAAAAACGTGCTTCATCAACTTGTTAAGGCACGAGATGCGATTAAACGCAAATATAGAATATTAAAATTTGGAAAAGACAAGACAGAAAAGATTTTAAGTGAAACTTTCAAACCAATAGTAGATCCGCTTCAAAAACTTGTAGCTCAGAAAAATATTGAACAAAGTAGTGTTAAACATAATACAGTCGAACAAAGTTTCGAGAATGACAAAAAGAATGAAAGTTCTGACAGTGAGTTCAATGATACTCTACAGAACGTCCATGACACATCTTTCGAAACAGCAGGTAGCGATAACGATGCTGATGACTCTGATTTGTACGTCAAGGCCCTCAAGCTTAATCAGCCTCAGTATCTTGACAAAATTTATGGAGTAAGAAATGAAAATGGTGAATTTTTTATTGGTAATTTACCGATTAGTTTTCATAATAATAAAATTAAAATTAACAGAGTAGCATATCCGAAAACTACAGGATTACTCGAGTTACTCATAGCGAAACAACCAAATAACAATAATATAAGTTCAGATGATTTAAAAAATTATCGCAAAATTTTAAAACTATCGTCTGCTCATAAAACGCGATATGACAAGAACGAAAAGATTCGTTTTCATAATAGTAATAAATTTAATAATTTCATTGCTCCAATGTTCAAAATTACCTCGAAAACCGGAGAATCGATTAAAGGTGGTTCATTACCTCGTTATAAAATTGCGAAAAAACATACTGCTTTAGACTATGTGTACTGGGACGATCCAAACGAGCT
Organism: Torymus aiolomorphi; assembly: GCA_036365515.1. Classification (NCBI taxonomy): domain Eukaryota; kingdom Metazoa; phylum Arthropoda; class Insecta; order Hymenoptera; family Torymidae; genus Torymus; species Torymus aiolomorphi. Next base: position 213,723,845 of record CM070874.1, read on the forward strand.
CGTTGACCGGCTTCACTTACTAGTAGCTGAAAGGTCTGCCGGAAATCCAAGTCATGTAAACGAGATACACTCTATAATCGAAGAACTTCGTGAAGCAGGCTATATATATTAAGTGCACATGAATAAACGAATCATTCTCAAAATGAGCGTCGACGTGTTTGGACGTAATCTTGGAAAAACCGAAGGCAGTCGAGGGCCACCTGGCGTTGGCTTTAAAGTCACGTCTGACGGTCACTACGACATGGAAAATAAAAAATTATGCAATATTGCCGAACCTCAACAGCCGAGCGATGCTGTAAACTTAGAGTCTCTACGAAATATTATTCAAATAGAAATTCAAGGAATTATTGATATAACTACAAGACTTAGAACTCGGCTTGATGATTTGAATATAATAGTTGATAATCATACAAATGAACTTGATGCTCAGAAATCTCAAATAAAAGCTGACATTTTGACTATAAAAGAGAGTTTGGCACAGGTATTCAATCAGTAATTCCACAAACATGGAACACGAAAGACTAGTTGAAGAACTACACAAACCTGCAAGACGTAACTATACACGTCGAAGCTTTGACGTGCGTGGTTTGGACGAAACTTGGCAAGCAGATCTCGTCGAAATGATTCCATATGCTCGCGATAATAAGGGCTATAGATACTTGCTCACTATAATCGACATTTTCTCCAAATATGCATGGGCTATTCCTGTAAAGAGAAAAACAGGCAAAGATGTCTCAGAAGCTATGAAATCTGTGCTTGTTAAAGGCAGAGTACCGAAGAATCTCCACACCGACAGAGGCAAAAGAATTTTATAACACAGATTTTCAAAAACTTATGAGCACACATAAAATAAAGTTATACTCAACCTTTAGTAATCTAAAAGCAGCGATATGTGAACGTTTTAATCGCACGCTAAAAAGTGCAATGTGGAAAAATTCAGTTTGCGCGGCAACTATAAGTGGTTAGATATTTTACCTGATTTACTTGCTGCATACAATAATCGTAAACATCGTACTATTGGTGCGAAACCAAAAGATGTAACAGCCAATAATGAAGCAGATATACTGAGGAAATTTGCCCCTAAAATAACTAAGAAAATTAAACCAAAATTTAAAATTGGTGACAAAGTCCGAGTGAGCAAGGCTAAAGCAGTATTTGACAAAGGATATACTCCAAATTGGTCTACAGAAATATTTACAATTGTACGTGTAGCAGCTACAAATCCTCCAACTTACCATCTGAAGGACTATCAAGATCAGCCCGTCTCAGGAGGTTTCTACGAGCAAGAACTACTCAAAGCCAAGTATCCAGATATTTATCTTGTAGAAAAAGTAATTAAGAAAAAGGAAGTAAAATTTTTGTAAAATGGCTTGGCTTTGATAATTCACATAATAGTTGGATTGAGAAAAAAGATATGTAAACATATGGAATGTTGAATAAAAACAATTTTTAAAGTTAAACAAAGAGTTTTGTTTATTATTAGATTAAAAAACTTATATACATTGATGCTTAACTATATATTTTCGCAATACTTAACTATATATATTTCTGCAATACTTAATGATTTTACATTAACTATATATTCGTATCACTTAAACATTTTACAATAACAATATATATTTATTTTCGCAGTACTTAAAAATTTACATTAATATTTTCACAAAATCACTTGCCGCTAAATTCAACACTAGAACCACCATTGTATACTATAAAAAGTTCATATTTGTTGGCAGCGTCTTGGAGATTGACGAAGAATTTCTCGTCTTGTTGAATGGCTTCTGATACTCTCTTTGGTATGAAAACATCAAACTCGCTCTCCAGTTCAGCCACGACCTTATCTCCATACTTAGCCGTCACAGCCTTTAGACTAGTCACCATGTAGCGCTGGCCCTTGGTCAGATCGACCAATCTTTTTGTTGGCAGGAATCCTCCACGGGCAACTGCATTTAGTTTTGTAAAATCCATCTGTAACAGAAAAATGATTAGTTTTTTTTAAAATATGAGAAAAAAATTACTTTAAGAAAAATACTAACCTCAGATTTCTCTTCGTTTCTTACTACTACTTCCAGTAAATGACTCACAAGGTCTTTTTAAGACGAGGAGCGGCTGCGAGACAGCGAGAAGCGGCTGCGAGACAGCAGGAAGCGGCTGTGAGACAGCGAGAAGCGGCTGCGAGTCTGTAGGTATCTGCTGCCAGACTGCTGGAGGCGAGGCTGAGATCTGCTGCTGGTGCTGCTGCTGAAGAGAGTCGACTGATCGAATGAGCTCCTGCTCTGGCACCGCCGCATTATATAGGGATGCCTCAGCGGTGTTCGGCGGCTCGCGTTCCCCCTCTCCAACAGCATCATTCTCATTGGCCTGCACCGCTCCTGCTCTATAATGGCCCCAGGGCAGCGTATCTGTCGTGCCGGGCTGTAGACAGCGTTTGTCGTCACGGGCACTGAGAGCAATTTTTCTCTCTTTCTCAGTGTGGATGTTATGACACCGAGACCTGATGTTTCGCTGCTCACGAGTGACGATGACGTTCTCACGGAGGCACTTCATGTAGTCGTCAGGGGTGATGGTCAGTTTGACTACAGAAGTTTTCACTCCTTTGGCCTTTTTGATGGGCTGTTGGTTCTGCACTTTCACGCTGTACATTTTACTCCGCAGCCCGATGAATTCCAGCATGATCTCACCGTTGCACTCGTCCTTCATCAAGCCGACGATTTTCTTATTGGCACGAGGCATATTAAACGGATTAGTTTCAGGATAGTCTGATGTGTCGAACTCGTGGATGTTTCGTCGCATCACATCGTACACGTTAACGCCTGTAACCTCGTATATCAGACTATCCGTATCGGTGTATAACAACTTGCCTCGGTCTCCTACACGATCTCGCATATAGTCGTAGTGGAACCTGTACACGAGTGTTTTTGACAAGTCCAGAACTGATAATCCAATGTAGATTGGCTTTCTTATGCAGATCTCCGTCCGCAACAGCTGCACAGCGACGAGGTTTTCGTCAAAAATGTCAGAGTTGTGAAAATTGGGCCGTGCGATTAGTGCCTCAGCTCCATAGCGGCCTTTCCATTTGTTGACTAGCTTCACGTCAACGCGTTTCCTCTCGTTTTCCATCGTTTTGCCATACACAGCGTTGTTAAAAAGTTTGAACAGCATTTTTTCAAACTCGTTCTTGGCTTCCTTCCTTTTTGCGCTGTTCAAATCGATGTACTTTTTAAGCCAAGGACTTTGTTGGAATTGTATGGCACGATGGACTTTGGCGAGAACTAGGCCATGTTTCAAGGCCTGTTTAAGTGCTCGATAGTGTAGCACGTAACGAGTTTTGTCGTGAAGCGTCGTCATAAGTTTATACTGTTTCGAGCCAGGAGGCGCCATGTGTTCGGCGCAGAATGGCAGATCTTTATGCGAATCATGCAGTGACTCGGGATACTTCAGGTCCACTTCAACAAAGTATCCAAAGTCGCAGTCATCGGAGATGTCGAAGAAGTTTGGTTCGTTTACATTCTGCACCCACTTGAAGCCGCCATAGGGTAAGGGCTCAGTCATTGCCCAACCGTACAAATTATTCACGTCGAAATACATCAAATATTTCTCGTCCTCGTTAGCGTTGCAACCATCCTTCATGTACGGGTTGTTCGCTTTTGCATAACGATTACAACATTGACTGATTCCACCCCGTATGCCACGCTCAATAAACAGCAGCATGTCTACATCGGTGAGAAGCTCAAGTTTGATCTGTAAAAAAAAAGAATATTTGAAATGCGAATTTTTAATTAAATTTAAGTGAATATATTACCTGTGTATTTTTTAGCATGGCATCCCAAGTCAATCCGGGCGTTGTGTAATAGTGGGCAGGATCCAATTTATAAGCTTCAAGACAGTTATTTCTAAAGTTCTCAAAAACTTCAGCCAATAAGATAACGTCTGTCTTAAGATATAAGTCAGAGTACTGCCCCAAATCTTGAATACTGAAACTCTGCCAAACGTTCTGAGCATGCTCATAATCCTCATCGCTGATATGAGCATCATATAAGCTGCTGAAGAAGTCATCTTTCGAAGGGAGATTTGGCTGTTCTAACTTTTCAAACGATGAGACATAGTCGTATGGAAAAACTCCTTTCCTCTTCAAAAGTGAAATTTGTTCATCACATAGACCATCTTCTTTGAACATTCGCTCCAGAGTATTCAGTTTCTCCAAGTATGATGCTAACTTGTCTAGCGATGAAGCCATGAATTTGAACGAGTCGATGAATCTCAAATTTATGTCTGTACCTTCCACAAACTTTGTAAAAGATATCTATTTCTCTTTTGTTTGTGGAAGTAGCGAAACTCGCCCTTTGAAGCATGTCGCTATTTCTCTAATAAAGAGATGAGAATTGTATCTGCTCAAATTGTGAAAAACTACGGGGATTGTTCTTGAATCTTGAAAGCCAAGGTTACATTTGCTATGTGCAGGTCCACGATATCTGTAAAAATAATTTTTTAGTTGAGAGAGAGAGAGAGAGAATATTAAAAAAGTACTCACTTTCCCGTGAAATGACAATGATCGCGTACTCGCTTGTCTTCCTTAGTGAATGGCTTCTCGCAAATATGACATATTGATGCTTTTTCAAACATAATATTTTCGAGTGGTGTTAAATTACTCATGGGCTTTGGATGTTTGTACGAGTCATCCAACTTTACAGCCAGTGAGTGGAGGTTCTGTACAAATCATGTGGCTGGGGATTCGGCTTGTTCATCCTCTTGCCTATAACTCTTATATTCCGAGAGAGAGTCGTTGTAGCTACATTTAATGAAATAGCCTACACTGAATGGCACGTGATGCTGGTACGCTCGTTCGTCGTCAATCACAGGCTTCAATATACATTCAAAGTCAGCGTATATTACGAACGGCACACGATTTTTAAAACCAAAGTTCGTAAACTCTAAAATATTGTTTTTCACTGTTCGAAGAGTAATTTTACACTTATTCATTTTTTCACAGTCAGTTATGTGCTTCGCCAATTTCTCTTCCGTCCAGAAATAATGCAGCCAACGGTCACAGATGAAAGTTTTATGGTCGCGAAAACATAGCTGTTTACTACACAATCTTGATAAATTTTTTATCCACACGTAGTTGAATTTAAATTCAATATCATCATCATCATCAAGAGCTGATTCATCCTCGTCAATATAATTATTTTCGATGAGTAGTAAATTAACGTGCTTTTCTTTTTTGTCAGATGACAAGTGCCATGGTAAAACTTCGAAAGCTTCTCTTTGCTTCTTTTTTAAATAATACACATTTACAGAAACGTCATTTTGCTTCTCAAACTTAGTCACTTTTCGGGGATCAACAGGAAAATCGATTCCCTTAAAGTTGAGATCGTTTTTATAGGGTACATAATTCACCACTCGATTGGCATTTTTCTTAGCTGGGTGTAGAGCCGATAGTATTGCCCACTTGAAACATTCATTGTCTTGATTTTCTACGTTTACACACGCCTTCTTGTTCTTGATGAATGGCGGCAAATCAATGTACGAACTTCCTCTCATTGGATTAAACTTGTAAACATTCACAACTAAATTTAAAATTGATTTAAGCGACCAGCCCGACTCACACTCCTGAAATTCTTCCATATCCGTGTCGATGGGATTTTGAACGTTCATAACAAACCACTCATTCAAGTCCGTAGTCGAATATATCGGAGCTGTTTTTGTGTTGAAATATTTTATTTCAATCGTTTCTTCGCCATTTTTAACTATAGCGTACTCAGCCGCTAACACTGTGTTCACTTTTAAAGGTTCTTTAAGAATTTCACGCACTTTTTCAATAAATTGTTGCTTAGCGTCATTCATGAACTTTAATAAATCAAGATATCTCCGGTTTGTGATGACACCCGTCTTTATTCTGTTCTCGAAAGCTGAGTCGACATCATCCCAGCTCACCGAGGGGCCATTTTCACTGACTTGTAGTCCAGCACCTACCACTCGATGTTCACTCAATAAGTGTAGAATACTTTTTATAAGCGCGATGGCCGCTTGCAACTTTTGCCGATCAGCCACTGTTAAGTCCGTCACGTCGGGCCTGCGTTGAGCCAATTTTTCAGCTTCCACTAGAGCTTTGCGACCAAGCGCAATCCAATTATTCACATCATCTTGGTCAACCGCACCACTTAAAGCAAGACGATACGATTTACATAGCATAAGAGCGGTATTTTTGAAGTACTGAAGCATCTTGAACTACTGCGGACTGCGCGAGGCAGTCGAATGATTTTCCGCCGCGCGCACACCTCTTTTTATCTAAAAAATTCGCGAAAAGAGATCGATTCTGATTGGGTGTAGGTGTTGTGGAGGGGGTAAAAATAACGCGATTGGTTCAACAAAATAGGAAGACTGACTATAAAATAAGCAGCGAGACGTTGAAAACCTCATTCGCTCCTTTGCTCTCGCCCGAGAACAGTCACAGCAGCAGCAAGATGAAGTATCTTGTTGATGTCCAAGGTTTCAAGATTACCTTGAATGAATTCGTCTTCAAGGAAGTAGCCATTATCCCTCTCGAGGAAGACCCTACACCATCGGTTTTCCTATTTAAACCGCCTTATGCATGGGACAAATTGTTGGAAAAAAACAAGTCCGAAAATCGCTGGCTTGAACAAAATTTCCACGGAATTATGTGGAGAGCGGGCAATATTCCATACGATGAACTAAAAAACACTCAAAGTGGTGTACTCTTCGGAGCGGAGATTTACGTAAAAGGCTTGGAGAAAAGTAAATGGTTGAAGAGATTTTTCCCGGATCAGTAAGCTATTTTTGGTTATAAAATTATTTTCATAAAAAAAGTTTTCTCATAATAATTTTTTTCAGATTAGTTACTAATATTGAAGAGATGGGATGTCCTTCATTGAAAAGTCTACCTGCAGAATCAGTCTCGTGTACCAACCATACTGCCTGTAACTTTCCAGTATGCGCACTTCGAAACGCACTAGTTATAAAAAGATGGATGCTTGAGCATCAACATAGCAAAAACATGAAGGAAATATCAGAATCCTATCACTTTATGTATATTTGAATTATAATTTGTTCATTTATTATGAGTTAATAAACATTTTTTATTAAATTTTGTGGTTATATTAATTTCTTATAATTATATATATATATATATATATATATATATTCTTCTCTCTTAAAAAAGTGAACTATCCTCACAATAAAGCGTCAAAATCGATTATGTTTGAATATTTAAAAACAATAACCTTACTACCCTTTCGTATTCGCGATAAAAAAGTACGTTGGAATGACGTAAGCTTAGAGAGTAACGAATACGCGATAAAAATAACGGTTTCCGAGAAAGAAATCGATGGATGTAACATAACCCCACTTTCCGTTTCGTATTCGCGATAAAAAAGTACGTTGGGATGACGTGCGCTTAGAGAGTAACGAATACGAGATAAAAAATAACGGTTTCCGAGAAAGAAATCGATGAATGTAACATAACGTCACTTTCCGTTTCGTATTCGCGATAAAAAAGTACGTTGGAATGACGTGAGCTTAGAGAGTAACGCGAATACGAGATAAAAATAATGGTTTCGGAGAAAGATTATGATGAAAGAAATCCTTGAATGTAACGTAACCTCACTTCCCGTTTTGTATTCGCGATAAAAAAGTACGTTGAAATGACGTGAGTTTAAACAGTAACGAATACGAAATAAAGATGATGACGAACCCTAACGTACTATCGTGAAAAAACATCCTGCGCACGTGTTTAAATTATAAGACGAAACTGATATAACGTGAGCAGATTCATTTAGGCGGTGCGCTTTTGGTGTATTCTCTTACACACCCTATTGATGCGGGCTTTTATAATGGCAAAAACGATAAGGCTGTGGCCAGGCATCGCGCTGGACCTAAAATCTGACACTGTAACAAATATCACGATATTTTCTAGTTGTTTGAATCTAAAATTTATACACTCGCGTAATTTTTTCAAGTGCGCAAATGTCTTTAACTGCATCACAACACTCGGTAAAATGTCGATCTTTCTCTTCTTTTTGGGTGGTTCGTCGTCGTCGGTGGCTGCAGCGGTGGTGGTGGCGGTGGTGGGGGTGGTGCTGGTGGTGCTGGTGCTGGTGGTGCTGACGGTATCATCGTCCTGTATTATGCCGTGCGTGAGGCAGGGACTGCGTCCATCGGCGGTATCCCAGTCCTGGGCCTCGTGTTCGTAGCAGCTCGAGAAGTCAGGTGGTGTAATTTCACGACTATGGTTGACGGATACGGCTTTTGAGCTGTAGCAGAGCATCAATGAAATGTCGTGGGCGGGTAGGATGATTTTTCTAGGTGTTCGATTCTCGTTGATCAGATATTCTTGAATGGTGACAAAATGTTCCGTGAATTTTCCCAGCTAGGTTTGTCCATAGTGACGTATTTGTGAGGTGAAACGCCGCCGCCAAATTGAATAACAGGGCGAAACTGTTTGCCGAAGTATTGTAAGCCGAGATAGACAAACTTTGAGTGCGATTTATTGAGAGCGTAGCACGTGCTGAATAGCAGCGTGTGCGGAATATTCTCTTGATTCATTTTAACACTTTTTACGCGCACTTTTAATAAAAAAATACTGACGGCAACGCCCGAGATGATGTGTTTTTTAGATAGTGTACAGGGCGGTTCGTGCTTTTTTTAAGAAAATACTGCTCGGCGGTAGAGATGTCGTGCTTTCGGCTGCTGCGCTTCTACTATATTATCCCGCTCGCGATGCCCTATGGTTCTCTATACGCGTACGAGCGCGTACCTCCCTCCTTTGCGCAGTGGGTGGCGGTGGTGGTGGTGGTAAGCATTTATCCAATGACAGATCGCGACGTATACATGCTGTTGGAGCGTGGTGGTGGTGGGGGAAGACCTTGTGCGAAAAATTATTCTCAAAGAGAAAGATATCTTTGTTTTGAAAATATTTATCGATAAGCGCGATTTTAACGGTGCCTTTGATAAATCGATACATATCGTAGTTCAAGAGGTATTTTATTACGCGTGAGTTCATCGGTAACACCGGAAATGTACAAGAGAGAAACACGATCTATTCTCAAAGAGAAAGATATCTTTGTTTTGAAAATATTTATCGATAAGCGAGATTTTAACGTTGCCTTTGATAAATCGATGCATATCGTAGTTCAAGAGGTATTTTATTACGCTTGAGTATTCGGTAACAGCGGAAATGAGATCATCAATTTTAGTCACGTACGTGTAGATAAGTTTTGTTCAATAGAGAGAAACGCGATCAGTGCGTAAATATCGATAACTATTCCAAGAAAAGCCAAGGCTAGACTTGCAAGCAACGCGTTTCATCGTGTTTTTAGTCATGCGCGTGTGTGTGTGTGTGTGTGAACAAAAATGAAACCCGACTATTATTTTTTTTTTCGAGGAAACGAAGGGGATCGGATAATTTACTGGAAGGGTGTGGGTTCGATAAATGAAAGAAGTCGTTTTGGTAAAAAAAAAGTTTAATCGATCGATCAGATTATTAAGAAAAAAACTTACATAGTAAAAATACACAAAAACTTACAAACTATGATTACATAAATTTTAAAGCAGCGCGTACAACCGGGACTGATTACTTACAAACTAAAATTGAATGTGTTTTGCTCCAGGGATATTAAACTAAAATGTTAAAAGTACAAAGCGCATAGAAAAGCCTACAAACTATTCATACACACAAAGAAGAAAAATCATTAAAATTAACACCATACAATAGAACAAAGAACGGCGACATCATCATTATTGCGACAATGGTTTACACGATTGCATACAAAATCCTGCCCCTGCGGAAGTTGCCCGCGGAAAATTGTTCACGCGACGCATTTTCTTTTGTTTTCTTAGTTTTTATCGCGACCTTTTCTCCTGACATTTTCATAAAACTTGGCAACGAATTTGTCGTTCGCGCGAGAATCGCGCGTAAAGACTTGACAAAAAGTGCGTAAACTACGCCCGCTACACATAAAATACAAAAACATAATACAATATTCACCGCAGACTTTCGAATCGATGCTCTGCAACTTTTTCTTGTTCCACACGAGACGCTTGCAATTTCTTCCGAGTCGGTCGAGATGCCAGCGCGACTTTGGTCCCAGACCGTAGCTGTCAAAGTAGGTGCCTCTTGCATGACGATCTATGTAGAATGCCACCCAGTGAGATCCAGGTTTATCCGCCGTGTCGATATTAGTCACGACGGCTGCGGGAAGGCTCAAGCGCCATGGTATATGGTCAGCGGCGTAGACTCCGATCGAATTAGCAGCGAGCCCACTGATGGCTCGTGTTATTTCTCGGGTGTTCATTCTTGAGACAATGATGCAGAGTCGCCGCCAGCTGTGAAGTATATGTTGCAACTATTCGAATCGTTGCTATTTGTATCTTTTGCCTCGTAGTCATCATCATCGTCCGATTTCTCTACAATCCGCAGAGTTTTTTTCTTCTCCTTGCTGTGGTACTCGTGAAGCGCTGAAAAATACATTTCACTATTCACCCTTTCCTTCGAAGTAAGCCGCCATTCTTCGGGTAGTAGCGAGCGTAGCCATTTCTTTATTTGATTAGCCTTGTATAAGGCACAAAATTCTTTTTGCTTTTTCTGCGAATGCGTGGCGCACACGGTGTTTTTTGGAAAAATACTGTTGAACTTGCCAAATGTTGGAGAAGCGTATTTCTCCAAGTTACATATACAGCGTCCAAATAGTGTTTCGATGTAGCGGGCCTTCTCCTCGCCGCGTACGTAAATTCTTCTCGCCCCTCGGGCGATATTGTAGAGATGTCGATGCAACTGGCGAAGACTCACTTCCCCCTCGAACCAATGAAGTCCATGAATGTCAACAGCGCAGTAAGTATTGGTCTGTTTAACCTCATCAGGCAAGTCATCGAAGCTGCAGGGCGGCTGTACTATCCAGTGATCCATAATTTTTTTCTGCAGACAAATGATTGCCACCTCCTTTGGCAAAAATTTTTTTTCGGTATCACGGAAGCCTTGAATATCTATTACGTAGTCCATGCTGTTTGGGGTGCGCGCGCGCGCGCGCAAAAGTGCGTGTATGCTGCCGGGTGCGAGAGAAAAACCGAAGTGACGCGAGGTGGCATAGAGCGTACGTCGTTAGCGCACCCTCCACCACTTTTGTCCCCCACTTTTTACGTCCGGCGAGACTGACGCCACCTGTAGTGCTGACGTCAGCATTTAGGCACTGAAATCCGATAAAATTTGTCGAGTGGAGTCGATTTCGAGAATGTTATCGTATTCGGCATAAACAATACAGTTTATCGTAGTTGTCGGCGCGACTTCGAAGCCTACTTCTATACGCACGCTACCCGACCGCACGAGATTCCAGTGCGTGTGACAGTGAGCCGATAAGTCGGGCGTGAGATCGAAAGCTGTGAGAAAATAGCCTTGTGAATAATTGGCTCTGTTTATGCCGAGGCCCTCGTTGAGGAAATGTATACCGGTGCCCGAGTAGAGTGTTTGAAAGGCTTCGATAAACGAGGCATTGTTCCCGGTAAAGTGTGGCTGTAATGGTTTGCTCGGAATTTGGATACCATCGACGTAGAGGGAGAGGTAATTTATGTCGAAGTGTTGAAAGTTGAAAGGATTAAGTCGCCGATTTCCGATTGATGCGGGCTTTTATAATGGCAAAAACGATAAGGCTGTGGCCAGGCATCGCGCTGGACCTAAAATCTGACACTGTCTCCGTTCGCTATCGCGCTACATTTTTACCAAAGGTTAAACACCAGGGGTACACTCTGTTCAAGTCAGCATTCATCAAAGACCCACAGTCAAGATGACATGGGTGCAGAAAGCGTCTGCAGTAACAGACTTAATAGATATTTTAAAGAAAAAAGAAGAGGCAATACATTTTTTCCATTTTACATAAACAACACGAAATTACGGTGCTCCAAAATAGAATAGCGTGCGAAGTTCTACTACTGGAAGGCGTGCGAAAAGAGATTGCGCACGCTTCAACACTTAGTAATCCTGCTGATGCTGGTGGTCCATCAAATTATAATAAGACTAACATAGTGGCAAAATGTTTAGTATGTGCTAAAGTACTAATTAAAAAACAAAAAAATTGTGCGTGGGGAAAGTGCAAAGGGTGTAACATGTGGTTGTGTGGGGTATGCGCCCAATCTCGAAAGCACGCATCATGCTTCAACGCGATGCAGCAGCAACAGCCGCAGCACCAGCAAGAACCCGAGGTGAATAAAAATGCACAAGTAGGAGGTGACTTTGAGTATCACAGACTATACTCAGTAAACGAGGTAGAAGAAGTAGAATATATACTACCGTAAAATGTAGAATGTAATAGTAGAATGTATATTACCGTATAAAGTTTTTAATGTAAAATTAATACTATACTTTCGCAATATAATTGAAAACGGAGCGTATTTTTATTTTATTACCTTTTTAAATTTTGCATTTTTTAAATAATATATATTTGCAGTCGTTAGAGACTTTCATTCCCTCATAATGGGTCAAACCGTTGCTCCCGAGCAACAGCGACTCATACAAAACGATTCAAAACAGTCGCAGTGGAAAAAATATTCAGAAAAAATTTCCACAAACACGTATTCTTTGCCCGAGCAAAAGGGTTATAAAAAGTTTTAAATGGTTGCATAATAGTTTTTAATGGTTATAGTAGATAAGAACCGCTGGCCGAGAGCTGCAGGCTGACAAGCAGCAGGCCGCCCGCCGCCGACCGCAAGCAGCAGGCCGCCCGCCGCCGACCGCCCGCTGCGGACCGCTACCGGTGCGCAGCAGGCTGTCGCTGGCCGCTCGCTGCCGGCGGCTCGCTCCGGGAGAGGGGAGGAGAGGGGATCCCAAAAAAGCTATGCCGGTTCTGGCTCACCACGCCCTGAAATGGTGGGAGGGGGAGAGGGGAGGAGAGGGGATCCCCCAAAAAAGCTATGCCGGTTCTGGCTCACCACGCCCTGAAATGGTGGGAGGAGGAGAGGGGAGGAGAGGGGATCCCAAAAAAGCTATGCCGGTTCTGGCTCACGATGACGTCATTTGTTTTGAGCCAGAACCGGCATAGCCTATCTACTAATAAAATATTACAGTAGAAAGCACTAGTAAAATCAGAAAAAAAAAGAATTGAACAAAAAACGGTGATGTTCAATATCTATACTTGATAATTTGTAATTAAAATTTATAGTCTGAACACGTGCTTTCTACTGCTATAATGAAAAGATATACTTTAATAAATAATGTCATTACCTTCACTGCTACTTGTTTGAGGTATGGGCGCAGGACTAGAAGGCTGCGCAACTAATTCAGCCGATTATCGATTGTAAGGAGCTGTAATTATTATAATATTTCAATTAGAAAAATATTTATTGAAAATCCTGTGTCATTGTTAATGGAAAAAATAGTAAGCTATAATATTTCTAAATCACGAAAAATTTCTAAATATCTAAAAACCTTTTATTTACATATTTGGAAGAAAGAGTAAAAAGAAAGAGGGCATCGTTTAATCATATACTTTAGAAATGTTAAAACTTCGATAATTTTTATAAAACGGTATATTCTGCAGTTATGTAACCAAGTTAATTTTTTTAGCGAGTATAAAGAATAAGCATAAGTAGTTTATAAGTTTTCAATGACATCATGTGAGTCTGGAAAATTCAATTGCTCTCTTCGTACGTATTATTCTTTTTTAATATATGCAGGGATTGAATCTTTTTTGCCTGATAGTCGGATGAGGGATCGGGCAAATCTAGTTGACATCTCTTACCATTCAAATAAATAATTTTAATAAATAATTTATATCTACTTGAAGTTTGCAAAACCATTGACAAATTAATAATCCATCAATTCAAGTTATTAATATAATTTTCTTTCTATCCCACGTAAGCGATAGCAGGAAAGTTGAAGTAGCAGGAGACAATAGTTATTTTCGATAGAAATGCGAAAAAGTGATTTTATCCTCGTGTGGACGCTTGTGCCCGAGTGAAGCAAGGATGAAAAGGCCACACGAGGATAAAATCATTTTCTCGTTCGTGTATCGGACACTATTTTTTAATACGACGTGTGTGTAGCTTAATTTCGGGCATGCTTTATTATTAGAGCGTGTGCGAAATCAAGCTTTGCGCACGGAGTGTTAAAAAAATCTTTCTTACTCTACTCAATAAACGTTTGAAATACTTGATTTTCCATTTGCCATTTTAGGTAGAAAAAGAACCATTCTCATGCACAAAATGGAAAACGTATTTTACTTTTTTGCCAGTTTCAATATTTCTAAACTTTTTTTTTCAATAAAATTATTGTATTGTATTAAAATAGTTACCTCGACGACGTCGTTCATTCCGTCTTCGGTTTCGCCTATGTCGACGATTGCGCTCTGCGTCTCTGCTGATAAATCCTTCTTCCGCTGTTGCTGTAGGACTCAAGAGTGGGACTTGGGCTGAGCTGGCAGGAATGATGATAGGTGACAATGGTGGAGTGATAATGGGATCGAGTAAGAGTAGGGTACGCGAAGGAGGTGTTGAACCTTATTAACTCTCAAAGCATCACGTCCCTGAGATTCCTAAAATAGTCCCATTCAGAAAAAATTTAATGTGTACCTATTTAAATTGACTTATCGAATGTTCTTTTATCTTGAAAAATAAAAATTATTTTAGAAACAAATATCTGAAAATAAAGTCTTACTATTCTTGCAAGTACACTGAAAAAAAAATGTTACATGCTCAAGAAAATCTGACTTGTTTCAAGTAAATACTACTTGTTTTACTCGAAACAGGTCCAATTTCCTTGAACACATCGTCAGTTGAGAGGAAAAACATTCTAACTCGTTTTTTTGCTAAGAAAAGTGTTAACTCGTTATTTCGATAAGAAAAGCTCTAACTCGGCGGAGCGCAAAAAAAAGTTCTAACTCGGCAGAGCGCTAAGAAAAATTCTAACTCAAGTTTTCGCTAAGAAAAGTCCTAACTCGACCGAGCGCTAACAAAACTGAGAGATAAATGTGGTGTATTATAAGGTGCGTCCCCCAAAAACAAATTATTACCATTGTTTGTTTATATATTTATATAGCAAAAGAAATCAGAAACAGATTTTTCAAACTCTACAGCGGTTCTCAACTAAAACGTCTATAAAAAAAAGCCCGTGACTTGTAACCTTTCATAGCACTCAGAGGAGTTAGTTATGACTTTTCTTAGCGAAAACTTGAGTTAGAACATTTCTTAGCGCTACGCCGAGTTAAAATTTTTCTAAAAAAGGTATAGAAACGCCTAAATAATGAAGACTACGTTCCGTAACCACAAATTATTGAAAATGCATGCCAGGGGAGTTATTCTGTAACGTTCAATTCACGATATATAAGATTTAACGCTTAATTATATATGGTTTTGTATGTCTTTATATGTGAAAATAGCGCGCAATAAGACTTACTAAATAAGGCACCAGTGATGCTGTCATTTCCGGTTACGATTCTTCAGACGATGACCATCTAAAGCTTGTTGGCGACCGAATGGCTTCTAATAAATATTAAAGAAAAAAATTTATTAAAAATAAATACATACATAAAAAACAGTCATGCATTATTCTATAAAGTTAAAATAATAACCAGATCTAGTATTACGAATTTCGGGTCGACTGTCATCTTCTTCGTCGGAATTATCTGAGATAGACACCACCACGTTTATTTCTATAAAATATATATATTACTAAATAATTATTATGTGTTGCAGCTTCTACATGAAAGTTTAATAAAAATACATTTCTTATTGTTGGACTTATCTATAAATTGAAATTACTTTTTTGGATATTCAACAATTATATTGGTGTGAATATTTGAGAACTTACCAGCAGTACCACGGGAAGAATGAGAACCCGGTGATGCTGTAATTTTCTGTTGAGATTCTTCCGATGATGTCCATCTAAACCTTGTTGGCGATTGCATGGCTTCTAATAAATATTAATGAAAAAAATTTTTAAGACTAAAAACATATGCATAAAAAACAGTCATACATTTTTCTATAAAGTTTAACTAATTACCAGATCTAGTATTAGAGATTTCTGGTTGACTGTCATCTTCGGAACTATCTGAGATAGACACAACCTCGTTTATTTCTATAAATTATATATTAAATAATTATTATGTCTTGCAGCTGCTACATTAACGTAGCTCATCAGCGACTTCTGTATAGTCAAAGCAGTGCTAAATGAAGAGGTAACCTAAAATATAAAAAAAGAAAACATAGTTGTAATGTGATATATTTATTTAATATGATATAGTCATTGTATTACAAATAAAGTGTATTGAACATGACTTGAATAATTGAGTTTTGAATAATTTTGAATTTTTCCTTCGGCGAATCCCCGTGAAATTACCTAACGAACAAAATGAGACCTTAAAAACTTAAATCGGTTAAGAAACAAGAAAGATTGCAGTGATTTATCAATAATTGTTTGTAATGACAATATCTAGTTTCTAGAATATCGACATTTTGAGAAAAAGGTTATCTTAGTCATCTTAAATTCACTTTATTTATAATACATTGATTACCTCTATCATTTGAAATAAATAAATCACATTAAAACTAGAGATTTTTTATATTTCAGGTAACCTCTTTATTTAGCACTACTTTAACTAGGGGAGTCGCAGATGAGCCATCTTAAAGTTTATTAAGAATATATTTCTGATTGATGGATTTATTTCTAAATCCTTGGTTTTTCAAAAATGATATCAATATAGATATTTCAAAACTTACCAGCAGTGCCACGAGCGGTTGATGCTTCACCTTCCATGTTGACATTACCACCTACATTGACAATATTTTACGTTTTATTTATATTTATCATTCGGTAATATTGAGGATTTTTTGTAATTAAGAATACTTAGGGCACTTCATATTAATGATGTCTGATAAAGCTGACAAAACTATAGTTTCACAAATACCACAATCTAATGTACGTTATGGTAAATTATTATACAAAATATAAACAAATTAACTCATAGACTTGTTTACAAATGCCGAATAAAATATATCGAAAATTCAATAAGACTTTTAAACCAAAACATTAATTTTTACTATTACAAAGCTTCCTGTAGGTGTAATCGAATACATTGTAGTTCTGTGAATTTCATACTAATAACGTAACATAGACTACGAATATATTTGAAATATAGTCTTCAAAAACTGTAGAGCTTTTTTATAATACGCTATCATAAATTGCCGAATCAAGGTAAAAAATGTACAATCCGGGATTAGTAAACAATACGGTATCTTCTCGAATAACTTTAATTATAAAGAAAAAATTCAAATGATCTTGCGATTTTTGGTGATCGCAGGAGGTGTTTGGTGACGCCGAGTTCCTATGAAATGGTTTGCAATATTAAGGATTAATAACTGTGGATCATTCGATAATTATTATTACCTATAATAATGGTCGTAATTACATATTAAATATTTAAAATTTTTCTAGTAGTTTGAACTTATTAAGTATTGCAATATTTTCGCAATAGTTTGACAGTGCATGTTGTATAAAATTTTATAATATATTTATATTGAAAATGAGAAAAAATAATTAACATTTTGAAAAATATAAAATTACGCAAAAATGGTTATTGTTAATTTTCAAGAATATAATCACAATTTATAACCAAGTTTTCGATCATCAAGGATCATACATTATAATATTTACTTTGTTAAAAAACTTCAAGTGAAATTCTTAAAAAACCGATAATTTAAACGTTTACCATAAAAAATAAAACCACAGTACGCAAGCTTTCCGTAGTGGGTTTTTTTTTTCAACAAAAAACTATCACTGATTTTAAATTTAGGACCGTCTGAAGCTAAGCAACGAAAATGCACGAATAAAATATAAGTGTAATTAAATCTCTAGTTTTAGTGGATTTCTCAGCGGTTTTTCGTAGCTCAACTTAAAGGCTATCATAACTTTGGAAAAAGTTAATACTTTTCAATTCTCACAAAAAAACCGCTGCCAATTTATTGGCACTCAGCTTCCTCAAAATTAATTTGTCGCTCCTATATATGTATAGTATACACACATAGATGAAAACTTACCAGCAGTACCCCGAGAAGAAGGCCGCGGTGATGCTCTCATTTTCCGTTGGGATTCGTCCGGCGATGACCACCTGAACATCGTTGGCGACCGCATGGCTTCTAATAAATATTTAAGAAAAAAATTTTTACGAATAAAAACATACATAAAAAACAGACATGCATTTTTCTAAAACTTTTAAGTAATTACCAGCTCTAGCATTACAGATTTCGGTTCGACTCTCATCTTCTTCATCGGAACTGCTTGATGTAAAATCCATGTTTACTTCTGTAAAATATATTTAGCTAAATGATTGAGTATTATGTATGCTACATTGAAGTTTATTACAAATAAATTTCTAATTGTTGAACTAATTATAAATTTAAATTACTTTTTTGGCTTTTCACAATTATATCAGTATGTATATTTGAAAAATTACCAGTAGTACCACTAGAAGTTGATGCTACACCTTCCATGTTCACATTACCACCTAAATTGACAATATTTTACGTTTTATTTATATTTACCATTAAGGAATATTGAGGATTTTTTATAATAATGGATTATTCTCGAGTAGAAATTCGCATTAGAAATGGTCTGGGAACTAAATAATGGGCAAGAAAAATGTGTAATATGCTATTGGTATGGATGAAACGTTTTTTTTTACACTCTGTGCGCAAAGCTCGATTTCGCACACGCTCGAATAAAAAATGATCCGCTAAATCAAGCTTTGTACATGTTGTATAAAAAAACGGTTCGTCACGTGAGCGAGAAGTTGTTTTTATCCTCGTGTGACCTTTTCACCCTCGCTTTGCTCGGGCGCAAACGTCCACACGAGGAGAAAATCACTTTCACTTACTAGTATCGAAATGTAATATTCTACCATTTTTTTCTCATTCAATAGATTGGAAGGAGATTCCGCAACCTAAAATTTTTCTCTATAAATCACCTTAACTATTTAACTTGAACATGAGCGCATCAAAATGCCTTAGAGGTATTACCAACATACAAATTAAATCACATCGATAGAAAGAACATTTGCATGAGACTATCCCGACTAATTAAAAAAACTTATTTTTTCACCTGATTATGACTCTCTTACTCCACGTCATAATAAGGTCTTTAATAATGGAAGAAAAAGCGTTTGACTGATGCTGAAAAATAGTATATTACACACCTACGGAGTAAAAGTAAAAGATGTCCCAGACAAACATGCAATCTGAGGCATTCTTTATATGCTATCGTGGTAGGTATACTATTTCTTTGCCTGGCGACGCCGAAAATACAACATTCGCGATCGGGCGCCGGAAGCAAAAGTGGTACTTTCGGCCCGCTAGCAAAAAAAAATATCTTTAGTTTCAGCCTGTTTCTAAGCAAAACAAGCTATTAACTAGCTATAAAATGGAATCAATTTCTGCGAGGATTAAGGGATTCGTGTGAATGAGTTTTGGGTGATGAAACAATAGTTTCAGAAATGTCACAATCTAAAGTTCACTATTGTGAATAATTATTCATAATAATATAAAAAAATTATCTTATAGTGTCTTCTTACTATACAAAATAAAATATCTTTGAAAACCTAAAATTAAAAAAAATTAATTTTTACTACTGTAAGAGATAACCAACTATGCTCTGTAAATTTATACTAATTATTTTAAAAGGATTATTAGTATTTTTCATAATTAGTTTTTTTACAGTACGCTACTATAAATAGTCACATCGGGGCGAGAATGTACAATCCGGAATTAGTAAACAATACGGTATCTTCTCGAATTACTTATTATAAAAAAAAATTTCAAATGATCTTACGATTTTTGGTGATCGCAGGAGGTGTTTGGCAACGCCGAGTTCCTATGAAATGGTTTGCAATATTAAGGATTAATAACTGTGAATCATTCGATAATTATTATTACCTATATAATGGTCGTAATAACATATTAAATATTTAAAATTTTTCTAGTAGTTTAAACTTATTAAGTATTGCAATATTTTCGCAAAAGTTTGACAGTACATGTTATATAAAATTTTATAATATATTTATATTGAAAATGAGAAAAAATAATTAACATTTTGAAAAATATAAAGTTACGCAAAAATGATTATTCTTAATTTTCAAGAATATAATCAAAATTTATAATCAAGTTTTCGATCATTAAGGATCATGCATTATAATATTTACTTTGTTAAAAAACTTGAAGTAAAATTCTTAAAAAAGCGATAATTTAAGCGTTTACCATAAAAAATAAAACCACAGTACGCAAGCTTTCCGTAGTGGTTTTTTTTTTCAGCAAAAAACTATCACTGATTTTAAATTTAGGACCGTCTGAAGCTAAGCAACGAAAATGCACGAATAAAATATAAGTGTAATTAAATCTCTAGTTTTAGTGGATTTCTCAGCGGTTTTTCGTAGCTCAACTTAAAGGCTGCCATAACTTTGGAAAAAGTTAATACTTCTCAATTCTCACAAAAAACCGCTGCCAATTTATTGGCACTCAGCTTCCTCAAAATTAATTTGTCGCTCCTATATATGTATAGTATACACACATAGATGAAAACTTACCAGCAGTACCACGAAAAGAATAAGGCCGCGGTGATGCTCTCATTTCCCGTTGGGATTCGTCCGGCGATGACCACCTGAACATCGTTGGTGACCGCATGGCTTCTAATAAATATTTAAGAAAAAAATTTTTACGAATAAAAACATACATAAAAAACAGACATGCATTTTTCTAAAACTTTTAAGTAATTACCAGCTCTAGCATTACAGATTTCGGTTCGACTCTCATCTTCTTCATCGGAACTGCTTGATGTAAAATCCATGTTTACTTCTGTAAAATATATTTAGTTAAATGATTGAGTATTATGTATGCTACATTGAAGTTTGTTACAAATAAATTTCTAATTGTTGAACTAATTATAAATTTAAATTACTTTTTTGGCTTTTCACAATTATATCAGTATGAATATTTGAAAACTTACCAGCAGTACCACGAGAAGTTGTTGCTACACCTTCCATGTTCACATTACCACCTAAATTGACAATATTTTACGTTTTATTTATATTTACTATTAAGTAATATTGAGGATTTTTTATAATAATGGATTATTCTTGAGTAGAAATTCGCATTAGAAATGGTCTGGAAACTAAATAATGGGCAAGAAAAATGTGTAATATGCTATTGGTATGGATGAAACGTTTTTTTACACTCCGTGCGCAAAGCTCGATTTCGCACAGGCTCAAATAAAAAATGATCCGCTAAATCAAGCTTTGTACATGTTGTATAAAAAAAACGGTTTGCCACGTGAGCGAGGCGGTGTTTTTAACCGTGTGAACAATAGTTTCAGGAATGTCACAATCTAAAGTTTACTATTGTAAATAATTATTCATAATAATATAAAAAATTAACTTATAGTGTCTTCTTACTATACAAAATAAAATATCTTTAAAAACCTAAAATTAAAAAATAGTTATTTTCGATATAAGTGCGAAAAAGTGATTTTATCCTCGTGATGGACGTTTGCGCCCGAGCGAAGCGAGGGTGAAAAGGCCACACGAGGATAAAATCGCTTTCGCACTCGAGTATCGAACACAATTTTTTGACACGACGTGCGGGAAGGTTAATTTAGGGCATGCTTTTTTATTAGAGCGTGTGCGAAATCGAGCTTTGCGCACGGAGTGTGAAAAAAATTCATTTTTATCATTGTAAAGCTTCTTCAAGATATAACCAGCTATGCTCTGTAAATTTATACTAATTATTTTAAAAGGATTACTAGTGTTTTTCATTAGTATATTACACAACAAGGAAGGTAAAGAGTTGGCGAGTCCAGAGCACGTGGATGGCCCTCTTTATCCCCATGTTGCGTATACGATTTTTCATCATACCCAGGCCGAATATACCACATTCGCGTTTCGGAGCCGGGAGCGAAAGTGGTACTTTCGGCCAGGGTATGGTGAAAAATTAGTTTTTTTTACAGTACGCTACTATAAATTGTCGCATCGGGGTGAAAAAGTACAATCCGAAACTAGTAACAATACGGTATCTTCTCGAATTACTTTAATTATAAAAAAAAATAATTCAAATGATCTTACGATTTTTGGTGATCGCAGGAGGTGTTTGGCTACGGCGAGTTCCTATGAAATTGTTTGTAATATTAAGGATTAATAAATGTGTATCATTCGATAATTATTATTACCTATAATAATGGTCGTAATAACGTATTAACCTTCTGACAGCCGGCATTTTTCCTACTGAAAAAGTGTAACTTTTTCGAAATTTTCCATATAAATGTTTCTTAAGTAATAGTATATGTGGGCCGATCATGGAATGACGCCATATGGCGTCATGCCGGCTGTCAGAAGGTTACATTCATTTTCTAATAGCTACACGTTATTGAGTATTGCAATATTTTAGTAATAGTTTTACGTTGCATGTCAATAGTACTTTTCGTCACTAGGGTGTAAAATTGAACTTTACGCACCAAGTTATCGACACGCACGTGGGTCGGCGCAGCCAGCCTGAGTGTTGTGCGATCACAAGGTCGGAAAGATTTCGTTCGTATGGTGATCCAGCAACAGATGGTACGTAAAGTTCAAATTTACACCCTGGTGACGAAAAGTACTATTTAGAAGATATTTATATTTGAAATAAGAAAGTAATTGACATTCTCCAAAAATATATAGTTATACTATAATAATTATTACAAAATTTTGAAGAACAAAGTTCTTTTTATTTTTTCATATTACTTTAAGCATAATTCTTAAAAAAACAATCATTTGTTCGGCGACTTAAATATTTCTTTTTTGTAATCGTTACGACGTAACTTTGACAACATAATCGAATTTTTGTATGAATTTTCAGTATTTTAGAAAAGTCGCTGATGCCACCGGAAGAAACATAAATGCACGAAAATATCAAATTAAAAGTTTTGATTTATCAGCGGTATTTCATAGCTTAACTTCAAGCTATCATAACTTTTGATAAAGATAATATTTTTAATCGTCACTATAAAAATAAAGAAAAAAATTTTGAAGTAAAAGTATAAAATCAGTCATGCATTTTTCTAAAAAGTTTAAATAATTACCAGATCTAGCATTACAGATTTGAGGTTGACTATCGTCTTCTTCGTCCGAACTACTTGATTTTACTAAATGACTGAATATTATGTCTCCTACAGTAAAGTTCATTAAGGGGGCTAGACACCTTTTTTTCTGAAATAAAGAAAGTCATATTTTAATACACAAATGTAACCTAAATATTTCCGGTATATTTACCCCAGCGTAGACCTTGGTATGGGCCCTTTACATGGTCCAGAACCATATTCATCAATGAAACAAGTTTTTTCACTGTCCGTAAGCTTTCAAATTTTCCTGTGGATGGATTCACTCCAGATTTGAACTAAATTACTCCTTAATAGTATCGTTCTGAGATGAGTGTAGGGATTTAGGATTAAATGTAAGGAAAAATTTTGACATCAAAAAATTTTTGAAAAAATTGAAAAAATTGAAAAAAATTAAGAAAAATTCTTGAAAATCAGCACAACATTTTTTTTGGTTTAATTTGGTTCAAATGTGGAGTGAATCCATTCATAGGAAAATTTGAAAGCTTACCGACAGTGAAAAAACTTGTTTCATCGATGAATATGGTTCTGGACAATATAAAGGGCCCATACCAAGGTCTACGCTGAGGTAAATATACCCTCTTTTATGTGTAAAAAGTAGGAAATAATTAGGTTACACTTATGTATTAAAATACGACTTTTTTATTTCAGAAAAAAGGTGTCTAGTCTCATTAAGAATACATTTCCAATTGTTGGATTTATTTATACATTTAATAGTACATTACGATACGTGTGAATTACATTTTCTTAACATACGATAAGTATTAAAAGAAAAAGTATTATAATAGTATTATATGGTTAATTCCCAAAATGAGGGCCATAATCTTTCTCAGTCTCATAGATATCTCTCATATGTCTCATATATATGCCATACCAGAAAAAAAGTGATTTCATGTGGTTAAATGATCAGTACAAGTGAATCTATTTTAAAATTAAAATAATTTACGTCTTGTTGCTAAAAAAACAGTCCCTTAAGGAGTAAATTCGTAACTCCGTCGACTTCCCCAGGGCAAAAACTGATTTTTCAAGTATTTCTAATTCTGTATGATAGTTTTATTTACCCAAATTACCAGATTTAGAACATTCACTATACTTAATAGAAGAGAAAAGTATTTTTAATATTTCACTACAAATATTTGTGCTCTTTTTATATCAATTATATCTAAATTGTTAATATTTATTATTTTGTAATTTAACTTTAAATCGACGCTCCTCACGAAAACTAGCACGTTTTTCGGCCTTTCTACGAAGACTAGCACATTTCTGAAAACTGCAACCGAAACTAGCATCATTCGCGAGTTTGCGCCGAATAATAGTACAATACGCAAGATGGCGACGAAAAGTAGCACGATTCGCGAGTTTGCGACGAAAAGTAATAAGATTCGCAAACTTCTCGTGAAAAATAGCACTTCGCGTCACCCTACTAATTTACGTTACAAGCAGTGGAACGTGCTAGTCTTCGCCGCAATCAAGCGGATCGGTCTAGTCTTCGACGCGAATAAATGGAACGGCTAGTCTTTACAGCCAACGCTGAAATAGACTAGTCTTCGTGGCAATCTGAATCGTGTTAGTTTTAGTAAGAAGCTTTACAATGAATTTGATAGTAGAAGACGAATCCACAAAATTTCTTCGTTGCAGGGGAGCAGGGAAAATAGCATATTACGCAACTAAGAAAGAAAAAACATGGACAGTCCATATCGCGTATAAATACCTCGTCTTCGACTCGGGTGGCAAACACGAGATGTTTAATTTTTAATTTTGGCCAATTTTACTCCCGTGATCCATTTACTATTTTTCACCATACCCAGGCCAAAAATACCACATTCGCTTTTTTGAACAGGGAGCGAAAGTGGCACTTTTAGCCAGGGTATGGTGAAAAATGTTGTTCCCCGCTAAACTGTGAAACATGAATTCTTTCTATTCTTTCCGAAATCACGCTCGGAATGCACGATTTCCTACACGACTTTCAGGGGCCTTATTCTGTAAGTCATATTGTGCGCTATTTTTATATATTTAGATGTACAAAATCATATCAAAGTGAGCGTTAAATCTTATATATCGTGCGTTAAAAGTTACAGAATAACCTCCTGGCATGAAAAAACGCCCGTCTCATGCACATGTTGAAAAAAATATATTAAATTCACTTTCATAACTGAAAAAGCTTGTTAAATCGATAAAATGTTGAAGAATTTTATTCATTTCAATACTACACAAATATGAAATTTTTAATTGAATTTTCTCGATATGTAATCTTTTAAGATACGCCCCTTTTCCTTAGAAGTCTTTAATTGCATATAAAAATGCGCAATAAGAAACGAGTGGCTTAGATATTTCTCAAAATGTTAAAAACGTAAATTCAAATGTTCACAGACATCTTAAACGTTCAAACACCTCAATTAATACCATGCTTGCCAAATCTGAGAAATTTATCGTTTAACGAGATCCATACCGACTGCACTACCTTAATTAGAAAGGAGAATCTACTTTTTGAAAAGTGAAATTTTAATTTTATTCCCATCTTAAAGAGTAGAATTTCTATTTTGAAAATCAACATGTTCATTTTTTAAAAAGATGCTCTACTTTTTTAATGGAGGTATCTCTTTTATGTAATACGCCAATTTATTTAACAGATGCCAAGCAGTACGATTTTGAATTGACTTTATTTTATTTCAAATGACTCACGTTTTATCGAGAAAAATTACATATACTTATGTACATAGTACTCACTTGATCAAAATGAAAATTGCAGCCTATGGAATGTACTTGTGGGAATGTGAAGCGGCATGCATTTCGCAATGCCATCTCAAAATCAGACATAATCGTTCTTATTTTAGCTCCGGTTAATAATTTCTTTACCTCGCTTAAAATGGCTTTATATGAAATTTCCGTCTTATCTGCCATTAAACACCATACTATCGGTATTCCCTAAAAAATAAATTTTAATAAAAAAAAAAAAATGCTGTAAAGAGCGGGTCAGTAAAGCCCAAAACGCCCCGTAGATTTCCACATGAAATTCCATATGAATTTCAACATGGATTTTTCTACACATTTACAAAACGTAACGTTTCTTCCATATGGATTCTTATATGGGTTTCCATATGGATTTCCATTTGGTAATTTCAATGTTTATGAAAATGGTTATTTATAAAATTGTTATATTTTTTTTACTAGGATACATATTTTTGATAACATAGTACTGTAGAATCTTTTCGAAAAATTACATCAGATGAAATTATATTTTATAATTTTTTATATGCTTTACTGATATGTCAATTTTTTTAGTTAAGAAATGGCTAATAAGAGACTTGGTATTATCGCGAGGAGTGAGAGAGACAAAATCAAATGGAAAAATCATTGTTTTCATTTGTATCCCCTGAAACAGTAGTATAAACGAATTGAATACCAATAAATCGTGTTTACGATTTCATTAGCTATTTGTTTCAATATTTGATTTTAAATACATGATCAGATTAAAGACAAAATTTAGTAAAAACATTCTAAGGTTATCTCCATTAAATAGAGAAAATGACCGGAAAAAGTGTTTTATCACTACCTACAAATTAGTTTCTTTTACTAGCTATTTATTAATTACCTGGCTATTTTCGATAGAGACAATTTCTACCAGTGGACGGGCGGAAAGTTATATTTTGCGCATGCTGACTTATGCAAAAATGGAGCTTTGCGCACGGAAAAAAGATTTTTGGACAGTTGCAAGATAAACTACAGTTTGTAAAAAAAAAAAAAAAAAAAATACAACGAAACTTTAAAATTTATTTTTGGACACTTACAAGCAAAACCAAGTATCCATAGTTTCATGAAATGAGTCTTTCTGAGATGTAAGCTATCCAACCAATCTCAAATATGCGTATGTCGAAAATCGATGTGTCTTATATAAAGTTACTATGCAAGTATTTTTTTTCAGAAGTTACAGAAAAATATAATAGAAATAACAAGTAGAGTTCATATGTTATTTTATCGAATTGAAATAAAAATAATAATAAAAAAATAGATGAAAGTTGACTTACGTGGTTTTGTATAATACCAATTACTGTTAAAAATTGATAGACGCCTTGCAACCTTGGCGTTGTTTTGAACGTCCCATCAATCAATATCTGTTCTACATTTCCAAATTCTCTTCTTATAAATTGTTCATCGTAGAGCATCATATGCGTTACAGAGTTTGAACAATTTATAATACGGCAGCTCATTTTGACATGATTATGGATTAATAAAGTTTTGTTATTGGGATCCATTAATTGATTGGCAAATTGTACCAAACTACGAGGTGTAATGGGAAATTTGCCATTTCTCCATCGTTTCATGGACATTTTTAACGTTTCATAGCTTATAAATTGTGCTGATATTTCATGTCTACAAGAGGAGAAGCAATTTACAAATAAAATATATAATCATTAACGTATTTGAAATGGAAGGGAAACCAAAAAAAGTTTAAGGATGCAATCTTGTTCAAAACAGAATAATAAAAAATACGTTATGAATTCATTAGCATGCCGTTTTCTGAAACTTAACTTTCTGATTCCTGATATTGATTTTTTAACTCTAATAAACGCGTGGACTGCAGAACAATTAAATGCAAAATAGGAATAAGATAAATTGTGTGTGGCTTCTAACAATAACTGAAATCGAGTTCGTAATACTATCATGACTCATTTATGGCTGGTATAAATTATTGTTAATTTCTTTCATTTTTATGCTCTTTGAAAAACGCTGTCCAAAAAAATATTCTTATGGTTGACTGTTGTATTAAAATTTATCAAGTAACTGTAAATAAATATTAATAAGTGTTAAAAACTATTAAGAACTGTAAATAACAGTAATTTAATTTTCGAGTTTCCTTAAAAATATTGCATTTTATAATTGGAAAATGTTAATAAGTGTAATAGCTGTTAAATACTCTAAATAATTGTAAATAATTGTTAAGAATTGTTAAAATCTATAAATGATGGTTATATACATTCCCAGTTTCGAAATTTTTTAACAGTTTTTAACACTATTGTTACAATTTTTTTACATTTAGGGAGGAGTGGGGCTAATTAGTACATCCTTTTTTCAAAGCAGTTATTTCTTTCAGTACGAAAATAATTGAGTCTACTGAGGTACTAATACTAACAAGGAGATGATCAGGGATGCGGGTCATGAATTTGGCTAAAACTGTAGGAGATACTTCTTTATGACAAATAATAAGACACGTATCTCGGGGTTTTTGTGAATGGACCTTTTGTTCCGCGATCTAAGCTATGTTATGTCCAAGCTGAACAATTTTTGATGAATATGGGGTCTCTTTCTTTAGTTATAGCGTTTTGACTATTTCGGACATATAAATGGACTAAAAAAATTATAAAATAAGGCAAAAACAGCTCAAATTTAAGATGAGTTAATGTTGATTTATCAAAAAGTTATAAACTATCAAAAATAGAGTAAGAAAATGACTAAATATTTCTCATTTTTTCCCAAGCATTTAACGAGTTATATTTTACGCTATCTTTTTACCCTATTTTTGATAGCCAATAACTTTTTGAAACATTGACATTTTTTAACGTAACTCAGCTTAAATTTTTATCAAAAATTGTTCATTTTGGACATAAAATAGTTTGGATCTCGGAACAAAAGGCCCTCGGAACAATAGTCGTGTGTCTCATTATTTGTCATACAGAAGTATCTTCTACAGTTTTAACCAAATTCATGACCTGCATCCCTGATCATCTCCTTGTAAGTTTAGATCTGTTCTCAATTGAAAAAAACATTGTTTTGTACGAAAAACTCTAATTACATGAAGGCTAATTTGCGGGTATTCCGTACGTGCATTTTAAAATCTTCTAAATCATCATGCTAAGTATACGTACGAATCAGCCCCGACAAAATTGTACGAAATAGCCCCGAACTGATGACAATCGTACGATTGCAAGTACAAATCTGAAATTTGATCTATCGAGGTCTACTGGCGTCAAAATTTTAGTTTCGAAATGTACTAAATAGTACATTATGTAACAATAAGGGGCGAAAGGAGCCGATTTTTCCCGCAGGTAGGTTTAGAGCCCGAGCTACAAGATTTTTCACGAGGGTGCGTTTACTGCCCGAGCAAATCGAGGGCAAGAGAAAAATCTACTTTCGTCCCGTGTTACATATTAGTATATTGTGTGCCAAGAGCGTAAAGTGGGTTTTTTTAGACCGAGTGTGGGGTTGCAGTACGAGGCGAAGGTGAGCTAGCACGAGCCGCAGGCGAGTGCGTTTACGAACCGAAGACGAGTCAAACCGAACACGAGGTCAAAAAACCCACTTAGCCCTTGGTGCACACCATATTGTTTGTACTGCAAGTATAGATTTTTGCGTTTTTTCAAAATATCGATGATTTTCTTAAAAAATCTTGAAAACTCCATTAAAAAACGACAGCGGGCGGGAAAACTTTTTCCCGCCCGCTACGGCGAGCAGCGAGCGCTTTTCAGTTTTTCCCGCCGGCTGGTCGGCAAGCGATCGCTTTCGGCTCTATTAATAGGTTCAAAAAACGCGAAAATCGTGCTTGCGGTACAAAAAGTATTTTATTCCACACTCGACCGTGGCCACCTTTGGACCCCGAAAAGCGGGCCAACACGTTTTTTTCTTTATGTTTTGCTTAGTGGAAAAAGCCAGTATTTTCATGAATTTATTACAAAATAAATATTATAAAAATTTACTTTCGACCCGCAAATTTTACTTTCGACCCGCAAATTTTACTTTCAATCCGTAAATTTTACTTTCGACGGGCTAATTTTACTTTCGACCCACTAATTTTACTTTCGTCCCCGCTAATTTTACTTTCGACCCGCCAATCGGATTTGCGGGACAAATTTGCAATTTTCGCCCCGATTTTCGGGGGCAAAAGGTGGCCATTTGAGTCGGGTGTGGAATAAAAGATATTACCACCTGATCAAATATTTTGTAAACATAAAATTGTCACATGAACTTTCGCGTAGCTCAAATTTTCAGAACAAGCTTCCAAAAATAATAGAGTTGCAGTTACAAATTCAAATTTTCGAATAATGTCATGAAGTTGTGCACAAAAGTTCATTTTTCCAGATAGTTTGAATCTACCTTACCAATACTAGATAAAAGTTTTTACTTGAAAAATACCTGTCGTGTACGAAATTGTCCCATGTACGAAATAGCCCCACTAACCCACATTCAATCAACAAATTCCGTTAGTAGAAGCCACACGCCATGAATTGACAGCTAATTTTAAATTTCACATTTTAACTTTGACTATTATTATTTTAAATATTGTCTCACTGCATTGTTATCAATAGAATAAAATATACATTTTATTCTACATTTATAGTTATAAGATTAAAAAAGAATGCAAAAAATGGCAATAATTTTATGCTATATAGATAGTACTTAGAATTACATTATCGTTGTATTATCGTTACATTATCGTTATTATTTTTGAAAAAAAGTTTATTTTATTCTACCGAATAATAAATAAAAAAGGCATACATGTATAACGAAAGAAGAGCTATTGACAATTTAATATTAAACTGATTTAAATCAGTAAAAAACAGTTGATTTCTCACTTAAGGTAGTGCTCCTCGGACTCCCTAGTCTAACCAGTGCTAAATGAAGAGGTTACCTAAAGTTTAAAAAAAACCATAATTGTAATGTGATTCATTTATTGAAAATCATAAAGATAGCCAACATGTCTTATAAATGAAGTGTATTTAACATGACTATGATCACTTTTTTCATAAAATGGCGATATTCTAAAAAATAGATATTGTTGATACGAACAATAGTTGATAAACTATTACGGGAATATTTTTCGTTTCTCAACTGATTTTAGTTTTCGAGATCTCATTTTGCTCTTTCAGTCATATTATGGGAACTATCAAAGGAAAAATTAAAGATTATTTAAAACTCAAAAAGTCAATAAAAACTAGCCAATTAAAAAAAATATTTTTTAAAAACGTGCATGAGTTTCTGAACAATTATTTATAACTTTCGGAGTTTTAAATAATTTTTGATTTTTCATTTGTCAAGTCCTAATGAAATTATTTAAGGAGTAAAATGAGACCTTCAAAACTAAAATTGGTTGAGAAACAAAAAAGATTCTGGTAATTTATCAATAATTGTTCATAGTGACAATATCTACTTTTTAGAATATCAACATTGTGTAAAAAAGTTTTCTTGGCGATGTTAAATACCTTTTATTTATAAGACACTGACTATCTTTATTATTTTAAATAAATAAATCACATTACAACTATATTTCTTTTTTAATTTTAAGTTACCTATTTATTTATCACTGCTTTGACTAGGGAGTCCAAGGAGAATATTATGAGAAGAAGGATAAAATGGATTGCATGTGTAAAACTCGGCTTAAAACAAAAATGCATCAACAATTCTTTGCTCACTTCGTGCTTTATAGAGCGTATACTATTGGAAGCTAGCTGCCTTCACTTTTCTGTAATTGTTCGCTCCCTCCAGTATTTATGTTCTTGTATCTGTGTGTATGTCCATCGATAATAACGCAAGATGTGGATAGAGGTAAGAAAAAACAATAATGTAAAGTAAAAAAATACGATTTAAGAGTGCTTACTCAGGCTTGTTTGCTTGCTCATCAAAGAGATCTCTTAGACGCCGTCATTGCCGTTTTAATATGTCTTTTATCGACTTCTTAAATTTTATTATTAATGGCACGATCTCTGATGAATAGCAGTGCTCAGAATGATTTCTTCCAGGATGCACTATTCCATTCTTTACAACAGCTTTGCCGGCACAAAGATGCATGGCGCATTTTAGATATCTACGATAAGTTGTGCGATGGAAGATGAATAATGTTAATAAAATGTGCAATAAATACATCAAATAATTTACAAAAAAAACAATAGCTAGATTTTATTATAATTGTTGGAATTCTACACATGGAGAGAAGAAAATTTTTACATTTTCGAAAAAGATCGGTAATTTTTACCAAATAGTCAAGTAATGAAGTAGCAGACTTGGATTTTTCTAAATTTTACAGATCTTTTAGTTAATTTTTCCAACACCTTAAACTTTATCAAACTAGATAACTCAGACGAAAAACAGTTCATTGTAGTTCAAGTTGACCGAGCTTTCACGATTTGATTACTCTATTTATAATCGTCGCCACACTTGTACCGTCGGTAATGGAGCACGTGTCACGTTTTCAGCGAAATGGATAGGATAGTCTGCCCAGTAGATAAACGGCTACGCCAGTGAATAAACGGGTCACGTGATATTTTCAATCGTTAAATGCTTACGTAGATCGTAAAATGCTTTTATGATTTTGGTTAGTCAAAAAAAGACTTTTCCTAACGTTTGAAGTTGGGAGAACATTACAATCAATTATTTTATTGGCAAATCTTTAATCTACTGGATATTTAGGGTCTCGGGTAAAATTTTAAGGTCAATTTTTATTTACTTAAAATTTATAACATGCGACTTTAGGACATATGAATAATAACACCAACATTTTACGATAACACTAACTCCGTGTTACTTGACGTTTGATAAAAATTTAATTAATTTTTACTAATTTATTTCTCTCCATGAATAACTACATTCAGTATGGCATAAAAAAAATATCGTCAATTTCTCAGATTTTTAACGGAATACGTCAACAAAAGAAATTACAAGGTTAATTTACTTCACTCGTATGTTTTATTATTGAGTTAGAGCATAGGGGAGAGTAGCCAAGCGCCGGCGAGCGCACAGCTCCGATCAACGCGGGTTTCATGCATCTTACGATAGTTGCTTTATTTGAATCTGAACGGTTTGATTAAAAAAAATGTATTATTCTTATTATTATTATTATTATTATTATAAAAGATATATAATTTATTTTGCATTGTTTTTTTTCATATTATTGGAGAAGTTTATATATCGTTAAATTCATTAAGCCATTTTCTTCCTTCTTATAACTCAAAATCAGACGGATATTTTTGCCAAGAGATGACCACTATGTCAGACCTTAGATCCAGCAACTTTTTTCATATACTAAGAATAGACATGTACGCGAAAATTAAATGAATAATGGAATTTGGAATATGTTACTATTTTTAAAATGAATAATAATAACAATAATAATAATACATTGAGGTTGTCTTTTACCTAGTAGCCTCTGAACCAAAATCAGCTAAAAAATAGTACATTATGTAACAAGGGAGAAAAGTCGCTCTTGCGAAGCGAGTCAGTGATCACCCGAGGGAATCATCGACTCGATTTGGAAAGGGGGACCAACGGGAAGATGGAGTGTTTGTTAACGTGGGCGGCGGGCATAGGCGCAGGAAGGTATTTTATCACAATGGTAAAATGCTAGGATAGGTATTATGTAAAAAATATACTATCGTTTAAAATATTTTCCGAATCCGATACTGGAAATTCCGAACAGCTAACTTTCCAAAAGAAATATCAGAAAAATTTGCATCTATAAAAGTTGAAAACAGATTGTATAAAATTATAAAGATACGTTTTACTAGAAAAATTCCAAGAAATCGGAAACATTAATCCCTATACAATTTTTAACTCATTTATGGACAAAACAGCTTTTTCTAAAACACTGCATGTCCTACAATTTAATCGTTAGGTAGAAATGGCATTCGAACAATTGACATGACATAACATATCAAAATAATTTAATGAAAATATTATGACCTTTTTGCAAAATTATTTGGAATTTTTATATAAGGTAAGTCGAGGCTATACGCTACACCTAAAGGCAAAATTTAAATAAAAATTAAACTAATTAAGTAAATTAAATTTATTTAACATAATTATATAAAGGAGATAATAACCTATCAAATATGCAGTAAAGTATTTATAATACTTCAATCAGTAAATAATTAACAACAATTTAAAAAAGAAAGAAAAAACTGGCGTCTTCCCCACATGCGCGGGTAAGATGCCACATTTGAGAAAACTTAAAAATAAACTAGTAAGCATTTATATCAAGGGCAACTGTTTTTTATTGTGTTCCAAAATCGATTGAAAATAAAGACAGATTTCTGTGATATTTGGGTAACTTAATAAGATAATCATTGGTGTGCACCAAGAGCTAAGTGGGCTCTTTTATCTCGTGTGTGGTTGCAGTACTCGTCTTCGGCTCGTGCTTGATTGCTTTCGACTCGTACTGCAAACTCCACACTCGGTCTAAAAAAGCCCACTTTAAGGACGCCCTCTAGTTGAAAACGAACCAATGGGCGAAAATTTATATAATGGATGTGATAGTTCTAATGTAAAAAAGTTATTCTTATATAATTCTAGGGGATTTGACAAAATGTAAAAAAAAATTAATAATTAAAAATTGGAATGTTGCTAGTGTGAGTACGGCTTATGAAAAAAGTACACCATTATCCTATGGAAATCTTTATTTTTGATCCGACTTTAATGGGATAGGGCTTATTATCTTCCTCATGCGATTTGAGATAGGGGTTGCAACAAAATAATTGAGAAATTATCAATGAGTGAAGCGTGGCGTACGTTTGTTTATAAGGTTCACATGACACTTCTATAGCGTCCTTAAACTATTTCCTAACGGAGTGTACAAAATTCTATTTTACAGCACTGAGTGGCATAAATCCGCATTTACTTATGTCACTCCTATCCGTGCCATGGCGGATTTATGCAGTCAGTGCTATAATGTACGATACACCTGTCATAAGTCGTTCTTTATGGCACGGTGTTAAGCGCATTATACACGCCGTGCCGTAAAGAACGACTTATGCCACTAGTATCGTAATGTACTATTTCACACTCCGTGCACAAAGCTCGATTTTGCACACGCTCTAATAAAAAGCATGCCCAAAATTAAGCTTCTCACACGTCGTGTCAAAAAATAGTGTTCGAGAAAGTGATTTTATCCTCGTGTGGACTTTTGACGCTTTGCTCGGGCGAAAACATCCACCACGAGGATAAAATCACCTTTTCGCACTTGTATCGAAAATTACTATTTGCGAACCTGAATGAGTGTACAAAATAGTCTATTCCAGCACTAAAATACATTCCCGCACTGCTTGCAAAACGCTATACTTTACGCACTCACTCAATGTTCGCAAAATCGAACTCTGTGCAGATCGTTAGGAAAAATAGTAAATACGCAAGACATGAGCAAGAGGTCACCAATTCGTCTGTTTTTCCGCCCTCACTGCAGTCGGGTGACAAACTAGACTTGTGTAGGAACGACCCATTTTGCGCGTTAGTTGCGTAATGTACTATGCTTCAAGAAATCTGATATTTCCAATTCTTTTTACCATAACGGTATATTTCTACCATTACTACATGAATTTCAAGTAATTTAGGCCCCGCTCCATGAAAATCCATGGAATTGTTTTCTCAAAAAACTACGCCAATGTCAAAATATTGAAAATGCTATATCTCTGAGTAAAATTGGTCTACAGAATAAGCCTTAACCCATTTTATCAGTAATAGTGAATATTTATAGTATGTATATTATATATTGCATGGACTTCATTTTTTAATTTATTTCAGCTGATTTTGACCTCAGTAAGCCACTAGATGCAACACCGTGCTAAGTAATAAATTTGTGAGATTATTTTGAAATTTCTTTTTGTACTTTGCATGTCCTTAAAAATGAAGTATTACTGAGAAGTTAAAGAGAGTCAGGATCCTCTTCCTGACATCGCGAAAATGTGACATTAGTATTTTTTTCACATAACTTAATGATTTATTATCTTTTTATAGAGGAATCGACAAGGATCATTTTCACATTATACATGCTAATTTTTACTAATCAAATCACATGGGAGTCGGGAAAGTACTACTCCCCCCTATAACTTAACTTAGCTAATAAATCAGTTATAAAATGAAGTGTAAATAATGCACAATGTATTTATAGGGAAATACTTAGCGCGGATTTGGGGAAAATATATTATAAATTGATATTATAATATTATACATAACTTACATTATTTTTTTCTTACTGACACCACGACTTATCTGCATTTTTCGCCCACGATCTAATTTTAAAAGGGGATTGACGAGAGGGTGTTTGATTCTTCCTCTATGAGATGGCATTCTCACGTTTTCAACCAAAAATAGCCGTAAATGCAAAATAATTTTCACAACTACAAAAAAATGAGAAAAAAAAGTTTCATAAATGGAAAAAATGTT
The DNA here is from genome assembly GCA_036365515.1 of Torymus aiolomorphi. Taxonomy (NCBI): domain Eukaryota; kingdom Metazoa; phylum Arthropoda; class Insecta; order Hymenoptera; family Torymidae; genus Torymus; species Torymus aiolomorphi. The sequence goes on from CM070874.1 coordinate 213,760,113, forward strand.
GTATTCGATAGAAATAAATCAAATATTGTGCAGCCAATAAAGTAGTATTTATAACTGTAAGTAAACTAAAAGAAGAAGAACAATAAAATTGTAAGGTCATATAAATTATAAAAATTACTAGTATTTATATAATAATTTTTATAATTTTCTTACTTCATATTGATAGCAAAAAAGCAAAAAGAGCATGAAACGTTGTGACCAGATTGTGGCGATTAATCGACACTTTTGCATGCATATTATTAATATATATATATTTTTTACCTCGGCACACTGGCATGAAACACGATTGCGAAACTGTATATCCAAATGTAAATCTCGATGTATGAAATATACAAATTACAAAATAGGTATTTCACGTATACTATATAAAAAATTGTACATTTCGATAAAAGTGCGAGAATAGACCATTTTTCTAACGTGTGCGCAAATCGATTTTCAATGCTATCTATCGTACGCAAAGTGTGGGTTTCTCGCATTTGGAAATAGAGGTGTGCAAAGTATTTGCTTGTTGAAATGGTGAGTGAGTCAAGTGAGTGCTCTGCACGCTCCGAGTTAAGGATGCGCGAATCCTACACTTTGCCTATGCTAAATAGGCATGGAAAATCTAGTTTTGCACACTTAGTTAAGAATAATACATTATGCACCAAGGATGCAAAATGTATCATTGTCGGCGAGTGAGAGTTTTGGGGCCAAGCGTATAAGCGTGGCCGCCAAAGTTGTACGAGCAAGAATGATACAATATGCGTCCGTAATAGTATATACTATTTACTATTAGTATATACTATTTTTTAATCCGAAGGACGCAAAATGAATTTCTACTCTGTTCCGCGTAAGACAACAAAAAAGAGAATCCGAAAGTCCTCTAGTACAGCCGAAGGTAGCCGAGCGTCGGTACACGAACCTCATAGCGGGCAATCAGCGACGTTATTATATATGGGAAAGGGTGGAGGCGGATTCCTAAAGCCGTAATTAAATACGTTGTTTGTACAATAATATCACTAAAAAAAAGTCTAAAATAGCTGTAGACCCCACCGTAAATTTTTCTTCACACATCCCAAACAATTTTTGCTTGACACAAAAGCAAATTAAGTCTGCGTCTCCAGTGCGATCGACTTAACTCTCAAAGCATTTGCGACCTGGCGGTACTAAAGTACATATTACCTGAGAGAGTACCGCAGTTTTTCGCATTTACGTGTCGGAATGTATCTAGTGCATACCCTATATGGTCGGGGTGGTCGAGAATGGAGTCTAGGAAATGCGCTCCGTAGGTTTTGCGTCTATGTGTCAGAATGTAGATACGAAAATCTATGAAGCGCATTTCCCAGACCCCATCATCGGCGACCGCAAACACCTAGACTACGCCTTGTACATATTTCACCACCTGGGCACAAAAGGCTCCTACGGAGCGTACCACCTACATTTCATCGTCCGCCACCGGGAACACCTAGACCCCGCCTTGAATACGTTCCGACACGTAGACGCGAGCTACATACATCCATTATTTACGACTATTTCTGAGGTTAATTCTACCTGCCCTCTGACATGTAAATATCTTCTTTCATTGCCAAGCAAAAACGGCTTGGGTCGATTAGCAGAAATTGATTTATGCCGCTTGCTTGCGGTGCAGAAGTCGCTTGGGTTCCGATCAGAAATAGGCATTTTTTTTCAGTGTACTCTTACATTTAACGTTTTTAACGTTTACACTGTTAAAAATAACGAGCCCGAGATCAGGCCCGATTTCAGGCTCGAATCGAGAGCACGATTCTGCTTGACTACTGCCTGATTTTGCGCGATTTGGAGACCTCTTTATAAGCCTGATTTCGATTCGATTTCACATTTTCGGGATTAATTTCGAGTAAGTTTTCAAGCACATTTTCGAGGATATTATAGAGCACATATTAGGGGATATTTTTGAGCACATTTTCGGTGATATTTTTGAGAAAATTTTCGGGGACACTTTCGAGCACATTTTCGGGGACATTTTCCGAAAATATGCTTGAAAATGTACTCGATTATATTAAGCTCGAAAATGCGAAATCGAGACGAAATCGAGCCAAAATCGAACTCGAATTCGGGCACGAAAATGTGCTCGAATGGATCCACGCAAATGTGCGAAAATATCTCCGAAAATGCATTTGATAAGGTACTCAAAAACGTGCTCGAAATCTTACTCGTAATTAAGCTCAAAAATGTGAAATCGAGTCGAAGTCGAGCCCGAAATCGGACTTACAAAGGAGCTCGAAATCGAACCAAATCGGAGAGAATTCGAGAGGAATCGGGAAAGCTCTTGATGCGAGCCCGCAATCGGGTCCGATTTCCATAGGATACTACAATTTTCGATATTCGCTGGATAAGAAAATCTAAAAATTAATCAATGTTTTTACGTTACAATGCGTTACAATGTTACGTTGACTATTACAAAATATCAATGATGTAACTAATCAAAATTGTCCAAGAGCTAATAAAAATTGAATTATCTAAGATTACATGAAATTATAAATGGATCCAAAACCTTTGGTTATGAAAAAGTAATTTAGCAAAAATTATTAAAAATTACGCTACATTGTTTCACTACCCCAAATTACGTACATATAAATTATTAAAGTTCTAATAAGAATCGAATTACCAACAATTTCAAGTATGTTAGCAAACCTTTTAGTTGATGGAAAAATGAACAATTGAAATTTTTTTTTTAATTTATCGTTATTGTTTACAAAATATCATGATCTAAATTTTAAAAAGTTTGAGACCTACCCCTTCCCGGCCGTAAGAATTTTTTCACTATTTCTTATTTTTTGACTAAATAAATTATCCATTATTAACAAAAAATTAGCTTTTGTTGTATTTCTATTTTCTTCATCCAGAGTTATTTCGCAGTAATATATGCTCCTAAAAAATTAGTAATAAAAAGCTAGGATGTGTAATTATCTTTTTTCACGTTAATGGTAGCGTTTCAAAAGAATAAAAAAATCAACTGCAACTATTAAACTATTACTTTAATAACTATTAAATTAAGTAACTGTTTATATCATTTTAAATGGATGAATCACATTAACACTATTTTTTTTCAAATTTTAGATAACCTCTCCATTTAAGACTGCTTTGACTAGGGAGTCGCGCATGAACCTCCTTAAAGTGCTTCTCTTCGTATCGCAAAAATGGAAAAAGATTCTAAAAAAATATACAAATATTCAGCAAAGTCATAGAAATGATACAATGATGGTTGACATAAATTGCTGAACAAATTTTTGAGAAAAAAATTCTTGAAAATGATTATTTTTACCTGAGAGTAAATGAGCGCTATATCAACTGTGACAGAAAGTAACAGTATTACTTTATAAAAAAAAACGGAACTAAAAAAGAAAATACAGCTTAAGAAAGATGAAATTCGGCTCTTTCTTTTAAGTTTATCAAATATATGTCAATCCAACCTGTTTAAAAAGGTATTAATGATTATAAACAGAAATAGCAGTAGACGTGCACGAGAGCAAGGGAGACAGAATGACGCGCAAGGTATAGTTTGTGCTCTCGCTGGGGGGGAGGTATTTTATCAGATCAGAATAGTAAAATGTTGAATGGGTATTTTTTCAGAAAATATCGTTTAAATTATTTTTCGAATCCGATATTGCTAATTTCGAACAGGAGTTATCAAGAATACACAAGGAAATACTTTCGAAATGAAAATATCAGAGAAATTTCCGTCTATAAAAATTGAAAACAGATTGCACGAATTTATAAAAATATACTTTTTACTACAAAAATAAAGTTCCGAAAAATTTGAAACCTTCATTTCTATACGATTTTTAGCTCATTTGGCGACATTTCAGCTTTTCTAAATCACTGCATTTTCTATAATTTAATCGTTAGGTAGACATAGCATTCGTGAAATTGACATGACATATCATGTAAAAATAATTTGGTGAAAATATTATGGCCTTCTTGCCAAATTATTTCGAATTTTCATATATTATACATTTCTAAGCATTCGACAAATTTACCCTTCTCATTTGTTTTAAGATATTCTAATTTGTTTTTTTACCTTTCTCAGAAAATACCCATCTAAAATTTTACTATTCTGATAAAATACCTCCCCCCTCTCGCTGAGCGCACAAACTGTGTATCTGAAGAAAATCACCTTAAGCCACCTACCCCACGTACACCGAGTTATTAATAAAAAGTTTAAATAATAAACCTTGAACTCCTAAACTCACCTACCCCTCGCACAGCGAGTTGCTGATGAAAAGTTAAAATAATAAACCCACGCACCCCAAGTTGCTAATATTAAGTTTCAGTAATAAATCATTAACCTTTAATCCCCCAAATCCAATAATCTTACACATAATAATTTTTATTTCTAAATGGTACTCTTTTATATTTCGCTCATTTTACGCAGTCACGAAAACGATTACATGCTGCGTATCATCATGTCTCAGGTTTCTTTCCTATTGGAAAGAATCTAACCTATTTTGCTTGCTCGGCGCACGCGCTGACAGGGAAGATCCTTTGATTCGACACAGCGAGATAGAAAAAACTGTAACAGTCACAAAACTTTTACTGATTGTTTAAAATTTCTAAAACACTAAGTTATTTGGAAAAAGCACAGTCCAAACTTTCATATTACAAGCAGCATTATAGAAAGTATTGAGAAAACCACGTCGCCTATAACGTTATCTTTTACATATTTTAGTTAAATGTCAAAAGTCAAAATTTCAGCTAATTTTTAGATAGATAGTAACAATATGCTGATTCTAAAAAACATCAAGCCGCGATGAAAAGAGACGAAAAGGCCATCGCGTCTATTAGAACAATAGATCATTTGTCGATTGTAGTTAAAAGCTATACTGTCTGGCGAAAAATTCAACTTCATCGCAGTAATTGTCCAGCTCTAATAAAGGCAGTGAATAATAAAAAAAGTATTGTGTTTAATTATAATACACTTTGGCAGAAACAAAGAAAAAGTTGTAACTACATTTTCAACTGATAAGAATTTTTCCATCGATCTTACAGTCTTACAAATTAAATTAAAATAATTAATATTCATGGCAAGTCAGATTACCCTTGTTTATTATCACCCCCGCAGAATCTGAAATAAAAAACTTAATTAAAACCTGGAAAAAACTTGGTTAGCAAAGGACGATCTGACTTGCCCCCACCACCAAATTGCCCAACGTTTCGAGCCTGCTCCAGCTCCTCCTCAGGGACTGAAATGAAACCCGCGATACACCTCCTTATATACCCCATACCCCCTTCTTTTCTCTTACCCCCCGCCACCATCCACTTTCCCCTCTACCTTCCATTCGCTTTCCATTCGCACTTAAATTAATAAAGAATGATAAATGTTATCTAATTTACTTGACTCTATCATTAAATTTACATTATTCCGATTTCTTAGAATGTCAATACTTTCAAGGCTTTCCCTCTTATACTTATTCTTAATTCCCTGTTCCAAAATCTGTACAAAGAAATAGGAATAATGTAAATTTAATGATAGAGTCAAGTAAATTAGATAACATTTATCATTCTTTATTAATTTAAGTGAGAATGGAAAGTGGTAGAAGGGAAAGTGGATTGTGGTGGGGGGTAAGAGAAAAGAAGGGGGTATGGGGTATATGAGGAGGTGTATCGCGGGTTTCATTTCAGTCCCTGAGGAGGAGCTGAAGCAGGCTCGAAACGTTGGGCAATTTGGTAGTGGGGGCAAGTCAGATCGTCCTTTGCTAACAAAGTTTTTTCCAGGTTTTAATTAAGTTTTTTATTTCAGATTCTTCGGGGGTGATTATAAACAAGGGCAATCTGACTTTCCATGAATATTAATTATTTTAATTTAATTTGTAAGATTGTAAGACCGATGGAAAAATTCTTATCAGTTGATAGTAAATTGCAGTCGACATAAGTAATATGTTTAACGTAACTACATTTTACCGATTAATTGAAATGAAATAAGGACCATCTGATGTAATAGTAGATAATATTCTAACGCAGCTAATGAAAGATAATTTAAGAATTTTACAAATTATTTGGTTTAGAATTGGAAATTTACATTCCATTCCTTAAATTTAAAGGCCGAAAACGCATGCGAATGTCTTCCTCAACATTTCGATTACATAACAAGAGAAACGCATAATTGGTTTAGCCATAGCACGAAACGCCAACTCGAATACAAAGAGTTATGCAATCTTATAAATGGCACAGACAAAGGACAAAAAAAAAACCGCTGCCAATTCATTGGCACTTAGCTTCCTCAAAATTTATTTACTGATTCTTTCAATTAATTTTTACTTCCAATATTTAAAATTTAATAATTTATCTTATACAGAGATTTATTTTTTATCATTAAAAAAGCAATTATTATTATAAAATTTTCTGTATACATAGTTTTTTTTTTTTATTTTTAACCACAAATATCTTTTTCGTAATGGACCAACTTTTTTGGGCAACGAACTTGATCTGAAAATATATAAAAGCTACATCTGTGCCAAATTTCAGGACGATTGGATAATTTTTGTTTTTGTTATCGTGCGACAACGAAAACGCAAATTTTTTCTAAAATAATTTTTTTCTAAAAAACAAATGAAGATTATCTCTTGAAATTTTAACCACATATAGTTTTCAATTAGTGTAATAACTGGTTAAAATTTTAAGTCGATAAATAAATTATATTTTGAGAAATTAATTTATGAAATATAAAAAAAGTTTTCCTTAATAACAAATGACAGAGTGAAGATATTTTAAATTTAAAAAATGAAAATATAGGTAATTTTAATACCTTTCAAGAAAAGTTCATTATATTATGTAATAATAATGGCTATAAGATATGAAAAAATCGAAAAAACTAAAAATTCAAAATCGTTCTTCGGAAAATAATTTTTTTCTAAAAAACAAATGAAGATAACCTCTCGAAATTTTAACCACGTATAGTCTTCAATTAGTGTAATAACTGGTTAAAATTTCAAGTCGATAAATAAATTATTTTTTGAGAAATTAATTTATGAAATATAAAAAAGTTTTCTTAATAACAAATGACAGAGTGAAGATATTTTAAATTAAAAAGAAAATATAGGTAATTCAAAAACCTTTCAAGAAAAGTTTACTATGTTATATAATAATGACTGTAAGATATGAAAAAATCGAAAAAACTAAAAATTCAAAAAAGTGCTTTGGTTATAAAACAAAAGAAAATAAATAAAAACTCAAATCCATCAGGGTACCTTTATTTTCCCGCGAGACGAAGAGAATAAGTTCTACCCGATGAAAATCAGTTGATTCGTTTCGGAGATATGAAGAGTTTAAACACACGCACACGCACACACACACACGCGCGCGCGCACGCACGGACGCACGCACGCACGCACGCACACACACACACACACACACACACACACACACACACATCCACGAAAACAAAAATTATCAAAATCAAATAATATACACATATATCACTTTAAAACATCTTTGTGAACATTTTTTTTTTTTTTTTTTTCACCATTACAAAGCTTCCTCTATGAGGAAGCAAAATGTCAAATGAAACGTCACTCGATGGTTCGTAAGAGAACCGTGTATTTTTACGGTTTAAATGCAGTAGGATTGTCTAAAGCTTCTCTTTTAGTTAGAAGAATGCAAAGAAAAATGATACGCGGCATTGCCATTAGCAGCTATGTATAAAAGTGGTAAAATCAAGCTCTACTTAATTATTATCTATAATATTTTAAAACGGGTTATTAAATTAAACATGTATAGAACGAAAAATATGAAATGTAATTGTAATATTGTATATCGAGGGGAAATCTACCTTGCAGAAGACTCTAGCTCAATGTAAGGCGACGGCGTAGCTCAGGTGTGCACAGATCTCAGGTGTGCTAAGGCGTCTTGCTTTCACAAAATTCGTCGATCGACTATACTGTGAGGGAAACCTTTTAGAGTTATATGCCCCGCAACGCGAGCCAGCGCTGCAAAGAGAGCGCATAAGTGGGGAGGAAATGCCAGCGAGAGCTGCAGCCGTGTTTCGACCCGAGACAAAGCCGCGGCGTCACCGGTGGAACTGTAAAGGTGCACTGAGAGAAATTTGGGATGGCGTTAGTACTACCACTACTCGTAAAGCGCTCTCATGATTTAGCATTGTCGCGTTCTCACTTTGGGATCGTGGCGATCCCAAAACCAGAGCGCCACAACGCTAAACTCGTAAGAGCGCTGTGCTACTCGCCTCGTGGCGTGCCTGCGATCTCAGTTTGGCATTGTCACGTTCTCACATCGAGAGCGCCATCAGCCCAAACAGCGAGACCGCCAGCGCCGTCGTGAATGGTGGCGCTATGGTACGCGCACGTACTGTAGCGCTCCCAAATTTCTCTCAGTGTGGTGGGAGAGAGGCGCTCGTTTGCTTCAAAAACGTCACGAACACAAAACCATTCGAACTTTCACGTTTATACTATCCTTGTAGTATAAACGTGAAAGTATAGATCCGACTGAGTATATATATTTTCACGTATCACTCTGCAATAATGTTGAGTAAATGTTGGAGACGTCTATTACCAGATAGACGACGATACTTTTTAAAACATCATTACAAAGCCAAACGTTGAATATACTGGGTGCGAAAATATAGGAAGACAGCTCAAAATTCAAAGATTAAAAAAAAAGGCATCTATTAAAACTGATATAGTTAAAATATTTATCACCTAATACACATGACAAGAACAAAAAAAATAACTTAGAAAACTATTCTGAAATTTATAGGTATCAGCAAAAGTAAACAAGAAGCTATAGAATTTGGAGACAATCAATTATGACAAATGACAACTTTATATGAGAATAGTTCACGCAAAAGTTATAAACTAAATAATTTCGAATTTACTGTTATACGTTTATGATTATTAATATCGGTTTGACAAAAATATGTTTACGAAATATATTAAAAGTTATTGATTTACATGAAATGACTACTTTCACATCAAATTATTACAAATATCAAAATTCTATTTTCAATACGCAAAAAAAACGTTAGTAAAAATTCGCTCGGTTGACGCAAAATTATGTATACGAAAAATAACAAATGCAATTGTGAAATTGGATATAGGAGGGAAATCTACCTTAACGGGACAGACTGTAGCTCAATCTCGATCCAGGCGTGTCTCAGGTGTACAAGGTCTGCTAACACGTGTGCTTTGCAAAACGATGCTCGATGAACTGCGCGGGCATCAGAGTTATATGCCTCGAAAACACGAGTAAGCGCTGCCGTGTGCGCGTTAGAGTGGGGAGAGCTGCTCCGAAATGCCTGGCTAAAGCAGACGTGAGTGTATAGCACGGACACAGCCGCGGCATCGCATATATGACACTGCGGAGGTGGGGGAAGAGAGACGCTCATATTTGGAAAACAAGGAGTGGACAAAGCATTTAAAACCCGGATCGTTAAACTATCCTTATAGTATAGTTTCGCCTAAATTGTATATTTCACGATTGACTCTGCGATAATGTTTAAATGAATGTTGCGGCGATATATAATTCATCACAGTCGCCGATATTGCTTCAAACATTACCATAAAGTCAAAAGTTGAATGAAATACATTGGGAGCGAGAATATACTAAGAGGCCTAAAAATTTAAAGTTTGAAAAAACTGCAATGTATGTTTCAATGTATGAAAAAGCCAGCTTTGTCAGGAAAAAGTTATTAACTAAATTAATTCACATTTACTGTTATAAGTTAAGAAAAAAAAACATATTGTACAAAACTGTAAACTCATTCAAAATTTTATTATCCTAGTATTTTAAGAACCACAATAGAATTTTCCAAAACAACTCTTAGATTTGTAAATGTCAGCAAAAGTCAAAAAAATGCTTTGAAATTCGGAAATAATCAATTTATGCAAGATAAAATCTGTATTTGAAAATAGTTCACGAAAAAGTTATTAACTAAATAATTTCGAATTTACTGTTATAAGTTAAGAAAAAAAAACATATTGTACAAAACTGTAAACTCATTTAAAATTTTATTAAACTAATATTTTAAGAATCAAAATAGAAATTTCCAAAACATATCTTAGATTTTTAAATGTCAGTCAAAGTCAAGAAAATGCTTTGAAATTCGGAAATAATCAATTTATGAAAGATAACATCTGTATTTGAAAATAGTTCGCGAAAAAGTTATTAACTAAATAATTTCGAATTTACTGTTATAAGTTAAGAAAAAAAAACATATTGTAGAAAAGTGTAAACTTATTTAAAATTTTATTAAACTAGTATTTTAAGAACCACAATAGAAATTTCCAAAACAAGTTTTAGATTTTTAAATGTCAGCCAAAGTCAAGAAAATGCTTTGAAATTCGGAAATAATGAATTTATGCAAGATAACATCTGTATTTGAAAATAGTTCACGAAAAAGTTATTAACTAAATAATTTCGAATTTACTGTTATAAGTTAAGAAAAAAAAACATGTTGTACAAAACTGTAAACTCATTTAAAATTTTATTAAACTAGTATTTTAAGAATCAAAATAGAAATTTCCAAAACATATCTTAGATTTTTAAATGTCAGCCAAAGTCAACCAAATGCTTTGAAATTCGAAGATAATCAATTTATGAAAGATAACATGTATATTTGAAAATAGTCCACGAATAAGTTATCAAATAAATAATTTCGAATTTACTGTTATACGTTTATGATTAATAATATCGGTTTGACAAAAATAGGTATACCGAAATATATTAAAAGTTATTGATTTACATGAAATAACTACTTTCCCATCAAATTGTTACAAATATCAAATTTCTATTTTCAATAGGCAAAAAAACAGTTAGTAAAAAATTTGCTCGGTTGACGCCAAAGTACGTATACGAAAAATATCAAATGTAATTGTGAAATTGGATATAGGAGAGAAATCTATCTTAACGGGAGAGACTGTAGCTCAATCTAGATCCAGGCGTGTCTCAGGTGTGCAAGGTCTACTAACACGTGTGCTTTGCAAAACGTTGGTCGATGAACTGCGCGGGCATCAGAGTTATATGCCTCGAAAACACGAGCAAACGCTGCCGTGTGCGCGTAAGAGTGGGGAGAGCTGCTCCGAAATGCCTGGCTAAAGCAGCCGTGTGTCTATAGCGCGGATACTGCGGAGGTGGGGGAAGAGAGACACTCGCATGTGGAAAACGAAACGTGGACAAAGCATTTAAAATTCGGAGCGGTAAACTATCCTTATAGTATAGTTTCGGCTAAATTGTATATTTCACGATTGACTCTGCGATAATGTTTAAGGGGGCTAGACACCTTTTCTTTCTGAAATAAAAAAGTCATATTTTAATACATAAATGTTAACTAATTATTTCGCATTTTTTACACATAAAATGGGGTATATTTGCCTCACCTTAGACCTTGGTCTGGGCCCTTTATATTGTCCAGAACCATAGTCATCGATGAAACAAGTTTTTTCATTATACGTAAGCTTTGAAATTTTCCTGTGGATGGATTGGCTCCAGATTTGAACTAAATTACTCCTGAATAGTATAATTCTCATATGAGTGTAGGGATTTTTGATCCGATGAGAAAAAAAATTTTGTGCTGTTTTTCAAGAATTTTTTTTTAATTTTTAAAATTTTTTATATATTTTCATAATTTTTGTCATGTAAAAATTTTTTCTGACATTTAATCCTAAATCCCTACACTCATATGAAAATTATACTATTCAGGAGTAATTTAGTTCAAATCTGGAGCAAATTCATCCACAGGAAAATTTCAAAGCTTATGGATAGTGAAAAAAACTTGTTTCATCGATGACTATGGTTCTGGGCCATATAAAAGGCTTATCGGAGAAAGTTTTAAGGTAAGGTAAATATACCCACTTTTATATGTAAAAAGTATGAAATAATTAGTTTACATTTATGGATTAAAATATAACTTCTTATTTCAGAAAAAAGGTGTCTATCCCCCTTAAATTAATGTTGCGGCGACATATAATTCATCATAGTCGCCGATATTGCTTCAAACATTACCATAAAGTCAAAAGATGAATGAAATACATTGGGAGCAAGAATATACGAAAGGCCTACAAATTTAAAGTTTGAAAAAACTGCAATGTATGTTTCAATGTATGAAAAAGCCAGCTTTGCCAGGAAAAAGTTATTAACTAAATTAATTCAAATTTACTGTTATAAGTTAAGAAAAAAAACATGCACAAAACTGTAAACTCATTCAAAATTTTATTAAACTAGTATTTTAAGAACCACAATAGAATTTTCCAAAACAAATCTTAGATTTGTAAATGTCAGCAAAAGTCAAAAAAATGCTTTGAAATTCGGAAATAATCAATGTATGCAAGATAACATCTGTATTTGAAAATAGTTCACGAAAAAGTTATTAACTAAATAATTTCGAATTTACTGTTATAAGTTAAGAAAAAAAACCATATTGTACAAAACTGTAAACTCATTTAAAATTTTATTAAACTAGTATTTTAAGAATCAAAATAGAAATTTCCAAAACATATCTTAGATTTTTAAATGTCAGCCAAAGTCAAGAAAATGCTTTGTTATTCGGAAATAATCAATTTATGCAAGATAACATCTGTATTTGAAAATAGTTCACGAAAAAGTTATTAACTAAATAATTTCGAATTTACTGTTATAAGTTAAGAAAAAAAACATATTGTACAAAACTGTAATCTCATTTAAAATTTTATTAAACTAGTATTTTAAGAATCAAAATAGAAATTTTCAAAACATATCTTAGATTTTTAAATGTCAGCCAAAGTCAAGAAAATGCTTTGAAATTCGGAAATAATCAATTTATGAAAGATAACATCTGTATTTGAAAATAGTTCACGAAAAAGTTAATCACTAAATAATTTCGAATTTACTGTTATAAGTTAGGAAAAAAAAACATATTGTACAAAAGTGTAAACTCATTAAAAATTTTATTAAACTAGTATTTTAAGAACCACAATAGAAATTTCCAAAACAAGTCTTAGATTTGTAAATGACAGCAAAAGTCAACCAAATGCTTTGAAATTCGAAGATAATCAATTTATGAAAGATAACATGTATATTTGAAAATAGTCCACGAAAATGTTATCAACTAAATAATTACTGTTATACGTTTATGATTATTTATATCGGTTTGACAAAAATAGGTATACGAAATATATTAAAAGTTATTGATTTGCATGAAATAACTACTTTCCCATCAAATTGTTACAAATATCAAATTTCTATTTTCAATAGGCAAAAAAACAGTTAGTAAAAATTCGCTCGGTTGACGCAAAATTATGTATACGAAAAATATCAAATGTAATTGTGAAATTGGATATAGGAGAGAAATCTACCTTAACGGGAGAGACTGTAGCTCAATCTAGATCCAGGCGTGTCTCAGGTGTGCAAGGTCTGCTAACACGTGTGCTTTGCAAAACGTTGGTCGATGAACTGCGCAGGCATCAGAGTCATATGCCTCGAAAGCACGAGCAAGCGCTGCCGTGTGCGCGTAAGAGTGGGGAGAGTTGCTCCGAAATGCCTGGCTAAAGCAGCCGTGTGTCTATAGCGCGGACACTGCGGCGGTGGGGGAAGAGAGACGCTCGCATGTGGAAAACAAAGCGTGGACAAAGCATTTAAAACCCGGATCGTTAAACTATCCTTATAGTATAGTTTCGCCTAAATTGTATATTTCACGATTGATTCTGTGATTATGTTTAGATGAATGTTAGGGCGACTTATAATTCATCATAGTCACCGATATTGCTTCAAACATTACCATAAAGTCAAATGTTGAATGAAATACATTGGGAGCGAGAATATACGAAGAGGCCTAAAAATTCAAAGTTTTAAAAAACTGCAATGCATGTTTCAATGTATGAAAAAGCCAGTTTTGTCAGGAAAAAGTTATTAACTAAATAAATTCAAATTTACTGTTATAAGTTAAGAAAAAAAAAACATATTGTACAAAAATGTAAACTCATTTAAAATTTTATTAAACTAGTATTTTAAGAACTACAATAAAAATTTCCAAAACAAATGTTAGATTTTTAAATGTCAGCCAAAGTCAAGAAAATGCTTTGAAATTCGGAAATAATCAATTTATGCAAGATAACATCTATATTTGTAAATAGTTCACGAAAAAGTTATTAACTAAATAAATTCAAATCTACTGTTATAAGTTAAAAAATTTATTATTGAATTTATTGAATCCGATTAGGAAGATAATAGGTTTTAATTGGGTTTTCTAATAAAAAATTATAAAATTAAAACAAATTTAATGGATTAAAACATTTTTAATCTCATTATCAATTTTAGTCGGTCTTAATCGGATTTAATCAGTTGTATTTTTAAATAAAATATATATTTGTTGAAAAATACATCTGATTGAATCCGATTAAGACCGATTAAATTTTATAATAAGATTAAATAGGTTTTGATCTATTAAATTGGTTTTAATTTGGTAATTTCCGATTAAATAGCCCAATTAAAACCTATAACTTTTCGAATCTGATTTAGTAAGTTATTTTTACCAAGGCTTTTTGAAAGTGCTCCCGAAAAATTCGGACCAACAAGGATTTCGGTGTTGATGTTTGTTTTTAAAGGCAAGCGCCTTATAATAACAATTGAGCCAAACGCCGCTCTTTCTACTTCAGTTGAATTATTAACTCTTTTAACCCCATCTATGTGCGCTCGTACAAATTACTTTGTGCCAATAAGATTTTAAAACAAAATAATTTTACACCCTCCCCTTTGCTCTATATTGCTAAATTCTCGCAACGCTCGCTTTCTACCAGAGTTTTTATGCATATTTTAAAAAATTTAATAACTGCGTTACAGCGATTTTCTACAAATTGGCAATTTTAAGGGGGCGCGAGTGTGCGTAGGAGAGGGCTATCATTTATACTTTTTTGAAACATCTATATTATATAGCAATATATATATATTCTCTTATGATTAAGTATGATATTGTAATATTAGTAAACTATTAACCATTTTCACAGCAACAGATGTGCATTACTGACAGCTTTCGTTGCTATCGTACTTTATTACTTCAATAAGTAAATATTAATACAGATTAATGGGGCCTGACGAACAGAGGAAGCAGGAGAGCAAAGTCCCACTAAAAATGGTTAATTGGTAAAAAAATTAAATTGGTAATTTAGCAAACATCAATAAAAATAACGCTATATTGTTTCACTCTCCCAAATTACGTAGATATAAATTATTAAAGTTATTTAAGTTCTAAGAAAAATTGAATTACTATAAATTGCAAGTATGTTAGAAAACCTTTTAGTTGATCGAAAAATAAACAATCAAAATTGTTTTTTAATTTATTGTATTTAAAGTAATAACTTTAAAGGTTTTATCAATTACAAAATATCACGATCTGAATTTTATAAAGTTTCAATTATACTGATATCATCAAAAATTCTAAGTTCGTTAGAAAAACTCAAAGTTGATGTGAACATGAGTTCTTCAGATCGGATGGCAATTTACACGAGATATGGATTCTCCAAGATTTTTCTTCCCTAGGTGCGTAATATACTATTTCGTCTGTATCTCCTGAAACGATATACTATACGAACTGAACTATAAAGGAATTGAATAATTCGTGTTTACGATTTGGTTAGCTATCTTCTTTTATAGCACTGCATGGCATAAATCCGCATTTACTACCCTCGCCATACGCTTGGGCGCTTATACACGCCGTGCCGTAAAGTACGACTTATGCCACTAGTATCGTAATGCACTATTAATTTAATTAGAGAGAGAGAGAATTTAGTAAAAACATTTGAAGGTTAGTTTTTTTCCATTAAATAGAGAAAATAAAGAATATGACATGAAAAATCCTTTCTAGAAATCCTTCCTAGAAATACTTCATCACTACCTAGAAATATTAAATTTTTACTAGTTATTTATTAAGGTAATGTGGATATAACCGACATAATTTTAGAATGTCTATATCTTTTGCAAATACTAATAGAATTGCTCAAGAAGAAATTAGGGTATAGATTTTACATATACGGAGCACCTGAAAGATGTTTTTCCAAAAACATACTCAGAACTTATTTAATTAAATAAAAACCGCAATGTCGGTAAGTAGGTACCTGCATTTGTATAATTTTGATCTAGTTTCTAATAGAGGATATCTCATCGAAATCCTGATAGAATCACTCAAAAAAATTTTATAGTATTAACACATACGGAGCGCCTGAAAGCATTATTTTTCCAAATAAACGTTCGAATGTTAATATATTAAATAAGGAAATTGGGTTGATTTTCGGATTTAGATCGCCTTAACTTCTTGGTTATTTTCGTTAGAGACAATTTCTACTATTATAGCCATCTTCAATAATAGGGTTTTCATGTTATGGACAGAGTTTTACTCGCTCATGACAACTTATTTAGCTATATTTTCGGAATTTTGATCTTTCTAAAAAGGTATATTGAAAATTTCGAGGTCTTACTCGTAAGGTTTGATAAAGCCATATTTTCGCAATTTTGACCTTTCTAAAAATGTATATTTTAAATTAGCCATATATTTTCGAAATTTTGACCTTTCTTAAAATGTACATTTTAAATTACGAGGTCTTATTTGTAACGTTTGATGCAGCTGTACTTTCGGAATTTTGACCTTTCTAAAAAAATTTACATCGGTTATTTAATTTATAGTAACTAGATTTTCGCAATTAAAAAATTCCTTCTGGTTAATTATTTAGTTTTGCTCCACCGTGACAATTATTTTTCATACTTTTTTTTATTTATACTATTTCGGAATTTTGACCGTTTCGAAAAGAAATTTTTTGAATTTATGATCGACCTCTAGATTTAGGAAATTTAATCTTTTTAAACTTCCATTATTTTGTTAAATCGTTATTTTCTGGTAAATTGTAATTTTTTTAATTTAACATAATCGTTTGCTTGTTATTCGTATTATCTATATTATATTTATTTCTTAGTGAACAAATGGAGATCTTTGTTACCGTAGCTGTTAATATCTAATAAGGATAATTGAGAAACTCTTCCACATCAAATTTAATTTTTCGTCGTTTCTTCCATTTCTATATGAATTTTTCGTCTCAAATATCATTCGTTTCTTTGCACATTCGAAATCCTCTTTTTCTTTAATTCGAGTTATTTGCTAATTTGGTTGATGAAAGTGATAGTTTTATAATATTTTTCATATATTCATTTTAATTTTGAAATATTGTATATTATTATTTAATTATTTGGCTAATTAATATCTGATAATGCTTTTATTAGTTTTTTAATTTTCTTTATTAAGGCATTCGTTATTTTGAACCGTTCGGAGTTTTGTTAATTCTGAATTTTGACCCGCACCCAGCTGAGGGTTGTGTGTGTGTGTGTTTGCGTGCGTGCGTGCGCGCGCGCGCGTGTGTGCGTGTGTGCGTGTGTGCGTGTGCGTGTGAGTGTGAGAGGTGCGCAGGCGTATTCTTACATAGCCTGCGGGGGCTATATAAGGCCGGCCGCAGCGGTCCGCGACTCAGTTGTGACCTGGCGCTCTAGGAGGTAAGAAGCTTTCAGCTGAGGGTGGTGTGTGTGTCTATGTGTATGTGTGTGTGAGAGAGAGAGAGTGAGAGAGAGAGGTCCGCAGGCGTTTTCTTACATAGCCTGCGGGGGCTATATAAGGCCGGCCGCAGCGTTCCGCGGCTCAGTTGTAGCCTGGCTCTCTACGAGGTAAGGTGCCTTCAGGTACGTGCGTGCGTGCGTCCGTGCGTGCGTGCATGCGTGCGTGCGTGTGTGGGGGGGGGGGGGTTGTGTGGCGGGGAGAGAGGCATGGGAGCTAGGAAGTGGCAGTGCTGGCCGTATGGTTACGAAAGGAAGTTTATTTTCTATAATATAAGAATATACTATATACTAAAATAATATTAATAAATATTAATGATGTGAATTATGCTTTTCAGGTGTACCAGCAAGTATACATCTATCTAATAGGTGTATACTTGAATCTTCTCTAAAGATTAAAGAAAAACTAGTTATTTATTATTGTGTTTTGAACATTGATTATATGACTTATTGTCTATTGATTAGTGTTTTTTGTATCGTTTATTAATTATTGTTAGTTGATTATTGTCTATTTAATATTGATTATTATTTATTGAATATTCGCCATTAAATATTGATTATTGGCTATTGAATATTGACCATTAAATATTGATTATTGGCTATTGAATATTGACCATTAAATATTGATTATGGATTATTGAATATTAATTATTAATTATTTATTATTTATTTTTGATATTGCTATTGAGTATTGACTGTTATTGATAAGAATTGATAAGAATCGAAATGAACTGATAAGCACTAATAAGAATTTATATGAACGGAAATGAACTGATATGAACTGAAATGAACTGATATGAACTGAAATGAATTGATGTGAACTAAAATGAACTGAAATGAACTGATATGAAGTTAAATGAATTGATGTGAACTGAAATGAACTGATGTGAACTGAAATGAACTGATGTGAACTGAAATGAACTGATGTGAACTGAAATGAACTGATAAATAATAATTAGGAGTTGTTAATTATTGTCTGTTTATTAATATCTATTGATTATTGACTATTGAATTGAATTGAATATTGACCATTGAATATTGATTATTGACTTTTGATATCATTATTGAGTATTGATTGTTACTGATTAAAACTGAAAAGAAGTGATAAGAACTGATTTTTGCTATTGAACTTTGGCTGTTATCATTGAACATTTGCCATTTTGATTAAAAATTAAAAACTATGTTTTGATTATTATTGAACTTTTACAGGTATTTGTATTAGCATTAATAAAAAGTCTTGATTAATTTTTTTTATTTATCGTTTCTTATTATTATTTATATTATATTTCATTGGAAATATCATTAGCGGCATTTAAATATTAGTAGTTTAATGGAGCATGAAAATATTGAGCAAGTTATTAATGAAAATTGTCGTCGCGGTAGACCTAGAATCAGACGTACTTCTGAGGAGGAAAGGGAGTTCCGAGAAAGGCAACGAGTTTGAAGAAATGAAAGAGCAAGACGATACAGGGCTCAGTGCGATAATAATGTCAATAATAATTCAATTACATTGGAACCTAATAATAATGAAATGGAGCATGACAATGTTGAGCAGGTTATTGATGTAAATCGTCGTCGCTGTAGACCTAGAATCAGACGTACTTCTGAGGAGGAAAGGGAGTTCCGAGAAAGGCAACGGGTTTTAAGAAATGAAAGAGCAAGACGATACAGGGTTCAGTGTGATAATAATGTCAATAATAATGCAAATACATTGGAACCTAATAATAATCAGGTAAATTTAACTAAAAGAAGTAGACAAACTAATGATGAGGAGGAAAGAGAATTCCAAAATCGTCGACATGAACGAAATGTAGAGAATCGAAGATTCTTGGAACAAAATAGTAATGTTGATGAATACTATTTAGGTGAAATGGATGTTTTATGCAGTCATTGTAATGCGAAACATTTTACTGCAGAGAAAGTGTTCAACAAGGGTAATTCATTTCATGATTGTTGTGGTAATGGGACTGTTAAATTGGCAGAAATTACAGATTTTCCAGATAATTTACGTTCCTTATTTGAAAATAATCATCAAAAAAGTAAAGCATTTTTTGAACGTATACGAAATTATAATAGTTCCTTTTCATTTGCATCTTTTAATGCCAATGTAGTTGATATGCCTACAATAGGTAGAGCTCCATATTGTTTGAAAATACAAGGTGAAATTTATTACCAAATAAATGAGGCTTTATATTCATCGGAAAATGATTATCCTAAATATGGTCAGCTTTTTATTGTAGATCCGTAAGAGAAGCTATCGACTATAGAATTGCGGCTAACGCAGGAACTGACAAAGAAATAATGTATAGTTTAGAGCAAATGATAAGACAATATAATTTATTTGCCAAGTCATATCTAATGATGAAGGAAGAAATTGATCATCAACGTCAATTACTGGGTAGTGATATGGAACCTGAATTACAACTAATTTTTAGTTTAAAACCGGGGTATGATCGAAATAGGTTTAATTCTGTGGTGCGAAGGAAGAAGGGAACAAGTCACTTCAGAAAGTTTTCGAGATATTGGGATTTAAATGCTAAATCTTAAAGGCATTTTCTATACAAAAGTGGACTTATTCCTTTTTTAAATTACATTGTAACTGAAGAATAACAACTTTTTTTTAATTAAACCTTAATAAAAAAGTGTATTGAACCTCAAAAAAGTAAAAAATGACCATAACTCGATTTTCATAAAATTTCGACTTATTCCCTTCTTCCTTGACACCACAGAATTTACAAAGAATAAATGAGGTTTCTGCGGTTTTTGTTAGTACAGCCGATGGTGACATTCCTGAATCACATGTGACTATCTGTAATAAGGCTACGCGTATATTGCAATCAGTAAGTTCGATGGATCCAAACGTAGAACGTATGGTATATCCACTGTTTTATCCTCATGGATCGCAAGGTTGGCATAAAAATATAGCGAAAATAAATAATAGGACATTCGTAGTAGATAATGATGATGCACAAGTTGAACAAAGTAATCGTCGAGTAACTAGGGGATCTTAAGTTAAATATAGAATAGGCATAAGATCTGATATATTCAATGCATTTTTGTTAGGCCGTAGAACAATGGATTGTTGATAGTTACGTTAAAATGGAGAGAGATCGTATTGAATATATTCGGCGCAATCAAAAACAATTGCGTGTGGAATCATACCGAGGATTTAGTTGAGCATTTAAATAATACTGCAAATGATATGAATTGTCAAGTAGGTAAAATAGTTATATTGCTATCAACTTTTGTTGGTTCTCCTAGATATATGATGGAAAATTATCAAGATGCAATGGCTATAGTTCGTATGAAAGGAAAACCTGATCTGTTTATAACCATGACGTGTAATCCTAACTGGCGTGAAATTAAACATAATTTATTACCGGGTCAACAGGCTTCAGATCGTCCTGACATCTGTGCTCGTGTTTTCCATTTAAAAAAAGAATATTTAATCTCGCTAATAACAAAAAAGAAATATTTTGGGTAAGTTTCAGCTCACGTAGAATTATAATTATAGCTTATATTAATTATAGCTCATGTAGAATTTCAGAAACGAGGTTTACCTCATGCACACATTTTATTTACTTTAAAATCTGTTTTTAAATTATCTACCGTGAATGATATTGATAAATAACATTTCTGCTGAAATTCTTGATTCTGAGACAGATCCAATATTGTATAACACTGTAGTTAAGAATATGATACATGGTCCATGCGATAATAGATGTATCATTGACGGTCAATGTTCGAAACATTACCCAAGAGAATTTCGAGAGGAAAATATAATGTCGCCTGATGGATATCCGTATTATAAACGAATAAATGATGGGAAAAAATTATGCGTCGTAATCAAACTGTAGACATTCGATTTGTAGTACCATATTGTCCTGGGTTATTACGCATATTCAATTGTCATATAAACGTTGAAGTAGTGTCCAGCGTAACGTCCGTGAAATATTTGTGTAAATATGTTTATAAAGATTACGATGCAGCTAATATCATAGTTAAGAGTTAAATAATGAGAGGGTAATTAATCACGATGAAGTTCGTAGTTTTATAGAAACGCGATATGTTAGCCCAATTGATGCATGTTATCGTATTTTAAGTAAACCATTACAGTGTAAAAG
The DNA here is from genome assembly GCA_036365515.1 of Torymus aiolomorphi. NCBI lineage: Eukaryota > Metazoa > Arthropoda > Insecta > Hymenoptera > Torymidae > Torymus > Torymus aiolomorphi. The sequence continues at coordinate 213,781,769 of CM070874.1, forward strand.
TCATAGTATCATACGCTTAGCAGTTCATTTACCTCAACAACAGTCAATTATAATTGATGATATTGTTGATGATGTTCCTGTGGAGGCTGCATTAAATCGAACCACTACATTATTACCTTATTTTGATTTGAGTAAACAAGATTTTTCAGCTAGACAATACACTTATGCTGCAATTCCAGCTCACTATGTTTTTAAAGAACATAATGATAATGGTCAGAAAGTTTTTAGATGGTCAAAACGGAAATCACATTATAATTGTATCGGGCGTATGTATTCCGTCAGTCCAAGTCAGGTAGAGTTATTTCGATTAAGATTACTTTTATTAAATTGTAGAGGCGCAAAAAATTTTGATGAATTAAAAAATGTAAACGGTGTTCAGTATATGACGTTTTCGGAAGCTTGCTTAGCGTTAGGTCTTATAAATGATAATGAGGAATGGAGTGGAGCTATGCAGGAAGCTGTAAGTTGGATGATGCCAGGTAGTATACGTCTGTTATTTGTACGTATTTTGATTCATTGTCAACCTGTGCATCCGGACGAACTTTGCGAAAATTTTATAGATGTTTTATCAGAAGACTTCCTAAGATTATATGGAGATCATACCAGAGCTTACAATTTGCTTATTCCAATATTTGTGAAATGTTGATAGCTGAAGGCAATGATATTGCGAACTTTCCATCGATGCCTCAATTAGTAGTGAATAACTATATTGGGGATAGTAATAAATTGCGTGATAACTTGGCAGATATGGGAAATAGACAGTATTCCATATTAAACAGGGATCAAAAAGAAATTGTTGATAAGATTTTAAGAGTATCAAATGTTATTGATTATAACAGCTCTCGGTGTTTTTATATCGATGGCCCTGGTGGATCTGGGAAAACGTTTGTATATACAACATTATATAATTTACTAAAAAGTCAAAGCAAAAAAGTTTGTTGTATGGCTTTTACTGGAATCGCTGCAACGGTACTACCTAAAGGAATGACGGTTCATAAAGTACTAGGTTTGCCTGTACCTTTATTATCAGATTCTTCATCTAATATCGCTGTGAAATCAAAGGAAGGGCAATTTTTGAGGCAAACAGATGTGTTTATTTGGGATAAGGCCCCAATGGCTCCGCAATACGCATTAGAAATCATGGACAGGACTTCAAAAGATATTATGAGTAATGATTTATTGTTTGGTAGTAAAATTGTCATTTTAGGTGGAGATTTTAGACAATTATTACCTATATTACCACGAAGCATTCGAAGTGAAGTTATAAATTTATCTATCAAAAGTAGTATTTTGTGGAATGTGTTTCATAAATTTAAGTTAACGACTAATATGAGAGCTATAGATGAAGATATTACATTTTCAAAATTTGTTTTGGATGTGGGAAACGATGATTTAAATAACAACAATGATAATATTGATATTCCTGAACGATCTATAACTACTGATTCTAATTTCATTAATTGTATGTATGGACATTTGATAAGAAATCACCTTTATGATGAAATGAGCTCATCGGTTATATTAGCCGCACGACATATATATGTGAACGAAATTAATAAAACTGTCGTATCGTTATTAGATAGTTATAATGAACGTATATATACGAGTGTTGATTCCGCTGATCATTGTGATGATAATGGTTTAATGGGTGAAGAAATTTGACCAGAATATCTTAATTCATTGAATCCACAAAATCTACCACCTCACGAATTGCATTTACGAATAAATTCTATTGTTATGCTTATCAGAAATATTAGTATACATGAAGGATTATGTAATGGAACACGATTAAGAATTTTAGATTTAAATAATAATTTATTGAAATGTAAAATTTTAGCGGGGGATAAAGAGGGTTAAGTTGTTTTTTTAAATCGCATTACTTTATATTCTGATAATAAGTATCCTTTTACTTTCAAAAGAAAACAGTTTCCAATAAAATTGGCATTTCAAATGACTATCAATAAATCTCAGGGCCAAACATTTTCAAATCTATTAATTGATTTACAAAAAGATGTTTTTAGTCATGGACATTTATTTATATGTTGCAATTTCGCGGGTCCGTCCTTGGAGTGGATTAAAATTCTATTTAGGTTCTAATCGAATTAATAATAAAGTAAAAAATTACGTTTATAAAGAAATTTTATAATAAATACTATTTTTAATGTATGTATGTATGTATTATTATTATTATTATTGTTATTATTATTATTATTATTATTATTATTATCAATTCTTGACGGGGCACGGCCTGTTCCGCGCATACCTACATAAGATGGGTAAAGTCGCGGAGCCAGGCTGCGCCTATTGTGAGGGCCTCCCGGACGACGTGTTCCACACCTTCTTCGTATGCGGAAGGTGGACCGTCGAAAGGGGGGCACTAGAGAGGGACCTTGGCTGCATATCACCTGACAATATAGTCAGGCTGATGCACCAAGGTCCTCAACAATGGGCGAAAGTCGCCTCCTACGTGGAGGCGATCTTGCGCCAAAAAAGGGAAGAGGAGAACAGCAGATCAGCCGTCCGCAGGGCGCCGTAGCTGTTCACGGGAAAAAAAAGACCCCTGCGGGTCTCAACGGCCGATCTGAAGTGAGAAGGTGCCGCTCAGGCGAAGCAAGCCCTCCCCTGAAGTAATGTGTAAAACGGTGCCGGGGGAGGGTCTGTACAGTAGTGCAGAGCAGAAAGGGTTAGTGTTTTTAGTGGGTAGGAATCCCACACGCCGTGGGAGTGCGGAGCCTCTTGCGGTGTCTCCTGGGCTGGCATGGATATGCGGCCCAGGCGGTCCGGTGGAGCATTTGGTCCACCGGACTGATGCAAGATTTCACTGTTTCCCTCGTAAAAAAAAAAAAAAAAAAAAAAAAAATTATTATTATTATCATTATTATTATTAGTGTACAATTTTAAATGAAGAAAATATTTACATTTATTTACATATGTTTAATATGTTTACTTTATGCAATGTATACGTAAAATCGTGTTCTTTGAAATGATATAGAATATGTCTAGAGAATATATAGAAAGAATATGGTTTAACACGAATTATAGATAATTAAAGTGTGTAAAAATTGTTATACTTTGAGTATAACACTATACACCCATGCTAGAGCCCTCTCCACTGTCTTTTTTCCTAAATCTATTTGCTTTTTATTTTCCATGCTCTCTTCTATCGGCGGTATTCGAGGTCTATTTTTTTTTTGTTTCTACGTGACAATGAAATTCGTTACACCATGTATCTAGAATTAACATTTTAATCGAATAATTAACAGTATAAATTAACAAATATATTTACGTAATGAGTCACATTACACAATTATGGTAGTCGACTCAAGAGAACACAGCGACATTGTAGGCGCGCGTAGCGCGCCCAACATTTTAGTACACTTTAATCCAAACAAATGCCCACAACGTAAAGAACACACCCTGTGCTCTCCACCATTACTCCAAGTCTCTAAACATATTGCGCATTTTTGATCTTCATCCTTTGATTTTAAATTATATTTTCATATTATACGCTAAGACTATTTCTTTCACTTGATATAAAACTTAATTTATTTTTCAATTCATCAACCCACAGTCTTAAATTGCTTATTTCTTGTTAATACAATTTTTCTCTTATTTGGCATAGTTTAAATTCTTTTTCAGCAATGGCCTTTTTTCACAAACCTCCTTTAATTGCTCTTTTAATTGTTTTATTTCATTTGTATCGATACACCAAAGTTTTTTTGTATATATAACTCTGATATCCTTTTTCAATGCTTTTGTATTACATTCTGGAGATTTTCGTGCATTTGCATTTTGTGCTATATTAAACCATTGCGTAATACACTTTAATCCAAACAAATGCCCACAACGTAAAGAACACAGCCTGTGCTCTTCACCATTACTCCAAGTCCCTAAATATACTGCGCATTTTTTATCTTCATCCATTGATTTTAAATTATATTTTCATATTGTACACTAAGACTATTTCTTTTACTTGATATTAAACTTAATTTATTTTTCAATTCATCAACCATCAGTCTTAAATTGCTTATTTCTTGCTAATACAATTTTTCTCTTTTTTGGCATAGTTTTTTTTCAGCAATGTCCCCTTTTTCACAAACCTCCTTTAGTTGCTCTTTTAATTGTTCTATTTCACTTCAATGCCCACAACGTAAACAATACAGCCTGTGCTCTCCAATTACTCCAAGTCTCTAAACATGTTGCACATTTTTTATCTTCATCCATTGATTCATTTACAGCATCTTGTACTATTACAGGTTTTGGTTCATCGAATTTAATTTTCTTTTGTGCTGTGATAAATAATTTGTTATTAATACCATATAAATTTTTAAGCAAATAAAGTATATAATAACACAGACCCACAAAAAAAAAATCTGTCGGTTCTGGCATGGAGACTACACTTTTCTTTTGTATTTTTTCTCGCTGAATCCGAATCCGGCGTTAAAAGTCGGGGGTTGGCCGCATATTTTGAACATAACCTCAAAAAACTGTCGAAAAGCCGTGTTTCTGTGGAAAAACTTGAGAATAAAAAATAAGCATTGTTTCCATCACATCAAAAATACATTATTTTTATGTATTTTGGCTTGCTGAATCCAAATTTGTTATGGAAAAAGAGGTTTGACAGCCGAGTTTCGGAGATAACCTCAAAAAACTGTCAAAAAGCCGTCTTTCTGTAGAAAAACTTGAGAAGAAAAAAAAAACATTGTTTCCATCACATCAAAAACACTTTAATTTTATGTATTTTGGCTTGCTGAATCCAAATTTGTTCTGGAAAAAGAGGTTTAACCGTCGAGTTTCGGAAATAACCTCAGAAAACTGTCGAAAAGCCGTGTTTCTGTGGAAAAACTTGAGAAGAAAAAAAAACATTGTTTCTATCACATCAAAAACACTTTGTTTTTATGTATTTTGGCTTGCTGTATCCGAATTTGTTACGGAAAAAGAGATTTGGCCGCCTAATTTCGGAGATAACCTCAAAAAACTACTTAGTCAATTTGCACAAGAACTAAATGGGCTTACGCTTGCGTATACGCTTGTCATCAAACGACCTATGTAAAGGTTGAAAAAACCCCTGGGTACCCTCAGTTTTGCGCTAGAGACTGATTTGTACAGAAATCATCTACTAAATGATATTAGTATATTATCCCAGTTGGTACCTTGTTACGCATTGAAAAACTCTGGCACAAGAGAAGTCTTTATTCCTTTACGGAGGTTGTCTTAAGGATATGTACGTCTCTTGTCCCGTACGGCAAGTCTTTTGTGCGGCGAGGGAGCTCTGCCGCCCCTTTTTCGGGGCGTCTGCTCAACCGCCGTACGGCGCACTCGTCTCGGCACGTTTTTTAACCTAACAGGGACGTCATAGCTTCCTTAGCAGGAACAATAGACATACGCAATCGTCGGGACAACTTCTGTTTTCGTTTTGGAATGTCTTGCGTGCCAGAGCTTTTTCAGTGCGCGCTCGGTCGTGTTCGTACCTTTGTACACGCTCGCCCAAGTTGTTACCTTGTTCCGCTCAGCCGACGATATATATCAAGCCTTTAAGAGGAGACTCTCTGAATATCTTATGAGGGTCTCTAGCAGCTTCCTCGAGGACAAGACATTAATTGCGGAAACGGAAGGTGGCATCATAGAAGTAGAGATCACGGCATGAGTCGCTCAAGGATAGGTAGGTGGTCCTAGGATATGGAACATACATTACGTCAGGTTGCTGCGGCTCAAACTACCTAAAGACGTGGCTGTAGTAGGATACGCGGATGACGTGGCCATGGGGGCAGTAGCTGCAACTATAGAAGAGCTAGAGTGGAAATGCAACGACACCCTAGAAATAATAGGCCGCTGAATGCAAGCACATGGCGTCAAATTGGCCCAGGAGAAGAGTGAGGCAGTTCTCGTAAACAGAGATCGGCATTATTCATCCGCAAAATTTTATCGAATACTCATATTATTTCATTAAATATTTATGCAATGAAATAATTCTAATTAATAAACACTTTTTTCAACAAAACTGGGCCATTAGAAATGTTTTGAAAAAATATTCGAAGAAATTATTCGTCAAATATTTTTTTCGAATAACCGATTATTCGAAAAAGTATTCGATGAATATTTTTTCGAATAATTGATTTTTTGGAAAAATTTATCGATGAATAATTTCTAGAATAACCAATTATTAAAAAAAAATATTCGATGAATAATTTTTTCGAATATTATTTGAATAAACTTCTAATAAAAGGAAAAAATATTCGAAAAAATTATTCGTCGAATATTTTTTTTTAATAATTGGTTATTCAACGAATAATTTTGTCGAATATTTTTTTTCAAAACACTCCTAAAGGCCCAGTTTTTATGAGAAACGTGTTTATTAATTAAAATTATTTCATTTCATCTAATATTTACTGAAGTATTCGGAAAAAATTTGCGGACGAATAATGCCGATCTCTGCTCGTAACTAAGTGGGGGGGGGGGGGGGGGGGCAAAGTTTCGACGATTCACTACAAAATCGAGCCAACTAACGATTTTTATAAATTCGACATAAGTCGTTGTCGAATGTACATAAGTCCGAAATTTTAAATGACGAAAAATGTATTTTCGAATGTAACAATTTACCTACTGTTCAAAATATCGAATTTCGAACTACAGAATTTTAATGTAAATGTAGCTAGTTTGTAATGATTTGTTTGAAAATATCTTTATTATCTCCTTATTAAAATTCTGTAGTTTGAAATTCGATATTTTGGACAGTAGGTAAATTGTTATATTCGAAAATACGTTTTTCGTCATTTAAAATTTCGGACTTATGTACATTCGACAACGACTTATGTCGAATTTATAAAAATCGTTAGTTGGCTCGATTTTATATTGAATCGTCGTAACTTTGGACCCCCCCCCCCCCCCTCCGTAACTAAGAGAAGAATGTTCGAGCATCCCAAATACGAACTAGATGGACACACAATACAATTCCAGTATATACAGTACGAGTATTCCAAACTGGAACTAGATGGACACACAATACAGTTCCAGTATAGAATCTGAATCTGGGCGTATGAATCGACAGGCACTGGAACTTCAAAGAGCATATGAGGCGGACATCGGCCAAAGCAGGGAATGTAGGCACAACGCTACAACAGCTGGTGCCCTATGTGGGAGGACTCAAATAAGATAGCCGAGCACTTCTGACGACTGTGGTACACTCGGTCCTACTCTACGGTTTGTCTCTGTGGGATACCTATGCACACAACAGCACGGTTATATGGCGTCGGTACAGCGACGAATAGCACTTCGAGTTATTAGCAGATTTCGTACCATATCACTGGGAGCAACATTAATCCTTGCAGGAATAATGGGGCGCATACCCTAATGGTAGGTGGACATACGTGCTTACTAGGGACGTCAAAGGGGAAACGACACGAGAACATGGAAGACTTGATTACTGGGTGAAGCAGGCACTCAGTAGATATGGGTGCTTCGGCGCCTGCTTGTTCAAGTACAAAAGGTGGATCAATCCAACCTGCGAGGATGGTGGTGCCGAATGGGATGACGCGGAACATACGTTCTACCACTGCAGAAGCTACATGGAGGAGCGGGCCCAAGTACAACAGAGAATTGGCTCATCCTTAGAGCTAGAGGCACTGGTCGAAGTCATGTTGCGTGGACCGAAATCTTGGTACATGATTAGAAGTAATAGATATTAATAATCTTAAAATAATAAATTTCAAAATTTCAATAGAAAAAATTAGAGAAATAGTATTATCTGCCTTCTATAGATCACACGATATAAAAAAATCGGATTTCCTTTTAAACTTCAAAAAATTAATATTGCATAACTCCAAATATAAAAATAATCTGATTATGGGAGATTTGAACTTTGATATTTCAAATCAAGATACGCTCAATCAATAATTTTTACTTACTCTTAGAGCATGGCCTAGGGTTTTGTAATATTACCAGACCATCTGATAAAAAATGCTTTTCAAGAACTCGTATTGACAATATTTTTATTATACTAGATAAAATAGCCTATAGAACATTTACATTTCGTATAACAATTACAGATCATTTTCTACTTTTTATGTAAATAAATAAGATAAGAACAACTGAAAATATAAATAACATAAAGCGTATAAATTACAATAAACTCAGAACAGCTGCGGTTTCAATAAACTGGAATTGTCACAAATAAATGATCCGAATATATCTTTAAATAACCTTATTGATAAAACCAAAATATGTCTATGCAAAGCTGAATATACTAAAAAAACTCACAAAAATAACAACACGAGACCTAGGAAAAATTGGATAACTAAGGCAATTATGAAATATTGTTGTACCAAAAAAAAACTATATAATTTATTGAAAAAAGATCCTAAGAATACTAGGAACAGAGAAGAATATAAGAAATTTACGAACATCCTAAAGAATATTATAAATAAAGCAAAAGAATTGTATGATGAAAAACAAATAGAATCTAGCATGAATAATCCTAAGAGTATATGGAATGTGATTAATCAAAAAATTGGAAAAAATCGTAAAAGGAATAATAACATTAACTTGTGACGTAGTGTTTCCTCGTCATCGCGAAATGAGCCGCGTCGCACACAAGCGTACCTTTTCCGCTCCCTAACGCTCTCCCCCTCTGCCCACGGCCCATACTCCGACAAAGCTGCGGCCAGCAGCTGCCGATACGCGGACTTAGTCCGAATGCCGGGCATCGCCGTCGCGGCGCGCGGTTGCCGCTGCCGCCTATGGAGGAGCCTACGCGAGGTTGCCAGCGCCGCTGCTGTGCGAGACTTCCTGCGAAGCGCGATCTACTATCCAGCCGTAGGCGAGAGCGACCGAGCGCCGACGAACATGCCCGACGATACCGATGCGCTTGCCGGTCGACTGCCGGCCGGCACATGCGTCGCTGGCAGAGCAGTAACTTTGTCGCGAGCACCAAGAGTGCCGTCGTGTGCCTATTGTAAGCGAGTGTGTACTGGGCTGTTTCTGGCCTGCTGCATCTGACTGCCTCCCTGCCGTCGTCGCTGCTGACGGTGACAGCGAAGCAGAGTGTCGTGGAGCGTTAAACGAGTAACTCTCCTGGCCGCAGCAAAGAGTAAGTCTCCTTGTGTTTCTTCCCCGTCGTAATACCTGCGTGTGTGTGCTCTCGCGCCCGCAAAATACATCAACGACCCCCCCCCCCCACCCGTAATTGCGTGTAGTTTTAGCTACAAATGGTGTACGTGTCCCGTCGCGGAGACAACGTGCTCTACAGTCGTGCTACCATCTAATTGAGTTTAAATTGGTACGGAAGCGCGCGTACTTGGTACCCTAGTTTTTGTAGAATTGTATATTTGTCAGGCGAAATGAGAAGAACATTGAAATTAAGAATTTATTGATTTATAGATCGGTTACAGTTGCGTGCGCGTTCGCAACTGAGAATGCTAATGTATCGTTTTACAGGCCTGTGAGCCGCATCGCGCGGTCGACGACCGATCGATATGCCATTGTTAGTTGTTGTAAGCACGTTTTCTAGTATTTCTGCATGTATAAGAAGGACCGCTGCGCTGGTCCGTAAGTTCAGTAAGCCGTCACGCTGCCCGTGTAAGCTTTGCTCTTAATAAAGTATTTTTCCTCCAGCCCTAGAGTCTGTGCCTATACCTTATTTAAGTTATCTTTGGCCGAATCCATCTCAAATCAGACAGCCCGCGTATGCCTATTTCACCTATCATGTTGAAATAAAAATATTTATGTTCTACTCGAAAAAATATTTTACACGTGTTTTTTTATTTTTTTGTTTCATCAAAATTTCATGCGTTCAGCGATGCCGAAAAATTCCGAGAAAATTCTTTCATTGAGAAAAAAAATTTTCAATGTGATTTTCAGACTGCTATTGTTTCAGCAGTTTTTCGAGCTTTTAAACGTGTAACACATAATTTCACTCAGTTTTGAGCCCTCTTTAACGGCCTTAATGTCATTTTCAAAAAAAATAAAAAATCCACGAGCTATGCACTTTTTACTGAAAAATTCATTTTTTAGGGAAGTGCCTTTTTCTCGAAAACCCCATGTTTTTTTTGCACAATTTTTGTTGTCGTGATAGAGGACGGTAATGCCTAGCTAGACGTATTTGTGAGATTCGGTACTTTTTCCCTGGGATAGCGATCACTAATGAGATAACACACAAACAAATTTTTCACGCCTAATGCCTATATATAGTCAATGATATTAGAGTCAATGTAAAGGTATTTGTCTTTGTGTGTATGTAATATACAGGTACACATAACTATGTATTTATTTGTTATTTGCGTCTTTTTGATTTTTTATTTTTATACCTTTTTTTCATTTGTATACCTAGTTTACTACCTTTGTTTTTCTGCTTCATTGTTCTTAATTCAGTAAGCGGACGATCAGCGGTCTTTGCTGTCAAACAATATATTTTATCGTCACATGTTTTTTTAACCCATATATGAGTATTTTGAATTCCAGGATACTTTGGAGTTGTAAGCCAATCAATATTTTTTTCTTTTCTGAATTGTTCTATTTCAGCATCTTGTAAATGTATTATTTTAATAGCATCAGTATATTTTTGAACATGTATTGCAAAATCATTTGCGTTTTGAATAGCTTCTTCAAGGGGCTCTCGAAGATTATGCGAAGTAGCATAATGCTTTATAAGTCCACCCACACCATCTACAGCTCCTTTGCCGTGCCCAGTAGCAGAGAACAACCATTTTATATCACACGGTGTTCGTTTTAGTTCATCTAATTGAAAGCGATTTTTAAAGTGACTCGCAGCGCCGTCTGATACGATGGGAAGTTTTTTAATTGAATCACAACAATTTTCTTTCAAGAATTTTATAATTTTTTGTACTGCTAGCAAAGCATACGCTGAATCATGTTTTCGGTCATCACTTATAACTGCGAAACTTTGTGTCGAATCCCCTTGATAAGAGACTGCTGTGAAAATAGAAATTTGATCATTAACCCAATGATTTCCTTGAACAGCTTTATTATGAATCACAGCCCAGTTTTCAGCGAAGTCTATTTGAAGAACTAAATGATGTGAGTCTTTTTTAGCACTTTCTCTTTCTGTTTTTATAGCTTTGCGTTGTATATTTTTTACATACATGTGAGTACTAACCCTCATGGTCCAAACCGAAAGTTCATCTTTAAAAGCAGAAATTGATAGTGTCTTTTTAATCAGGTTTCCATTATCCCACAAAGCATATGTAATTTCTTCTGTGCCTTCTACATCTTGCAGTTTTAAAACATGAAACGTAATTCCCTTAATCTCTGGACAGAGTTTACATTCTTGTAAATAACATAAATCAGATGGCTCAGAACACATTGTTGCATTTATTATTTGTGACCGACTTTCATCCAACTCTGTGACGTTACTCCCTCTAAAATTAATTAAGCTCGTAAGAAATAAATCATAATTTGCGCAATAGATACAGAGACAAACTTCTTTGATGGGGCTAAGTAAGACATACTTTGGTCGCAAACTATAAAATTTCGATTTTCCAATTCTCAATTCTGGATAATCATTTTTAAATACTTTATACGTCTCTTTTAAACTTCGAGTAAGAAAACGCTTAACTTTTTTCTCTTTTTTATTGTTAACTTTAATTGTAACAACGTCACATTTATTAGGACTTTGTCTTGAACAATTAAAATCATCATTTAAATAATATTCCATAACAATTTTTTCCATGTTTTCATCAATCGGATGGCCTGAATATGCATCTGGTTCTGAATAAATTCCTTTTTCTTTAACAAGATTTCTCGATTTGTTGATCATATACATTGTTATTTCTGGAAATAAAGATAAAATTTCATGTTTTGTAAAGGATGAAGGTAGCAAAGTCAGAATTTTTATTTTTTCTGATACCGTAGAACACTTTTGCAAGGCTAGACCAAGATTTTGTATCCATTCTGTACAATGGCATACAGTTGATTCATTTGCTGTTATAGAAACGTCATAAACATTGTTCAACTTCACATCAAGGGTATTAGACAATGTTGAAAGTATTTTTTTTTTCTTCTTTGTTACGTAATTTTCAATTGATTTTTCATGTATAAGATTTTTTCTTTTAAGAGGCGATACAGAACCTAAGAAAGATGTACTTATTTCATTATTAAATTCTTCAATGCGTTCTGGAGTACTTGGTAAAAAATCTTCATCTCTATCAACTACGTTATCGGTAACTTCATTATCCGTTATAAATTCATTGTCAGTACTACTCACCAATTCTAAAGCACGATTGTAACAATGTTGACACAGATATGTAGAAGGTGTCAAAGGTAAATGAGGATAGAGGTGCTTCAATGGATGAGCAAGATTCTCAAGTTGTTTTAAACGTACGGAACTAGATTTGTAAATAATTTGTTTGTGTTTGTCTAAAAAGTCTGCACATTTGATTCTCTCTGTTGAGTAATATTGAGACATCGTAGTTGAGTTGATAAGGTGTAAATATGTAATAATTTTCCAAAAGATGATGGTTTTAAATAAGACGAGATGTGTGATATATAGCAGAAACCGAACTTTTCTTTGTAAATGTTAAGTCAAACCATATCCATCTAGCGGACAAATGTACTAGTACATATACTCCTATAAGTAGGCGCACGTACATGTATATTACATACGCACAAAGATAAATACCTTTACATTGACTCTAATATCATTGACTATATATAAGCGTTAAGCGTGAAAAATTTGTTTGTGTGTTATCTCATTAGTGATCGCTATCCCAGGAAAAAAGTACCGAATCTCACAAATACGTCTAGCTAGGCATTACCGTCCTCTATCACGACAACAAAAATTGTGCAAAAAAAACATGGGGTTTTCGAGAAAAAGGCATTTCTCTAAAAAATGAATTTTTCAGTAAAAAGTGCATAGCTCGTGGATTTTTTATTTTTTTTTGAATATGACATTAAGGCCGTTAAAGAGGGCTCAAAACTGAGTGAAATTATGTGTTACACGTTTAAAAGCTTGAAAAACTGCTGAAACAATAGCAGTCTGAAAATCACATTGAAAATTTTTTTTCTCAATGAAAGAATTTTCTCGGAATTTTTCGGTATCGCTGAACGCATGAAATTTTGATGAAACAAAAAAATAAAAAAACACGTGTAAAATATTTTTTCGAGTAGAACATAAATATTTTTATTTCAACATGATAGGTGAAATAGGCATACGCGGGCTGTCTGATTTGAGATGGATTCGGCCCTTTACAACATTTTAAGTTAAGTTTACGACATATTTTTGGTGCTAGGCTCTCAAGACATCGAGAGCGGTTTCGAAGATTGTGGAAACGAAATTCGTGGACACGGAGAATCGTTTTTTTTCCTTGGAAAAGGAATACCACAGAACAGAAGGATTCAAGGGGTCTATACTGGAGGACTACACTGCAGAAAATAAGGTGAGTGCTTTCGATTATATTTACCGCACTACACCTTCGCATTATAACAGTGAAACTAGCAGTGAATCAAGTGTATACTCCTATAATTCTGACGAATTTTATACCGCTCTTATTAACAAGCCAGAAGAAATTAAACCGAAGATAATGCTGGGAAAACTAGGAGCCCTTGCACGTAGCCTAGAAAATTTAAGTGAAAACACAAGGGAAACTCAGGATTACAGCCTAATGACGCATGAAGAGAAGAAGCACATAAGAAGAAATTTGGAGTTCTCCCAAAGCAAACGGAACATCATTTTTCAAAAGAAGATTTATTGGCCTTAGAAGAGGAAATACGTAGGAAAAGGGTGTTAGCGGACGAAACAAGAAAACGGTTGAAAGAATCTGGCTGCTTATTAAACGCCGCCTCATTAAAAGTTTGGCCTGCGACTGTAGCGAGTGTCATATCACCGACTGCGCCGGCATCAAGTATACCTGTTTCAAGTGCGCCGCCCGCGGAGACAGAAAGAATTTTAAGACCTAACGACGTCATATCTTGGGTTTCGAATTTTGATGGTTCTGGAAACGGTTAGATAAAAAATGTGTTTACGAATGATTATCGCCAGTAAAATTACAGGACAAGCTAAGGATCTTATAGCATCACAGGAGGCTGACAATTGGGAAGATATAAAGGAGTTATTACCTTATACTTATTTAAAAGAGCAAAGGAATAAGATTTTACAGAACTACGGAGAAACAGTATCTGCATCCACAAGAAGATTTTTGGATGTGCATAGAAAAGTAATGGAAGCTGCTGGGGACAAAACAGATCCAGCAAAAGCAAAATTTTCTCAGGAAAGAGAAGAAGAAGAAGAAGTTTGGAGATTCATCGTCGGTTTAACAGACAAGTTAAATGAACGAGTCGAAAATAAAAACCCAAAGACATTGAAGGAATCTATATCGATAGCACTTAATACTGAAAGTATTATACAAGAAAGACAACTGTGCAAAAAAATGTCACAAGCAAATATAGACAATCGTGCAGGTAAAAAGATCCAGGAACGTCGTTTTGATGGAAACCAAAGAAAACTTGAAAAATCTGAAAATGCCAAACATGAATCAAAGAGGTCGGATTTATTTTGCAATCATTGTAAACGATCTGGGCACACAGAAGAACGGTGTTTTTCTAAGCAACAAGATGCTCGAAAGAAAGAGGATTTTTGTCAGGACCAGCAAAGGGATCGTCCACCTCCAGTGAAAACACTAGAGGAAAAGACAGAAGAAGGATACGATCCATATGTATCCAAAGAGGCACAAGAAGAATTAGACGACCCGTTTTCACACGAACAACAGGAGCAAAACGAACAAGTCATATATGTCAGACCAAATATGGATTACACCAAAAATATTATTATGGGAAATGACAAAATATCTTTGTTGGGAACAGCAAAGTTAACTCTTTTAAATAAAAAAGATGAATATTTAGTCGCAAGAAATGATTTTCCTGAGGTCTTCGATGGAATATTAGGAATCAATGTTATGAAGACACACAATGCTGTGAACGATGTTGGAAAAAATATTTTGACTCTCAGTGGAAAAGAGATTCCCATAAATGAAAAGCCAATGGAAGTGGCACCTTATGAGAGTAAAATCTGTCAAATGAAAAATTTACCTAGTAAAGGTAAACATTTTCTTATTACAGGGGAAAATATAACACCTGGAATTGTGAAAAATAAACCAACAGTAACGTTAGTGACTTGCAACGGAACAGGCGATTATATACATGTTTTTAAAAGTCAAATAGAAATTTCGGAAATAAAGTTACAAGAGAACAAGGAAATTCCGAAAATAAATAATATCAGTGGTAGAAATGACGAATATGAAAGGAAAAATTTACTAAAAGAAAATACACGTCTAAGTCATATACCGAAGAATGAAGCTGAAAAAGTAATGAATATTTTAGAAAAATTTACAGATGCTTTTTATTTGCCAGGTGACCAATTACCTACCTTAAAGGGGTTGACACATAAAATGAATTTAGATACAGCTGTACCAATTTTTACTAAACAATATCGATATCCACCTCAACATCAAGAAGAGATTAAGAAAAAAACAAAAGAAATGTTGCAAAAGGATATAATTGAGGAATCTTGTAGCCCTTATGGCAGCCCTTTATGGGTAGTCCCCAAAAAGAAAGATGCTTCTGGAAGACAAAAATGGCGAGTTGTGGTCGATTTTAGAAAAATAAATGAACACACGCCACAAGATAATCATCCTATACCAAAAGTCGAGGAAATTCTCGAAAGATTCGGAGGAGCACATTACTTCTCTGCATTTGATTTGGCTTCAGGATTTTACCAAATAATGCTAGAAGAAGATTCAAAAGAAAAAAACTGCTTTCTCAACTCCTGATAGACATTTTCAATTCAAAAGGTTGCCAATGGGATTGAAAAATGCACCAGCTGCCTTTCAACGAGCAATGAATTATGTTTTAAGAGGACTCGTTGGAGTAATTTGTTTTGTGTATTTAGATGACATAATTATTTATGGAAGGACTCTAGAAGAACATAATCAAAATTTAAGTCTACTTTTACAGAGATTAAAGGAGCATGGCATGAAGCTGCAGCCCGACAAATGTGAATATCTTCGACAAGAATTAGAATATTTCGGTCATATTATTACAAGTGACGGTGTTAAGCCAAATGACAATAAAATTGAAACAATTCGATCTTTTCCAGCTCCGAAAAATGCTAAGGAAATAAAATCATTTTTGGGTCTTGCAGGATATTACAGGAGATTTATTAAAGACTTTAGTGAAATCGCGAAACCTCTTACTCAACTGTTAAAGAAGGGTGAAGAATTTAAATGGACTAATTTAAATGGAGCAAACAGAAAGCTTCGAAAAATTAAAGCTAGCCCTAATGAGAGAACCCGTCCTGATCTATCCAGATCATACTAAGGAGTTCACACTCACAACAGATGCAAGTAATTATGCATTGGGAGCAGTTTTATCGCAAAAGGTAAATAATTTTGATAAGCCAGTCGCATATGCTTCCCGTACACTTAATGATGCTGAATCAAGATATAGCACAACAGAAAAAGAACTTTTAGCAATTGTTTGGGCGACCAAACATTTTAGACACTTTTTATATGGAAAACATTTTATAGTCATTACAGATCATAAACCGCTTAAGTGGTTAATGAATGTGTAAGATCCTTCATCAAGGCTTATGAGATGGCGCCTTAAGCTAGAGGAATATGATTATGAAATACAATATAAGAAAGGAAGTTTAAATTCTAATGCTGATGCTTTGTCAAGACGTGTTTATCACCTACAAACACCGAAAGAAGAATTTGAGGAATACTTAACGCAGTACAGACATACACAGTTAAAACCTTTAAAAGAAGTATTAAGAACAAAATTACCAATAATTACCATAGGACCAAAAAGAAACGATGATGACATTATTATTGCAGCAGAGACTGAGCCCAAGGAAGCTTTTGCAAAATTAAAAGGACATCTAACATCAGACTTTATGCAGGTTTGTTATGATTTAAGGAAATTAGACGAGAATATTAAAATAAAACAAGTAAGAATGTTAAGATATCTAAATACAAAGTATTTTGATGACACTAAAAATATTGAAATAATAGTAATGTCGGTAACGAAAGTTAAAGACAAAAATGAACGAGCAAACAATAAGAGATTATCAATAAGCAAATAATAAGAGATTATCATGGACCCGAAAATGGACATTTTAGGATAAGTAAAACATATGAAAAAATAAGCCAGAAGTTTTATTGGGAAAAAATGAAGAAAGATATAGAGGATTATATTAAAAGCTGTAAAGATTGTCAACTTACTAAGAGAGCACAACATAATAATCAAGCTGATGGAGTATTAATACATCTTCCTAGGACATTAGGTGAAAGGATTGCTATAGACCACGTGGGACCATTGCCAGCATCAACGGAAGGTTTCAAGTACATCTTAACTATTCAAGATCAATTGACAAAAATGTTAACTCTTATACCTGTTCAATCAACACAAGCTATTGAGACTGCGGAAGCACTTTTAGAAAATTACATATATATTTATGGAATCCCTGCTGAAATTATTATGGACAATGCAACCGGATTTCAATCTGAAATAATGAAAATTTTACTAGAACATCTTAAAGTTAAACCAATTGTCATAGCAGCAGGACATCCTCAATCTAATGGGTTCTAGAACGAGCACATGCAACCATAAAAGACCAATTGAAAATATTAATTACTGATAAACCTGAAACTTGGTCGCAACATCTGAAGAAAGTTCAATTTATTTTTAATAACATGATAAATAAAGGAACAGGGTTCGCTCCTTTGGAAGCAATGTATTTCAAGAAAAGTCATTTGGAAACTAAAACACCAATACTGGAATTCAAATCTCAAGATGCTGCAAGATTATAAATGAGTTTCAAGAAAATCATTTAGAATTGTTAAAACAGGTAAAAGAGAACTTAACAAAAAGTAAGGAAAAATATGAACAAGAGGTAACCGCAAGAAGAAAAGGACCAACACCTTTATATCAAATTGGAGACAGAATAATGGTAAAAAATTTACAGCAGGCCCTTCTTTCAAAAACGTGGCTGGGACCTTATACAATTACAAACATAAACACTGACACATACACTATAACTTACAAAGTCAAAAACAAGAATCACAGGAGACATATAAAGAATACAAAACCCTTTAATAATTGTTTGTTTCAGATGCTGATAGCTATAATACTTTTTGTTTGTGTAGTACATGGGCATAGCCATGGAGATCATTATGCAATAAAACATATAACAACACCCATACTTCGGGAAGAACTATTTCAAGCTCGTATGTACCATGAAGTCTGGACAACCATACACTACATAGATTTACACGATTTAAGAAAGGATAGTACCCAATTTAAAGATTATATATACTCGATGTTAGAATTATGTGAAAATCATTCTGGTTGCAATCATCAATCTTCTTTAAACGCCTTAAGTATTAGATATGTTAAAATAGAAGAAAAGATAAATGCCTTGTTTGAATTAAAAAGTGATTAACAAATTAACGACGTCTATAATACCACAGCTAATATAGCAACACTTATGAAAAATCAGACAAGTATTGTTAAAAAATCAATTAGACAATTTGATAAGCTATTTAAGACGCATATAGATGATATTAAAAACTTAACATTAATTGTAAGAAAAGGCAGTTCTCAAATAAATATAAATTCGTTTAATTCAAATTTAATGGAGTCTATTGCGGAAGTAGAAATTTGTTTGAATGATTTGTTAGAAATAACTGACTTAGTATTTGAAGCAATAAATAGTGGGAAAACAGGAGTTGTTTCGCCACAATTAGTGACGCCAAAAAACTTCATAGAAAGTTTAGTAACCATTCAAAAGAAATTATATTTCACAGAACTACTATTTCCATTAGAATATGAAAATTAGCGTTATAAATATTATGTTATCTGGTGAAAGATTGGTATACGTTATATATACGCCAATTCCAACGGGTTCAGTGTATGATGTTTTTAAGTTTACACCAATACCCATGAAGAGTTGGACGAAATATTATATCTATGACAATATTTCCCCAAAACCTATTGCAATGAATCAGATTCGAATGAATATACAATTATTAATATTAAAAATGGACTTCTTTAGATTTTGTTAAAATATGTGAAATAGTAAATCCAGTACATACGCTTATGGTAGAATCCAGTTGCTATTCTCATTTACTCAGAGAAAAACAAGATACAGATTGCACAAAAAAATATTTTGATCTAAATAACAATTTTATTCTAGCCCTTGAAAATGAGTACAGCTGGTATATATTACCGCAAAATAGTGAAACGATTACCCTGTCGTGTGGAATTAATTTTGAAACTACTTTTACTATTAAAAGAGCAGTTATTCTTGAAATTGCACCACATTGTCGCGGACGTTCGGAAACCCATGTGTTTCTACCGAAAAGTCATAAAAACTCATCTGAAATTTATGAATTTAAAATCAATGTATCTTTTACGTCTTTAGAAAAATATGCACTTATCATACCCGAAATAACTTTGCCAGAATTCAATTCTTATCATATAGATCCTCACGAAATAATTTCCGCAGCTGATAGTCATGACGATCTAAGTCAAAAGCTTGAAATCATCTCTCAAAATTATACAAAAAATCATTGGTTAAATACAGGGTATTCGATTTTAAATAAAATTGTTTACAGTCTGGCTGGATTTGCTATAATTTATATATTGTATCGAATCCGATTTTTCCATGTATTATGGCATATTTTAAAATGGGTATGGGAGAAATGCCATCCAGCAATTTTTATTAATTGTGTTAATCCAATACATCAATCACAGAGTTCAGTACATATACATGGACCAAGTACTGTTGCCAGTCAACCAACAATTCATTACAACGCAGGGGCTGAATCAACAAATCTAGTTTCTGATTTTCCTCCAAATCAAAAACTTTTTTAAGGGGGAAGGTGTCAGGCAAAATGAGAAGAACATCGAAATTATGAATTTATTGATCGGTTGCAGTTGCGAGCGCGTTCGCAACTGAGAATGCTAATGTATTGTTTTACAGGCCTGTGAGCCGCATCGCGCGGTCGACGACCGATCGATATGCCATTGTTAATTGTTGTAAGCACGTTTTCTATTGTTTCTGCATGTATAAGAAGGACCGCTGCGCTGGTCCGTAAGCTCAGTAAGCCGTCACGCTGCCCCTGTAAGCTTTGCTCTTAATAAAGTATTTTTCCTCCAGCCCTAGAGTCTGTGCCTATACCTTATTTAAATCACCTTTACAATATTTTAAGTTGAATTTACGACAATTGTATAACCTTACCAGTAATAAATCGTCGCCTCTGAATAAAAAGGAGTCATCGCAACGCTCGGTTGGAAAAGAAGTCATCACAGCGCCCGGTTGTAAAAGGAGTCATCTGGGCGCCCGGTTGGAAAATGTGCCATCTCAGCGTTCGGTTGAAAAGGGGTACTTTTGATTCAGGTTTTCAGCACTGCCAAAGTACATTTTTCGGAAGAGCTTTATATCGTTTTATACAGTAATTATTTTTATATAAAGCGATACAAAGCTCTTCCGTAAAATATACTTTGGTAGAGCTGAAAATCTCAATCAAATGTACCCCTTTTCAACCGGACGCGGAGATGGTACCTTCTCCAACCGGGCGCTGAGATGACTCCTTTTCCAAGCTTGCGCCGAGATGACTCCTTTTCCAATCGGGCGCCGAGATGACTCCTTTTCCAACCGGGCGTTGAGATGGCACCTTCTTATTCGGGAGCGACGAAATGTACTTCATCATCTTGTTTAAAATAAATTTCCTCAGTGATCATTATTGCGTGAGTGCGGGTGTAACTGTGTGTAAATCGGAGTATAGCGAAATCTCCTTGTCTCTTCGTGGAAACTCTACCGCCTAGTAGGAAGGAGTTTTCCATTCGCAGTTGCCCTGATCCCCAGCAATCATGATACTATTTAACTGATAGCAATAAGAAAATATCTGATCCTGTAAATACTGCAGAGCGCTTGAACAAATTATTTTGTAACATTGGCAAAAACTAAGTGATAAAATAAGACCCCCTATAAATGAGGAAATTAAACTCCCTAAAATGAACAGCAAAAGCATATTCTTGGAGCCAACTAACCACCAGGAAATTTTTTAAATTATCTGCAATATGGAAAACAAAAATGGTGGTATTGATAATATCTACGGCAAAACATTGAAAACCCTGATTGAACATCTAGCTGAACCACTAGTACACATTTTCAACCTCTGTATACATGAGGCCACCTGGCCAGATGCCCTGAAAACAGCAGAAGTCATACCTATACATAAATCAGAAGAAAAACATATCGCAACTAACTACAGACCCATATCACTTATTTCAAATCTAGCAAAAATATTGGAAAAAATCATAAACAATAGAATAACAAATTTCATCAATAATTGCGAAATATTTGCGAAAAATCAATATGGTTTCAGAAAAAATAAAAGTACAAATGATGCTCTATCTTTAATATCAAACTTAATATATGGTAATTTAGACAAGAGTACTCTTATCGCCATATCTTTCCTGGACCTCGCCAAAGCGTTTGATACGGTAAACCATCAAATATTACTAGATAAACGATACAATTACGGAATTAGAGGAAGTGCCTTTAATGTAATAGAAAGTTATCTAGGAAACAGACTACAAAAAGTAAAATGAAATAATACAACCAGCCAATTCCAATCAGTCAATATGGGTGTTCCTCAAGGAACTACTTTGGGACCCCTACTCTTCTTACTTTATATCAGCGACTTACTACTAGATATCCCCGAAGATACTATAGTATCATACGCAGATGATATAGCAGTAGTAACAACTGTTTTAACAACAGTCAAAACCTGGAAAGAAGTTGAAACTACAATGAATAAAACTAAAATATCAACATGGTTAGCTCTTAACAAGCTTTCTTTAAACACGGACAAAACAGTGTACATTGAATGAGGGAATCAAGTAGATAGCATACAAAAAAATTTAGTCATAAACATTCAAGCCACAATATCAAAAGAGTAGAACGTACCAAATATTTAGGCATAATCTTCGATAGTAACATGAGATGGAACGAGCACATAGAATACATTTACCACAAAACCAAATATCTCATTTTCATTTCCTATAAATTGGCAAAACTCGTGACTACTGGTACCTTAAGAATGATATATTACGCCCTCTTTCACAGCATTATTTCATATGGAATTATAGCCTGAAAAGGCGCATATTCCAACAGTAAAAACTTGCTCAACAGATTACAGATCAGATTACTTAAAATAATCAACAAGAACAAATTTACAGTCGATAAAAATCCCTTGAGCATAGATCAAATCTTTTCGCATGAGACATTGTCGTATCATTACGAAGAATTGCAGTCAGCATCTATTAAATCCAATAGTACTACCAGAAAAAGAAGTATACAAATTCCAAGAAGATACCTGACCGTTAGCAATAAAAACAGTTACATAAGAGCAATAGTGCATTTCTATAACCTACAAAATGAATTAAAAACAATTAGACAGAAACACAACAGAAAAATAAAACTAAAACAATGAATAAGAGGAAACACCTAATACTACAAGTCAAATTTTATATTTTTTACAAAGGAAAACTAATCTAACCAAATTTATTATAGTTTTAAGTTAGTTTTAAATAGGCCGGACCAGCGAACAGGAAATAATATTTCCTCTGCTGGGTTACGTTTGTAATGTGACACATGTATAATGGTTACAAATTTTGTAATATATCGTACATTACTCTGGTTTAATAAATAAATTTACCATTAATACCGATATCATTGAATTTGCGTGCTACTTCTGGCACGTGATCACGAAGAAGAGAAAAAAAGAAGAAGAGATACAGCGAAAGTCGAACCGCGTACCCTCAGACTAAAGGGAAAGGGAGATCGACGCGCGAAGAGATTTATGGGTGTATGTGGGTGTGTGTATGTGTCTGTGTGTTTATGGGTTTATGTATGTGTCTGTGTGTTTGTGGGTGAGTGTATGTGTCTGCGTGTTTGTGGATGTGTCTGTGCGTGTGCCTGTGCGTAGAAAAAGAAAAAAAAGAAGAAGGTGACCCGAAGGGGACGCCCAAATGCGGAAAAGATCGAGCTCGAACCCCTAATCCCTTGGCCGCAAGGCTAAATGGGTTAACGACAACAACGACGACGGATTCAGCGGATCAGAACGGAATCAACTGAAGGAATGCTCACGTGGAGGAGTCTCGATTTCGTAGGGTCACTGGCTGGGGAGCTTGTTATCTCATGCCACTCACACGTACACACACATATATACACACCTGTAATGGAGAAAATACGGTGCGTGAAAGAGAAAGGGAGAGAAAAAAAGAAAAACGAAGAATAGAGAGAATGAAAAAGAGAGAGGAAAAGAAGAAGGATAGAGAAAGAACGAGAGCGCTGAGAGGAAGCAGCGAAAAGTTATGAAAAGCAGAAAAAAATCGAAAGGCGAGAGCTGAATACTAAGCAAGGGAGTAAGCGAAAGGATCGAGACGGTCACACGTAATTATCGCTACGGTAGAAAACATGGGAAGGGCTCAAGCCTCACACCCCCCCCCCCCGCGCGATACGTGCCTACAATTTCCGAGAAGGAAGAAAGCCATAAATATATTTTGACAGGAGCGCCGGCTCTACACCGTGAAGACCTCTTTTTTACAGATAAAAGTGGCCAGGCCGTCGACTACAAGAATCTGGATACGCCAGTTGTCAGTCATCGATGCCTCGGCTTCCTAGAACATGAATGCGTAAGTGTACCCGTGAGTACGAGCACAAAACAGCTATTCGTGGACAATTGGGTAAACACTGTGAGATACTGCGGATAATAGGGAGCCGTGCGACTACAAATACGATGAGTCCGCGGGCCTCAGCAACCAGTGTATTTAACAATCTTTCGAAGGGCGCAGCTATGTCCCACAGCACGTCAGTTGTTACAACTCCATTCCAAAGGGTGAAGCTCTGCCTGACTGAGCTCTGAAAACATCTTAAAAAGACTCTGTCAAAATTTTTGCAGGAGGAATCAGAAAAAGGACTAAGAAGAAAAAGCCTCTTCGACTTAGAGCATCTGGCACAATACCTGACGGGGATTTACAAGGGGAGGCCAGAGTCTCCGAGTCATTGATCTGGCTCAGACTAGGACAAACCAACTTGTTCTATAACAAAATGAAGGGAAATCATGGACATCTTATCAAATGGACATTAGATATTTAAAACTTACACGCTAAAGTTCCATTTTTTGCAATATTTCGTTAATTTTCCATATATATGATCTGTCCGATCATCAGTGCCTCTTTACGTATCACCTCCACATTAGTACTGGCCTTTCTGTATTAAATGATTTTTGAATATATGTAATATAACCTGGTATCTTACTAACCCTTTTTTTATACTTTTACCAACACAAAACAATTTAAGCTGAGCCTCATATTTTATTTATGGTCAAAGCTGTTATACACATTATATTCTCTTTATTGGCACAAAAGTTTTGGTTTTGACGGTTGAAACACTTGAAACTCTGAGAATATATTCTGTTTTGGGACCAACTATATTAAAAAATTACATTCAATTTCAATATTTAAAAGTTTCTTTCATTTCATAAAAGTAAAACTAAAAATCAGTAAAATAAAAGTTATGAAATAATTTATGTAAGAATCATAAAAACTAATTATAAATTTTTGAAAAACTTATAAATAATTGCATTATTATCAAACACATGATAAATTGTTTTGTTTTGCTTTGTTGATGTAATGGTTTAGTAGACAAAATCAGCCTGTAAACATTAAAGAACCCCGTACATTTTTTATGAGAAATGGCTTTAAGTCGAATTTCTTGAAATTTTGTATCAAGTTTCTTTTACGCATACTGTTCAAAAGTCTCCATGGGTGGAATTATCTTGGACCCATTATGACCGGTTCTGGGTGTTACGCCCATGAGAACTTTTGATCAGCATAGGTAGAGGAACCTTTAAACAAGAAAATCGACTGGAAGCCATTTTCCATAAGAAATGGGCAGGGTTCTTTGGATAAAAGACAAATAAGTCGAACCATTTTCTGTACTTTTGTTCAATGCTTGATATTTGTGATTCTAACGTCATAAATATGAACAAAATATTATGTCTCAATTATAAATGAATTTTATTTTGTATTTATGCAAATTTGTTATTTTATTTGAATAAACTATAACAATAATTATTTTCTTAAAGTTATATTTTCCGGTAGACAAGCTCCTTAAATATACATCCACCACTCTATAACTACACCTTGTACCTTTTCACTAACAATTATATTAAATATAATAAATATAGCTTCTCTCCATTACCTTATAAGTTTTGATGAGACTACTTGGCATGAAATATTCATATCTCCAAAATCTTAAACGATACAAAATTTAATTAGATCACAAAAGCCTGCACTACAAGTCCCATCCACATTTCTTATAATTCAATATCGTAATATGTACTCCTGTACATTTTTTAGGTAATGATGATGTAATGAATTCTGTAGTAATATAATAATAATACACAAAGCTTTTCAGAACATAATTTGTTAATATATGATGAAAAGTAAATTTGAAAACAAAACTTATCTGACAGACGCCAACCTAGAAATCTATGAAAAATATTTCCACGCATAATTATAATTTTTTTTTACCAAATAAGTAATATAATGTTAAACAATATACTATAACGCGTGCACGAGTTAGGTAATTCGGGATTCGAATTACCCGCGCCGAGCAGGCATGCTCACTGGGGGCACGAGCGCGCGAGCATCCCGACCGGGAGAGAGAGAGAGAGAGAGAGACAGAGAGAGAGAGAGAGAGAGAGAGAGAGAGAGAGAGAGAGAGAGTCGAGTGCACCGGCTGTTCCTTCAATATGTAAGTTAGCTGCTTTCATCTTTCACCTTTAATGTAAAGGCTGGCACGGAAATCGACCCGTGCAAGCTTTCTGTGCCGTGTACATGCGCGTGCGTGTCAGCCAGCCGTACTTTAACACCGCGCGCGAGAATAGCTGCTTCGCCGCCCACCGTATCGTTCGCGCGTTTGAATCTTAACCGTCGCGCGCGAACTAACTTACTGTATTTAATAGCACTTGCGTGGTGCATGTATTAGCCTTTAAGTGATTTTAATATACTGTGATATCTAGTTACTCGTCGCGATGTTCATTACAACCTGTTCTTCTCCCGGATACCGCCACTTTCGTGGGAAAACGACCCCGCCGGTCATTTTCATATCTGAGCATAGCGGCCGCGCGCTTTACTCTTCATGCGCGCGATTTTCACTCAGAGATTCAATGAGTTGGAAAGCGAAGTTCGCGTGCGATCTTCGGGTTGTTTTCGGGATTCCAGGAGCAGATCCCCGGGCAAGTCACTTTAGCCTGACACCCGCGGCACCGTGTTCTGGGGCATCGCTGGCCTGTGGCTTTTTGGGATTTTCTCCCACTAGCCATCTCTTTAAAATACACATAATTATAAGTTTAATTGATATAACTTTCAATCTGGAATTACATGTTATTACCGTCAGCTGTGACTGTGGCATATCCATATAAAGAAGTCTTTATACATTATATGTTGAGTGTTACCGTGGATCAGGGATAGGTGTGTATAAAACTGACAGTCGAAAATAGAAGTTTTCTACACGTAAAAATCTATGTGGCATATATTTATGGTATTCAGTAACCGAATAAAGAGAGCTATGCTATATTCGTAATTGCCTGTACATTTTACTCTTAAACAATTATAAAAAATATAAAATGCATCATCTATCTTTAAAGTATTCTCTTTAAAGTATTACTTTGGTTGGAGCTTTCAAATTCTTTTGAATATATGTAAAAATCAGCCAAATTATTCTTCAAAGTTAGTGTGTTGCCTTTCACGTAAATTGGCTATTGTATCAGTAAATAATGTATGCCACAATTTATTCAATTTTATGAATATCATTTCGTTAAATAAAATGTTTAAAAATATGTCATAGTTTACAGATGTCATTAAAAATATAACAACAGATGTCCACAGGATGCCGAGCCTGTACTCACATGAATTAATAGACGTTAGACTAAAATTTATTGTAGACGACATACAGATGGCAACACACAACTTATAATGTGGAAACTCCTTTATATTGATGTCACAGTCACAGCTGACAGTAATAACATGTAATTCTAGCTGTATAGTTATATCAATTAACTTATAATTATGTGTATATTATTAAAAATTATATTACTTTTTGGTAAAAAAATAGTTCATACATGTCAAAATTTTTTGCAAAGAATTCTAGGTTGGCGACTATCAGAAAAGTTTTGTTATCAAATTTCTGTTTTATTATGTATTAAAAAATTAAGTTCTGAAAAGCTTTGTGTATTATTATTTTATTATTACAGAATCCATCACATCATCATTACCTAAAAAATGTACAGGAGTACATATTACGATATTAAATTAGGAGAAATTAGGATGAGCCTTATAACTTAAAAGGTAATAGAAAGAAGATAAATTTCTTATATTTATTATAATTGTTAGCGAAAAGGTTAAAGTGTCAAGTTATAAAGTGGTAGAAGTATATTTAAGGGGCTTGCCTACCGGAAAATGAAACTTTAAGAAAATAATTATTGTAATAGATTATATAAATATAACATAATAAAGTTGCATAAATACAAAATAAAATATTTTTACATTTAAGAAATAATATTTTGTATACAAATTTATGACATAGAATCGGAAATATCAAACATTGAACAAAAGTACATAAAATGGTTGGACTTCTTTGTCTTTTATCCAAATTTAATGTTTACATGTTGATTTTGATTATTAAACCTTTAAATCAACAAAACAAAAATAATAAAATAATGCATCATGAGTTGGATAAGAATAAAATTATTTATTTTTCTAAAACTTATAATAAGTTTTTGTTATTGTTATATCAATTATTTCATAACTATTATGTTGCTGATTTTTAGTTTTACTTTCAAGAAATTAAAGAAACTTTTAAATATTGAAATTGGGTGGAAATTTTTAGTGTTGTTGGTCAACCGTCAAAATCAAAACTCTTGCGCCAATAAAGAAAATATAATGTGTATAACAAGTTTGACCATAAAGAAAAAAAAAGCTTTTCTTAAAACGTTTTGTGTTGGCGAAATTATAAAAAAAAACAGGTTAGTAAGATACCAGGTTATATTACATATAACTTGAAGACCATTTAATACAGAAAGGCCAGTACTAACGTGAAGGTGATTCGTAAAGAGGCACTGATGATTGGACAAATCATATATATGTAAAATTAATAAGATACGGCAAAAATGGATATTTAATCTGTAAGTATTAAATATCTAATGATCATTTGACAAAATGTCCATGATTTTTCTTCATTTTGTGGTAAAACTAGTTGGTTTGTCCCAGTCTGAGTCAAATCCATGATCGGATAACTCCGGCCTCTCCTTGTTAGTTGCTTTTACCTGAGCCTACCACACGTACGGCAAACAATAAGCAATCACCAATGAGTCATCAGCACACCACCAAAACAGCAGCAGCGGTTATGACCTATCTCTTTCTCTCATCCTGAACTACGGATTACGGGATAGAATAGGCCGAAGCTTTGCGAGCGATACTACATTATCAGTTTAATTTATTTGTCGTAAATAAACCGGTGTTAATTGGATTCACTAGTTTTTGTACTTTATTTATTTTGAAGTAGCCCCAGTAAAATCTTGGATCTCCGCATCCCAGTAATGCAAAGTACTTTCGTGCGCAGGCAAAACACTAAGAATATCGGAGCCCGCTTTGAACAGTATGCTCAAGGCCTACCCATACTAATGTACGTACAACGTATACCAACTGCGTAGTACTAAAGTGAACGTAAGTTCGGGTGCGATTCTGATCGTCAACATTGGTTTTACACAACTTGCAGATCGCGTGGGGCATTTCCCAGCTACATCTGTCGGACTGTAAAACCATAAACGACACGAAGCTTCCACCCAGCTGCGTATCACCCACTTAATGTGGAATAAGTGTATATAAGTTCTGGCGCGACTCTGATCGCTACTTTGGTTTTACACAACTTGTAGATCGCGTGGGGAATTCCCCAGCTATATCTGTCTAACTTTGTAGAACCATCAACGACGGGAAGCTCCCGCTAAACAACATGACCCTTAATTACTTTCGACATAACACACTCTCACTCACACACCACACATACACACACACACGCGCACGCACGCACGCACGTGATCAAGTGACGCCAACCAAGTCTCCATTGGAAAAAAGCCAAGAAAGAGACATGGAGAAAGTCGGCGCCTACTGCTATTCCCAGGACACCGATAGAAAATCAGAAATGCCAGTCACAAGATCATGACTGGTCCATAGTCGTAAAAAGGGGAAAGAAAAAGCAAGAAGACAAAAAAAGGAGAAGCAGGGCAAATCGCAGGCCAATGCCAGAATGAGATAATCACGGCACGATGCCATTAAGATTAAGGAAATAAGTAAGGACGACGGCAACGATATCTTAAAGGGGATAAGAAGTGCAGAGAACTTGTAAGTACTTAAAGAATGAGTGGTATACATCAGGCGTACCAGATCAGGTGAACTACTTCCGGAGCTGAGAAGCCAGGTATTGAAAGTACGGACCTCCAAAAAGCGATTGAGTGGAGGATAACGCAGAAAGCTGTCATCCAGGCGATGACACAGAAGGAGGAGTTCATTAACATCAGAGATATGGACGAGAGTGTGACAACAGAAAAAGTGGCACAGGTCCTTAATGCAGTGATCAGTCGGAACATCGTGCAGCCAAAGGACATTAAAAACTAAGACAATCCTACAGCGGCACTCAGGAAGCTAACCTCCTCCTCCTAACCGTAGTAGCAAGAAGACTACTGGAAAACGGAAAACTAAGGGTTAGCTGGGTGAATTGCCGAATACGCCTGTTCCAGACATCCACGCGATCCTACAGATGCAATGAGGACGACCACCAAGCGAAGGAGTGCAAAAGTGAAGTAGACCGATCAGCGCAATGCTATCTATGTCGCAGGGAGGGACACAAGGTAGTGGAGTGTTCGGCCGAAGGTGGAAGGACACATCAGATGACAAAAACACAGCTGAGCAATGACGGACGTATGACAACTTAATCTGAACCACTGCGAGACTGCTCAAGATCTATTGCCTCAACTGGCGCACGAGGAGAAGACTACCGTTATCACCATCAGCGAACAGTATCAGAACCGCTTAGAACCTAACTGGGTTAATGATGCTGCCGGGAAAGCGGCCATTTGGGACAGTGGAAACCCACACATAGCCAGAAAGATGACTATCACCACACTTCACGTGGGTCAAAGTAGCCAGTATGAGAATATACAGCTGCTATCTTCCACCCAGCGACAGCATTGACGAATTTCTCAGCTCCGTAGATGCAATAATCGCCAGAGCGAGGTCTTCCGAGGTACCACTGGTGATCAGAAGGGACTTCAGTGCATGGGGAGAGGAGTGGAGTAGAGCGAGGACAAACCAACGCGGTATAGTACTTCTGAAGGCATTTGCGATACTGGAGTTGGAGATCGCTAACTCTGGGACAAAACAGATCTTCGTTAGGGGAGGGAAGTAAACCTTAGTAGACCTAACCTTCATCGATCCGAGGCCAATAGGGGAAAGGCATAACTGGCGAGTCAGGAACTGATACATGGGCAGTAACCATCAAGCTCTCGTATACCAATTCCAGAACCCAAAAAAGACAGTAGGGGCAGCGACACTCGGGAGGAAAGGGAAATGGGCACCAGCCACCTTTAACAGGAACACATTTCTTCATTCCCTGGAGGGAGTGCGATGCGAAGGGACCGCCGAAGAGAAAACCCAAAGTCTCACAAGGGCCATGAGAGCTGCTTACGATGCAGCGATAAGTAAACAGACAGATATCGCACTGGTCGACGTTGCCATGACAATCGAGGAGGTCTAATATTAGGGGGATGCTGAAATGACAGAGGCGCTGCTTATCACCCATACAAAGAGGAGGCCACATTTACGGTAGAAGAACAACAAGTCACTTCGGCTGACACCCTAAAATATCTCGAGGTCACGTTGGATGCGCAACTGTAGTTCAAAGAGCATCATTCGAACGCGAGTTTGAAAGCGTGAAAAGTGGCAGAAGCGCTCGCGGGCGTAATGCCAAGTATAGGGGGATCGGAACAGTTATGGCGGTTCCTACTCGCATCAGTGGTCAGCTCCGTGATATTATACGGAGTCTCGATCTGGGCTCATGCAGTAAGTAGCAATATAAGCTATGCAGCTGCTGTTCGACAGACGTGCAGGACAGTCGCGCTAAGGGTAGCTCGTGCCTATCGTAACGTGTCTGGTGCTGCTCTCGAGGTGATCGCGGGACTACCTCCATTAGACCTAATGGTGACCAAGAGAACCAACCTGCACTGTGAAAGACACCGTATCGAAGAAAAAGAATTCTACCATGAGCCAAGACACAACCGCTGGTCAATGAGGACAAACCAGGAATGGCAACGTCGATGGAACCTAGCGCGGGAGGGCCCGTGGACCCATCGCATCATTTCAGATGGAGAAAAGTGGACAGCAAGGAAACATGGACTCGTCACTTTTCCCACTTCCACCTGACAAAGGTGCTAATCGGACATGGCTATTTCCGACGTTACCTGAAGCGAGTGGGCGTGTACCATAGCGCAGAATATCTAGCATGCCCTGGAGTTCACGAGGATGTGGAACCCGTAATATACCAGTACTCGAGGTTCGAGAAAGAGAAAGGGAAGTTTCGCATGGGGCGAAATACGATCACCTGAGTACATAGGAAGATGTCTGCTCGCCTCACAGTATACATAATAGAGAGGCTGAACTCCATTAGAAGAGAGGAAGAGAGAAGGGAAACCATCAACAAAAGGAGTCGTTAAGCCTGCGACTACCCCCCCGCCAAGTCACTCCTAACGACTGTTCCCGCGGGGCGGAATTACAGTCGGGAGGAGGCCCTGCTACAGAACATCAGCAGGGAGGTTTTAGTAGGTATTACCAGGAATGGCCGAGTCCTACATAATATCTTTGTATCCGAAAATGCATTTTTTCCTAACCTGCTAAAAAAACACACGTACACACACACACACACACACACACATACACGCACACGCACACGCGCACGCACGCACGCTCGCACGCGCACACACACACACACACTCACACGCGCACACCCACACACACACACACACACACACACACACACAGTCACACACCCCCACACACACACACACACACACACACACACACGCACGCACGCACGCACGCACGCACGCACACACACACACACACACACATACACTGGTACGCACACACGCACGCACGCACGCACGCACACACTCTCTCTATGTACCTATCTATCTCATTTTATAATTTTTCAATACTGCATAACTATTGATTGCACTGGTAAATTTTCGAATTAAATTATTCTTCTACTTAAAAACTGAAAATGAAATATATCACTCTAGTATGTACGGATTTTCAATACATTCATTATTTATTAGCCTTCTAAATATTTAGTCAATAAAATTAAAATATAAATATTTCATACATATATCTTTTTTAGGATTTGTGGGCCCTGACTCGCACGAAAACCTTAATGTGGCAATGAAGATGACATCAGCTCTTAAAATACCTCACGTGATTGATATTAAATCAATATCGAAGTTTTCGCATTATTTACCTTTATTGCAAGATGAACCAGTCTCAAAAGTATGAACATGATGTATCAGAATATTACGTTTGAAATTTTATATTTTATATTCAAACAGGCTATCTTCTTCAAAAATTTTACCTTTCTTTTCAGCTCCCACAAAAATAGTTTCATAATGGTATATGCATAATTTTCAGAACACGCGAACTTTTTGATTTTCTAATCTTCAATCTTTGAAAAGTGTGAAACGGAGATTCATGCGTAAGGATTGCTCTCTTTGAGAATAGCTAAGCGGACAGGATTCGAAAGGGAGAGCAATTGAAATAAATCAACAAAGCCAAATAATTTAAGTATAAAAGAAAAGTAACAAATTTATTATAGCTTAAATCTAATTCACAATCGGTTCGGTTTTGGCGTAGATCTGAAACAAACAATGATAATACACGAGCATTAAGCCTGTTACTAGAGTACGCGAGTTTGGGGACGCGTGATCACGGTTCTTCACAAGTAGGCGAGTGCGCTCCCACTACTTGTGAACAACACCCGGGTAACGAGTGCGCTCATATACCCGGGGAATCATCTCAGCGCTACTTCTGGTGCAGAGTAACGAGTGCGCTCATATACTCCGCTCCGTCGGCAGGGCTCCAGGCTTTAGCGATTACGGCACTGGGCTGAGAGAGTCCTTTCCACGGCGCACGAGGCGGTATTTATACCCGCTTCGCCGTGTGCTGTAGAAGCAGCGCGGTGGGGCGCGTTATAGCTTGCGCGTCGTATGCGACGCGTGGTCGCGGCGCTCGGTGGAGAGGGAAGCCGACTATTCAGTCGCCTGCTCTCTCTCCTCGCTGTACGAGCTCCGGTACTTGTATACATGCGTGTGTACATGTATGTACACATTCGTACGCTCGCTCTCCCATGCCGTTGACAGGTTCGGCTGCTTTCTCTTTCTAGCGCACGCATGCTAGGAGAGAGAAAGCTTCTTATGATCGCGATTTCGTATCGATGCGTCTATTGATCAGGTGCATCGTTACATTTCCCCCCCGCTAAGGAGAGTGAAGCCCGCCGGCTTTACTCTTTGCACATGTATACCCGGAAATATAATTTACTCCCTAGACAAAAAAAACAAAAATAATAAATAATAAAAAAAAAATATTTACACGGCGGGGTTTTCCCAGGTGCCTAACGTTGCCGTTTGTTTTATCTAGTCGCAGGTGCCAGCGCCATCCGTTATGTGTTACGCGGTATTGTGCCACCCCGATAGGCACCTCTACCTCTGGTCCGTTCGGTATTTTTATTACCCGGTGTGGTAGCCACGTTGTGGAGCGGTTGAATGGTTTGTATGCGTGTCTCCACCCCGTGGCTGGGTTTGGTAGTGGTCTGGTGCTTCGTTCTGCTGGCTGCTTCTCCCGACCGTATAAAAAAAAAATCTCTCTCCGCCTTGGTCGAAGGTTTTTTTCCGGAGCTGCCCGAGGATGAAGCAACACCGCCCGCTGTTGCAGCCCAGGAAAAATCCGGCTTTCCCGCAAGGGCAGCGTTCGCCTTCCGGTATTCTTCCCAGGTACTTGTAGTTGCGGCGCGCGACGGTGTTGACTCCTCTATCGGAGAGTATGGCCGGGGTATGCTCCTCCATGCTGTGAGTGCCGCCTCCACTTCTTGTCTCTCGAGAATGAGTCGAGGTGTTGGTACATATTCCTGAGCTGGCTGGTGTTGTGTGCCCTCGGGAATATATGGTACATCCCCTGCCTCGATTTCTTGCATGTTTGTTATTTGCTGGTTGATTTTGAACTGAGCTAATGGGCAAGAATTGTCGTTATTTTTCGCTTATCGTTATGTTTACTTTTAAGGTTAATAACCTGTACAATTTATGCTTACTATTCTACTTTCGCTGTTTCGAGTACAATGCTTGACGCTTGGGCTGCCATCGTTAACTAGCTGCCCTTACAAATTTTCGTTCGCTTTTATACCGGATTGACGAAGGGTTTGAGGTCTTTTACGTGAATATTCCGTACTAACTTCCCCCTCTCGTCTCGCAGATCGAATATTACTGGATTTATACATTTTTTTACCGTATATGGCCCGACGAATTTATCTAGTAACTTTGCGTTAATTGCTTT
The DNA here is from genome assembly GCA_036365515.1 of Torymus aiolomorphi. Lineage (NCBI taxonomy): Eukaryota > Metazoa > Arthropoda > Insecta > Hymenoptera > Torymidae > Torymus > Torymus aiolomorphi. Next base: position 213,816,500 of record CM070874.1, read on the forward strand.
GGCCTTATTGGACAGAGTGATTTGTTTTTTCAGAACTAAGTCTCCTACCCTCGGTTGCCAGTCGCGTCTTCTAAGATTATAATGTTTTTGCTGCCGGTTAAAGCTTCTTGCGGTGTTTGTTTTTGCTACTTCAATCGCGTCTTTTAATTCTTCTATCCTATTTTTTAATGTTTTCGCCGAACCTACTCTTACTTCTTGATGCAAGCTCCCCGGAGCTATCATTTCGCGGCCATAATTTAAATACGCTGGTGTATAATTCGTTGTTTCGCTCTGCGCGGAGTTAAACGCGAATGCTATTTCGTTTAGATGCAAATCCCATGTTTTTTTTTCTACTGGTGTATTGCCCGATCATGGTTTTAACGGTACGATTTGCACGTTCGACGGGGTTGCATTGCGGTGTATACGGTGGTGTCTTTCGATGATGGATCCCGGCGTCTTTTAATAGATTTTCAAAGTCTCGACTAATAAATGGTTTGCCGTTGTCGCTTAGAATAGTTTTCGGGCAACCAAAACGGAGAATGATCTGTTCTTTTACTGTTTTAGCAATCGCGGCTCCGGTGGCTTTACGTAATGCTTTTAATTCTATCCACTTCGTGAGTCGATCCTGCATTACTAGTAACGTCGAATGTCCGGTGTTAGACCGAGGAAGTGGACCTACCAGGTCGATCGAGACCATTTCCCATGGTTGGTCGACGTAGGTGGCATGCATTGTACCGGCTGGTGCTTGTTGCTGCGCTTTGTGACGTTGGCAGTTTCCACACGCTCGAACGTATTTTGTCGCGTCTTTAAACATTCCCGGCCAATAATAATAACGCGCCAGTCTATGTACTGTTTTTGCGATGCCCAAATGCCCGGCGGTAAGATCATTGTGATTTTCTTTTAACACGCGTTCCTGTTCTGATTTTGCGATGCATATTTTCCATTCGTCTGCCGGATCGTTCTCCTTAAAATCAAGTGAATGAAGAATATGACGGTATAGTCTTCCGTCTCTTATGCAATATTCTGGGTATTCGTCCGGTCTTGTCTGTACGGCGGTGATTTTGTGTGCATACCAATCATTTTCTTTCGCGTCAATTGCGCCTACGTCTAACGGTTGTCGTGAAAGTATATCTGCCACGGTATTTTCACTGCCTTTACGATAACGCACCACAAAATCCCACTGACTTAATTCCATTGCCCAACGAGCTAATCTACCCGATGGGTTTTCTATTTTATTAAGCCATTTTAGCGATTGGTGGTCTGTTATTACGGTAAACTGATATCCTTCCAAATAATGGCGCATTTTCCAAATACCCCACTTCACAGCTAAACACTCCAGCTCTGTTACGGAATAATTTTTTTCTGCTTTATTCAGTGATCGGCTGGCGTATGCAATAACATACTCCTTTGTGCCGTCGCTTTGTGAAAGCATTGCTCCTAGTCCTTGCAGACTCGCATCCGTCTGTAGAATAAATGGTTTGGTCCAATCCGGACAAGCTAATACGGGAGTTTCCGTTAGTCTACGTTTTAATTCTTCGAAAGCTTTTTGTTGTGCGTCGTCCCAATACCATTTAATTTTCTTTTGGAGTAATTTATTCAACGGTGAAGCTATTTGTGACACGTTTTTGATGAACCTGCGATACCACGATAAAAGACCCATGAATCTCTTTAGTTCTTTTGTGTTAACCGGTGGCGGTAAACTAGTAATGGCTGCCACTTTTTCCGGGTCGGTGTGCAAGCCCTCCCGGTCTACTACGTGCCCTAGATATGTCAACCTGTTCCGTGCAAAATGGCATTTTGCTGGATTCGGCTTAAGTCGCGCTTCCTGAAGTCGTTTAAACACTTCAGTCAATTTCTCTATGTGTTTCTCGAACGTATCTGTTACTATGATGATGTCATCCAGATATGCAAAGGCGTTCGGCGCCATTTCGGGTGTAATTACTTGGTCTAGCAGACGTTGAAACGTTGCCGGGGCCGTGTGAAGTCCGAAAGGCATGACGTTAAACTCGAACAATCCTTTTCCCGGTACTGTGAACGCGGTTATCGCTCGACTTTCTGGGGTTAAGGCTACTTGCCAATAGCCGTTCTTTAGATCTATCGAGGATAAATATTTCGCCCCTCTGAGTTTATCTAAAATTGCATTGATATGTGGGAGCGGATAGGCGTCTTTCTCCGAAATTTGATTTATCTTTTGGAAATCAATACAAAATCTGTGTTTTCCGTTTTTCTTTTTCGTAATTACTACTGGGGAGCTCCACGGGCTTTCCGACGGTTGAATTACCCCTTCCTCTAGCATTTTCTCGACTTCCTTGTTAATTATTTCCTGCATAGCCGGATTCCTGGGTCGGTATCTCTGTTTAATGGGTGTTTGTTCGATAACCCTAATTTTGTGTTGAATCAATGGCGTAGTCCCTTGAATGTTTTCGAACTCGGCCATTTTTTGTTCTATGAATTCCTCTAATTGTTCCTCCTCCGTTACCGTTAATTGAGCTAAACCTACTGGTTTTCCGACGGAACATAACCCCTCGGTGCCGTCTGTTCTCCCGGTTTTGATCTGATTTCCATTTAACATTAGTTGTATTTCTAGTTTAACAAGTATGTCCATTCCGAGTAAAAAATCGGTTGTTAATCCTTCCATAACTAAAAACCGGTGTCGTAAGTTTTTGCCTTGTACTCTGCACTCTCCAGATATACTGCTCTCAAGAGTGGCAGAGGTACCATCGGCCATCCGTGCTGCTTTTTGTTCCGCCTGATTTACCCACCCTTGCGAAAGGCATTTATTCGCCGCGCGCGGTTTATATATGATCCTATTGATCCGGGATCTATTAGGCCTCGAAATTTCTCTCGACCGGCGTTGACTCGAACGAAATAGCGGCTGTCGATATCGGAGTTCTTGTTTGCGTGGGCCGGTCCTGTCCCGGGGTGGGTCCGACCCTTTTTTCGTTTCCCGGCGCATCTATATTCTCGTGGCATCGGCAATCGCGTGTTAGTATACCGTCTGTCCCACAATACGAACAAAATTTCCTTTGTGAATTCCGACAGTTCATTCTCCTATGTCCGCGTTGTTTGCATTTCCAGCAGCACGTGTTCCGGTCGTACGTGGTCGTTATTTCCATAATATTCCCAGCGTTAATTCTTAATCTCTCTCCATTTTGTTCTTTACCGGTTTGTACTAATACTTCTTCAATTTCCTCTACGCGTTGGATTAGTTCGTTGACGTTGTTGAATTCCGACCGTCGAATGTGCAATCGTAATTCGGCGCGCATGTTATAGTATATATTATCGAGTTGTGTTTCGCGGTTTATGCCCCCTCGACGGCGCATTAACGTACTCAGTGCCGTGGCGTAGCTTCTAAATATCTCGCCGATTTTTTGTCTTCGCTCGCTTATTTGTCGATCAAGATTTCGTCGTTCTCCCGGCGGTATATAGAAGCTGCGCAACGATTCTTTGAGTTCAGCGTAACTATTTATATGCTCTAAATTTCTGTACCAAAGTTGAGCTTCCCCACGTAATAATTCCGGGAATCCTATAAGCAGATTTGCATCGGTGAAGCCGTATGCTTTACGTAATTCCTCAACTCTTTCTAAAAAACCGTAAACGTCTCGTCCGTCGAAGTGGCAGTTCCATTTTCGCATTTGATCGAGGGTTTTCGCGGTCGCGTTCTCTACCGTTAGATAATTTATCTGGTCTGTGTTTGCATCTTGGTTCGATATTACAAATTGTGTTTGCATGCCCTGAGGTGTTGATGCGTTATTTGTTTGTTCTTCCATATCGCGGGTCTTATCTAATTCCTCATTGTATTCCTCCGCGTCATCTGGTTGATTTTTAAAGTGTCCCGGACTTATTTTTGCTATCGCTACTAGTCGCTGTCGTAGTTCCGTTACATTTCCCGTATTATCGATTTGTAATTTCGCTAGTTCGTCTCTGAGTTGCTCTTTTCGAAGCTTGTACACCCATCCGACTTTCCCCATGATTACTAGTATTGCTCGATTCCGAAAAAAAAAAAATTTTATTTTGCTTTGTATAATTTATTTCAATATGAGATGTTATTTGAAAAGGTTATTTTGTTCCTTCGCGTGAAAAACTAGTCCCTGTTCGGGCGCCATGAAACGGAGATTCATGCGTAAGGATTGCTCTCTTTGAGAATAGCTAAGCGGACAGGATTCGAAAGGGAGAGCAATTGAAATAAATCAACAAAGCCAAATAATTTAAGTATAAAAGAAAAGTAACAAATTTATTATAGCTTAAATCTAATTCACAATCGGTTCGGTTTTGGCGTAGATCTGAAACAAACAATGATAATACACGAGCATTAAGCCTGTTACTAGAGTACGCGAGTTTGGGGACGCGTGATCACGGTTCTTCACAAGTAGGCGAGTGCGCTCCCACTACTTGTGAACAACACCCGGGTAACGAGTGCGCTCATATACCCGGGGAATCATCTCAGCGCTACTTCTGGTGCAGAGTAACGAGTGCGCTCATATACTCCGCTCCGTCGGCAGGACTCCAGGCTTTAGCGATTACGGCACTGGGCTGAGAGAGTCCTTTCCACGGCGCACGAGGCGGTATTTATACCCGCTTCGCCGTGTGCTGTAGAAGCAGCGCGGTGGGGCGCGTTATAGCTTGCGCGTCGTATGCGACGCGTGGTCGCGGCGCTCGGTGGAGAGGGAAGCCGACTATTCAGTCGCCTGCTCTCTCTCCTCGCTGTACGAGCTCCGGTACTTGTATACATGCGTGTGTACATGTATGTACACATTCGTACGCTCGCTCTCCCATGCCGTTGACAGGTTCGGCTGCTTTCTCTTTCTAGCGCACGCATGCTAGGAGAGAGAAAGCTTCTTATGATCGCGATTTCGTATCGATGCGTCTATTGATCAGGTGCATCGTTACAAGTGGAAAATTCTATAAAAATTAAAATATGAACTTGATGACATCTAAAACATATAGATATTAAAATCCAAAAGTGCATAAGTGCACTCTATAAAAAATTTACAGTGCACCACAACCCTCCAGTCAACTTGCTCCGGTGCAGCCATTCGACCCGAACCTCACTCATCCAGTGTTGTGTAACATCGTCTGGGATGCGAAAATCTCTCAAGCTCTCGCAAGCCACGGCAGTCGGCATAAACGTTTCGATGACACCAAGAAGACAGATGCCCCAGAACCGGGCCGGCGAAATTCCCTGGACGATCAGTATAGACGCGTGAGTCATCGAATGTAATCCACGTTATAAATATCTCCGCGCGGTTAACTCAAAACACAACCTACTCACAAAGAAACGGATAGAGGTGTCCGCCTCTGATTTTCCTGAATTTTTAATATGTTATAGAGGACCGAAAAATAAGAGAAATGTATTTTTTTATCGGCCCAATCCGATATTAATGGGGTGAAAACCGCCCTTAAAGTTTACCCCCGAAAATGGTTTTTTCTTAATATCTTTAGTTCTAATTAATGTTTTGAAATGAAACAAATATAAAAATTCTTCTCTTTGAATGACGAAACTAGCAAGTATAGTTTGGTCCCCGGGAGTGGCAACCTTTACTTTTTATTTCAGAAAAACCTTATTTTTTAAACTATTTTGTATATAATATTTGCAATAAAATTAATTGAGTATTGTACAAATCATTTTTGGACTTAAAATAAAAGATTAAAGTTGACGTCAGGGTTTCTGCAAATACAAGCGTTATCGGGGGTAAAGAACCCCTTAGGAGCAAAATACTTTCGAACCGTTTAAATAAATATTGCTTCCTCATAGAGGAAGCTTTGTGATATTAAAAATAAAAGTTTATGAGATAATGTGTTAGAAATGTTATTTAGCAAATTTGGAATCGAAATACACTATTTTTAGAAAATGTCAGTATGGATGTGTGTGTGTGTGTGTGTTTTTTTTTTTTTTTTTTTTGAGGAGGAGGAGGTTAAGAAAAATGCATTTACGCATACGAGATGTTATGTAGGACTCGACCATTTCTGGCAATACCTACTAAAACCCCCTGCTGTTGTTCTATAGCAGGGCCTCCCCCCGACTGTAATTCCCACCGCAGAAACCGCCGTTAGGCATTACTTCGCGGAGGGCAGTCGCAGCCTCTACGGCCCTCTACCCCGCCTGGTCCTCTGTGAGACGGTTTTCCCTTCTTTCTTCTTCTCGCCTTATGGAGTTCAATCTGTCCACCACCTCGGTGACGAGACCAATCACAGCATCCCATCCTCTCTGTGAAGAGAGTAAGCATCTCCCGATGCCCTCGGGAGTTAGGGGGCCTTCCCATAAGGCCTGAAACCTTTCTCTCTCTTCCCGAAACCTGGGGCATGCGAACAAAGCGTGTCCAACGTCCTCATCACTTTCAGGACATGTTGGGCACTCCGCGCTTTCGTACACTCCAATTCTCTTCAGGTAGCTGCGAAAGTAGCCATGCCCAGTTAGTACCTGGGTGAGATGAAAGGTCACGAGTCCATGTCTCCTCTCCATCCACTCCACGACACATGGAATAATCCGATGGGTCCACCGACCTTTATCTGCTATATCCCATCGGCGCTGCCACTCTTCCACAGTCTTCCTGGACCATCGGTTTTGACGTGGTCCCTGATCAAGTTCGCCCTCCTCTCTTATTACTCCTCCACGATACACCTCAGCTCTCTCACATGCCATTAGATCCAAGGATGGCAGTTCGGTGACTACCGAGAGAGCGATGTCTGACACGGTACGGTAGGCGCAGGCCACTCTCAGCACGATTGTCCTGCAGGTCCTTCGGCAAGCTGCACCATAGCTTGGGTTACTACGTATAGCATTAGCCCAGATGGGGGCTCCGTATAGAATCACGGAATAAACCACCGATGAAAGAAGCAACCGTTGTGGCTGCTTCGGCCCTCCTATGTTTGGCATGATGCTTGCGAGTGCTCGAGCCACTTTTGATGCCTTTAATCCTGCGTTCCTAAGGTGGTTTTTGAACGACATCCGCGCATCTATTGTAACTCCTAGGTACTTCATGGTGTCCCCTGTCTTGATCTTCTCGTCGTTGACCGTGAAAGTGGCGTAGACTCTCTTTTTTGTTCTGGCAATGAGCACTGCCTCGGTCTTTTCGGCAGCAAAACTGAGTCCATGGTCGCTCAGCCAATCTCCTACTACCTCGATTGCCGTATCTCCGAGGTATTGCACATCTTCGATGGTTTTCCCAACGATAATGAGAGCAATATCATCTGCGTAAGCTACTATCGACACCCCATGTGGGAGCCTAAGCAATCCGTCGTACATGATGTTCCAGATTGGGGACCCTAGTACAGAGCCCTGTGGCACGCCTCCTGTGATCTTATAAGAATGCATACCGTCGTCGGTATCATAGAGAAGCGTGCGGTCAGTTAGGTAACTCGAGATTACTCTTCGAAGGTACAGTGGCACGCTCAGGTCTTCCAATGCGAGCATGATTTTATCCCACCTGGCCGTGTTAAACGCGTTCCGTACATCTAAACCAATTATAGCACACATGCGTTTTGTGCACCGGCTACCACTAACGGCGTTCTCAGCTACTGACACCACCCTATCGATAGCATCGATCGTTGATCGACCCTTTCTAAAGCCGAATTGGTTATCAGACAAGCCGCCGATCTTTTGTATAGCTGCCTCCAGTCTGACGGATATGATACGTTCAAACAATTTTCCGACTATATCCAACATGCAGAGTGGTCGATACGCGGATGGTTCATCCGGGGGTTTATTTCCCTTAGGAAGGAGTACCAACCTTTGTATCTTCCACTGTGTCGGGAATATTCCTTCACTTAGGCATGCATTGAAAGTGTCCTTGAATATGCAAGGAACTTCTAGAGTTGCAGTCTTTATAGCTAAATCAGGAACGCCGTCCAGTCCTGGGGCCTTTCTTATGGCAATCTTTTTAGCCGCTATCTTCACTTCTGATTCGGTGACTGCTGTTGGCTCGGCTGTACCGATTCTTTCCGTTAGACCAGTGCCATGTTGCCGTTCCTGGTGTTGTGGGAATAAATTTTGGACTACTCTATCAAGAAAGGTTGGACAGGAGGGAGCATTGGTGCCTCTGGGATTGATTTTATTTATGACCGTTTTGTACGGCCGTCCCCACGGGTCACTGTCCACTTCCTCGCAGAAGTCCTGCCAACACTTTCTTTTGGCTGTCTTGATGGCAATTTTCAGCTCTTTCCTCTTTTGCTCATATCTGGTTGTTAATTGATCATACAGCGGTCCACGGACTGCTCTTTGGTGCAGCCTCCTAGCACGAAGGCACTCTTTACGTATTACCGCCATCTCCTTGTTCCACCAGTAGACTGGTAAGCGTCCCCGGTGGTTCGTCCTTGTGGACATCGAGGCATCGCATGCCGCTGTGATGGTCTCCGAGAGGCTTTGAGCCCTAACCTCAGCTGTTCCTTCGACAGATGCTCCTTCCAAAAAACAGAGAAAAGCTTCCCTGTCGAAAGTAGCTGGTGCCCATTTCTCTCTCTTTGGCATCCGGGTCATATTCGCTCTTTTGCCTGTCGGGTGGAGCTGGTATGTGAGAGCTCGGTGATCGCTGCCAGTGTACCGATCACTGACTTGCCAGTATGAGCCTTCCCGACTTAATCTGGGGTCGACAAAGGTCAAATCTACTATGGAAGACTTTCGTCCTTTAGTGTAGGTCGGCTTTGTCCCTATGTTAGCAATCTCGAGCTCTAGTATGGCGAAGGTCTCAAGCAGTGCGTGGCCGCGGTTGTTCGTTTTCTTGCTTCCCCACTCAATTGCCCAAGCGTTAAAGTCCCCCCCGATTACGACTGGCAGCGTGGAGGTTCTAACGCTAGTGACGATAGCATCTAGGGATCTTTCGAACTCTTCTATTGAGTTGCTGGGTGGTAGGTAGCAGCTGTATAATCTTATACCGGATCCTTCAACCCAGGTGAATTTGGGCTGAAGGACGTCCATTTTTTTGGATATGTGGAGTTCTCCGCATACCCAGATGGCCGCCGTGCTGGCACGATCCCTTACCCAGTTTGGTTCATTTTTGTCCCTGTACTGCTCACTGATGATTACTATGTCCGCCTTCTCCTCTCGGATCAATTGGGGCAGCAAGTCATGGGCTACTGCACAGTGGTTCATGTTGATTTGAAGCACTTTAGCCATCGTTGTTTGTTGTTACGACCTCCATCGTTACCTGCTCGTTGTTGGTCGGGCAGTTCACTGCCCATTGATCCTCGGTTTTACACTTGAAGCACAGGGACGACCGATCAATTACACTCTTACAATTCCGTGCCAGGTGTCCGATTTCATGGCACTTGAAGCAACGCATCACTGTTTCACGTAACCGGACCCGGAAATTGATCCATCCTATTCTGATTTTTCTAGTTTCCAGCAGCTTTTCTGTCATTGCTACAGGTAGCATAACGCTGGCTGCTTGAGTGCCACTGTAAGACGCCCGGAGTCTAACATCCCCAGCGGTCATCATTTCGGGGCCGATAATTGAAGTGATCGCCTGTGTTACCTCTTCTGGTGTTGTTGTCTCGTCCAAATCTTTGATTTCGATTGTCTCCTTATGGGACAACGTTTGTACTATCGCTGACCCTGCAAGGGTAGACGAGACCAATGTTTGCAGTTCATGCGACACGATGTTTGGTTTGTCTAGCTCCAAAAGCAACTCTCGTGCCTTGGTGCGCCTGATGCGTGTGACCCTTTCTTGCAGTGCCTTCAACTCAGGTGCCCCTTTGAGAGTTCCTAGGATGTCGGCGTAGGTGGTCTCACCGCACCTTCTTATTTTGAAGGCATCAGATCGAGCTGGCCTCCGCCTAACCGTGTTATGTGCCTGCACTACTTTCTCCTTGCCGTCAGTCTTGAGTCTCTCATATCTTCTGCGTGTTCCTTTACTTACGACGGTTGCCCAGTCGGTCTGTCCTATCTGAGCTTCCGGTTTTTTTGCAGGTATCTGTGAGGAAGCACGTATCTTCGCCTTCTTTTCGTTTGGCTCTGGTGGCGGTGAGGGGCGGTTACGTTCGGTGTGTACTACCGACGCCTTCCCTTTCCGAAAGAGCGGTGATGTTTGGCTTGTTCCGTCCTTGGTAGGTCTGGTAGCTTGTCCAGACTCATGACTTTTTCGACTTTTGACGAATTCTTTTAAGGCTCTTTGGATAGTCTTCGCCATTGACTTGAGCTCATTGTGAATGTTCTTTTTATCTAGAATAAAGTCCACCAGAGCCTCTACCTTTGTTTGTAGGGTTCGGAAGGCAGCTGCATCTGCGCTAAGGATAGCGAACACACACACCCGTGTCGAGTTGCTAGTCTCGCATCAGGCGCCTCGCCAGGTGGCGGATAGGGGAAAGCTCGTCAGATATGAAGGGCACCGGAGAAATAAAATACCCGGGGTGGACCAAAACTGGCTAGAGGAAGGCACCCCAAATAACAAACCAACCATGGACGTAGTGAATGAGAGATACGCATTACCCCAAGTGGGTGCCCTCAATGGAGGGGTTAATCCCACCACCGATTCCGATCGGGTGAAAGCCCCGGTGGTCGGTGCAGGCTCCACGGATTTTGGGGGGAGCCACATACACTATACCAGGAAGAAGATGGAAGAAGAAGACGAAGTAAGCCTCCTGGCTTATTTCGACTTCTTCTTCCATCTTCTTCCTGGTATAGTGTATGTGGCTCCCCCCAAAATCCGTGGAGCCTGCACCGACCACCGGGGCTTTTTAAAAGAATTCGTCAAAAGTACTTCCGAAAGAAGTAAGCCTCCTGGCTTACTTCGTCTTCTTCTTCCATCTTCTTCCTGGTATAGTGTATGTGGCTCCCCCCAAAATCCGTGGAGCCTGCACCGACCACCGGGGCTTTCACCCGATCGGATTCGGTGGTGGGATTAACCCCTCCATTGAGGGCACCCACTTGGGGTAATGCGTATCTCTCATTCACTACGTCCATGGTTGGTTTGTTATTTGGGGTGCCTTCCTCTAGCCAGTTTTGGTCCACCCCGGGTATTTTATTTCTCCGGTGCCCTTCATATCTGACGAGCTTTCCCCTATCCGCCACCTGGCGAGGCGCCTGATGCGAGACTAGCAACTCGACACGGGTGTGTGTGTGTGTGTGTGTGTGTGTGTGTGTGTGTGTGTGTGTGTGTGTGTGTGTGTGTGTGTGCGTGCGTGCGTGCGTGCGTGCGTGCGTGTGTGTGTGTCCGTATACGCTGATATCTCATGATCTACTCGATCAATTTTAACGTGAGAGTGATCATTTTTTTAGATTTTGCTTCCACAATTGAGGTCAATATTCTATTTTTGTAAAATTTAATTTTTTTTTTATAGCCATTTTTTAATTTTCAAATTTTTTTTTTTCGACTGTTTTAATATTTAGAACAAATATTGTTTATATATCATGAATTCTCTGTATGTAGGATAAAATTATCTCCAATTTAAAAAAAAAAATCGGTAGCTATATTTCGTCATAAGATGAAAACGTAATTTTTTATAAATAGGTTATATTTCGAAATTAAAAAAAGATATTAACATGAATATTTTTTTGGTTATAAAGGATATTAAGTACTATAACTTACTAAATTTTTAGGTTTTTTTATTCATTATTTTTTGAGAAAAAAAATAATTTATAAAAAAAAGTGATTTTTTTGTCGTTCAATAACTATAGTAAAATTGACTTAATCACTTTGAAATTCTTTGTAGGGGTAGATTTTGTATACCAATCGAGTGAGTTCTTTGGGCAAAAGGATTGATCCATAAATTTCGAAGATATTTGAGGTTAAAATTTTTTTCAATTTTTTTAAAATCGTAATTTCTCGAGAACGGCTCTATGTATCTAAATGGGGTGGGTGGTATTCGAAAGAGAATTAAATTACCTATATTATCTAAAAAAATTAATTCTCTAGCTATCACGGTTCTTTTGTTATTAACAAAAACGTAAAAATTGAAAAATGAAAAAAATGAGTTTTATATGTTCAACTATTACAAGAGTAAAATTGTCTTATTCGCTACAAAATTCATTGTAGAGGTATATTATTGATAGTTCTCGGATGAGTTCTTTTGGCAAAGTGATTGGTTCATAAATTTCATAGATATTTGAGGTTAAAATTTTTCTACACATTTTTAAAATCTATTTCTTGAGGATTGATTTATAATTTTTTTTTAATTAAGTTTATAATTAAATTTAATTTAATTTATAAAAAGATAATTTTAGTTTATAATATCTCTGAAAATTATGAACCAATCATTTTGCAAAAAAAACTCTGCCGAGAACTATCAATAATATACCTGTACAATGAATTTTGAAGCGAATAAGACAATTTTGCTATCGTAATAGTTGAACATCCAAAACTCATTTTTTTTTTATTTTTAAATTTTTACATTTCTGTTAATAACAAAAGAACCGTGATAGCTAGAAAATTAATTTTTTTTAGAAAATATAGGTAATTTAATTATGTTTCGAATGCTATAAATTACATTCAAATACATAGAGCTCTAAATATCAGTTGCAAATTTATAGGCAATTGTGATATATATTTTATGTATGTGAAATTTTGTGGAAATGTATAATCTATAAAAATTTGAATAAATTATGTTGGAGTTTTGTTATTTCTGTTTTTCTGAAGTATTAAAATTTAAATATTGGAATTAAAAATTAATTAAAGGAATCATTAAATTAAGTTTGAGGAAGCTACGTGCCAATGAATTGGCAGCGGTTTTTTCTGTTATGTAATGCCTAATTTATATTTATTTGGGCTAATTTTTTTTATGGGCCCAATTTCCTATTATTAAAGGGGTAAAACGCACTCCCAAAAATTAAACCCTAAAATAGGTTTTTTCTAGATATCCCAAGTTCGGATTAAAATTTAAAATGAAACAAAAAGGAAAATATTTCTCTTTGAAATGCCAAATTAGCAATGGTTGTTTGATCGCGTGGTAGCTATCCTTATATTTTATTTCGGAAAAACTTTATTTTTTTTAATTATTTTTATATATAATTTTTGCAATAAAATTAAATAATTATTGTTAAAATTAAAAATCAATGTTGACTTGTATCAGGATTTTTTCTAATAACAGCATTATCGGGGATTAGCAGCCCCTTGAGCGCGGAATACTTACAATTAGTACCATTGGAATAAATATTTTGAGGTGTATCATGTGTATATTCAGAATAAATAATCATGAATATTTTCTTTATTTCATATTGATTTGTTTATAGGCTCAATTTTCTAATTAAAGAATAAAAATCACTGACAATGAATTTCACAATTTCGTTATTTTAACGTTCTAAATATAACAGCATAAGATAAATAGAGTAATAAATTATTACATGACTATACTTTCATTTTTACTGCATAAATATTTGTATGCAGAAAAGCTTTTAAAAGCTGAGCCAAGATTAAAATTATTTTTATGGTATATTTTAGTATATTTAAAAATCACTGCTTGATAATTATAGTTTGCTTATAATTTTAAAATATTTATGTTTGCGTATTATGCATGTCATATTATATTTCATTTGTGCTTCTTCATAAATACTTATTCTTAAGTAAATATTTTTCTCATTTCTATTTATACATATATGAATAAGCGATTCTTTGTAAGCCCATCTTGTAATCATGGATAAAAATAGCGAATTTCACGGAAAAAAATATCCGTGCAAAGATAACGCGATTGAGCCTGGAGTCCACGACTACCTAAAAACAGATCAGTTAGTCAGTATATTTTTGTCAATTCTGTTGCGAGGTACACGTTATCGAGAGCCCGCCATTTGTTTTTCTCCTACAATACAATTTATTATTTTATAAAAATTAAATAATAGAAAAAATGAAGGTGAATCCTATCAATCAACTAATAAGAATTTTTCTATCGGTCTTACAGTCTTACAAATTAAATTAAAATAATTAATATTTATGGCAGTCAGATTGCCCTTGTTTATAATCACCCCCGCAGAATCTGAAATAAAAACTTAATTAAAACCTGGAAAAACTTTGTTAGCAAAGGACGATCTGACTGCCCACCACCACCACATTGTCCAACGTTTCGAGCCCGCTTCGGCTTCTCCTCAGGGACTGAAATGAAACCCGCGATACACCTCCTTATATACCCCCATAGCACCTTCTTTTTTCTTACCCCCACCACCATCCACATTCCCCTCTCCAACCTTCCATTCTTACTTAAATTAATAAAGAATGATAAATGTTATCTAATTTACTTGACTCTATCATTAAATTTACATTATTCCGATTTCTTAGAATGTGAATACTTTCAAGGCTTTCCCTTTTATATTTATTGTTAATCCCTTGTTCCAAAATATCCACACTCCCAAAATCGAAAGAATGCAAACTATTTAAACAATGTTCTTTCAAACCCGATGTACAACTTGAGCTGCGTAAACTATATTGATGTTCATATATTCTCTTTTTCAAATATCTACCTGTTTGACCAATATAACAACCATTACAATCCCTACAATTAATTTTATAAACTACTCCCGATTTTAAACATTTATTATCCTTGTCTTTAAAATTACTAAATAACCTTTCTAAATTATTATCGTTTCTAAAGAAAACTTGAATATTATGTTCACTAAAAACCCTTCTAATCCTTTCCGACAAACCTCTAACATATGGTAAACTAAAATATGCGTTCTTTCCATTTCTATTCCTTGTTTGATTATCTACCCGCTGCTTCAATCCACCATTATAAATTTCCCACACTCTCTCATCAATCATTTTGTCAATAAATTTTACCGGATAACTATTCTTAATAAATGTTTCTCTAACTAAATTTAAATTCTTTTTCCTAAAATCTTTATGTGACAATTTAATCGCTCTGTTAATGACACCTTTGATCGCACCTGTCTTGTTTCCGAATTGGTGGTGAGAATCAAAATTTAAGATAAATGGTCTGAAATTAAAGTACATACTAGTTTAACAAAAGATGAATTTATACAGGCACTTAATTTGGTATTTAAAAACACAATTTTTTCTTTTGATAATAGTTTGTATGAGCAAAGATATGGTTGTCCAATGGGATCACCTTTGTCACCTGTTATAGCCAATTTAGTAATGGAAAAATTGGAAAGTGTTGCTTTGTCTAAGTTGGTTTTTCAGCCAATTATTTTTAAAAGATATGTTGATGACATTTTTGCAGTTGTACCTGAATGTTTTGTGGATGAAATTGTGGATGTGTTTGATTCTATCCATGATAGAATTAAATTCACAAAAGAAGTTGAGGAAGATGATAAATTGAGATTTTTAGATATTAGAGTCATTAGAGTTAATAATAATAGAGTGAAATTAGATTGGTATAGAAAACCTACATGGTGAGGTAGATTTTTAAATTTTGATTCTCACCACCAATTTGGAAACAAGACAGGTGCGATCAAAGGTGTCATTGACAGAGCGATTAAATTGTCACGTAAAGATTTTAGGAAAAAGAATTTAAATTTAGTTAGAGAAACATTTATTAAGAATAGTTATCCGGTAAAATTTATTAACAAAATGATTGATGAGAGAGTGTGGGAAATTTATAATGGTGGATTGAAGCAGCGGGTAGATAATCAAACAAGAAATAGAAATGGAAAGAACGCATATTTTAGTTTACCATATGTTAGAGGTTTGTCGGAAAGGATTAGAAGGGTTTTTAGTGAACATAATATTCAAGTTTTCTTTAGAAACGATAATAATTTAGAAAGGTTATTTATTAATTGTAAAGACAAGGATGATAAATGTTTAAAATCGGGAGTAGTTCATAAAATTAATTGTAGGGATTGTAATGGTTGTTATATTGGTCAAACGGGTAGATATTTGAAAAAGAGAATATATGAACATCAATATAGTTTACGCAGCTCAAATTGTACATCGGGTTTGAAAGAACATTGTTTAAATAGTTTGCATTCTTTCGATTTTGGGAGTGTCGATATTTTGGAACAAGGGATTAAGAATAAATATAAGAGAGAAAGCTTTGAAAGTATTCACATTCTAAGAAATCGGAATAATGTAAATTTAATGATAGAGTCAAGTAAATTAGATAACATTTATCATTCTTTATTAATTTAAGTAAGAATGGAAGGTTGGAGAGGGGAATGTGGATGGTGGTGGGGGTAAGAAAAAAGAAGGTGCTATGGGGGTATATAAGGAGGTGTATCGCGGGTTTCATTTCAGTCCCTGAGGAGGAGCCGGAGCGGGCTCGAAACGTTGGACAATGTGGTGGTGGTGGGTAGTCAGATCGTCCTTTGCTAACAAAGTTTTTCCAGGTTTTAATTAAGTTTTTATTTCAGATTCTGCGGGGGTGATTATAAACAAGGGCAATCTGACTGCCATAAATATTAATTATTTTAATTTAATTTGTAAGACTGTAAGACCGATAGAAAAATTCTTATCAGTTAATAATATATATGATAGTCAAAAATGGCGGACGAGGGTGTGCTGCTTAAGCAGACCCCTCCGCCAGAAATTTATTACAAATGTCATCCCGGGACGCCAGTGGGAGTTGTGATATGTGTAGTGTGTAACAATGTCTACCATAAAAGTGATTATAACAGAAAAAGAACACAAAACTACTTATCTGCCATAGAA
The DNA here is from genome assembly GCA_036365515.1 of Torymus aiolomorphi. NCBI lineage: Eukaryota > Metazoa > Arthropoda > Insecta > Hymenoptera > Torymidae > Torymus > Torymus aiolomorphi. The sequence goes on from CM070874.1 coordinate 213,833,005, forward strand.
ATAATATGTGAAGAACCTAATATAGATGACATAACCTCTAAAGACCCACGTGTTGCAGTAGTGCTACTACGGAGGGAACTAGAAAATCTGAGAAACCAAAATGATCTGATAATGACAAGGAACGAAATACTAATAAAAACCAATGCACAGACAGAACAAAAATTAAAACAAGCTGAAGAAGATTTGCTACTAATAAAAGCTAAGGAAATCAAAGGAAATCAAGAATTGACAAGTTTTCCTGAAGAAGAAAAAAATCTATTAAAACAAATAAGTACAGAAGTACACAATAATAATCTCATGCTAAATCAAATTTTAGACAAAGAAAACTATACCAAAAACAAAAAAACATTTGCAGAAGTGGTAGTAAGTGATAAGCAATTAGAAAAGAAGATACAAAAACTAATAGTGAAAAGAATACAGAATGATAATAAAAGAACAAATGTGCCAGATATAAAACCATATATAGCTCACTATATAAATAAAAATTCATCTATACAAGCAAAAAGTATAAAAATCAAGAACAAAGATGAAGCAATAATAAGCTTTATAAATGAGGAGAGTTTGATACAAACTGAGAATATACTAAAACAAAAGTATTCTGCCTACTACAAAATAACAAGAGAATCTATTAAAAATCCCAAGATGAAAATAACAGGCTTCGACAATTTTGAAGACATGGAGATTAAAGAAATAGAGCAAGATATTAACAAAAGGAACTTCAAACACCTAAACAGCAAATGCAAAGTGTTACATATATTTGAAAACATTAAAACAAAAATTAACACTATATTAATTGAAACACCAGCGGAAGTATATAATCAAATTGTGAGTAATAAATATAGAGTTCATATTGGTTATCAAAATTGCAGAGCATTCGATGACTTGAATTTAACCCCGTGTTTTAACTGTGGTCGATTTGGACATAGTGGTAAAAAGTGTAAGAATACGAAGATCTGCCTACGTTGTGCTGGAAAACATAACACAATCAACTGTACTACCCCAAACGAACACAATTGTGTTAATTGTATGTACAGTAATCATCAATATAAAACAAATTATAATACTAAACACGTGGTAAATGGTACCGAAAAATGCGAGGTTATGTTTCACAAGATAAAGAAGTTAATTGCTGAAACAGATTATCCAGTGAGACCGCACATTCCAAAATATGTAGGTAAAGTAAATTTTCAATCACAGTTACAAAACACTGATACAGCTGCCGGTAAATCACCGGTCGTAACGACACCAAGAAGACAAAGTAGAATTTTTATCAGTCCGGCAACATCAGCTGGTAATTTATCGGCTACAACCTCACCAATAAATTTAAACATAACCATATCACAAATTTATTACCCAACAGACTCAGCGACTTCTGAACTTTCTGAATTTTGAACATGGATCAACAACAACTAAATTTTGAAGTTATCTCACAAAAAGAACAAGCTTTTGGTAATGTACAAACACTCAATAAAAGTATCGATAAAGGTAAAAATTTGATTTTATGTGTAAATATTAGAAGTATAAAACAAAACTTTGAAAAACTTGAAACTTTTATTGAATGTTTAGCCGTAAGACCAAGTGTCATTATATGTACTGAATCTTGGAATGTGCAATATACTCCATTGTACAACATATCAGGTTACAAAAGTTACTATAGTGAGAGTAAAATGAATAAAGCAGATGGAGTTATGATGTATATAAAGGATGAACTATCTGAACACACAGAAATTATAGTGGTCGACAACATACGTATCTTAAGCTCGGTTATAAAATTAATTGGCACCGAAACTGTAAGAATCTCAGCGATCTATAGATCACACAATATAAAAAAGTATGAATTTGTACATAGCCTGAAAAAATTCCTAGGAGATCAATTAAATACTAAGAACCATTGTATAATCGGGGATTTTAACATTGATATATTAGACGAAAATTTTAGTAAGACTGACTCAACAGATAACCTTATAACACAAGAATTTTTAAATGATCTCTTGGAACATAAATTTACGCCATGCTTTACTGGAATAACAAGGCCTTCATCTGATAATAAAAGAGGTACCTGCATCGACAATTTCTATATAAAAACTAAAAATATAAATATTAATTCATTTAAAATAACGAATCCATTTAATGATCACTACCCATTATTTATAACTATAGATAAATTAGAAATAAATCAGCCGAACAAATTTAATATGAAATCAATTAATTACAACAAGTTAAAACATGTTGCGAATAATTCAAACTGGTACTCAATATTGTCTATGCAGGATCCTAATCTTGCAGTTAACGCATTAATTGACATGATAAATAATTGTATTGATGCGTCCACTACCAAAAAACAATTTAAAAATAAACTTCCGAGAAAAAATTGGATTACTAGTGCTATTATAGTCTCGTGTACTACTAAAGAGACACTGTATATCTTATGGAAAAACAATCCCACTTCTGAAGCCCTAAAAAAAGAGTATACAAATTACACTAAGATATTGAACAAAGTTATTAAAGAAGCAAAATTTAAATATGAAAAGGAAATGGTAAAACGAAATAGCGGAAACTCTAGGGAGTTATGGAACATAATTAAAACTAAATTAGGGAGAAATAGTGTGCATGATAATCCAATAAAATATATATACGAAAACATTCAAAAAATCGAAAATAAAACTGATATAGCAAATGCTATGAACACCTATTTTTGTAAAATAGGACCAAATTTGAGTGCTCAATTTGCTAATATAAATAATAATAACCTGAAACTTCCAGATAGGAATCCTGAATCTATTTTCTTTCGTCCGACAGATTTTGCTGAGATATACAAAATAATCAATACATTGAAAAATAAATCTGGAGGTGTAGACAATATTAACGCTAAATCATTGAAAATTCTCTCTGAATATATATGTGTGCCCTTAGAATATATCTTCAATTTATGTATTGTGAAATCTATCTGGCCTGACGCGCTCAAAAATGCTGAGGTAGTCCCTATTTACAAGGCTGGTGAAAAATCTAATATCAATAATTACAGACCAATCTCTTTAATATCGAACATTGCAAAAATTTTTGAAAAAATAATTTATAATAGATTATACCACTTTTTTGAAAAACATAACATAATATCAGAAAAACAATACGGCTTCGTTAAAAATAGGGGAACTACTGACGCATTAAATTATATATCAAATATCATATACGAAAACTTAGATAAAAGTAAACCAATAATTGTTGCTTTTCTAGACTTAGCCAAAGCATTTGACACTGTTAATCATAGAGTTCTTTTAGATAAGCTTGAACGATATGGAGTAAGGGGTAGTGCCTTAAAACTGATGACTAGCTATCTCACAGATAGGCGGCAAAGAGTAAAAATTCAAGACTGTAAAAGTGAATATAAAGAATTTACTACAGGTGTTCCCCAAGGAACTATATTAGGACCATTACTTTTTATACTTTATGTCAATGACTTACTAGGAAGTATGCAAAATGACACAATCATGTCCTATGCTGATGACACGGTTATCATATCAAGTGATAACATGTGGTCCTCAGCTCAGGAAAAAATGTGTGCTTACCTTAATCATGTGGCCAAGTGGCTTGCACAAAATAAACTGTCGCTAAATATAGATAAAACGGTCTATATGACTCTCGGAAACTACTGTGATAGTGTACCTGGCACACTAAACATCAAAATAGGAACGCAATTAATAAAAAGAGTTGAAGGTCATAAATACTTAGGGCTGTATTTCGACTACAATATGAAATGGGATAAGCATATAAGATATATCATTAAAAAAACCAAATACCTAATTTTGCTTCCTCCTAGAGGAAGCTTTGTGATAGTAAAAAAAAAAGTTTGTGAGATAATGTTTTAGGAATGTTGTATAGAAAATTTGGAATCGAAATATTTGTCTTTGCCAAGATAAAAAATATGATGGATACAAAAACATTAATGATAATATATTATGCTTTCTTTCATAGTCTAATCAATTATGGGGTAATTGCCTGGGGTGGTGCGTACGATAATAATATGAAACTAATACAATCAACATAAAACAAAATATTGAAAATCATAAATAAAAATAAATTCTCTCAAACTAATCCACCTCTTGAAATAAAAAAATTATTCCAGTTAGAGTCAATATCCTTACATTATTCTACATTAAGAAATAAATATATAAACAGTGCGAGCAAGACCAGAAACAAAACAATTCAATTACCTAAATGTGATAAAAGAATTAGTGATAAAAATAGCTACAATGAAGCTATAAGGGTCTTTAATGGGCTATCTAAGGATCTCAAAGTTATGAATTTAAGTAGACAATTAATGAAGAAAAAATTAAAAATGTTTATAGTAAAAGATGCAATATAATTTCAAAATAATAATTAAATCTTAACCAATATATCTAACAAATTATTTAACTGTTATTTATGTACTACAATGGATTTTATCGATGTTAACAAACACTACGCACATACCATTATATAGTTTTTAAGAATTTTGTAGTTTGTAATATTTTTTTTTAGTTTGTAAGTTTTCTATGTACCAGATCTATACACAGGCAATAATATTTGCCTCAGTAGGATTTACTTACTTATGTATATTTCGTATATAATAATGTAATGTAAATATTTTCTGGAAATAAATAAATAAATAAAGATAGTAAATTGCAGTCGACATAAGTAATATTTTTAACGAATCCTATCAATGTCATAAATTTATTATTGGCAGCATTCTCAGTACTTCAGATACCAGAAAGTCTTGTTAATAAGGTTGAAATGGATCTAGCTAAAAAATTCGAAAACATTTTATACGACAGTATGAATGATGTTAATGCGATTGAAGCAATGGTAGAAGAAACGTCAGATTTTCAAGAGCAATTTAAAAATTATGAAGTACAAGCAATTGAAGATGACACAGTTTTCAAAGAAGAAAACGATTATGATATTTGTTGATACGGTGATGAAGATTTGAGCTTCGATTATAAAAAAAAAACAGTCGAATATTGGAGATCAACTAAAAATAAGAAAAATCGTAGTATAGAAAGTGTTAAACATCAATTTAAGTTAGTTAATTCAGTACAACAACTACACCGATAGGCAAGCCAAATCAACAAAGGTGGAACTTGCAAAGAAAAATTATATCAGATTTCTGAATTTGTTTTAAGAAATCTCAAAGAATCTATCGAAGCTGGTCATATGATTTACGATATTAATATACGTAGGTGGGCTTTAGAAGCTAATAAAAGTTTGGAATTTAATGATGTTAGATTCAAAGCATCTGATTTATGGCTAGGAAAATTTAAGAAAGCTCACAGAATTGTTACTAGAAAAATTAACAAATTTATAACAAAAAAACAGTTGAAGACAAGGAAACTATAAATTAAGAAGCTAGTAAATTTTCAGCAGACATCAACCACTGATTTCAGAATTTGGAATTGGAAATACCTACAACGCTGATCAAAGTGGATTTCAATTAGAATTACATTCTGGACGTACATTAGTAGAAGAAGGAGCAAAGACTGTTGAATGTGTTGTGCAATCTGTTTTATCGACAGCTCATAGTTACACAATATTATCTACAATTAATGCTGCTGGAAAATTGCTCTCTCCATTATGTATATCAACTGATGAGAATTTTTCCATCGGTCTTACAGTCTTATAAATTAAATTAAAATAATTAATATTTATGGTAGTCAGATTGCCCTTGTTTATAATCACCCCCGCAGAATCTGAAATAAAAACTTAATTAAAACCTAGAAAAAAAAGCTTTATTAGCAAAGGACTATCTGACTGCCCCCTCCTCACCAATATTTATAGTCGCAAAAGAGACTAAAGATGAATTCGGATCAATAATACAACAAAATTTATTTCAGCCAGATAACGTATAATTGATGGCTTCTAAATCTGGTAAAATGACATCAGGTGATTGAAATTAAATAAAGTATACTTGTATTCGTAAACTTGAAGCTTATATCTGTTTTAAAGATTTTACTTGTAAACTTTTAATTTCAGTAGACTCATATTAAAAAAGATTTACAATTATTAGTAAATTATTTTTAAAATAAGGTATTTTAACGTAAACTCCGAAAGTTATAAAAAAGTTTTTGTAAACTGTTAATAAATTTCATTATTATTTATTTTTTTTAATTTGATTTCATGTAATAAATCGTTATCAAAATTAGTTATGTAATACAAATAGCAATAGTTTACTCTAATGATCTGCGAAATTTATTTGTTTACAATTTATTTTCAGATCAATTTCGGAAATGGTTAAGGGATGTCTTTTTTCCAAATGTTGGTAAAAATAGTTTGTTATTGCTAGATTCTTGGAGTGGACATTGCACAGAAGCAATCGAAAGAGAAAAACCTGATGATAAGAACATTAAACTTTTCAAAATTCCTAAAGGTATAACTGGAAAAATACAACCGCTGGATGTGTTTGGTTTTCGTATATAGAAAAATTTTGTAAGACACTTTTCCGATAGTGTAATTTTATTGGATAAAGATATAAGTTTGCACGTACGAAATAATGTAATTAAATTACAATCTCTGGGCACAATCCGTTATCTTCTCCTCGATACGTAAATCTGTTTAAATACTCTTGGTATAAAAGCGGTTATATCAATAATAAACCAAATGAATTTGTAAATCTGGTGCCCTTTAGCTTTGGTGGATCCCAAGCTCATTGTGAGTTACCAGGATGTAAAAATACTGCTATTATAAAATGTTCATGATGTCAGAAATCACTCTGCTTAAAACATTTTTTTGAAGATTTTCATTATTGTTCAACCTATAATCCTTAAACAAAATTAATTGTGATAAGGAATAAACTATAAGCTCGTTTTTATAGTTTCTTCGAATCTTTTTTGACAATTTGTGAAAATATACCTATATTTTACTTTTAATAAAAAGTAATTACATAATAACAATTAATATTTTATAATAATATCAATTAGCTTCTATTCATTAGATCAGTCAATCATTTAACTCACCTATTGTTTTCCTAGTTCCATTCTTTTTATTTACATGTAAATACGGACAAAATACTCGAATATAAATTGCATAATAAGTATAAGAGTTTATAAGCAACTTCATTAATTACGTTAATTCGGTAAGAAAAACTGACACGAATATAAACTAAACATGTATTATACACCTCAAACATTTATTTCAATGGTATTAATTGTATGTATTCCGCGCCCAAGGGGCTGCTAACCCCCGATAATGCTGTTATTAGAAAAATCCTGTAACAAGTCAACTTTGAGTTTGCAACGAGGGCTCCGCTCCTTCGTTGCTAAATTGCCGCGTCATGGTAGGTTAGTTTCGCACGGCGAAAAGTCGCCGAGTCATAGGTGTCGTTTAGATTAGTAATTAACTCGCGCGCGGGCGCACACAGCCGGCTTCGCGCAGGCGCGCCACAACCTCGACACGCGCAGCAACTCGCGCAGAAACGACCATACCGCAGCCGCGCGCGGGAAAATTAACGTATATAAACCCGGCACTCTCCAGTGTGAGGGAGACCTTTACCGACCGTCCTCCGGTCTCCATCTTCACTAATCAACCCTTTAGCGCTGTGCACACACAGGCTAATTCGTCCGAACACCCCGTTTTCATTATCTCCTTGCCGCCGCGTTTCCAAGTGCGACGATCGATCCGTCTCCGACGTCGAGCGCCGCCTTAGAGCATCCGGAGCACACGTCTATCCTCTCCGCCACAAACTATCCGATACCTAGACGAGCTTACACGAGTTGTCCACGAACGATACAACGAACCTAGATTGACCGACTCTCTCCGGACTTGCCGCTGACCCTAACGTCGTGCACACACGTCGCTAGGGTCAGAGTGACTCCTGGAATACAAACACTAGCTACAACGTTACACACGTCTACCTGGGGGTTCCTAGACTATCCGGAACAGGAACGTTGAAGGACTGGGACTCATTCCTTCCCTACTATCGTGCACACACGGAGTAGGTCAGGATAGTCCCGGAATGGTGCAGTTTCACTGATGATCGTGCACACACGGCACCAGAGGAACGCGAACCTATCCAGACCCCTATACTCCAGGAACACCGGAACACGAGATGTCCCTACCGCCGTGCACACACGGGGTAGGAACATACGAGTTTCCCGGGGCTATACTCAATCAGGGTTCGTGCACACAGGTCCCTAGGAGAGTGACATCGTTCGTAGACAGTGGAACGCCGGAACCAGCCGCGTCCCTGCCATCGTGCACACACGGGGCAGGAACGAACTGGCTCCTAGGTAAATCCTTGCCTTAGCCTCGTGCACACACGTGTCTACGCGAGTAACTGGCCCGTTCCTAGATGGCGGAACACCCTTGCTACTGACGTACTGACGCTACAAAAACCGTTCTCCCCGACTATCTCCTGATCGCACCTTGTAATCACCCTGCGTTTGATACCTTTCGTCGGAAAAACCGCCCGCCGCGAGAGGGCGCTGGCGTACGAACTGTAATAACGATCCGTAGTAAGTGCGTTTTCTGGTCTTGTTGTGTTTCAGATGGCTTAATTTACGGCGTGGCAGACGACCTAACCATTTTGTCATTATTGCCAAGTATTGTTTATACAGTTTATATTTTCTTACTTCGTAAATAAACTTATATTTTTGTTATTTCTTTTGCTAAAACAGTATCTTGTAATTTCATTGAAGCCACCTGAACCTCCTTATCCCCCCCCCCCCCCCCCCCCCCGCCAGTGAACTCTGGAAAACTATTGAGCGTCCGGCAGGACCCCCGATAACGCTTGTATTTGCAAAAACTCAACACGTCAACTTTAGTTTTTTATTTTGAGCCCAATAATCATTTTTATAATGATCAAATAATTTTATTGCAAATATTATATACAAAAATAGTTTAAAAAATAAGGTTTTCCTGAAATAAAAAGTAAGGGTTGCCACCCCCGGGCACCCAACTATACTTGCTAGTTTCATCATTCAAAGTGAAGTTTCCAATTTGTTTCATTTCAAAACATTAAGTAGAACTAATGATATTAGGAAAAAACGGTTTTCGTTTGTAAACTTTAAGGGCGGTTGTCACATCTTTAATTGTCACATCGGATTGGGCCGATAAAAAAAATACGTGTCTCTTATTTTTCAGTCCTCTACAACATATCAAAAATTCAGGAAAATCACCTCGGTCCGTTTCCTTGTCAGAAAATGATCCTCTACGTCTAGAGGAAAGGCAAATAGACTCTCAGTCACTCCCCCGCGCAGCCGAGCGTTGCGCCAATGCATTTCGAACCTCGACATTTCTTGACTCTCGATTTAAATGGAATGAAATTAACGGCGATGGTAGATTCGGGGGCTGCACAATCGCATTAGGGTAAGGCATTAGTAACATCCTAAAGGGAAAATTTTCACCCCTCGCCTCGCTGGTGACACTCGCGGACGGGACTCCAATTGCCTCGAGGGATACTAACAGCCACGTTTAGCATCGACAGGCTGGTGAAGACGATGCCTCTTAATATTTCGGATGACCTCCAATATGAAGAACTGTTCGATATCTGTTTTATACGGCTCATTAACATTCGTATTAATTATCAGGATAATATATGGTGGACGGAGAAAGGAATTATAGACCCCCTACGGTGCCGATCCGGGCTGCGAGTACTGGAGGACTGACCCCGGCCATACTCATAGAATTAAAGAAAGTCTCTCGGCTCGTGAATCAATTAACTAAGCGAGATGCTTATCCGATTCCTCATATGGACGATATTCTCGATAAACTTCGCCCCATGCGATGTATTTCTACTCTTGACCTTAGACAAGTTTTCTATCAGACCCCATTAGAATCAAGAAGCCACGAAGTTACTGCTTTCAGTGTTCCGGCTTGAGGTCTTACGTAGTTTACGGGAATGCCGTATGGATTAATTTACGCCCCCGCCACCTTCCAGCGAATAATGGACAATTTGATTCGGCCCGAGTGGAGCCCCCATGTGTCCGCATGTATGGACGATATCGTCAATGTAATTGAGAGCTTTGACGAGCATATAAAATGATTGAAAATTTTGTTGGATGCTTTGAAGAAAGCCAAATTGCAAGTAAATAAGGATACGGTTACATGGTCGATGCGGACGGAATGCACACTGACTCCGATAAGATCAAACCAATAGCAGAATTCCCTGCGCCTACTAATTTACCACAGTTATGTCGTTTTCAAGGAATGATGGGAAGGTATTCCCGCTTTATTCCCCGTTTTGCAGATTGTCGCTCGCACCCTACGGTGATGTGATACCCACGATATTACTCAATTCTGGGTTCCCGTTTTTCTCCTTCAATTTTAAACGTTTTGAAAAAAACTATTTGACACGTTTTAAGTTTAATAAAGTACTACAACGTATCAACGCGTTTTTTTCTTAAAATTAAAAATAATAGCGTGGGTATCGCATAACCTTAATCAACTAACAAGAAAAGGACAATAGAAGACGTTTGAAAAACTTAAGTTAGCCCGCACTCAAGCGCTCGTACTTGTTTGCTCCGATTTCACCCGCCCCGTTTTTCTGCCGACCGATACCAGCGATATCGCTATCGCCGCAGTCCTCACGCAGGAGTTTGACGGGGAGGAACATCCGATATATTGCGTATATCTCTCCCACCGAACGTAAATACATAGTACCAGAGAGAGAATGCCTCGTCGTTGTGTGGACGGTGGAGCGCCTTCACGGGTACCTGCTCGGCGGGTAGTTTCCAGTGGTTACGGACCACTATAGTCTGCTCCAGCTAAATAATTTAAAGAACCCGACCCGCAGACTGGTGCGTTGGAATACGGCCCTCAGCGCGTATGATATCAGCTTCACGCATCGCAAAGGCTCCAAACATAAAGTCCCTGACGCTCTGTCCAGAGCATTTGAAGGTTTAAGTGAGATAGCTGCTTTAACCCCCGCGAGCATGGTCGCCTGGTATCAGAAACGCTTGGAGTCAGTACAACGAATTCCAAAAAAGTTTCCGTGCTGACGTGTTCGCGACGGCACGACCTATTATTATCGACCCGATCCCCTTATAGACCCAGTAATGCCAGATTTAGACGCATGGAAACTCGTTTTACCAACAGCCGGGAGAGAAAGAGCACTTTTCGAAACGCACGATACTCCCCAAGCCCGATACTTGGGCATCGAGAAAACCTTCGAGAGATTAGCCAGTTACTATTACTGTCCAGGGTTTTACTATTACCCGGCTTGATACGTTAGAGCTCGCCAAGACTGCCAGCTCCACAAAGTCTCTCAGCAAGCACCCGCTGGTTTAATGGAAGAAAAACACAAAGAAGGAACCTGGTCAGTGGTAGCCGCGGACATTATGGGTCCTCCACTCCCAGCAAAGGTGGCTGTTGTTATATTTTAGTTTTTGCGAATCTCTTTACGAAAAACGTAGAAGTAAAAGCACTCCGAATAGCGTATGCGAAAAATATCTTGAAGGGTTTCGATGAACTAGTCGTCCATCAGAGGGGTTGCCTGTAATACCTTTTAACCGATAATGGCACTCAGTTTGCAAATAAATTAGTGACCGAACATGTAACGCAGCATGGTATAATTCAGACTACCATTCCCCGTATCACGCGCCTGCGAGCCCAGTCGAGCGTGTTAATAGAACTTTAAAAGGCATGCTTTCTATATTTTTAAAAAGCGATCACAAGGATTGGGATTTACACTTGCGCGAATTCGAGTTTGCTCTGAACAATATGGAGCACACAGCGACCAAAATTTCCCCTTTGTACCTCAATTTTGTCCGGCAGCCACAGCCTGTAGTATTTCTACGCAAGCAGCTGAAAAATCCCGCACCATAATGTCCTCAGGACCCGGAGATACGGCTCGATAGAGTAAAACGCCTTCCCGCATTGTATGATTTAATTAAGCGCCATTTATAAAGTGCTATGACACTCCAAGCTCGTTATTATAACCGAAATAAGTGAGATGTTAGTTATAAGTTATACGATTTAGTATTACGATGAAATCACGTGCTGTCGTCTGCAGCACAGGATTTCGCAGCTAAATTAGCAGCTAAGTTCATAGGCCCCTCTAATTATAAAAGTATATTCTCCTAGTATAGGAAATAGAAGACGTAGAATCTAAACGCGTAATGAAAGTTAATATTTCACTACAGTTTTTTTTGTTTTATGAATTTTTCATTTTTTTTCTTTTACAAAAGAAAGTATTATCGAATGACCTTTTCTTCTGTTGTTTTGAGACAAAGACTGCAAGTCTTGTTGAAGATGTACTACCGAAGAAATGTACCTTTTTGTTTGCGCTCCGTTTGTCCCTGCTAATTGCGATTTTTCCTTAATTGCTTTCTTTTGGACAAGCACCAGTACCATCAGTATTCTTCAAGGAAGTACAAAGTATTAGTTTTTCTTTTTATTTTCTATTCGCTGTAATGACATGGAGAAATCATACGACGACCAACCGTTACGGGTTACGAGACGTCACTATTAACGGTGATGCTCGCCATGTATCATGATCATATTTGTTATGCATATAAACGAGTCACTATTTTGGTATAACGAGAGTTTCTTTTCTTTCTAACTAAACTCAATACTCTGCCTATGTAGAACCTTACCTATCCCTAGGAAACCTTACTATAAGTACCGAGAGACGAGTCTCTTACCCGTGTCAATGATTGACCTGATCGACAAACTATTCGAGTCAAACGTGACGATATATTCGCGCAGTGATTATATTCAGGTAATCCAAGGGAGCCGCGTAGGTTCTACAAGTAATTAATTAATACCCACGTGTACAACTCAGTAACGAACGAACGAAAAAGCTATGTAAAACGCGGAAAATCGCCATAAAAGCCTATGATTAGAAGAGACCTTGCCAGGCTACCAGTAGTTAACGCGTGCTAAGTTAGAATCCATTCGCAGGTATGTTAATCATGGCTTTACGAAAGAATGAGCCCTCCAGCCGAGCGGTCACGAACGTGAAGACACGCTGGTACATGAACCATGAAGAGACGATGCTTTGGGAAGCCTTCAATGCACCATCGAGCAGCTGCAGCGCGAGATGGTACGTTTGACAATACGAAGAGCGGAAAGAGACCCCGCCCCCTCGAGCCCGCAATCGTGCCACAGCCGAGCTCGCTCACTCATACATTAAATACACCATACATTCACACCCGCGAGAATCCCAGGTATTTAAAAAGGGCAGGCGCTCGGTAAGCCTTGTTGAAATCTTACCCGAAGAACGCTCGCGCTCCGCCGCGTCTCAGATTGAGTTAGTTAAAGAACACAGTGTACAGGTCGACTCTAGCGCTCGTGGCCGCGTCTTCATTTTAATGCACACTGAAAATGGGCAGGTAAGGCCATAGGTCGACCCCCAACGAACAGCCACCGCCTTTCGTAGGCGACTTTTTAACGTTAATGACCAAACGGGAAAATCGTTAGCACTACCAAATCTTACACGCCAAGCGGCATTGAAAATACAATGCACTCTTTCTTTACTTTCTGTTTCTTTTTAATAGGATCTGTTTATTTTACTTGGCCGCCTAATGAAGCAAAGTCCGCAAAAAGGACCAGTAGATTTCCATAATGAGTTTTCGTTGGTAATTTCCATTGTTGCACTAACTACTCGGCAACCCGAGAGTTAGCAACAAACTTAATCTATGCTGCATAAATCTAGTAATAAGAATAAGATATGATCGCAAAAGCCTTTCTAGTTGCCTCACTGATTTAGTAGCTATAGAGCCGATACTCAAGGGATAGAAAAAACAGGTGAAGCCGACATTCCAGATGGAGAAGAAAGCCGTAACACCGACAACTACATTCACAGAAATTTTAATTTCTTTCCTGTTTTATTATTATTGTATTAAAGGGGCAAGTTGTCTCTTAGATTAGTTACACATTTATAACAGACACGTAAGGGAATTAGCTTTGCATCCTGAAACGTTGCATTCCGTGACAAATATATAGACGCCGATCCCTCGCCGTCGTGCATCGTGTAACGCACCCCTACCAAACCGAACCACATAGTTTATTCGGCTATCAGTGCCTAGTGCCCAAAGCAGGTAATAATAAACGTTTTTTGAACGAATTTGACGAATGCAATGTCTAATTTGCTTTGGGAGGGGAGAGTTTGTAACATGGCAAATTGCCATATCCAAAAAAGAATGTTACATGCCAGTTGGCTTTGTCAGACTTCTAGTGACGAACAAATTTAGATAGGCAAATCTCGCTGGGACGTCTGCGAAAATATAAAATAGTGTATTGTAAACAAACAGACCTCCGGGGGCGAGTTCCTGTATCCGTGGTAAATTGTGAAGTATAACTATTAACGAAACACAATAGCGAAATCCATGCTACCCATTTGTTTATAAGTGAGCATACACTCACCCCCGTGCCCAACGAACCTAGAATCCTTCACCACCCTCCTAGTCATTCCCTCAGAAACAGTCTCCTCATACACACCTTTGCAGCCACGAAGCGAGAGCAGAGGACATCAGAGGTGTGCTATACCTTATCGGCCTGGTAGCTATAACTGCACGATACCTGCGAGTGTGACACATCTTCACCGCCGCTGGATCACCAAGAGCTGAGGGACAGAGCGACGAATAGGCCGCAGTGTTCCCACTGCCGCTGCTGCCATCCCCCACGCCTGCTCGTCTATAACATGACGCAGAGTCGCACGAGCTAGATTTGAGCCGCTGCTGCGTCTACCGCCAGTATACCAAGCCCACGATATACTAGCAGCGTAGTGCGCCTTGCGCACGGTGAGAAGAAGGAAATAGACTCGGAGACTTCACTTCCCGGCGCGCAAGCCAGCGAGCGAGTACGCGACACCTGCGCCCTGGACAACCGTTAGCTACGTCAAAGCCAGCCATCATATTGCACCCTTGTTTTTCAGCCAACGGTGTGGTCGCATCGTCTAAGCACAGTGGTAGTTGTCCAGATCTTCAAACGGGTATCTCCAAAGTACGAGAAGGACTCTCAACTGTCGCCTTTTATACGTTGCCGAGTGTGTAGTGCGGAACTCCCTTTCCCTGCTTTTCCTCTTCTCTCTTTCATGCTAGAGTATGTACGCGCGCGGCGTGTATTTTAAGATCTAAGTGTCGTAACAGTGTGTGTGTAATACCAAGTTCACCAGGATGCGAGCGCCGAGTCGGGGCGGCTGTATCTGCGTTTAAGGGAAGAAGGTACAGGAGAGTCCAATTTTTTGTATTATTCAGAGAATTTTTTTTTTTATTGAAATATATACAAATATATGCAAAAAGTAGCCCAAAACCACCTCTGTTGGTCCAATTTTAGAGATCTTAGCTGCACTGGACAAAAAATCTGTAAAAACGGTATATATTCAGTTAGCATTCTACGCAATGGCTTTCGATCTATGTGTGCCAGTTCGAAGTACAGATGCAATATTAGTCAAAAGCTAATTTTATTTTTCTATTGCTAATAAGTCATAAGTTACTTTTTATATATTAAAAAACTTTTATTCTTAATGATTTTATGGTGGAACAGGAACTGAAAATTAAGGTGTAACCTAAAAGTCTCAATGTAATTTTGCAGTAAAAGTATTCTAGAACATGAACCCAAAAAACCCGTACATCAAAACTGGTTGCGTAAAACAACACAAACAATTACAAAAACTAATCATGCTTAAAAATGACTTTAAACATAAGCGAACATATTTTAATGAAAAATTGTATAAATTATGTATCAAACAATTATTTACCTGTTAATGTTTATCAGCTCCCTAGTTCAAGCACTTGATTTGTTTCGGTTTCTTTGCACAAAGCTTCCTGATATTTTGGAATATCGATACACTCTTTGATCTGTTTCATTCAGCTTTATTAAAAAAGCACCACGTCGAAGAACCCTTTTGGACATCTGCTCTGGTCAGATCTTTGGTCTGCCAACGAACAATGGTATAAAGTAGCTTGGATGGCATCTTGCATACTCTCAAATCATATTTATTATTGACAATTGCTTTTCTATAATATTTCTGCAACTGATTAATTTTAGAAACTGCAAGCGCACCATCTGACTTTCCACCAAGCTTTTCTTTCGTAGCAAGTTCTCGGAGGCCTTTATCCATTGGCATTTGCACATGGTTAATACATTCTTCTTTTTTATAAAAACTGATTTTCCATAAGGTGCCAGTTCATTTAGCTGAGTCCAAGTTTTTGCATCTCCATTAGAAAGAAGTGTTAAATACCTCATACCATTCTTTCGAACCAAGCGACTCCAAATGTTCACAGCAGCCTGGGCTTCCATACTACCAGAAGCACACTCATAATTGGCATTACACTCTTGACTACTCTTGTGAGCTTCAAACCAAAAGTTATATTCTGGGTATCAATGGTAGATTCTACAGCTTTTCGGTTCATCACAAATGCTGCTTGTCTATTATTTGTAGATTCCATTCGTGGACTTGTAAAATTTTCTCTGATTACAGTTTCACAATTTTTACGGTATAACATTAGTTTTATACACAATCCGTTTCTCTCAGTTATTGAAGCACTATCACATTTTCTAGAACAAGCACTATAAATTGTTTCTTTTTAAAAATTACAAAAGGAGCTTGTGTGAAACAGAATGAATTTATCACATTCACTTATAACAACAGGGATGATTAGTTTTGTTTTTACAGCTGCCTTTTCAGGGCCTCTACCACTACCAATTTTTCGTTTATCCACCATCATTTGCATTTGCTTTTTCTTCTTTTTAGAAACATATTTGCTTCTTGGCACATATCACTTACTGGATATATGTGCATTTTCAAAACAAAATTGAATATTTACAAAAAGCAAACACTTTTTAATAATGATTTTTAATTATTATTTCATTATTAATTAAATATTAATATTGTGTGATAAGTGTTATTAAACGTTTTCAATGGATTTTAATTACAATTTTACTACAGCAAAACTAAACAAATTTTTGAGGATAATATATACGATTTTTGCATCAACTCAGAAACACAATAAACATAAAGTTAGACCCGCTATGTACAAAAAGGAACAGAATAGATAGAGCAAGTAACATAGGTTACTATATCTATATGTGTATATGAGGAACAGCACTTGTATCTTATATATATAGATATAGTACCCAAGTACTATACCTATTCCCTATTCCTTATTGCGTGTAACGAACGGGCCGTAGCCGATAAGACGGTCGATATAGATGACTCAATTCAAATGGAGTTAATTATAAGAGCTGGACGATCTATTTATAAAATTATATGAGCAAACTAAGCTTAAATATCAAAATTGAATAGTAATTGTGTAGTTTCAAAGCAAAATTCGATCCATTATATTTAATTTTCATAATCTGAATTCAGATTCGTCATCATGCGAATCCAGAAATCCCTCATATACAATTGCAAAATTCAGTAATGTTTCAATATTTAGCCGCTATTTTGATTTGGCAAAATATGAGTTCAATAATCGTAATCAGCAAATCCAGATACCCCTATATACAATTTTCAGTATAATCCAGTAATATTTCAATTTTTGTCCGCCATTTTGTATTTACAAAATCTGCGTTCAGATTCCTAATCAGAGAATCCGGAAACCCACAATATACAATTTTCAGCAAAATCCATTAATATATGAATATTTGGCCTCCATCTTCGATTAGCCATTTCGAATTCTGAAAATCTGAATTGAAATTGATAATCATCGAATCCAGAAATCCCGTACATACATTTTTCAGAAAGATCCAGTAATATTTCGATATTTTGCCTCCATCATCGATCCACCATTTTGAATTCTCAAAATCTGATTACTGATTCACTACCAGCGAATCCGGAAACAAACTATATAAAATTTTTAGCATAATATGAGGAATGGATTAAGTATCGTGGTATAGGTAGCGAGGTAGGTGGAGGGGTCAGTGGAGAGGGTGTGGAGGGGATATGGAGTGGGGCAGAGGGAGGTGGAGAGGAGTGGAGGGGTTGGAGGGGGTGGAGGAGCAGACACCCTTAAAATAACGTAAAATTTGAAAGAATTTCACCGTAAAAAGTGGTGGGGAAGTGGAGGGGAAGTGGTGTGGGTAGAGGGGGGTGGTGGGGGTAGGTACCCATTTCGAGACTTACAACTATATAATATAGGAATATATATATATATATATATATATATATATTGCATGCTGTAACGGGAGGCCTGGGGAAATCTTTTACTTAATTCCGCGATCCGAACCGTAGAACTCGGTGCCGTCGGGTGCTACTTCTACGACGAGCATCCGGGGTTGGTGTTCTCTGGAACCCCGATTACAATCGACGAGTTCACGGTTGAACTCGACATTTTCATGTGCCGGAAAGGGTTAGTTAATACTCGCGCTAGCGGGTCGCGAGGCACAGTCACTCAGAATGATCGTCGTCTCGGAGCGACTATCCCGCGGAGGCGGCGGTATCCGGGAGAAGGTTAGGATAGGTCAGTAAATAAAGAATAGCCTTAATTACATAGGGAAACACTAACAAGATCTATTCAAACAACTTTACATAAAAATACGCGTCGCGTCGCGTGCAGACAATAAGGCGGGATCCGCCGCTCGGCGCGGGCCGATGAATATGAGCATTTTCGCTGGGCCGGTGAACGCACCACCGGCGGCTCGCCGCTACGAGCCGAAAATACGCGACCGTTGCACGGGATATTATGAAGAGTCTTACCGGGAGAGGAGTGCACTCCCCTCATCGCTCGCTCACGAATCTGTTCCTGCGTCAGGCCTTATCCTCCGGTCTACTTCGGAGTGTTCAGACCGAGTCCTAACATCCAGTCTGCACCTACAGATGCTTTGGACCCCAGGAGTGGCTCGGATTATTCCCGTGCGCTGCTCTTCATGGACGGTACGTGGACAGGCGCTGCGCTGTACCGGTGTATCGCACGGTGACCGTTTTCTCCGGACGATCTACGTTCGCGTCCGCACGGTTCGACAGTCTGAAAGAATCTGATTCAAAAATGAATCGAGCGCGACTATGCAACCACCGAAGAGATGAACGAATTCGCGGAAACGACAGCCAAACGAATTCAGTAGAATACGCAGAACCGAGATTCTTATTTACTCCGTATTTTATCCTGGAACCTCGTTATAATACATAGGTTATTATAAATTACAGAGGAGTGCAAGGATAGGGAAAATGCAGGGGCATGAAATGATTACTCACGGAAATTAGCAGTAACTCTTAACCTTTATTTGTGACTTTAAAAGTAATAAAAAGATGCAAATATATATATCACCCTATATTATATAGTTGTTTCAAAAATTCCGACCGATCAGCCCTCCCTCGCCCCCCTCTCCACCCTCGCCCCTTCACCCCACCCCCTCAATTGCCCCCCTCAGCCCTCCCTCAATACACCGTTGAAATTCGTCTCTATCTATGAGTTTTAGAATCTTCAAAGGCCCCTCAATTCCCCCCTCGCCCCCTCGCCCCCCTCGCCGCTCCTAACCCCCTCAATGGTCCGCCTCAATGCCTCACTCAATGGCCGCCCCACAATGGACCCCCTCAATGCCCCCCTCCCTCAATGGCACACCCTCAACGGCCCCCTCAATGCCCCCCCCCCCCCCCTCAATATCCACCCCCTTCAATGTCCCCCCTCAATGGCCCTTCCTCAATAACCCCACCTCAATGGCCTCTCAGTAGAGACGTAAAAACAGAGTCGGTGAGACGGAGACGTAGAGACAGAGTCGTAGATACAGAAAGTAGGGCCAGAGGCGTGGAGACATAGACATAGAGACAGAGATGTGAAGACAGAAACGTAAAGTCAAAGACCGATAGATAGAGACAGATGTGTACACACAGATACGTAGGGACTGAGTCAGAGACAGATACGTACAGACAGAGACGTAGAGAAAGAGGCGTAGACACAAAGACGTAGAGACTGAGTCAGAGACGTAGAGACAGAGACGTAGAGACTGAGTCAGAGAGACAGAAACGTAGAAACAGAAACGTAGAGACAGAGACGTAGAGACAGAGACGTAAAAACCGAGTCAGAGAGACAGACATGTAGAAACAGAGACGTAGAGACAAAAAGTGGAGGCAGAAAAATAGAGACAAAGACGTAGAGACAGAGACATAGACACAGAGACATAGAGACAGAGACGTAAAGACAGAGGAATAGAGAGAGAGACGTGGAGACAGAAAAAATGAAGGGGTTGGAATTATTTTATTTGGAAATTATTTTAAGGAGGGGTTATAAAATTAAAGAGGGGCTGATGACAGTGTGTTACGTCCCGATTCGTATATAGATTTTAAAGGTATGATTTTACACGATCGCGCACTTTTAACGAAAGTTCTACTTAGCTAAGCAAGGTAGTTGAGCTGCGTGGCTGGCTTGCGGTCGAGGCGGCGGCCCTTAGGGTAGGCCCCGATGATGGCGTTACGCGCGGGCTGACTGTGCGAGGATCGTCTCGACGGAGACGTGCGTCCTTCGTCTCGTGGGCTGCTGTCACCACTCCCTGTGATCGGCGGGCAGGAAGACCCTCGTTTGCTCGGCTGGCTGCCTCTCTGGTCCAGCGTCGGCCCGTGGTGGAGATTCCTTCGGTCGCGGCGCGGACGAAATATATTTCTTTACTTTGAAGAATTTTCTTTTGACTCTTTATGCTTTTAGGAAGACTGCGATACGTTTTTGTAGGTATTCCGTGGATAAATAATAAGACAAAAGACGATTGATTTTATGTTAAAATGTGGAGACGCTCCACGTATATTGAGAAAAATATAAAAGTATAAAAATATAAAAGTATAAACGATCTTAATGGATAAAAATTACAGAGTGAATATATATCGAGAGCTCGTCTCACGAGTGGACTGCCCTAGTTGGATGGTGGAGGTTGACTGACTGCTGGCTGCTCCGCTCTGCTCTGCCTGGCTGGCTCTGGCTGCTGAAGAGAAAGCGAGTGGTGGGAGCGCTCCGGCTGTAGTGGGGCGTCCTTCCTATTGGTCGAGCGGTGGGCGTGGTTTACGCTGGTTTGTTCTCCCACTCTAAGCTTGGCTTGGGGACGCCGTTGCTTGGCGTGGGGACGCCGTGTCTCGTGATGATGCCATTCAGCTTGGCGTGGGGACGCCGTTGCTTGGCATGGGTTGGTGACGCCATCATGTCGGCTTGCTTTGAGATTCGGCTTACTCCCTATATTTTTATCTGCCTAAGCATTCTCATTCGATAATCAGTTGGGACACATCGTAATCACACTGATTACTTGGAAAGAGCATGCTTTCACAATGACGCTTATATCTAGAGTTCTGGCATTCGATGCTTTTGATTTATCTTAATGGGCATTCTTTCGCAGAAAGGGTGCCTTGGAGCATGTAATGCTTACAGAAGGTGTTTAGCTTATAGATTAGGTATGTTGGCGGTGCTTGAAGAGCGGACGTGCCTTTGTACTGTATATCTGATGATTAATTACTCTATTTTACTTATGCGGCAGTTCGCTTGAGGAGCGGACGTGCCCGTTCTTATCTGAATGGTGCCTCGATGTGGCGAGAAAAGAATGTGTTTATAAGATTGCGAGTGCAATGCTTTGCACGAGGATTCTAAGAAATGGCTATCGTCACACGGATAATAATTCGGCAGTGCGTCTGAAGGGCGGACGTGCCTAATGTATTGAGATTATTTTTTTTGTCGGCGGATCGACTTTACATATGGCGAGAAAAGAATGTGTGTACATAAGATAAAACGTGTTGCTCTGCACGTGCGTTCTTGGAAGGCATGGCAGATAATCCAATTTATTATAAGTTAATGAATTACGCATTCTTCTCCTTAAGATAATTAAATGTTAGTTAACTAAGATTGATTAATAATATGACGTGTGCATATGCGTATAGATATAGGAGCATATGTGCACGTGTACAATGAGTGTAGATATATATATATATAGGTGAGTGAGAGAGTGCGCTCTCGAGACTGTGTGAATGCATATGGTAAGCTGTAGGCGGGCAAGTTACCGACGGGTGGTAAGTAATCGGCTCGAGGTAAGTAGAGAGGATTACGAGTGAAGGTAAATGCTTGAAAGGGTTGTAGAGCCGGTGGCTGGTAAGGTGCCGGCTCGAGGTAAAAGAATTAATTAGATCTTCTGCTCTTTATCTTGAAATGAAAAAGATCGGAGTGCATACTCGCGTTCAGACGTTACACCCCCCTGGTTAAGATTGAAGTCGGGAGCTGAACGATTTCGACTTGAATCAGCTGAGTAATTGAACGCGGATCTACTTTCCGTTAATTCAGGATAAATACGCTGGGGTGGTAGGTTGGAAGTCCTTGGCGGGATGTGTGGAGGTGCGGTAGCAGGTGGGTTCTGTGGGAGTGGAGGAGGTGATGGTGAGAATCCAGGTGATGGTTTGCATTCGGCTACGGGTTCTTTTTCGCGGTTCTCCTCGACTTCTATATCCGCGGGTATGTTTTCTGATTTCCGCGAGCGTTTTGGTAGAGGCCCCTGACTTAAATGCACGAGTATATTTGCTATTGTTCCCCAAAAGGCTCCTAAGAGTTTAATGCTTGCTCCGTAAATTGAGTAAAGCGTATATCCGTGTATTATCGTATTTATTACGTATTTGCATGAGTTGAAAATAAATATTATTGCCATAATGGCTGCGCTTGCCGAACCGAAAGTGATAAAATAATATCATATTTTGGTGGCGGCTCTTTCAGTGAATTTGTTAAGGCTATCCTCACTCAAAAACCCGAATAGATCTAGGCTAGGATCGGCTACCGCGTGTCCTGTTGCTCCGCGCGCTATTTGATTGAGCACCGCTGGCTTATCCGCGGGGAACATCATAGCATTCCAGTAGCCTTCGAGATCGGCTTCTGAATATATACCGCTCTCGACTAATTCGCCTGGCTCCTGGTATTGCCATGTAGGTTTGTTTAATGGCTGTAGTATTTGAGGAGCATCGGTTTTTGACGGATGTGGGTTTAATTGATACCATTTGTTATCTATCTCGAACACTGTTGGAAGTATTCGGCTGCAATCGCGTTCCGTACCGTGAGTCGTGAGAACGCGTGACTTTGTTGTCAGAAAGTACGATTGATTGTTGTATGAGACGGGCAACTCCACGAAACAAGAGTTGTTCGTGTTTCTCAGTTTTACGTTAACGACCGAGCATTTAACTAGGTGTGCTACGTCGCCGGCGAACACAGCCATATAGCCCGGTTCTTTCATGATAGTAAATGCAAATTCATCGGGATTGACCGATGATTGAGACAGAGAATTTTTAATTACTTGTTGCTCCAAAATACAGCGATGCGTTATGATGTCTTTGTATAGCGATGTTATCTCATTTTTGAAGTGATTCGCGATATACATTATTTTTGTGTTGAAGTATGCGTGAGCATAACGTCTTTCGCGCCTACTTTGTAATTTTTCGTAGGGAATGGATTGTTAGCCGTGGTCTCATAAATAAAAATCTGTTTTTGTTCGGTCGTTTTTAAAGTTATTCCGCATAGCGTTTTACTACCGTGATCCGCAAAAGCAAATTTCTTTCCGTCGGTAGCATTTGAAAAATAAACTGTCGCGGTATCGAGTTCTTCGTCTCGAGTTTTAACTGCATGTCCCTCGTAAATAATTGCGTATGTATCTAGTTCGCACATGCCGCGTGAGGTTTTATCCCAAAATATAAACGCTTCCGTTGTGTCGCGACAAGTTTCCTTTTTGTAATCGCAATTTACTCCGGAAGGAAGTAAGAGAATGTTTGCGGGTAATTTCAAAGTGGCTTCACCTTTCGTGTAATAAATTTCGAGTTCGGCGGTTACTATCATATTTTCTTTATCCCGATAGATTCCTCCTTTGCAGTAAGAATTGTGTTCTATGATCCTGATTATTTTAATTGTTCTAAAATTTGTCTGTTCCGAGACACTGATCTTCGATTATTGTATCACCGATTTTTATTCGATTTGTGGTTATTAGAGAGTCACACATCTCTCGCGTTAGTTGGAGGTACCGTCTCTCGTCTGGGATACGAGAAAGGGATACATGAGAATGCATACCGCAATAACGAGCCCTGCGGGTCGATTTTACTTTACATTCTTTTATAGGGACTTCCGAGTGCTCTAATTTTTGGATGATTTGAATAAAAGTGTCTTCGCGTTTTACCCTAATCGTCTCGAAATGGCACTCACCCACTCTTCTCAGCGAGATGGTCGTGACGTTTGGTGCGTTTGATGAGCTGCAGTCATATCCGGTTAGCGAGTGGACCGATGATAAGAGTGTTGCGAAGATCAGCAGAAGATTCCGAAGATCTCTGGTTGTTGGGCGTGTCGTCCTCATTGTGGTTTCCTGAAAAAGGCGTGTTCTTAATCAATACTCGCCTCTTGCATATCGAGACTTGTTGGTCGCAATTTATTCGTGTGTACGACACGAGTTTTATTGTTATAAGTTATTTCTACGTTACAATTGTCGTCGAAGATTTTTATGATCGTGTGAGGACCGGTATACTCTGAATCGAATGGTCCCTTTTTGGGTTCTTCAAAAGGAGAACCTTGTCTCCGACTTCGAACTTACAAGGGTTGTTTCGTTTGTCGTAATATTCCTTAGATTTGGCTTTGGCCTTTTTTAAATTTTCATGTGCCAAAACTTGCGTTTTAATAATTCGCTGTTTTAATTCTAATAAATATTCGAAGTAAGATTCGTTGCTCTCGGGCGGCAATGGTCTATCTATAGGGGTGCGGGCTATGTTTCCGAACACGCATTCGTATGGAGTTAATCGAGTGCCCTCGTGTACGCTTGTATTATACGCAAAAGTCGCGCAATTTAACCATTCATCCCATAATTGCTCATTCTTAACATGGCATTTAAAGTATTCCTTCAAGACATGATGCATTCTCTCGATTGATCCGTTACTCTGGGGGCGGTAAGCGGTAGTTGTACATTTCGTGGTTCTACATAATTTTGCTATGTTTTTCATTAAGCTGGAAGTGAAGTTTGCACCCTGATCAGTTAACAGAATTCGCGGCGATCCGTATACGCAAACGAATTTATTCAAAAATGCTGTCGCGATTTGAATCGAGTCTGTCTTTTTTAGAGGTACTGCAATGACGTATTTTGTTAATAGGCACTGCATTGTCAATATATGGGAATTCTTATTTTTCGTTAAAGGCAAAGGACCAACAATATCCATAGAGATTTTCTCAAAAGCCTGGCCCGGAGTATCCGTGAGGATCATAGGTTGATGTATTTTTCTCCTTACCAATTTACTGCGTTGACAAACTTCACAGCGGCCTATGTGTAGTTGGATGTCCTTCTTTAACGTAGGCCAGTAGTACTCTTGGCGAATACGGTGATAGGTTTTGTTCACACCTTTGTGACCGTATGTGAGTGGTTTTGGGAAATGATCCTTTTTCTTTCCTCCTCGTTTTCAGGAGTTTTCACTAATCCTTTACACAATAATATTTTTGTCCTTGCGTGAGAAAGCACACCTTGTAATCGATGTGTGAACACGCGAACCGAGAAATCATCAATCGAATGTGTAATTGAGGCTCGTATTGTTTTAGGATTCTTTTCGTTGAGGACTTTGGCTAAATTTTCAAACGCGAAAATAAGTAAGTCCTCGTCAACACGCGAGTGTCTATCAGTTTTGAGCGTAACTGCGATGTAAAGTTTTCGCGAGACTAAGAAGGTCTTGACAGAACCGGGGTCCGGGCTACACTGAAGAGGTAGGCCGTCGCGCTCGGCTATTTCAACTGCGCCGGAGCACAGTGGTTGGTTGTCGCCTGTCACGAAATAAAGCACATTATCTTTATGTGTAAAAAGGCTGTCTCTTATTTCGATAACATTCTCGCCGGGTTCGCGCACATTGTGGTCATATGGCACGCTCGGGGTGTCAATTATATCAGAGGCGAGAGTTGATGGGTTATTATTATAACTGTGAAGCGACGAAATGTCGTTATCGCTTTGTTCGTCATCGTCGTCGGCGTGACTTTCATCCGTATCGTTATTTATATTAACGTTCGGGGAATGTTTATCCTGTTTACTGGTAGATGGAATTTCTTCGTTCGGGATTTCGGCGATAATCGGACCGCTACGCGCTTGTGGCGTATAAGTTTCATCTGAACTAGTAGACGTTATGAAAATACGGTCATTCTCGATGTTTGACGGATTCCTTGACAATGCATCCGCCACGAAATTCGTCTTTCCCTCTTTATAGATGACGTCGTAATCAAATTCGCTCAGTTTGAAATAAAATCGTTTGAGACGGGATGTCGGATCTTTAACGTTATGTACCCAAACGAGGGGTTTATGGTCGGTATAGAAGGTAAATTTCCTTCCGTAGAGACAGTATCTAAATTGAAACGCGGCTGCTACCATTGCCAAAAGTTCTTTCTCAATGGTCGAGTAATTAATTTCAGCATTTTTTAGATGTCTCGAAAAATATGCCACGGGTAAATCGTGACTCTTTGTTTCCATTAAATAAATTTGACTAAGTACCGCGCCTATTGCGTAAAATGAAGGGTCACACGTTACAAGGAAAGGTTTAGAAAAGTCGGGATATTTTAGCAAAGGTGCATTGGTAAGGCTTTTTATTAGATAATCGAGTGCTCCCTGTTGTGGTTCTTTCCAATAAAATACAGTTTCTTTCCTCAACAGCGTAGATAGTGCCTTTGTTTCCTTCGCGTAAAAAGGTATAAATTTCCTGTAATAATTTGCTAAACCTAAGAGTTGTCTGATATTTTTCTGGTTTTTGGGAACCGGAAAATTCGTTAGTGCGACTACTTTACGCGGGTCTGGCAGGACTCCTGTTGGCGTGATTACATGGCCTAAATATGCTACCTCTTTCTTATAGAATTCACACTTATCCGGTTGCAGGCGCATGCCGGCGTTTCGGAGTCTTTCCGCAACTTTATTGAATTTCGCTTCATGTTCCTCGATGGTTTTAGCAAATATGATACAATCATCTACATAAATGAAAACCTTCCGCGCTTGTAATCCGCGGAACAGGGAGTCCATCTGACGCTGAAATGTCGCTGGTGAATTCTTTAAACCGAAAGGCATTCGAGTGAAGTGATAGTGACCGTAAGGA
Source organism: Torymus aiolomorphi (assembly GCA_036365515.1). Taxonomy (NCBI): domain Eukaryota; kingdom Metazoa; phylum Arthropoda; class Insecta; order Hymenoptera; family Torymidae; genus Torymus; species Torymus aiolomorphi. The sequence goes on from CM070874.1 coordinate 213,859,949, forward strand.
GTTGAGAAAGCAGTTTTCGGCTTGTCCTCGTTTCGCATGGGGATCTGATGGAAACCTGACGCGAGATCGAGGATACTAAAGTATTCTGCTCCTCCTAATTGGTCTATAATTTCGTTAATGTTAGGAATCGGGTACGCGTCACTAATTGTTTTTTTGTTTAATTCGCGATAATCGATTACCGGTCGCCATCTTTTATTTCCTAAGCTATCTGGTTTTTTCGGAACAATCCAAAGCGGACTGTTATATGGCGAATCAGAAGGTTCGATAATGCCTTCTCGAAGCATTTTTCCTACTTGTCTTTCTATTTCGTCTTTTAGCATCGGTGGGTACCTGTACTGTTTAACATTTACAGGGACGCTATCGGTGGTTACAATCCTATGTTCCGCCATATGCGTCGCATTTAACTTTTCACTCGGCAATTGAAATATATCCGCGTGTCGATCACACAAAGACTCTATTGTAGGGCGCATGTCTTCATCGCATTTGTCAATGTTTATTAGTTTTTTCACTAATTCGCTTCGCTCCTGTAAGTTCGAACTCGGGACTTCCTCTAGATTAAAAATGTTATAGGAGTCTAGCTCTGCTTCATCGTAAGCAAAGATGGTTTCCCTATCGAAATCGAGTCCTTCATCGAGACAGGCCAATATTGAATAAATATCGCGGTCGGTCGCGTCGTCGTGTTCCGAGGTACAATATTCATCCGTGAATTGGTCCGTTGGGATGTTATGATCGTAAAAATCCGTTTTCTCGAATGAGTTAAAAAATGAACCAATATATGCTTCGTAATCGTCGGGGCACGATGGTCCCGAGTCCATTATTTGATTTTTCATTTTCCGCGTGTCGCCCGTGCTGTTAGTTTCATTATTTATCACACTTTCGGCGCTGACGCTACTTGTTCGAATGGCACCGCTCGCGCTACTGTACTCATTAATCACGCTTCCGATGCTGCTATTATACTCGCGGTCTTGTTTATTTTTGATGGCCTCGCTCGCGCTGTTATAATCGTTAAGAATCACGTCGTTGATGTTGCTAGTGGGCTCATTGTCCCTTTTATTAAAAATGGCATCAACTTCGCTACTGCGATTAGGAAAAATCACGCTCGCGGGGCTGCTAATTGACTCGCGATCATATTTATTTTTAATGGCATCGGTCGCGCTACTGTAGTTATCAAAAATCACGTTCGCGATGCTGCTAGTAGACTTTATGTCATGTTTGTTGCAAATCGCGTGCTCGACATTGCATAAGGCTCTCGCGTGATCGCGGTTGTCTCACACGTTGTTTATAACAGGCTCTGGTCGGAGCTGATTGTTTCCGGTATGTTTTCTATAACTACCGTTCTTTCGTAGATGACGCTTGGAGAGCTGTCTTTACTACTTAATGTTATCGCGCGAGCATCTTCCTTCTGGCAGGAATCACTCGCGTTGTTTAGGACTATGTCTAGTCCGATCACGCTATTCGCGCTGCTAATATTTGAATCGAAGTTTTTGTTAGTCACACTCGCGAGTTCGTCTTTTAAATATGCGTTTATCGCGATAATTTTTGATAATTCTCGACTAACCTCGTCCGCATTAGTTTTTCGTTTTTTCGATTCATGATTTGTGGGTAAGGAGTTGTTTTCTGTCTCCTTGATAGTGTTATCTTTTTCCTCCGTTTCATTCGCGCTGCTATGTATTACGGAGTCGGTCACGTTTTTCGGCCGATTCTCGCTGCTAATTAATGAAAATGGCGGAAATGAAACTTTCGATTTTACACTTTCTATACTATTTTTTTGAACAGTTTCCCCCTTTTCGACGTAATTCGCCACTACCGGGGTGAGTTTCGGAACTCTTATTTGAATGTCGTAATCATTCTCGTTTTTTAACGGGACAAAGATTTTTATGTCGTCCGCCGGAATGACATCTTTTCCTCCGATGTAGACGTTGGGATATATTTCCCTTTTTTCATTATATTTGACGCGGTGATGTTCGGGGACAATCATGTCCATCCATATTGTTTCGCGGGCCGGACATTGTACTGTTTGTTCCTCACCGATAGGGATTTGCGCGTCTTTCAAGATTAATTGGTCTCTTTTGAAATCGAGGACCATGTTGCTGCTACGGCAGAATTGCGCTCCTATAAGCAGGTCAGTTTTAATGGGGAATGTGTCCCGTACCACTACGAATTTTGCCTCCGCTTTCAAATCGTCCAAATATAAATAGGTGGTCCCTAGTGATGCTACTCGGCTGTCGGTAATCCCTACTAAATTTGGGCAGTAATTAAAGTTTATGGTTGTGTCGGGTTGTAAAGCCGAAATTTTTACCACATTGGGCTGCGCGCCCGTATCTATCATTACCTCGGCGTGGTTTCCTCGCAAATTACGGGACCTAAGGCTAATGACGGGGATGGCCCCTAGCACGTTTATTGCTGTAATGCAAATTCTGTGTTCTCGGGGGACTCTAGGGTTTCCCCGGTTTCCAGATTGTTTACTGGACGGGCCGCTTTCTCTTTCCTGGCGCCGTCCTTCGCCGGGAGAGATTGCTCGTTTCCCATTGTTTTTACAGCTTCCTCTTTATTTTTGAGGAAAAAACACGTGTCTATGGCATGTCCTTTTCTTTTACAATACGCGCATGTTTTCGATGGGTCGCGTTGGGGTCTATCTTCCCTATTCTGACCTGGCTGCGCGGAGTCTCCCTTTTTAATATTCTCTGTATTATTAATATTTTTAGTCCTGTCGTCGCGTTTATCATTGCCTCGCCTGAATTCTTTCCTATCCTCACGTTTCGTTACTTCGTTGCCGTGGTTTCGCGGGTCTCGATTAAGGAAATCCCCGTACATATTGTTCTTGCCGTATTTTTCCAAATCGATATTGATACGTTTTTCCGCTTGAATGGCTTCGTTAAATGCGGCATTTAACGTCTCGACGCGCTGATTTACATAAAGGCGGTAAAATGGCGGTAATGCCAAGAAAAATTCTGTTGTAACCTCCTTTTCTATCTTTTTTCGCTGCGACGGAACCAATTCATCAATGTCCTCATCGAGGCACGTGCAATCAATAATTGCCGTGTATATTTCGGAAACGCGATCAATAAATTTTAGTACCGATTCGTTCTCTCCTTTCGCGAGAGTAGCAAGTTTTCCACGGTAGTAATTTCCGGAGTGTCTATTAGAAAATGTTTTTTTTAGATTCGAGAGGAAATCGTCGATTGTATCGAATTCGTCGTATTCTATAGCCACCGCGACATGGTCTTCTAATTTAAACTTCAATAGTCTCGTTATTTCTGATTGCGCGCGTATGGGGAACTGACTTTTGATTCTATTAACGGCGCGCACGAATTTGTACAGGTTTGTTCCGTCAAACCTGGGTATCACGGCAAGACTTTCTTTTATTATGGCATTCGATGGCATCATTGGTCCGTGCGTTGCGCGGGATCCTACGGAGGACACGGGACTCGCGGATCTTTCGCGAGAAGTTCTACGCGGGGTTTCGTTCGGCTGCGGGCGCTGTTGATTATTCGCATTTATCACGTTTGCTAGATTTCGCGTTCTTGCTTCTTTTTCGGCGTTCGCCCGTGCGATTGCTTCATTTGCTAACCTTCTTTCCCGAATTTCTGTAGATAATCTCTCCTCTAGTTGCATACGATGCGCTCGCTCCTCGTTTAATAGTCTTTCCGCGTCTTCGGCGCGCGCGTGCTTCTGCTCATCGATAGCGTCATTGTCTTCGCGTTCGCGTAATTGCCTAAGTCTCGTTTCTAATTCTACTTCGCGCGCGTTCAGTCGTCGTTCTTTTAGTTCTAATTCCCTGAGACGCATCTCTGTTTCAGGATCTTGACTATGTGCCATTTTTAAGTTCTGTTTGAAGTTTTTCGATTTCTGCGGCGACTAAGCTTTTAATTTTTAATATACTTTGGTATTCTGGTCTATCCCGGATTCCGTACCAATGTTTTAGTTTTAATACCGTTTTTCGCAAGTCTATCGTTTTCCTACTTTTGTCATGTAAATTCCAGTTATCACTTCCAATTTCTAATTAAAATATTTCACGAGAGTTTTTCTTTTTTGCACTGATTTTTAAAATTATGTTCCCTAAGAAAATTGCCCTGCGCTGGGTAAAAATCCCACCGCTGTCACCAGTTGTTACGTCCCGATTCGTGTATAGATTTTAAAGGTATGATTTTACACGATCGCGCACTTTTAACGAAAGTTCTACTTAGCTAAGCAAGGTAGTTGAGCTGCGTGGCTGGCTTGCGGTCGAGGCGGCGGCCCTTAGGGTAGGCCCCGATGATGGCGTTACGCGCGGGCTGACTGTGCGAGGATCGTCTCGACGGAGACGTGCGTCCTTCGTCTTGTGGGCTGCTGTCACCACTCCCTGTGATCGGCGGGCAGAAAGACCCTCGTTTGCTCGGCTGGCTGCCTCTCTGGTCCAGCGTCGGCCCGTGGTGGAGATTCCTTCGGTCGCGGCGCGGACGAAATATATTTCTTTACTTTGAAGAATTTTCTTTTGACTCTTTATGCTTTTAGGAAGACTGCGATACGTTTTTGTAGGTATTCCGTGGATAAATAATAAGACAAAAGACGATTGATTTTATGTTAAAATGTGGAGACGCTCCACGTATATTGAGAAAAATATAAAAGTATAAAAATATAAAAGTATAAACGATCTTAATGGATAAAAATTACAGAGTGAAAATATATCGAGAGCTCGTCTCACGAGTGGACTGCCCTAGTTGGATGGTGGAGGTTGACTGACTGCTGGCTGCTCCGCTCTGCTCTGCCTGGCTGGCTCTGGCTGCTGAAGAGAAAGCGAGTGGTGGGAGCGCTCCGGCTGTAGTGGGGCGTCCTTCCTATTGGTCGAGCGGTGGGCGTGGTTTACGCTGGTTGGTTCTCCCACTCTAGGCTTGGCTTGGGGACGCCGTTGCTTGGCGTGGGGACGCCGTGTCACGTGATGATGCCATTCAGCTTGGCGTGGGGACGCCGTTGCTTGGCATGGGTTGGTGACGCCATCATGTTGGCTTGCTTTGAGATTCGGCTTACTCCCGATATTTTTATCTGCCTAAGCATTCTCATTCGATAATCAGTTGGGACACATCGTAATCACACTGATTACTTGGAAAGAGCATGCTTTCACAATGACGCTTATATCTAGAGTTCTGGCATTCGATGCTTTTGATTTATCTTAATGGGCATTCTTTCGCAGAAAGGGTGCCTTGGAGCATGTAATGCTTACAGAAGGTGTTTAGCTTATAGATTAGGTATGTTGGCGGTGCTTGAAGAGCGGACGTGCCTTTGTACTGTATATCTGATGATTAATTACTCTATTTTACTTATGCGGCAGTTCGCTTGAGGAGCAGACGTGCCCGTTCTTATCTGAATGGTGCCTCGATGTGGCGAGAAAAGAATGTGTTTATAAGATTGCGAGTGCAATGCTTTGCACGAGGATTCTAAGAAATGGCTATCGTCACACGGATAATAATTCGGCAGTGCGTCTGAAGGGCGGACGTGCCTAATGTATTGAGATTATTTTTTTGTCGGCGGATCGACTTTACATACGGCGAGAAAAGAATGTGTGTACATAAGATAAAACGTGTTGCTCTGCACGTGCGTTCTTGGAAGGCATGGCAGATAATCCAATTTATTATAAGTTAATGAATTACGCATTCTTCTCCTTAAGATAATTAAATGTTAGTTAACTAAGATTGATTAATAATATGACGTGTGCATATGCGTATAGATATAGGAGCATATGTGCACGTGTACAATGAGTGTAGATATATATATATATATAGGTGAGTGAGAGAGTGCGCTCTCGAGACTGTGTGAATGCATATGGTAAGCTGTAGGCGGGCAAGTTACCGACGGGTGGTAAGTAATCGGCTCGAGGTAAGTAGAGAGGATTACGAGTGAAGGTAAATGCTTGAAAGGGTTGTAGAGCCGGTGGCTGGTAAGGTGCCGGCTCGAGGTAAAAGAATTAATTAGATCTTCTGCTCTTTATCTTGAAATGAAAAAGATCGGAGTGCATACTCGCGTTCAGACGTTACAAGTGATAAAAATCTTCTATAAGTTTAGAAAGATATAAACCGCTATGTTTCAGGACATTTGCATGTTTTCAGGACTGTACTGAATTAGGAATATGTTTACCGTTACCTTTCAGGACATTTTTGTATTATTCAGGACATTTAGGGTTTCTTTCACAACGTTTTTTTCCGTAAAATTTTTCCGAAATCAACGTAAAATACTGCGGAACTGAAAGGGGGCACCGTAGGCGTCGTGGTGTTAGTCAACACCCTGAGGGATATTATTTCTTTAGTCACTTATATACTGTTTAACGTTTTATACCTACTTCTATTGCAGAAAACCTGTAGGTGTCCTGATGCAAATGATATATATATATATATATAAATATATATCATTTGCATCCTTTGAGGACTCTATTCAGCAGCATACCGATACTTTGAGGATTTTTCGGCACTTTGAGGATTTATCCTCAAAGTGCCAAGGTATGAAACGGTACTTTTGAGGATCTATATTAGTACCTTCTACCCAGAGAGGGGATTATTTCTTTAGTCAAGCGCGCAAGACTCTGGCGAAAGAAACTCTAGATCCTCAAAGTTACGGGTATACACCGCTACCTTAGTAGTTATATATAGTTTTATATATAACTTTTAGTTACTTATATACTGTTTAACGTTTTATACCTACTTCTATTGCAGAAAACCTGTATATATATATATATATATATATATATATATATATATATATATATATATATATATATATATATATATATATATATATATATATATATAACTTAGTACACCTCTACCTTCCAGGACACCTACAGGTTTTCTGCAATAGAAGTAGGTATAAAACGTTAAACAGTATATAAGTGACTAAAGAAATAATATCCCTCAGGGTGTTGACTAACACCACGACGCCTGAGGCGCCCCCGTTCAGTTCCGCAGTATTTTACGTTGATTTCGGAAAAATTTTACGGAAAAAAACGTTGTGAAAAAAACCCTAAATGTCCTGAATAATACAAAAATGTCCTGAAAGGTAGCGGTAAACATATTCCTAATTCAGTACAGTCCTGAAAACATGCAAATGTCCTGAAATATAGCGGTAAACCAATGAAAAGTCCTGAAACATAGCGGTGAACGGATATATATATATATATATATATATATATATAGTCATCTGGTATGATAACTGAATTTAATTTTTGTTTCATATGAAAACTGTTGTCGATATGCGACTCTGGGATTTTTATGGACGATTTGATTTCATTGTAAATAATTTTAGCTAAAAAATGGCTCGGACTATTGACTAATGAGATTATGGGACGGAATGTATATCTTTTTTATGTATTTTTGGAAGACCGTAAAATTTTGCCAGTGTAGTATTTGAACAAGAGAGAGAGAGTTACTATGAAACTTTGTGCGCAAATAGTTATTATTATTTAAGTTCTTAAGAATCGTCGACGTGTCAGATTGTAATTTTTTTAGGGGATTCTTTTTAATATTTTCGTAAACAGTTGTGTCAGATAGTAACAAGTGCATTTTTGAGGTGTATTCAGTCCTGCTTAAGCAGACGGTGACATTTACCTTGTCAGAAGTTGTAAACCATATATCTGGATTATTTTTAATAAAATTTTTTGTATTAGTTAATTTCCTTTTAAACATTTTTTTTTGTGGCTTTTCATGTTTTTGTTTCATAAACGCTGTTGTTAGATTTGATACAATTCTTTCCCTGATTTCGGATTGTTTTGATGTCGATAGTTCAGAATTAATTAAACTAAACTCAACATTTTTAAGTGTATCCACGATGTCTTTTTTATCACACCTTTTGTTGATACTAAATTTGGTCTTAATGAGACTAGGTCTATTATGTCGTCAGGTACCTCTGTCAAGTTTTTGAAGAATTGTTCTTTTGATATGGTATTCTTCGCTTGTAATTTTTGTTTTTTCGATATACATTCAAATCTTTTAATTAAATTTTTGTTGTGTTTTTCTCTAATCAATTTGGCTTTTTTGTTAGTATATGTAAAGAAATTATTAATAGTTAAATTATCAATGTTGATTTCTGAAATTAGGTTTTTAAGAGAAGATAATGATTTATTTAAAAAATTCATATGAAAATTGATATCACGGATTTCGAGACTTAAAAGTTTAAAGGAGATATGTTTTTCCATATCAACGAGTCTTAGTTTGCAAAATTCACTGTGAAACCAAAAAGTAAGAAAACGCTTACTTAAATTTAACATATGGTGAGGAAAGATGTTGTTGGATCTGCACCTCAAAAGAAACCAGCGTTGCGGAATTAATACGGCGAGTTGATAGTTTAAATTAATCCATCGTTTAAGATGTCGTTTAACTTGTGGACCATGTATATTTTCGACGTAGTTGAAAAACGTCTGTCCTTGAAGTTGAGTGTGTGAGTCCATATCTGATCTAAGACTCTTCTATTGTGTAGAATATGAGTAAAATATCGCACTCCCAAATTTTTTTAAGAAGGTAATGAGTTAAGTCGATCTGACGGAGGCGAGGATTAGAAATCAAAAATTCAACGTTTCATTAGAAAAAGCAACGTTTCTTTGGCTTGGTCTGCCAACCTCTTCAGGCTACAATTTTTTATTAAACAGAAAAAAAAAACAATTAATACAATGTAATTAATAGTAACTAAAACGCGTGATACAATAATTAATACCTTAAATTATAACGTGTGTTACGTAGTACACATGAAGTCGATGTTAACGCAAAACATGAGATTGATCAGTATTTATAGTATACACACTAAAGGGTTGGTTTCTGTGTTTACAAACAAAACGCAGATACATATAGAAAGAAAAATCAAACGACAACAAATTTAATTTAAAAGTCTCAATAAAGGAAAATAAGACGTGTTTAAACATTTAACGTCTTCTTTTTTATTTATGTTATTACTGTTGCACTTAATGTGGATCATTTCTGACAATATACGTTTTTTGTAATTAGCTTCCTGATCTAGAATTTTAGTATTGTCCCAGTCAAAATCATGGAGAAATTTATTCCTATGTTGTGGAACTACTGATTCTATGTTGTTATTTTTTTGATATTCGTTAATTCTGATTTTTATTGTACGTTTAGTTTCTCCTACATATGACGCAGGACACGATTTACAAAAGAACTTATAAACTACGTTGGTCTTATCCCACCTTTTGTAGGGTCTTTACCTAATTTTATTACAGAACTTAGACTCTTATTAACAAGAGGCAAAACACGGAAGTTATAAGGTTTGAGAATGGTTACAATTTTTTCAAAAATGTCATTGAACGGTAATGAAATATGGGATACAAATTCGTTTTGTACAATACTGTCTTTTTGGTTGTTCTCATATTTAATTTTGTAAAATCTTTTTTATGCATATTGTTTGATGAATCTCCGAGGGTAATTATTATTTTTGAGTAATGTAGTAACAATATTTAGATTTTTCCTATGAAATTTTTTATTTGATAATAAAATTGCTCTGTCCACAAGGTTGTACACAATATTGATCTTCTGTTGTGGTGGATGATAGGAATGATAATTAATAAGTCTGCCGTAAGAAGTGGGTTTATTATACCAATCTGTGATAATCGTATTATTATGGTGGATTAAAAGAATATCTAGAAAATTGATTTTTTTGTCCTCTTCTAATTCATAAGTAAATTGTAACTTGTTATAATAGGAATTGAACGTATTTATTACGGTATTGATATGTTTTTTGTCGATACACATAATCGTGTGTTCAAGGTAGCGGAAATAAAAAAGTGGAAGAATATCATGGTTTTCTTTCAACAAAAGGTGTGATAAAAAAAGACATCGTGGACACAGTTAAAAATGTAGAGTTTAGTTTAATGAATTCTGAACTATCGACATCAAAACAATCCGAAATCAGGGAAAGAATTGTATCAAATCTAACAACAGCGTTTATGAAACAAAAAAAATGAAAAATGAATAAAGATATTACCATACAAAAGTGAACTTTGCAGCAATGGTTGTATTTCACTCGCTGCACCAAATACCTGTAACAACTAGAGGGCAAGGACTTAGTGGAAGCCTTCACTCGTTTCACTGCTGGAAACAGTCTAGAATAAGAGCCAAACAAGGAAAGTTGAGCACCTAAAAACCACATATAACTAATAAATAAACAACCCAGATAATATTTACACACCCAAGAAACATTCTGCAGCAGTGTTCGTTGTTTAGACTTCTCCGGCTACCACAGATATCTGCAACAAGAAAAAGTACCATCAGCCACCCATCAAAGAGTTTAGGAACGAAAAAGGGCTTACCAAATCTGCTCTCGCCGTTGACATACTACTTTCCAGTCTCCGACGAATTATCAGCAACCGGCGAACACACTGAAAGGAATGACATTCACCAGGGCGGCGTAGGTACTACAGCAGCATACCCGCAGATAACAGCACTGCAGCAAACACTGTGCACGCCGATCGTGAGCGGCTGTTGGCGCGCTTGCTGTGGCAAACACAGTTAGCCCCGACAACAATCACAATTACCCGTCGCATCGGCGTGTCAACGAATGTAAGTAAAAATATATTTATTTAAGAGCGTTTCTGCTTTTGTTTTTAAAAGTCAATTATTTTTTTATTATAGTTATCCGCACGCGTGATATGATGTATCTGGAAATTCGTTCATCGCTCCCCGATGTCGACGGTTTGCCGGAGTTACATGAGCAATTAGCGCATAATCCGCGTGCAGCGACTCAGCGCTGGTTTCGTGACCAAGCGCAAGACGAGACTTCGGCGTTATATACCGACGCAGACGTCACAGATCTTGTAATGCGATTACTCGAAAGTTTTGCCGGTTATTCTGAGCCTTAAATGTAAAAAAAAAATCAGAAACGTTAAAAAAAAAAGAAGAAGTTAAGAAAATATAATTTGTTTTTGACTTTTTTTATTTAGCGAGTCCCGAGTCCCATTCCCCGTCGCAGGTAGGTGATGGTGATGTTTATAGCAGCAACAGCAGCAGCGGTGACAGTGCCGTGGCATCCAGCGCCAAGAACAATGAAGTTATACAGCTCGTCGCCGAGCGCTTCATCGTTGCAGCCGAGGGACAACAGTACCTGCGGCGGTTTGGTGTCCAAGGGCGCACGATTAGTTTTAGAATAGGTGAACCACGTGAGGGAGAAAATGTTGTATTATGGATGGAGGCGGCGGTTAGCGATATCCATAACTATATAACGGAGCATGTTCCGGGTAATAATTTAATTAGTGTGAGCGTACGAAGCGAGCGGTTTGCGCAAGGTCCCGGTGGGCTCTCGTTCAGGCCTATCGAAAATTTCACCATCGCTGATTTATGGAATCTAATTAGTTCCATATGTCAGAGTAATGAGATTATAGGAATTGACGACACGTTCATTGTACAAGCTTATTACGTTCAAATGCCCGTTGGTGCAGGCAGAATGCGCGGGAAAGCAGCTCTGACGGCGACCAGCCTTCAGAAGCGCTCAATAGTGGCTATACAAAATGACGACGATAATCTCTGTTTACCGCGCGCGCTCGTAGTGGCGAAAGCCGACTTGGTGCTTAAGGTGCGGGCCATTTCAAGATAATTACGAATTTATTTGCTGCGGCTGGTGCACGGTTTTTTTGTTCTTATTGCAACAAAGGGTATCGCTGTATCGAGCAACACACTTGTCCGCGTACTTGTCAATGTTGTTTCGTAAGTCCGCCCTGTAGGAGCGACGGCGTGGAAATGATTGAGTGTACAGACTGCGGGCGCAAATTCTTTGAGCACAAATGTTTCGCGAAGCACAAGCAGGCGGGCTCGCACAAAAAGAATAATAAGAGAGTCTGCGACGTCGTGCGACTGTGTGCACACTGTTTAAAGATCATGAATGTTTTCAGGCGGCAACACGAGTGCGGTGTCGGTTACTGTAAGCAATGCATGAAACAGCATCTGTTTAACGATCAGTGCTTCATGCAGCCTATTATTGAAAATTACGTGAACGCGACTAAAAAATATTTGTATATTTTTTATGATTTTGAAACACGTCCGGTCACGCCGTACGCTCAAAACATACGGTTTCACGTGGCGAATCTCTGCGTCGCTCATCAGGTCTGTACCGACTGCATGGCTATCGACGATATAAAAATTATCTGCAACACATGCGGCGTGCGCGAGTTTGTTTTTACGCGGGATCCGGTGAGAGAGCTGTTAGGTTTGTGCATTCGGGTAAACACTGCTTTCGCGGAAATTATATTCATCGCCCACAATGCCAAAGCTTTTGACTCGCAATTCCCAATTTATTCTAAAAGAACTGGCCGAGAATCCCGAGTATAGCTCGCCCAGCGTCATTTTGAGCGGTCAAAATGTAACACTACTTAAATATGGACGCACCAAATTCATCAATAGCATAAATTACTTTCAGATGAAATTAAGCGCGTTACCAGTGACCTTTGGTTTACCGGAGAGCGTTAAAAAGGGCTATTTCCCCCACTTGCTTAACACTCTCGCCGCTCGGGACTACATCGGTCCTCTACCGCCCGTTGAGTTTTATGGTCCTGACTCGATGAGCGTAGCCGCTCGTGAGAATTTTCTTGCCTGGCATCGCGAAACGAATCCGGACTATATATTCGACATGAAAAAGAAGATTGTTGAGTATTGTCAAATGGATGTGGAAATTCTCAGGCGGGCATGCATACAATTTCGGAAAATTTTCCTGGATGTGGCTGATACGGACCCATTCGTATCAGCATGCACTATAGCGTCTGCGTGTTTGCACGTTTATAGAAAAAATTTTTTGACCGCGAATACCATCGGTATAATACCGCCCAACAGTTATAGACGCGCCGACTGGCATTCTCAAAAATCTATAGAGTGGTTACTCTGTTGCGAGCGTGAAATCGGTCGAGAGATTGTACACGCGGCGCGCACGCGCGAGTTTCGTTTACCAGAGGGCTATTTAGTGGATGGTTACCTGCCGCCGCTGCCTCCGCCCGATGCCCACGGCAAAGGAATTGTTTTCGAATTTCAAGGCTGTTATTGGCACGGTTGCCCACGGTGTTTTCCAAATATTTGCGATTCGACAAAAAACCATTTCAATCAAACTTTCGCGCAAGCTTGCGAGAGTACATGTGAAAAAATTATACACATGAGGAGAGCCGGTTACGAAGTGCGAGAGATGTGGGAATGCCATTTTGAGCGGTAGAAACTCAGCAACCAGATATCGTGCGTTACATCAGCAATCATCCGATAATGTGTAAAATCACACGACCCGCGCGATGCGTTTTTCGGTGGGCGCACAGAGAATATCGTCAACTCGCATAGTGTCGCTGCGGACGAAGAGATCAAATATACGGATATTTTCTCTCTTTACCCGTATATTTGTAAAAGAGGTCGTTTTCCAATTGGTCACCCGCGTATTTACAGTGGGGGAGTATGTGCCGCGCTAACGGGCGGCCAAAACAACAATCTCGCGAGTATCGATGGACTGGTTAAATATCGTCTGTTATCGCCGGGTGATTTATTACTGCCTGTACTGTCTGTAAAAATGCATAATCGCCTTATTTTCGGGCTCTGTCGTTCTTGTTGCGCCGAATTACGCGAGGAGGATTGCCATCACGAACAAGCGGAAGATCGTGAATTTGCAGGCACATGGGTTGTATGCGAGCTGCGCAAGGCGACAGAACTGGGCTACAATATCACCGAGATTTACGTGATATGGCAATTTGAGAGCACACAGTACGACCAGCGCACGGGCGAGGGCGGTTTGTTTGCCAACTATGTAAATACTTTCCTTCGACTGAAACAGTATGCCAGCGGGTGGCCGAGCTGGTGCGTCGACGACGTGTCGAAGCAGCGGTACATTGATGAGTACGAGCGCGACGAAGGGATCAAATTAGATGCTGATAAAATTGAAAAAATATTCCGGTTTGCGCTCGCTCGCCAAGTACTGCTAAAATTCACTCTGGGGCAAGTTTGGGTAGCGCTCTAATTTAAAGCAAACGGACATTGTAAAAACGCGCGAAGACCTGTTGAAACTGTTAGCGGCGCCGGAAAAAGAGGTTTTCGATGTACTGCCAGTGAGCGAAAATCTCTTGTACGCGAATTGGTGCTACGTAGATGACGCTGTAGAATCTGCCGGCAGTACATGTATTGTATTAGCCGCGTACACGACAGAGCAGGCGCGACTAGAACTTTACAATTACATTGGAAAGCTCACAGCCGCGCGAGTTCTCCACATGGACACCAATTCGTGTATATTTAAATGCAGCCGAAATAATCCAAACGAATACAGGCATGCTCTGGGTAGTTTACTCGGAAATATGACAGACGAGCTCAAGGTTTATGGTGAGGGCTCATTCATCACGGACTTTATCTCCGAGGGGCCAAAATTTTTTGCGTTTCGAGCCTTTGTGCCTTCGAGCGGCGAGACTGTCGAGTGCTGTAAAGTGAAAGGCGTCTCGTTAAATAGTTCAAATTCGCGTAAAATTAATTTTGACAGCGTGGAGCGCTTGATCGCGGCGTACTTTGAGGGCGACGCCGCACCTATCGTTCTCAATTATAATGCCATCAAACGCACGCGCACACACGAAGTCATCACGTGCGCCGAAAAAAAGTCCTGCTCTGTAGTGCTGAGGAAGCGAAGGTACTTTGCAGATGATATTTCGCTCCCTTTCGGCTATAAAGCGGAATAATATTAATAATAATTGATATATTTGTATGCGACGTTCTTGCTGTAAAATAAATGTAATAATATATAACTAGTAAAATAAAAATATATTTATTCTTTTGGAAAAAATTCATTCATTTCTCCTCGTTCCCCAGCTGCTACAGATAAAAAAAAAGTTCTAATTGTTGTTGTATTTTAACCGCTTGAAAACTCGTTCGTGGTGCTTATCGGCGGTAATGCGCTTGTCCCCGCGGTAATGTGCTTGTCCCCGCGGCCATGAGCTGGCCACCGCGCCCAAGCAACCACCGCGATGATTCGCTCATCACCGCGGTCGACTAGCGGGCCTTCGCCCGCGCTGCCGCCGCCGCCCGTCGGCCCGCCGCTGCCGCTAATGTTCTTTGGCCCCTCGACTCTGCAAAGGCGAGTATTATACAAACGTCGGGCTTTCGAGTAGCTGTGGTACTCTTTGTCTTTCTCGTCGTGCGCGAGGTCCTCGTGAAAAAAACATGGACATTCGTTGGAAACATCCGTTTACCTGCTGTGTGTGCGGGCCTACAGGCTGCGGGAAAACCCTGTTCGTGCAACGCTTTCTCGCACAGCTCCCGGCAATGTGCAATGCTAGCTTTCACCGTATATTATTTTATTACGCCGAATGGCAGGAGGAATACCGAACAGCCTTTAAGCCTCACGCGCCCACAACCATCGAGTTTCGAGAGGGGCTGCAGCAGGTAGTCGACTATTCACGGGACAATGACAAAAAAAAAAATGACTAATCCTCGACGATCTCATGCGCGAGTCTTCGAGTGATGTTATTTTGGATTTATTCACGAAAGGCAGTCACCACAAAAATATAAGCGTCATATGCATCACGCAAAATGTTTTTCATAAAGGAAAGGCACAGCGCGATATAAGTTTAAATACCAAATATCTCGTGTTGTTCAAAAACCCGCGCGACAAAGCACAGATACAACATCAGGCGCGAGAAATTCACCCGGAGGACGCACTTTTTTTACGCGACGCGTACGTCGATGCGACGCGCTTGCCACATTCTTATCTCTTTATCGATCTCTCGCAGGACTATTTGGACGCGTTTAGATTTCGTAGCAATATCTTTCCCGACGACCATGAGCCGCATTACGCGTACGTACCAAAGCACCATAAAGTACGCTGATTACGCTAGCCGTGCGTCAGTTGGAAAACAACTATGACAGCGGGCAGTCGCATCGAAGCCCGACGCCGCAGCGGAATACACCCGCGCGGTAAACATTTTTCCAAGAAAAATCTCGCGCTCCTCAGTGCACTCTGTCACGGCGATAAGAAACATCGAGCGACTATCGCGCGCACGGCCGACAAACCACTCGCCAAGTGCATATGCGAGTGCGCGTTGAACGTTTTACAAGGGATCGTAAAATTGAGCGATACCGGCAAGAGGCGATTGCGCAGACATAAACACACACTTAGAAAGTTGAGTGACGTACAGGGAAACACTGATTGGCGCACAAAGAAACGATCGATTGTTCAGAGTGGCGGATCATTCTTACCGCTCTTGCTTGCCCCAATACTCGGAACGCTAATCTCAAAAATATTTGGATCGGGTGGCGACGCCACGCGATAAGATGGAACGGGCACGCAAGATGATACTCGTATCAGAGGACACATTTCAACCTGCACAGAAGGCGATGACGTCATCCACTCCGTCCGATCAACTCAGCCAAAAGAGTCGGGAGAATAAAGTTAACAAACACAGATTGATCATTTTTCACGATTAGACGCCGAAATGTACGAGGTTCTGCGTTCAAAAAGGCCACGTGATGATTACGAAAAATGTCTAAATTATCTACAGATTTTACGTCTAAATAATGTCTAAATTATCTACAGATTTTTTCGGAGACAACGAACGCGCGACGGAGCGCGAGACGAAGCGCGAAATCGATGAAATAGAGGAGGCACTCGGACCGCTCAGGAGGAAGCTATACTCGAGAGCCTGCCAAAAATACACGCACCCAAAGCACGCCGCATGCTACACGTCTGGAAAACAAGAGTGCCCAATCGCCTGAAATGGGACAATACAGGCACTGTGAGCATCGATGATCGTGTCATACCTCGCACAAACATAACAGAGTTACTGCTCGACGCCCTGCAGAAAAAGAAAAAGACAGCAGCAGCAGCAGAGGACGAGGCACCCGTTGGCCGTTACGAATTTGCGAAATTTCTCAAAGCGAGCGACACGCCCGCCGATTTGATCGGAAATCCAAAAGTTCTGAAAATAGGACAAATATTAACAGCCAAACCGCGCTTGCCAGCGCAGCAGCAGCAGTCGTCTACAGCAGACGACTCGATGCGCTCACCGATTCTCACCCGTAATAAAAAGCTCGTCAGACAAGTGAAGAAAAACTGTCTCAAAATTGACCTGGCGTGAGAGAGAGAGAGAGAGAGAGAGAGAGCAATGGCTTACGAAAAGCAGTACTATGACCTCGAGCACGAGGCGGGCTACGCGGGCCCACGGAATCTCCTACGTTTGAACGCAGCCAGCACAAAGGCGAAGAAGAAAAAAATTTACGACTGGCTGAGCAATCAAAACGCATACACGCTTCATTACCCGATAAAAAGACGCTTTCCACAGCTCACCTACAACGTGAGCAACGTCGACGACGTGTGGGAGTGTGATTTACTGCAACTCACATCGATAAAGGATTATAACGAAGGCCACTGCTACATTCTCGTAGACATCGATGTACTCGGCAAGTTTGCGTGGGCTGAACCATTGATGTATAAAACGGCACGCAATGTTGTCGACGCATTCGAATGCATTATCGACAGAGCACAACCACGTTTACCCTCGTGCGTGCATACCGATCGAGGCAAAGAATTTACAGGTGCAGCGTATCAAAAACTTCTTGACAGCCGGGGAATTGATTTTCGCGTCGCCAGGAATCCCGATATCAAGGCAGCAGTCGTCGAGCGCCTCAACAGGACACTGCACGAACGAATCTGGCGATATTTTTTCCACCAAAACACCAAACGATATATCCACGTTTTACAAAAAATTGTCCACACGTACAATCATTATCTACACAGCGGCACACGGATGCACCCCGCCATTCTTGACATCTACAACGCTGCGCAAGCACGCGAAAACTTGGCGAAGCGCGCGAGCTCCAATTATCCAGGAGCAGTAGCGGCGGCACCACCAGGTCACCGCGACACATGGTAAATTCAATGTGGGAGACCTCGTGCGCATCAGTCGAACAAAAAACACCTTCGAGCGTGGATACGACAACAATTTCAGCGGGGAAATTTTTAAGATAACGCGCGTATCTGGACGGCAAGGGCTGCACATGTACATTATTCAGGACTTGAACGACGAGCTCATAGACAGCTTATTTTACAAAGAGGAACTCGCACACGTCGGGCGCGAGCGTCTGGCGGCCGATAAGAATTTCATGATCGAACGCGTCGTACGCGAGAAAGGACGCGGCGCCAACAAGCAGTTGCTTGTCAAGTGGCTCGGCTATCCGGATAAATTTAATTCTTGGGTAAAAGTGAGTCAGTCGAAAAAATCGCGTAAAAAAGGCAAGCATGGACACGTACGAAGATTTTTACATGGTACTGCCTAGCAACAGCAGCATGAATTACTTTCCCAATAATAAGACTAGCTGCTTCACGACACACTTTTCGCGCGAGATCAAATTACACGGTGAATGGTTCGTCGGGCTGGTGTAAATACACGTACCATGCAGCGTCGTACATATTCAAGAGGAGGACACCTTCTACAAGTTTTCCACGTACGACGACGACGCGCAACTCGTGGAGGAAAAATATTGTAATATACCAGTTGGAATTTATGACTCACTCTTTGAGCTGGCGGACGCGATAAACAGCTTAAATGAAACCTACCGGCATCAAATGCTCGAACCCGTTAAAACACGTCGCGGCTATCACGCGATAAGATGCGAGTGCGGCTGCGCGCAGCTACATGAGACTCATTTCAACGAAAAAATGCGACGTATATTTGGCTTCGATGACACTCCGGAAAAACAAAAAATACTTTTTACCACTCTAAACGACGAGGGTAAAAGGGACATAGTTGCCGAGAGACCTGCATCGCTCTCTCGACCAATTCCCGACCAGCTGTATGTTTACACAGATATGTGCGAACCCTACACAGTGGGGAATACCCCAGCAGCACTCTTGCGCATAGTCTCCATGGATACTTTTAAATTCAGATATGGATGCAGCACTGTCTAGAGCTTTGCACCCGCTCACTACATAATACCGCTTCTCTATCACAATTTTAATAATGTTATTATAGATACAAGAGATCAGCACGGGCGGCGGATACCATTGGAGTATGGTACGTTGACGGTAACGCTACACTTTAGGCGCAATCGCTAATATGGCGCATTATACTCGCTCTTATGACGAACAGATTGGGGGTGGCGGCGTGAGAAACGTTTTTGCCGGCTCACTATTACAAAGGGGGCGGGGTGTAGGCGCGTGGCAAGGCGATCTCTTTCGCCGCATTCTGCCATATGTCACGAGCAGAGCTAGGGCAGTAGGTAAGGAGATATACCTGCGCGCAGGTATAAAAGTTCTCGACGATGTTGCCAACACAGAGAGCAGTTTCAAGGAGGCTGTAAAAACGAGGGCCCGTGAATCGGCTCGAAATCTCAAGCGTAAAGCGGCCGAGAAAATAGCAGAAGTTATGAAAGGTTCAGGCTATAAAACAACCAAACGCACCAAACGTCGCCGTCAGTCGCGAACGTCACGCAGAGCTGTTCGCACCGCACGCACCAAACACAAGAGGGCCATAAAAGCACCAGCAGTCGACCGTCGAAAATCACGCAAAGGAGGTAGAAAAAAACGCAAAACACCGACTTTTCGAAGCGTTAGCAATATTTTCGGACCAAAGTAAATAGAAAAAAAAATGTCTGTCTTACACTCGCACTCGTCAGAGTGCATGTCGAGCGAGCTGGATCATTTTACACCCCGCGACTCAAACTTTGATCGAAGGCAGCAGTTTTCTGAACTATACGAGGGTCATTTGACAAGTACCTAGCCTCACCGCCAGATGGTGCCACTATCGCACCAGAAATACACTACAGTGCAGTATCTTCCTGTAAACGGTTACAGACGAAATTTCAGCCGGATCGGAGTTGTAGTTTATTTTTGAGAGCGTGTGAAAGCAAATGTGTCCGTTGATTTTTGAAAAAATGGAGAAAGAACAATATCGGTCGGTGATTCGATTCTTGTTTTTGGAAGGGAAATCGCGCAGTGAAATTAAAGAACGCTTGGATGCAGTGTATGGGGATACTTCTCCTTCGATGGCGACCGTTAAATTTTGGTATAAAGAGTTTCAACGTGGTCGTACGTCGGTTTTTGATGATCCACGCCCAGGTGCTCCGAAAACAGCCACTACGGAGGAGAACGTGACAAAAATACACGATATCGTTTTGTCAGACCGCCGATTAAAGGTGCACGAGATAGCTGCGATAGTAGGCATCTCAGAAGAACGCTTGTGGCATATCCTACATGAGATTTTAGGCATGAGGAAGCTATCAGCAAGGTGGGTGCCGCGTTTGCTGACTGCAGACAACAAGCGCATCCGTGTGACCAGTTCAGAGCAGTGTTTGGAGATGTTTAATCGCAATCCAAAAGTTTTTGCGTCGTTACGTGACCGTCGACGAAACATGGATTCACTACTACACTCCAGAGACCAAGGAGCAGTCAAAACAGTGGACCTTACCCGGTGAACCTGCTCCGAAGAAGGCGAAGACGGTCCCGTCGGCCGGAAAGGTGATAGCCACTGTTTTCTGGGATTCTCAAGGTGTGATTTTTATTGACTATCTGGAGAAGGGCAAAACGGTCACAGGACAGTACTACGCCGAACTATTGAGCTGATTTGATGCCGTGTTAGAAGAAAAACGGCCCCATTTGTCTAAAAAGAAAGTGCTTTTCCACCACGATCATGCACCGGCTCACACTTCTGCACTCGCCACGGCTAAATTGGTCGAATTACGCTACGAACTGCTGCCCCATCCACCGTATTCTCCAGATTTGGCTGCGTGCGACTCTTTTTTGTTTCCGAACCTAGAAAATTCGCTCGCCGGGAAGAGATTCCACTCCAATAACGAAATAATCGCCGCCACGGAGGCCTATTTTGCAAACCAAGAGAAAACATTTTTTTCAACGGGGTTAAAAAAATTGGAACACCGCTGGACCAAGTGTATTCAACTAAAAGGAGACTACATTGAAAAATAAATTTTATTTTTTGTAAAATTTTGGTGTTTTCATTTGTAGGCTAGGTACTTATCAAATGACCCTCGTAAGCCTGTGTCATCGATCAGCGATGAAGGCGACGCCCCGATCGAATTTGTCGTACCCAGCGCCAGCGAGCATTACATCAATCTCGCGCATACCATGCTGTACGTAAAGGCACAGATATTACCGCTCGCTGATCCCGACCTGAATTTAAAAGTTGCACCCGTAAATAACTTTCTTCACTCAATGCTCAATCAAATCGATATTTTTCTCAATCAAAAACTTGTCTCGCCGCCAAACAACGCGTATGCCTACAGAGCTTACATCGAGTCGCTGTTGAGTTATTCGCCGGCTGCCAAAGAGTCTCATCTGACGGCTAGCCTCTGGTACGATGACACACCGGCTTGCTTCGAGGCCACCCCACAAAATCAAGGAGTAGGCTCTAACAAGAGACTCGTCAATCGCCAAAACTATACGCTCGGCGGAAAAACATTCGACATGATTGGCCATCTGCACTGCGACTTGTTTAATCAAGATAAAATGCTTATCAATGGTGTTGAAATGCGCGTGCGCCTAGTGCGGAGCAAAGATCCCTTTTGTCTGATGGACAGCACAGACGAGGGGCAATTTGGCATAAGGATAAAAGAAGCTACGCTCATTATTCGCCGCGTGAAAATAAACCCCGGTATTTTAATCGCGCACGCCAATACTTTGGCCAAGGCAACTGTCAAGTATCCCATAACGCGGGTCGAAATCAAAACTTTCACGCTTCACGCAGGTATACACGGCGACAGCATCGATAATGCAATTCTAGGCCAACTGCCGAAACGCGTAATCATCGGTTTCGTAGATAACAGAGCATTCAACGGAAATCGACGACTTAATCCTTTCAACTTTCAACACTTCGACATAAATTACCACTGCCTCTACGTCGATGGGGTCCAAATTCCGAGCAAACCATTACAGCCACACTTTACCGGGAACAATGCATCGTTTATCGAAGCCTTTCAAACACTCTACTCGGGCACTGGTATACATTTCCTCAACGAGGGCCTCGGCATAAACAGAACCAATTATTCACAGGGCTATTTTCCCACAGCTTTCGATCTCATGCCTGACTTATCGGCTCACTGTCACACACACTGGAATCTCGTACGGTCTGGTAGCGTGCATATAGAAGTAGGCTTCGAAGTCGCACCGACAACTACGATAAACTGCATTGTTTATGCCGAATACGATAACATTCTCGAAATCGACTCCACTCGACAAATTTTATCGGATTTCAGTGCCTAAATGCTGACGTCAGCACTACAGGTGGTGCCAGTCTCGTCGGCCGTAAAAGTGGGGGACAAAAGTGGAAGGGAGCGCTAATGACGTACGCTCTATGCCATCTCACGTCACTTCGTTTTTTCTCTCGCACCCGTCAGCATACACGCACTTTTGGGCGCGCGCGCCCCAAACAGCTTGGACTACGTAATAGATATTTAAGGCTTCCGGGATGCCGAAAAAAAATTTTTGCCAAAGGAGGTGGCAATCATTTGTCTGCAGAAAAAAATTATGGATCACTGGATAGTACAGCCGCCCTGCAGCTTCGATGACTTACCTGATGAGGTTAAACAGACCAATACTTACTGTGCGGTTGACATTCACGGACTTCATTGGTTCGATGGGGAAGTGAGCCTTCACCAGTTTCATCGCCATCTCTACAATATCGCACGAGGGGCGAGAAGAATTTACGTACGCGGTGAGGAGAAGGCCCGCTACATCGAAACACTATTTGGACGCTGTATATGTAACTTGGAGAAATACACATCTCCAACAGTTGGAAAGGTCAACAGTATTTTTCCAAAAAACGCCGTGTGCGCCACGCATTCGCAGAAAAAGAAAAAAGAATTTTATGCCTTATACAAGGCTAACCAAATAATGAAGTGATTACGCTCCGTACCACCCGAAGAATGGCAGCATGCATCGAAGGAAAAGGTGAATAGTGAAATGTATTTTTCAGCGCTTCACGAGTACCACAGCAAGGAGAAGAAAAAAAAACTCTGCGGATTGCAGAGAAATCGGACGATGATGACTACGAGGCAAAAGATACAAATAGCAATGTTTTGAATAGTTACAACATATACTTCAGAGCTGGCGGAGACTCTGCATCATGTCTCAATAATGAACACCAGAGAAATAACACGAGCCATCATTGGACTCGCTGCTAATTCGATCGGAGTCTACGCCGCTGACCATATACCATGGCGCTTGAGCCTTCCCACAGCCATCGTGACTAATATCGACACGGCGGATAAACCTTGATCTCATTGGGTGGCATTCTACATAGATCGCCATGCAAGAGGCACCTACTTTGACAGCTATAGTCTGGGACCTAAGTCGCGCTGGCATCTCGACCGACTCGGAAGAAATTGCAAGCGACTCGTGTGGAACAAGAAAAAGTTGCAGAGCATCGATTCGAAAGTCTGCGGTGAATATTGTATTATGTTTTTGTATTTTATGTGTAGCGGGCGTAGTTTACGCACTTTTTATCAAGTCTTTACACGCGATTCTCACGCGAACGACAAATTAGTTGCCAAGTTTTGTAAAAATGTCAGGAGAAAAGGCCGCGGCAAAAAACTAAGAAAACAAAAAAAAATGTGTCGCGTCAACAATTTTCCGCGGACAACTTCCACAGGGATAGGATTTTGTATGCAATCGTGTAAACCATAGTCGCAATAATGATGTCGCCGTTCTTTGTACTAATGTATGATGTTAATTTTAATGATTTTTCTTCTTTGCGTGTATGAATAGTTTGTAGGCTTTTCTATGCGCTTTGTACTTTTAACCTTTAGTTTAATATCCCTGGAGCAAAACACATTCAATTTTCGTTTGTAAGTAATCAGTCTCGGTTGTATGCGCTGCTTTAAAATTTATGTAATCATAGTTTGTAAGTTTTTGTGTATTTTTGCTATGTAAGTTTTTTCTTAATAATGTGATCGATCGATTAAAATTTTTACCAAAACAACTTCTTTCATTTATCGAACCCACACTCTTCCAGTAAATTATCCAATCCACTTTGTTTCCTTGAAAAAAATAATAGTCCAGTTTCATTTTTGTTCACATACACACACACACACATGACTGAAAAACACGATGAAACGCGGTGCTTGCAATTCTAATCCTCACTTTTCTTGAAATAGTTATCGATATTTACGCACTGATCGCATTTCTCTCTATTGAACAAAACTTATCTACACGTACGTGACTAAAATTGATGAACTCATATCGGCTGTTACCAAATTCTCAAGCGTAATAAAATACCTCTTCAACTACGATATGCATCGATTTATCAAAGGCAACCTCAAAATCTCGCTTATCGATAAATATTTTCAAAACAAAGATATCTTTCTCTTTGAGAATAGATCGTGTTTCTCTCTTGTACAAAACTTATCTACACGTACGTGCCTAAAACCGATGAACTCATTTCCGCTGTTATCGATGAACTTACGCGTAATAAAATACCTCTTGAACTACGATATGCATCGATTTATCAAAGGCACCGTTAAAATCGCGCTTATCAATAAATATTTTCGTAACAAAGATATCTTTCTTTTTGAGAATAATTTTTCCCACAATGACTTCCCCCCACCACCACGCTCCAACAGCATGTATACGTAGCGCTCTGTCATTGGCTTACCACCACCCACTGCACAAAGGAGCAGAGGGAGGTACACGCTCGTACGTGTATAAAAAACGAGAGGGAATCGAAGCCGGGATAATATAGTAGAAGCGCCGCAGCTGAAAGCACCACATGTCTACCGTCAAGCAGTATTTTCTTAAAAAGAAAGTACGAACCGCACTGTGCACTATCTAAAAACACATCATCATCATCAGCATCTCGGGCTTTGCCGACAGTATTTTTTATTAAAAGTGCACATAAAAAGTGTTAAAATGAATCAAGAGCATATTCCGCACACACTGCTATTCAACACGGGCTGCGCTCTCAATAAATCGCACTCAAAGTTTGTCTATTTTGGCTTACAATACTTCGGCAAGCAGTTTCGCCCTGTTATTCAATTTGGCGAAGGCGTTTCACCTCACAAATACGTCACTATGGACAAACCTAGCTGGGAAAAATTCATGGAACATTTTGTTACCATTCAAGAATATCTGATCAACGAGAATCGAACACCTAGAAAAATCATCCTACCCGCTCACGACTTTTCATTGATGGCCTGCTACAGCTCAAAAGCCGTATCCGTCAACCATAGTCAGGAAATTACACCACCTGACTTCTCGAGCTGCTATGAACACGAGGCGCAGGACTGGGATACCGTCGATGGACGCAGTTCCTGTGTCAGTCACGGCATAATCCACGACGACGACGATACCGTCAGCACTACCACCACCGCCATTACCGCCAGCGACGACGACGAACCACCCAAAAAGAAGAGAAAGATCGACATTTTACCGAGTGTTGTGATGCAGTTAAAGATATTTGCACACTTGAAAAAATTACGCGAGTGTATAAATTTTAGATTCAAACAACTAGAAAATGTCGCGGTATTTGTTAATTCTGCGGTAGAGTTAATTATTAATAATATCAAAATACACATTCGTGATAAAAACGACGAGAATATAATACACTCATTTTTTGACGGTATAACTTTTCTGAAAATATTCGACGAACTAAAAGAAAATTTAAAATCTAATGTGAACGAACGCTTAGGTTATTCAAGCTTTAGAGAAACCGACGTAGATAGATTGTTTTTAGAACTACGCACTCTGTTTTTCCACATTCTGGAAAAAGAAGTACACGAAAGCATCCAATAAATACACATTGTTGGCACATTTGCTTTTTCACTTTTACGAACCTTTCCTCACCTGCGTCATCATCATCATCATTCCCATCACCCACCACCACCACCACCACATAAATATAAGTAAAGCGCAACACTGCGATAAAACAGTAGGGCTGCGATCCTCATCGAGACAATATCATGGGACCGCCGTTCAGCAAACCAACCGGCAAGCCGGAAGACAAACAACCTCTCGTCGATAAAAAAGACCATTCCTCCACGGATAAAGATTCTGCCTATTTTAAATCTATTTCCACCAACACCCACTCTTTCCCCAAAAAACAAGGCTACTCCAGATACAGCTAGTCACCATCATCATCATCATTAAAACCTAATAACAACCAAAGAAAGGAAGGCTCAAAGATACTACACTATGCCAGACAGTCCACTACACGCTCCACGATTTCTTAGTATCTGCGTACACTATTATGTGTTACTTATGTAAATGTGTGTGTATGCATATGTGGTGTGTTAGCAAAATGGGGTGTATGATTTTTACCAAAACAATTGTTTTCATTTATCGACCTCACATTCGTCCAGTAAATTATTCAATCCACTATATTTCCTTGAAAAAAATAATAATCGAGTTTCCCTTTTTTTTAACACATACACATGGCTAGAAAAATACGATTAAACGTGCTGTACCTGCAAGCATATCCCTTACTTTGTATAGCTATAGAGTACTTTCCTCCCATCCACACAAGCGAACGCTTACTCATCTCTCTCTCACACCAAAACTCCCCACTCCTCTCTTGCCAAGCAATACACAAACACGCACAGCAGTACGCTCAAACCGCCCGGAAAGAGAGCACACGCGTGCCCGATATAGTGTAGTCCCCACTCCTACGGATCACAACACCCACCACAGTCCCGCGCTCAACCTACCCGCGGTGAGAAGAGTGGGGAGGCCAGCTAGCAGCACACGCGTAACGGGTATAGCGTAGTCCGCCCCTCCTGGGCGCCCTGCCAGCGGTGCCCTGCGCTCAAGCTGGCTGCGAAGGAATGGGGCTCTATGACTGGTATAGCGCACCAGCAGGTATCATGTTACGCCATGACCGCTATAGCGAGACCGGAGGTATCAGGTTACGGCGCCATCAAGTGGACGCTTTAACAGTAGCTATACAGTAGCTCATTAACAATAGGCTATTAATCATTGTTTATATAAACAAACACTTAAGATAAGAGATGTTTATATAAACACTTGAGTCAAGTGCCCACTTGAAGATGACACCGGGGCTGTCAGCTGATACCTATCTGTCTCGCTATAGTGGTACACATACTACTTACATCATATTTAAAAAGTTATCTAAATATACTTATATACACGTAGAATTAAAATGCAAATCTTCTACAAAAAAGAAGAAATAAATGTGTAAAACTAAATGGCCAATTTTTATTTAAATTTTACTGTAGATGTATTTATGTGTATTTTAATGATAAAAACGATAAATAAATGTATTATAATTTTTGCAATAATGAAAGTATAAGGTTCTCCTGAGCAGTGCGGTCGTGCCTATTATGTAAAAACGAAGTTTTTACATAGGGAGGGGGTGGGCGACGAGCGAAGCGAGGAGCAGGTGTGTGTGGGGACGGGGAGGTTGGCGTGTACTTTTACTCTTAAAAAGTTGTGAAATCTCTCTAAAAAATTAATTGTTTACAAAAGTAAAAACTTATAGGCAAGAATAAGTTTGGTTACTATTCCATGTAGTTTTATACTTAACAAACATTATTTATAATGTACTTTCACTCTTAATTAAAAAGTTGGGAAATCTCGATATCTAAAAATTTCTTTTACAAAAGTAGAAACTAATTTAAAACTTTTGTGAATAACAATACTACCATTTAATAATGATATTAAAAATATACCTTAATGAACTCTTACAACGTTATCACACAGACTAATTATTATTTTGTCTTAAAAAGTTGTGAAATCTATCTCAAAAAATATTTTACAAAAGTTTAAACAAAGGCAAGCATTATTCTCTTTCTCCACCTGTCTCTCTCGCCTTCTCTCTTCCTCTCTTTCCCTCCCTTCTTTATCTCCCTCTCTCTCTCAACATCCGTCAAACTGAGTACCAAAAACTTTAATGAGGACTTCAATATTTTTTTAAAACAATCAACACGTTTTTTAAAAGCTAATTTTTTAAGTACGTTCTAACAACACAATTTCTCTAGTCCTTTTAATTCGTCTAGTCTCGTCTATTCAATAAGCACTCTTTACAAATGGGAATAATTTTTTTCATAACTGTACAAATAATAATATAGTTAATATAAAACTTTCTATGAAAGTATAAAATAAGGCAAGTGTAGACGTTTTTTCTACATAATCTATAAAAAAACAACCCAATTTGTCTAGACCTTTTATATATTCGAATCTCATCTATTCAATAAGCACTCTCTACAAATGGTAATCATTTTTTTGATGATTGTACAAATAATAATAATATTATTAATATAAAACTTTTTGCGAAAGTATAAAATAAGGCAAATATAGACGTTTTTTCTGTAAAATATCTATAAAATAATAATATTTATGATTTTGTAAAAGAAATCAAATAAATACCAGTGAAATAATCTTTTACTTCTTTGAGTCATTGTCTGCTGAACAAATTATATGTAGGTAAGTACATTCAAATTGTTCACTGCAAATCAAACAAACGAAAGTTGTGAAATCAATTATCAATAGTCAAGTAATGCCAAAACTCTTGGAAACTACTGTATGACTGTTCTCAGAAATGTATTCAAATTTGATCATCTTTCTATACAAATTAAACACAAGAAAGTACTGAAATAACATAAAACTTTCTACGAAAGTATAAAATAAGGCAAGTATAGACGTTTTTTCTCTATAATCTATAAAATAATAATATTTATGATTTCTTAAAAGAAATCAAATAAATACCAGTCAAAAAGTCTTTCACTTCTTTGAGTCATTGTATGCTGAACAAATTATATGTAAGCATTCAAATTTTTTACTGCAAATCAAACAAATGAAAGTTGTGAAATCAATTATCGAGTAATGCAAACATCTCTTGGAAACAACTGTTCCGTACTCTTTTCAGAAATGTATTCAAATTGGTTCATCCTTCTATACAAATTAAACACAAGAAAGTACTGAAATCAATTTATTGTAGTCAAGTACCCATAAGATAACTTGACTGACATAATAGAACTTTTCGTACCTTGCGTGTAAAATTACATTTTATGCCCACGTTGTTACTTCAAAAATATTCAGCCAGTGGGTATAAAGTATTACTTAACTTCTAAGAGGCGCAATAGCTCACATACTCCTGTATGCAAAACCTTATAGAACTTACGTACTTTACCCCCGTGTAGGTGAAAATTATTTTATCACTATTATGCTTTCTTTTCATTTCTAAAATTCATAAGAATTTTTTCAGATATTAACGAAAAGTCAAAGTTTTGAACTTTCTATAATATTATGCATCTTGGGAGGACAAGAGAAGACTAGAGCTGCTCTAGCAGGGGTAGTTCTCCAATCTCCCACACATACTTGGCGGGCCCGATGGTTTGCATGTTTTCCGGTGGGCTTTGAAAATGTAGAGTTCTAAATTTTTGCATAAATTCATTAAAAATGTTTATACCTATAATTAATAAATAATTACAATGACTCTAATTTTTAATTGATACTTTTCAAATATATCATCACACACACACACACACACACGCGCGCACACACACTCACACACACATGCACACGCACACGCACACGTACACGCTCACACGCACATACGCACACACACACACACACACACGCACACACACACACATACACGCGCGCACTCGCGCACACACACACGCACATAATGTTATCTGCAATTTTGTATATTATGGGATCTCATGAAATCTCATATGAGATCTGTTGTCCGATATTCACATATATGAGATCTCATATGATATTTTCACGCGGGATTGCAATTTCTATTTAAAAACAGAGTGATACATTCATGGATCAGTACTTAATATGTAAATGCAACCCATTTATACATTTTATCTTATCTTTTTATATGAAAATGTCCATGTCTACACCTCGAACTGCAAACCGTCGGGCCTGCCAAGTATGTGTGGAAGATTGGAGAACCACCCCTGCTAGAACAACTCTAGACTTCTCTTGTCCTCCGGAGATGCGTAATATTATAGAAAGTTCAAAACTTTGACTTTTCGTTAATATCTGAAAAAATTCTTATGAATTTTAGAAATGAAAAGAAAGCATAATAGTCATAAAATAATTTTCATCTACACGGGAGTAAAGTACGTAGGTTTTATAAGGTTTTGTATATAGGAGTATGTGAGCTATTGCGCCTCTTAGGCGTTAAGTAATACTTTATGCCCACTGGCTGAATATTTTTGAAGTTACAACGTGGGCATAAAATGTAATTTTACACGCAAGGTACGAAAAGTTCTATTATGTCAGTCAAGTTATCTTATGGGTACTTGACTACAATAAATTGATTTCAGTACTTTCTTGTGTTTAATTTGTATAGGATGAACCATTTTGAATACATTTCTGAAAACAGTACGGAACAGTAGTTTCCAAGAGATGTTTGCATTACTTGACTATCGATAATTGATTTCACAACTTTCATTTGTTTGATTTGCAGTAAACAATTTGAATGTACTTACCTACATATAATTTGTTCAGCATACAATGACTCAAAGAAGTGAAAGACTTTTTGACTGGTATTTATTTGATTTCTTTTACAAAATCATAAATATTATTATTTTATAGATATTATACAGAAAAAACGTCTATATTTGCCTTATTTTATACTTTCGCAGAAAGTTTTATATTAACAATATTATTATTATTTGTACAATCATCAAAAAAATGATTACCATTTGTAGAGAGTGCTTATTGATTAGATGAGATTCCAATATATGTCTAGACAAATATATGTCTAGACAAATTGGGTTGTTTTATTTATAGATTATGTAGAAAAAACGTCTAGACTTGCCTTATTTTATACTTTCATAGTTCAGTAAAATGAAGAAAATGAAATTTTTAAAATGTTGTTTTAACAATTTTTTTTTATTTCATAGAAAAATAGAATTTGTAAAAAAATTATGGAAAACCATAAAAATCTACGAAAAATAATTTATATCTATGAAAGTCTATTAAAAATAAGGAAAAGATATGAAAAAAGTAGGAAAAACTATGAAAAGGCTATGGAAGTGTTCCAATTACGACATTATTTTATACGTTTTTCATAGACTCTCATAGATTCTCATAGATTCTCATATACTTTCAAAGACTTCCGTAGATTTTCATGATTTTTTATAGATTTTCATAGTTTTTTATAAAACATATTTCTGCCAGGGGATGTATTCGTAAATGCATAAGGGCGACCAAACAATAACTTAAATAAAAATAGCATACAGTTTTAGGGCAGTATCCTCCAAGATTTTGTCGCTGAATGACAGCTTGCATTTGTTACTCTAAACTTGATGTCTGCATAAGTACATTATAGGGACAAAACATTTAAAGTTTGAATACTAATAAGTCGTTACAAGGACATTGACGATTTCAGTCGTTATCAAGCAGTTGCCAGGTGTTTTAGTTTTAGAGATTAATTGCAAATTTGTTACTTTTTCCTAAATATAATTTCTTTTTGTCAAATTAGTATTTAGTGAAAATTGAATATAAATTCTGGTAATGCCTTTAAAAGTACAGCAGGTAGTAAACACATGCAGTCTATAATTACGTACAGGACGTTATGAAGGTATCTAAGAATGATAATCACATTGAGTACGAACATTTTTTTTCGCTCTCGATGTACTTACTTTGGTAATACTTTATTATCATTTTTAGTATGTGTAATACTTTACTATGAAATTTATTTATATTGGAATGTCTAACAAATACCGAAGACAGCCCTATCCTCAAACGTATCGTCAGCTATCGATACATCAAAAGTATGAATGTCGAATTGACCTTACAAAAAGTCATTTCACTTTTTAATAAGTTCTTATTACATCTTTAAATATGCACCTTTTCTCGATAACTTAAATAAAAATTGCATACTCTTTTCTGTCAGTATCCTTCAAGAATTTGTTTCTGAATGACAGCTTGTAATTGTTACTCTAAACCTGATGTATTCGTTAATGCATAAGGGCGACAAAACAGTAACTTAAATAAAAATAGCATACTTTTTTCGGTCAATATCCTCCAAGATTTTGTCGCTTAATGACAGCTTGCAATTGTTACTCTAAACCTGATGTATTCATAAGTGCATTAGGGTAACAAAACATTTAACGTTCGAATACTAATAATTCGTTACAAGGACATTGATGATTACAATCGTTACCAAGCAGTTGTGAGGCGTTTTGGCTTTAGAGATTAATTGCAAATTTTTTACATTTTCACAAACATAATTTCCTTTTGTCAAATCAATATTTAGTAAAATATGAATATAAATTCTGGTAAAGTCTTTAAAAGTACAGCCGGTAGTAAACACATGCAGTGTCTAATTACGTAGAGGACGTTATGAAGACATCTAACAATGACAATCCCCTCAAGTACGAACAGTTAATATTCGCTGTTGGTGTTATGGCAAATAAAGATATTTTACCGCCATTTTTTGTACACTTGAAATAATACTTTATTATCAATTTATTTATATTGGAATGACTAACAAATACCGGAGACATTCGTGTCCTCAAATGTACCATCATGTATCAATGCATCATAACTATGAATGCCGAATTAGCCTTTTCAAGTCATTTCACTTTTTAATAATTCCTTATTACATCTTTAAATATGAACCTTATCTCAATAACTTAAATAAAAATAGAATACTGTTGGCGTGCAGTATCCTCCAAGATTTTGTTGCTGAATGACAGCTTGCAATTGTTACACTAAACCTAATTTATTCATAAGTGCATTAGGGTGACAAAGCATTTATCGTTTGAATACTAATAATTCCTTACAGGGACATTGGCGATTTCAATCGTTACCAAGCAGTTGTGAGGCGTTTTGGCTTTAGAGATTAATTGCAAATTTTTTACATTTTCACAAACATAATTTCCTTTTTCAAATCAATATTTAGTAAAATATGAATATAAATTCTGGTAAAGTCTTTAAAAGTACAGCCGGTAGTAAACACATGCAGTGTATAATTACGTAGAGGACGTTATGAACACATCTAACAATGACAATCCCCTCCTACTGGAGGGGACGAACAATGTGTGTGTGTGTGTGTGTGGGTGTGTATGTGTGTGTGTGTGTGTGTGGGTGTGTATGTGTGTGTGTGTGTGTGTGTGTGTGTGTGTGTGTGTGTGTGTGTGTGTGTGTGTGTGTGTGTGTGTGTGTGTGTGTGTGTGTGTGTTTTTTTCTTTTTCTTTTTTTCGAAGAGGTGGAGAATGCTTTTTACGCACCATGTCAAGAGCTGCTCGGAGCTCCCCGTGTGTGGGGCTCGCCAAGTTGATGGACTAACTTGTCTGGTCAGATGGATGGACCAGATCCCGCTGTGTAGGACCCCTACCCACTAAACTCCAACCTCTTTGTCTTTCGTACGCCTAAACGAAACCCCCGCGGAACTGCCCCTAGGTATTACTTCGCGGGGGAGGCATTAGCTAATTTGCTCTTCCTTCTTGCTGTCATTCCCTACATCCCCCAATTGATGTTAGTTGGTTGGAGGTTCAGGATAGGTTGACTTCTTCTCTTCCTCATGGTTATCGTCTTCTTCTTGCTGCATCGTCCAGTCGTCTTCTTCTTACTGCATCGTCCGGTCACCTGCATGAAGAAAGAAAGCCTACTATTCTATAGCCTGGCGCCCCGCATCTATCATTCGCTGTTCTCTTCTCTTCTTCTCTTCTTTCCATAGCTCTTCGATGACTTCCCTGGCGAAGTCCGTTGCGGCAATCCATACCTTCTCTGATGCAAGCATCTGTCGAACCAGGTTCTCTGGCGTGATCGCCGTTGCAAGTGTTCTTTCGAGCTTTCGTCTTTGTAATGTTAAATTTGTAACGTTAAATCGTCTTTCGTCTTTGTAATGTTAAATTTGTAATGTTAAATCTGGGACATGAGAAAAACACATGCCTTGCGTCCTCCTCTAGTCCGTGACATGTTGGGCATTCTGGGGAGTCCTCGTGCTTATACTTGTGCAAGTATTCTCGAAAACATCCATGTCCAGTCAGCATCTGCGTCAGGTAGTAGCTTGGATCTCCATGTTTCCGGCTTAGCCATTCCGCTATCCGCGGGACGAGCTCGTAGGTCCATCTACCCTTTTCGGAGCTGTCCCACTGTGCCTGCCAGCGTTGAAGACTTTTCTGTCTTTCTCTTTTCCTACAGTCATCTGAATCTGACTGCCTTTGGCTTCTGTGCTGATATATCCTCCTCTGCTCCTCAGCCAGGATCTCGATTGGTAGTAGCCCTGAGATTACGTGTGCAGCGTCTCTGGAGACGGTCCTATACGCACTGGAAACTCTCAGCGCCATTTGCCGGCCTACTGGGTATATCCTTCTTTGGCACTCCTGCAGCTGTAACGCACTTGCCCAAATGGCAATACCATAGGTCAGTATTGATGTAACCACTGACGCTAGGAGAGCTCGTCTTCTTGATTTGGGCCCACCGACAATTGGCATGAGGCGGAAGAGCGCTCCTCCAACTGCTGCGGCTTTAGAGCTGGCATTCTCGACTTGATCCTTGAAGTTGAGACGCGCATCTATCATTACCCCTAGGTAGCGGATAGATGGTTTTGACTCAATTTCGTACTCACCGACTTGTAGTGTGATTGTTTCGCATGTCTTCCTGCTTGTTATAAGCGTAATTCCTGTCTTATGCTTAGCCATCTTGAGTTCTGATTCGTTCATCCATCCTCCATACTTGCTGAATGTCACGTTGAACAGATTTTTAATATCCTCGAGGTGCTTGCCTACAATTACAAGAGCAACATCATCTGCAAATGCAACGGACGTTACCATCCTTGGGATCGTCAGCTTAAGTAGGCCGTTGTACATGATGATCCATAAAAGCGGCCCCAGTACCGAGCCTTGCGGCACTCTTCCAGTGACTCTATATACCTTAAGTCCATCGTCTGTGTCATACTGCAGGATTCTGTCCATGAAGTAGCTAGCTATTAATTTTTGAAGGTACTTTGGAGTACCGAACTGGTCGAGTGCTTCCATGATTCGGTCCCACCTCGCAGAGTTGAACGCGTTCTGCATGTCCAGCGTCACTACTGCGCAGTATTGCTTCTCACCATTTTTCCATCTAGTCCCTGAGATCGCATCCTTCGCGATGTTAACTACTAGGTTAATCGCGTCTACGGTTGACCTTTCTTTTCGAAATCCATACTGTCTGTCTGACAGGTGCTTTTCGGCTATAGCTTCCATTCTCGTGTACATGATCCGTTCGAGGATCTTCCCCGCCGAGTCGAGCATGCAGAGGGGACGATATGCTGATGGTTCGTCGGGCGGCTTGTTTCCTTTTAGGAGAAGGACCAGCCTCTGCGTTTTCCATTTGGCAGGAAAGTAACGTTCTTGTAGGCATCTGTTGTACATGTGAAGAAACATATCCGGTGTTATACTTATTGCCTTTTTTAAGGCAATGTTCGGGATGCCATCCGGTCCAGGGGCCTTCTTGTTTCCCAGTCTAGAGCACGTAATCTTTAGCTCTTCCAGTGTTATCGGTGGTATTGGTTCCTCCGTGTTAAGGTCACCGATCTGCAGGTCCGGTTGCTGTGGGAAGAGGTTTGTGACAATCTTCTCCAGCAGGACCGGGCATGTGGGTGAAAAGAGTGGCTGTGGTTTCACTCTTTTCATCACCACTTTGTATGGTCTACCCCATGGGTTGTTTTCTACTTCATCAACCAGCTCTTTCCAGCAATTTGCCTTGCTACTTTTGATTGATTTGACCAGTTTAAGTCGTGGTGCTTTGTAAGATTCCTGGAGATCTCTGTAGCTTGGTTTTTTTCTTGCTCGCGTTGCTTTTCTTCTTGCACGGATGCTTTCCTGTCGACTTTTGGCAATATCATTGTTCCACCAGTACATGGGCTGATGGTCGTTGTGGGGGCGCTTTCGTTGCATCGTGGCGTCACATGCAAAGGCAACTCGGCGCATTGCTTCTTCTACCTCCTCTTGCGCGCTGTTGGCAGCAATAGATTCGCTATTGAATGCTTCTTGGAATAGTTCCACATCAAATTTGTTCGCATTCCATCCTCTGAAGATCGCCCTCTTAAATGGGGGTCCCTTTTTGGCTTTTTTGCTCAGCACTGACCAGCTGATGAGCCGATGGCGCTCGCGTTGAGCATGTCGTGCGCCATCCAGTCGTTTCCTACTCTTGCCAAGCTAGGGCTGACCAGAGTCAGGTCGATTATCGAGCTTCCAGTGTCCCTCTCGAAGGTGGGCAGGGTCCCGGAGTTCAGAAGGGTCAAGTCCAAGCATGCCATTGCCAGTAGAAGCTCGGTTCCTCTATCGTTCGTTTTCTTGCTGCACCATTCGACTGCCCAGGCGTTAAAATCTCCCGCTATGGCACAGGGGGAGTGTTCCTTGGTATCCTCGACCAGTCTGTCAAGTAGATCCGTAAATTCGCTGATATTTAAGCTGGGAGGAGCATAGACGCTATAGAAATTCACGTTTCCGAGCTTTGCCCATCACAAAGCCACTATGCTTGGTATCAGGCTGATCTTCGAACGACCGGTTGTTGCAGGACCAGATGACAGCCTTGCCAGTAGTGTCTGTCACCCATGCCTGCGTGTTTAGCCTTATGTGCGGATTAGCGATAATGGCTACGTCTATCTTCATCTCTCTGACCGTTTGGATCAACAGATCGTGTGCCGCCTCGCAGTGGTTTATGTTGTGTTGTAACACTCTCATCTTTTTCTCACGGGTTGGCTCTTATTCTTCTTCTTCTCGTGAAAGGCAGTGCATTTGTAGCTTCCTACTATGTGGTGGTGATCTTTATCCCTTTCAGCACATAGGGGACAGTGCGGTTCTTTCTTGCCGTCGGCGATTTTGTGCCCTGCCTGTCCGCACTTGAGGCAGAGGCCGGATCTGTTGATCTGACTCGGGTATTTGCTGGCAATGTGCCCCGTGTTCCAGCACTTGAAGCATTTCTGCGGTCTGGTCACTTCTTTAACAGTGCAGTTCACTAGTCCGATGCGGATTTTGCCTCTATCTCCTATCACTTTGCGGGCCACCTCTTCGGGCAGCTTGATTCAAGCAATTTTGGTCCCTTTATAGGCTGGGCGTAGCGCTCTTATAGCGTCTTTCGTTACTGTGAGCTCGTTGCCTGCTGCTTTCTGCAAGGCCGCTTCCACTTCTTCTTTTGTGGTTGTCTCCTCAATATCCCGTATTGAGAGTTCCACTTCGTGTGACTTGCCGGATACAACTGCCTGACCGCCTAGTACCTCAGCCACCTTTCTTTGGAGAGATTCCAGCTTATCCCCATTTTCCCTGTTGAGGACTATCAGCAGATGGTCGTTGTTGGTTCTTTTGACCTTATCGACATTTTCCTCCAGTCCTTCCTCCGCTAACCCTTTCTTGACTTCTTTCAGGATGTCAGCGTATGTAGCACGTCCCTGGGCACTAATGAGGAGTGCCTTTGGTAGCGCCTTCTTCTTACGCTGTTACGCTGCCCCCAGGCCTTCTTTCTTTTTTCTTCTTCTTTTGCTCGCTTCTTCTTTTTCTTCTTCGTGTTCTGTAGCCACTCCATTTCTTCGACCTCTTTTGGGGCAATCTGCTGGGGTCTCTCTTCTTGAATTTGTTCCACTCCGGGGAGGGCTACCACTGTCCGTGGTGCCTTTTGTCCTAGAGATACCTTCTTTGCAGCCTGTTTCACGTTTGGTGAGGGTGGAGCGTGCTCTTTCCTCTTTGGGGTCCCTTGGAGGGGGCTGTACCAGTTTCTATTACCTGGCGACTGGAACAACTCATTCTGGACACCGCAGAGTAGCTGGGCTCTCTGGTTCACCTCTCCATCAGTTTGTTTGTCAGGTGCCGCTGTTGTTGAGATGATAGTCTTTGGTGCAGCCCGCATCAGCTTCCTTATTTGTGTGAAGGACTTTTGGATCTCATCTACCAGCTTACGGGTTTCCGCGGTCACCGTTCTTCGGGTTTTCCCATCCGGCATTTTCTCGTTTAGGTGCTCCACGAGTCCAGCTATTAACTGTTCGTGTTCCTCCCATGCACTGGGCTTTTTTGTCTTTCGGGTAGTTTTGGGAAGAGCATCCCGAGGAACTCCTAGTTCCAGATCTGCTTGGCATACTTTATGCGGGTCCCCCTTACCTAGCTTTCCTTTGTTCGACTTCTCCACGTGATCCACTTTTGCTTCAGCTTTTTCTTCTTCGCTCGTCTTCTGAGATGCAGTAGGGGCCAAGCAATTATCCCCTTCTGCACCAGCCTGATTGGCCACATCGTGCTTTTGGCTCCCCCCAAAATCCGTGGAGCCTGCACTGACCACCGGGGCTTTCACCCGATCGGAATCGGTGGTGGGATTTTCCTCATTGTTGAGGATACCTACTTGGGGTAATTTATTTTTCAGCACACTATCCATATTTGATTTATTATTCGGGGTGCCTTCCCCTAGCTAGTTTTGGTCCGCCCCAGGTATTTTATTTCCCTGGTACCCTTCATATCTGACGAGCATTCCCCTATCCGCCACCTGGGGAGGCGCCTGATGCGAGGCAACTCGACACAGGTGTGTGTTTGTGTGTGTGTGTGTGTGTGTCTGTGTGTGTAGAGAGCATGTGCACGTCTACTAATCATGCGTACATTACATATGCTCTCACATACATCACACGTGTATGTGAGTGTTTACGCAAACGTTTTTATAACTAGCAATTATTATAAATAACTAACAGAATTCAAACGCGCGTATATACTTTTGTTTTTGAGGTTATGAATATAATTTACAATATGATTTTGTTTTGAAAAAATTTCTTTTCTTTTATCTCCATTTTGATCTAAGCAATTTAATTATAAATAGTGAAAATAAATAATTCAATTTACAAATTTTAAATATACCAAAAGTAACAAATTTTCTTATAGAGAGAATCAAAATCAATCTTTAAAGGTTTCTCAACATTCAGCCAACACTTTTAAGAGAATATTTGGAACTTTTTTTGCATATTTTGACTAGCTTGTTTTATGTTTAAATTATATATATATATTTTTTAAATAATTCAACTTTATAGTTTTAATAATAATAGTTTACAAATTATAATCGATTATATAAATAATACACATATTAATAAGGTTTAATAAATTCTTATGCAGAGTTATGTAAACAAATATTATTTATTTACTTATATTAACAGCATTAATATAATTTAATTATACATTGAGTGAAATGACTTTTCTTCATGATTATTAAGCATCCACTGTTTCATGGCCATTGCATTTCGAATGGCATATACGGGAAAGTCACAACCAAAGTGATTATTGCATGAAAGAGGTTCTACTGGGAGCTTTCTTAAAGATGGGCATCCCGTATCCTCGATGTTAAAAACTAATCTGAAAAAAAATAAATGAGTATTAAAGAATTTCTCTTTTAGAAAAAGAAATTTGAAAAAATATAATTTTAATAACTTACCGGTCAGGGAAAAATCTCTGCAACCATTTTGTTTTCTCCAATACTTTTACATATATCTCTGCTCCGTCAAGTACACCACGTAGAGTGTTGCTAAGCTCTTCGTACGGGATGTTGCCGGCTCTCCACACAATTCTGTGAAAATTCTCTTGAAGCCATCTATTTTCGGACTTATTTTTGTCCAACAGCTTTTCCCAAGTATGAGGTGGTTTGAAGAGAAAGACGAACGGTGTAGGATCTTCCTCGAGAGAGACGACGGCTACCTCCTTGAAAACGAGTTCGTTCAAGGTAATCTTGAACCCTTACACGTCGACAATGTACTTCATCATGCTGCTGCTGCGACTACTGCGACTGTTGCAATTGCTGAGACTGCTCTCAAATGAGAGAAGCGAATGAGATTTTTTACCTCGCGTGGTTACTTTTATAGCCCCCTCGTTAGCGCTTTTCCCCACTGCTCGTTTTTCGACCAATCATGGTGTTTTCCACCACTTCGCACTTCATAACCAATCACAATAGTCCTCTCTTCACAGCTCAGAGATAATAGGCGCTTCGTTGATGACAGGAAGTTAGTCCTCTCCTTGGAGTGATCAAGAGCAGTTGTATCAAGATGGCACAAGAGTTTATGGATAAGGTCTTAACCTATGGAAAGTGTACATGAACCCTAGGAATGATGTTGCTAATGAAGATGACCGATGGTTATGGATGGGTGATGTCGCGCTACGCAGAGCCCGACATTCATCACGAAACTTTTCAGAGGACGTAAAGATGAAACTTGAAGTGGCTGTAACGCTTATAAAAAACGTGATGAATTTGATAAGAGAACGTCGCATAAGTGTTAACGCGAATAATCCTGCAGTCGCCGGTTCGAGTAGCTCAAATCACGCGAATAATACTGCAGTGGCCGGTAGCCCAAATCATTCTAACGTGGCTCAAGATTGTAATGATACAGCTCTTACGTTACGGAGAACATACCAGGCCATACTCAGTGGGCGTGCTGTTGATGACATCATCACATACGAAGAGATGGGACATGCTGCTCTACTCAAAGCCCAAAATTCCTCGCAAAACTTGTCTGTGCCCGATAAGCAGAAACTTCAAGCTGGGATCGCACTTATTAACAGCGTTCTACACCTGTTGAGTGAAGGTCGCGTAGATGCGAGTCTAAACGATAATAATCCTGCAGAGAATAATCCTACAGTCGTTTAGGATGACGTTCAGTCAGCCTTTGAAAATAGAATAAAAAGAGGAGTCATTACTAACCGAAGACATCTTGATCTATTAGCTTTCATGAAAAATGCTAAAAAGCAATTCATTGCGAATGTGACTGGAGCTCTCGAGGAACATCCTGCTCTCAAAGTTAATACGGTCTTGGCTGCTGAGTCTACAATAGTGAAGGATGACGAGGAAACTGTCGATATTAAATATTTTAATACAAAGACTGCCCCCATCTATTCGACGACAGACTTAAATGAGTGGTTTGTGATGAATGTGCAGCAGCCTACCGACACGGAAATGGAAGAATTCCAAGAGCGAGAGACAGGCTGGTCCCTCAAATCTATTTTAAATTTAGTTACAAATATTTATAAGTACAATCCAATGAGGGGGAGCTCTTTCATAGATTTGCCTCCGTTCATCAAAAACAAGAAGGCGTGTGTCAATGTACAGAATGCCGATGACCAGTGTTTTAAATGGGCTGTTCTATCAACATTACACCCAGCTAGTATAAATATAAATCGAGTATCGTCATACGTTTCCCATAAAGATGAACTCAACTTTGACGGGATTGAATTTCCTGTAGATCCTAGACAATTCGCTAAATTTGAAAAAAATGCTGTCTCGGTTAATGTCTATTATTTAAAGAAAAAAGGAAAAATGTTCGACATCTTTCATTACTTTAATTTACTTCTTGTTGAAAGTCACTGTGTAGACAAGGAGGACGAGGCGGAGGAGGAGACTTGCGACAGTTTTGATATAGTATTTAAAAACCATTATGTTTGGATAAAAAATTTTGTCAAGACTATGTAGCAGGCAGTTATCTTCTCGCGGTCACAAAACTTACATCTGTGATCGATGTTTGTATTATTTTCGTACTGAAGAAAAGTTGTTAAAGCATGTGACAGACTGTGAACAAATTAGTCAATGTAAAATTACGCTCCCATCAAAGAAAGACAATATTTTACAATTTAAAAACTTTCGTTGTAAAAATCGTGTTCCATTCGTAATGTACGCAGACTTTGAATGTATATTAGAGCCAGTGACTGACAATGAACGAGCTTACCAAAGTCACAAACCATTCAGCGTTGGTTTCTTTGTTAAATGTAGCTACAACGACAGACTTTCTGAATATAAAAGCTATAGGCAAGAGAAAGAAGAAGCTGAATCTCCGGCCAAATGGTTTGTACAAAGTCTTCACTCTTTAGCTGTGAAACTAAATAATACTTACAAAAATCCACGGCCAATGAATGACTTAACACCTCTCGAAAAAATAAAGTTCGACGGCGCTCGTATATGCCACATTTGTAAGATGCCATTCACTGACGCTGACAAGAGAGTTCGCGACCACTGTCACTTTACGGGAAAGTAAGTATTTTAATTATTATTAATTTTCTACTATTATTAATTTTCTTTTATTATTATTAATTTCTATTATTTCTGAAATTATTACAGATATCGTGGCCCTGCTCATAGCAAATGTAACCTCAGCTTCCAAGATTCGAGGACAATCCCGATAGTTTTTCACAACTTGAGTGGATACGATTCGCATCTCTTTATTAGAGAAATAGCAACATGCTTCCCAGGACGAGTTTCACTTCTTCCACAAACAAAAGAGAAATATATTTCTTTTACAAAGTTTGTGGAAGGTACAGACATAAATTTAAGATTCATCGACTCCTTCAAATTTATGGCCTCGTCTCTGGATAAGTTGTCATCATATTTGGAGAAGCTTCATACTTTAGAGCGCCTATTTAAGCAAGATGGATTCACTGATGTACAGATTGCTCTCTTAAAAAGAAAAGGAGTATTTCCTTATGACTATGCCTCGTCGTTTAAAAAGTTAAAGGAGCCGAATCTTCCGTCGAAGGATGATTTTTTCAGTAGTTTATACAATATCCATATCAGCGACGATAATTATCGTCACGCCCAAAACGTTTGGCAGAGTTTCAATATCCAAGATCTTGGGCAATATTCTGACTTATACCTCAAGACAGACGTCATACTGCTGGCTGAAGTTTTTGAAAACTTTAGAAATAACTGTCTTGCGGCTTACGAGTTGGGTACGGCTCATTACTATACAACGCCCGGCCTCACATGGGATGCTATGCTGTTAATTTAATTAAATTCCGATATACTTATAATTTTTTCTTTTTTCATAGAATAAACTCGAACTTCTCACCGACATAGACATATTAATGTTTATTGAGCGAGGAATTCGAGGAGGAATCAGTCAATGTTCCAATCGCTATGCTAAAGCGAACAACCCGTATATGAAAGAAGGTTATAATGTTGACCAGGAAGATAAACATTTAATGTATTTTGACGTCAACAATTTATACGGTTGGGCAATGATTGAATCCTTGCCCTACGGCGGCTTTGAATGTGTGAAGAATGTGAATGAGCCAAACTTCTTCAATATTTCCGATGACTGCGATTTTGGATACTTTGTCGAAGTGGATTTGAAGTATCCCGAAACACTGCACGATGCTCACAAAGACCTACCGTTCTGTGCTGAGCGCATGGCGCCTCGTGGTTCAAAGCAGTATATACTCATGACTACGCTTCACGATAAACACCGATTCGTGCTTCACTACCGAGCACTCAAGCAACCCTTGAAACATGGCTTAGCTCTCGTTAATGTGCATAGAGCTATTAAATTCCAACAGAGTCCTTGGCTAAAATAGTATATAGATTTCAATAGTGCGAAAAGAAAGGAAGCCAAAAATGAGTTTGAAAAGCATCTTTTCAAACTCTTCAACAACGCTGTTTATGGTAAGACGATGGAGAACGAGAGGAAACGTGTTGACGTGAAGCTAGTCAACAAATGGAAAGGACGCTACGGAGCCGAGACACTCATATCCAGACCAAATTTCCATAGCAGTGACACTTTTGATGAAAATCTCGTTGCTGTTCAACTCTTACGAACTGAGACCTCCATAAAGAAGCCCATTTACGTTGGCTTGGCAGTACTGGACCTGTCAAAAACGCTTGTGTATAGATTCCACTATGATTACATGCGAGACTTTGTAGGAGACCAGGGCAAGCTGTTGTACACCGACACGGATAGTCTGGTATACGAGATGATAGGTGTCGACATATATAACGTGATGCGACACGATATTCAAGAATTCGACATATCAAATTATCCGGAGATTAACCCGTTCAGCATGCCACGGGTCAATAAAAAGAAGGTTGGCTTGATGGAAGATGAATGTA
This sequence comes from Torymus aiolomorphi, assembly GCA_036365515.1. Lineage (NCBI taxonomy): Eukaryota > Metazoa > Arthropoda > Insecta > Hymenoptera > Torymidae > Torymus > Torymus aiolomorphi. The sequence continues at coordinate 213,903,656 of CM070874.1, forward strand.
ACGGTGAGATCATGTTGGAATTTGTCGGGGTGCGAAGCAAGATGTATAGTGTCAAAGTGCAGAACCAAAAACCTATAAAGAAGGCGAAAGGTGTCAAGAGTTCTGTGGTTGAAGCCACCATCGCCTTTTTTTATGGGAATGTCATCGTCACTCGAGAGCAGCGAAATATTCGATCTGGGCATCACAATCTTCACACCGAGAAAGAAAAAAAGATTGCCTTGAGTGCTCACGAAGATAAGAGTTGTTTGCAGCCCGGCACGACAGATACACTTCTCTGGGGCCACTACCGCATAGTGGGGGAAGTCATGGCCAATGAGGAAGCACCTCGAGAGGAGGGGATCAAGCCGCCAAATACCGCAGTAGAGAGCCCGCTATATAACGAGGCAGTGCGAGAGCAGGAGCTCATTCGCACAGTCGAACCACCTAGGAGCAATCAGCAGCAAGCTCTTGAAAATCTAGACATCTTGTTCCCCGTAGCTCAGACTCCAGAGCATCAAGACGTCTCGCTCCTCGTAGCTCAACAGCCGCTCCTTATTACTCAGCAGCCACTCCTCACCGCTCGACAACTTAAGAGATCTTGTGAGAGGATACTTGACGAATCACTCAACAAAAAACCGAGAGAAATCTAAGGTTAGTACATTGAGAATTTTTCATTATTTAATAAACAAAAAAAAAAATTCAAAGTTGAAGATATGACGCCATCCATTTTTTCAATAGTAATGTTATGACGATCGTTGGAGGCAAAATAAAAACAAGATGTTAAATGTTGATAGTGGCAACGTTTCGTTGGCATTGGTGCGCCAACCTCATCAGGCCTTTTTTATTTTCTAACACAAAAACGTTCACAATATAAACCATCAAGATGGCAAAAGAGAAAAAACAAAATGTGAAAATTAAAGAGTTACCAAATTACTAAGTATGTGGATATAATCCGTCGATCAGATGTTAATCTCGACTAAAATTAATAAACACGTACCTACTATTTATATATTTTGAAACTGTGTTTACAAACAAGCTATACGTTATAAAGTTCATTTATGATGGGAAAATACACTGTACTTAATTTTTTAATGTCTTCCTTTTTATTGATACTATGCTTATTAGATTTGATATAAACCATTTCAGAAACCAATCTTTTTTTATAACTTTCATAATCCAAGATAGTAGTATGTTCCCAATCAAATTGATGTTGATATTCTAAACGATGTATACTGACAACCGACTCTTTAGTTTTGTTAGTTCTATGCTCACTAATACGTGTATGTAAAGATCTTTTCGTTTCACCTATGTATGTGGGAGAGCAATTTAAACAGTCGAATTTATATACCACGTTCGTACGGTCCCATTTTTTCGTTACGTCTTTACCTAGCTTAATAATTGAAGACAAACTTTTGTTTAGTAACGAGATTGTACAAATGTGGTGAGATCTAAAAATATTAGAAAGGCTGTTGCAATCATTATTAAACGGTAAAGATAATTTTGGAAATTTTTCATAATGATTAACTTTTCTCTTGTCTGTGTCTATATGCTTAAGTTTGTTTAATCTAGTTTTTATATGTTTTTCTATGAACCACATCGGATAGTAATTGTTAAGTAAAATGTTCTTTATACGTTTCTTATTGTCTAAGTGGAAATATGGATCCGAAAGAAGAAAGGCTCTATCAACTAAGTTAAAAACAATATTCTTTTTTTGCTGGGCTGGATGATTTGAAAAATAATTGATTAACCGTCCCGATGATGTCGGTTTTTGAAACCAATTTGTCAAAATTTTATTTTCGGATCTAATTAATGTCATGTCTAAAAAATTCATCTTATTATTCTCTTCAAATTCATAAGTAAATCTTAAATTTGTGTCATATGTATTAAAAACTTTAATCACATTGTCCGTATGCTGTTTTTTAACACAAATAAGAGTGTCATCAACATATCTATAATAGAAAATAGGTGTACAGTCATAATGTCGTTGTAAATCTCGTAAGCAATTTTTTTCCAAATCATCCATTTTTAGATCTCACGACATTTGTACAATCCCGTTACTAAACAAAAGTTTGTCTTCAATTATTAAGCTAGGTAAAGACGTAACGAAAAATGGGACCGTACGAACGTGGTATATAAATTCGACTGTTTAAATTGCTCTGCCACATACATAGGTGTAACAAAAAGATCTTTACATACACGTATTAGTAAGCACAGAACTAACAAAACTAAAGAGTCGGTTGTCAGTATACATCGTTTTGAATGTCAACACGAATTTGATTGGGAACATACTACTATCTTGAATTATGAAACTAATTATAAAAAAAGATTGGTTTCTGAAATGGTTTATATCAAATCTAATAAGCACAGTATCAATAAAAAGGAAGACATTAAAAAATTAAGTACAGTGTACTTTCCCATCATAAATGAACTTTATAACGTATAGCTTGTTTGTAAACACAGTTTCAAAATATATAAATAGTAGGTACATGTTTATTAATTTTAGTCGAGATTAACATCTAATCGACGGATTATATCCACATACTTTGTAATTTGGTAACTCTTTAATTTTCACATTTTGTTCTTTCTTGTCATCTTGATGGTTTATATTGTGAACGTTTTTGTGCTAGAGAATAAAAAAGGCCTGATGAGGTTGGCGCACCAATGCCAACGAAACGTTGCCACTATCAACATTTAACATCTTGTTTTTATTTTGCCTCCAACGATCGTCATAACATTACTAATTAAAAAAAAAAATTAATCAACACAATTGTATATGTTACAGATGGATCTTTCGAAGTCGAACGCCATCGCTTGTGGAGGATTTCTCCCTACGAAAAAACTCTCTGATCTACCACGAGATGTCAAATTGATGGTTAGAAAACTAAAAATCGTGACGACAAAATATGGAACGAAGGTCGTAGCTGAGCTGGACAGCGATTTTGAGGTGTTTTTGCCTAAGAGAGTATCAATCACCTTAATAAATGACGAGAAGGTCTTCAATGAGTTAGCAGATGCTGCAAACAAGTACGAACTCTTTTTGACTTATCTCAATGCGACTAATATTGAATTTAGTGGAAAATAAGTGTTGTGAATATTTAGTTAAAATTAGTTCTTGTAAATAAGTTAAAAATGAGTTGTAGAATAAAAAACATTGTTCATGATTTAACTTTAAAAATCAAAATGTTGCAAAACTAGTCTCGATGCGTTTAATATTGAATAAGTGATGTAAATATATAGTTAAGCATTGTGAATAATCGTTAAAAATTAGTTCTTGTAAAAACAAATAAGTCAAAGACATATGTTAAAATAAATTAAAGAATAAAACATTGTCCTTGATTTTAAAAAATTTGATTTTATTAAACATTCCATTTGCATGATTACGCATCTTTTTTATGAATCCAACTATTGTGTGAATTATCAAAGCCAAGACAATTTACAAAACTTTTACTTCCTTTTTTCTTAATTACTTTCTCTACAAGATAAATATCTGGATACTTGGCTTTGAGTAGTTCTTGTTCGTAGAAGCCACCAGAGACGGGATGATCTTGATAGTCCTTCAGATGGTAAGTTGTTGGATTTGTAGCTGGTATACGTACAATTGTAAATATCTCTGTAGACCAATTGGGAGTATATACTTTATCAAATACTGCTTTAGCCTTGCTTACTCGAAATTTATCACCAATTTTAATTTTTGGCTTAATCTTCTTAGTTATTTTACAGGCAAATTTCTGTAGTATATCTGCTTCTTTGCTGCCTGTTACATCCTTAGGTTTCACACCGATAGTACGATGTTTACGATTATTGTACGTGGTAAGTAAATCAGGTAAAATATCCAGCCACTTGTAGTTGCCTCTTAAACTGAATTTTTTCCACATAGAACTTTTTAGCGTGCGATTAAAATGTTCACGTATCGATGCCATTATATTACTAAAGGTTGAGTACAACTTTATTTTGTATATGTTCATAAGTTTCTGAAAATCTACGTTACAGAATTCTTTGCCTCTGTCGGTATGGAGATTTTTCGGTACTCTGCCTCTAACCAGCACAGATTTCATAACTTCTGAGACATCTTTGCCTGTTCTTCTCTTTCCAGGAACAGCCCATGCGTATTTGGAGAAAATGTCTATTATAGTGAGCAGGTATCTATAGCCTTCGTTATCTCCAGAGTAAGGAATCATTTCGACGAGATCTGCTTGCCAAGTCTCCTCCAAACCACACACGACAAAGCTTCGACGTGTATAGTTACACCTTGCCGGTTTGTGCAGTTCTTCAACTAGTCTTTCGTGTTCCATGCTTGTGGAATTAATGATTGATTTGAATGAAGTGCCATAGCTACTTTTATAGTCAAAATGTCAGCTTTTATTTGAGAAATTTGGGCATCCAGTTCATCTCTATGATTAGCAACTGTTATATTCAAGTCATCTATCCTAGTTCTAAGTCTCGTAGTTATCCCTGCTGAAAATATCCATGTAGATTTTATTCTGATTTTTATATGAAATCCACATAGAATCCGTATGGAATCAATGTAGATTCCATACGGATTCCATTTAGATTCCATATAGAAATCAGTCCCAAAACGCCCAGTGGATTTCCGCACGGAATACCACGTAGATTCCCACATGGATTTCTATCATAAACACTTACCGAGCAAAATCCGTATGGCTTTTCATAAAGATTTCCATGTAGAAATCTAGCTAAAAAGTAGGTGTTCCACATGGATTTCCCTATGGATTTTTCTACCAACACTTGCCGAGCAAAATATGCCGTATGGATTTTCATAAAGATTTCCACGTAGAAATCCAGGTAAAGAGTAGGTGGTACACATGGATTTCTATATAAATGTAGCTAATAACATTTGCCGAAGAAAATTCGTATGGATATTCTTGAAGATTTCCATGTAGAAATCCAGGTAAAGAGTAGGTGGTACACATAGATTTCCATATGGATTTTTCTACCAACATTTGCCGAGCAAAATCCGTATGGATTTTCATAAAGATTTCCATGTAGAAATCCAAGTAAAGAGTGTGTGCTCCACATGAATTTCTGTATTCATATTGCTACTAACATTTGCCGAAGAAAATTCGTATGGATATTCGTGAAGATTTCCATGCAGAAATCCAGGTAAAGAGTAGGTGTTCCACATGGATTTCCGTATAGATATAGCTACTAACATTTGCCGAAGAAAATTCGTATGGATATTCGTGAAGATTTCCATGTAGAAATCCATGTAAATAGTTGGTGGTTTACATAGATCTCCATATGGATTTCCGTATGGACTTTTCTATCAACGCTTGCCGTGCAAAATCCGTATGGATTTTCATAAAGATTTTCATGTAGAAATCCAGGTAAAGAGTAGGTACTTCACAAGGATTTCTGTACAGAAACAGCTACTAACATTTGCCGAAGAAAATTCGTATGGATATTCGTGAAGATTTACATGCAGAAATCCAGGTAAAGAGTAGGTGGTTCACATGGATTTCCGTATGGATATAGCTACTAACATTTGCTCTGTTAAAAAAAATCAGATAAAAAAAATAGCATAAAAACAGTTAAAAAATATAGCTATATCGACTTGAAATACAGCTGTATTTCGTTGGATATTTAGTTATATTTTTTATCTGAAAATTTAGTTAAATTTTTAGCTGTAAATCCAAGTAAACGATTACGACCTATTAACAACTGGAAATTTAGCTAAAATTTTTAGCTGTATATCCACTTGTTAGCAACTGGAAATTTAGCTAAAATCCACCTATGAATAACTGGAAATCCAGATATATATTTAGTGCCATGGAAATTTCCAGCTACAAATAGGTAAAAATTTAGTTAATATTGCACTTGTAAATACACCTACAAATTTATTATTAAATGGAAATATAGGTAGATTGAAAGGTGAAAATATAGCTATATTTTTTAGCTACAAATAGACCTATATTTTATTCTCGATTTGGCCATATTTTTTAGCCGTAAATCAATGTATTAATATGGATTGGATTGTTAATTTCATTTTATGCTAATAATAACAAAATTTACAGATCATATCTGTGTAACATATAGGTATATCGAAAAAGATAAATGAAGATGATAAAAGAGACTTAAAAAGTAAAAAACAAGCACATGTGAGAGAAGAAGAGGGGTTTTTTAATGAACTTCGCGAATCGAGAAATGACTTATTGACGTTTACTTATGATTGTCAGAAAAATTTAGAACTTCCGAAAATTCCCGATCAAATAAGTTATTTTAAGCGCCAACTACATCTTCATAACTTCACGATTGTAGAAGGAAATTCTCATAGCCACTTAACGAAAGATAACGTTTACTCGTGTGTATGGATGGAACACGAGTATGGTGTGAAGTCCGAAATTAATGAATTGAAAACAGTAATTGGCTATATAATATTATTTATTGAAATGGAATGTATGTATTTACCAATTCCTGTGGCTGATTACAATGTTGAGATATAATTATTGTTGTTACGCGTTGTAACTGCTTAATTGCGATTGTAATTAAATTATAAATTATGCTCGCTACTTTGACGAGGCTTACAAATAAAAACTTGACTCGAATGTCGTCTGAGTTTGACGGAGCTCTCCAGTTTCCTTGCATACTGTACTGACTCGGGCGGCCCATGCGGAGGCTTTTTAAAGCATAAGTAAATTAGGTTAAAGATGAGCCCGGTGACGTATCGAATTCATCTTTTGACAACTTATGTATTACAAGTTTTATGGGTCGTCGTACTTGCGAAATGCTGAACATTGTAAAGGTTCTAAGGAATTAGCTTCAGCTTTAAATCTTAGACTGAATACGCGAAATTGGTCTAATACGAACATCAAAACAGTGAGATTAGGTGCCGATGGTTGTAAAGGCCAAAACAAAAATACCATAATTTTGTTTACTGCCGCAAAATGGCTTTCAATAGATGCTCCGAGCCACATACAAACAGTTGAATTAATATTTCCCGTGACTGGACATTCCTACTTACCGCCAGACAGAGTTTTTGGTAGAATTGAGAAAAATATCAAAAAACTCGATACTATTTTAACACCAGAACAATATGTAGATGAAATCGAAGATACCAACTGCACTGTATTCAAAGGCGGTATTGACTGGTTTGTCATGGATTGAAAAACAGAAGCAGAAAGACACATTAAATCTAGCAACGCATTACACTTTAAGATATCTGAAGCGAACAAAATTATAATTAAAAAAGTTCCAAGATCTAAAACTATAATTGTGGCAGCCATCACTTCGTTTCTTGACGATGTTTCAAATGAAAAGACAATCCTAAAAAGAGGAGCTCGATATCAAACAACAGCACCTGACGAAATTGAAATTGGTGATGACGTAAAACTCAAAAAGGTAAAAGATGTAAAAGAACTGTTAGTGAAGTACTTTGGCGAGTTTTGGGAAGAAAATGAAGACCTTCAATGGTACATTCCTATTTTTGAAACTTATAATATTTAAGTTTTCGTATTGTTGTATCTGTTATTATTAATGATTATGTTTAATGTTAATTAGTTTAAATTTATTTACATATAATGTATGTTTAGTTAGTTTCAATGATATATTAAAAAAGTTGTAAAATTTTCGTTAAATAAAAGTCTAATTGAAAATAATTTTAATTTAATTTTTTTTAATAACAAACTTTTAAAAGTTATTAATTTTTCAAATATTAAAGAGAAATGTTCAGGCTTATTAAATTTTTATAATGTAATATCACAGATCAATACCAGCCAACTCCAAAAAAATCCGTTTCAATATTAGCCAAGTCCACCGTTGCGTATCAAACCTGCCAAGTCCAAACTTTTTTAGATAATTTTTTTAAATACCAATAGACTACGATTTCCCATTTACATAACAAAGGTGAAGTTGATAATTGCGAAATAAGTTACCATATATAAAACTTGTTAATCGCAATTTGTCTTTTGTCTGCAAGTTTTTCGTGATTTTCTCAAAACTTCATTATTGTGACTTGGCAGGTTTTGCAACCAGACGCTTCATTTAACATGATATTTTTACCAAATCTTACATTTTCTTTTACTTTAAAGCAATGTTTTCAAAAACATACTTAACCGTTACGGTCATAAAGAATCATATCAAATGTGATGCCATTTGGTCCATCGAGTTCAAATATGTCCAGCTGTAAAGTCACCCAGCCTATATAAATCTGAATTTTTTATAATAAATTATGGTATTAAATTATTTATGTTATGACCAGTTCTATTTATAAATTAATAACGTGAAAGAGTTAAAAATGTGATAACTCATATTAAAGAGTATTGACATGTGCGTAGCTTGGGCTGTAATTTTCTCAATGTTATATTTATTCATTTCAAGTATTTTATAGACAACACTATACAAGTTATTGTTAAATTTACAATGAAAGAAGAAACCCATGCATTATTGCTAAATGCTACTTGAGCATTAAAATAAAGCTTACAGCTTGTTTGCTACATGCAGCAGTAAATTTGGAACAATTATATTATATTTATAACATAACCTTTTACAAACTGTAAGCTATATTTTAATGATTAAATAAAATTTAGCAATACTGTGTGAGACAGGACAGAAGCAAAAATACATAAAAGTGTAAGGGCTTACCCAGATATAAACCTGGGGAACATAACCTCAACGATGACAGCATGAGCACGGACAGTAGCAGGTCTTTCTTAACGTAGAAGCCACAATGAACACTCACTCACGTTCAAACGTTCGTCATTGTTAGTCGTAACTCGTAATAAGTACATGAAGCGCGAAAGCGTCGTTTATGCAACACGTTGTTCCTTGTTCGATGACTACCACGCACACATATAAGTAGTCACTAAAGAGGGAGGAAGAGAGAGGGGCGCCTTCGGAAGTGCATCTGTGCGGCAGTCATCGAACGCAAGAGTTCGAACGTAAGAGAGTGTTCATTGTGGCTTCTACGTTAAGAAAGACCTGCTACTCCGTGCTCATGCTGTCATCGTTGAGGTTATGTTCCCCAGGTTTGTATCTGTGTAAGCCCTTACACTTTTATGTATTTTTGCTTCTGTCCTGTCTCACACAGTATTGCTAAATTTTATTTAATCATTAAAATATAGCTTACAGTTTGTAAAAGGTTATGTTATAAATATAATATAATTGTTCCAAATTTACTGCTGCATGTAGCAAACAAGCTGTAAGCTTTATTTTAAAGCTCAAGTAGCATTTAGCAATAATGCATGGGTTTCTTCTTTCATTGTAAATTTAACAATAACTTGTATAGTGTTGTCTATAAAATACTTGAAAAGAATAAATATAACATTGAGAAAATTACAGCCCAAGCTACGCACATGTCAATACTCTTTAATATGAGTTATCACATTTTTAACTCTTTCACGTTATTAATTTATAAATAGAACTGGTCATAACATAAATAATTTAATACCATAATTTATTATAAAAAATTCAGATTTATATAGGCTGGGTGACTTTACAGCTGGACATATTTGAACTCGATGGACCAAATGGCATCACATTTGATATGATTCTTTATGACCGTAACGGTTAAGTATGTTTTTGAAAACATTGCTTTGAAGTAAAAGAAAATGTAAGATTTGGTAAAAGTATCATGTTAAATGAAGCGTCTGGTTGCAAAACCTGCCAAGTCACAATAATGAAGTTTTGAGAAAATCACGAAAAACTTGCAGACAAAAGACAAATTGCGATTAACAAGTTTTATACCGGGTGTCCCATTTTAAAACCACCAGGCAAATATCTCGAAAACTAAGGGAGATGGAAAAAAACTTTTAATACAAAAGTTGTAGGGTTCAGAGGGGCCCAATTGATCGTGACCTTGGTTATGACCTTGAGGTCAATGATCAAGTTCATTTGAAGGTCAAATCGATTTTTTCAAATGGGAACCCCCACTTTTGACCTCGTAAATGGAAAGAGCGGAAAATTTTACGTTCAGATATGTCCTTGAGTCAAGATCATGGTCATGGTCATGGTCATGTTTAAAATCAAAATCAATAAACGCATCAAAACATTCCCATAATAAGGTATACGAGACAAATTGTTAAATACAAAAGTTGTAGGCTTCAGAGGGGCCCAACTGATCGTAACCTTGGTTATGACCTTGATGTCAATGATCAAGGTCATTTGAAGGTCAAATCGATTTTTTCAAATGGGAACCCCCACTTTTGACCTCGTAAATGGAAAGAGCGGAAAATTTTACGTTTAGATATGTCCTTGAGTCAAGGCCATGGTCATGGTCATGGTCATGTTTAAAATCAAAACAATCAACGCATCCAAACATTCCCATAATTACGCATATGAGTGTTAAATACAGAAGTTGTAGTGTTTGGACGGGCCCAACTCATCGTGACCTTGACCATGAACTTGAGGTCAAGGATGATGTCGTTTGAAGGTTAAATCAATTTTGTTTAACGGCAATCCTCACTTTTGACCTCGTAAATAGAAAAACCGAAAAATTCTGATATAACCTTGGGTCAAGGTCATGGTCAAAGTTATGGTCAGTTTCCGTGCAGTTAAGAGCAAAGTCGGAGAAGACCCGGTCACCTAAGGCAAGGTCGGAGATTACCCGGCCAGTTAAGGCAAGGTCGAAGATGACCCGGCCAGTTAAGGCAAGGTCGGAGATGACCCGGCCAGTTAAGGCAAGGTCGGAGATGACCCTGCCAGTTAAGGCAAGGTCGGAGATGACCCGGTCAGTTAAGGTAAGGTCGGAGATGAACCGGCCAGCTAAGGCAAGGTCGGGGATGATCAGGCCAGCTAAAAATTCATTGGAAAATTCCACGTTCATGTGTATTTAGTCATAGGATCCAAGTGTTTCGGTCACCATTTACTGAAGAAGATGCTCAATAGTTGCACCATTTACTTGTTGACAACATTCTATTCTCCTTTTAAAGTTTCTAACAGTATTTAATAATACTTGACGTGGAATACTTAAGCAGATTTGTGTAATCCTTTAATCATGTCATCTCTTGTAGTTGGCCTGTTGCGGTAGACTGTATTTTTTAGGAAGCCCCATAAATAAAAATCTGGAGATGTCAGATCTGGAGATCTTGGTGGCCATGCTACGGGACATCCTCTACCAATCCATCGACCGTTAAACCTTTCATTAAGAAAATCTCTGACAATTCTGGCTTAATGTGGAGGAGCACCATCTTGTTGTAGCCACATTCTGGCCCTTGTATGGCGATCAACGTTTTCTAGAAAGAGTGGTAGCTCGTCTCTCAGCAACTGTAAATAAGTATGTTGAGTTACGTGACCTTCAAAAAAATAAGGTCCAATCAGACATCCGTTAATGATACCACACCATACCGTTACATTCCAGCGATGCTGATGATCAACTTCTCGCATCCAATGAGGATTAACAGGAGACCAGTAGTGGCAATTATGGCGATTCAACGTACCAGTACTCTGAAATGTAGCCTCGTCGCTAAAAAGAACATTGTTAAAAAAATTTTCATCATCAGTAATTTGTTGTGTTGCCAATTGGCAAAATGTTATTCTCCGTCGATAATCTTCCACAGTTAAAGCTTGATTTAGAGTAATGTGGTAAGGATGGTAACGCGCATATCGTAAATATTTACTGGCCGTAGATCTTGGAATACCCATTGTTAACTCGATTTCGCGTAAACTGACATGAACATTTAAATGTACCATGGCTAGAACAGCAAGAAAGCGAGGATTATTTTCATAATCGTGTTCATTCAGTGTCCTCCTTCTTCGAACGAAGTTTCCTTGTCGACCGCGCAGTTCAATGTCACGTATTACCGTATGATCAGGATGTTGTTGAGGGAACCGAGCACGATACAATCTGCTTGCCTCTCGATAGTTTCGTCGACATTCTCCTAAAATAAGAAGAATGTCAACTATTTCATTAGCAGAATAGTCAGGCATTCTTTTTTAGTTGTAAATGCAATTATTTATCAAAACACACCACAAAAGAAATAATATGTTATTATACTATACAATATTTTAAAACGAAAAAGTTTAATTTTCTGTGCCAATATAAGTGTGCTCAATTTGAAAACAATTTGATGTAAACAGTAATAATTATTGACTATTACCGATCAATGCTGAATACTACCGGTCACTATTGGATACAGATTATTAACTTTTGTTATTATTTGATATAAGTGGTTAACCCTGGTAAATATTGATAATAGTAAAAATAATAAAATTTTCCGCTCTTTCCATTTACGAGGTCAAAAATAGGGGTTCCCATTTGAAAAAATCGATTTGACCTTCAAATGACCTTGATCATTGACCTCAAGGTCATAACCAAGGTCACGATCAGTTGGGCCACTCCAAACCCTACAACTTCTGTATTTAACACTCGTATGTGTAATTATGGGAATGTTTGGATGCGTTGATTGATTTTGATTTTAAACGTGACCATGACCATGACCATGGCCTTAACTCAAGGACATATCTGAACGTAAAATTTTCCGCTCTTTCCATTTACGAGGTCAAAAATGGGGGTTCCCATTTGAAAAAATCGATTTGACCTTCAAATGACCTTGATCATTGACATCAAGGTCATAACCAAGGTCATGATCAGTTGGGCCCCTCTGAACCCTACAACTTTTGTATTAAAAGTTTTTTTCCATCTCCCTTAGTTTTCGAGATATTTGCCTGGTGGTTTTAAAATGGGACACCCGGTATATGGTAACTTATTTCGCAATTATCAACTTCACCTTTGTTATGTAAATGGGAAATCGTAGTCTATTGGTATTTAAAAAAATTATCTAAAAAAGTTTGGGCTTGGCAGGTTTGATACGCAACGGTGGACTTGGCTAATATTGAAACGGATTTTTTTGGAGTTGGCTGGTATTGATCTGTGATATTACATTATAAAAATTTAATAAGCCTGAACATTTCTCTTTAATATTTGAAAAATTAATAACTTTTAAAAATTTGTTATTAAAATAAATTAAATTAAAATTATTTTCAATTAGACTTTTATTTAACGAAAATTTTACAACTTTTTTAATATATCATTGAAACTAACTAAACATACATTATATGTAAATAAATTTAAACTAATTAACATTAAACATAATCATTAATAATAACAGATACAACAATACGAAAACTTAAATATTATAAGTTTCAAAAATAGGAATGTACCATTGAAGGTCTTCATTTTCTTCCCAAAACTCGCCAAAGTACTTCACTAACAGTTCTTTTACATCTTTTACCTTTTTTAGTTTTACGTCATCACCAATTTCAATTTCGTCAGGTGCTGTTGTTTGATATCAAGCTCCTCTTTTTAGGATTGTCTTTTCATTTGAAACATCGTCAAGAAATGAAGTGATGGCTGCCACAATTACAGTTTTAGATCTTGGAACTTTTTTAATTATAATTTTGTTCGCTTCAGATATCTTAAAGTGTAATGCGTTGCTAGATTTAATGTGTCTTTCTGCTTCTGTTTTCCAATCCATGACAAACCAGTCAATACCGCCTTTGAATACAGTGCAGTTGGTATCTTCGATTTCATCTAGATATTGTTCTGGTCTTAAAATAGTATCAAGTTTTTTGATATTTTTTTCAATTCTACCAAAAACTCTGTCTGGCGGTAAGTAGGAATGTCCAGTCACGGGAAATATTAATTCAACTGTTTGTATGTGGCTCGGAGCATCTATTGAAAGCCATTTTGCGGCAGTAAACAAAATTATGGTATTTTTGTTTTGGCCTTTACAACCATCGGCACCTAATCTCACTGTTTTGATGTTCGTATTAGACCAATTTCGCGTATTCAGTCTAAGATTTAAAGCTGAAGCTATTTCCTTAGAACCTTTACAATGTTCAGCATTTCGCAAGTACGACGATCCATAAAACTTGTAATACATAAGTTGTCAAAAGATGAATTCGATACGTCACCGGGCTCATATTTAACCTAATTTACTTATGCTTTAAAAAGCCTCCGCATGGGCCGCTCGAGTCAGTCACAGTGTGCACGGAAACTGGAGAGCTCCGTCAAACTCAGACGACATTCGAGTCAAGTTTTTATTTGTAAGCCTCGTCAAAGTAGCGAGCATAATTTATAATTTAATTACAATCGCAATTAAGCAGTTACAACGCGTAACAACAATAATTATATCTCAACATTGTAACCAGCCACAGGAATTGGTAAATACATACATTCCATTTCAATAAATAATATTATATAGCCAATTACTGTTTTCAATTCATTAATTTCGGACTTTACACCATACTCGTGTTCCATCCATACACACGAGTAAACGTTATCTTTCGTTAAGTGGCTATGAGAATTTCCTTCTACAATCGTGAAGTTATGAAGATGTAGTTGGCGCTTAAAATAACTTATTTGATCGGGAATTTTCGGAAGTTCTAAATTTTTCTGACAATCATAAGTAAGCGTCAATAAGTCATTTCTCGATTCGCGAAGTTCATTAAAAAACCCCTCTTCTTCTCTCACATGTGCTTGTTTTTTACTTTTTAAGTCTCTTTTTTCATCTTCATTTACAACAGATTTAATTTTCTCATCACAAGAAAGACACGTTGAACAAATATCAGTACGTGGTACGCCAAAGCCAATATTAAAATGGGTATTGATAGATTTTCGGAAATAAGTTTCTTTAACTTGTAGCTCTTCTGAAAATTTTTGTTGTACATACGCCACATTTTACGCAGATTCAAATCGTTCGATAAGTATACTCTGTGTATGCTTTTACCTCGCGCATAGTGGCTACCATTGCCTTTGAAAGATTTTATTAAATCTAGAATACTTTTTTTTTATCTGCGTACTTAGCCGTTTTACGGTCACCTCCGCAAGTTTCTTCTCTTGGCTTATCTGATGCAATACAAGATTTTACTACATTTTGAACGCGCGTTTTTTTAATTCTAAAATTGAACACAATGCTTCACGGCAAACACGAATTTTCTTGCCATTTTTCTTAGCAAAATAAACAATAGATATACTTTTCTTAGAACGCTCACCTGTTCGCATTCGATGACGGTTTGGTCGATTCGCATGACAGTATTTTACTTGTTTATATCCGATACTGATAACTTTTCACATTTAAATGGCGAGTTTGGCGGATGGTGACATATTGGCCGTTGAGGCAGACTAGCAGAGTACCTTTAAAATATACGGTTTTTATAGGTACGATAATAATACAAATTTCAATAACATAAATAACAAATTAAAAAAAATTACCTCTCTCTTTTCTGAGTTTCTCTTTTCCATTGATTCGAATTGCGAGATCTTTTTCTCGCTTTCTTTGAGGAAACTTCTGTAACGTTGACTTCACTCATATCGACACGAATATTCACAACTAACTAATCTTTGATGTTAAACTTTCATATCATACATTAGAAATTCAGCCTGCTCACTATCCCCATTTGAGTATTCATTGTCACTGTTTATGACATTGTCTTAGCGAGATGTAAACATATACGTAAGCAATTAAGCATGTAGAATACTCATAGAAATGACGATTGCATATACATTTTAACACGTGATTTTAAATAAATAAAAGTTTAAAATTTACATTGAAAACTATTAAATAATCGAATCAAATAATAGATGAATACTTTTAATATTTTTAAATTGCATAAAATACTAGATTTTGAATGACATAAAAGCTTTTGAGATACGAATGGACTTGGCAGACTTTGATCCGCGACTATTTTGGACTTGGCAATCTTTTGATATGTGACACAATTTTCAAAATTATATTTTAGGAATAAAAAAAAAATTTTTTTTAGTTTCAACTGCATTACTGTGTAGCTTACGTATCAAAGAATACGCCTATAGTGTTAACTCAATATTTTTTTTTGTGACTTGGCAGGTTTTGCAACCAGACGCCTCAAATATAAAATTTATTTGAAATGTAATACGTACATGCCATAACTATTATAGTCAAATATGAATCAAGTCACTTTGTCCATACGGTCCCAATATTTCCTGCGATAAAGTCAACCAAGCCCATAAGTGACTTATCGAGTAATAAAAGTTGTAACTAAAGGTACTACCAATGAGTATACAAAATATTCTAAGTAACTAGAAAATTTTGTATGCTTATAGGTACTTAGTATCTTTAGCTACAATTTACACACAATCAAGGTTGATTTTGGGCCTCTCGTATAAGTACTCTACAATATTATTTAGTTCATTGGGTCCAAATATATTTCCTACGCTAAGGCCACCCAAGTCTTAAATCTATCAACGAGCAACTAAATTGTCGATCTCCAAGGAGATGGGCCTATAAATACAGCCTAAAGACTGTACCTATAAGTATACAATATTTACTAAATAAGAAAATTAATAAATATATTTCAAAAATTTTTAAATATACCTTCCAGTGCAACAGTGAGTTGTGAAGAAAAAACTTCAATTATAATGAATAATGATGAATGTACATACAATTTATTTAAAAATCGATTAAAATAAATAAACTAGTAAAGCCATTAACATTTAAATACTCTTTCATATGTAAAGTGATTTTGTAAGTATATGTGAATTCACTAAGACTAGTCGGGATTCAAATTTTGTAAGATACTATTTACTTTATTTTGTTTTATGAGACTTGGCGTAAAATTTTAGCTGAGTTCTGTCAACGGGGACATCATCTTCAAGACGTCGCCTCCTCGCGCTGCCGCCGTCGCTATCATGACTGTTCTTGATAGCTACTAATATCGAGTACACGTGGGCGCGCTTGGCGCCGGCCTCGTGTGATTTTGCTATTGCGGGTCGGCATCGAGAGCACGAGACTCGTTGACCATTGTTTCTCCTTTCTCATGTCAGTGTTCCTTCATACTAGAGTACAAGTACAAGTTATTGTTATATGACTTACAGTGAAAGAGGAAACTTAGCAATAAATTTAAAACAATATAATATTTATTACAGACATGGAGAAAAATATATTATTTTTTATAATAGCGCTGGGACACACTCGACATATGAGATTTTTACTATTTGAAATAGTACTTTTTATGACTACTGAAAAATAATAAAAATTACTATTTCAAATAGTAAAATATGCTACAAAAATAATAAAAATTATCATTTAAAAAGTAAAATTAGCTACGAAAATCATAAAAATTACTGTTTCAACAGTAAATATCCCACATGTCGAGTGTGTCCCAGCGCTATAAAATACTAAATTTTCTTATAAATACAGCCATGCTTACAAATAAATTTTTCTCTCTGTGGATTTTTTTCTAATTCAATGTTATGTGATAATAATTAAGTATCACTTGTTAATATCATTTGCAAACCATACATATCAAGTCATGAATAGGACAGTTTGGATAACTTCAACTCAGACGTCGTTCATGTCAACACGCTAGTGTACTTATAGTATGTATGGGTGACTTGAGGTACGCCAATAGTATTTAAACCATGTACACAACGGCTCAAATATATATTTGAATATATTTAAAGGAGCAAAGTTCTTTTTAGTTCTAAATAGTAATATTATGTATATAAATATATCTTTTTCAATATACCTATGTTACGCAGATATGATCTGTAAATTTTGTTATTATTAGCATAAAATGAAATGATCAATCCAATCCATATTAATACATTAATTTACAGCTAAAAAAATATGACCAATTCGGGAATAAAATATAGCTCTATTTGTAGCTAAAAAATATAGCTATATTTTCACCTTTCAATCTACCTATATTTCCATTTAATAATAAATTTGTAGGTATATTTAGAAATGAAAAATTAACTAAATTTTTACCTATTACTAGCTGGAAATTTCATTGGCACTAAATATATAACTGGATTTCCAGTTATTCATAGCTGGAATTTAGCTAAATTTCCAGTTATAACAGGTGGATTTACAGCTAAAAATTTTAGCTAAATTTCCAGTGGTTAATAGGTCGTAATCGTTTACTTGGAAAACTAAATATCCATCGAAATACAGTTGTATTTTAGGTCGATATAGCTATATTTTTTACCTGTTCTTTTTAGCTATTTTTTAAGCTGATTTTTTTTAACAGGGTTGGAAGAGAAATCCATATGGAAATCTCTGTGAACCACCTACTCTTTACCTGGATTTCTATATGGAAATCTTCACAAATATCCATGCGAATTTTCTTCGGCAAATGTTAGTAGCTATATCCATACAGAAATCCATGTGGAACACCTACTCTTTACCTGGATTTCTACATGGAAATATTTATGAAAATCCATACGTATTTTGTTCGGCAAGTGTTGGAAGAAAAATCCATATGGAAATCTATGTGAACCATATGTGGACCACATACTCTTTACCTGGATTTCTACATTGAAATCTTCACGAGTATCCATACGAATTTACTTTGGCAAATGTTAGTAGCTATATCCATACGGAAATCCATGTGGAACACCCACTCTTTACCCGGATTTCTACATGGAAATCTTTATGAAAATCCATACGAATTTTGCTCGGCAAGTGTTGGTAGAAAAATCCATACGAAAATCCATGTGGAAGAAAAATCCATACGGAAATCTATGTGAACTACCTACTCTTTACCTGGAGTTCTACATGGTAATCTTCAGGAATATCCATGCGAATTTTCTTTGGCAAATGTTAGTAGCTATATCCATACGGAAATCCATGTGGAACACCTACACTTTACCCGGATTTCTACATGGAAATCTTTATGAAAATCCATACGAATTTCGCTCGGCAAGTGTTTATGATAGAAATCCATGTGGGAATCTACTTGGAATTCCCTGTGAAAATCCACTGGGTGTCTTGGGACTGATTTCCATATGGAATCTAAATGGAATCAGTATGGAATCTACATTGATTCGATATGGATTCTATGTGGATTCAATATGAAAATCAGAATAGAATCTACATGGATATTTTCAACAGGGATATCAATCATTCCTTGAATTTCTATTTGAATAATGTTTCGTAGTGTCCGTAAATTTACAACATCTCTTGGTTGTTGAGGATCAGCAACATTGCATATTTTTTATTTTCCATATCATAGTGGCCGTCAGTCGTGACTTTAAAGCCAACACCAGGTGGCCCTCGACTACCTTCGATTTTTCCAAGGTTACGTCCAAACACGTCAACGCTCATTTTGAGAATGAGTCATATATTCGTGTGCACTCAACATATATAGGCTGCTTCACGCAATTCTTCGATTATAGAGTGTATCTCGTTTACGTGACTTGGATTTCCGGCAGATCTTTCAGCTGTTCGTAATTGAAAACGATCAACGAGCTTGTTTGGATCGTCCCAGTAGACGTAGTCCAAAGCAGTACGCTTTTTTGCAATTTTATAGCGAGTTAATGAGCCACCTTTAATCGATTCTTCGGTAATTGTTTTCGAGGTAATATTGAACAATGGTGGAGCAATAATATTATTAATTTATTACTATTGTGAACACGAATCTTTTTGTTCTTGTCATATCGCCTTTTATGAGCAGATGATAGTTTTAAAATTTTGCGATAATTTTTTAATCATCTGAACTTATATTATTTTTATTTTGTTGTTTCGCAGTGAGTAACTCGAGTAACCCTATAGTTTTCGGGTATGCTACTCCGTTAATTTCAATTTTATTATTATAAAACCTAATCGGTAAATTACCAATAAATAATTCACCCTTTTCCTTTCGTACTCCATAAATTTTGTCAAGATACTGAGGTTCATTGAGCTTCAGGGCCTTGACGTATAAATCAGAGTCATCATCGATATCACTACCTGCGATTTCGAAAGATGTCTCGTGGGTATTCTGTATCGTATCATTAAACTCACTGTCAAAACTTTCATTTTGTTTAACGCTACTTTGTTCGACGGTGTTATCTTCGACATTATTTTTTTTTTGCAGAGGATCAACTATTGGTTTAAAAGATTCATTTAAAATCTTTTCAGCATTGTCTTTCCCAAATTTTATTATTCTATATTTGCGTTTAATCGCAGCTCGTGCCTTAACGATTTGACGAAGCACGTTTCTTTCTCGTTGAAAGTCAGCCATATTGTCAATTCAACGTTCAGTCAGAAACTGGTGATCTTAAACCACATAAAGTTGAATTAGGTCTTCATTAAAAAAAAAAAAGTTCATGAAATTACCTCAGCACGCACTTACCAATGTTGAAATATTAAAATATGCAAAACTTTTAGAAGTATCTAATTTTCGGGGAGTATTTATGAGAAATGCGTTACCTGCTTCTGGGCCGCACTATTGTGAATCAGCTATAGTTAATCAAGATGATGCTAGCGGCCCTGGGATGCACTGGGTTGCATATAGATAAAGAGGTAAAAATGTTGTATATTCCGATAGTTTTGGTGATCTCCGTCCTCCGTTAGATTTAATATTATATCTAGGGGTTGACGAAGTTAAATATAATCATGAAAGATATCAAGATTTTGACACATACAATTGCGGACACCTCTGTCTAAAATTCTTGTGCGGGGCTATATAAGGAGAGGTATGGGAAACATTACGTCATTCTGATTTAAGCTGTCATGGAAGATTCATTAACTCTGACACTTTCAGGTACGTCTTCTACACTAGAAGCACAGTATTTTCCACCAATCGAGATATCACCAAATAAAAAATACGTTTTAGGGCTTGTAGAACATTTAACATTTAATTCAATCCCTAATATAGACAGTAACAATAATAAGTTTTACGTAAGTGGAAACGTTGTCCCTCTTCCAGTAGGAAGTTACGAAACTGAGTATATTGACAAATTCCTTCGTAAAAAATTAGCGCACAAAGACGTTACTTTCAATTTAAAGCCAAATAATAATACTCTTCGCTGTACAATCAAGTGTAGACAACCTATAGATTTTCGACCTGAAAATTCACTCGGTCATCTACTGGGCTTCACCAGACGTATTCTCGAACCAAACGTTGTTCATAATTCTAACTTACCTGTTACAATTCTCAAAATCAACGCTTTGAGAGTCGAGTGTAATATTATTTCGGGAGCATACATAAACGACAAAAAAGTACACACGATACACGAGTTTTTTCCTGCAGTACCTCCGGGGTATAAAATCATAGAAGTTCCCTCGCACGTCATTTACCTACCGATTGCCGTAAAGCGTATAGATCATTTACAAGTATGCATCGTCGATCAAGACGGGGATTTAGTAAATTTCCGCGGAGAAGTTATAACTATAAGATTGCATATTCGACAATCATAATAGGAATCGTTTACAACAAAAACTATATAAGTAGAGAAATATGCCCACAACGCATCAGTCATCAACCAACTGTGAAGGCGCTAACACGTCAGAGCATACAAAAACTAAAAAGTCTAGGCTTAAAAGTAGTACTTGGTGGAAGATAACTTATATCATCTTTTGTTGCTTTCAACGAAATAGAAGAAATTTTAAGCATACAAATACCTGTAACTTTCGATGAATCTGTAGCGCACTACGAGGTTCACGCTCGTCAACCATATACAGCATCATTCAACAACAGCGATGAAATTCGCATATCTATTCAACATCAAGATTTATGTCTTTTACCGTCCCGCAGTGCATTACATATATGCGGACGATTGGTTAAAACTAATAATACTCCCACTACAAATACAAAACTTGTGAATAATGCCATTTGTCACTTGTTTGAAGAAATCAGATATGAGTTGAATGCCATTGAAATAGACAAGTGTAAAAATGTTGGTTTAACCACTCTCATGAAGGGCTGGATGACACTCCATCCGACTCAGAGTTTCATCATTGAAAATGCGGGCTGGATCGATGTAGAAGAAACACAGAATATTGTTGATAATGCTGGTTACTTTAATGTATCGATTCCATTGAGCCTAATTTTTGGCTTCGGAGAGGACTATCGTAAATTTGTAGTAAATGCAAAGCATGAACTCATTCTCATGAGATCGAGAAACGACTTAAACGCCTTTAAACAAACACCAATAAGAGTAGACAATGCAGACGGTTACGAGGACTTTAATGTTGAAATAACTAGAATCGAATGGCTAATGCCATACGTAGTTGCATCGAACTCTAACAAAATTCGCCTACTAGATTTTGTTGGGAAAGATCGTCCTATTGCCATGAGTTTTCGCACATGGAAATTGTACGGGTATCCACTACTTCCGATTACATCAAGACAGGTAGGGGCTGTTAAAATATCAAATCAACCTGAAAAACCACGCTTTGTCATCTTAGGTTTTCAAACTAATAGAAAAGATCGAAGAACTGCAAATGCTAGTCAGTTCGATCATTGCAATCTTACAAATGTAAAACTCTTTCTCAATTCTCAGTCATATCCGTGTGGCAATCTCAACCTCGATATGAATCGTAATCAATTTGCCATGCTCTACGATATGTACGCTAATTTTCAAAATTCATACTATGGCAAAGATCCAGAACCTATGTTGAAAAAGTCGCAATATCTCACTTACATACCCCTGATAGCGATAGACTGCTCAAAACAAAACGAGTCCTTAAAGAGCGCCTCTCTAGACATTCGTCTGGAATTTGATGCAAAGGAAAGTTTTCCTGATGGAACTTCAGCCTACTGCTTGATCTTACACGATAGCATAGTTCAATATAGTCCCGTAAGCGGCAACGTGCATAAACTTTAAGGAGTATATAAGGTGAGCGAGCCTTCAGCTCCTTGTCATTCGTCATTTGGAATTCGAAGCGAAATTTTGCCATGGACTACGCAGTGGATATGCAGGGCTTTAAAAAGCCTGGGAATGATTTTGTTCTGAAAGAGTTGTCTTTCGTGTCACTCAATGACGATGATGTGCCTGTAGTGCACCTCTTCAAACCTCCGTTTCCTTGGCGAAAACTAACAGACAAGTACAAACGTGAAAATTTGTTGTTAGAACTTCGCTATCATGGACTATCGTGGAATAGTGGTGATTATGACTATACTGAAATCGGAAGAATTCTTCAAGATGCATTCAAAGATGCTAAAAGAATTTTCGTTATTGGTGAAATAAAAAAGTTGGGGTTAGAGCGTTTTAATTTTAATGTTATCGATATTAACGAAATGAACTATCCAACTTTCGACTATCCACGATCAGTGACTATATGTACTAACCATAATGGAGCGTGCAAAACTACTTGTGCCCTGTATAACGTAAAGCGCATGAAGCAATTTTACCTGAATGATTCCAACATGGAATGGGACGACGACGTTATGGAATGGGAAGATATTGATGAATAAAAAATTTTAAGTGTAATGGAGGGTTTGATAGATAGGTAGAACCTCACAGGATAGGAGCGAGGTGGGGCTTCCTATCCACATTAAAATTTTTTAATCATATAGCTGACCACTAGGTGGCTACGGTGCTCTCGCAAGCAGTCAGTCGTAGTTATATATATATAAGCGTGATGAGGTCGCTAGAGGCTTTCATGCCCTAATAATGGGTCAAAGCAGCTCGACCGTTGCCCCTGAGCAACAACCACTAATCAACAACAAGAACAATAAGAATCAAAAGTCACAGTGGAAAAATTGTGCAGACAAATTTTCCATAAACACGCGCTCTATGCCCGAGCAAAAGGGTTATAAACAGTTTTAAATATTTATAAGTAGATAAGCTATTAAACCGCTGACCGCGGGCTGCAAGCCGCTCGCCGCTGACTGCCCACCGCCGGCCACGCGCCTGCTGCGAACCGTTGGCCGCTGCCCGCTCGTGTCGCTTCTTGAATCATACCGTTTCTAGAGTTATGCCGCGTCTGGAGTCAGTATACCTTCTGCGATCAACCAGCTGATCGCAGAACTGCAGTTGGACTTGATCGCAAAAGGTATACTGATTCCAGAACCGCCTTGATTCCAGAACCGGCTGATTCCAGAATCGGACTAGCTTATCTACTGATTTCACAATTTTCGTTTGTTTGATTTACAGTGAACAATTTGAATGTATTTACATATAATTTGTTTAGCATAAAAAGACTCAAAGATGTAAAAAACTTTTTCACTGGTATTTATTTAATTTCTTTTATAAAATCAGAAATATTATTATTTTATAGATATTATACAGAAAAAACGTCTATACTTGCCTTATTTTATACTTTCGCAGAAAGTTTTATATTAAGTTCTTTTATGTCTGTCATATGTCGCAGCCTATTACCCCCACTTGTCTTCACATTTGTGTTAGCCGAAAGATTGTCGCACCACAATGTGATTGGCATAATCTCTCTGGAAAGCATATTTTTCAATGATGTGTGTAGGAAGATTAACTCTTGACTGCAGTCGCTCATTGATACATATTCGACTTGGCAGGTGGATAGAGCAACGTATCGTTGCTTTCGTGTCTTCCACGCGATCGCATCTCCAAAGAGTTTAATCACATAGCCACTAGTTGTCAGTGAACCTTTACAGTCGCCAAAACTTGCGTCAGAATAACCTTCAAATATGTCACTTTTTCCTAAGTATTTTAAGCCTATTGTTTGCGTACCCTTGAGATATCTGAACACTCGCTTCACGCCTTTCCAGTCGCTTTCTGTGGGGTTTATCTGGTGTCTACTTAGTACATTAACTGCATATGCAATATTCGGTCTGCAAGTATTTTCCAAGTATAGAAGTGTACCTATAGCCTCGCGATAGGGTAGATTTTCATAATTTTCAGTCGCTACCAGTCTATCAACATTTTCGGTTTCTTCTCTTTCTTTTCACTCTCGATTTGTGACTTGATTTGTCACCATTGGTGTTCGCTGAGGATACTCCTTTTCAAAGCCAAACTTAGATAATATTTTCTGAATATACTTCTCTTGATTGATCTTTAATTTTCCTTTTTCTCTGTCTCTACTTATTTCTAAACTAAGGAATGATTTATGTTCACCTATGTCAGTCATTTCGAACTTTCCGCTGAGTTTTTGTTTGATTTCGTTCATTTTTCCTTTGCTGTTACTTGTCAGCAGTATGTCATCCACATACAATACCAAAATCAAAAATTTATTTCCTTCACGACAAGTGAATAGACAGGGTTTGTTACTATCTGGTATTAGTCCAAATTTTCTCACTTCTTCGGTGAATTTATCATTCCAGCACTTCGGACTTACTTTGAGGCCATACAGGGCCTTTTCCAATTTGCATATTTTCTGTCGCTTCAATTCTGTCGCACATTCGATTCCATCAGGAATTTCCATGTAAACTGGAACATTTAATTTACCATTTAAAATGCTGTTTTAACGTCCATTTGAAAGAGTTCTAAATCATATTTATTTGCCAGCGCAAATAATGCCCGAATCAGAGGTAAACGAGAAACAAGTGCATAAATCTCCTGTAAATCATATTCGTTTTTATCCTTAAATCCACGAATAACTAGACGAGCTTTATATTTGAGATTTCTCTGAGAATCAGTCTTTTTCTTCAGTACCCATCTGGAATCAATGATGTTCGGTCGTTTGCCGTCGCTAGGTACTTCGTTTCTGTCGATTAACTTCCAAACTTGATTTCTGTACATTGATTCAATCTCGGTTTTGATAGCTTCTGTCCATTCGAGTTTATCAGTCGTTTTCATTGCTTCGTAGTCATTTTCGGGGTCTCCATTTACTGTTGTCAACAGTGAGTATATTGTTTTCTAAGTCGCTTCCTCTTCTGCAGATTCTTTTATCTTTCTCGGTCGACCACGACCTCTTTTGGTTTCTCCCTCCGTTTCGATTATCGGGGTTTCATCTTCGAATTCAACGAACTAAGTGTTGTATTTATTCCCGAGTTTACTGTCTCCCAGTCGCTTATCTCTGTCTTTTTATATTTGTTTCCAAAAACAAGTTTTTCGTTAAAATACACGTCACGACTTTCATAATTTTTTCCTTCTTCTGGTTTCAGTAGTAGATAGCCCGTCTCTTTATATTCTACCAATATACCTCTTCGTCCAATAAATCTGAATTTCGGACCTACTTTTCTTTGCACTTTTATGTATGCAAGACAACCAAAACGTTTGAGTTGAGTTATGTCTACTTTGTGGTTTGGCTTGAAAATATGTATAGGCGACTCCATGTTATTTGATGCATGTGGCGTCCTGTTATAAGCATATACGGCTGCTCCCAAGGCTAGATCCCACATATTTTCTGGAAGTCCAGAGTCATACATTAACGCTCGCACTTTTCTCTGGATCGTCTGATTAAATCTCTCCGAGACGCCATTGTGTTGTAGTGTGTCAGGACATGCCAATTGCAATTCAGCACCCAATTTCTTTAATACCTTTGTCGTATAACCACCTGTAAATTCTGTCCCTTGGTCGCTTCGCAGATAACAAACCTTCATATAGGCCATAGCTAAACGGGAAAAATCATCTATAAATACAGAAATGTATTTATATTTCTTGGGGTATGTAGCCGGATTTATTATACCCATAACATCCGCGTGTATGATTTGTAAAGGTTCGGTCGCTCTCTGTCGCACGGTTTTAAACGGCAGTGTTTTTATCTTGGATATCATGCATATTTCGCAGTTTTTAATGGAATCATCAAAAACTGCTTTCTTTAGATCTTTAATTTCTGGCAGTCTCATTTGTAATTCCTTAAGGTATTTTATCGAAGCATGTCCCATGCGAACATGCCAAAGCATCGCCTGGCTATTGACTTGTAAATCGTTTCGTTTTTCTATTAATTTTACATCGCACGTAGATGTATTTCTTTCCGTCGTTTCATTTACATCATTTAGATTTCGGTCTCTTATAGTACTTATGAAATCGAAACATGATTTGTCACATGATTCTTCGTCTCCGTTGGAACTCATAATTTCATTTTCGCTCGCTTCCACTGTTTCAGTCGCTTTATTTTCATATTGTTTCAACTTGTTTCTCGTAGTTACAAAAGCTATTATTTTATTTTCATTTGAATTACAGTCAATATTTTCTCTGTCGATTTCGAGTTCAGTTAGCCAATAGGGTTTCTCATAAATACCTGACAGAAAGCATTCTCTTGAGATAGGGTCATATTTGTCAATTTGTTTATTATCAAGGTATACGCTTAATCCAAGGTCGGTGAATTTTCGCAGTGACAACAGGTTCTCTGACAAGTTCTCGGTGTAAATGACGTTATCAAGTTTCAAACGCTTGTTGTTATTCATGCATACTTCGACTGTACCTACTCCCTCCCATTTTAAGTTCGCATTTTTATTCTTATTTGCACATATTATCTCGTCCTTTTGTTCTTTGTAATTTTTGAATATCAATTTTGAATTAGTCAAATGTTCTGTCGCTCCAGTGTCTATTAGGAATCGAGATAATAAGGCATTTTCCTTTTCAACTTGAGTTTGTAATTGTATTCACAATTTTACTCCCCATTGTCAAATGTAAAAATTGTTGTTTTGGTCAATTCTGACCAGATCCGTTGGGAGCAGGAAAGAAAATAGACTACGATGTTAAGTAGTTGCAACGTTTCGTCGACGGGTTTGTCGACCTCTTCAGGCTTTATTAAAAAAAAAAAAAAATATATAATAATATAATTAACAGAATGAGCTCACGCTAGTCTTAACTTACAATGGTTGAAAAAATTTTAAAAAAAAAATGCGAAACGAATTACCTAAGTTATCGCACAGCGATCCGTCGAGTAATGTGAAAGTACATAGCAACATGACTTATATATATATATATATATTGGCTTCCTACCAAAACGTAAACAATAACAAATTTTGAATTAGATCGAGAATATACTTTACTTTTTATGTAACAGCTTAAAGATAGATTTGTATTCTCTACTGAGATTCTGTGTATCTTCTTTTTTGTTTATTGTATTTGGTGTACTGTTAATAAATAACATTTCAGAAATAAGTCTTTTATTATAGTTATTTTCAATATCTCTAATTGTTACTGCTTCAAAATCAAATTCATGATTATATTCATTTTTATGTATATTGACAACCAACTCATCATTATTATTCTTGCGATGTTCGGCAATTCGTTTATTTAGGGCACGTTTTGTCTCGCCTATGTACCGTGCATTGCAATCTTTACAAGGGAACTCATAAACCACATTCGTTTGCTCGAGTTTGTTGGTTTTATCTTTGCCAAGAACAACTAGTTTTGAGAATTTATTAACTATATTTGGGATCGTTACAATATTGTATTTCCGTAAAAATTTTGAACAATTGTTGTAAAATTTTGAATAAAATGGAAGTGATAATTTAATGTTGTGTCGGTTAGTATTTACAGTCTAGATCTTATATGTTTGTCAATAAACTCTGGTGGATATGAGTTCTCTTTAAGTATATTTTTAACCCGCAATATATTTCTATTATGAAAACGTTTATCTGATAAAAGTATAGCTCTATCAATCAAGTTAAAAACTATATTCTTTTTTAATGATATCGGGTGGTTGCTGTAGTAGTTTAAAGTTCTATTAGATGACATCGATTTTGAATACCAGTCAGTGATAATATTACCATCCTGTTTAATGAGAGACACGTCCAAAAAGTTAATATTGTTATTAATTTCAATTTCATAAGTAAACTTAAGGTTGGGATCAAAATTGTTAAAACATTGATTCAATACATGAATATCGTCTTTTTGATACAACAAATCGAATCATCAACATATCGAAAATAGAACATAGGTATTATGTTGAATTCTGTTTTTAGTTTCTTCCAACAAGCAATTTCTAAATCTTCCATGACTAGATCAGCAAAAAACGGAGAGATTGGAGAACCCATAGGTGTCCCAAAAATTTGTTGGTAATATTTGTTATTAAAAGTAAAAAATACATTTTCAAATAAAAATTTGGTACAGGAAATAATATCACCGAACGGTATTTTACAATTGTTGAGAATATACTGCGCTCGTTTTTCCAAACTCTGGATAACAAGGTCTACAGAGATATTTGTAAAAAGTGAAACCACATCTAAAGATATCAGTATGTAGTTATCTGGAATTTTTATATTCGTAATTTTATTAATTAGATCAAAACTGTTATCTATGTGTGATTTAGGAAGAGGGAAACATGTTTTGAGGTTTTCATAAATTATTTTTGCTAAGAAATGTGTAGGGCTGTTCACAGTTGAAATTATCGGTCTAAAGGACAGTTTTGGTTTATGGATTTTTGGTAATCCATAACATTTAGCAAGAGATGTGTTTGTCTGCGTAAGTTGTATATTATGATATTTTTGTTTTAGAAAGTTGTTATCATTCAGATTTTTCAGAATCCTATAGACATTATTTTGTAATGTATTTAACGGTTTTCTTTTTATTTCTCTGTACACCTTATTATCATTCAATAATTTTGATTTTCTTAAGTAAAGATAAGTCACTATTTTTCGTTGGTTGTTTACAATTATTTTGAAACTTTATAGCTTTCCAGAGTTTGGAAAAACGAGCGCAGTATATTCTCAACAATTGTAAAATACCGTTCGGTGATATTATTTCCTGTACCAAATTTTTATTTGAAAATGTATTTTTTACTTTTAATAACAAATATTACCAACAAATTTTTGGGACACCTATGGGTTCTCCAATCTCTCCGTTTTTTGCTGATCTAGTCATGGAAGATTTAGAAATTGCTTGTTGGAAGAAACTAAAAACAGAATTCAACATAATACCTATGTTCTATTTTCGATATGTTGATGATTCGATTTGTTGTATCAAAAAAGACGATATTCATGTATTGAATCAATGTTTTAACAATTTTGATCCCAACCTTAAGTTTACTTATGAAATTGAAATTAATAACAATATTAACTTTTTGGACGTGTCTCTCATTAAACAGGATGGTAATATTATCACTGACTGGTATTCAAAATCGATGTCATCTAATAGAACTTTAAACTACTACAGCAACCACCCGATATCATTAAAAAAGAATATAGTTTTTAACTTGATTGATAGAGCTATACTTTTATCAGATAAACGTTTTCATAATAGAAATATATTGCGGGTTAAAAATATACTTAAAGAGAACTCATATCCACCAGAGTTTATTGACAAACATATAAGATCTAGACTGTAAATACTAACCGACACAACATTAAATTATCACTTCCATTTTATTCAAAATTTTACAACAATTGTTCAAAATTTTTACGGAAATACAATATTGTAACGATCCCAAATATAGTTAATAAATTCTCAAAACTAGTTGTTCTTGGCAAAGATAAAACCAACAAACTCGAGCAAACGAATGTGGTTTATGAGTTCCCTTGTAAAGATTGCAATGCACGGTACATAGGCGAGACAAAACGTGCCCTAAATAAACGAATTGCCGAACATCGCAAGAATAATAATGATGAGTTGGTTGTCAATATACATAAAAATGAATATAATCATGAATTTGATTTTGAAGCAGTAACAATTAGAGATATTGAAAATAACTATAATAAAAGACTTATTTCTGAAATGTTATTTATTAACAGTACACCAAATACAATAAACAAAAAAGAAGATACACAGAATCTCAGTAGAGAATACAAATCTATCTTTAAGCTGTTACATAAAAAGTAAAGTATATTTTCGATCTAATTCAAAATTTGTTATTGTTTACGTTTTGGTAGGAAGCCAATATATATATATATATATATAAGTCATGTTGCTATGTACTTTATATGCCAATATATATATATAAGTCATGTTGCTATGTACTTTCACATTACTCGACGGATCGCTGTGCGATAACTTAGGTAATTCGTTTCGCATTTTTTTTTTTTTTTTTTAAATTTTTTCAACCATTGTAAGTTAAGACTAGCGTGAGCTCATTCTGTTAATTATATTATTATATATTTTTTTTTTTTTAATAAAGCCTGAAGAGGTCGACAAACCCGTCGACGAAACGTTGCAACTACTTAACATCGTAGTCTATTTTCTTTCCTGCTCCCAACGGATCTGGTCAGAATTGACCAAAACAACAATTTTTACATTTTCCTTTTCAAACTGACGTTGCGCAATTCTATCGGTTACAAATAATGTTTTTACATCTTGTTTTATGGTCGAATACTTACTTTCATCTTGATCAGTCGCTGTTTTCTTATCTGTTTCGGTCTTCTCGCCACCT
Source organism: Torymus aiolomorphi (assembly GCA_036365515.1). Taxonomy (NCBI): domain Eukaryota; kingdom Metazoa; phylum Arthropoda; class Insecta; order Hymenoptera; family Torymidae; genus Torymus; species Torymus aiolomorphi. Next base: position 213,934,510 of record CM070874.1, read on the forward strand.
CTTCCTCTGTCTCTCCAAGTTTGACGGCCTCTCCTCGTACCTCTTCCTTCTTGCCTAGGTCTTTTAGATCCGCTTTGTTCTTCAGTTCGTTCGCTTTTCCCCTTAAATCCCCGAGACTGAACACGACCTACTCTTCCGTCGCAATTATACGGTCTATATCCTGTATTTGCATACCTTGAATATTCCTGTCGCTGATCCTTCAGTCGCTGCTGTCGCTGGGGGCAGTTGGCGGCGATGTGATCACAGAACTGCTTGCACTCGAAGCATTGCCTCAGTCCTGTGCCCTGTCTTGGACAATCCTTTGACATGTGTCCAAAACCGCCGCATTCATAACACCTTACTTTCTCCATGGTGCTTAAGTTTGCAGATTTAGTTTCTGTCGCTGATGTCGTCGCTGTTTGGAGTTTAATGATCTCTACCTGCATAATATATAATTTTAGATTATCATATGTTAATTGTCTGTCTGTCATGTTTTTATTTATAAAATCTATATTTAGGATTTGTGGCACCGAGCCCACAACGGCACCATAAAAGGCGTTCTTTTTCTCTATTTACGATAAAACAAGGACATCAGACAAATTGTTATACGACCTAATTATTTCCTCAAATCTATCTATGAATACGCTCGCTTTTTCCTTTGATGGATTATATTTTAAACCATAAAGCTGTCTACGCAACATCATAGACGTAACGTTTGTTTTATTTACTTTAATCTCTTTAATTCGTTCGAGTAATTTTTTAGGCTCCTGAATTTCTACAATTCTAGCATGATATCTCTCGTCTAATCGATTAATGATTATGTCTCGAACTCTGAATTTATGTTTATTGTTAATTTCTATGTCAAGATCTACCGTCGCTTCGGATTCCGATTCAGAGTTAATTACATACAACAGATCCAAAGTTCTCAATTCTGATTTTAAAAAGACCATGAAATGCTCATATTTGATTTTCTCAGTCAATTTATATGTCCGTCGCATATTTGGATCCTTTGTATTAAATTCAGCTCGAATCGTATTTCTTAATTCGCGCGATACATCGGTCGAAGTACTGTCGCTTTTAGTCGCGTTCAAATTTAACTTCTTTATTTCATGTTTTACGATGTTAGAGATGTCATTTAAATTAATTTTATTCGGTTCGGGAACTATAGCTGTAGAATTAAGAAAATCCGCTCTGTCAAATCCATCATCTTTGTCTGTCGTTTTATCAGATGGTTTGCTAACCTTCATTTCGGCTGTTAATAAACGTTGTTCATTTGGTACAGTCGCTGTTCTCTCGCTTTGTTATCGTTGACCAGATTGTTCATCTTGTTGCTCAACTCGACCATGTAAGTTAAGATATTCTGGAGTTGATCTTGTATTACTGCAGTAACATTTTCGTTAGAATTTTTGCTAGCTAGACTTTCTTTGTTAAATACTGACGTCACATTTTTATTTATGTATATAGTATGTTTTAATGTTTGTACATCTTTGATACTCGGTTTACCTCTCAGAATTTCGCTCTCTGCTTTTTCTCCTGTCGCTCCGCTCTCATGTGTCGGTCGCTGTCTACCGCCATCACTCGCTTGTACACCGTCGCTTGCTATTATTTTCTCCTCTGCTTGTATATCATCGCCTGCTGTCGCCTTCGGTACCGAACTCGCCCCGTTCGCTTCAGTTGCATTTTCGTTTTCTCCGTCGATTCTATCAGTCGCTGTCTCATCATTCTGAGAAGTCAGTCTCCTTCTACAAAACGGCATTAATACGTCCCGTTCTTCGGCTTCCGCTACGTTCACCGCTTCCCGTAGAATCCGTTCTTCATCTCTCGTGACAAACGTCATTGCTAGAATAGAAATTCTAATAAACAAACTTTACCGAACACAAGCACTACGAGTTTATAAAATTTCTAATGAAAAGTGACCGTTTCTAAAAAGGTTCAATTTTGTAATAAAATCTGTGAGTGACCAAACTAGGCTGAACACAAGCACTACGAGTTCACACAAGATTTTTTAACCAATTTTATTTGCCAATTTGTAGATTTCGACTTAAGCATCAATTTCACATACCTAATTCATGTGTCTGTCCGGTTTCAGACAAGAAAAGGATTTTGTTGTCTAACACCGTAACCGCTACATTCTTGTCCGGGTACAACTCCGGGAATCCAAATATTACTTCCTGCGTGAGCAGGAACAGTTCGAGATTACTCTCATCTACGTAGATTAAATAAAGATTACCAATCCCATATGCATATTTTATTCAGTTTACGTTCGTTCGCTATTCGACTCTGTCGCTATATTAGGTTAAAGAAAAATTCCCAGTTTGTCTTTCGGTTTATTGCATGCTCGAATTCCCCGAAAAGCTTTGTCACCGCCCGAACTCCGCGAGAGCAGCAGGCTCACGATCCGTCTAAACGCCTCTTTCCCTCTCCCCGTTCACAATTCCTTTACGTCGCTATCTGTCGCTATATTAGTCGCGCCTCGGTCTGTTTCCCCTTACACGAGAGCAAAGCGTGAGCTTCGTCTCTCCTTCCCCTTACGCGTCTTGATACGGGAGACTGACCGGCACCGCTCTCCCTTTCTTTCGCGCCGCCATGTGAGCTGCCTCATGCTCGCTGAGACCAGTTGCGCCGGCCTACACGCGACGCGACATCGGAACGCGTCCCCCCCCCCCTCACCTTCCGAGAACTCGAGATACTTCAAACTCACTCACTTCTTATTTCGCTTTACATAACACCCCTCATGCAATTCACTTATTACAAGTTCTTTGATTACTTTTACACGTACTCGTTTCTGTCGCACTTTCTTGAATTTCGCCCGGTATATAAGAACGTTTTCGGTCGCGCATTTTTCGATATATATATACACGCCGCTATTACCAAAATCGATTTTGTTTCTTACCTTTCTGAATTCCTTCAGTCGCTTTACCGTCGCTCTCCGTCACGCTCCTCGCCGCTGTCCCGGTCGCCGCGGCTTACTCGTGCGAGTCCTCCTCGTCCCTCGCTCCCGCTGGGTCCATAACCTGATAGAATAGTGGCTTATTGGAAGGGAACAGCAGCAGCAATCAGGATTGCACACGCGCACTCAGTATATATATAAGTAACTTTATTAGTACTACAGAACTTTATAATTATATTATAATAAACCATCGCTTGCTAACACTTTGCTAATACAAAAATTAAGGATCACTGTCTTCTTCTCGCGTGTACTTCGCTCGATGATTGACGACATACTAAACGGATGCAGGAGGGGCGATCGGCGCGGCGCTCGCACGCAGCGGCGGCGCTCGAGAAAGACCAATAGAGAGTGAGGAGCGACGGTGTTGCCGAAGCACACATTAGGTGTGCTCGAATTCTCAACAATAATTATAACGTGTTATTTATTTTTTTAAGCTACAACCAACATTAATTTAATTGTAGATCAAAAGAACTTATAAGTGAAGTTCGATCATAATTATCCGAGTTCCTTGTTCGAAGAGATTAACTATCAGTGATGGGCCCCCGGAGTTCCGAAACGGGAAATAATAACTAGATCTAGTTATTTTCGACCAGTGCTAAGTTGAAGGCAGAGAATTTGCTGAGAATACAGCATGGGGATGGGGCCAGCCTAACTAGCCTGTCCTGACTCTGAAATACCCGTTGCAACGTCGCGCTTACACTCGGTCACTCACTAAAGCAAATTCTCTGCCTTGAACTTAGCACTGATCGAAAATAACTACATCTAGTTATTATTTCCCGTTTCCGAACTCCGGGGGCCCATCACTGTTAACTATATATAGTACCATCCTTTGGACTGCAGACACAACGCCATCTTTAGAGTATTTGAAAAACCTATAGTCCCCACCGCGCGCGCTCTCGTGTTATTACAGTTTAGAGATAGGAATAATGTTTGATTATTGGGTGGGCCTATACCCGTAGAGGTGGGATATTAATCTCTTCGAACAAGGAACTCGGATAATTATGATCGAACTTCACTTATAAGTTCGTTTGATCTACAATTATCCATCGTTCCTTGTTCTTCAGAGATTAACTATATGTAGATGTTTAGAGTACAATAATTTTTAAATTATTTCATTTTATTATAAATTTATTCTAAAACAATCTTAATTAATAAATCAAGTCTTTGAGCGTACGGACGTGTGTCCGTTGTACTACCTCCCTGTACAATAAAGTCTCCTAGATATTGTTAATCCTGACTCTCTTTATTCCTCCTGCCCCTTCCAGTTCCTGGAACGTGGAGAGCCGTGGGGCTAGGATCTCCACATTGGTGACCCCGACTTCAAGAGGAGCACCGGGGAGGTCGGCAGGTTGGTGCCTGCCACGGCGTATTTTCGCCGCTGTCGCCGCCTTTGTTTCAGGCGCACCGTCCTTGCTTCTGCCCCTTGCGCCTACTTGCGAGTGACGCAAGGGCAGTTAGCTTCGCGATCGTCGGGTGGACGCTCGTCTCGCCCACAAGGAGGACTTTACAAAGATTCCGTGTGCGTGCTGGCACGCCGGCGTACACGTGTTAAAATCAAGGGCCTAGAGCCTCAAGCGCACCGGCGCAATCATCGTGTCTCGTCGAGTCTTCTCCGAGGCATCGTAGTTTCTCAATGGCAGATCTCCAGATACGTACTTGCGTGAAGCCACCATCACCGGCGCCTTCAAACGCACCTGTCGAGCAACGTGAGCACGACCGCCGTACTCAACATACATCGAAGCTGATCTCCGGGTGCGGCCTTGCGTGAAGCTACCGTCACCGGCGCCTTTTTACCGCACCCGTCGAGCAACGTGTGAGAAGCTGATCTGTAATCGTTGCATATTGTCGAGTTTTCTACGAGGCAGCTCAGCCATCACCAGGAACGTCTTCGCCAAGAACTTCCATAGCGTCCAGGTATATAGCGCATATCACGTGCATAGCGTGCACATATTGCAGGGTTACGAAATCTGCAGAAATCTAATAATTGCGCACGCGGAGTGTTTTTGCGTCGCGCGACCTTATTCTTGAAAACCCGCGCGCATTGCTGTAAATACAACGGTCACCGCGAATTCCGCGTCCTTGTCTTCGTCTTGCGGGCCCTCTAAGCGCTGTCGTTTTCCGACGCGTGTTTACTTATGACCTGTCAACGGTCACGCGTACTTGGAATTTGACATTTATTTCAAATCCTTGGCGTTATTACACTTTTCAAGTTTATTTTGACGCTAGGCAATGAAAAGTAGATCATTTTTATAATTTTCAAAACACACGTTCTATGCTTTTCTGATTTTTTAATTTATGCGTTGCCTAGTCACATGCTTATTAAAATTTTTTTTTTAAACGGGAACTGATCTCTTAGCTTTCACGTGGTTCGCTCATAATTTTAATACATAGTTTTAAGTTTTAGCTTAGGCTTAGCTTTAAAACTATTGTTTGTACCTGCGAGTACTAACTAGGACTTTGTAATGCGCAGCGGCGTAAGGTAATTTAGTTCCGTGATCGATCCTTGTCAGAGGAACCGAACCTTTCCTTACCTTCTACGCGTACTCTCGAGTCACGTAGAGGTAATTATTTACGCATTAGTTTCTAGGCCCGCGCATATCCTTTTTCATCAAAATGCCAGTAGACGACGAAACCTTTGCAGCTCTGCAGCAGCAGATGCAACAGATGCAACAGCGTCTAGACCGTCAGAATGAGCCTCCCACACTGGGTAACCGCATCGAAGCGGCGCGCATACCGAAAATCCCACCGTTCATTCAAACTGACCCAGAGCTATGATTTATGTAGGCAGAGGCTGCGTTCCGCTATTCACAGATCACGGTAGATAGTACCAAAGTTGATTATCTCTGCTTATCATTAGGCTCTGAGGGCATGTCGGCTATTAGGGACTTAGTGAAAACAAATCCCACTCCTCCGGACTACTATAAAGTAGTAACAGAGCGTCTTATCGCGACCTTTGCCAGCTCGGCAGAGCATAACCTGCGAAAATTATTAAAGGGGGAAGTGCTGACCGACGGTAAGCCCACGAGAACTCTTCAAAGGCTTCGTGCTCTTAACTAAGGTTCGTGTGACGATAAGATCATTCAAACTGTCTTCCTCGACCAACTTCCACCACATCACCGTTCGATCCTTGTTGCCACTGGCGCCTATGACCTCAACAAGTTAGCTAAAGCAGCTGACAGTATGGCTGAAACCTCGGGCACTGCTGATACTCCAATTCATGCTGTTTCTTCGAGCCAGCCTAATTCTTTTGATGCTGAGGCTGCTTTCAAGCGTCTTGAGCGTAAACTTCAAGCACTTGCTAAAAGAGTAGATGATATCTCAGGATGTTCAAAACACTCATCTAGCTCTTAATCCAGAGGCAGCTCCAGGCGCGCTCGCTCTTCTAGCCGCGATTCCTCAGGCTTATGTCTCGCGCACAGAAAATATCCCGATAGCCCGCGTTCATGCAGGCAATGGTGCTCTAAATATGCCGAGTGGCAGGCGAAAACCCTCAACCAAAAAACTAACTCAACCTTCTGTTGAGGAGACGCACAGTGTTCTATTTTGAAAAAAAATGGACAAAATGAAATATCTCGTGAACGGATATCGATAGCCAGATGAGTCCAACTGCATTTTAAAGTTGAAGTAATGTATAATAAAGGAAAAATAGTCCAGTACTGATCATTTGACTCTGTGACCTTGGAAATGAAAAATGAAAGTCGAATAAATAACGTATTTTCGGCTTTTTCATTGTAGACTTTCTGGCTATCAATTTTTTCGATCAAAAAAATATGTACTCCTGTAGTGTTTGATGCAAGGAATCCGAATTTGATGTCAGAATTGTCCTATTGCACACCAATTTGTTTTTAAATCTGAAAACTCCATAAAAAATACGAAAAATTCACCCTGAAAAAATGGAGCATTATTGAGTAATTTCGACTTCAAATTCGGATTCAGCGAATCAAAATACATGGGTACATAAATACAAGCACACAAATTTGTAGGTGCATATATGAATTATTAAAATTTAAGGGTTATTAAAAAATGGCAATATTTTCATGCTCTTTAATAAAATTGTATTAAATACAAGCGTTTGTGTACCCATGTATTATGATAAGCTGAATCCAAATCCGAAGCCGAAATTACTCAATAATATTCTATTTCTTGCAGGGAGAATTTTTCGTATTTTTTATGGAGTTTTCAGCTTTAAAAACAAATTGGTGTGCGAGAGGACAATTCTGATATCAAATTCGGATTCCTTGCATCAAAAACTACAGGAGTACATATTTTTTTGATCGAAAAAATTGATATCCACAAAGTCTACAATGGAAAAGCCGAAAATTCGTTATTTATTCGACTTTCATTTTTCATTTCTAAGGTCACAAGGTCAAATGATCAGTACTGAACTATTTTTCCTTTATTGTACATTACTTCAACTTTAAAATGCAGTTGGATTCATCCGGCTATCGATATCCGTTCGCGAGATATTTCATTTTGTCCATTTTTTTTCAAAATAGAACACTGTGAGACGTCTTCAGAAGGCCCTCGTTTATCTAAACGTCTTCATGTACGTGATCGTATTTCGGGCAAGTCGTTCCTCATCGACACTGGTGCGGACATTTCGCTCGTGCCAGCTACTCCTAAGGCTTGCGGCAAGCCCAGCTCCCTTAGGCTATTTGCAGCGAATAATTCATTGATTAATACCTATGGTGAGTCAATGTTCACACTTAATTTGGGTCTTAAGCGCCCCATTGACTGGAGCTTTTGCATCACGGATGTACCTCATCCTATTATTGGTGCTGATCTTCTATCGAATTAAGGCCTTCTTGTTTACCTAAAAAGGAATCGCCTGGTTGATCCGCTAACTAACATTTATTCTCTTGCGGTTGTGAAGGAAGTTTTGTTGGACTCGGTTTTCGCAGTCATTCCCGGCTCAGAGTGTGCAAAGATTCTCGCTGACTTTCCGGAGATCAAGGGCGTTCCAAAATCCACAATCCCTAGAAACAGCGATGTTTTTCATCATACTATAACCTCTGGCCCCCCAGTCTCGGAGCGTCCTCGTAGACTCGCCCCGGACAATCTAAAAGCGGCAAAGGCCGAGTTTGATGCTTGGATTCAGGCTGGAATTTGCCGCCCCTCCAGCAGCCCTTGGGTCAGCCCCCTCCACATGGAATTACAAAAGGATAATTCTTGGTAACCCTGTGGTGACTACAGGCGCTTAAACGCCGTCACGGTCCCGGATAAATATCCGACCACCCATATCAATGACTGCGACAATAATCTTCATGGCAAAAAAATCTTCTCAGCGCTTGATCTTCAGAAAGCATTCAATCAGATTCCCATTGCCCCTGATGATGTACCGAAAACGGCTATTATCACCCCGTTTGGTCTCTTTGAATTTATGTATATGACCTTTGGTCTCAGAAATGCCAATCAAACCTTTCAGCGTTATATTAACAGCGCGCTAGGTGACCTGGATGTTGTTTATCTCAATATTGACGATATTCTCATTGCTTCGTCTTCAATCGAAGAGCATTACTCTCATCTTGGCACACTCTTTGAACGACTCAAGAAGTTTCACCTTCGCTTAAATGTCGAAAAATGTACCTTTGCAACTGAAGAAGTTGAGTTCCTAGATTATCTCGTGGATGGTGAAGGCATTCGCTCCATTCCGAGTAGGGTTGAAGCTATTCTGAATTTTCCAAAACCTCAAACAATCGCAGAGCTTCGCACGTTTCTCGACACTGTGAATTTTTATCTTCGCAACATACCTCATGTTCCGGCCACTCAGGCTCCTCTCAACGATTTCTTCAGCGATTCTCGCAAAAATGACAAACGTCCCATTCCTTGGACGCCTGAGGCAGAGGAAGCCTTCACGCGTGTTAAACAAGAATTAGCGGCAGCAACCTTACTCGTACATCCCCGAATTGACGCCAAGCTGCGCATAGTCTCTGATGCCTCTGATTCTTGTATGGGTGCTGCCCTTGAACAATTGTCTCTAACTGGAGTAGGGGAACCTTTAACGTTCTCCTCTAAGAAGGAAGAGACTTCAAGATCTTAATAGATCATAAACCCCTCATTTATGCTTTCATGCAAAAATCCGATAAGGCGTCACCGCGGCAAACGCGTCAGTTGTCCCTTATTGCCCAATACACTACTCAGATTGAATACATCAAAGGTGCAGAAAATACGGTAGCAGACTCCTTTTCTCGTGTTGAGTCCATTAGGTTGCCCATAGAAATCGACCTCAATGACCTTGCCGCGAAGCAGGAAGATGACGAGCAGCTGAAAGCAATTCGCGAGTCTCCGGATTATCCGTTATCATTAAAACGTATCCAATGGGGTCCTGTACATACCACGATCTACTACGAAATCACCGGTGGAGCCATTCGCCCCTACATTCCTGAGTCCCTACGTAAAACGGCGTTTAACATGTTCCATAAGCCTGCTCACCCCAAGTCACCGACAGACTCATTCGTCAGCGTTATGTATGGCCTAATATGCACCGTGATATACCTCGCTTTTGTAAAAACTGTTTGGATTGTCAACAGTCAAAGATCTCTCGCCATGTAAAACTTGTTCCTGATAAATTCGTTGCACCTGATGGTCGTTTCGACCACGTTCACATTGATCTAGTCGTTCCCCTACTCAATCGCAATGGTTTCGAGTACGTACTCACCATGATCGATCGTTTTTCGCGTTGCGTTCAGGTAGTCCCCTTACGTAAAACTTCAGCGCAGACGGTAGCTAGAGCGTTCTACGACACTTGGGTTTCGCGCTATGGTGCGCCCAAGGTTATCACTTCAGACCAGGGTTCGCAGTTTGAATCACGCCTATTTACGGCCCTCTTGTCCCTAATAGGTTGCGAACGAATTCGCACTACTGCATATCATCCGGCGGCGAAAGGCCTAATCGAACGCTGGCACCGTAGTTTTAAGGCATCGATTATGTGTCACGTGGACAAGGACTGGACCCGTACGCTAAGTACAGTTTTATTAGGTTTACGTTGTCACCTCCGTCAGGACACGAACGCGTCTCCTGCGGAGTTTGTGTTTGGAACCACCTTGCGTCTTCCAGGTGAGTTTTTTCTCCCTGAAGACTTTACACCCGATCCGAATTTCTTTATTGAAGAATTTCGCGATTATATGCGTCAAGTTCGTCCAGTCCCTGTCGCACACAATTACAAAAAGCGTGCGTTTTGCTTCAAAGACTTATATACTTGTTCACATGTATTTATGCGATGGCCAAAAAATCACTAGAGAGGCCCTATACAGGCCCACATAAAGTATTGAAGCGTCCCTCCGATCGCGTTTTTGACATTGAAGTCAACGGCACGTCCCGCAGCGTATCTGTGGATCTTCTCAAGCACGCGTATATAGTTCGAGATGATCTCCCTGATTTAAATAGCAATCAGCCTACCACAGATAATCGACCAGTATTAAAGACTTACTCCAAGAAAAAAGTATCTTTTACTCCTGCGACCAAAGCCTAATGCATATGTGATTTGCAGTGATACCTGTAGTTTGTAAGTGCTATCGAGTACAGCGATAATTGATATTTATACCCTTATATTTTATATTTATGTCTAGCGTTGACACTCGGGGGAGTGTATGGGGACTGCGATTTTCTCTCTCACTCTAATGCGGTAGAGTGGGGGGAGCGGCCATGTTGCGTACGGCGAGAAGCCGCCTGCGAGCGACAGTCAGTGCTCAAGTCTCTGAGCATACACGGACGTGTGTCCGTTGTACAACCTCCCTGTACAATAAAGTCTCCTAGTTATTGTTAATCCTGATTCTCTTTATTCCTACTCCGCCTTCCAGTTCCTGGAACGTGGAGAGCCGTGGGGCTAGGTCCCCCACACTATGAACAATATTTTTTTATATTCATTATTTACAAAAAATAAATTTAATACTTCTCTTTTTTAGCTATACATTTCTTATCGTTTCATTATTACTTAGTTTTTACTATGAACCAATAATCGAAAATATACATTTCAATTTTTCTATTTTTTGGAGGTTAAGACTAATCCCGTTAAATGTTTATGTATAATTTGGAACGCTTGCAAATTTACTTGGAGGTTCGAATCGATAACTGCTTCACATATTTTACCATTTTTATAAGTTTTAAAGTTATGTAAACAAATGAAATTGATGAAAATAATTTTGAAATTATAATTACATTATCCTTAACTTAGCATGAAAATTTATTTATAAAATATCATGCCTTCAAATTATGTATCATATACTGCCGAAAATATGGCGTATACGCATCATGAATGAAACATAAAATATCCATGTCAGTTTTATTATTCAAGTACAATTTCGTTACTAGTGTTACTTGTTTATTTCTTGTGTTTACAATTTTTTAATTTATTATTTTCTTGTTTCGTCATATAATTGTTATACTAAATCATAAGTATGTGAAAAGCTTCAATGTTATTATAAATATAATTATGTTACGTCCGTAACGTATCCTTAAATTCCATTTGATATTCATATTCTCATCAGTAATTTCTTAATCCACAAAATTATGTGATTGCAAATTTATTGACACCCACGTATCAACTAGCATAGAGAAAAATTGCAACAGAGGGAAATTGTAAACATTCTTGTACGAAATGAACCACAATTTTAAACGAACCATATTGAAATTATTTAAAAATTTCTCAAAACATTTTATGAAAGACGTTGTTGTATTTATTGTTAACTTTCCAGCTTATAATTGTAATTTGAAATTATTGTAACAGAAAATTACTGATGGCTAACTATTATTATACTTGTTGAATCCCTGCGATATTCAACAATCTAAGGGGGGAAGTGTTACGTCTGTGACGTATACTTAAAATTAAATCTAGAATCATATTTTCTCATCAGTAATTTTCTGAAACACACGACGTGTATACGAAGTCGACAACGTTGCATTCCAATGCAAGCGGCATCGTGATGGGGCAAGACAAATTATAAACTGATATGTCTGTGACGTTATTAAATCCCAATATTCATTTCGTTGACCCACAAAACGATGCGAGTACGAATTTTAACAGTACAGCAATTTCGTCTACGCAACAGCCAGCGTGACGTAGCGAGCCACTGACGTTGTGAAACCAACCGCTCATCACAACTTTGTTTAGAATCAGCACTTTTAAGTGTGAAATCGAAATGATGATATTTAAATGTTTTCTAAATTTGTTTAAAATATGATTTTGACTCAGCGTCAAAATCATCTTTAATCCAAATTAACCGCTTAATAAATATGGCGACTTTCAACACACGAATCAGTAATCGTGCAAAAGTCGCGAGCTCCGTACCACTCCAGCCGACAATAGGAGAAACCATTATTATACAGGCCAATACGAGCCAATAATAGTAAAATAATTATATCAATTTAATACGTTATCGGTATTATACATTGTTAAACCAAGTGAATAAATTGTAAATCTTATTGTCTTATTTATAAAATTTATATTTGACAATAAATAGTGCATCTAACAAATCAGCTGGTAATTATTTACGAAAGCCTACGCCCAGAGTAAAGGTAATATAAATCAAATATATATATATAGATATATAGGCAGCCAGCCCGCCTGCCGACCCAATACAGCGAGTAAGAGAGAGAGAGAAAGAGAGCGCAACTGATGTGCGAGCGTCAGAGAGGGAGAGAGAGAGCCCAGTGCACCGGCTGCTCCTTCCTAACGTAAGTTTTCTACTCTCCTCTCGCGGGTTTATTGTAAAGTCTCGCACGGAAATCGCCCCGTGCAAGCTTTCTGTGCCATGTACGTGCGGGTGTGTGTCAGCCCGCCGTACTTTAACACCGCGCGCGAGATCAGCAGCTTCGCTGCGCGCCGTATCATTCGCGCGTTTGAATATTAACGGTCGCGCGCAAATTAACTCATTGTTCTAATCAGCACGTGCGTTGTGCTTGTAGTTATTAGAGATTTGAATATACTGTGATATCTGGTTACTCGTTGCGTTGTTCATTACAACCTGTCCTTCTCCCGGATACCGCCGCCTCCGCGGGAAAACGACTCCGCCGGTCGTTTTCATATCTGAGCATAGTGGCCGCGCACTTTACTCTTCGAGCGCGTGCTTTTCACTCAGCGATCCAATTAGTTGGAAAGCGAAGTTCGTGTGCAATCTTCGCGTTGTTTTCGGGATTCCAGGAGCAGATCCCCGGGCAAGTCATTTTAGTCTGACATTCGCGGCTCCGTGTTCTAGGGCATCGCTGGCTTGTGGCTTGATGGGATTTTCCCCCACTAGCCATCCCGTTACAACTGGCGCCACAACGTTTTGGGGGTGGAGAAGGACCCGCGGCGCGTACGTGATTCGCGTGGAAGCTTGGCGCGAAGAAGCTCGGCAGCGTAGCTGAGCGTAAGCTACAAAGAAAGGCTCTTCGTGCCGCAGCTCGTAGGCGCGCGTGTGCGTGTGCGTGACACAGCCGTGCTGTTGCGAGAGTGCGGTCGAGAGGTTAGGCGAGCGATAGCCAATAACCCTCGACCTAGAGTGCCGACGAGGAGAGATCTTGATCGGGAAATTTTTGTGCGTTAGATAATTGTTTTTAGCAATTAAATTTTTTTAATAACAATTAATTTTTTTTAACGACAAAAAATTTTTTCTAAGCGATAATTAATTTTTTTTTAATTAATATTTTTCTCGACTCGAAAATTTTTTCTTCTCCTCTCGTATTTTCGATACGAATTATTTTTTAGTGGACGAAAAATAAAATTTTTTTTCTTTTCTCGTGCTGTTAGTATAAAATCGAGAGAAAGTCGGCAGGCACTCTCGGAACAAAAAGTTGACTGTGCGCCCGAGTAAAGACTCGAGCGCAAAAATCCCCTTGAACTTTAAAATTGTTTTTTTATTTTTTTAGATGAAAATTGTATTTATTTTTTGTGTTTTTTGGTGATATTGTCCGTTTTTACACACACACACACACACACATATATATATATATATATATATATTTTCACATATATTTATTTTAAAATTACAAGTGCGAGTAGTTGAGCGTAATTAATTACAAATAGTAATTAATTACAAAAATAGCTTTTGTTTTTTTTAGAGCCGCATACGGGAAACCCTCGTGCGTTATCGAGGTTAAGAGCAACAGCCGTAGCTCTTAGAAAATAACCCGGGTTCGCGTTGAAAAAGCTAGCTCACGGGTTGAATAGGCAAACTCTCTCTGCCATCAATACAGATACTACTCGCGCTAGTAAAATAAGTTCTTGGGGAAGCGCACAGGCAATTGACACCATGGCCCGATCATCGCAATTTGCGGTATCTGCGATACTCAATTGGGCCTATACACAGCCCGAAGAGGAAATAAACGAGGCCATGCAAGCCCTTGGTCTACAGCAGTCAGATCTGCAGTCAGTAGATATGCTGACAGCGATCAAGTGGTTTATGGGCGATTATAGTGCCGCCGATTTCGTGCCAAAGCCGGAGCTGTTGGAGCAGCAAGCGTTTGCTAAACGCGAGCAGTCCCGAAGGGCGTCCATCGACTTAACGTTGATGAACAAGTCTGGGTCGACTATTGTGGATCCCAACACTGACCCAGACCACCCGCACCCGTTCATAACGCTCCTTGATGACCCGATAGTGATGCAGAAACTCTCGGAGTCTCGGAGGATGAACGCTTCACAACAAGCACATAATACAGTGGTGGAGCCAGCGGAAGAGGCAAACGGCCAGGAGGGTTCCGGGACAGAGATATTGAGCTCTGCAGCACCCACTGGGACATCTTCAGCCGAAGCCGAGGGACAGCTTCAACAGCAACAGCTCCAACAGCAGCAACTGCAGCAGCAGCAAATGCAGCAGCAGCAAATGCAGCAACAGCAGGTGGATCAGCAGCGACGGCAGCAACAGCAACAACAGCATGAGCAGCAGCTGCGGCAGCAAGTGCTCCTGGAAGAGCAGCGCAGGAAACGACAATGCCAGTGCAACTACGAAGAAGAGTTGTTAGCACGAAATGGGCAGCAAGGGTTCTGGCAGCAATCGCGAAATCCGCCACAGCCGCAAAACTTGGAGTGGCCGCGACAACGTGAATCGCGAACCGCTTGGATAGCAGCCGGAGACAATATATTATCGGAGCAGCTACTGGCGGTGATCAAAACACTCGTCGAAGAGGTTGAAGAGCTTAAAGAGAATGTACGAATACTTCAAGGAGCTCGACATGCAACCTCAAGTACGCACTTGGAGGGACTTCAACCTACAAGCACGGGCCGTAGACGAGGATCACCGCATGTGAACTTCCAAGACACGTTCACGTATGCGGAGTTTAACACCAGCAACCTGAGTTTCCAGTCCCCAACAGAGGCTGGGAGGAATAATACCAGAAATTCTTCCCAGCGCCAGACTAGGAGTGGTGCGACCCAGGACCCGTCTGAGAGGCATACGTATTTACCTCAGCAGACGAACCGTGGTGTGGGCCAGATAGTCTGAAAATGGCACATCAGGTTCTCAGGGTCCTCAAAGGAGCAGAGCGTCGAGTTATTCCTCACAAGAATAGAGGAATGCAGAACTCTAGCTAATCTGACACACGATGAGGTGCTTTCGTCGTTGTCAGAGCTCCTAACAGGGGTAGCAGCCACCTGGTACCGGAGTAACCGCCACACATGGCGATCGTGGCCAGATTTCATAGAGGCCATAACGTACATGTATGGCGGGGACAGGGGACATCGGCAGCGCGTCATGACGGAAATAAACGCGAGGACTCAAGGCAGAAATGAACTTACGCGTGATTACGTAGTATATTTACAAGCCATGATCCTAAAGTTGGGTCCGCTGCCTAGCATCGCTCAACAGTTAGACATGTTGTACCGGAACATGCGGCCAGAACGGCAGAAGATGGTAATGCGAAATCAAATTACGGATTACCGAGGGCTCCTGGACCTGGCCCAGGAAGCCGAATTAGCGCTCGCGGCAGATAAGGTGTATCACTCGCCACCACCGCCCGAGCGCACGTACATGCCAGAATTGGCCTACGTGCCAACTGAACCGCCCACGGATCAGCGGAAAAAGCAGAATCCAAGCGTGGCGGCGATGGGGCACCAACAGCACGAGCCTCGAGAGAGCCTCGAGGCTATGTTCCTTCGGGTCATGGCCGAATGCTTATCGGCCTTGACAAAGAAAAGGAGAGCGAAGAAGTGCCTGTGAGTCAACCGAATGAAGTCAACCAAGAAACTTGCTCGCGATGGTGGCTTCAAGAAGGTATAGCCAGTTACAGGCTACGAGCACTCTTCGATACAGGAGCTTCCTGGACTGGGATGAATTCCATAGGCCTACAGCTCGCTAAGGCCTGTGGAAAAGAGTTAATCCCAGCCAGGGGCCCAACGGCACGGGTGGCAAACGGGCAAAGCATAACAGTGGTTGGCTATGTATATCTGCCCATGGTCGTGGCTGGCGTGTGCAAAGAAGTGCGCGTCGCAATAATGCCAGATCTAGATACGGAGTGCTACTTGGGGGTAAACTTCATTAAGAAGTTTAGCGCCGTCCTAGACCCCACAGATAACACGCTGCATCCCAAGGATGACGACGCAAGCGTAATGTTAGAAGTAGCCGCCTTAACCGCAAACAACACCGTGTCCGTATCAGCTAAAGGGTTGGCGGACCCAACAGAAGAACAGCACAAAGAAGTAGAAGCTTTAGTAGCTCAGCTGATCGGTAACAGCCTGGCACCACTAGGGTGTACTTCGTGGATCGAGCATGCAATAGACGTCGGATCTACAAGACCCATTAAACAGAAGTACTACCATGTATCTCAGAAACTCGAGGAAGAGATGCACAAACAGGTGAAGGAAAGCTAGTCGCGGGAATAATAGAACCCTCGACAAGTGGTTGGTCAAGTCCAGTGGTAATGGTATGCAAGTCCATCGGAAAGTTCCGTTTCTGCGTGGACTTCAGAAAAGTGAACGCAGCGTCAAGGCCAGACGCATACCCGTTACCATACATGGAAAGTATCTTGCAAAAACTGCAGAAATCGCGATACATCTCCACGTTGGATTTAAGCAGTGCGTACCACCAGATACCACTTAGTCCGGAGTCCAAAGAGACTACGGCCTTCACCGTGCCAGGCAAAGGGCTTTTCCAATTTACGAGAATGCCCTACGGTCTTTCGTATGCCGGAGCGCCCTTTCAGAGGCTGATTGACTAAGTCATCGGCCCCGAACTCGAACCTTTTGCTTACTTGTAACTCGACGATATAATAATAGTCACGGAGACATTCGAGGAGCATAAAGAGGTTCTAAAAAGAGTTCTGGACAGGATACGGGACGCGGGCCTCACAATAAATCGCGAGAAGAGCGTCTTCTGTCGCGATGAGGTCCAATATCTCGAGGTCATAGTAAATAGAGATGGTTTTAAGCCAGACCCCGAGAAAATAAAGCCCATCATGGAATATCCGGTACCGAAAAACCTCCGTCAGTTGAGATGCTTCTTAGGAATGGCCTCGTGGTATAGAAAGTTTTTATCGAACTTCGCCACAATTGCTGAACCACTGACCGAATCAACGAAAAAGTATCGGAAATATGAGTGGTCAACGGCACAACCAGAGGCCTCCCAAAAGCTGAAATCGCTAGTAGCTTCTGCACCGATTCTACACAGGCCGGTATCTAACGCGCAGTTCGTGGTGCAAAGTGACGCGAGCGATACAGGTCTGGGAGCGGTGCTATACCAAATAATTGACGGCGATGAAAAAGTCCTAGAGTTCGCGAGTCGAACTCTGAGCGCAGCCGAGAGGATTTATAGCGTGACGGAACTAGAATGTCTAGCAATTCTCTGGGCAATTAAAAAGTTCCGTCCGTATATAGAGGCCTACGACTTCGAGGTTATCACGGACCATAGCAGCTTGAAGTGGCTCCGTGACCTCCAAAACCCGACCAGCAGGTTAGCTAGGTGGGCTTTGGAGCTGCAGAACCACAGTTTCACGGTCGAACATTGAAAGGGCTCGCTGAACAATGTCCCAGATGCCCTTTCACGGATGTTCGAGGAAGAAGAATCAGCGGTCGCCGCGTTAGAGCTCGAGCGCAATACAAACGACCACTGGTACCTCAAGATCGTGAAAGAGGTGCAACAGCAGCCGCGAGACTTCCCCACGTTCAAGCTGGCGGGGGGGAGACTGTACAAGTACAACCCTAATGAAGTCATAGACGAATCTCTCGGCGACGACGATGCATGGAAGTTAGCAGTCCCTCACGAAAAGCGACGGGAAGTACTGAGAGAATGCCATGACTTTCCAACTGCTGGGCACTTGGACCGTGAGAAAACTCTAGAGAGAGTAAGGCGGAAGTATTATTGGCCAAACATGTCTCGAGATGTGGCCAGATATGTGAATCAGTGCCAAATTTGCCAGCAGTTCAAAGTCGAACAGCGCGCTCCAGCACGATTCATGGGACGTCGCATTACAGATCGTCCATGGTAAATCGTGGCCAGCAACAATATGGGACCCCTCCCTAAAACCAAGCACGGCCACGAATACATTCTCATCTTCCAGGACCTGTTCACACGCTGGATCGAAGTAATTCCGATAAAAAGGGCAGGTGGCAAATCGGTGATAAAAGGGCTCAACGAACGAGTATATCTGCGGTTCGGAGTCCCTGAGGTGTTTCTCTCCGATAATGGGACTGAATTTAAGAATGCACCCTTAGAGGCATTCTTAAAGGAGAGAAACGTGTATCACACGTTTACACCACCATAACACCCTCAAGCCAATCCCGTCGAGCGTGTGAACCGAACGGTGAAGACCATGATCATGTCTTACGCTGAGGAGAATCACGGGTCCTGAGATGAGCATCTGAACGAGCTGGCGTTCGCGTATAATACGGCAGAACACAGCTCTACCAAGATAAGTCCTGCCATGCTCATTTACGTCCGACAGCCCGACCCACCGAAGACACTAAGGCGCGAGGAAGACAGGTTAGCCGAAGAGCAAGGGCAGCAATTGACGATAAATAATTGGGTGGCGTGCATGGACAAGCTCCGCGAATTGCATGTTCGGGCGGCGGCCGACGCGCAAGCGGAGCAGACGAGACAAGCCAAATATTATGACGCTCATCGTCGACCTCCAGAATTCTGTCTAGGCGATCGTGTATGGAGAGAGAATCAGGTACTATCCTCAGCAGCTGAGGGGATTTCTTCCAAATTAGTCCCTAAGTACGCGGTGCCCTACACGATTGTGAATATTCTAGGCGAAAACACCTATGAGATCCAAGGTGAGGATGGTCGAACGATACGTCCCGTCCATGCGCAGCAACTCAAGCGATACGCTTTCGCAGAAGAGCCCAAGGACTACTTGGACAAAAGTAGTCAAGAAGTAGCCCAGTCGCTACCACCGAGGGACTCTTCAGCCGAAAGTAACGTGCCAGCGGGCAACAGTTAGCCAGGGGAATGTACAGCCTCGGTCCACCTCGTAAGACCGCGCTGTTAGTTAGGCCAGGAAAGCATGCGAGCGACGGCCGACCTACGCGTGCGGTCGGTCCAACAGAGTGCAAGCGAGGCCCAGGGAGGCCAAAGGGCTCGAAGAAGAAGCCTGCACCTGCGGATGTCGGACCAATTAGCCCACGTCGAACCCGAGCGTCCAAAAAGCGCTAACTGTGTCGTCCAGAAATAGTGCCGTCCGTACTAACCCGTGTTCGTCCTTGTTTTCCAATCCTTAGTCTCACCAATCTCCGGGGTCAATTTGCCTGTTGCAGGATATGCAGGGCCTGACTCCAGAAATAGCAGAGATGGCGAAGAAAGTGATGGCTGGATTAATTCAGTGCAATCCTGTCCCCGCCGTCATTGACTTCCTGGAGCAGGTAGTGGGGGGCTGTTTGGAAATTCAATAATTTGAATTCCCGCGGTTACACTCAGCTCGGCACGACTCACGGCGCTGCCACGACGCGGCAGCACCTCGCGGCCTCCCGGCGGAACAGCCGGGTCGCTACACTGATTAACAAGGTATATTCGCGCTATTTCGGTCTCTCTCGCGCTCTCACATGTAAATGTGAGAGGAATTAGTTTGATTCGCGAAGTGAATCGTCAAGACCAAGGAGAAGGAAGTGGATCAAGGCCTCGCTCTCTTTTTCATCAGCCGTGCCACGAGGAGCATCTCTCCGCTGCGCACCTGCAAAATCTCATCGGTTGTTCTCAAATTTTTCACTGGCTCAACTCAACAGTGGATCAACTCAAACAGGCTCTACTCAATCTCTCACTGAAAACTCACATCACTCCTCACTCACGCAATACTCAAGGTGCAACGACGATTAGTAAAATCGACTCTATTGCAAGGTAAAAACTCTCACCATACTAGAGATTATGTTGCCAACCACGTGTTGGCACCGGCGGCAAGTGTAACAGTGAACATGTGTGAATTAGCAAAACTCAAGGCAGCAATTCAATTACAATTGTTTGCCATTCCTCATTTTTGACAGCTTCATTGTTCGTGAGCCCAGGAGGGAATTTAAAAAAAAACTCAAGGAACTCTCAACGGACAATCTCATTACACTTGAAGATATACTCAAATGTCACAGGTTAGTTGTCTGTAGTGAGAGACTACTCCATTATTGACAGCACTCATATTTTGGAATTGCTGACACACTACTCACCTACAACTTATTCAAATAAATGTAATTTAAACTCCCTTTGTAATTTATGTTCATTATTGAACAGATTTTGTATTTATTAGTCGACGTTGAAATGTATTTATGAACCAAATTTGTAATTTATCTAAGAAGTGACTTTTGTGAATATAATTTCTACTTTCAATTTACTTCTGCGTGTGTATTAAATTTATTTTAACACCCACAGCATGTTTACTCACATATAATTATGGCTTACTCAAACAATTTGGTCCTTCGAGCCGGATTTACATGCTGTGGTGTGACTCGAGCCAGTGAATAAACACTCATTATGGAAATTTATCACAGATTATCATCATGGCACACTCGAACCAGGATGATCTCAAGGAGTTGGAGCAAGCAGGCGCTGTCGCTGCTGAAAGAGAGGATGTCATCGAGAAGGAGAAGGAGGATAATGCGACTCCAGCCACCTCAGCTGCAACGAAGGGGGCAGTGAAGCGGACTGGCAGCCGCCCGCTCACCATGCCTGGACTCACTGTAGTTGACACTCACATAAGGACTCGCTCAAAATCTCCAGGGTCAATTCCGGCTTCTTTTCTCTGCAAAGTGAACTCCCAGTACCTGCGGCTTGACTCACTGGAACGGATCATTGCTTACATCAGGATTAGGAAGGAAGCTGCCACTCTTCCAGTGATAAGGGCTTGGAAGCAGGATGCTGAGGAGCTCTACGCTTTATACAAAAAGGATCATGCGTTCATAGAGACAAGTTGTCCAGCAGCCTTCGCAGACAACGACTACTTCAAGGCAGACTTTCACAAGTCGATCCATGAATCGTACCATACAATTGTGTTCGAGGTTAGCAATTTGGAGGAAGACTGGAAGTCCAAGCATCGTGTCACTCAACCAAGCATCGGAGAAACTCAACACACTCATTTAAGCAAGCTGCCAGAAATAAAGCTGCCCACATTCAGCGGAGCATATACTGAGTGGCCCTCATATAGGGAAATGTTCTCTGGATTAATTCTGAATCGGCCTGGACTCAAAAATTATGAGAAGCTACACTACCTGCGCAGCTCTCTCAGCGGAACACCACTCACACTCATACAAGGATTTACACTCAGCGATAAGTCCCTAACACCTGTATGGACTACATTAGTGACAAGGTTTGAAAATAAATGGGTGCTATTAAATGATCAGCTTGATCATTTATCTGAATTGACTGCTGTTACATCAAAAAACCCGGCCACACTCAACACATTGATCTCGGAGATCTCAAAAATTCGGAAATCACTCAACATGTTGGTACCGCAAGAGCAGCTAGGAGACTGCATATTTGCTCATCGCCTGTCAAGGCTAATTGACAGGTCAACTCCAGAAGCATGGGAGACTTCTCGAATTTCCAACACTGAGCTGCCAACATTTGAGGAATTTGAGTCTTTCCTGATCGCGCGGGTGCTTGTGTTGGAAATCGCAGCAGACTCACCAACATCCACTCAAAAGCCGGCTAACACTCAAACCTCAAAGACATCAAGGAGTCTTCACGTCACTAGTCCAACTCAACGACGGCAAGACTCACATAAGGTAACACACTCACCTCGGATTGCTCAACATCCATGCACGTATTGTGGTGACTCGCATTTTATTGTGGCTTGTCAAAAGTTCAAACTGGTGACTGAACAACAACGGAGAAAATTTGTAATAGAGAAGCCGCTGTGCTATAACTGCCTCGGTCTGCACTCAGCCAAGAATTGCAAGTCACAATATAAGTGCAGACATTGCAATGGAAATCATCACACCATGATTCATGGGCCAAGAGACCCTGAAAGGAAAACTCAAACCAACTCAGCATCGGGATCAACTCAAAATTAGAACAACAGCGCAATCATCTTACATCACGGTCATACTCAACATGATTACTCAATTCCTCAACTCACTTTACTTGCAACTGCATTGGCATGGTACGACTCACCGGCGACATCTCATAAATTAAGAATACTCATTGACTCAGGCTCGGAACTCTCATTCATCTCCAAGGATTCTGTGGATTTACTCAACATTAAGCTGCAACACTCAACTATACCAATCCTTGGAGTTGGCGGCACGCAATCAACAAAAACTCTCGGAAAGGCTCAACTCACCTTACGCACCATCTACAAAAATCTCACGTTTCGGATCACAGCTCATATTATACGCCAAGTCTCAACACTATTACCATCAGAAGAATGTGAGCAACGTCAGTGGCAACATACAGAGAACCTCAACTTGGCTGATCCGACACTCTGGAAACCTCAACCAGTAGATGTACTTATCGGAGCGGACTATTACGGCCAAATCATCAAACCGAATCTAATAAAGAGGAGTGCGATTGAACCTGTCGCACAATTGTCAATTTTCGGTTGGCTGCTAATAGGTCCATCAAACTCAGCTGTGCAATCCAAGGTAGTCCATCATACAACGGCCTCACTCAACACTGAAGATTTGCAGGAACTACTCACACGCTTTTGGGTTCAAGAAGAACCACCGCCAGCATCTGCAGTCAAACTCAACAAGGAAGAAGCATTGTGTGAACAACACTTTGTTGACACTCACACGAGAGATACTTATGGACGTTACCAAGTCAGATTACCTCTCACAAAATCTGCAGACGTACTTGGAAACTCATTTGGAAAAGCTCAAGCGTGCCTCAGGAGAATACTCACAAAATACAATCAAGAAAGCATCTACAAGGAAAGGTACTACGCTTCCATGGATGAATACTGCAAATTGGGCCACATGGTGCAGATCCCTCATCAGGAAATCTCCGCCAAACCATCTTACTATCTTCCTCACCATGGAGTATTACGAGAAGATAGTTTAACGACAAAACTCAGAGCAGTATTCAACGGTTCAGCACTCACAACAAATGGAAACTCACTCAACGACATCATGCATACTGGACCTAATCTCTCACCCAACATTGTGGATGTTCTCATCTGGATTCGAACTCACCCATTTGTCTTCTCAAATGACATTACAAAAATGTATCGTCAGATCAAGGTTCACCCTCAAGATTGGAATCTGCAACGCATTTTGTGGGTAGATGAAACGGGTCAACTCACTCACTTCCATTTGACTACAGTCACCTATGGAACACGAGCAGCTTCTTATTTAGCAATTCGGACACTTCTTCAGCTGGTAAAGGATGAAGGAGCCAACTATCCACTTGCCATTGAATCGCTCCTATTCGGAAGGTATGTGGATGACATCTTCGGTGGAGCTGCATCAAAGGAACTTCTCATTAATAAGGCCAACAAGCAGTTAACCGCACTATGCAAGGCGGGCGGCTCTCCATTAGTAAAATGGAACTCAAACTCATCCGGCTTCCTCAAGGAAGTTCTCAAAGAGCCAACAGCTGAAGAAGCTGTGCTTTTAGATGATTGCACGACAAATATACTCGGGATGAACTGGCTCCCAAACTCGGACAAACTCACATTCAGAACAACTCTGCCACCTCTTCAGGAAATGATAACAAAGCGGATTATACTGTCAGAAGTATCTCAACTATACGATCCCATTGGAATAATCTCACCGGTCATAATCACATCAAAAATCCTCCTACAAGAACTGTGGCTACACAAGCTTTCTTGGGACGAAGCTTTGCCAAACTCAATCGTGAAGAAATGGCTGCACATCCGAGAAGATCTCACTCACCTGAAGACAATCGCCCTACCCAGGTGGTTAGGAATTCAGGAAAACTCAATTGTAGAACTTCATGGCTTCTCGGATGCTTCACAACAAGCAATGGCTGCAGTTCTATACATTAAATCTACAACACCAAACTCTCACTCAACATCATCATTTCTAATCTCCAAAACAAAGGTGGCACCACTCAAACGACTGTCGATCCCACGATTGGAATTGGGAGCGGCTGTACTACTCACTAAGCTGGCAAAACATGTTTTGGAATACTCACGATTGCCAATCACACACATACATTTATGGACAGACGCAAAGGTAGCACTCACATGGATACACTCACACCCCTCAAAATGGAAGGACTTTGTTGGAAATAGAGTTGCCTTAATTCAAGAACTCATTCCAACAGCACAATGGAGACATGTGCCTGGAGCAGACAATCCAGTGGATTGTGCCTCGCGCGGATTACTCACTTCACAACTCAGGGAGCATCACTTATGGTGGCATGGACCAAGTTGGCTCTGCCAGGAAGAATCAGCTTGGCCTTCTCAAGCAACCTTTATCCAAGAAACCAACCTTCCAGAAATGAGGGCTAAGGTCACACTCACCGCAGCCAAGTCAAACTCAAGCAAAATGTGGGACATCATCGATCATTAGTCATCACTCACGCAACTCATAAGAATAACTGGATGGGTAATGCTCGCATGTGATCGATTTAAGGCTAAAGGAAAAACTCACCATGAATCGAAACTCACTACGGATTTACTCATCAAGGCAAAACTCTTTTGGGTCAAGAAAATTCAGCAGGTTCATTTACACTCAGAAATTGCTATGCTGGAAAATTCTCAAGTCCCAATACACCATGTCTTCAACCGATTGTCTGCCTACATAGACTCAACAGGAATTGTTCGAGTAGGAGGGCGGCTTCAAAAAACTGAACTCGATCATCACTCAAAACACCCAGCAATTATACCACGGAGCAGTCAACTCACCACACTGATCATTCGGAACGCTCATCTCTCAACTCTGCACGGTGGCGCTCAACTCACTCTGACACACACTCGGCAGGAATTTTGGATAATCGGAGGCAGAGCACCGGTCAAGTCACATATTTTAAAGTGTGTGACTTGTGCAAGGTATCGGGCTCAACGGGCTCAGCAACTCATGGGGCAATTACCCGTGGCCAGGGTCACCCCATCACCACCTTTCACTCACACTGGGATCGATTATGCCGGGCCAATCACCATTAACTCATGGAAAGGACGTGGATCCAAAACATACAAATGCTGGATTTGTATCTTCGTGTGCTTCTCAACGTCAGCTGTTCACCTAGAACTGGTCAGTGACTACTCAACGGACGGTTTCTTAGCGGCATATAGACGGTTCACCTCAAGGAGAGGGATACCCTCCAAACTATACTCAGACTGTGGAACGAACTTCATCGGAGCAGGAAGGGAACTGAAGACTCTATTCTCTCAACACCAACATGAAAACTCAATCTTGTACAACTCACTAGCCAACGAGGGAACCCAATGGATATTCAACCCACCTGCTGCACCTCACATGGGAGGCAAGTGGGAAGCAGTAGTGAAATCAGTCAAATTTCACCTGCGAAGGACCATTGGGGACACTCAACTCACCTTTGAAGCTTCAGCGACCTTGCTCACTCAAATAGAACCATTACTTAACTCACGGCCGCTAGAACCACTCAGTGAAGATCCAGAAGACATAAATGCACTCACACCCGGACACTGTCTCATCGGCAAGGCATTGAACTCAGTGCCTGAACCAAGCTTACTCACCCTCAAGGAATCAAGGCTTTCCAAATGGCAACTCATTCAACGGATCACTCAGCAATTTTGGAAGCATTGGTCAACTCAATACCTTCAACGGCTTCAATCAATTTCAAAATGGCATTATCCCTCTCATGAGATAAAAGTGGGTTCCATGGTACTACTCACGGATGAACACTCACCACCAAGCAAATGGCCACTCGCAAGAGTCACTCAACTTCATCCTAGAACTGACAATCTCACCAGAGTTGTAACAATAAAGACGGCCACCACTCAACTCACCCGCCAAATTGCAAAACTCGCCATCTTGCCAGTGCCAATCGGAAATTAAATCAACCTGGCGGTTGATGACGGGCGGAATGTTTGGGAATCCAATAATTTGAATTCCCGCGGTTACACTCAGCTCGGCACGACTCAGGGCGCTGCCACGGCGCGGCAGCACCTCGCGGCCTCCCGGCGGAACAGCCGGGACGCTACACTGATTAACAAGGTATATTCGCGCTATTTCGGTCTCTCTCGCGCTCTCACATGTAAATGTGAGAGGAATTAGTTTGATTCGCGAAGTAAATCGTCAAGACCAAGAAGAAGGAAGTGGATCAAGGCCTCGCTCTCTTTTTCATCAGCCGTGCCACGAGGAGCATCTCTCCGCTGCGCACCTGCGAAATCTCATCGGTTGTTCTCAAGTTTTTCACTGGCTCAACTCAACACTGGATCAACTCAAACAGGCTCTACTCAATCTCTCACTGAAAACTCACATCACTCCTCACTCACGCAATACTCAAGGTGCAACGACGATTAGTAAAATCGACTCTATTGCAAGGTAAAAACTCTCACCATACTAGAGGTTATGTTGCCAACCACGTGTTGGCACCGGAGGCAAGTGTAACAATGAACGTGTGTGAATTAGCAAAACTCAAGGCAGCAATTCAATTACAATTGTTTTCCATTCCTCATTTTTGACAGCTTCATTGTGCGTGAGCCCAGGAGGGAATTTAAGGAAAAACTCAAGGAACTCTCAACGGACAATCTCATTACACCCGAAGACATACTCAAATATCACAGGTTAGTTGTCTCTCTAGTGAGAGACTACTACTTCATTATTGACAGCACTCATATTTTGGAATTGCTGACACACTGCTCACCTAAAACTTATTCAAATAAATGTAATTTAAACTCCCTTTGTAATTTATGTTAATTATTGAACAGATTTTGAATTTATTAGTCGACGTTGAAATGTATTTATGAACCAAATTTGTAATTTATCTAAGAAGTGACTTTTGTGAATATAATTTCTACTTTCAATTTACTTCTGTGTGTGAATTAAATTTATTTTAACACCCACAGCATGTTTACTCACATATAATTATGGCTTACTCAAACAAGGGCAAAGATGCGGTGACACTGGCACCACCGCCAGTGGAAGAGCCCTCTACACTTGTAATAGAGGAGTTAGAGGCGCCGGAACCAAGAAGGGGACCTTCGGGACCAGCCGACGTAGGCGCTGGTCCGTCCCCGCTCCGGCGATCTCACCCTCCGAAGGAGCAGCGAGAGAAGAGCGGGGCTCGGCCGCAAGAAGAAGCACCAGTCGAGCCGATTGGTGCTGGCCGAGTTCCCGAAGAGGAGGCGGCTCAAGCCCATCATTGTGCGCCGGAAGGTGACGCCGGCGCGGCTCGGGCCGCACAAGGAAAAGAAGGAGATGCTCCGACCCAGGCTCCAAAAGGAACACCAACCGATGGAGTCGGTGCTGCCTGGGTCCCGGTGGAGCAGGCCCTTGAGGAGGCACGGCGCCTCAGCAAGTCCTCGCGCGCTGCGGAGGACGCTGCCCTGGCCGCACTGGCCCAAGGCCGGCGAGAAGAGCTCGCAGCCGCCGCAGAGGCCAGGGCCGCCAGGCTGCGCCGCGCCGCCTTGCAGAAGGAGGAGGAGGCTCATCTGGCACGTGCGCAGAAGCGCATGGAAGAGGCCAGGCGAGCCTGGGAAAAGGCGGAGGAGACAGCGCGTCGGGCCAAAGAAGAGGCCCAGCGTCGTCTCCTACGAAAAGAGGAGCGCCTCCAAAGGGCGCTCGAAGAAGAACAGGCTGCCCGGGAGGCGTTAAATGCACAGGCGCTTCCCCGGTGCTTCATGTGTGGCGAGCTTGGGGTAAAAAAGTCGAAGCACTGCCCCAACCAAGCTCGCCACAAGGGGCGCCGGACTTTCTCCCGGGCCAATTGAAGAGGGGTGAAGCCCTGAAGAGACCCCGTTGTTTTTTTTGTTGTTTTTATTTTTTCTAATTAAAAAAAAAAAAAAAGTAAAAGAAGATAATGGGTGACTCCGCTTCTTATACTTCCCTTGCCCAAATTCCTTCCCGAAAGGCTCCAGCTACTTAACCTTATTTTCAGGTACGACGACGGCCATGGATGGCAGAGCTGCTCACAGGTCCCCTAAGCAGCGTCTGGCGGGGGGGTGTAACGCGTGCGCGAGTTAGATAATTCGAGATTCGAATTACCCGCGCCGAGCAGGCATGCTCACTGGGCGCGCGAGGGCGCGAGCATTCTGACCGGATTAGAACGGTCTCACGACGCGTAATATGCCCGCAGCGTACTCGTGAAGCTGCTACGGCTTTAGGCGAGTCACGGCAGCCATCTTCGTGTCTGCCGTCGTGTCGTGAACTTCTCTCCAGCGTGCCTCTCGTAAGTTACCTCGTCCGCGCCGTCCTATCTTTTTAGAGTTACCGCGAGTGTAGTGGAGCCGCCGAGATAGTGTAGACTTGTGAAAGAGAGACAGAGAGAGAGCGATCCCGAGCCGCCTGAGCCACACGAGACAGCAAGCGAGGAGCCGGCAGCCGGCCCGCCTGCCGACCCAATACAGCGAGTAAGACAGAGAGAGAAAGAGAGCGCACCGGCTGCTCCTTCCTAACGTAAGTTTTCTACTCTACTCTCGCGGGTTTATTGTAAAGGCTCGCACGGAAATGGCCCCGTGCAAGCTTTCTGTGCCGTGTACGTGCGGGTGTGTGTCAGCCCACCGTACTTTAACACCGCGCGCGAGATTAGCAGCTTCGCGGCGCGCCGTATCGTTCGCGCGTTTGAATGTTAACGGTCGCGCGCGAATTAACTCATTGTTCTAATCAGCACGTGCGTTGTGCTTGTAGTTATTAGAGATTTGAATATATTGTGATATCTAGTTACTCGTCGCGTTGTTCATTACAACCTGTCCTTCTCCCGGATACTGCCGCCTCCGCGGGAAAACGACTCCGCCGGTCATTTTCATATCTGAGCATAGCGGCCACGCCCTTTACTCTTCGAGCGCGCGCTCTTCACTCAGCGATCCAAATAGTTGGAAAGCGAAGTTCGTGTGCGATCTTCGCGTTGTTTTCGGGGTTCCAGGAGCAGATCCCCGGGCAAGTCATTTTAGTCTGACACCCGCGGCACCGTGTTCTAGGGCATCGCTGGCCTGTGGCTTGTTGGGATTTTCCCCCACTAGCCATCCCGTTACAGTTTTAAAATGAGCTCTTGAAAGACGACGAAAATATTCTTATATAAATACAACTAACATAGAATAAATCCGAGCTTTTTGCTTTGCAGTAAGAAGTTGGGGGGATAATTGTAGCATGAATCGCCCAAATTTCGGAAAATAAGCAAGTACGGCTCGTTGAGTTATTAACAACAGATTATATAACAAATTATAGCTGAAATAGCAAGTGAAAAGATAAATTTACAGAGTGAAACCAAGATATATTACGCGAAAAATAATAGCAGTCTAATACATGTAAGAAATTGGAAAAAATCAATAAAAAAAGATATAAAAGTAAAACCAAAAGAAAATACTACAATAGGTAAAACAAAATATCATAAAAATAAATTATTATTACAAAAATTAAGAACAGTGATCACATAAATCGAAAGTATATTATGCGAAAAAAAAACATAGAATAACGATCAACGCAGGTCAAGAAAACGAATAATAATATGAAACAAATTGATAGATTAAATAATAATTGCATAAAAAAAAATTACATTTTAAACAATAAAAGATAAAACACTAAAAACTAAGCAAACGGAAAAAATTTATAAAAGTGACAAATAAATAAATTTTATCGTGAAATAAACAATTACAAAATATATACAGTGAAACAGTGGAACTAATAATAAAAACATATTTTAAAAGAAATATTAAGTATCGCATAAGCAAAAGAGTAACATGTCATGTCATATCAGAAAAACGCAGAAAACAAGGGGAAAAGGGATTATAACCAGACAGACGACACAAAGTGACCCAGATTTAAAAAAAAAGCAAGTCAACGATGTAAATAACCCAACGAACCCTTTCGAAAAGAAACTAAGAGTTTTAAGACTAGATTACTAACCATACTGATACATAAATAAAAAAAAAATATAGAACAAAACATAAGAAACAAATGAAGAGGAATAAATAAAAGGAAATAAATAATAGGGAATTTACACGATACAAAATAGAAAACATATGAGAGATATAATCAGAATCATTTTTAATCAAAATTGTAACGGGCTAAAAGCTGTCCTCGGTGCGCTATATCTCAAAGCGGACTTGCCGATGAACGGCGCAGCAATTGACAGGCGCGAGCACTTACTGGTGCCAACCATCGACTATTAGCGGCCCGTCAGCTCCGTGCTGTTGCTCGCCGTCGGCTGCTTTCAGCAGCAGCCGCGCCATTTCGACCTGTTGCAACGCGCGACTTCGTCGTCGCGCTCTCTCTCTCTCTCTCTCTCTCTCTCTCTCTCTCTCGAGCGTGCTGCCCCAGGTGCTCAGTTATCACGCGAGTACTACGTACTCGCGACCGCGGAGGCCGGCGGTATTCTTCACCGTGCCATCGAATAGGGAATTGAAAGTAGGATGCGTGAAATAATACGCGAACAAGTAAAAGCAAAGAATTATCTTTATTGCCCCTGGAAGCTGTTCACTATTTACACGTGCGGCGCGTACTCTAGGTACGCGCCGATTCGGGTGGTGCGCCCGCGCACGCGAAGTACGTGTGTGCTCTGCCGCACACCCTTACGCGCAAAAGCGGCTCGCGCCGACGTCACGATCGGCGCTCACGCGCACGTTGGTGGCCTCGCTCGCTCGCCCGTCTCCGCTTCCTGGACGCTCGTCGTCCGCTGAGGAAGCGCGCGCTCGCCTGGTCAGGACTTACCTCCTCAGTTGCAGCGAGAAGGCGCGGTTGAACGCGCTCGGCGGTGCCTGCTGCAGCGCGTCGCTGTGTCTCTCTCTCTCTCTCCTTCTTCGCTGCTACGGGCCTTGCCTTTCTCCCTCTCTCTCTCTCTCGCTCCTGCGAGTATCGGCCGCGATGCTCTCTCTCACTCGCTCCCGTGAGTGAGCTCGGCCGCGCTGCTCTCTCTCGCTCTTTCGCTGCCTCGGACGAGTGTGGCTCTCTCTCCCTCTCCCTCTGCCACCGGCGAACGAGGTTCTCGGAGCCGTGCTGCATCTCTCTCTCTCTCACTCTCGTGCACTGCACTGCACCCACTCAGCGATCCTCGTGCACTTCACTTCGACTCTCTCTCTCACCAACAGCGCTTCTGCGTAAGCTCTGTCGGCTGGGGTTCTCCAGGGCAGCTCTCCTGTGGATTCAATCATATCTGAAAGGACGTACCCAGATAGTCACCTCAAATAGCAAAGGTAACTCTGACTGGTTAGAAACCAATCTGGGAGTTCCACAGGGATCTGTCCTGGGTCCACTGCTTTTTTGTCTCTACGTTAACGATTTACGTGACGTACTTGACGGTAATACTATCAGACATATATTTTACGCAGATGACCTTCAAATCTACTTACACACGACAAAAGACGAAATTCTGGAGGGTATTGATCGGCTGTCCCATGCGGCGCAAATGGTGGCTGAATGGGCGGCGAACTCGGGCCTGCACCTCAATGCTGGTAAGACCAAAGCCATTGTATTCGGCTCCAGGGTAGGAGTTAATCATATAAACTCATTAGATCTGCCAGGTATTGGTGTGCGGCCTGGAGAACGCATCCCCTTCAGTAGCGAAGTTGCGAGTCTCGGTGTTACACTGGATAGTAAATTAACATGGAAACCGCACATTGACCAACTCACAAAGAAAGTCAATAAAGCCCTATACAGTTTGCGGTTTATTAGGGCGTGTACCACCGAGATTCTCCGCAAAAGATTAGTCGAGTCCCTAGTTCAACCCCACCTTGACTACTGTACGGTGGTCTACTTGGACGCGTCTGACGAACAGCGAGCGAGAGTGCAAAGATTGAGCAATTCATGTGTGAGGTACGTTACTGGGGCTAGGAGGGATGAGCATATCACCCCTACTTGAGACGTCTGGGCTGGCTCCGTATGGACTCACGCAGATTCTACTTCGCAGCCCTGCTACTATATAAAATAATTCGGATGCGTGAGCCCAGTTACTTGGCTGCCTTTTTTACGGTGCACAAGCCTAGGCCAACAAGCAGGGGAGTGCAGCCGGAGCTTGCTTTCCCTGCCTTGAACTATAAGACGGGTGATAGAGCGTTTCTGGCTCAGGGTGCCCGCTTTTGGAACTCCCTCCCCCCTCCCTGCGCTACCTTCCATCACTTTCATCATTCAAGAGGGCTGTGCGCCAACACCTGCTTGATCTCGACGCCTAGCCTCTCTATAAGGATGCTTAGAGCTGCCAGTGCGGGGACCTTTATCTAGTTTAGTATTAGACTGCGGATTAACTTTGATCTGTGATTTTTTGACTAAGCGGCTGTGATACCTTACTGTGATATTTTATGAAATGGTTAATGTATAACTGTAATTATTTTCCTTTTAGCGTATAGTACCAGCTGTGATATTTTCTCTAGTTTTATTTATTTATTTTGTCTTAATGAAGGGTCCTCGTGATTTTTAATGATTTTTATGTATTTTATTTTTATTTTATCATATGGTTCTTTTTTATTATTTTTTTATTATTTTTTTATCGTAATTGAAGGTCCTCGTAGACAAACATATTTTTATGTATAATTTATATATTTGTATCAGGTTGTATTACTTTTATTTTTATATATTTTTATTATATCTTATTTTACTGTATTTTATTTTAAGTTATACACTGTATAAATTCTGTATTAATTATTTTGCCGCGAAGGCAAATAAATCGTATCTATCTATCTATCTATCTATCTCTCTCTCTCTCCAAGTCGTCGCGCACGGGGGACGAGCAGCTGCCTCAGCTACGGCAGAAGCGATACTGCCGGGCTCTGTCTCTCGCTCTCCTTCCCCCTCGCGCAAGGTTGGCGCGAGTTTTCATTTCGGGGCTCATTGTGTGTCGTAGTTGCGCTCGGTACTTTTCGCACAGCTACACGTGCGAGCAACTACACACACACACACGGAAGCCCCGGGAGTCATACGAGGACAAGCCCGACTCTACTTGCGACTCTACTCCAAGGCCGCTGTATGTTTATGTTTTCGGTCAACTACCTGTATGTATACCGTGCGTCAAAGATTGGCTCGATCAGAGCTCCGTGTTCGCGCACATACACACACACAGACGCGCCTGCCGTTACAAAATAAGGAAGCCAAAATAATAATAAAAAAATAACTAAACAAACGAAAAGTATCTCTCTTAAAAGAATGATGCCGGAAATGTGAAGCCGAAATAAAACCTTTGCGATTGGTCAAGTCCGTTTAAATGGAACCCGTGATTGATCTGCAGTGATGTTAGCTATTAGCTTATGGTCTTAACTGATTCGTCCAAATAAAACCCATATAATTTGAAATTATATGAAATATTTAAACTAAAGTTATAAGTTATAAATTGTATTAATGATTTAAAGTTTAACATTGTATAACAAAAAAGTATTATTACTTTGTCTGTAGTTAATAATGAAGGACTATGAAAACTGTTCTGAATACGGTTAAATTTCTAACCTCGAAATTTTTGTATTTTAGGAATAAACTAAAATAAATATAAATACAATCCAAGTTTTAATAGAAAATATTGGATGAATTTGTGTATGTTAAAAAGTAAAATGAATTTTAGATTCATAATATTTCAATATTAATTGTATAAGAGGTGAAGCGAAGAGCGCGCGCAGCGCGCTTGAACTGGCTAGTTACAATAAAAGTAAGAATATTATAATGAAGAATCATACAAAAAAAAGATTACTATAAAATGTTACATTGCAAAAGTGAATATAATAAAATAAGAAAATGAAAAAATATTTAAATATTATAATATAAAAGATAAACAACACTCAAACGAGAAAATGAAAGGAAGACAATAATAAACAAAATAAAAGATAAATTCAAAAATAAACTACAATAATAATTATGAACATTTAATAAAACGAAAAAACGATGAGGAATAATCAAGCTAATATATTTTATAATTTTGAACAACAAAACCATTATTATACTAAAGTATTTCATTGTCAAATTTGCCGAGATCAAAATTACGAAACATTATTTTGCACGAAAGCATCATGTGTCTGTTGTAAAAGTAAGGAGCATGTATCATATCAGTGCAGAACAGCTAAGCATGTAGTAAAATTAATTTGCAAATTGTGTAGAACGGAAGGCCACTCAATAGACGCGTGTAAGTTAAATAAGATGTCGAGTAATCATTGTCAATACTGCCAAAATATGGGGCACGAGGCTACACAATGTCCTACTATTACAGAATACGAATTGTGTTGGAAATGTAAGGAAAGCGGACACGATCCGTTTACGTGCAATAATTCGGTAAGAATTACGGAAGCATGCGATGCCTGTAGCAGCGCGTCACACACGGCTAAAAATTGCCCGTCAGCATTGTGTCAGAGGTGCAACAAACTTTGGCATTTAATGAAATACTGCCCTATAAACGAAAAAATATGGTAGTGCGCAATATGTGCGGATGAAGGTCACGAAACCGCGGATTGCGAGAGCGTAAAAGTTTTAATTATGCAAAAAAGACAGCAAAACTTTCAGAATAGAAAAATTTGTCAATTATGCAACAAGTCAGGACATTCAGCAGAAACTTATAGGAAAAGGAGTAATAATCAACAAAATACATTCCAGAGTAACAACTGCAATCCTTCAAATAAAGCCTATTAACATCGAGATAAAAATAGAAACGGATTTTTCCGAACAAATCATCAAAATGGTCATCATTTTTCAAATAATTCAAATAGTAACTATCGGGGAAATTTTAATACACAAAGTATAAAATGCGAATATTGTAAATTCACCGGGCATACGTTGGAAGATTATAGGAAATTAAAAAGTCTGACGGCACAAATTAAATGCTCTTATTGCAATAAGAATGGACATCAAATAGTCAATTGCCATGAAATCAAGATGCTCCAAAATAAATCAGATAAATTTTGTAAAATCTGTTAAAGCACGAATCATACAAATGAAGAATGTGAGATACTCAAACAATATCCAAGTATTAATACTGTTGAATCCATCATTCCACAAAAGAAATAATTAACGAATCAGAAATTCAGAAAAACAAAGTTAATACAACGAATATTGAAAGGTATAATGGTAATGAACTAATTACAGGAAATAAAGTAAATAAAAATAAACAGGAAACTAATATCATAGAGGAATCTACAATAATTAATGATGATAAAGAAAACAATTTAATTATCGTACCTTTTATAAAAATACATGAAATCACTGATGAACCAAAGGATAATAATATAATTATAAAAAATCATGAAAATACTAATGAATTTAATTTTATAGACTTTAACGAAATTTGCAAAAATAATCATGAATTTGAAAAAATTATGGAAACAAATTTAAATGATTTTATTGAATCTACTGTAAGAAATTATGAGACTAATGATGAAACGAATTTCAATGAATCTAATATAAAAACTCACGAGGATTGTGATGAAATTAATTTAATTGATTTTAATGAATTTGATATAAATAACCAAAAGAATGAAATTTCGAATGAAAATAATAAAGAAGGCAATAATTCGTTAGAAACAGTAACTTTTTATGATGATCTTAAAGTCATTTTAGAAATAACTTTTGCTTTAGCTGAACCATTTTCCGAAGATGATCAAATGGAAACTAAATTCCAACAAAACTCGCCTGAAAATTCGTTAAAAGAGAATATAGGATCAATACATTCTGAAGAGTCTTTATTAAATGATACAAAAAATCTAAAGAACTTACTAAATAATAGTAAAATAATTTTCAAAAATAAAAATCAATCAAAAGATAGGTTTGATAATAAACAACATCATAAATATTTAAAGAATAAAGGTCATCTAAAAATATTTGATAATCAAGAACACTAAGAACGGCTTGAGAATAAAAGTCAAGTAAAAGAAACTTTGGGTAATCAAGATCATAACGTAATAATCAATCTAAATACAAATCCTAATAAGGTACACCAATTGCAGTTAGTTCTTAACTATCCTATCAAAGTAAAATTTAATAAAAATGTCAGAAAACTAAAACGGATATTTAATTATGAAAAATATTTAAAAGAATTATCAAAAATTACAAGATTAAAATTAAAATCTAAAGGTTACTACAATAAATTTACTAGCAGAAAAAAGTTTAAAAAGGGAGACAAAACATGGCCTATTAAAGAACTAAATATGAATAAATTTCAAAAGGATCAGCATAATACAAATTTTCAACGCTATTAAAATGAACAAAATAATATGTTATTCAATTATGGGAATTAAGCAAAGACAATATTATAACAAATAATAACATAACATTTTTGTTTTAGGATATGGACAACATAATCAATATTAACATCTATCATAATCTCTTCTTATTTTTCCAAATTTAATACAGCAACAGTGAATTATAATTGCAGCTGAACTTTTGCATTTGAAGCAAAACCATCCTACCTCTTCGTTAACTAGAATATAACACTAAGGTGATCCAGATTTTACCAAATATACAATTTAAAATTATAACCACTTATCTGTTTGTCTACAATTGTTCGTATCAACTTATCATAATTTTGTGAAAAGCAACTATATTTCCTAAGAAAGTTAATAATTTTATAAAAATGCGATCGGAATAATATAAGTTTGTACGAAATTTTTACGAAGACAGCAAAAAGATTCATACATGAAAGATTTTAGAAGTAATACTACGACTAACAATAACATCGTTGACAATTAAACAAAATATATGTTGTTTTTTTCTTTTTTAACAACAATAAACAAAAATATTGCGATTACATATTAAAATACCTCAGTGAAACAAGAAAGTTTCATTTGTAAAAATTATGTGTTATTAAATAATAGAAATATTTAATTAATTATTTAGTCACAAAGTAGAAAATATTTCAGGGATCAATTTAATAACTTATTGTTCTATCTATCTTTGAATAAGAAAATATATAACTAATCCAAAAGAAAACGAAATAAAACCATTCCTAAACCTTGCAACCCTAACAAACATAGATAAAAATAATTTGACTGTAATTTTATGCAAAATCAGATTGTATTTGCCTACAAAAATTGTTCGTATTCATAAAAGAAATTTTATGAATAGTTCAAGAACAAAAGAAAGAAAAAATTTATGTAGCTCTACTCACATTGCTAAGATTAAATCGAATATAATGTATTGGAAGTGATCAGTTTCATCATATACTGACGTGATCATCCTACAAGATACACTATTCGGCACTGTATTGAGTAAAGCAATTTTCTATTCTAACGCACTCCATACTCTCTAATGCAAATATGTGAATGCTACTCATGCCAGAAAAAGTCTTGAGTTTTAAAAGGAACTTTTAAAACGGCTGAGATTTTCAAAGAAAGGTAATATAATGATGCATAAGAGCAATAATAAGTTAAAATCTACCAAAATCACTCCAACCTATTAACCTTCCTTTTTCACGAAAAATACCTACATAATGGAATTAAATTTTTCTTTTGGAAATAATTCAATTTTTTCTTAGTATATAGTTATTCAAATGTTTTATTATGGTACTATCAAAATTCCTTCAATGTTATTCTACTCAAATAAAGAGAAAAAAAGTAATATACCTTTTGCCAAATATCTCAGCAGGGAGGGAAGTGAATGATCACTTGTATCATTCCCTATATATTTCTCCTCACATTTTATTTACTACAAAATTATTTAATATGCACATTATTTCTAAACTTAATCAATTACTCTATTTTTTTTTTTTTTTGTAAATACAGCTAAACAACAAAATTATTACACATTAGCGATAATAAAATAATTTAATTGTTGAAATGTTTTATACAACCAAGATATATGTTCCTATAGAAATTCTAATGCATAACGTATGCTATATTTATTACGTAACGTTTTATTAATTCATGAAAATTCAAGTTATTTTTACACCGAAGGTTGTTGTAATTTATTTATAATTTAATTAAGAATTTATTGTAAAAGTGTTTCCTTAAAAGTGAATGATATTAAATCACAGATTTAGTGTATGTTTGATAATAATACATTATATGCTGGATTATATCAGCAAAACTCCCAACTTAAGATATCCTTTTGAGTACAAAGAATCACATAACGAAGTAAGAGTACTCGTTTATTCCATAGTGATCCACACGTACCGCCATTTGAACGCTAGGAAAAATCAGCATTCAACATGCGATACAAAGTAAAACCGTAGGTTAAGTGTAGTCTAGTGTTAGGGACAAAAATAAATGATTTACTTTATAGAAATTTATAGATGATACGAAATTTTGTTTAAATTTATTGAATTTTTATTATTGTTTATATATATAAATTTTTATTATGGATTTAATGATATGAATTTTTATTATTGTTTTTATTATTTGAATTGTTAGTATTATTGAACTTTTTGTAACAAGAAATTACTGATGGTTCAACTATTCCTATAATTGTTGAATCTCTACGATATTCAACAGTCTAAGGGGGGAGGTGTTACGTCCGTAACGTATCCGTAAATTCCATTTGATATTCATATTCTCATCAGTAATTTCTTGATCCACAAAATTATGTGATTGCAAATTTATTGACACCCATATATCAACTAGCATAGAGAAAAATTGCAACACAGGGAAATTGTAAACATTCTTGTACGAAATGAACCACAATTTTAAACGAAACATATTGAAATTATTTAAAAATTTCTCAAAACATTTTATGAAAGACGTTGTTGTATTAATAGTTAATTTTCCATCTTATAATTGTAATTTAAAATTATTGTTACAGAAAACTACTGATGGCTAACTATTACTATACTTGTTGAATCTCTACGATATTCAACAATCTAAGGAGAGAAGTGTTACGTCTGTGACGTATTCTTAAAATTAAATCTACAATCATATTTTCCCATCAGTAATTTTCTGAAACACACGACGGGTATGCGAATTCAACAACGTTGCATTCCAATGCAAGCGGCATCGCGATGGGGCAAGACAAATTATAAACTAATATGTCTGTGACTTTATTAAATCCCAATATTCATTTCTTTGACCCACAAAACGATGCGAGAGCGAATATTAACAGTACAGCAATTTCGGCTACGCAACAGCTAGCGTGACATAGCGAACCACTGATCTTGTGAAACCAACCGCTCATCGCAACTTTGTTTAGAATCAGCACTTTTAAGTGTGAAATCGAAATGATAATATTTAAATGTTTACTAAATTTGTTTAAAAAGATGATTTTGACTCAGCGTCAAAATCATCCTTAACACAAATTAACCGCTTAATAAATACGGCGACTCTCAACACACAAATCAGTAATCATGCAAAAGTCGCGAGCTCCGTATCACTCCAGCCGACAATAGGAGAAACGATTATTATACAGGCCAATACGAGCCAATAATAGTAAAGCAATTATATCAATTTAATACGTTATCGGTATTATACATTGTTAAACCAAGTGAATAAATTGTAAATCTTATTGTCTTATTTATAAAATTTATATTTGCCAATAAATAGTGCATCTAACAAATCAGCTAGTTATTATTTACGAGAGCCTACGCCCAGAGTAAAGATAATATAAAACAAATATATATATATATATATGGGTTCTTCCTGTATTTTTATTAAAAAGTGTGCGCGGGGGGTCGTCGATTTTGTCGACGATTTTTCTTATGAAAGCATATATAAAAAAAATAGCTTGTGCAAAATTTCAGCCCCTTATCTCATTCCTAATTCCTGCTGGAATTTTTTTAAACCCTGATTTTGACCTGTTTTTAGCCAGTTTTCAAAAAATTCTAAAAGGCTGAAATTTTAACAAAATGAGGTCGGTGAGGTCTCATTTTTTTTGTCTTTCTTCAAATTTAAAAAAAAAAATACACTGATATGAAATGATGATTTAGGTTTTATTGGCGATCTGTGATATGGCCATTGCATTTCATCATTTTTAGATCATCTTCAAACCTCTATATCTCGTAACTGGTTCCACATTTTTGAGCTCACTAGGTCTCATTTTTTTTGTCTCAATGAGACCTTTAATTTTTTTTTTTTGAGGACCTAAATTGATTGAATAGACTTCAAGATACAGCCTTTTGAAGTTGACGTTTTTATCAAAAATCGCGAAAATCAACCGTGTTCATGGTCACAGTGTCAACCGAATTTTAATTAAAAATCATTAACAAAAGTATTTTTCATTAGAATATGATGTTATCTAACTATACTCTTTTCCTATCATAGGAAAAAGTCAAAAAATAATTTTTTGTCGAGCATTATAATATCTAATTTTCCGATACCTAAAATAATCAAAAATGGCTCTCTACTGACATGAATTCTACCATCTTATAATTATTTTTGACACGTATACGTAACATAGATACAAAGGTGGTTCCTAGACCTTTAAAATCCGTAGTCGCTGATTTTTCTACGACCACTAGAGCCAAAGTTATAGTCGTTTTTATCAAAAGATATTTTTCAAGTTGTAAAATTAGAGCTTGTGAAATATAGGAAAAGTTTTATTTACAAGATCAACCATAAGTTTGGCATAATTGTCCTAACAAAAGTGCTGAGGCTGCATATTTTGAAGATCTTAGGCCGTGTCTACACTATGCGAGAAGCACGTGCGATCAGCCCAAGCGATAAGAGCAAGTAATGCGTGTTGGACAAAATATTTAAAATACTTGAAATGATAAATAATATCATTTTACTACGATATTATTGACGATATTATTTATCGCTAAATATAGATCTACTAACTGATCTACTACGACTGTTGGGGATTGAAGTATCCAAAGTGCCCGCTAGATGGCAAGCGTCCGATGCGCTCCCACTATGAAAAACATCACCGAGCGGGCTTAAATAGAGTCCTGCGGCGCCTAGTCGCTACGTGCTTTATGCACATCCTTTTACCTTACCACTATTCGTTTTACCTATACAATGCCTTATTGCCTGTTTACTCGTACGCATAAGCGTTCATACTTTTTTCTGCAATCAACTTTCACTTTCGAGTAGAGTTGGTTGCATAGACTTTTGAAGTCTAATTTTCCCGTTTATTTCTTCTCGCTGACAAACCCTAATAATATAAACTCACAGTTACGTTCAATCGTATACAACGATATTATTTATCATTTTAAGTATTTCAAGTACTTTGTGCAAAACGTATGGCTTGTCGCATGCGCGCACCCGTTGCGCTTCCCGCATACCTAGTATAGACATGGTCTTAAATGCAGGTTTTCTATAGTTTTACGTGCGTTATACGTATAAGCTCAGGTTAAATGAAACATACATAGATAGTTTCATTTAACCTGTGTTGACGTAAGTTAACAGATGACAGACATCCATTTTTCTGTGCGAGACAGCCGTGAACCCGTCATCCGTTACACGGCACACGGCACGGAATGTCCTTAAACAATGAGTACAAGTTACAATAAAAAATGAAATGAATATTTCTAAGTAGAATTGTGAAGGTAGTTGAGCAGAACTATTACCAAGTATATCAGTATTGGTTCGGTTGAGTTTTATAAATTGTACAATTGTGTTTTGTAAGTGTTATCGTCTCAGGAATTGAAAGAAAATGAGGTGCTATATTGGTGAATTGCATGAGGATGATAAATGTCATTTAGAGCATTACACAAGAAATAAATCTCTTAATCTAATTAGTAATCTTAGTAATGAATTAAAGCTGTATTTATCATTTAGGATTAAAAATTTTGATATTAATGTAGAAAATAAATTTATTTGCGACCATCATCTTCATAAATATGATACTCGATATACAAGTAGACAAAGGAAGTGTTGCAATTGTTTTAATAATCATTCAAAATCCATTGAGAATAATTTAGTATTGATTAGTGCTGCTAAATGTGATAAATTTCGTAACATTTGTAATATAAATTTAGATCCAGATAATAAGTATTGTAAAAACTGTGAGTTCAAAATTACATCAATAATAACAAAAAATGCAGAAAAAGATGAAAACACTGGGAATGATGGTTTAAACGTAAATAATAATGAGCAGCTTTCTTCAAGTAGTCAAGTTTCTTCAAGTAGCCAAGTGTGTACAACAGAAAGTTCAGAAGATATATTATTGAGCCAAGGATTTCAACGTTTAAACAAAATGCTCGATGGATTTGATGAACCTCCTCTTCAACGAGAGAAACTTAGTGATTATCGCTTGGAAAATAAAACATACAGTGTTTTAGAATCAATGAATACGACATTTTGTACAACAGTTAATAAAACATTGAATCTTAATTTGCCAACTCAATGCAATCTTAAACAGCTACAAGAGGATAGTATGTCATTTTACGGAATGATTGGAAACATAATTAAGTGTTATAATGAAGAAACTAATTTTGGTAAAATAATATCGTTATTGACATTACTTCCAAATCATTGAAAATTTGAACAAGCAAAACATTATTTCCAATGTTCACGTTATATGTTTTGTAACAGGGCGAATAGTTTTCGGAGCGAGAGAGTTTTCGGCAATGCCGAAAGCTTACCTGTATGCTCTCTCTCTCTCTCGCTCACACTGCTCCGCAACGACGATGCCTTCCTCGGCGCTGCTCGTCGAGGACGATGCTCGCCTACGTTGCGGCTCGAGCGGCGCCCTGGCAGAATTGCCGGCTCTGCACGCGCTCGGTGCAATGCCGTTCGCGGACTGAATACAACCGGGTAACTCAGAAGTTACCCGGGAATTTTATAATTGCGTGTGACTCTTCGCGCTCCTGTAAAAGGGGAAAAACGCGCGAGTACCTGGAGCTCAGATGATCGCCGAGGAAGTCGGCGATCCCGCGGAGGCGGCGGTATCCGAGCTGCTCGTAGGAATACCGGCGGAAGGGAAGGGGGCGAAATAATGATTCGCGAACTCTCAACTAGGAAATACAAAAGACAGGTTTATTCACAGGTAATAAAAGGGGTTCACAAGAAAAGAATAATGGGCGCGCCGCGGTCCCTAATTCTCGCGAGGTCAAAATGCCTCGCGAGTCGCACGCGTCGCGGATGTCGCGCACACATACACTCACGGAGACGAGGTGCACCTCTCATCTCCGACGCTCTCTACCTCGCGCGCCGAGGTAGAGTCTCGCACGCACGCGGGGGCCTGCAGGCACTAACCTCGCTTAGATGGCGGCGAAATCCGGGCTGGATCCGGCGCGTTCTCCCGTGGATCACGGGTGTTGGAGACGTCCTCTCGGGGCTCGTGGCACGAGGTCGTGGTTGACCCTCTCGATCTCTCGCTCCTCTTCACTCTCTCTCTCTCTCTCTCTATTTCGCTCGCACTCTCTCGCACCTGGCCGACGGAGCTTTTTTTCACACGTGCGCGCACCGAATCGGCAGGAACTCGAATGACTTGTTCTCGCGCGCACCGTTGCCGATCCGCCCTACTCGCGCCTGCGCATCCCCGCTTCGCTCCACGATGGCTCGCGCGCGTGGTAGTTCGCCCGCGGATTTCGAACTTCGTTACACCCCCCTCCCAGACGCGACGTACCACCCCCTGGTCGGCGCTCTGGATACGTAACCTGCGAAGTTCGCACGCGTGGGTGGTAAGGGCATGCTAGGCTAGGAGCGGAGGTGGGAGAAAGAAAAATAAGGCGAAACTAGTAGCAAAAAATACGGCCCGTCCAGGCCTTTATTACTGGGCTACAATGAAGTGGTGCTCTATGTAGCTGGTGACTGCTGGACCCCGGTGTCCCAAGATTTAAAAATGTATGTTATACTGCCGCGCGAGACTGTGTACGCGTCTGCGAGGGTAGTATAGTCGTCGGATCGAGAGTATTCGCCTCGTTGCGTGAGCTTTTGGGTCGTCCGCGCGATTTCGCAGCGAGGTTCTTTGATGGGCTCGCCGCTATCACGCGTATAGCAGTCGGCCTTACTACAAGCCGTACCGCCTTCCATGGACGTCCCGGGTTACGCCTGGGGAGAGGAGTAGGGGCACGTAAGTTTTCCGCTTCGCTCTCTGGTTTCTCAAGCGGTACGCGATCGGAGATTGCTGCGGCGCCGTCGTTTCCGCGATCTACCTGCGAGTTATTCTCGCTGTCGCTCGCTACTGGCGGGTCGCACATCGCCACAATCGCTGCGCTATCCCTCGGCGGTTGAGGTTCTTCCTCCTGCTCCTCATCTGAAGGCGTTACACCCACGTAAGGCTTCAGATGCTCGGCGTGAACTAGTTCCTCATCGTTTGCGTCGAGCGCGCGTATGCGATAAGTGTTAATGCCGATTTTGGCTATTATCGCATACGGCCCCGCGAATTTCGGTGCCAGTTTCGCCGAGATTCCTTGTGCGGCAGATGATAGGATCCGGTTTCTCTTCCAAACATAGTCTCCTGCTTGGAAGAGGGGCTCGCGGTGTTTTGCATCATAATAATGCGCTTGCCGCTCTTGTTCGC
This sequence comes from Torymus aiolomorphi, assembly GCA_036365515.1. Lineage (NCBI taxonomy): Eukaryota > Metazoa > Arthropoda > Insecta > Hymenoptera > Torymidae > Torymus > Torymus aiolomorphi. Next base: position 213,979,164 of record CM070874.1, read on the forward strand.
CGTCGATGTGATCGGCGACGGCTCTATTCAATCGATTGAGGCCTTTCATCCTCAAGGCCCATTCCTCGACTCTCTCCTGGCTCGCTCGTTCTTCCGCTACGCGGTCACGAGCTCTTTTGGCCGTTCCTGGGGGTAGGGGTCGCCGCCCGTAATTTAACATTGCGGGCGAGAGTCCGGTACTACTATGGGCGGCGTTATTGAGCGAAAACACCAGCTCGGGCAGATTCTCGTCCCAAGAGGCGTGTTTTTCCTCCACAAACGCGATTAACCGGGTTTTGAGCGTCCGGTTTACTCGCTCCACCGGGTTGGCTTGGGGGTGATACGGCGGTGTCACCGTGTGGTGTACCCCCAAGTTCCGTAAGTACTCAGTGACGGCGCGGTTTTTAAACTCCGTTCCATTGTCACTGAGAAATACTTCCGGCGTGCCAAAACGTAAAATCACTCTCTCTTTCAATTCCTTCAAGATAGATTTTGCGTTCGCCTTCCGCAACGGAATAACCTCTACCCATCTGGAGAATAAATCTTCGAATACAAGAATATATTCGAAGCCGCGTTTGCTCTTGGGTAGAGGACCCATCATGTCGGCCGCCACCACCTGCCATGGGCGCGATATGTCGCGTTTTCCCATTAAACCGGCAGGAGCGCGTTGCTCGACTTTGCACTGCTGGCAGACGAGACACTCGCGCACGTATTTACGTACTGCCTTGTACATGTGTGGCCAGTAGTAAAATCTCGTAGCGCGATTGTACGTTTTGTCTCGCCCCAGGTGTCCCGAGGTCGGATCGTCGTGGCTCTCAGCGAGCACTTGCTGACGACCCTCCTTCGGTATGACAGTTTTCCACGCTTCTTCGTCCCCGACCGCCGCCTCTATGAGTTCGTCGGGGCGATAGTAGAATAACTGTCCACCTAATAATTTCCAGCGCGGGTATGCGTCTGGCTCTCGCTGCAATTTCTCTCGCCAAGAGGTATACCATGTATCGTCCGTCTCGTTTGTCAGATCGACTTCGGCGAGTGACGCATCTTCCTCGTCGCCCTCGAACATGCGAGATAGAGCATCGGGGACGTGGTTAAGTGCGCCCTTCCTGTGCTCTACCTCGAAGCTATGCCCTTGCAGTTCGAGCGCCCACCGCGCGAGCCGACCAGTTGGACTATGCAGGCTGTATAACCAACGAAGACTACTATGATCGGTGATCACTCGAAAATGGTAGCCCTCGATATACGGCCTGAATTTTCCAATGGCCCAGACCACCGCGAGGCATTCTCTCTCCGTCACGCTATAGTTACGCTCCGCGGATGAGATTGTGCGACTCGCAAATTCCAGTACTCTTTTCTCGCCATCGATTATTTGGAAGAGTACTGCGCCGATGCCTGTATCACTCGCGTCTGTTTGAAGAACGAATTGTTCTTCAAATTGCGGGCGAGACAGAATTGGAGCAGACGCAACAAAAGACTTAATCTGATCGAAAGCTACTTGTTGTTCCTCTGTCCAATCGTATCGGCGGTCTTTTTTGGTGAGTCGGGTTAGTGGCTCGGCCATAGCAGCGAAATCTTTTAGGAACTTCCTGTACCACGAGGCCATTCCTAGAAAACGCCGAAGCTGTTTTAGGTTCCGTGGTTCAGGATAGCTTATTATCGGCGCGATTTTCTCGGGATCGGGACGAAAACCGTCCCGATTAACGAGTACGCCCAGGTAGCGAACTTCCGTCTGGCCAAACACACTTCTCTCTCGGTTAATAGTGAGATTAGCCTCCTTTATTCGCTTGAGAACGTGGCCAAGCCACTTTACATGTTCTTCAAAAGTCTCGGTGACAATGATTATATCATCGAGATAGGAGAAGGCATAGGGTTCCATTTCAGGACCGATAACCTTATCGATTAACCTCTGAAATGTTGCACCTGCCTGCGAGAGGCCATACGGCATGCGCGTGAACTGGAATAATCCCAGTCCAGGCACCGTGAACGCCGTTAATGGGCGAGATTCTTCCTCCAGCGGAATCTGGTGATATGCGCTGCTTAAGTCCAGAGTCGAAATATATTTTGCGCCTTGTAGCTTCCGCAAAATCGCGTCCATATATGGGAGCGGATATGCGTCAGCTCTGGACACGGCATTCACCTTCCGGAAGTCGATGCAGAATCGATATTTCTCGAGCGCTTTCCGCACCATTACTACTGGACTCGACCAAGCACTGGTTGAGGGCTCGATTATACCCGCCTCCAGCATCTCTCGTACCTGAGAGTGCATGATCTCCTCGAGTTTCTTGGAGACGGGGTAATATTTCTGTTTGACCGGCCGAGCCGAGCCAACAGAAATCGCGTATTCGGCCCACGTCGTGCGGCCGAGAGGTTCATCCGTCTGGACGAGCAACTGGTCGAGGAGTTCTTGGAGTTGTTTCTTCTGCACCTCCGACATCTCCTCGAGACCGATCGAAGCTAGCTCCAGAGTTTCGCCAAGAGAAACGCTGGCTACTTCTAAATCTACCGTTTGCCCTGACGCGCTCACGGTCAGCTGATTTTTCACTGCATCGTGAATCATTCCGAATGTCCGAATGACATCAGCGCCGAGGTAGCACTCTAAGGTTTCGTCCGCGAGCACGGCGACACGAATCTCCTTTTTTATGCCTGCTACCTCGAAGGGGAGCATTACATACCCCGCGATCGCCACTGTATGACCGCCGGGGACCTTTGCTTTCCTTCCGTGGCTTGATAATAGCGGGCTACGGCACGCGGATGCTAATTGCAATCCGATCGAACCCATCACTGTTCGTGCCGCGCCCGTATCATATAAGGCGCGTATTCGGAAACCCCCGACGTTAACTTGGAGCCACCATCTGGCCTCCTCGTCGGGGTTAGCGATCGGTGCGTTCTCTACGCTGATCGCTGTAGCTGATGCTGCTGATTCGTCGCGCGGCTCCTCCTGAACGGTGGAGGCCGCGACGGCGATTGTGGAGGGAGTCTTCTTGAGTGCGGGCGACGTATAGACTCCTTCTACGATTTCCCGTTTCCCGCACACGTGGGACAATTGTACGTCCGATAGCCAGGCCGACCGCAGCCGTAACAATGAATACCCTCACTGTTACCCTTCGGTTTCACTGCGCTGCTATCGGGCGATTTTTTCCTTTCTGCTTGCCGAGGCCGCGGGTCGCGCTTCGGCGAGCCGCCTGCTGACTCTCTCTTTTCTCCTCTCCCTCCCTTCTTCTTCCCCTTGGCGGGAGAAGGTTTTCGAGAGGGCGGTGGAGTCTGCTTCGGGTGCAGCGCTGGCTGTAGCGCCAGCCTCACCTCTTCCGCGAGCATTTTGGACAGAGCTGCGATCCAATTCTGTCCAGTTCCCTCCGTTACCGGCGGGATCATCTGTCCTGGAAGCGCGGCAACTTTCAGTGGCGTATGTTTCTCTTTCTTTCCCCGAGGGTTATAGGCAGCCTCGGGGAGGAGGCTCTGTTCCGGAGGCGGTGGTTCTCGATAAGATTTTTCCGCCTCGAGAGTAAGCTCGGCCTCGACACTCAATTCGAATAGCGTGTCGATGTCCTCGAAATCTACTCTCCTCACCATGCGTTGGAGATCTGGCCGCAAATTGCGATGTAAGGTGTCCAACTGGTGAGAAAGTGGGAGAGGTGGCTCGATCTTCTTCATGATCGAGAGCAGGCAGGTGATGAAGTCGCGCACCGGTTCTTCTCTCCCCTGTGTGCGCGCAGTTGCCTCTTGCAGCACCCGTTGTTGGAATCTGCGGTTCGCGCCGTACCATTTACGTGCTGAAGCGCAGAATTCGTTCCACGTGGACCAGCTCGTCTTATTATTCTGGTACCACGTGGCGGCGACTCCCGCGAAGAGTTCTGAGAGAGAACTTAACATCTCTTCCTCTGACATCTTCGCGAGGCTTCGGCATTCATCGACACGGTTTAAAAACACGTCGATGCTCTGCCCTTTCTCGCCGGTATACTTCAGCCCCCATTTTCGTGCGATGTTGCCGACGTCTCGCTGATTATTTCGGTTTTGCACCGTATGTCGCGGAGTGCTGGCATCAAGCGCGTTTGGGTCGCTGCGCAAATCTCTCGAATTCATCCGATTCGGGAGACCCCCCCCCCCTCCCAGGCTCCGCCTAGTAGACGATTGTGCGGCGTCCCTTGGGGGGGAATGAGCGATTGGCAAGACGTCGGTGGTGTATGCAGATAGGTGTCCTGCTCTTCCGGATATCTGAATGTCAGGGTATCCTGGAAACCCACCTGACGTTGCCCGCTCTGTGCCTGGTCTAATCGCGTGCTGCACGCAGCTCCTTTTGTCGCTTGCTGCGTGAAGCTCTCTATTGCTAATTGCAATTTGGACTGATTGTCCGAGAGTTGCGTGACCTTCTGCGTGAATTGCGTTAAAAACGCACTCAATTCCGCAGGGATTGGCAGATCCGGTGTTTCCGCCATTGCTAGGGTGTGCTGTTGTGAGTGGAAGGTTGTACTCGCCTCCCTCTCCCTAGATCCGTCTTCTTGGGTTTTCTCGTTCTCGGTTGTCTCCGTGGTTTCGTGCTGTAACGAGCTTCTCTCTGCTGCGCGCGTCTCGATATCGAGACGTGTTTGCTCGAGCTTGAGTTTTACGGCGTTATCGTCGCGAATATACTCAAGTGGGTGCGGTTCATTTTCGTCTGAGCCGCGTGCCCATGGTGTCTCGATTTCGCCGTTGCAGACCCTATCGATGAACGTTTGTCGGAGATTTGCTCTCGTTACCCACGTTGTGTGTTCATCGGGGTCTGCGTTGGTGGCGATGAATTCGTCTGCCGAGTAATCCCCGAGCAGCCATCTGCTCGCGCGATCTAACTGTTGAAATCGCGCGCCAGATGTTTTCAAATCCATCGCCTTGAGATATCTATCTATCTCTTCCAGTGAGAGGCACATACACCAATTCTCGAGTGCTAGTTGTGCCGCCATATTGGTTTCTCACTGGAATATTTATGCGAATGAGAAAAAAAAAGAAGAAAAAAAAATATAAAACAGAAGAGAGAAAAAAAACTGACCGCAAGTAGATTTTTCGGCTCGTTCGCTCCGCAATTTACAGCGTGTTGTTACTCAGTGCGTCGATTGAGTGCGCGTATTTCCCTAATCCCTGGGCGCTTACAATCGCGTGTTACAGGAGAGAAAAAAAACTAAGCTGTTTCTCACTCGGTCGCACTGAGTAAATTCGCGAGCAGAAACGATAGCGTGGCGCAAGACAATAAGAATGTCGTGCTTAAATTTTTGCCTCGCGATCTATTGAAGAAGAGAGAAGAGAGAAAAAAAAAAAAAATTTCCGTGAATAGGAAGAATAATTTTTGTCAACGCGGCCGAAATCTTCTCGCAAAACTTTAGTCTGCGAGAAGTTCGCCCTCTCTTTCCACCGCAAAATAATAAAATATATTGTGGAAAGAGGGTGCGCATTCGGCAATTGTGTCGCGCGATAAAATTCGGCGACACCCCGTTTAACAGTCGTTGAAAGATAACAATTCACACGAAAAAAGAATTTTGAGTGCCTTAAATTACAGGGTATTCTACAAAAAGTGCAGACGTAGAAAGAAATCGCGCTTGCTTTTCCCCTGATTTTGTTTCTCCTATATAACAGCGAATATATCAAAACCAAAATCTTCTCGCAAAACTTTAGTTTGCGAGACGTTCGTTTTCTCCTTCCACTACAAAATAATAAAATAAACTGTGGAACGAGAACACGTTTGGTATTTGCGTCGCTCGTCAAAATACGACGACGCTTTATTTAACCGTTACTAAAAAAAAATCAAAATTTTCTTGCACACGTGAGGCTATAATAAAGGGCCACACGAAAGATAGAAAACTTGCTGATTTCCAAAAAACAATAAGGCGGAGAGAGATTAAATGGTTGAAGAAAGAAGGAAGGAAAAACCAAAAAAAAAAAAAATTTTAAATTTCCTTCCAAAATCACAAAAAAAAATTTTTAATTTATTTTCAAAAGTACTAAAAACACAAAAAAAAATTTTATTAATTATTATTATTCATAATTTTTATTAGTTATTACTATTTATAATTTTTATTTGTTATTATTATTAATAATTTTTGTCCCTTTAAGTTAATAATTTTTGTTTGTAATTCTAATAATTTTTAATTTTTATTGTTAATAATTTTCCTTAATTGATTAATTATTGTTGGATTATTACCAACAATAATTTCTCTTTCCGTCTTTTGCTATTTATCCGAGCAAACAAATAAGGTTTTAGAACGAACGAATGTATCTCCTAGTTGTTTATCTATATCGCTAAACGACTTACTAATTGATTATAAACCGAATTAGTATGAGGGAAAAGCAAAGCTACGAACCTTTGTGTAAATGTGCCTATATATCGCGAGGTCCGAATTATTTTCGTTTCTGCTTGCGATATAATACTTGTTGTCGCAAAGTATTTTTGTAGACATAGAATTGTCTACGACACTCTCGCACACATACATACACTCTCACGGTCGAACGATCGCGGTGTCGGCTGTGTTGCGAGCCCGCGCGTGTTTACAAACACGCGCCGCGCGCTATCCTATTGTACCTATCCACACGTACGGGCGCCAGTTGTAACAGGGCGAATAGTTTTCGGAGCGAGAGAGTTTTCGGCAATGCCGAAAGCTTACCTGTATGCTCTCTCTCTCTCGCTCACACTGCTCCGCAACGACGATGCCTTCCTCGGCGCTGCTCGTCGAGGACGATGCTCGCCTACGTTGCGGCTCGAGCGGCGCCCTGGCAGAATTGCCGGCTCTGCACGCGCTCGGTGCAATGCCGTTCGCGGACTGAATACAACCGGGTAACTCAGAAGTTACCCGGGAATTTTATAATTGCGTGTGACTCTTCGCGCTCCTGTAAAAGGGGAAAAACGCGCGAGTACCTGGAGCTCAGATGATCGCCGAGGAAGTCGGCGATCCCGCGGAGGCGGCGGTATCCGAGGTGCTCGTAGGAATACCGGCGGAAGGGAAGGGGGCGAAATAATGATTCGCGAACTCTCAACTAGGAAATACAAAAGACAGGTTTATTCACAGGTAATAAAAGGGGTTCACAAGAAAAGAATAATGGGCGCGCCACGGTCCCTAATTCTCGCGAGGTCAAAATGCCTCGCGAGTCGCACGCGTCGCGGATGTCGCGCACACATACACTCACGGAGACGAGGTGCACCTCTCGTCTCCGACGCTCTCTACCTCGCGCGCCGAGGTAGAGTCTCGCACGCACGCGGGGGCCTGCAGGCACTGACCTCGCTTAGATGGCGGCGAAATCCGGGCTGGATCCGGCGCGTTCTCCCGTGGATCACGGGTGTTGGAGACGTCCTCTGGGGGCTCGTGGCACGAGGTCGTGGTTGACCCTCTCGATCTCTCGCTCCTCTTCTCTCTCTCTCTCTCTCTCTCTCTCTCTTTCGCTCGCACTCTCTCGCACCTGGCCGACGGAGCTTTTTTTTCACACGTGCGCGCACCGAATCGGCAGGAACTCGAATGACTCGTTCTCGCGCGCACCGTTGCCGATCCGCCCTACTCGCGCCTGCGCATCCCCGCTTCGCTCCACGATGGCTGGCGCGCGTGGTAGTTCGCCCGCGGATTTCGAACTTCGTTACAGTTTAATAAAGCAAAAGAACTAAAAATTACTGTAGGTAAGTTAAAAAATGGGTTGTAATAAATTCTTAATATCTTGATTATAGACATAGTGTAAACATATAGAATCGATAATCCTTTATACATTAGGTTACATATATTATATTACACTCGAGAATTATTAATAGAAAATTTTAGTTTAATTTATTAAAATCTATGTAATTTTTGTTCAAGCAACTATAATGATAAAGGGTACCCCTATAAAATATTTAATTTAAAATCCTCATAATTATTTATTTATATTACTCATGTATTATTACTTAAGTATTATTATTTATGTATTACTTACGTATTATTTTCGTATTGCTTAAGTATTGTTTACGGATTATATAAATAATACATGAATTGTAATTTAAACATTTAAATGAAATCCGATTTAATTAGAAAGAATCTATATTTGAGAAATCTCAATGTTCTCTCTGTTTACAAGCTGTAATCTCATATTTTTTTTTTTATTTTTTAACATTGCGGAACGGGAGAAAAAAATAATTTCCAAAAAATGCGATTTTTAGGCCTTTCTGGTATAAGGAGGGGAGATAGGTCCCCGGAAAAATCGTAGAAAATTCTTTTTTTAGTATACTTCTATGAAATCACTGTCATTTTTCGCTTTCATTAATAGTGGCATTTTGCCTATCTTAACATGGGGTACCCTTCGTTATTCATTGTTAGATAAAAAATAATAAAGTAATTATTGGATTTTAAAAGAACTATTAAAATTAATATAAAAAAAAATAAAAAAAATAAATTAATTCTAAACTATTTCTTTTCTTCCAATATAACAAGTCATAGTAATTAAAATAGAACAAACATTGAGCTAAATTTTATCGTCTTGATAATCGTTAAATTAAAAAAAATAATATTGTTATTATGATTTTATTTTGTGATTAAGGGGATGTGAGTACCGACGTTATTTTTCAAACGAGCATAACTCACGCAAATATCAATAGAATTATCCAGATAAAAATCTGCATATAATGTTTGCGGGTACGGAGCGTTTGACAGCCGTCTTTTTCTAAATAAATGTTTGAATGTTGATTTAAAAAAATATTTAAATTAGGGTTGCACATCCCCTTAAGTATACACTATTTGAAATTAATTTCAAAATATATTTTTCCAGGTGTCTTAGGAACTATTAAGCGTAAAGTGTACAGCATTCATTCTAATGAAGTTAGAGAATCTGTAACTCAGTATTATAGAGATGAAACCAATAGTAGAATATGTAGCGGCATTAACGATTGCATCAGTGTTAAAAATCCTATTACTAATATCACAGAGAAGTTACCAAAAAGACTGTTGATGTATGATTTGAAGGATCTATACAACAATTGGGTGGAAGAAGAATATGAACAGCATTTTAGATCAGCGCAAACCAGGTTTCAGTATATTTGCTTCTTTAAGGCCAAAAGAATGTATTAGTGCTGGAGCACCTGGTACACATACAATTTGTGTATGTCCTATACACAAAAATGTCAAATTAAAAATGTTTGCCATCAACAAAAATTTAGCCTACCGAGTAATTTTAAATGATTGTGTTTGTTCAACAGATTGGAGCGATTGCATGCTACATCTTTGTGAAAACTGTCCTGGTATAGCAGAAATTCTGAAAATATTGGAATCAAGTTCATGCGAAGATGTTTCAGAGATTGAATATCATAATTGGATAAATAATGCTGAATCGCAATCTAATAATAGAGTCAGTCTTATTATGGTAAAAGAACCTACAAGAAATTTTATTATAAATTTAGCCAATGACTTATGGGAGTTAACAAAGCATCATTATGTGACTGAAATGCAAAAATGTTACTTAGAACATTGCAAAACAATTATTACTCCAGATACATGTATTATACTTCAAGATTTTGCTGAAAATTTCTTATTTGTTTGTCAAGACTCGATCGAAGCATTTTATTTTAATAATACACAAGCAACTGTACACCCGTTTGTAGTGTATTATAAAGAAGACAATAACAACAAATTACAAACCTTATCTGTATGTGTTATTAGTGATTGTTTAAAACATGATGCTTGTGCAGTTAACATTTTTCAAGGGCAAGTCATTGCACTTCTAAAACGAGATTTTCCGTTTATTGAGAATGTACATTATATGTCAGATGGAGCACCTACCCAATACAAAAACAAGTAAGAGTACTTTTATTGTAGTATATTAATACGTATTATATGAACAAAATAAACACCTTTAGATTTTTGTTCATTAAATGACCTGAAAAAATTTAATTTTAATTATTAAGAATATGTCAAAGTAATATTCTGAAAGTATATTTAATTTGTGTGAAAAACTATTTTGAGACTCAGAACATCAAAATCCATAAAGATCCTGGACCTGCAGGTTACACCCGAGTTAAAATTTTACATTATGTAGAAAACAGCTTTAAAGATAAAATTACTAAAACAGTTCTTTATTTCTGTATATCAAATTTAAAAAAAGCAACAACTTCTACGATGCAAGTTCAAATAATTTGTATTATTATGTACACAATATTAAACAGATTTATTTTATTTTTTATAATTTTTACCTTCAAGATAGTATTTATTTACTGTAGGAACACTTTCATTAATATCTGCCATCATGAGGAGGATTTTGGCTTAAAAGTTAAGTCGCAAAACTTTTTTTCTACTAGCCATGGGAAAAGTCCGTGTGATGGATGTGGAGCAGTGGTTAAACGAACAGTACGCAGGGCATCCTTACAAAGAACATCAGAAAAACCAATTTTAAATCCAAAAGACATGTATGATTACGTTAGTGAAAATATTGATGGAATAAGGTAAAAATAATATAATTTAGATTTTTTGACTATATTATTTGATTATGTATTTGAATAATAAATCATTATGTGTTATAAAAATATAGAATATTTGGTTTTTAGATCTATTTGGGTGAGTCAAGAAACAATTGAGAAAAGGCGTAAAGTACTAGAATGCCGTTTTAAATTGACCCGAACTATACAGAATACAAGAAAATATCACTGCTTTATACCCATTGATGATTCAACATTAAAAGCAAAACTTACTTATAAAATAGTTAAAATAAAATGAATATTACAAAAAAATTTTACTTAAATTCTTATTTTCAACTTTAATTATCTATAAAGTCTGCATAGGTAATTTAATCAACCTATCGCTCGCTCGCGTCGCATGCGCGCATGGCTTGCTCGCATCGCTTGGGCTGATCGCACGTGCTTCTCGCATAGTGTAGACACGGCCTAAGATCTTCAAAATATGCAGCCTCAGCACTTTTTTTAGGACAATTATGCCAAACTTATGGTTGATCTTTTAAATAAAACTTTTCCTATATTTCACAAGCTCTAACTTTACCACTTGAAAAATATTTTTTTATAAAAACGGCTAAACTTTGGCTCTAGTGGTCGTAGAAAAATCAGCGACTACGGATTTTAAAGGTCTAGGGACCACCTTTGTATCTATGTTATGTATACGTGTCAAAAATAATTATAAGATGGTAGAATTCATGTCAGTAGAGAGCCATTTTTGATTATTTTAGGTATCGAAAAATTAGATATTATAATGCTCGACAAAAAATTATTTTTTTACTTTTTCCTATGATAGGAAAAGATTATAGTTAGATAACATCATATTCTAATGAAAAATACTTTTGTTAATGATTTTTAATTAAAATTCGGTTGACACTGTGACCATGAACACGGTTGATTTTCGCGATTTTTGATAAAACCGTCAACTTCAAAAGGCTGTATCTTGAAGTCCATTCAATCAATTTAGGTCCTCAAAAAAAGAAATTAAAGGTCTCGTTGAAACAAAAAAAAAATGGACCTAGTGAGCTCAAAAATGTGGAACCAGTTACGAGATATAGAGGTTTAAATATGATCTAAAAATGATGAAATGCAATGGCCATATCACAGATCGCCAATAAAACCTAAATCATCATTTCATATCAGTGTATTTATTTTCTTAAAATTTGAAGAAAGACAAAAAAAATGAGACCTCACCGACCTTATTTCGTTAAAATTTCAGCTTTTAGAATTTTTTGAAAACTGGCTAAAAACAGGTCAAAATCAGGGTTTAGAAAAATTCCAGCAGGAATTAGGAATGAGATAAGGGGCTGAAATTTTGCACAAGCTATTTTTTTTATATGTACTTTCATAAAAAAAATCGTCGACAAAATCGACGCCCCCCCCCGCGCACACTTTTTAAAAAAAGTACAGGAACGACCCATATATATATATATGTATATATCATTCAAATATAACCATAACAAATTCAATAAATATAAGAGTATTTCCTTGAATCTCAAGACTTAACAATTACAATACCTGATTGTCGGTATGTAACTGACTATAATATTATTTGTCGAATTTTTAAAATTTGTTATCCATTTACGATATTATTTCCTTCCTTATACAATTTATGATTCCATTGAAAAGTTTAACAAAATTATGCATTATATTATAACAATGTAAGCATAATTTTAAGAAATATATTTAGGATATTATCAAATTTTTGTAGTGTGTAAAAGTACAAAGTAAAATTAAAAAGTGCACGTACTAAACTGACCACTCATTTATCACGCATCCAACAGGCCTAGCTATAAAGTTGCAGTTTTCGATTCCAAGCATATACTATTCTTTTCAGAATTTGTATATGTATTATTTTAAAATATGTTGTTTTTTTTACCCAACTTGTTAGTTTTAGAATACGTAATTATATTACGTATGATAAAAGACCAATTTTGAAAAATACATTTAGCATGTTATCATTTTTTGTATATAAAAATACTAAGTTAAATAAACTACTATACATGAACTAACTACCTAATTATATACATACTACTGTACAGTATAATTACTATACTCTATCCATTTATGTTGCAGTATAACGAAACTACATTTAATAGTAGATTTTGTAAATTGCTACTGTATTTTTTTCGGAGAATAATTAACATTTACAAGGTCAGACATTTATTTTTGGCATTATACACTCGATCAGAAAGTGAATCTCATGATGTTATATAATAAAAATATATTATCCTGAAGATAGAGAAATAGAGTAATATACTTTACATACATCTAAAATATTGCAATAAATGTATGCACTAAAGTAAGTAAGCAACAACAGCGCAGACACTAACTAAATAATTACATGTTACTACTTATTATTATTAGTAGTATCATTCATTATAAAAATACATGCAAATTTGTCAAAAGATACTAAGATTGCAAGCTGTAGTCGTGAACTATACTTGTTAATCATATAACATAATGATATGCATCGAAATATTTAGATGCATTTACAATGTTATTTTCTTGTCAAATTGATGTTTATATTTGGCTCTGAGGTGATTTCCAATAATCAACACTCGAGTGTAATGTTATTATTTGTTTGTTTTTCCGTTTTTATTTTCTTTCCTCTTTTTAATTTTCTTTTCTTTTTCGTTTCTTTATTCATTTCATTATTTTTTCCTTTTTAATTTTCGTTTTCTTTTTCGTTTTTTTTCTTTAAAATTTTTTTTTCAATGTTTTCGTAGTACTTTGAAGTACTAAATGATATTAAGGACAACATAAGTTCTAACTACGTAATTAATTACATATACCAAAACTATACACATATAAGCCTAAATATTCACCACAGCTATATATATCATGCATTATTTTATCTTAGCATACAAAGTTATTAAAACTATTTTAATTGTAATTTGGAAAATAAATAATCAGAAGTATTAAATAAAATCAAGCAAAGCTGTAACTACTACAATTTATTGCATATGTACATGAATAACATGAAAAATTATGCATTATTTTATTCTTACTTTGTTGATTGCATTAATATTTCAATAATAGTAGGGAAAAACTACGCAAGTGTGCGAGCGTGAAAACATTCCCGCTCAGCTACTTTTTTACACGCTCTAACAGGTTGCGCGACTGTGACATTTTGCGAATGCCATTGTCTAAAATGGGAAAATGACCCCGCAACACTCGGATCATAAAGCCGTACTTCAAAAACTTAATGCGAAACTATATTAAAAGTAATCTAAATATAATGAAGTGAAAAAATTCATGAATATCTCCGAAATCCGTGCTCGCGACATATTTTGTAAAGAGCATGTGAAGACTTTTGGTATATAAAGTTTCTGCCGATGGACGATTTAAATATCAAATACAAACTAATAACCAAATTTGCATTTAACTAACTAATAATTACCAATTTATGATTGTTGAAAACATTAAATTTCTTAATATTCGGCGGAAATACGGTCCGGCGACATTTTTGATAAAGAGACTGTGAAGGGTTTTTGATAGCGGGACTTTTGACTAAAAACCCATTCCCAAGTCAAGATGGACGTAATCAATGAATTGCATCATAATTAACAATTTCTAGACGTTTTGACAATATTCTTCTGCCGGATGTCCCCGAATCCGCGCGAGCGGCATTTTTTGTAAAGAGTCTGTGAAGGGTTTCTGATAGCCGCACTTTTGGCTAACAATCCATTCCCAAATCAAGATGGACGTAATCAGTAAATTGCATCATATTAACAATTTCGAGACGTTTTAACAATATTCTTCGGGCTACATTTTATGTAATTAGCATGTGAAGGCTTTTTTTGTGCAGAAAGTTTCTGGTGATAGACGATTTAGAGATTAAATATAACCTAGTGAGAGAATTCGCATGTAACTAAATTGTAATTACCAATTTATAATAGTTGAAACAATGTAATTTCGCAATATTTGGCGGAAATACGGTCCGGCGACATATTTGTAAAGAGCCTGTGAAGGGTTTTGAATAGCGGGACTTTTGACTAACAACCCATTCCCAAATCAAGATGGACGTAATCAATGAATTGCACCATAACTAACAATTTCTAGACGTTTAAACAATACTCTTTTACCGGATTTCCCCGAAACCCATGTGCGTGACATTTTTTGTAAAGAGCATGTGAAGACTTTTTGTTTAGAAAATGTCTACTGATAGACGATTTAAAGATTCATTATAACCTAGTAAGCGAATAAGCATGTAACTTCATGATAATTACCAATTTATACTAGTTGAAACCATATAATTTCGCTATACTTGGTTGAAATACGAGCGCGCGACATATTTGTAAAGAGTTTGTGAAGGATTTTGGATAGCGGGACTTTTGAATAACAACTCGTTCCCAGATCAAGATGGACTTAACGAATTGCATCATAATTAACAATTTCTAGGCGTTTTAACAATATTCTTCTGCCGGATTTCGCCGAAATCCGTGTGCGCGACCTATTTTGAAAAGAGCATGAGAAGGCTTTTGATGTAGAAAGTTTCTGCCCATAAACGATATAAAAATAAAATATAACTAATAACCACATTTGCATTCAACTAACTAATTTTTACGAATTTACAATAGTTGAAACAATGTCATTTCCCAGTATTTGTCGGAAATACGGTTAGGCGACATTTTTGATAAAGAGCCTGTGGAGGGATTTGGATAGCGGGACTTTTGACTAACATCCCATTCCCAAATTAACATGGTCGTAATCAATAAATTATATCATAATTCACAATTTCTAGACGTATTAATAATATTCTTCTACCCGATTTCTCCGAAATCCGTGTGAGCGACATTTTTTGTAATGAGCATATGAAGCCTTTTTATGTAGAAAGTTTCGGCCGATGAAGGATTTATAGATTCTGTACAAACGAATAACTTAATTAGAATATAACTAATAATTACGAATTTATGATAGTGTAAACCATGTAATTTCGCTAAACTTGGTTGAAATACGAGCGCGCGATATATTTTGTAAAGATCCTGTGAAGGGTTTTGGATAGCGGGTCTTTTGACTAACAACCCATTCCCAAATCAACATGGACATAATCAATACATTTTATCACAATAAACAATTTCTAGACGCTTTAACAACATTCTTTTGCCAGATTTCAACGAAATCCGTGTGATGGCGAGTTTTGCAATTGGGCGTGTGAGTTGAGTGGTGGCCGTCTTGATTGTTACAACTCTGATGAGATTGTCAGTTCCAGGGTGAAGTTGAGTGACTCTTGCGAGTGGCCATTTGCTTGCTGGTGAGTGTTCATCCGTAAGTAGAACCATGGAACCAACTTTTATCTCATGAGAGGGATGATGCCATTTAGAAATAGATTGAAGTCGTTAAAGGTATTGAGTTGACCAATGCTTCCAAAATTGCTGAGTGATCCGTTGAATGAGTTGCCACTTGGAAAGCCTTGATTCGTTGAGATTTAATAAGCTTGGTTCAGGCACTGAGTTCAATGCCTTACCGATGAGAAAATGTCCGGGTGTGAATGCATTGACATCTTCTGGGTCTTCACTGAGTGGTTCTAGCGGCCTTGAGTTCAGTAATGCTTCTATTTGAGTGAGCAAGGTAGCTGAAGCTTCAAAGGTGAGTAGAGTGTCCCCAATGGTCCGTCGCAGGTGAAATTTAACTGATTTCACGACTGCTTCCCACTTGCCTCCCATGTGAGGTGCAGCAAGTGGGTTGAATATCCATTGGGTTCCCTCGTTGGCTAGTGAGTTGTACACGATTGAGTTTTCATGTTGGTTTTGTGAGAATAGGATCTTCAGTTCCTTTGCTGCTCCGATGAAGTTTGTTCCGCAGTCTGAGTATAGTTTAGAGGGTATCCCTCTCCTTGAGGTGAACCGTCTATATGCCGCTAAGAATCCGTCCGTTGAGTAGTCACTGACCAGTTCTAGATGAGCAGCTGACGTTGAGAAGCACACAAAGATATAAATCCAGCATTTGTATGTTTTGGATCCACGACCTTCACATGAGTTAATGGTGATTGGCCCGGCGTAGTCAATCCCAGTGTGAGTGAAAGGTGGTGATGGGGTGACCCTGGCCACGGGTAATTGCCCCATGAGTTGCTGAGCCCGTTGAGCCCGATACCTTGCACAAGTCATACACTTTAAAATATGTGACTTGACCGGTGCTCTGCCTCCGATTATCCAAAATTCCTGCCGAATGTGTGCCAGGGTGAGTTGAGCGCCACCATGCAGAGTTGAGAGATGAGCGTTCCGAATGATCAGTGAGGTGAGTTGACTGCTCCGGGGTATAATTACTGGGTGTTTTGAGTGATGATCGAGTTGAGTTTTTTGAAGCCGCCCTCCTACTCGAACAATTCTTGTTGAGTCTATGTAGGCAGTCAATCGGTTGAGGACATGATTTCTTGGGACTTGAGAATTTTTCAGCATAATAAGTTCTGAGTGGAAATGAACCTGCTGAATGTTCTTGACCCAGAAGAGTTTTGCCTTGATGAGTAAATCAGTAGTGAGTTTCGATTCATGGTGAGTTTTTTCTTTAGCCTTGAATCGATCACAGTTGATCATTACCCATCCAGTTATTCTTATGAGTTGAGTGAGTGATGAGTAATGATCGATGATGTCCCACAATTTGCTTGAGTTTGACTTGGCTGCGGTGAGTGTGACTTTATCCCGCATTTCTGGAAGGTTGGTTTCTTGGATAGAGGTTGCTTGAGAAGGCCAAGCTGATTCCTCCTGGCAGAGCCAACTTGGTCCATGCCACCATGAGTTATGCTCTCTGAGTTACGAAGTGAGTAATCCGCGCGAGGCACAATCCGCTGGATTGTCTGCTCCAGGCACATGTCTCCATTGTGCTGTTGGAATGAGTTCTTGTATTAAGGCAACTCTATTTCCAACGAAGTCCTTCCATTTTGAGGGGTGTGAGCGTATCCATGTGAGTTCTACCTTAGAGTCTGTCCATAAATGTATGTGTGAGATTGGCAATCGTGAATTGTCCAAAACATGTTTTGCCAGCTTCGTGAGTAGTACTGCGCTCCCAATTCCAATCGTGGGATTGACAGTCGTTTGAGTAGTGCCACCTTTTTAGTTTGGAGATGAGAAATGATGAAGTTGAGCGAGATGTAAGTGTTGTGGATTTAATGTATGGAACTGCAGCCATTGCCTGTTGTGAAGCATCCGAGAAGCCATGAAGTTCCACAACTGAGTCCTCCTGAATTCCTAACCACCTTGGTATGGTGATAGTGTCTAGGTTGTTGAGATCTTCCCGGATGTGCAGCCATTTCTTCACAGTTGAGTCTGGCAGTGAGTCGTCCCAAGAAAGTTTGTAAAGCCACAGTTCTTGTAGGAGGATTTTCGATGTGATTATGACCGGTGAAATTATTCCTATAGGATCGTAGAGTTGTGATACTTCAGAGAGTATAATCCGTTTTGTTATCATCTCCTGGTGAGGTGGTAGAGTTGTTCTGAAGGTGAGTTTGTCCGAGTGAGGGAGCCATTTCATCCCGAGTATGTTGGTAGCGCAATCATCTAGAGGCACAGCTTCTTTAGCTGGTGGCTCGTTGAGAAATTCCTTGAGGAAGCCAGACGAGTTTGAGTTCCATTTTGCTAATGGAAAGCCGCCCGCCTTGCATAATGCGGTTAACTGCTTGGCCTTTTCAATGAGACTCTCCTTTGATGCAGCTCCACCGAAGATGTCATCCACATACCTTCCAAAGAGGAGTGAATCAATGGCAAGTGGATAATTGGCTCCTTCATCCGTTACCAGCTGAAGAAGTGTCCGAATTGCTAAGTAAGGAGCTGCTCGTGTTCCGTAGGTGACTGTAGTCAAATGGAAGTGAGTGAGTTGGCCCGTTTCATCTACCCATAAAATGCGTTGCAGGTTCCAATCTTGAGGGTGAACCTTGATCTGACGATACATTTTTGTAATGTCAGTTAAGAAGACAAATGGGTGAGTTCGAATCCAGATGAGAGCATCCGAAATGTTGGGTGAGAGATTAGGTCCAGTATGCATGATGTCGTTGAGTGAGTTTCCATTTGTTGTGAGTGCTGAACCGTTGAATACTGCTCTGAGTTATGTCGTTAAACTATCTTCTCGTAATACTCCATGGTGAGGAAGATAGTAAGATGATTTGGCGGAGATTTCCTGTTAACGGATCCGCACCATGTGGCACAATTTGCAGTATTCATCCATGAAAGCATAGTACCTTTCCTTGTAGATGCTTTCTTGATTACATTTTGTGAGTATTCTCCTGAGGCACGCTTGAGCTTTTCCAAAAGTGGTTCCGAGTACGTCTGCAGAGTTTGTGAGAGGTAATCTGACTTGGTAACGTCCATGAGTATCTCTCGTGTGAGTTTCAACAAAGTGTTGTTCACACAATGCTTCTTTCTTGTTGAGTTTGACTGCAGACGCTGACGGTGGTTCTTCTTGAACCCAAAAGCGTGTGAGTAGTTCCTGCAAATATTCAGTGTTGAGTGAGGCCGTTGTATGATGGACTACCTTGGATTGCACAGCTTAGTTTGATGGACCTATTAGCAGCCAGCCGAAAATTGACAATTGTGCGACAGGTTCAATCGCACTCCTCTTTATTAGGTTCGGTTTGATGATTTGGCCGTAATAGTCCGCTCCGATAAGTACATCTACTGGTTGAGGTTTCCAGAATGTCGGATCAGCCAAGTGGAGTTTCTCTGTATATTGCCACTGACGTTGCTCACATTCTTCTGATGGTAATAGTGTTGAGACTTGGCGTATAATATGAGCTGTGATCCGAAACGTGAGATTTTTGTAGATGGTGCGTAAGGTGAGTTGAGCCTTTCCAAGAGTTTGAGTTCAGTGCGTGCCGCCAACTCCATGGTTTGGTATAGTTGAGTGTTGCCGCTTAATGTTGAGTAAATCCACAGAATCCTTGGAGATGAATGAGAGTTCCGAGCCTGAGTCAATGAGTATTCTTAATTTATGAGATGTCACCGGTGAGTCGTACCATGCCAATGCAGTTGCAAGTAAAGTGACTTGAGGAGTTGTGTAATCATGTTGAGTTTGACCGTGATGTTTGATGATTGCACCGTTGTCCTAAACTTGAGTTGAACCGCTTGAAGAGATGGTTTGAGTTTTGCCATTTGGATCTCGTGGCACATGAATAATGGTGTGGTGATTTCCGTTACAATTCCTGCACTTGTATTGTGACTTGCAATTCTTCGCTGAGTGAAGGCCGAGGCTGTTGTAGCACAGCGGCCTTTCCATTACAAATTTTCTCCGCTGTTGTTCATTCAGCAGTTTGAACTTTGGACAAGCCACAATAAAATACGAGTCACCACAATACGTGCATGGATGTTGTGAAATCATCGTTGAGTGTGTCACCTTATGTGAGACTTGCTGTGGTTAAGTTGGACTGGTGACGTGAAGACTCCTTGATGGTTTTGAGGTTTGAGTGATAGTAGGCTTCTGAGTGGATGTTGGTAAATTAGCTACTATTTCCAAAGCACGCACCCGCGTGATCAGGAAGGACTCAAATTCCTCAAACGTTGGCAGCTTAGTGTTGGAAAGGCGAGAAGTCTCCCATGCTTCTCGAGTTGACCTGTCAATTAGCTTTGACAGGCGATGAGCTAATATACAATCTCCTAGCTGCTCTTGCAGTACCAACATGTGGAGTGATTTTCTAATTTTTGATATCTCCGAGATCAATGTGTTGAGTGTGGCCGGGTTTTTGGAGGGAACAGCAGTCAATTCAGATAAATGATCAAGCTGATCATTTAATAATACCTGTTTATTTTCAAACCTCGCCACTAGTGTAGTCCATGCGGGTGTTAGAGACTCATCACTGAGTGAAAATCCTTGTATTAGTGTGAGTGGTGTTCCGCTGAGAAAGCTGCGCAGGTAGTGTAGCTTCTCATAATTCTTGAGTCCAGACCGATTAAGAATTAAACCAGAGAACATTTCCTTGTAAGAAGGCCACTCCGTGTATGTTCCATTGAATGTGGGCAGCTTTATTTCTGGCAGCTTGCTTAAATGAGTATGTTGAGTTTCTCCGATGATCGGCTGAGTGATATGATGCTTGGACTTCCAGTTTGCCTCCAAACTGCTAACCTCGAACATAATAGTATGGTATGATTCATGGATTGACTTGTGAAATGCTGACTTGAAGTAATCGTTGTCTGTGAAGGCTGCTGGACAACTTGCTTCGATGACAGCATGATCCTTTTTATATAAGGAGTATAGCTCCTCAGCATCCTGCTTTCAAGCCAGTATCACTGGAAGAGTGGCAGTTTCCTTCCTAATCATGATGTACGCAATCATCCGTTCCGATGAATCAAGCCGCAGGTACTGAGAGTTCACCTTGCAGAGAAAAGAAGCCAGAATTGACCCTGAAGACTTTGAACAAGTCCTGACATGGGTGGCAACCACAGTGAGTCCAGGCACATTGAGTTGGCGGCTGCTAGTCCGCTTAGCTGCCCCCTTCATTTCAGCTGAGGTACTTGGAGTCGCAGAATCCTCCTTCTCCTTCTGGATGTCATCATCTTTATCAGAGGCGGAAGAATCATTATGCTTCTCCAAGCCCTTGACTTCATCCTTGGAGGTCGGCATTGTCAAGTCCTGTTGAGTTTTTCACAAATGAGTATTTATTCACGGGCTCGATTCACACCACAGTATGTATATCCGGCTCGAAGGACCAAAATGTTTGAGAATTCCATAAGTTTAAATGAGTAACATGCTGTGGGTGATGAAATAAGTTAAGTCGAACACAATTTATATATAAACTTCATGTTATATTTTCCACAGTCATATTTGGCCTTAATAATTACATTAAATTACACTGGTTATAGCAAGGATATAATAATAAACTATTTTGATGACTAGAGTAGAGTACAATATTAAATAAAGGTGATTGAACAATAAATGATTTCTAAATTCACTATATTTTCTTAAATGAAGTCCAAGCGACTAACTGGTTGGTTGAGATTATTCATGAATAAAAGAGGCGAGTTTATCGTAGCACTGTTTGTTGAGTTTTTTCACTGGTTTCATTACACTTTGACATGCATGCTAAATCATGTCCACTTAGTGAGTGTAATTCAATAAAGCAATTACTGTATTATAGTATGAATTCCATATGAGGGATTACTAACCTGTTGAGTTTTCTACGATGATTTCAATGAGATGAGTGTGTCCGATCCTTGTGAGTGAGTCTGTCCAATGAAGTTTTTCTTTCTCGGCTCAGCACGATGAACTAGTATAACCAGCAAACAAATGTTATTGATTTGTTGCTTTGAGTTTTGCCAACCAAGTAATAGCGTTCAAAATGGCCAACAAGTGGTCGTTACCTGACCTCGTGTGGAGTGAGAGATGTTACCTGGCAGGAGCAGCGATTATATCAATCGAAGATGCCTTTTGATGTGTGATGGTTGAGCGAGAATGTAGAAGCGATGAGAGTCCCAAGTGAGTGATCCAGTGAATTTGCGTTGAGAGTTTTCCGATGAACGATAGCAGATGCACAGCGGAGAGATGTTTCTCGTGGCAAGGCTGGTCTCAGAGAGAGCGAGTCCTTGATCCACTTCCGTCTTCTTCCTTAAATTTGTCTCACTACACCCTAATCAAATTAATATCTCTCACATTTGCATATGAGAGTATGAGAAATATAGCAATCTCGCGACTATACTGCACAAATCAGTATAGCGTCTCAGCTATTCCGCCGAGACGCCGCGAGGTGCTGCCGCGCCGTGGCTGCGCCTTGAATCGTGCCGAGCTGAGTGGAGCCGCGGGAATTCAAATTGCTGAATTCCCAAACACATCATAATTAACAATTTCTAGACGTTTTAACAATATTCTTCTGCCGGATTTCTCCGAAATCCGTGTTCGCGAAATTTTTTGTAAAGAGCATGTGAAGGCTTTTGGTCTAGAAAGTTTCTTCCGATGGGCGATTTAAACATTAAATATAAACTAATAACCTAATTTCTATTTAACTAACTAATAATTACGAATTTATAATAGCTGAAACCATGTAATTTCGCAATATTTGGCGAAAATACGTGCACGTGACATTTTTTGTCATGAGCCTGTGAAGGGTTTTTGTTAACAGGACTTTCGGCCAACCACGCATTTCCAAATCAATATTCACGTAATCAATAAATTGCAACATAATTAACAATTTCTAGGCGCTTTAACTTTTCCGTGTGCGCGACATATTTTGTAAAGAGCATGTGAAGGCCTTTTGATAGCGGGACTTTTGGGTCACAACCCATTCCCAAATAAAGATGACGTATTCAACGAATTACAGCAGAATTAACCATTTCTAGACGATTTAAAAATATTGTTCTGTCCGATTTCCCCGAACCCATGTGCGTGACATTTTTTGTAAAGAGCATGTGAAGGCTTTTTGTTTAGAAAGTGTCTGCTGATAGACGATTTAAAGATTCATTATAACCTAGTAAGCGAATTCGCATGTAACTAAATTATAATTACCAATTGATATTAGTTGAAACCATGAATTTCGCTATACTTTGTTGAAATACGAGCGGCGACATGTTTTGTAAAGAGCCTGTGAAGGGTTTGTGACAGCAGGACTTTTGACAAACACCGCATTCCCAAATCAAGATGGACTTAATCAATGAATTGTATCATAATTAACAATTTCTAGACATTTTAACAATATTCTTTTGCTAGATTTCGCCGAAATCCGTGTTCGCGAAATTTTTTGTAAACAGCATGTGAAGGCTTTTGGTCTAGAAAGTTTCTACCGATGGGCGATTTAAACATTAAATATAAATTAATAACCTAATTTACATTTAACTAACTAATAATTACGAATTTATAATAGCTGAAACCATGTAATTTCGCAATATTTGGCGAAAATACGAGCACGCGACATTTTTTGTCATGAGCCTGTGAAGGGTTTTTGTTAACAGGACTTTCGGCCAACCACGCATTTCCAAATCAAGATTCACGTAATCAATAAATTGCATCATAATTAACAATTTCTAGGCGCTTTGACTTTTCTTCTGCGGGATTTCTCCGAAACCCGCGTGCGCGACATTTTTTGTAAAGATCGTGTGAAGAATTTTTGTGTGAAAATTTTCTGCTTAAGGGATGTGAGTACCGACGTTATTTTTCAAACGAGCATAACCGACGCAAATATCAATAGAATTATCCAGAAAAAAATCTGCATATAGTGTTTGCGTGTACGGAGCGCTTGACAGATGTCTTTTTCCAAAAAAATGATGAGAATTTATTGAATTAAATAAAAACCGTACTGTCAGTAAGTAGGAATCTACAATTGACCTACTTTTCAAACGAGCATAACTCACGCAAATATCAATAGAATTATCCAGAAAAAAACTGCATACAGTATTTGCGTGTACGGAGCGCTTGGCAGCCGTCTTTTTCCAAATAAATGTTTGAATGTTGATTTTAAAAAATATTGAAATTAGGGTTGCACATCCCCTTAATGATTAAATATAAATCAGTAAGCGAATTCATATGTTGCTAAATTATAATTACCAATTTATAATAGTTGAAACCCTTTAATTTCTTAATATTCGGCGGAAATCCTGGCGCGCGACATTTTTTGTAAGGACTCTGTGAAGGGGTTTTGATAGCGGGACTTTTGGCTAACCACCCATTTCCAAATCAAGATGGACGTAATCAATGAATTCTATCATAATTAACCATTTCTAGACACTTTAACAATATTCTGCCCGATTTCTCCGAAACCGTGTGCGAGACATTTTTTATAAAGAGAAGGCTTTTTGTGTAGAATGTTTCTACTGATAGACGATTTCTAGATTAAATACAAAAAACATATAGAAAATAAAACTTTTTAAGTATACTTTTAGAGTTCTCAGGCAATGAAATATGCTCTATACTAAATCTGTCAATACTCCCATGGATAATACTACAAATCAGAGTCTGCTGCAGCTAGGTGAATTGAAAATAATGAAAATTATCCTCATTGTAAGTGGTAGGCTCCGTGGTTTCGAACATTATGGTATAAAAATATTCTTTCCATCAAGTTAAAAATGCTATAAAGACTACGAATTATTGTTAAGAAAATAGAGATGCAGATTAGCCAATTTCTTCTAGACTCAGTTAATTATGATATTTAGGGCATCGCCCCGCGGGATTAGAAAGGCACTCCTTAAGATAGAGCACTGCAGAAATGAGATGTTGTTTCATAGTGTGAAACACTGCTACACCCGCCGAATTTTTATGTTTTGGGGAGGTATAAGTCCGATTATTTCGTACCTACAAGTCAGGTATGCCCTAAATACTGAAATACTCCAGTATGTTGCAGTAACGCGTACTACCTTCAAATACACTTTCGCTTTCACTTCTCCGTCGAGTTCACCCAGGTGATCCTCGGGATGTGGCCCTCGAGGAGACTATAATTGTATATGAAGACGTGTTGTATTCTACGAGAGCTCTTTGCCGAGGGCAAAAACAAATGTTAATAATGTATTAATCAGTGGGGACAGGGAGAGCAGTATCGAACTGCCAGGAACAGAGGAGTAGATAGATGAAAAATTGGAGACTAGATTCACCTATACTACAGGATAAAGGTCAAATCTGAAGTGAAGAACTCACTCAAGTCTGTCGCGGGAGCGCGGACTACATTCTATTAGACCTCCGCCGTCACTTCTACAATATCTTCGCCTATATAATGTCCTTGAGAAGTGGTAGTTGCGTTGGGTGCCCTCGAGGAGAATAGAATGACATGTGAAGACGGGTTGTCTTCTGCAGGAGCTTTTCGCCGAGCGTAAAAACAAATGTTAATAATGTATTAAGCAGTGGGAACGGGGAGAGCAGTATCAAACCGCCAGGAACAGAGGAGTAGACAGATGGAAAATTGGAGGCTAGGTTCACCTATACTACAGAATAATGGCCAAATCCGAAGTGAAATACTTACTCGAGTCTGTCACGGGAGCGCGGACTATATTCAATTTGACCTCCGCCGTCACTTCCACAATATCTTTGCCTAAATAATGTCCTTGAAAAGTGGTAGTTGCGTTGGCTGCCCTGGAGGAGAGTACAATTATATGAAGAAGTGTTGTCTTCTGCAGGAACTCTTCGCCTACGGCAAAGCAAAATATATTAATAATGTATTAAGCAGTGAGGACGGGGAGAGCAGTATCGAATTGCCAGGAACAAATGAGTAGACCGATGAGAAGTTGGAGACTAGATTTGGCTATACTATTAAAAAGAAGTTGGAGGCTAGGTTTGGAGGCTATACTATTAGAATGTCAACACAATGCAATACATTCAGAGGGACTGAGGGGGAAAACGCGCATGTGCATTTCCAACTAAGACCTCCTCACCCACTCTTAAAGTTTACCAGAATACCCACACACACTGCAATACATACAGAGAGATTGTGTATATAATTTCAGATCTACTCAATCAGACAGAATGGAGTAAATAACTTTTTTTCTTGAAAATTTCTTGAAAAATCCAGAAAATGCTGTATCTCCACACTGGCTGATTATTTAGATCTGAAACTTAACATATAATCCCTCAGCATGTATAACATAGTGTGTGTAAAGTTTAAGATATTTGTTAAGAATGGAAAGGGATCTTTGGAATGAAAAGTCAAAAAAGCGCATGTGCATTTCCAACTAAGGCCTCGTCATCCTCACTCAAAGTTTACCAGTATGTCCAGACACAATGCAATACATACAGAGGGATTGTGTATGCAATTTCAGATCTCCTCAATCAGATTGTATGGAGGTAACAACTTTTTTTCTTGAAAATTTCTTGAAAACCCCAGCAAATGATGTATCTCCACACTGGCTGATTATTTAGATCTGAAACTCGATATATTAACCCTCAGCATGTATAACATAGTGCGTTTAATGTTTAAGATATTTGTTGAGAATGGAAAGGGATCTTTGGAATGAAAAGTCGAAAAAGTGCATGAGCATTTCTAACTAAGACCTCTTCACCCTCGCTCAAAGTTTACCAGAATGTCCAGACACAATGCAATACATGCAGAGAGATTGTGTATGCAATTTCAGATCTCCTCAATCAGACAGTATGGAGGACATAATTTTTTTTCTTGAAAATTTCTTAAAAAAAACAGAAAAGGCTGTATCACCACACTGGCTGACTATTTAGATCTGAAACTCGATATATTATCCCTCAGCATGTATAACATAGTGTATTTAAAGTTCAAGATATTTTTTGGGAATGGAAAGGGATATTTGGAATGAAAAGTCGAAAAAGCGTATGTGCATTTCCAACTAAGACCTCCTCACCCTTGCTCAAAGTTTACCAAAATTTCCAGACACAATGCAATACATACAGAGGGATTGTGTACGCAATTTCTGATCTCCTCAATCAGACAGTATTGTATTTAACTAACGTAGAGGCTATTTCTGGATTTTTAAGGGCTCGAAAAACATCAGCAGCGCAGCAGCTGAGATCTAGAGGAAGGAGTAGCAGCGACCTGAAGAATATATATGCACAACTTCCGCAGGACACCTCTCTCTCGTAGCACATCTAGGAAGAATAGAATATAAGAAAACAGCAGAGACAGAGAAAGTAAAGTCGCACTGATCTCACCTATAAACACAGAGAACAACATAACCTCGAAGAGTGGCAGCCGTCGTATGCTAACAGCGCAAGAGAGAAGTCCAACATCGCCGCCGAAGCCAATCTCTTGGACAGCCGCAGAAGGTCTTTTTCAACAGTAGAGCAGCAACGTCAACATCGAAGAAATCGTTTCCCGTCGACAATCGTCGTACGTAAGCCTGGAAGCGCGTGCGCACTAGAACGTTGGTCGATGCGGGCCATGCGGCGTGCGTCCGCCGAAGGCTGCTGCGGTCACATGTTCGGATCGGAAAGAACAAGCGGGAGCAGGAGCGCGCGCGAAAGCGCTGCGGGAAAGCAAAGCCGACGCACAGTGTTGCCTATCTACTCAAAAGTGATGAAAACTCTTGCTTTAGCTCAATAAGGCTCAAAAAATTTTTATAAAATACGTTTGGGACTCCTGAAGTAATTTCCGACGATAAATCGTTTCCCTCATGGCTGTAGCATTGCTCATTTTTTTTAGTAATTAATACGTTAAATGCCGTTTTTTGGAGTTTATTTTTTTTTTCTGTTTTTAAGTAGGATTAATTTTTTTTTGTTTTATAATAAGCGCCCATTTTTTATAAATATAATTTTTTTCAAAATTCTAGGACTCATGCAGTTGTTAGAAAAAAATTATATTTATAAAAAATGGGCGCTTATTATAAAAAAAAAAAAAAAAAAAATTAATCCTACTTAAAAACAAAAAAAAAAAATAAATAAACTCCAAAAAAACGGTATTTAACGTATTCCTTACTAAAACAAGAGCAATGCTACAGCCATGAGGGAAACGATTTATTGTAGGAAATTACTTCACGAAACCAAAACGTATTTTATAAAAATTTGTTGAGCCTTATTGTACTAAAGCACGAATTTTCATCACTTTTGCATCGATCGGCACCACTGTGCGACGGTTGCTGCACCGGTACGACTGACGCGCTCGCCGCTCGCAGTGAGTTCGGATACTCTGTAGGTACAGAAGGGAACTGTTTCGATACCCGAACAATATCCAGTACCAGAAATATTTTACTAATTTTAACTTTTAATCAGTAAATATATATTAAAGTAACTCAGAATTGTATTCTTTAATTTCCTTTCCAATTTTGGTATTCATAATATGGTTACACAATCATAAATACTATCACATTATATAAAAAAATTATATTATAAAAAGAAAATCAGGTGCACCAAAAAACCATTCACAAAACTACCGGTATATCCCACTAAAAAAGAGAATTATTTAAAATTTTTTAAATTTGATTTTTTGCCAGAAGTTATCGTGAAAGGAAGTTCATTATTATAATATAGAAAAAAGATATTCATAGTATGTTTTTATGGCTTCTTTTCTTTTTGTACGTTAACCAGCGTAATAGATAAAAAGTTTTTATTCACCTTTTTGTATAGCTTGTACAATAAATTGTCAATTATGATGAATGTCATTGATTACGCCAATCTCGACTTGTAAATGGGTTGAGAGCCAAAAGTGTCGCCATCGAAAACCCTTCGCAAGCTCTTTACAAAAAATATTGCGCGCTCGTATTTCGGGGAAATCCGGCAGAAAAATATTCTTTAAACTTCTAGAAATTGTCAATTATGATGAAATTTATTGATTACGCCCATGTTGACTTGGAAATGGGGAGAGCCAAAAGTGCCGCCATCGAAAACCCTTCGGAGGCTCTTTACAGAAAGGGTCGCGCGCTCGTATTTCCGTCAAATATTGCGGAACTATATGGTTTCAAATATTATAACTTAGTAATTCTTAGTTAGTTGAATGCTAATTTGCCTATCACTTTATATTATATCTTTATATCGTCCATGGGCACAAACTTTCTAAACAAAAAGGCTTCACATGCTTTTTACAAAAAATGTTGCGCACACGGATTTCCGAGAAATCCGGCAGAAAAATATTCTTTAAACGTCTAGAGATTGTCAATTATGATGAAATTCATTGATTACGCCGATGTTGACTTGTAAATGGGGTGGGACCCAAAACGGTCGCCAGCAAAAACCCTTCGCAGGCTCTTTACAAAAAAAGTAGCGCGCTCGCATTTCCGGCAAATATTGCGAAACTATATGGTTTCAACTATTATAAATTGGTAATTCTTAGTTAGTTGAATGTAAATGTGGGTATTAGTTTATATTATATCTTTATATCGTCCATGGGCAGAAACTTTCTACACAAAAAGACTTCACATGCTCTTTACAAAAAAAGGCTCACACGGATTTCTGGGAAATCGGGCAGAAAAATATTCTTTAAACATCTAGAAATTGTCAATTATGATGAAATTCATTGAATCCACCCATGTTAACTTGGAAATGGGTCGGGAGCCAAAGGGCCGCCATCAAAACCCCTTCACAGGCTCTTGACCAAGAAGGTCGCACACTCGTATTTCCGCTAGATATTCCGAAAGCATATGGTTTCAACTATTATATATTCGTAATTCTTAGTTGAATGCAAATTTGGGTATTATTTTATATTACATCTTTATATCGTCCATGGGCAGAAACATTCTACACAAAAAGGTTTCACATGCTCTTTACAAAAAATGTTGCGCACACAGATTTCGGGGAAATCCGGCAGAAAAATATTCTTTAAAAGTCTAGAAATTGTCAATTATCATGAAATTCATTGATTATTCCCAACTTGACCTGGAAATGGGTTGGGAGCCCAAAGTGCCGCCATAAAAACTCTTCGCAGCCTCTTTACAAAAAATTTCGTGCGCTCGTATTTCGGGGAAATCCGGCAGAAAAAAATTCTTTACACGTCTAGAAATTATCAATTCTGATGAAATTCATTGATAACGCCCATGTTGACTTGGAAATGGGTTGGGAGCCAAAAATGCCACAACCGAAA
The DNA here is from genome assembly GCA_036365515.1 of Torymus aiolomorphi. NCBI lineage: Eukaryota > Metazoa > Arthropoda > Insecta > Hymenoptera > Torymidae > Torymus > Torymus aiolomorphi. The sequence continues at coordinate 214,008,929 of CM070874.1, forward strand.
ATCCTTCGCAGGCTCTTTAAAAAAAGGGTCGCATGCTCGTATTTCCGCCAAATATTGCGAAACTATATTGTTTCAACTATTATAAATTGGTAATTCATAGTTAGTTGAATGTAAATTCAGGTATTAGTTTATATTATATCTTCATATTGTCCATGGGCAGAAACATTCTACACAAAAAGGCTTCACATGCTCTTTACAAAAAAAGGCGCACACGGATTTCTGGGAAATACGGCAGAAAAATATTCTTTAAATGTCTAGAAATTGTCAATTATGATGAAATTCATTGATTACGCCCATCTTGGCCTCGAAATGGGTTGGGAGCCAAAAGGGCCGTCAATAAAAACATTTCACAGGCTATTTACAAAAATGTAGCGCACACGGATTTCTGGGAAATCCGGCAGAAAAATATACTTTAAACGTCGACAAATAGTCAATATTGATGAAATTCATTGATTACGCCCATCTTGGCTTGGAAATGGGTTGGGAGCCAAAAGTGCCGCTATCAAAAGCCCTTCGCAGGCTCTTTACAAAAAATTGCTCGCGCACGTATTTCGTGGAAATCGGGCTGAAATATATTCTTTAAATGTCTAGAAATTGTCAATTATGATGAAATTTATTGATGACGCCCATCTTGACTTGTAAATGGATTGGGAGCTAAAAGAGCCGCCAGCAAAAAACCCTTTGCAGGCTCTTTAAAAAAAGTCGCGCGGTCGAATTTCCGCCAAATATTGCGAAACTATATGGTTTCAACTATTATAAATTGGTAATTCTTAGTTAGTTGAGTGCAGATTCGGGTTTTAGTTTATATTATATGTTTATATCGTCCATGGGCAGAAACATTCTACACAAAAAGGCTTCACATGCTCTTTATAAAAAATGTTGCGCACACGGATTTCGGAGAATTCCGGCAGAAAAATATTCTTTAAACGTCGACAAATAGTCAATATTGATGAAATTCATTGATTACGCCTATGTTGACTTAGAAATGGGTTGGGAGCCAAAAGTGCCGCCATCAAAAGCCCTTGGCAGGCTCTTTACAGGCTCTTTAAAAAATTGCGTGCGCTCGTATTTCGGAGAAGTCGGGGGGAAAACATTCTTTAAACGTCTAGAAATTGTTTATTATGATGAAATACATCGATTACGCCCATGTTGACTTGGAAATGGGTTGGGAGCCAAAAGTGCCGCCATCAAAAGCCCTTCGCAGGCGCTTAACAAAAAATTGCGTGCGCTCGTATTTCGGGGAAGTCGGGGGGAAAAATATTCTTTAAACGTCTAGAAATTGTCAATTATGATGAAATTTATTGATGACGCCCATCTTGACTTCTAAATGGGTTGGGAGCTAAAAGGGCCGCCAGCAAAAACCCTTTGCAGTCTCTTTAAAAAAAGTCGCGCGGTCGAATTTCCGACAAATATTGCGAAACTATATGGTTTCAACTATTATAAATTGGTAATTCTTAGTTAGTTGAGTGCAGATTCGGGTTTTAGTTTATATTATATGTTGATATTGTCCATGGGCAGAAACATTCTACACAAAAAGGCTTCACATGCTCTTTATAAAAGATGTTGCGCACACGGATTTCGGAGAAATCCGGCAGAAAAATATTCTTTAATCGTCGCAAATAGTCAATATTGATGAAATTCATTGATTACACCCATGTTGACTTAGAAATGGGTTGGGAGCCAAAAGTGCCGCCATCAAAAGCCCTTCGCAGGCTCTTTACAGGCTCTTTAAAAAATTGCGTGCGCTCGTATTTCGGAGAAGTCGGGGGGAAAAATATTCTTTAAACGTCTAGAAATTGTTTATTATGATGAAATTCATTGATAACGCCCATGTTGACTTGGAAATGGGTTGGGAGCCAAAAGTGCCGCCATCAAAAGCCCTTCGCAGGCGCTTAACAAAAAATTGCGTGCGCTCGTATTTCGGGGAAGCGGGGGGAAAAATATTCTTTAAACGTCTAGAAATTGTCAATTAAGATGAAATTTATTGATGACGCCCATCTTGACTTGTAAATGGGTTGGGAGCTAAAAGGGCCGCCAGCAAAAACCCTTTGCAGGCTCTTCAAAAAAAGTCGCGCGGTCGAATTTCCGCCAAATATTGCGAAACTATATGGTTTCAACTATTATAAATTGGTAACTCTTAGTTAGTTGAGTGCATATTCGGGTTTTAGTTTATATTATATGTTTATATCGTCCATGGGCAGAAACATTCTACACAAAAAGGCTTCACATGCTCTTTATAAAAAATGTTGCGCACACGGATTTCGGAGAAATCCGGCAGAAAAATATTCTTTAAACGTCGACAAATAGTCAATATTGATGAAATTCATTGATTACGCCCATGTTGACTTTGAAATGGATTGGGAGCCAAAAGTGCCGCCATCAAAAGCCCTTCGCAGGCTCTTTACAGGCTCTTCAAAAAATTGCGTGCGCTCGTATTTCGGGGAAGTCGGGGGTAAAAATATTCTTTAAACGTCTAGAAATGGTTTATTATGATGAAATTCATTCATTACGCCCATGTTGACTTGGAAATGGGTTGGGAGCCAAAAGTGCCGCCATCAAAAGCCCTTCGCAGGCGCTTAACAAAAAATTGCGTGCGCTCGTATTTCGGGGAAGTCGGGGGGAAAAATATTCTTTAAACGTCTAGAAATTGTTAATTATGATGAAATTCATTGTTTACGCCTATCTTGACTTGGAAATGGGTCGGGAGCCAAAAGTGCCGTCATAAAAACTCTTCGCAGGCTCTTTACAAAAAATTTCGCGCGCTCGTATTTTGGGGAAATCCTGCAGAAAAATATTCTTTAAACTTCTAGAAATTGTCAATTATGATGAAATTCATTGATTACGCCCATGTTGTCTTGGAAATGGGTGGGAAGCAAAAGGAGCAGCCATCAAAAACCCTTCTCAGGCTCTTTACAAAAAAAGGCGCGCGCTCGTATTTCCGCCAATTATTGCGAAACTATTTGGTTTCAACTATTATAAATTGGTAATTCTTAGTTAGTTGAATGTAAATTCGGGTATTAGTTTATATTATATGTTTATACGTCCATGGGCAGAAACTTTCTACACAAGAAGGTTTCACATGCTCTTTACAAAAAATGTAGCACATACGAATTTCGGGGAAATGCGGCAGAGAAATATTCTTTAAACCTCTAGAAATTCTCAATTATGATGAAATTCATTACTACGCCCATCTTGGCCTCGAAATGGGTTGGGAGCCAAAAGGGCTGCCACAAAACCCTTCGCAGGCTCTTTGCAAAAATTTTGCGAGCCCGTATTCCGGGGAAATCCAGCAGAAAAATATTCTTTCGACATCTTGAAATAGTCAATGATGATGAAATTCATTGATTACGCCCATCTTGACTTGGTAATGGGTTTGAAACCGAAAGGGCCGCCATCAAAAACCTTTGGCATGCTCTTTACATAATGTAGCGCAAACGGATTTCGGGGAAATCCGGCAGAAAAATATTCTTTACACGTCTAGAAATTGTTAATTATGATGAAATTCATTGATTACGACCGTCTTGACTTGAAAATGTGTTGGGAGCAAAAAGATCCTCCATCAAAAACCCTTCGCATACTCTTTACAAAAAAAGGCACGCCCTCGTATTTCCGCCAATAATTGCGAAACTTTACAGTTTCAACTATTATAAATTGGTAATTCTTAGTTAGTTGAATGCAAATTCGGGTATTAGTTTATATTATATCTTTATATCGTCCAGGGTCAGAAAGTTTCTACACAAAAAGGTAATTCTTAGTTATGTTCTTTACAAAAAAGGCGCACACGGATTTCGGGGAAATCCGGCAGAAAAATATTCTTTAAACGTCTAGAAATTGTTAATTATGATGAAATTCATTGATTACGCCCATGTTGGCTTGGAAATGGGTTGGGAGCCAAAAGTGCCGCCATCAAAACCCTTCGCAGGCTCTATAGAAAAAATTTCGTGCGCTCGTATCTCTGGGAAATCGGGCTGAAAAATATTCTTTAAACATCTAGAAATTATCAATTATGATGGAATTTATTGACGACGCCCATCTTGACTTGTAAATGGGTTGGGAGCTAAAAGGGCCGCCAGCAAAAACCCTTTGCAGGCTCTTTAGAAAAAAAGTCACGCGGTCGAATTTCCACCAAATATTACGAAACTATATGGTTTCAACTATTATAAATTCGTAATTCTTAAATAGTTGAATTCAAATTTGGGATATAGTTTATATTATATTTTTATATCGTTCATGGGCAGAAACTTTCTACCCAAAAAATGTAGCGCATACGGATTTCGGGGAAATCGCGGCAGAAAAATATTCTTTAAACGTCTAGAAATTGTCAATTATGATGAAATTCATTGATTTCGCCCACCTTGACTTGGAAATGGGTTGGGATCCAAAAGTGCCGCCATCAAAAGCCCTTCGCAGGCTCTTTACAAAAAATTGCTCGCGCACGTATTTCGTGGAAATCGGGCTGAAATATATTCTTTAAACGTCTAGAAATTGTCAATTATGATGAAATTTATTGATGACGCCCATCTTGACTTGAAAATGTGTTGGGAGCAGAAAGGGCCGCCGTCAAAAACCCTTCGCAGGCTCTTTACAAAAAAGGCACGCCCTCGTATTTCCGCTAATTATTGCGAAACTATACGGTTTCAACTATTGTAAATTGGTAATTATTAGTTAGTTGAATGCAATTTTGGGTATTAGTTTATATTATATCTTTATATCATCCATGGGTAGAAACTTTCTACCCAAAAAATGTAGCGCATACGGATTTCGGGGAAATCGCGGCAGAAAAATTTTCTTTAAACGTCTAGAAATTGTTAATTATGATGAAATTCATTGATTCCGCCAACCTTAACTTGGAAATGGGTTGGGAGCCAAAAGGGCCTCCACCAAACCCTTCGCAGGCTATTTACAAAAATGTAGCGCACACGGATTTGTGGGAAGTCTGGCGGAAAAATATTCTTTAAATATCTAGAAATTGCCAATTATGATGAAATTCATTGATTACGCCGATGTTGTCTTGGAAGTGGGTTGGGAGCAAAAAGAGCCGCCATCAAAACCCCTTCACAGGCTCTTTACCAAGAAGGTCGCGCACTCGTATTTCCGCTAGATATTCCGAAACCATATGGTTCAACTATTTTAAATTCGTAATTCTTAGTTAGTCGAATGCTAATTTGAGTATTAGTTTATATTATATCTTTACGTTGTCCATGGGTAGAAACTTTCTACACAAAAAGGCTTCACATCCTCTTTACAAAAAAACTTGCGCACACGGATATCGGAGAAATCCGACAGAAAAATGTTCTTTTAACGTCTAGAAATTCTTAATATTGTTGAAATTCATTGATTATGCCCATCTTGACTTGTAAATGGGTTGGGAGGCAAAACGGCCGCTAGCAAAAACCCTTCGCAGGCTCTTTACAAAAAAAGTATCGCGCTCGTATTTCGGAGAAATCCGGCAGGAAAATTTTCTTTAAACGTCTTGAGATTGTCAATTATGATGAAATTCATTGATTACGCCCATCTTGTCCTGGAAATGGGTTGGAAGCCGAAAGGGCCATCATCAAAAACATTTCGCAGGCTATTTACAAAAATCTAGCGCACACGGATTTCTGGGAAATCTGGCAGAAAAATATTCTTTAAATATCTAGAAATTGTCAATTATGATGAAATTCATTGATTACGCCTATGTTGTCTTGAAAATGTGTTGGGAGCAAAAAGGGCCGCCATCAAAAACCCTTCGCAGACCCTTTACAAAAAAAGGCACGCCCTCGTATTTCCGCCAATTATTGCGAAACTATACGGTTTCAACTATTATAAATTGGTAATTCTTAGTTAGTTGAATGCAAATTCGGGTATTAGTTTATATTATATCTTTATATCGTCCATGGGCATAAATCGTCTTGTGAGTTTGCGCGTACTATCGTACATTTAAATAGTCCTCAAAATGGAGTTAGCCGTGTTGAAAAAGCTCCTAGGTATTCCCAGATTCATTCTAAAGACTAAAATTGGTCCTGTACGAGCAGCCATACACTTAAGATGACTTGGGATCGAGAATTGGTTATATTACTCAAATTTGTCTACAATCGTTTGTTTACATGTTATAATGTAAAAGAGATATCATATAAAATATGGATTTCAAAGTATCAACAAAATTTTTTCTACGTAATTTAAACATTGCAAAAGTAGATAGCGTCGAATGGAAAAAAATGAATAAACAATGTAAATCTATTTTATTTTTGATCTTATTTGAAATTGGAAATACTCATTTGGTTCTATGTGCAATTTTATAGGAAGTCAACTATATCAATGTGCAAATATGTTGAAAACCTGCAAAGATACATCTATTTGTTTATAAAAAGCATGCATGTACCTATAAACATGTGGAAGTATCTTTGCAGGTTGTGAAAATTTTTCAGTTTTGTTATAAATAAAAAACCGCTGCCAATTCATTGGCACGTAGCTTCTCCAAATTAATGTATTGTTCCTATATGTATAATATATATATTAAATATAAAATATGTTCGTTACACTTTTTTTCAATGATTTAATAATTCATTAATACTTAAAAAATTGTCTATTTTTTTCTTATTATTGAAATTGTTTATTATTTAACATTTATTTTATTTAAAAACTAGGGGGACCGAGCCCCCCTGCGTGTCATCGACACGCCAACCCCCCACCCACACACACACCTGCTCCTTGCTTAGCTCGTCGCCCCCCCCTCTTCCTATGTAAAAACTTCGTTTTTACATAATAGGCACGACTGCAATACGGAACCTTATAATTTTATTATTGCAAAAATTGTAATATTTTATTTTTATCGTTTTTATCATTAAAATAAACATAAATACATCTGCAATAAAATTTAAATAAAAATTATCCATTTACTTTTTGTTACGTGTGAGCCTATCACGGTTCACACACGTACGAAGTGTTCTGAGGTGTTCGTGTCGTTCCAAGCCGAGACTCGAAACGATGCAGTGAAATACAACTAGAGTTAAAGTATACTTGGGTTATTTATTAAAATACTTATAGGCGCGAGAGAGATAATCCTAACACGCGTTCGCGATGCAACCGATCGACGTCCTCTCGTAAATTCGTTATCCGCTCGTCCTCGTCCCTCATACCTCGCTTCCGTCCTCTCTCTGACCCCGCTTTCGTTCTCTTTCTTTCTGTCTCCTGGATGCGCTTCCCTCGGTTTTTATATCTTTGTCTTGGGGATCGTAAGTGGGGGATCATTGCTCATCGGCTGTTCGTTTCTTCCCCTAATTCGACGTCCAGATCTCGTGCCGGTGATTCAGTGCCTCGCGGATTCGCTGTTCTACTGACTGGCATTGGTTGATGGCATGCACCTTCGACATTCGACGTCCTCTATCAACGCTCGGCATATTGCTGACCGGGAGTTTGTGTTGGGCTACGTGTCTTCGTTCTTCGAGAGTCTGTATGAGTTCATGGCCGCACGCGCTTTCTCTCTGGAAGCTGCCACTCATAACACGTCTGAGGGTCGCGACATCGACCGCCGGGGCGATGAAACAAGTGATGGGTCGGGAGAAAACTTTTCCTTTTTTTTTTCTTGATGTTAGGGTTAGATGCGGTAGATTCGTAGAATTGCTGCTAGGATTGATTGGAGTTAGTTCGATACTAAAGTCTATATACTGCTAGGATTGGCAAAGGTTGACGTCGAGCGGTCGGGAGTGTTAACCAAATTATTCATCTTTCTAGGGTATGATGTGTGTATGTTACAGTCTTAATATTCGTGTGTACTGTGGTGTCTGCGTGAGTGTACCTAACAATACAATTCTAAACCTAACCTTCTTTCTCTCTCGCTTCTTATTATATTTTTCTTGTACATAGAGTCTGTTAATACTTGGATACATGATATACTGATAATGCAATAGATATGTACATATATTTTTTTTCTTTATTTATGACATGTTATAGGATCGAGCTTGCGGCTCTTATTTTTCTCAACCCGTGCTTCGTGTTGACGTTGTGGCAGGGTGATGACTCTCCCTGTGGTAGTCGAATAATGTACCGCTGAAGGTAGTAGCGCTTGCGATGGTGTACCTGGAAACAGTTCTTTATTGATTAGTAGCGGGGGCTCCCTTCCCCTAGGCCAGAATTTCCAACCCAACGCGAGGACGATTATGATCGCGACGAGTGACCCGCCTGAATACGAGACTGCTTGTTTTAGGGCTATAAACTCGCCGTCCACGACGTCGCGTTGTTCTATTTCCTGCGCGCGGTTGATTATGTTCTTCAGTTCGTTTCCCAATTCTAGCGAAGCGGGCTGCGCGAGCTTGCTTTGTGGCATGCTATCAGATTCTCTCATTGTGTTGCAGCATCGATCCTCCGTCGGTAGTGACTATTAGAATAAATTATGTCAATAATATACAAAATTTTGTGTTTGTTAAGAGTAGATGTCCTACAGTATTACGTCAATGCTTAAAGATGCCTCAAAATTGAAAGAAAAGGATTTCCGACTTATAAGTTATACGGAATGCCAATTGAAAGCACATATAACGCGTGCGGCGCGCATGAAATTGGCTAGTATTTTGAAAATGTAGATAAAAATAATGTAACACCTGAACGTAACACGTTCGCCTGTCCCCCTGAATTCCTATGGGAGTCTTAATATCGCATGCCGATGGTTTCATTGTTACTGCGGCGTCATTGGAGGGTGACATCAAAATGATGGTTGCCATTTAGTCGGTTTACTATATAGTTATTTATGGTGCATACAAATTTCATACAATGTCAAGTAGTCTAATTTCTACCTTCACAATTTCTTAGCAAGATGACTTAAAAGTTGTATTATTATAGTGATTTATTGTGAAAAGGTTTATTAACTTCTATTGGATGTTTAAATAACTTTTTTCAGATCAGTTATGTTATTTACCAGTAGTTAACGTCGAGGGAATTAGTTTAAGCCCTCACTCAAGTATTTCTGATTATTAGTTCATTAATTATAGTGATTTATTGTTAAAATGTTTATTAATCTTTATTAATTATTTAGCTAACTTCCGGGAGTGAAATACCTTGTCCCCCTTATAGTTAAAATTGGGGGCAATCGTTTAAGCCGTTTCTGACATTTTTCCGATTGCAAGTTTATTAATTATAGTGATTTATTGTTAAAATGTTTATTAGCGCTTATTAATCATTTAAATAACTTTTAGGCGTGATATGCCTTTTCCCTCTCATAGTTAAAATTAGAAGCGATCGTTTAAGCCGTCTCAGACATTTTTCCGATTGTAAGTTTATTAATTATAGTGATTTATTGTTAAAATGTTTATTAATCTTTATTAATTAATTAACTAACTTCCGGGCGTGAAATACCTTGTCCCCCTTATAGCTAAAATTAGGGGCAATCGTTTAAGCCGTCTCTGACATTTTTCCGATTGCAAGTTTATTAATTATAGTGATTTATTGTTAAAATGTTTATTAACGCTTATTAATCATTTAAATAACTTTTGGGCGTGATATGCCTTTTCCCTCTCATAGTTAAAATTAGAAGCGATCGTTTAAGCCGTCTCTGACATTTTTCCGATTGTAAGCATACAGCGTATGCTTTTTATGAGTGGTTACGCAACTCTTCTTCCTATGTAGTTGTTCCAAGCTCGTGTATGTATATGCATGCTGAGCTATACCTCAATGCATTTGACTGCATTTGTAGTTTTTGCAATGCCGTGCTGCACGTTCCCGAATCGCATTTGGCCTCTCATGCGCTCCCTGTACTTGCTCGCCTGTCCAGAGCTAGTAGTGTATGGTGTCGGTTTTTTCGTTTAAATTAATATCTTACCTATTCTGTTTTCCCTTATTTCTGAACCCTTCTCTAAATGATTATGTGGCCCATAGGATCCTGTTCAGATATTTAAATTATGAATTTATTGTTTATTTCTATGACTTACATTAAATTTTAATGAAGATTTTTATGTAGTTTCCAGAGTATTGTTTTTATTATTATTATTATTTTTGCTATTATAATTTTTTTTCTTCTTCATTTAACTAGCAGTCCCAGTTACATACGCCTATACCTTCTCAATCTTAATGTAAGAATCTTTTTTGGGTTTAAATTTATTCTGTGCCTAATGGAAAGAACTACCATTATTCCCTTCGGACGGTCGAGGTCGGGCATCCCGCATGTTTCCCTTTTCTTATTCCATTACGTAGCCATTCAAAAGCGTAGAATTCGCTCGACCAGTCGGGTTCTCTATTAGTATAACTTCTTATTTTATTCATTAGCCGTGCGTCGTTGAGTATGCGCTTTACATTTATGCTGACGTCCGTCTTAACTTGATTACAAGGCCGTCTACAGTTCGGTTTATGTATATAATACGCGCGTCGCCTAGTTAGTCTGAAATGATGACTCGTTTGTCCCGAGTCTTCTATTCTTGTTTGTTGGTGCCGTAATCTATCGTGTGTGCCTGCTTACAATTTTCTAAGGGTTCTGGTGATAAATGTTAAGCAAATCATTCCAACGATTATTATTATATTATTGATAAATGGTTTTCCTTTTTTTTTCTTTTGACTATCCCCGTGCATATTATGAATGCCTAGCGTATACCCCCGGTGGGGGCCTATGATTTCCTTGTATAACAAGTCAGTCACTTTAAATTTATATATCTTAAAACGTTCTCATGGGTTTGTCGATCAATAAAAGCAATTCGCCATCCCTTGATATATACCCATAAATGAGTAGACGTGCGGTTCACTTCATAACCCGCATTTTATCGTATATGCTTTAGTGTGTCCCACTATAGCCCAGACGCGTCGTGGGAGAGATACCGCAAGCAAGCTAGCGTTTCCCGCTCCACTTCACGCAACCGTTGGGCTCAAAGTTGCACAGCGTTGAGATACGACTTGTGCCATTGTATTTTTTTATTCATGCTGCCGATTGAGGGCTACTTCACACCTAGTTTTTGCCAAGATCCGTGACTCACATATACGGCTCCCATTTGCCGCGTCCCCGCCGCGACTCCACTCCATAAGCGTACTTTCTCCCTTTACGAGTACTCGAGTCGCTAGTTCGATACAATACAAGGGAGCTGACCTTCGAAAGGTCAGGGAGATGGCGCGTGCGGGAACCGACGATTGGGCCATCGCTCTGTGTCTGCGGTGAGGTAGGGTGCTTGCACCTGCTTCGTTATACGTTGTACATGTAGGTTTTAGCGAATTCAGCCCGACTACTCATTTTTAATGCGTGACTCATACGTCTGTTTATATTTACAATTAAGAGGTAAATTGCTTTTCTCGCTTGCTACCATGGAATTTGATGAGTTTATTTCTATTTCTTTTCTTGTTTTCTAAAATCGGGAATCATATTTACGCGCCGTAACCAAAACTTTAGCCTCTTGCCTCCAAGTTTGTATCTCGTTAGAATCATTTGCTTGTGAGTGTGAGTGGTGATGTTATTACTGTAATAACCAGATCGGTCATGACGAAAACGTATCCCAACTTTTTCAGCGTGCTTCTTTTTCCCAACTAATTTCTATGTTTACAATTATTATATGTTATTCTAGCGATACTCACTGCCGAACTAAAGATATTTATTATTACTTATTTAAAGAACTGTATGTTTGACGTATCTTTGCACGTGTGATGTGCTTTTTTTCTGACTTGGGCGCGCGAACTCCCCGCGATTGGGCCTGTTTTTTTTCTTTAGAAGAACATACGAGATATCGACCTTCACCTGCGCGGCGTCTGAGGGGCCGCGGAAAAAAGAAAAAAAATATATATTCCCACCGCTTTTTTTTTTCTTTTTTTTTTAGCCTTTGCTATGCTCCCCTGTCGTGTGAGGGGCCGCGATGAATTTGCGCGAACGACTCTCCTCTTCTGAAACCTTATTTATTCGTTTATTGAAAGATTCGTAACTTTTTCGATATTCGTATGTACGACTCGCGTTTGATCCCCTTTTCTTATTTTAGCGTTATGTCTGTTATGATTAATTTCCACGATTTCGCACGGTCTTGCATATTCCGTCTCTATTTGGCGGAGTCTCGCTTTCTTCGCGAGATATTCCATTTTTCCTCTCCCCGAGGAAATGGTGAGTGCTTTACCTTGGTCGTAGTAAAACTTAAATTCGTATATGAATTGGGCCAGTTTCATTGCAGTGAGAGTTCTTAATTGTTCTAGTGTGTATGTACCGCCCACCCTGTAGCTATCCTACGTTAGCTCCTCCTTTTCTCGTTCTGGATTCCTTTTTCGTTTTTCTTTTCTTTGTCTCGTTGTAACTCAGAGGCCGCCGTCCGTGTTTGCCTCTCTGATACGACTCAGAGGCTTTAGGACATGCTTGACTTTTCTTATATTTTGTTTCGCAGCTCAGAGGCCGTTGCGCGTGTTCGCATTGTAGATACGACTCAGAGGCTTTGGGGCGTGTTTGACCTTTCCCTTGTTCCTGTTTTCTTTAGCAGCTCAGAAGCCGTTGCGCGTGTTCGCATCTCTGATACGACTCAGAGGCTTTGGGGCGTGTTTGACCTTTCCCTTGTTCCTGTTTTCTTTCGCAGCTCAGAGGCCGTTGCGCGTGTTCGCATCTCTGATACGACTCAGAGGCTTTGGGGCGTGTCCGACTTTTACAGGTAATCCAAATGTATGCGGCCGTTCGCTAGTTAATCATTTGATGGTTTAATTTCTTTATCATCGAGATCAATAAGTGTTTCTGGATCTATAGCCTTGAATATCCACAGAGTTCTATCTTTATCTTTTTGTATCTTGGTTATGGCCCTTAGTATATTGGCTAGTTTAAGTTATGTTCTCATTAACATTCATTGTTAATATTCATTCGACTTTTCGTTTTTTTTTCGTGCGACCTCGTATGGTTCCAACGTGATGGTGGACAAATTCTTGTTTTTTATCGGCTTTCGAAGTCTCACGTGGCCTTCATATTTGGATAGCAAGTCCTGTTCAAGGAATTAATCTGTTTTTACGGAGATTTCATCATGTGCTACGAATTCTTCGCATAGCAGGCAGCACAATTCTGTACGAATCGTTTCAGGCGTCCAGCATTTCTCTGGCAAGCATCTCCTCTTTTATGGTTGGCAGGTGTATGGAAATCTACCACTCTAGTTGGGATAATCTTATAGTATGTTTGGGTCTACTCGCGGTTACCTCTTCCTTACAGTCCTACGTCCTGCAGGACTCTAGTACCGGGCATCCTGAGAGTTTAAATGACCAATCACATTCTTATTATTTGTCTCGTTATTGTGGTTATATCTTGCGTTATCTCGGCGATCACCATTGCGCCAATCACTCCTAAGATCCCTTCTATAATGATGCAGCTTGTATTTATCGATATTGAAGCTATGTCCGCCCTCCGGATGAGCGCTATATCTTCGATCACCTTCACGACCTTGGTTATTGTATTGCTGATAGCGATTAGGACGGTTGTTCCAGACATTTCCATTGTAATAAGGTCGATTCGGTTTCCACTGATTCGGTAATCCAATCTCCGATAGTGGTTAGGTCGCCATTCGTAGTTTCTTATATATTGCCTATTCGCGTCAGGCGGATCTTTCTGCGATTTCACGTATATGGATTGCACGGTATATACTACTGCGGGGTGCGATAACGCGATAACCTGTCTCATTGGGTATGTCGTATACGAGGGTCATTTGACAAGTACCTAGCCTCACCGCCAGATGGTGCCACTATCGCACCAGAAATACACTACAGTGCAGTATCTTCCTGTAAACGGTTACAGACGAAATTTCAGCCGGATCGGAGTTGTAGTTTATTTTTGAGAGCGTGTGAAAGCAAATGTGTCCGTTGATTTTTGAAATAATGGAGAAAGAACAATATCGGTCGGTGATTCGATTCTTGTTTTTGGAAGGGAAATCGCGCAGTGAAATTAAAGAACGCTTGGATGCAGTGTATGGGGATGCTTCTCCTTCGATGGCGACCGTCAAATTTTGGTATAACGAGTTTCAACGTGGTCGTACGTCGGTTTTTGATGATCCACGCCCAGGTGCTCCGAAAACAGCCACTACGGAGGAGAACGTGACAAAAATACACGATATCGTTTTGTCAGACGGCCGATGAAAGGTGCACGAGATAGCTGCGATAGTAGGCATCTCACAAGAACGCGTGTGGCATATCCTACATGAGATTTTAGGCATGAGGAAGCTGTCAGCAAGGTGGGTGCCGCGTTTGCTGACTGCAGACAACAAGCGCATCCGTGTGACCAGTTCAGAGCAGTGTTTGGAGCTGTTTAATCGCAATCCAAAAGAGTTTTTGCGTCGTTACGTGACCGTCGACGAAACATGGATTCACTACTACACTCCAGAGACCAAGGAGCAGTCAAAACAGTGGACCTTACCCGGTGAACCTGCTCCGAAAAAGGCGAAGACGGTCCCGTCGGCCGGAAAGGTGATGGCCACTGTTTTCTGGGATTCTCAAGATGTGATTTTTATTGACTATCTGGAGAAGGGCAAAACGGTCACAGGACAGTACTACGCCGAACTATTGAGCCGATTTGACACCGTGTTAGAAGAAAAACGGCCCCATTTGTCTAAAAAGAAAGTGCTTTTCCACCACGATAATGCACCGGCTCACACTTCTGCACTCGCCACGGCTAAATTGGTCGAATTACGCTACGAACTGCTGCCCCATCCACCGTATTCTCCAGATTTGGCTCCGTGCGACTTCTTTTTGTTTCCGAACCTAAAACATTCGCTCGCCGGGAAGAGATTCCACTCCAATAACGAAATAATCGCCGCCACGGAGGCTTATTTTGCAAACCAAGAGAAAACATTTTTTTCAACGGGGTTAAAAAAATTGGAACACCGCTGGACCAAGTGTATTCAACTAAAAGGAGACTACATTGAAAAATAAATTTTATTTTTTGTAAAATTTTGGTGTTTTCATTTGTAGGCTAGGTACTTATCAAATGACCCTAGTATAACACTTGCGGTGGCGGCGGTGGCGATGGTGCTCCTCCCAGTTTGTCCAAATTGTCTAAGGTGACTTCCGTGTTCTTCAGGCTCCTTCGTAGGGCACAAAAATCACCATATTGATGTCCCTTCTTTTGGCAGAAGATGCAAAATTTTGTCTCCGCGTCCCTATACTGGCACCTACTCTCGGGGTGATTATCCATGCTACATACACTGCAGCGATCCCTGGCGGGGGCCCTCCTAATCGTGGCCTGCGGATTATCGTCTTTTAGTTTAGCGTATTTTTCCATAAGTTCGGTTAGAATACCTTCGACGGAGGTGGGGCCTGCGTGCGCCCCCACGCGTCGTGCCCCAGTTCTCTATTCAACTCTTACGGCTTCTGTTATCGCCTCTACCAGGGTTTTGGGATTCGCGGCCGTTACTTGGTGTTGCACATCCCCTTCAAGACCGTACAGAAACTGATCGGGAGCTTCCGAGTCACCCCTGTTTTTGTAAGTTAGTTTCTCGAAATCTTGTAGGGATCTATCGGCATCGAAGGTTTCAGTAGTCGATTCAGCAAGATTTCTACGCGCTGTCCATAACTTCCGACGCTTTCCTGTTTCTCTTGTTTGATAACCTTAAGTTCGACGAGTAATCTGTCGGCGCCTCCGGCGTGCGTGTACCTCATTGTAATATCTTCGAGTATTTTTTCGACCGATGTAAAACGGTTCATACGGCACATATAACCATCCGCAGCTCGTCCGCGAAACTTGGAGGCTAACGCGCTCATCAACCAGCATTCTGCTGACGGGCCAAATTCGTTGAGTACATTGCGCCCAACGCGGCAAAAGAATGCCACCGAGTCGGGATTGCCGTCAAACGGAGGAATCGTGTTCATAGCCTGTTGCAGTGAAAATGTCCACGCAGCGTCTCTCGACCGGGAGACGCGCGGGTGTGGCGGTGGGAGGTCGATGGACTCGGGCAGTGGCTCGGCGAGGGGCTGACGCATCGGTATATAGCCTGCCCCGGAGCCTGGAAGCTCTGTTTTTAGTTGTGACTCTATATTTGTTAATCCGCTAGCTCTTTTGGCGTGCGCAAGGAAATGATTGTAACCCGACAGTCTTCTCGCCTTAAATTCTGGTATTTGGTCAGGCGTTACCCACTTCGGTATGTAGTCATTGGGTGCTTCTGTGGCTGTGTGCGGTGCACAGAATAAGTTGCGATCCACACTCGCGGCGTTGGACGCTGCCGGGAGTCCCCCATTATTAAGTTCACTTTTCTTGGGCGACGCCCTCCCGGTGGAGTACGTCGCCTGCAATAGTTCTCTTGACGGGTTCGGGGATTTCGATTGCGTTTTTGGTAATTTTTGTAATCTGGCCGCGAGTTCTTCTCTATAGTTCGTAAAAATTTGTACCTCGTCGATCCCCAGATCTCCGGCCCCCACAGATAAAACGTGATCGAGCTTCCGACTCGCGATTTCCAAAGCCTCGGGAGAGGATAGAGCTATTGCCATGTCGGCACAGGCGAGAGCACCATTAATGTCGGCATCCAGCTGATCCGTCGTGCGAAACCCGGGGGTTCGAGGGCGTGCCCCTGAGCATCGCGTTACTTCTACGTCGGGATCGAATCCGGCGGCTTCATTTTGCCACGCGGAGTCAAGGTTATATTCTTCGATATTCCTCATGTTTCGACGCGACAAGAGTTTCTTAAACATGATAGATTTAAAGTGTTCCACGAACCAAAATCACTCAGTATTCACGGCCCGTAATTTTACCTTCTTTTAACTCGCTCCTTATTGGTCACGTGATTCCCCACGAGAGACAGGGTGCAATAATTGGGTATTAAAAGTTTCACTTACCCTTGTAGGCAGACCACAATAAGGATGATGGAGACCTGTAACATCCCTCCGTCCTGTCAAGCGTTGAGTGGCACATATTCGGTTCGTACTTCGCGATTTTACTCAGATGTATTTCTAACGAACACCCCAAACCTAGCACCAGAAAATTGTTACGTGTGAGCCTATCACGATTCACGCACGTACGAAGGGTTCTGAGGTGTTCGTGTCGTTCCAAGCCGAGACTCGAAACGATGCAGTGAAATACAACTAGAGTTAAAGTATACTTGGGTTATTTATTAAAATACTTATCGGCGCGAGAGAGATAATCCTAACACGCTTTCGAGATGCAACCGATCGACGTCCTCTCGTAAATTCGTTACCCGCTCGTCCTCGTCCCTCGTACCTCGCTTCCGTCCTCTCTCTGACCCCGCTTTCGTTCTCTTTCTTTCTGTTCTTCTGGATGCGCTTCCCTTGGTTTTTATATCTCTGTCTTGGGGATCGTAAGTGGGGGATCATTGTTCATCGGCTGTTCGTTTCTTTCCCTAATTCGACGTCCAGATCTCGTGCCGGTGATTCAGTACCTCGCGGATTCGCTGTTCTGCTGACTGGCATTGGTTGATGTCATGCACCTTCGACATTCGACGTCCTCAATCAACGCTCGGCATATTGCTGACCGGGAGTTTGTGTTGGGCTACGTGTCTTCGTTCTTCGAGAGTCTGTATGAGTTCATGGCCGCACGCGCTTTCTCTCTGGAAGCTACCACTCGTAACACTTTTATACATTTATTTCTTTTTTTTTTGAAAATTTTTGCATTTTAATTCTACATATATAGATATATGCAAATAACTTTTTTATTAGTCTATGATGCATATAAATTTATTAAGTATTAATTCATATGATCAAAGTGCATATAGTAATATTAAAAACATGGTTTTCATAATATTTTTCGAAATTATAATAATCGTTTTTATTTTTATTTATGAAAACGTTAAATAGAAAAAAGTTTTGTTTCAATGTTATCCACAACTTTTGAGTTCGAAATTTTTGTGTATAGTGAAATTCCATTAAATTATATGAGGAAAACTATTGTTTCATTACTCTAGATTAATAAAAAGAAACATAGAGTTAAATTTCATACTGTTCTAACGAAAGTTGGGACTATAGCTGCTCACGGATATTCCTAACTACATATACCTATATAATCTCAATTACTAAAAAATACACGCGACACATGCACACATACACTAATAACGAAGAAAGGAGAAAAAACAGAAGAAAAAGCAATGCACATTGATGCATTGCACTGCGAGCATGAATACTATTGCATTTGCAGCAGCCGTAACGGCTATCTCGGCTAGGCTGCGTTCGCGCACATAAGTACAGCGGAAAAACGCATGCGACCCGCGTGACCGCGAGCGCTCCCTGTGTATAATATTTATATATATGCGATATTTCAGGTGAAATCAGCAGCTCAACATTTTAAAAACGCTCAAAACTCGTTTTCTTTTAGTTTTTTATGAAAAAAAATGTTCCTCAAATTTTAGGTCGATACTTGCAAAAATAAAAAAACTATGCAAGATTGAAAATACAATTTTTTCGCAATTTTTGGTTAAAATCCAAGATTATTCATTTTTTAACTCAAAATCTTGAAACTATTTGTATAGAACATTGATTGGCAAAAAGTTTACATTTTTTCTGTCGAATGTGCCAGTATTTATTTTATGACCCTTTTTGAAAGTCACTGACTGGCTGCTTCTTAGTATACCTTCATCGAAGAATATTGAGGCTGCGGCCAAATATTTTTTATTCGACAAATTTTTTTTTTGTAATCTTCTTCGAAAACCCTTCAAAATGATTTTTTGATCAATACTGGCCGAGCAAAGGGATCCATGATTTCAATTTTTGATAACATGATTAATGAAACTGAATATTATTCTACATCTTGTGGCATGGACCATACCACTGAATTTTGTTAGAGCATCAAATAGAACTATATATATATGTGTGTGTGTGTGTGTGTGTGTGTGTGTGTGTGTGTGTGTGTGTGTGTGTGTGTGTCTATTTTCAATAATATTAAGCCTACACAATAAGAGATACCTAATTATGAATTAATAATAAGTTAAACTATAGAGGTTAATTACTATAAAGCTGTCAAAATGAAATCAGGCTACAGACTCATAATTTCATTCATAATTAGGTATCGCTTATTGTGTAAACCTAATATTATTGAAAATTGATATTTATAATATTCTATATGAATAATATTCAGTTTCATTAATCATGTTATCAAAAATTGAAATTACGGATTTTGCTAGATATTTAAAAAAATTGTAAATTTTTAAAAAATAAAATTACAAATTCTAAATAAAATTATAAATAAAATTATAAATAAAATCTATAATAGAGCAGTATTTGTGTCTTGTTATTGGAATATACACTGCATAACTGTCTGTTACCTGATTTTATTTTGACAGCTTTATAGTAATTGACCTCTATAGCTTAATTTATTATTAATTCAATTAGATATCGCTTATTGTGTAAGCCTAATATTATTAAAAAAAAATATATATATATATATATATATATATATATATATATATATATATATATATATATATATATATATATATATATAATGTCAAAATTTAGTGGTAC
This sequence comes from Torymus aiolomorphi, assembly GCA_036365515.1. Classification (NCBI taxonomy): domain Eukaryota; kingdom Metazoa; phylum Arthropoda; class Insecta; order Hymenoptera; family Torymidae; genus Torymus; species Torymus aiolomorphi. The sequence continues at coordinate 214,028,279 of CM070874.1, forward strand.
GGTCCATGCCATAAGATGTATGAATAATATTCAGTTTCATTAATCATGTTATCAAAAATTGAAATTATGGATTTTTCTTGATATTTCAAAAAATTGTAACTTTTTTCTCTTTGCTCGGCCAGTATAGATCAAAAAAGCATTTTGAAGGGTTTTCGAAGAAGAATACAAAAAAATTTTGTGGAATAAAAATATTTGGCCGCAGCCGCAATATCCTTCGATGAAGGTATACTAAGAAGCAGCCAATCAGAGACTTTCAATAAGGGCCATAAAATAAATACTGGCATATTCTACAGAAAAAATGCAAACTTTTTGCCAATTAATGTTCTATACAAAAAGTTTCAAGATTTTGAGTTAAAAAATGAATAAACTTGGATTTTAACCAAAAATTGCAAAAAAATTGAATTTTCAATCTTGCATAGCTTTTTTATTTTTTCAAATATCGATCTAAAATTTGAGGAACATTTTCTTTCATGAAAAACTAAAAGAAAACGAGTATTGAGCGATTTTAAAATTTTGAGCTGCTGACTTCACCTGAAATATCCCACATATATATAATACATCTCGTTAACTATGTTTATGGAGCCCTTTTATAAGAGATAGATAGCTTTATGGAGCCCGAAACCTTTTATGGAGCTCGGACTCCATAAACATTCAATATGTTATGGACCCGACCTAGAGTTTCTATACCCAGAGAGGGATTATTGCTTTAGTCACTTGTATACCGGAACTCTGGGTGTAGGTACTAATATCAGGGATGGGCTCCATAAAGGGGTTAGGTGAAACATATAACATATATATATATATATATATATATATATATAATATAGTCGTAAGCGTTATTTGTGTCACGGAGACCCCCTCGCCCTCCCCCTCGCCCCTCCCCCTCGCCCCCTCAGCCCCTCCTCAAAATAACGTAAAATTGTGATTTTTTCTACGTTATTTTGAGTATGGTAGAGCCCCCCCCCCCCCCACGCTACCCCTCGCCGCCCATCGCACCGCCCTCAGACCGCCCTTGTGACTCCCCTCAGACCCCCCTCATTTAAATGTTCACTTAAAAGTTTATTTTTTCATGTATTTTTCATATGTTTTATTAATAAGGTAGTATATACAGATGTAACGTTTAAGAGTAATTTTGAATTCTTAAGGGGGCTAGACACCTTTTTTCTCTGAAATAAGAAGTCACATTTTAATACATAAATGTAAACTAATTATTTCATACTTTTTACATATAAAAGTGGGTATATTTACCTTACCTTAAAACTTTCTCCGATGGGCCTTTTATATGGTCCGGAACCATAGTCATCTATGAAACAAGTTTTTTCACTAACCGTAAGCTTTGAAATTTTCCTGTGGATGGATTGACTACAGATTTGAACTAAATTACTCCTGAATAGTATAATTCTCATATGATTGTAGGGATTTAGGATTAAATGTCGGAAAAAATTTTTACATCAGAAAAATTATGAAAAAATATAAAAATTTTAAAAAATTAAAAAAAAAACTCTTGAAAAACAGCACAATTTTTTTTTCTCATTAGATCAAAAATCCCTACACTCATATGAGAATTATACTATTCAGGAGTAATTTAGTTCAAATCTGAAGTCAATCCATCCACAGGAAAATTTCAAAGCTTACGATTAGTGAAAAAACTTGTTTCATCGATGACTGTGGTTCTGGACCATATAAAAGGCCCATCGGAGAAAGTTTTAAGGTAAGGTAAATATACCCACTTTTATATGTAAAAAGTATGCAATAATTAGTTTACATTTATGTATTAAAATGTGACTTCTTATTTCAGAGAAAAAAGGTGTCTAGCCCCCTTAATTTCTGAAATAAAAGAGTAAATTATTGAGAAAATTACATTAATTATATATAAAAATATATTTTATGTATATTTCATATATTATATAAAATTAATAATTTATATTTTTCATATGTTTTATTAATGGGGTAATATTTATAGATGTAACGCTTAAGAGTAGTTTTGAATTTTTAATTTCTGAAATAAAAGAGTAAATTATTAAGAAAATTACATTAATTATATAAAGATATATTTTATTCTATTTTTCCCACATCACCTTGCAGGTAAATCGAAAGATGCGTTTTATTTTTAAGTGGTATCCCCAGTAAGCCTAATTCATAATAAATTGTATCCAAGATTTAAATCTTTAAGAATGTCGATGAAAATTGTCACTCAGAGGTTTTCGGGGTCATAAAAAGAATGCAACCACAGATATGTGAAGCTTACGAAGAAGTTGACGATCTCAAACATAATAAGATGGTAGATATTTGAGTCCCATGGAAGCAGCATGGAGATTACAAGAATTTCCTTTATGTGGTAGAAGTCACACCGTAATACGTTTAGCAATTCACACCAAAAATAAACAAAATATAATTTTCGAAGAAAATAAAGAGGAAAAAGCTTTAGATAACTGGAAAACTACATTAACTTCGTGGTTTGAATTAAATAAAAAAGATAAAAATGCAAAAAATATTAAATACGTTAATATACCAAAATATTATATTTTTAAGAATAAAACTTGGATAAAACGTCAACGAGAACTAAAACATGTTGCTATAGGACGTTTAAATGTAGTATCTCCAAGAGATATTGAACGATTTCATTTAAAATTAATTTTAAATCGTGTTAAAGGCGCAACATCTTTTGAAGAATTACGTACATTTGAAAATAAAACATATAATACTTACAAAGAAACAGCAATACAAATGGGTCTAATCGAAGATGATTTACAGATTGACAAAATTTTTGAAGAAGCTTGTAATATAATGTTACCTGTTCAATTGCGTAAATTTTTTACTTGGTTTTTAATAACAGATAACATTAATGGTAATACTATTTGGACAAAATTTAATAAATATTTTACAGAAGATTTTGACAATAATAAAAATAACCGAGCTCTTCATCATATAAACCAAATTTTAAAAGTTGAAGAAATGTCTTGTACAGATTTTGGATTACCTGAACCTGATGAAATTTTCGATACAAATAATGAAAATAATAAAGAAAATATTTTATTCTGTAAACAAATGTTTAATAATTACTATAGTCAATTAAACAAAGATCAAAAAACAATTTTTACACAAATATTAAATAATGAACATAAAATTAACTTTATTGATGGTCCTGGAGGTTCAGGTAAAACGTTTTTATATAAAACTTTAATTTATTACTTTTTGTCAATAGAACAAAAAATTATATCAATGGCTTGGACTGGTATAGCATCTATACTATTACCAAAAGGTATGACCAGTCATAAAACTTTTAGATTACCTTTAGATTTAAACAATATCGAAAGTGCATTTTTAAAATTTGAATCAGATAAAAAAAAAATTCGTGAAGTTTTTGCGATTATTTGGGATGAAGCGTCAATGATTCCACGTAAAGCTTTAGAAATTGTTGATAAAACTTTACAAGATGTTTGTAATAATAATCTACCATTCGGAGGAAAATTATTAATTTTAGGAGGTGATTTTAGACAAATTCTCCCTGTTATTAAAAATGGTTGTAGAAGCACAATAATTCAAGAAACAATAAAATATTCAAATCTTTGGCCATTATTTAATATAATGCATTTGAAAACAAATATCCGTTCAAAAGATATCATGTTTGCTTCATTTTTATTAGATATTGGAGAAGGTAAATTTAATTCATTTGTTATACCTGATAGTTTTAAAACAAACGATGTTTGTTTTAAAATATATGAAAATATAAATTGTAGTATATCAATAGAGTTATATTAACATCACATAATGAAGATGCAAATATTTTAAATAATAAAATTTTAAAACTATTAATTACTGAAGAAAATACGTATTATAGTTTAGATTATGCTACTCATAAAGATGTAGATTTATCTGATGATAACATCCATATTAATTACCCGATTGAAACTTTAAACAATATACGTGAAGGACTACCACCACATAAATTAAAACTTAAAATAAATACTAGTGTAGTGTTAATAAGAAATTTAAGTATTAACGATGGATTATGTAATGGAACACGATTAAAAATTACGAAATTATTTAAATACAACATAGAAGCAGAAATAATAACAGGTGAAAACTCTGGGAACATACTTTTTATTCCTCGAATTACATTAAACACTGGCAATTCTTCATCATTACCATTGATTTTATATAGAAAATAATTTCCTTTAATATTAGCGTTTACTATGACTATTAATAAATCACAAGGTCAAAGTTTTGATAGTTTTGGAATATATATTAGAACACCATTATTTTCTCATGGTCAATTATATGTAGCATTATCAAGATGTAAAAACCCAGATAAAATTTCTATTGAAAATAATTCAGAAAATAAGGAAGAAATTATAAATATGGTTTGGAAAGGAATTTTAGATAATTAATTTTCAAATATTTTTCTTTTTAGAATATGTCTACTACACAGAACGAAAGTAAATTATAAAAAACAACAATATATTTATTCGTTATTCAATAATAATAATAAATACATAATAAATTATTAGTTTTAGACTATTTAGAATATGAAAAAAATTATATGGAATACATGATTAATTTAGAATCAGATAAAATTATTGAAAAAAATAAATTAAAAAAACTAAATCATCAGTCAAAAAAAAACAAGAAAACAACAGAACAATAAAAATACAAAACTCAAAATTGGAAAACTTAAAGTTGACAAAATTTTAGAAGAATTTAAAAATCTTTCTTTACAATAATTGAATTTCGTTTTTTAGGTAAATTTTTATATAATTATTAATTAATTTTTTGAATTAATTTTTAGTTAATTAAAACAACAATATTTTTTCTTTCATTTAGGACAATGGAATATACAAATAACGTTGGAAAATTTTAAAAAGTATATCAGAAAATATTAAATATAAAAAAAAAAAAAAAGAAAATAAAAAAACAATTCAAAAATTGAATAAAACATTTCGAAGAATTTAACTTATTATCAGGTAATTCAAATCATTTAATTATTAAATTTAATTTTACAAAATATATATTATATTATAAAAAATATACTTTTATTCTAACAATTTTAATGTTTTCTGAAATTTTATAGTGACAAAGACAGTAGATTAGGCCTACTGGGGATACCATTTAAAAATAAAACGCATCTTTCTATTTACCTCCAAGGTGATGTGGAAAAAATAGAATAAAATATATAATTTTCAATATATTTTCTTAATATATAATTAATGTAGTTTTCTCAATAATCCATTCTTTCGTTTCAGAAATTAAGAATTAGAACGACTCTTAAGTATTACATTTGTATTAACTATCATCCATAAAAAATATGAAAAATCTCAATAATCTATTCTTTCGTTTCAGAAATTAAGAATTAAGAACAACTCTTAGGTGTTACATTTGTATAAACTATCATCCATACAAAATATGAAAAATACCATATTAATGCAACATATGAAAAATTTCTGCGTTGAAAATAAATAAATTATTTACTTGTCAAAATTGGGGGGTTGACGAGCGGATCGAGTAGGGGAGGTACCCCCCCTAGTGTATATATATATATATATATATATATATATATATATATATATATATATATATATATATATATATATATATATATATTTATCCTCCCATCCGTTTATCCCATCAGCCCAGAGATCCCTATGGCAAGTGACTAAAGAAATAATGGACCCTGGGGTTATAGAGTCTAGGTCGGACCGCATAAACCCCTATATTTAGAAATATTATGAAGCCCGGGCTGCATAATCAAAATCGGGCTCAATAAACCCCTATATATAAAAAACGGGCTTTATAAATCCCTTTCGAGAAATGTATATATATTATAATGTCAGTATCTGGGACATTTCTTGTATATATCGATAGATTCTGGGACTTCCGCCAACTCCTGGGATGTCCCTTATACCATTTACATTTTATGGCACTTTCTGGGACGTCCCAGGATCAAATATACAGTTTTCTTGTAGTTATCAGCAGAATCTAGGATTCCCAAAAACAACCATAAGATAAAATAATACAAATGTATTGAAAATTGATTTAAGTCCCAGAAAGTCACAATTTGTTCTTGGGACGTCCCTGAAAGTCGCTATCTGTCTCTAGGCCATCCCAGAAGCTGCCATTGTCTGTAAAAAAATAACTTCTATTCCCAGGTTTATAAAAAAGTTTTTGGGAAGTACCAGATACTGCCATAATATAAAAACAAACTATATTTTAATTCCCAGAATAAAAAAAAAAGATTTCTGGGAAGTTTCGGAATTGTGTCAATACGAAACTAAATTAAATACTGCTTCCCAGAAAACATTGCTTCCTCATAGAGGAAACTTTGTAAGGGTGAAAAAAATTTTCGAGACAAAAAGTATTCAAAAAGATGTTTTAAGGCGATATATGTGTATAGTAGTTGATTGTGAGAATTTTATTTTCGTGGATGTATGTGAGGCGTTTCACGTCAACTGCCCCAGCGCCGCACAGTGGGCCCAAACTGCATTTTTGTTTTCAAAATAAAATATCTCAGCGTAGAATCAACCGATTTTTAATTTTTTTTTTTTAAATGTAGGTAATGAGTTATAGTTTTAGGGAAAACTATAGAAAATTTCGGCATAAAATTTTGTAACCGGCAAATTTGATAAATACGCGGTTTTTCCAGATAAAGGAAAAACTGAGGTATTGATGATATTGACAAAATTTTCGATAAACAGTATAACATTACGTATACACGCACGCACGCACGCACGCACGCACGCACGCACGCACGCACACACACACACACACACACACACACACATGTCATACTGATCTTTCATGATCTACTCGACCGATTTTAACCGGATAAGACTCATTTTTTTTAGTTTTTGCTTACACAATTGAGGACTTCAAATTTGTTCAGACTTCATCGTAATTAATTCCAAAAGTGCAAAGTGTTTGCAAAAGTGCAATAAACGCGATTTTTTGAAAAATCGCCAAGTTTGACGTCACGTATCTCCATGAATTTTTGATCGATTTTACGTTATCAAGATGTATAATTTCGTCCTTCCAAGACGAAAAATTTGGTTTATGCGTTCGCTCGAAAAGCTCTTAAATGCTAAAAAAAATCTATTTTAAAGCTTCAAAAAAGATGTAAAATTCGCTTCTTGACAAGCATTTGAAAATTGGTAAAATACAGCAAAAAAACATTTTTAAAATTTTGAATAGCAATATCTCAGTTTCTATGGCAATTATAGAGGGCTAACATTTGTCTAAGAATATTTTCGTCGGGTATGTGCGAGTTGTATGAGTGTGTCTATGCGTGTGTGTGCACGTGCGCGTAATACTTATTCGCCATACCCTGGCCGAAAGTACCACATTCCCGCCCGGCTCAAAAACGGGAATGTGGTGTTTTCGGCCTGGGTATGGCGAAAAATGGTATACTATATACCCATTATCGAAAAAGTAAAATTTTTCAATATCACGAATACTTATTGCTTTTTCCTAGAGAAAACTTTGTGATAGTAAAAAAAATGTTTTGAAAACATGCTAGGAATGTTGTTTTGCAAATTTGGAATCGAAATAAACTATTTTTAGGAAATGTCCATATAGATGTGTGTGCGTGCGTGCGTGCGTGCGTGCGTGCGTGCGTGCGTGTATACGTAATGTTATACTGTTTATCGAAAATTTTGTCAATATCATCAATACCTCAATTTTTCCTTTATCTGGAAAAACCGTGTATTTATCAAATTTGCCCGTTAAAAAATTTTATGCCGCAATTTTCTATAGTTTTCCCAAAAACTATAACTCATTACCTACATTAAAAAAAAAAAAGTTAAAAATCGGTTGAATTTACGCTGAGATATTTTATTTTGAAAAAAAAAAATGCAGTTTGGGTCCACTGTGCGCCGCACGCGAGCGCCACATCGTGCTATTTCTAACTCATGTTTATGATACTAAATTGTAACTAAAAAAATTGTTTCGTAAGCGTTTCCGACGTATTTTTTCCTCATCTTTTCAATGGTGTAGGCAGTTTTTCGAAATTATCCATTTTCGTCTTCAAAAAGTACAAAACGTCTTATATCTCAAAAAGTACAAAACGTCTTATATCTCAAAAAGTATATTTTTAATATTTTTGTTTACCATTTAGATCGAAACCTGAGCATTTTTTACATGGGAAATGATTGGTTTCATAATTTGCTCAGGATGTTTTCTTCGAGAAATAGAACAAGAAAGAGTAGCGCAACGGCTCTCCTGCGCGCGGGACGTCGCGCGGCACCGCATGATTCATTTTTCTTTCGATAGGTGGCTTTCATATCGGAATTATCTATCCGTATGTGAATCATCAGGTCGAAAGTATATAATTGCAATGACTTTATATCTTATTCCTCTTCGAAATTTTTTCGAATTTCTACCAATACAATCAAACTTGGATTTCATAGTGTCTTTCGTGTATTTGATGATTAAATCATCGGTAACACTTTGTTTCGTTATTTCTTTCGTTTATTGTAGCAACTAAAATGGATTCAACTTGGAAATTAAAATGCATAAATCCTTTAAATAAAATTGATCACCTTTCATATAAAATAAAAGATTTGATCGACTTTCCAACACTTAAGAAGCGAATATCCTGGTCCTTAGTACCAGAAAAAGCAAAATTTTGTTCTAACTGTCAACGCCAAATTTACAAACATAAATCAAGTTTACCTCCAGCTGATGCTAAAAAAGCTAAAATAGTGTGTAACGATGAATACCACAAAGCTGGTGTTGCCGTTCTTGAACAAATAAAGAAAAAAATTTCAGAATCAACAAATAAGCAAGAGAGAATTCAGTTACTAACTCTTGCGCCTGAGTTTTGGTCTCGTAGGGACTTAATACGAGAATTCGCTTGCACTGAACGGGAAGCTCGCAAAGCAAAAAATTTAGTAGCTAAAATTGAAATTTTTTCAACACCTGCTAATAAAAGTGGCAAACTACTTTCAGCTGAAACTGTAAATTTAGTGAAAAATTTTTATGAAAAAGATGATGTAAACCGAATTATGCCAGGTTTAAAAGATAACATATCTGTTAAGCAGAGCAATGGTAAAAGAGAACATGTTCAAAAAAGATTAGTGCTTGGTAATTTAAATGAACTGTATAGTTCATATAAAAAAGAAAATGAACACGTTAATATTGGTTTTACTAAATTTGAGGCTACTATCTACCGTACTATCTATCGTAATTATACTTTACGGTGCTAAGGCTCAGGTAATCCACAAGTTCTATAGGTGGCTGAAGGTCTCCAAAACTATCAAAGTATACAACATCATTACCTCGTTTTCGATAGGCTACCCAATGTGTACCAAGTCCTCTTTCATCATCGAGATTAACGATCGCTGATTCGCGGTAATGTGGACCTTTTGCTGGTAATGTATTTCGCATGAATACACCTCGAAAGTATGGAATTTGCATAATACCAGAATACCTTATCAAGTCAGCATTAGTCAGTGCTGTATGAGGCAATTTTACATCAAAGTTTTTTTTTTGCCGCTGTAGGGTTTAAGATGGATACCATAACCTGTTTTGTGTGGTTTAAGGTAGAGACCTTTACCAAGAGCAATCCTCCATCGCACTGTTATGTCTTTGACTTTGTTCAAGTTGTCGTTTAGCAGCCTTTGCATCATTTACTGCTTTAGCGCCAGCAGCGCCACCTGCCAGCGCACCAGTTGCACTTAGACCTGCAAATAATGGAATCAGAAAAGGTAGGAATCCACCGATTTTTCGTGGAACTGGTAGTACACGAGGAATGTGTACTTTGGCTTTACCACCAGCCTTCTTTACAGCATCTCTAACACTTTTCAATGCAGCTTGAATTACCTTGTGTGAATCACTACTATGGTAAATCAGTTTTGAGGCTGCTTTAACTACTTTAGCGAGTGTAGTGGTTGGACTCTTTTTCAGCCCCATACCGAACTTTGATTTTAATTTCATAGCGTTTGTTACAGTATAAGCTGCTGCTTTCTCACCAATACTTGGGTCTTTAGCGAAAACACGTTTCCAGGCTTTATCTGCTAATACTCTATCAGCAGCGTTTCTAGCCTCAACGCTCTCTCGATTCCGTGAGTAGGCAATGTCATATTCTTTACAAGCTTGGTCTAAAGGATTAATTGGAGGGTTACCTCGAGCAAGACGCTTTGCAAGTCCCAGGTCCACAGTATTGATAGCCAGGCAGATGTAATTCAAGTGGAAGTTTATTGACTAAGCCTCGACCTTTACGCGTATTGCATTTACGCTGCTTATGTTCATCATGATGTTAAGGCCTCGGAAGATAAATACATACTAACTGGAAATGTATATAAGTATGATGTATATATACGTTCAAGGTTAGTTTTCTTTGAGACGTCAAACATTGAACATGGAGTTTAAGGAGCAACACGCTAAACTACCTGTTGTGAATGTTGATAAATTAATGACACAACAAAAATCAAAAAGACGTCATGGAGAATTACTTCCCAATAATATTAGAGCTGTATTCTGTGGTCCATCAAACTGTGGCAAAACAAACGCTCTACTCTCACTCATTACTCATCCTAGTGGATTAAAATTTGAAAATGTATATGTTTACTCAAAATCACTGGAACAGCCCAAGTACAAATTTCTCAAGCTTCTCTTGAAGCCTATAAGTGGAATTAAGTATTTCCCATTCAGGAATCATGATGAAGTAATATCAATAGAAGATGTACTTCCAAATTCAATTATCATATTTGATGATGTAGCATGTGAAAAACAAGAAAACATTAAAAATTTCTTTTGTGGGAAGACACAAAAATGTGAACTGCTTCTATCTATGTCAATCTTATGCTCACATTCCAAAGCATCTAATACGAGATAATGTTATTTTATTAGTATTATTACGACAAGATGATATGAATTTAAAGCATGTATATAATGATCACGTAAACACAGATATGTCATATGCTCGATTTAGAGATTTGTGTTCAAGTTGCTGGAATAATGATAAGTATGGATTCCTTGTTATCGACAAAGAGAGGGCACTTGGTAGTGGTCGATATAGAAAGGGGTTCGATCAATTTCTTATAAATATAGCTGCCCCAAAGCAAAACCGATTAGTATGATCTCAATTATTCATCAGACAATATGGCACGCCTCAAGCAAGAGGAAAACGTTCTCAATCAAATTGTAAAATCGAGAGAAGCAATTAAGCGAAAGTACAAGCAGTTGAGGCAAGATAAAACAGATGTAGAAAAGGTGTTGGGGGAAACATTTAAGCCTATTGTAAGTCCACTTGAAAAACTCATTGATGCTGCACAAACAGAGAAAAAGAAAGTAATTAAAAAAAAGACCGAAGAGGAGCAAAAGCCAACTTATCTTCAAGAACTTAGCTCAGATAATGAAGATGAAGAGGAATCACAAAGTGATCTTGATGAAACTATAAAGACTAAAAGAGTAGATGCATCATTTGAAACAGCTGAAAGCGGACAGGATAATGATGACGAAGAAACAGAATTTGTTAAACAAACTTACCTACAGACCATAAAAAAACGCCCCAACTCGCTCGATAATATCTATGGGGTACGAATAGAAGATAATGTAATGAAAATTGGTGACTCACCTATAGATTTTACAAAAACTTATGTGAAATTTCAAAATTTAAACTATCCAAAAACAGCAGGTTTACTTCAATTGCTCTTTCAGAAGAAACCTGACTTTATGCACATAGGTTCCAATGATATTGAAAATTATCGAAAAATCGTAGAAGTGACGAATGCTTTTAGAAGAAATAATAGTAAAACTCAACCTTTGCGTAAGAGCAACAGTAACAATTATAAGGACTTCATAGGTCCCTATTTCGATAAATCAATAAACAGAAATGTTAGTGGCTCAGGCCTTTTACCTAAATATAAGATTGCAAGAAAAGATATGTGTATGGACTATGTATACTGGGATGATCCTAATGAATTAGTTGATCGTTTTCGCTTACTCTTGGCTGAACTGGAAGCCGGCAATCAGAGCCACACAAACGAGATTCATTCAATCATTGAAGAACTCAAAGAAGCAGGTTACATACATTAAGATGTTTTTGATACTAAACCAGTTATTCATGTGATGTATGTGTGGCCCTATGCCAGTCGAGCTGCACGTCACGGAGAATGGGAACAGATGGCACGTGATCGAGAGCGTTTTCGAATGCGAATTCAGAGACTATCTGAAATTATTACGCTTGTGCTCATACATAAATATAATACATATTTGAGTATAAATTGATTGAACTCGATGGTATTGCAGTCAATTGCAACATGAGCGTAGATGTATTCGGACGTAATCTCGCGCGTGCTGAAGGTACTCGTGGTCCTCCAGGTGTTGCATTCAAAGTAACTTCTGACAGACAATACGACATTGACAGCAAGAGGTTATGTAACATTGCTGAGCCTACCTAACCGGGTGATGCTGTTAATTTGGATACTGTACAGCGCATAGTTAAAATGGAAATCAGAAGCTTGTATGAAGTAACTGCGAAATTACGCGGAGACTTTGATAATTTAGGCGTTATTGTTGAGGGTCAAAAAAATGAAATTGATACGAAAGTCTTAAAATTACAGTCATCAATTCAGAGTATAGAAGATGTGAAAGCAGATAGTCAAGAAGCTTATATGCGCAATTATTTATTATCAAAAAACCATACGTAGATCTTATAAATAGCTCTTCAATTATAAATTTATCGCAGTATCGTTCAACCACTGGTTGAGAATGGATAAATCAAATAGTAATGCGAACAGTAATATACCATATACAAAATTTTCTGACAACAGTCAAAAAGATAAACAAAAGAACGAATCACAGTGGAAAAATTTTATGAATAAATTTTCTTCGAATACTTTTTCCTTGCCTGAACGACAAAATTACAAAAGATTTCAATAATTCAGGATGAAGGACATGAAGCAGCAAGTGGTTAAGGAACTTCATACACCTGCACGTCGAAATTACAGACGACGCAAATTTATTGTACGTGGCTTGGATGAGACATGGCAAGCCGATCTAGTGGAGATGCAGCCTTATGCTCGAGAAAACAATGGCTATAGATATATGCTCACTGTCATCGATATATTCTCCAAGTATGCATGGGCTGTTCCGGTAAAGCAAAAGACTGGCAGTGATGTCACAGCAGCAATGGAGTCTATCTTGCAGCAGGGTCGCAAACCAACTAATTTACAGAGTGATCGAGGCAAAGAATTTTACAATGCTACATTTCAAAGTCTCATGCAATGATGTGGAATTAATCTCTATTCGACATACAGTAATCTCAAAGCATCTATTTGTGAACGTTTCAATCGAACACTCAAGCAAAAGATGTGGATGCAATTCAGCTTGCGTGGAAAGTATAAGTGGCTTGATATCTTGTCCAATTTGCTAAAAGAGTACAATAACAGCAAATATCGTACCACTGGAATGAAACCTAAAGATATAACATTGGCCAATGAGGCAGGAGTACTTGCGAAGTTTGCTCGACAGGCTAAAATAGTGAAAAAGCCAAAATTTAAGATTGGAGATACAGTAAGAGTTAGTAAGATAAAGCAGTATTTGAGAAGGGTTATACACCAAATTGGTCAACAGAAATTTTTACAATAAGTCAAGTGATAGCTACTAATCCAGTTACCTACAAGCTAAAGACTATCGAGATCAACCCATTGCCGGTGGTTTCTATGAACAAGAACTGCTCAAAGCTAAATATCCTGACGTCTATCTTGTGGAGAAGGTGCTTAAGAAGAGTGGAAATAAGATTTATGTTAAATGGTTAGGATTTGATAACACAATAGTTTGATAAGCAAATCAGATATGTAAAGGTTAAATAAATAAATAAACATGTGATGTATATAAGATAAATTCTTTTATTTATAAACCTACATTTTCAATCAATCTTCATTAATTTCAATAGTTTTATAATGCCCCCAAGGTAAAGTATCTGTTTCCCCAGGTATTAAGTATCGCTTATCATCATAGGGACTTAAAGCTAATTTTTTTTTGTCTTACAGTTTGTACTACGTGTGCTTTAGATTGTATTACACACTGCTCTCTGTGTTGTATTGACAAATTTAATAGACAATAAACAGTCATCAAAAGTAATGGTTCTATCAACAACTCCAGTTTTAACTCCTTTAACTTTTTTAACATGATATTTGTCCATTTACACGAATGCTGTACATTTTACTACGCAATCCTACAAATTCAGTCATTGTTTTTTGTTGTTGTATGATGGGATCGTGGACTGGAGAGGTTCACAAATGAATAAGTTTTCGTGTAGAGAAGTGAAATGGTTTTATTCAAGTGCCGTCGTGCTTCTTGGCGTACAGGTGTTGCTTCTCTCTCTCTCTCTGGCCGTCAGGCGTGAACTGAGGAGCCGGCCGGCGCTACGAAGTGCCGTCGGCGTGTCTTTGTTGAAGGGGGGGCGATGAGAGAGGACCGCGTGGAGAGCGCTGATTGGCTGCGCTCTTGCTTGAGCCGTATATTGCCTTATAAGGCGTGATGACGTCAGCGTCTCCTCTGTTTGAGGCGTTGGATCGCCAACATTCCGCCCACCTTCGCCAGACTCGCGAACGGACCTCAGGTGGAAGGCTGGAGGAGAACGACCTTGGTGATGGGGCGACGAAGAGTTGTGTTAGCGGTGCGAAGATCCACCACGCGGGAGATACCATCCTTTCCTGGATGGATGGCGATGACACGGGCCAGCGGCCACTTGGCTGGCGGAGTGAGCTCATTTCTTATGAGCACGAGATCGCCCACCGCTATAGGAACCTGCTGTTGCCTCCACTTTTGACGGACCTGAAGAGAAGTGAGATATTCCTTCGACCATCGATGCCAGAAGTGTTGGGCCAGCTGGCTAATTAGGAGCCAGCGCTTTTCAGGTGTGATGTTGACTTCCTTGACATCTTCTTCCGGAACTAAAAATGATGAGCGTTGTATAAGAAAATGTGAAGGTGATAGGAAATCAAGGTCAGTTGGATCGTCGGTGAGAGCAGTTAAAGGTCTCGAGTTGAGGCAGACCTCGACCCGGCACATGAGTGTGGCGAGTTCAGAAAAGGTGAGAACTTGCTCTCCAATGACTCGACGCAGATGATGTTTCGCTCACTTAACTGCTGCTTCCCAAATACCTCCAAAATGGGGTGCACTTGGAGGGTTGAAAATCCAAGACGTGCCTTCCTTGGCAAGAGAATTTACAATTTGAGTTGAGTAAGAAGCAGAAGAGCTAACCATCTGTTTTAACAGAGCATCTGCACCTACGAAGTTCGTACCTTGGTCAGAGTATAGGTTTTTGCAATGACCTCTACAAGCGGTGAATCGGTGGAAAGCAGCGATGAACGCTTCACTAGTGTAGTCCTCAACTACCTCGATGTGTACAGCTCGTGTAGCCATGCAGACAAAAATCGCAATATAACCTTTCATGGTCCCCTTTCCCCTAGTCTTAGTGAGACGAAGCTGAATGGGGCCGGCGTAATCGACACCAGAGCCCTCGAAAGGCGGGGAAGGGCGTACTCGAGCCTTTGGCAACTCACCCATTAGTTGAGTTGGCACACGGGCGGCATGGCGTGAGCATGCTAGGCAAGTTCTGATGACTTTCTTGACTGCGGATCGACCTTTCACTATCCAGTACTGACGTCTGAGTGTTGCAAGGGTTAATTGAACACCACCATGAAGAGTGCGCTGATGAGCATCTCTTATTAATAAAGTTGCAAAGTGACAATCAGCTGGAAGGATAAGGGGATGCTTAGCATCTTCTCCGAGAAGTGAGTGAGAAAGACGACCGCCCACCCTGAGTAAATGATCTTGAATCAAGGGGTTTAGCGATAACAAAGGGCTTTTAGTCGAAAGTTTACCTTGCCTAACTAATTGTTGAAGTTTAGCCTTAAAGTAAGCAGTTTGAATTAGGTGGATCAAACAAAGTTTGGTGTTTCCAATCTCACTAGCACTAATTTCCTCAGAAGTCAGAGTGTAATGGCGTAGTAGGGATTGAAAGACAGAAGGAATACTAACGCCTAAATTAGACGACGTCGTACGCTCTATTTTCGAGCTGACTCGATTAATGAATCGAAAGCAGTAAGACGCTATTCGTAATAATTTATCTAATGAAGAGTACTCACTAATAAGACTCCAGACTTCTGGAGTACTCTCCACCGAATTTGGAGTGTTCTTATTGGCGACTAGAGTATAACTAGTCTGAAGATTGAGGCTATTCACGTTGAAATTGAGCTCGTCATGAGACCTCGACCAAGGTTCATGATTATCTGAGAGCCAGCCGGGGCCTTGCCACCATAAGCGATGCGAAGCTAGTTTTGAAGGCTCAATTCCTCGAGATATGACATCGGCGGGGTTGTCAGCAGAACGCACATGATGCCAATATGCGTCAGGTAATAGAGTGTGAATTTCCGAACACCTGTTAGCTACAAATACACCCCATCTTGACGGGTGGTCTTTCATCCAAAATAGTACGTCTGCTGAGTCTGACCATAGATGAATACTCTCAACCTTAATGGGAAATGATTCGACAAAAGTTTTCACCAGACGAGCAAGTAGCAACGCAGCGCAAAGTTCTAAGCGAGGTATGCTTAGTGTTTTAAGCGGAGCTACTCGCGTCTTAGCCACTTGAAGGGTGACGATCGCTTCTTGTGTCTGTATTAAGCGCAGATAGACTACAGCACCATATGCAAACTTAAATGCGTCTGCGAATCCGTGGATTTCAAGAAGTTCGCATTGTGGCGTGTATCCACTCCAGCGAGGGATTTTAATCTGACTAATAGAATGAAGATCTTGCAACCAAGTCTGCCACCGATTTGAGATATCGATAGGAAGTTCCTCATCCCAGCCAACTTTAAGTAGCCATAAGGATTGCATGATGATTTTAGGGGTAATGACTATGGGGGCCAACCACCCCCATAGGATCAAAAAGACGAGCTATTCTTGAAAGAACAGAGCGTTTCGAGAAGGGCAATTCGATTGGCTCTTCTACGATGTGAAAGCTAAAGCAATCAGTATTAGGATGCCAGTCTATACCTAAAATTGGTACAGATATATCTGAGGCAAATAATGTAATGGAATCTGCAGCTAACATGTTCGAGGGTAGATAAGAGAGAACTTCAGTATTATTTGATTTCCATTTTCGAAGATTGAGATGACCTTGTTTAAAGAGTTGAATTAACTCATCTTGTTTTTTCCAAGCCTCGTCCAATGAATGTGCACCTGAAAGCACATTATCAGAATACATTTCTGTGCGAACAGCTTCAGCTGCGATCGGAAAAGTTTTACCATAGTCTTCTGCTAATCTCAGAAGAGTTCGTATGGCTAGAAATGGCGAACAGGCCAAACCATACGTCACTGTGGTCAATCGATAGGTTTGAATGGGTTCACTCTTGTCAAAACGCCATAAATCGACTGAAAGGGTTGATCACATTGTTCGACACCGATCTGCCTGAACATTTTCTCCACGTCAGCTGATAGAGCGATCTTATACCTGCGCCAGGCACAGATCAAAGCGACGGGACTTTGAAGAAGATTAGGTCCAATGTGAAGAAGATCGTTGACCGAAACATCTGATTTAGACTTACTCGAGCCATTAAACACTGTACGTAACTTGGTTGTCGTACTGGTTTCTTTCCACACACCGTGATGTGGTAAGAAGGCTTGAGACTTGTTAGAAGATGGATCAAATTTTGTGGAGAGTGACATATGACCAAGGTCAATGTACTCTTTCATGAAATCACTATAAGCTATTTTGAGTGTTTCGTCCTTGGCGAAGTTTGCTTCGAGACGATTGAGTGCGCGTAATGTAGCAGAATGAGAGCTCTCGAGATGAGCAGATCTCAACTGGTCTCGACTTTTCCAGGGTAGGCTTACTATATATTGTCCTGTTTCATCTTGACGAGCTGTTTTTTGATAGAAGTCCTCGCATGCTTGTTCGTCAGGCGAGTAAGATTTTTTGTCGACAGGTATTTCCTCCGCCCTCCAAAAATCTTGTACGAGCTCCAATAGTTTGGCTTCATGCTCGCAGTTGTTCGAACAATGAAGAGAGATTGAGTCTAGCCCTATTTCTGGCGTTGAAGAAGAGAGATTACCTGTCAAGAGTCATCCAAGTTTGGAACTAAGTGCTATCGGCTGAAGACTTTGGCCCTTAACTATTTGATTTTCAATGATTTGCGCATAAGCGCTTGCGCCGAGTAGAATATCGATACGTGAAGGTTCGAGATACTTGGGGTCAGCTAGTTGCAGCCCTCTTAAGTATTCGAAATTTGTATTACCCCCAACGACGGGAGGCTTATACGATGAGAGTTTTGGCAAAACAATGCCATCAACTTCCAAAGAGAAAGTTGAATTGAAATGCGGTTGTATAGTAAGACGGGCTACTTTAGGAGAGACAGCAGCTGTCTTTTCACCTATACCTTGGATGTGTGTGTAACTGGTTCTACAGTTTAGAGAAAGCAAGTTACACATAGCTTGTGTAACAATTGAGATTTTGGATCCAGGATCAATCAGCGCACGAACTAGAATTTTGGTTCCGTTAGGACCAAGGGCGTTAACCCTAGCGGTACCTAAAAGTACTCCTGTACATTTAGTACTTTCTCCACTATTGAGGGAGACTGCTTGAAGAGCAGATTGATCGTCTTTAGAAATGACGAAATTGCCACAGTTTGGGCTAGAGGTGCTGGTCGCTGAGTCAATCTGATCAGTCTGCAACGAACTGATTGCTTGATAGTTGTCAGAGTGCACCATGGTGTGATGCTTGGCTTTACAAACAAAGCATCGGTACGTGGAAGTACAATTTTTAACGTTGTGCTTCCCTAGACAATTGAAACAAAGGTTTGAAGATTTAATTAATTCCTTTCGTTCAGGAACCGTTTTATTGATAAATCGTTCACATCTATATGTGAAATGAGATTGATTGCAAAAAGAACATTTCTTTTTTGAAGGGTTCGTCGGAGAAGTCTGATGAGAATAAACCGACTGAGCATTGTCATGCACTGGTTTTCGAGATTTTGTATTACGTGATTGTGCTTTTGAATTATTGTTCGCAGAAGATTTATTTAGTACCTGCCTCGATAGCCTCCAGAGTGAGGGTTTGGCTTCGAAGAAAAGCTTGAAATTGTTCCATTGTAGGTGGATCGACACTATCACCTAAGTGTCTTTCCCATTCTTTTCGCGTATTCAAATCAAGACGATTCAGTGTAAAGTGAACGATCAAATCACTACCTAAAGAAGCCGCTCTATTTAGAGAGGTCAGACTAGTGATGGGATTGAAGATTTCCCTATAAATCCGTTTGATTTCCGATGAAATATCTGACTTCATAGATTTGACTGCGAAGATTTCCGAGATATGAGAGTTAACAATACGCCGTTGATTTTCGTAATACTCGGTTAGAGTTGTCCATGCACGTTCATAATTATCACCAGCAATGGGAAGAGATTTAATTTTCTCAAGTGCTTCACCCGTAAGGTGAGTGCGAAGATAATGCAATTTGAGAACAGGCGTTAAGTCTTCACGTCGATGTATTACTGAACGAAAGACGTCTCTAAAATTTTCCCAATCCAAGAATTTCCCCGAAAACTTTGGTAAATCTACTTCCGGTAACGATTGAAACGAAACGTTCGTAGATCGAGCAGTGCTTGCAGGCACTGGCTCAGCAGTCAAATTAGAAGATCCTTGAGCAGCATCTCTAGTTTCAAAAGTTTCTAAGTAATCAAGAAAGTCTCCTCTGCGGAGGTAAAAACTATCCTCAACCAGATCAAAGAGATTAGTTGTAAAATAGGCATGATCTTGATCAATATCCTCAACGAGCATAAGTTTCTCGTGATTTACCCGAAACGACGTAAAATTAGTTTCAAGTCCGGTTAGACATGATTTTGCATAACCTTTCGTCATAGTATCTTTACCCTTAGATTTGAAATTTTTAAAGGAGTTTGTAATTTTAGCTTGGAGTGCCATCTGCTTAGCATGAAACGCCTCCATTTTGAGATCAAGTTAATTCAGACTAGTAACAAATTTGATTATTTAACCTAAGTATTGCTTGAACTATGTTTACCAACTCGAAAGTAGAATAACCATAAGTGAAAATTGTTACAATTAAGCCTTAGCCTAGGTTATAATACTTATGATAGTATGCACGTAGATATTCGCTTGAAGATGCGACGTTGCGCGACTGCTAACGTTCCCACGGTGATTCAGCTGTTGATCAGTGTTGAGTGCTCGAAGGGGAGTAACTGCCAGTGTTGAATTCAGCAACTCCTGCATCGTGTAATCAGCAACTGAATCCGGAAGGGTATCCAAATGTAGATAAGCAGCCTAAGTTGAGTCGCGATGTTGCATCCGCAGGCAGCAGTAAAACTGCAAGATTCAATAATATAAGTATTTGCTATGTCGAAAATTACATTCAATTTTCACAAGACTAGTTAAATATTACAATTAATTTTATAATAAACTCAAACTCAAATTAAATAGTGCTAGTCTCAAATTAAATTTACTCAATTTTAATTAAAGTAATGTGACTAAATAGAGATCATTAAATTCTCATTAAAAGTAATAAATGTACTAGATTGACTAGACGATAGTTCCAAATTTAATTTAAACAAATTGGAACGATACGTGTGTCCAAGTATTAGGACAGTCGAGGTATCAGTTCGCTTCCTGTGGTAGTCCTTGGATGGACTGGTGTAGACCTCGTAGCGCAAGCTGCACGCGGGTACTCCGTGTCTTAACCGGTGTGAGCCCCGTAGCGTGTACGCCGCACGCGGGTACTCTTTGTCTTGACTGGCGTGGACCCCCTAGCGCGTAGGCGCCACGCGGGTACTCCTTGAAATGAGAGGTGTGAACCCCGTTTCGGCTCTTTGCACTAGCCGGCAACGATTAAATGATCATCGTACGATGGCGATGATTCTAGAGCTGGTTTACAACGCACGCTCTTCTATAGATTGCCATTTGTTGGTCTTGACTCCAACAAGATGGCTGCCGATCACCGTACGAATGCGGTGATTCTAGAGCTGGCTTTACAGCGCACGCTCTTGGCGGATTGAAGCTGGTCAGCGACGCACGCTTCTTAACAGAAATGCCACTTATTGCTCTTGGCTACAACAAGATGGCTGATCATCGTAAAAGCGATGATTCTAGAACTGCCGATCATCGTACGAATGCGATGATTCTAGAGCTGGCTTTACAGCGCACGCTCTTGGCGACGTCTTGGAGTCGGTTGACACGCACACTCCAAGGCGCTTTCAGAAAATGGGGACAATAGCAATCGATGTGCTATTTCCCCTCGGAAGCCTTAGAAGGTGGCTTCCGAATTCACGCGACGGCGTAACAAACGAGAGAGAGAGAGAGACAGCAACGTACGCGCGCAGTCGGCATGCGTGAGCATGCGACTGTATCGGCACTCCCGACTACGAACACTTTAGATGCGTACCTGAAGAAGAAAGACTAGTCATACGCCACTCGTGAGTAGACGTAGGCCGTAGAGAAAGGCTTCTTCGGCATGGCCATGGCGACGTCACTCCTTCTCCCACGATCCGGCTCGAAGGACCAAATGTTTTTTGTTGTTGTATGATGGGATCGTGGACTGGAGAGGTTCACAAATGAATAAGTTTTCGTGTAGAGAAATGAAATGGTTTTATTCAAGTGCCGTCGTGCTTCTTGGCGTACAGGTGTTGCTTCTCTCTCTCTCTGGCCGTGGGGCGTGAACTGAGGAGCCGGCCGGCGCTACGAAGTGCCGTCAGCGTGTCTTTGTTGAAGGAGGGGCGGTGAGAGAGGACCGCGTGGAGAGCGCTGATTGGCTGCGCTCTTGCTCGAGCCGTATATTGCCTTATAAGGCGTGATGACGTCAGCGTCTCCTCTGTTTGAGGCGTTGGATTGCCAACAGTCATAATTTGACCATTACATTCATCTTTCATTAGACCTACAACTTTCTTATTAACTTGAGGAATTCCAAAAATGTTATCAACTGGGTAGTCAGAAGTATCAAAATTTGAAATGTCACGTTTTATCACTTTATATATATCTTCACCATTTATTTCATATATTAAACTATCAGTATCAGTACATAAAAGTTTGCAGCGATCCTCGAATTGCTTTTTCATGTAATTGTAGTGAAAATGATAACTAAAGTCTTTGATAAATCCAACACACAAAGACCTACATAAATTGGCTGATTCATGTATACTTCTGTCTTCTCTAATTCTATAAGAACAAGGTTTTCATCAATGATTGTACGGCTATGGAATTCTGGTTGTGCAATAAGAGCTTCTGCTCCATATCGACCTTCCCATTCGGTCAGTAATTTAACATTGACCCTTTTTCGAACATTTTCCATAGTCTTACCAAAAATGGCATTATTCATTAGCTTGTAAAGATTTTTCTCGAAGTCATTTTAGCTGCTTATCTCATTTTACTATTTAAATCGATATATTCTTTGAGCCAAGGTCTTTGATTAAATTTTAAAACTCTATGAATTTTCGTTAGTTTTAATCCATTGGCTAAAGCTTGCTTTAAGATACGATAATGAAGTACGTATCGCGATTTTGATTCAACAGTTGTAAGCAATTTAGCTCGTGAGGAGCCTGGTGGTTTATTATGTTCCGGACAAAATGGTAAGTCTTTGTGCGCATCATGTAAATTTTCTGGATATTCCAAATCGACCTCAAGTATATAGCCTATTGGAGCATCATCTGAAATATTAAAATTTATATGCTCTACATCTTCAATCCATTGAAAGCCACCATATGGCAATGACTGTTGCATAGCCCAGTCGTAAAGATTGTTTACATCGAAATACATGAGATATTTGGACTCCTTTTCTGCATCATAGTCACTACCCAGGTATTTGTTATTGGCTTGGGCATAACGATTCGAACACTGACATATTCCACCTCGTATTCCACGCTCAATGAACATAACTTGATCAATAACAGTGAGCAACTCAAGCTGTATTTTGGTATGCTTGAGCATGACGTCCCAAGTTAGACCTGGAGTTGTATAATAGTGTGCTGGATCTAAACCATAAGCTTTAAGACAGCTGTTGCGAAAATTTTCGAATACTTCCGCTAAGAGTAATACATCTGTTTTTAAGTATAAATCTGAATATTCGCCGAAATTTGATATATTAAATGCTGTCCAAACATTTTTTGCATGTTCGTAATCTTCATCTGATATGTGACAGATATTCAATTTACTATAGAATTCATCTTTCAATGGTAGTTTTGAAACATTAAGTTCTTCTTCAGAGTCTAGATAATCATAAGGAAATACTCCTTTTCGTTTGAGTAATTGAAATTTCTGTTCGATTAGCGGTTCATCTTGAGAAAACTCTTGTTGCAAAATATCAAGTTCACCAAGATAAGATGACAGTTTTTCCAATGATGAAGCCATGAATCGAAAGTAATCAATAAATCTAAAGTTAATATCACTACCATCGATGTGTTTCGTGAATGAGATGAAGCGCTCTTTGTTTAAAGGTAACAAATCTACTCGTCTCGGGAAGCTTTGAGAAATATCTTTAATGAGAAAGTGAGAATCATAGCCTGTTAAATTGTGAAAAATAACTGGAATGTTGCGTGAATCTTTATAATTTAGATTACAATCTTCGTGAGCAGCACCTCGATATCTGAAACATAAAATACACATTGACTGTACAGTGTTTATTTGTGCGTGCGATATATGTGTGGGTGTGTGTGTGTGTGTGTGTGTGTGTGTGTGTGTGTGTGTGTGTGTGTGTGTGTGTGTGTGTGTGTGTGTGTGTGTGTGTGTGTGCGTGTGTATTACCTTCCAGTGAGATCACAATGATCTCGAACACGTTTGTCGCTCAAGGATTCCCCACACATGTGACAAATTTTTGTATTTTGAAAAGCATGTTCTTGCTCCAAAGTTAATGGTTCCATTGGTAATGCACATTTGAATGCGTCTCTACATTCTCAGCTAAATCTTGCAATTCCTTTGCAAACCATTCAGCAGGATTTTGTCCTCTATAGCTACGATAATATGACAAAGAGTTATCATAGCTACATTTTAAGTAATATCCCACACTGAATGCCTCATGCTTTTGATAGGCGTTTCCATCTTGTATAGGTTTCAAGAGACACTCAAAATCTGCAAAAATGACAAATGGTACTTTCTCTTTATTATTATAATTTTTATATTTTAAAATTTGATCTCTTGGTGTAGGTAGATTAACTTTACACTTGTTAATTTGTTTACAATCTTGTTCATGATATTCTAATTTAATTTTACTATCAAAATAATGTAAACATATATCACAGATATATTTTTTAACTTTATACTGTGATACTTGTCTCGATATTAAGCGAGATAAGTCTTTGATCCAAACGTAGTGGGATATAACTGAATTATCTTCCTCCAACTCTTCCTCCTCTTCATCTACATAATTATTTTGTATTAGAAGAAGATTAGCATGGATTTCTTTTTTACACGATGTAATGTAAAGTGGTGTAACTGTGAATTTCCCATTACACTTTTTCAATATATAAACATTAATAGATATATTATTTTGTTTTTCAAATTTTGGAATTTGTTTTGGTCTCATAGGAAAGTCGATTCCCCTAAAATTCAAGTCATTTTCATATGCCTTGTACGATGATACTCTGCTAGTATTTGCATTATGGTGTACTGGATGTAAAACTGATAGTATAGCCCACTTGAAACATTCATCGTCAAAATTATGTACATTAACACATGCATGTTTTGCTTGTATTTGTGGGGGTAGACTTATGTATGAACTACCTCGCATCGGATTATAATTGTTGATATTCACAGATAAATTAAGAATTTCTCGAAGTGTCCAGCAAGAGTCTCTCTCTTGAAACTTTTCCATGTCTCTCTGAATGGGCTGTTGTACATTATTGGTGAACCACTGTTTCAAATCAGTTGGTAAAATTGATTCAGCCTTGGTATTGAAATACTTAATTTCTACTGTCTCTTCATCAGCTTTTTTTATAACATATTCAGCTGCTAGCACAGTATACACTTTAAGAGCTTCTTCCTTCTTCAAGGCATTATTTATTCTAGATTTAAATAATGCTTGAGCATCTTTCATGAATGCTGTCACATCCAAGTTTTTCAAGTTCGTAATCACTCTAGATCGAAGACGTTCATTAAACGCACACTCCACATCTTGACACCTTACTCTATCATGTCACAAAAATGTACTTGTCTATATAAAATAATAATTGATTCCACTTCTTTCATGTGTTTGTTTTAAACTATGATATTCTTTTGGGGGAGAGAGGGGGAGAAAGAGAGAGATGCAGAGGAAGAGAGAGGAGGAGAGAGAGAGGGAGGGAGAGAGAGGGAGGGAGAGAGAGGTAGGGAGAGAGAGAGAGAGGGAGAGAGATTACAAATACACTTATACTCGCCAAAGTTTTACTTTTCTTAAAAGTGTTATTTTAGGGAGATATGTTATATTTCGTAATTAAAAAAAGATATTAACATGAATATTTTTTTGGTTATAAAGGATATTAAGTACTATAACTTACTAAATTTTTAGGTTTTTTTATTCATTATTTTTTGAGAAAAAAATAATTTATAAAAAAAAGTGATTTTTTTTGTCGTTCAATAACTATAGTAAAATTGGCTTAATCACTTTAAAATTCTTTGTAGGGGTAAATTTTGTATACCAATCGAGTGAGTTCTTTGGGCAAAAGGATTGATCCATAAATTTCGGAGATATTTGAGGTTAAAATTTTTTTCATTTTTTTTTTAAATCGTAATTTCTCGAGAACGGCTCTATCTATCTAAATGGGGTGGGTGGCATTCGAAAGAGAATTAAATTACCTATATTTTCTAAAAAAATTAATTCTCTAGCTATCACGGTTCTTTTGTTATTAACAAAAACGTAAAAATTGAAAAATGAAAAAAAAAGAATTTTATATGTTCAACTATTACAAGAGTAAAATTGTCTTATTCGCTTCAAAATTCATTGTAGAGGTATATTATTGATAGTTCTCGGATGAGTTCTTTTGGCAAAATGATTAGTTCATAAATTTCAGAAATATTTGAGGTAAACACAATCAAAGAACAACTTTAGAATATTTTTTTTATTTCGAACCAATGTACGACGAGAAGCCGTTGAAAGTGGACTTGAAGAAGAAAAATTTGATGAAGAATAGAACTTAAAGAAGATTGTTTTACATTCATATAAGAATTAAAATCACAAACAAATAAATTGCAAATGGAACCTCAATGAATAGCCATGAAAAAATTACAAGTTAATATTTTCCATAAAATTTTTCCAATTTTTTTCGTGAAAAATTTATTTTTCGAATTTTAATTTAATAAAAAGAAACAAAAAATTATTTTGAGGAAGCTACGTGCCAATGAATTGGCAGCGGTTTTTATTTATTGGTCCATTCTCAATACTGTTATGGTTTATTTGATAATTCGATAATTCATTAATACAATTATAGTTTGTTAGTTTATTAGCCGGTAGGATTCATTATCATAATTGTGATTAGGTATTTTATCGTGGTATATTTATATATTGTTGGATTTAATAATTGTGTATCATGTAATTGATTACTTAATTGAGTTGTATTAAATGTATTTTTTAAAGCTGATAAATCATAATGTCCGGTTTTCTCGTAGATATCATCAGAGTTTAATAAAAAATATACTGTTTCTTCATTAGTATCAGTTCTTGATACATCTGTTTCGAAAAGTATTTGATATATTTCAAATTTAATTTGTTTATGTAATATTTTAATTGATTTTTTATATATGTTTGAAATATAAGCGCTTCGTATCCAGTCGCATATGGAACGTGTTTGGCAGTCGACTTAAATATATAATGATGATAATCATTTTTATTGTTTATATTGTAAATATGTTTTATTATGTCTTTTTCATTTTCCCAATTATTTGTCACATATTTCAAAATTTCGTATTTCATAAGATCGTGATAGATATCATATTGTCGCTAGCTATTGTTATTAATTTAAAATTTTGAATATCGTATGTTTTTCCAATATTGTTATTATTGGAACTTATATAAGATTTGGGTGATAAAAAGGCAGTATCACGTTTCTGACTGCAATTTTTAAGAAGCGGTTTTTTATACGTTTTATTATTATTGTTGGTAGCTGATTTTATTAGATTATTTTTTGATTTAATTTCATATTTATTTAATACTTTTTCATTTTGTGAACAGTTTGTACTATTAATTTTGTTTTCTATATTCTCAGTTATATTATTAGGATATTTTCTTTTTTTATAATTTACTGGCAAGTTTTTATTATTATTATTATTAATAGTAAGGGTATTTTCTTGGTACTTAATATTATCTTCTTTATTGATGTAATAACACGGTGTGTGTTATCGTATGAATTTATCCCTCGGTTATTGTGATTGTATTGATGTGGGAATCTGTCGATCTTCCCGAGGCAGCAGGTGTAAGAAATGAAAACCCTTACAACATGTGTATGCTTTTTTTGACGTTTCAGTGAGCAATGTCACCCACATCAGAAACAAAGTTAGTTTTCCCACAATGTAATTTTTGTCGATTTTCTCAAAAAAAGCATACATACGTTATAAGGGTTTTCATTTCTTACACCTGCTGCCTCGGGAAGATCGACAGATTCCCACATCAATATTATCTTCTTTACTTTTAGCGTTGAATTGGTATGATGACTTATTTCTTTTATAATGAGGAGATAGCTGAATTTTATTAGTATTGTTTTTATGATTGTTTGATATTTTATTGCTAGAATTTTTACATGTTATTTGACTAAATAATTGCGTATCATTTACTTGATGTATTAATTGTGTCATATTTGAAGTATTTAAATATAATAAATCGTAATGTCCAGTTCTATTGTTAGAATCACCAGACAATAATAAGTATATTTTTTGTCTACTGTCATTTGTAGTTGATTCATTAATTTCCAGTAGTTTTTGATATGTTTCATGTTCAGTATTTTTTCAAAAAATTGTAATTGATTTATTATATGCGTGAAAATATTAATGCTTCATATTCTGTACCGTATGTTATATTTGGTCCTGTAGATCTTAACATAAAATTACAATAAGTATTTGCATCGTGAATTTCATGTTAAACCTCAATCCATTCTTTTTCGTTTTCCCAATTACGTCTTACATAATTAACAATTTCTTGTCTGATCAACTAGTGATAATTTTCCGTTTGGTAAATGGGTTGGCTCATGGATCGGAATAGACAATTTTCGTCGCCAGTACTTTTTTTTAATTTAAAATTTTGTGTATTATACATTTTTTAGAATGTCGTTTTTAAAGCGCTCTTAGCTGCTGATTTAAAGCGCTCTTAGCTGCTCATTTAAAGCACTTTTAGTTGCTGATTTAAAGCGCTCTGAGCTGCTGATTTAAAGCGTTCTGAGCTGCTGATTTGAAGCGTTCTGAGCTAATAATTTAAAGTGCCCTGAGCTGCTGATTTAAAGTGCTCTATTAGGCTGTGCTGATTAAACGTTATCAATACGTCCAAAGTTGTTAAAAAATTGAAAAAAAGAAAAATAATAAAATATATATTTATTAATCTGTAAATAACACCTTTATAGTTGATGTTCATACTATTATTAAAGATGTCGTTATTTTTATAATTATTTTGTAGCGGTTATTTATAAACTGGGTTGAAATTAAATAAATCAGAATATTATTTAAAATTATTATTATATTAATTACCTAAAATATTAGTTATTTGAAGGCGTTTTAAGTTGTCGATTTAAAGGCGCTTTGAGCTTTTGATTCGAAAGTGCTCTGGGCTACGCCGATGAATTGATTATTGATTTTGTCAGAGTTGTTAATTTTAGGGTTTCCTGAGCTACTGATTTGAAAGTGCAAGCTGCTGATTTGAAAGCGCTCAGGGCTACGCCGATTAATCGATTATTAATTTGCTCAAAGTTGTAAGGAAAAAAAAAGTAAATTAATAAAATATATCTTACCAATTTGTAGGAAATACCTTCTATAATCGATGTTATTATAAGTATGAAAGCAATCGTTATCTGTAAAATAATTTCTTTATGGTAATTAAAAAAGTTTTTCCTTTGAGAAAAGAAAGGTTAACATTAAAAAAAAATTTTAAATTAACTATAAGAGAGTGATATAGTTTTCTATTTGTATCATTTATAATTCAGTTTTAATGATTGTATAGAGTATTCTAGATCATCCATTCATTTTTATAAAATGTTTTCATAAAAATTATTTTATGGAATGTTATTTAAATAAAAAATTTGGTTAATATAATTCTGTTTTATATTACACTTATGACAGATATTGTGGGAATAATGAATTTTAAATCATACATTATTGTAAGAATTATATAAAACCAGGTTTAAATAAATATCTATTTTTATGTTGTTTTATCGAAGAAATCGTTTTCGCAAATTCGTTAGAAAGTACGGTCGGTAAGTATAATAGTACCTATAATTACTTAGTAGTCGTCATTTGATTGGTAAACGTTTGATTCGAATTCCACTTTTATAAAAGAATAGCGCCATCATTAAATGTTGCGTTGTTGGCGTACTGCGCAGGCGTACTGGCACAGCACGTTGTTGTGCACTGTACATCTGTACTGCTACTTTATCATATTGATTGATTGATTTTAGCTCAAAATAGTTGAGGTAAGAATTTAGAAGATTAAATAACAGAAGTATTCTTTACAAAATAGACAAAGATAAAAAATATCCAGTTTGTAATCCAATTTGTAAAAAGGTAAATAATTCTATTTAGTTTTGTGTTTCAATGAAAATATTTATTATAATTTAGTCTTTAAATTTTTTTTTACTTTATAGAAATTATAATATTTTGCAATTGGATGGAAAAACCAAACATAAATTGGAAGGTGAAATTAAAATGGTTTTAAAAGTTTTATTACAAAAGATCAGTTCACTAAATTAGAAAATAATAAATAAAACAAACTTAATCATTTTAAAGGTATTGTGATTACTAATTTTATTAAATTTACTATACGATAAGTTAACCTAAGGATCTACGATGCGAGTTAGCGTTTATGAGAACTATAGTGACGACGATAGTCTGTGTTACATTAACGTCGAATCTGGTTCAGAGGATGAAGATATCAATACTTCCTCTGATGCTTCTGATAGTAATAAAGTTGTGTCAGACGAGGATGATAATCTGAGTGATGCTAGTATTGTTTTAAATAATGGTCATCAGCAACCAAGTCAATTAGGCACTGATACTGAAATTAAGGTAGATCAAGAAATTGAAGACAGCGAGGACGAACGTATAATACAATGTAAGAAATACTTATTAAATTTGCTATGTATTGTGTAACCTCATTTATGTTGCTTTATGCTGTTGTCACTAATTTTAGTTTACTTAGATAAAAGTGTATATCAATATAAACTCCAATTGAACTCTATAACTTCATAATAAATTACGTGATACTTCTAAAAGTTGAATATTCAATACATAAGTTTAAATTTCATTCAATATTGTTAAAATGTTAATTGTTATGTTCTGTAAAGAAGTAACAGTATATTATTCAGAGAGTATTAGATTAAAATGCTATTCATTAATTACACAGGCCCACAAAAAAATATACTAATGATAACATCATTGGAGTTATGAGTTTTAAAAAAAAAATACGTTTTTGTTTTTGATGCTAACTAAAGAACCGTGATAGATAGAAAATTATTTTTTTTTAGAAAATATAGGTATTTTAATTGTCTTTCGAATGCCACCCACCTTATTCAGATACATAGAGCCATTCTCGAGAAATTACGATTTTAAAAAAATGTCAAAAAATTTTTAACCTCAAATATCTCTGAAATTTATGGACCAACCATTTTGCCCAAAGAACTCAACCGAGAACTATAAAAAATCTACCTCTAAAAGGAATTTTGAAGCCATTAAGTCAATTTTACTCTTGTAATCGTTGGACATACAAAACTGATTTTTTTCATTATTCAATTTTTTACTCAAAATCTAGCCTACGGAATGTATTCAAATTTTAACAGATTGTAGCTATTTATATTCTGTATTATCATGATTTTTTCCAAAAAAATTGACCGTTAAGGTTAGGAGTTATAATCTTCTAAAAAAAAAAAACACGTTTTTGTTAATAACAAAAGAACCGTGATAGCTAGAAACTTTTTTTTTTTAGAAAATATAGGTATTTTAGTTCTCTTTCGAACTCTACCCATCAGATTCGAATAACTCGATTCTATCATTAAAAAAAATCAAAAAACAGTTTTGAGAATATTGAAAATTCGAAAAAAACAAAAACGTATCGCCCCAATCAAAAAACGGATTTTTGATCCGCCATCACGCAAAAAGAAAATGAGACCTGTCCAGTCAAAATCGACGGAGTAGAAGCTGAGATCCAGGCGTACACACACACACACACACACACACACACACACACACACACACACACACACACACACACACATACACACACACCCACACATACACACACACACACACACACGCACGCACACATCCATACAGACATTTTTCAAAAACCATGTATTTTGATTCCTAACACCTCGGAACACAATTATAACCTGTTTCTACAACAACTCAAAAATTTACTATCACAAAGCTTCCTCTAGGAGGAAGCAAAAATCTGTCGGTTCTGGAATGGAGACTATACTTTTCTGTTGTATTTTTTCCCGCTGAATCCGAATCTGGCGTTAAAAGTAGGGGGTTGGCCGCATATTTTGAACATAACTTCAAAAAACTGTCGAAAAGCCGTGTTTCTGTGGAAAAACTTGAGAAAAATAAAAAAAATTTTTTCCATCACATCAAAAACACTTTCTTTTATGTATTTTGGCTTGCTGAATCCAAATTTGTTATGAAAAAAGAGGTTTGACCGCCGTGTTTCGGAGATAACCTCAAAAAACTGTCGAAAAGCCGTGTTTCTGTGGAAAAACTTGAGAAGAATAAAAACATTGTTTCCATCACATCAAAAACACTTTCTTTTTATGTATTTTGCCTAGCTGAATCCAAATTTGTTATGGAGAAAGGCTTTGACCGCCTAATTTCGGAGATAACCTGAAAAAACTACTCAGTCAATTTGCACAAGAACTAAATTGGCATACGCTTGCGTATACGCTTGTTATCGAACGACCTATGCAAAGGATTTTCTACGCCGCTTTTTGTTATTAGATTGTACATCTCTTTTTACCATCCAGCAATAGTCCCCCATCATGTTCACGCCATATTTTTCTTGCCACCTACGTTCAAATTCCTTCATATCCTGATGACATCTTTCACCATGCTTTTCACTGTAGTCACCTAGGTCTAGTGGAAATTCATCAATGTGCGAATTGAGAAAGTGAAGTTTTAAATTTATTAAGCAACCTAATTGTTTGAAGTTTTGTACCATAGTTTCTACGATGCTCTTATAGTTCTCATCTTTATTGTTATCAAGAAATTTTTTGCAACAGCTTTGAAGCTCAACCGGGCTGCCTTCTCGGTATCATTCATACTTTTGACCAATTCTTCGTTCCTGAACCTTTTGCGAATTTGAGGTCCGTCAAAGATCCTTCTAAGTATTTGAAGCATCGCTCTTCTTTATCGAGAGCTTTAACAAATTGTTTCATCAGCGCTAATTTGATATGTAAAGGGGGCAAAAGGATTTTGCTAGGATCGACAAGAGGACGATTGATGACATTGCTGGAACCTGAAGTAAGTGATGGCCTCGCTGGCCATACTTTTGTATTATAGTGTTTTGCTCTATCTCGACTGTCAAACATGCATAAATAGCATGGGTACTTGGTAAAATCTGATTGTTGGCCTAGTATCATGGACATTATTTTCAGATCTCCGCAAATTAACCACTCGTGCTCACTATACTTTATTTTATTTAAAACCTCTTCGATGTTACAGCATTCTTCTTTGAGTACAGTTGAATGAGCCAATGGTAACGGAGCATACACGTTCGTATTGTGAAGAAGAACCCCCTTCAGGCTTCGCTTGGATAAATCGATGAATAACCTCCATTATTCTGACTTATATAAATTTGGTTTGAACTCATTAATAAGTTCTCGTACATCCGTGCAGTACACTCGATCAGATTTGCCGTTTGTGTCGTTTTTTCAAAATGTGACGTTTACGTCCTTTTCTAATACATTGTAAGACTTTAATTGTCTTGCTACGTCTTTTGCTAATCCAGCATTCCTAAACATGTCATTAAGTTGAGCTTGAGAGATCTTTGTTTGGCTTTTCTCTTTACCAATGGGAACATACTCCTCATCACTGTCCGATGACAGTTCTTCTTCACTTTCGACGGATTCACTTTCTGCTTCCGTCAATGACTCATTTTCGTCAGTATCGTCGTCTGTATGGTGGTTAAGATGTTCTACGTCTTCTTCTGTACCACAAGCAACTTGCATACCATCCATTCCTTGTATAAAGCTGTCTCGTGAAGCCTCATCTATCAAACTTTCGACTATTTGCTTCTGTGGAAGAACGACACTAGAAACTATCGCATACAATATTTTATCTGGTCGCACCTTATTTACCCCAGTTACATTTGTCATGCAAAAGTAACAGTCACTTTTATCTAATGGTTTTTTCCAAATAGCAGTTTCATAATCTTTATTTTACTTTTACCTCCAGTTTTGCGTCACTGTCTGAAGACAGTTCTTCTTTACTTTTGACGGATTCACTTTCTCCTTCCATCTATGATTTATTTTTAATTTTGTCAATGATTTATATTATACTTATGAAACTGAATCTTCAGTTTTCTTCGAATTTATCTGACATTTTGCAAAAAATATATTCTTGGGAATACAGAATATAAAAATAACTTGAAACAACAGTAGGCTGAAGACCAATCTGAAGATTGCTATATCTTGAAAAGAAGAAAACTGGGAGTATTCGAATTTTACGTATTTGTAGTCTTACCTCATGTACATTATTTCCCTTACTGACTAACTTAAACATTTACGAATCGGATTTTTAATGTAGTCCCTTTGATCTTGCTGCCACGGAAGACACTGGAACGATGACAACTGCCCGAAAGGGATGTGTAGAATGATTCGCTTCCAATCTTTCGTGGTAACGAAGCCAGCGAGGCGCGCTGTCCTGCAGGGGAACGCTAGAACGTGAGGATGATGCCGTAGTGTGTCCGACGACGAGCTAACATTGTCCTCGTCAAAGTCGGAAAGCCCTCATACTTAGGCCTGGGGAGGTACGAGGGTTATCACCCCTAGGGCGGCTGACTCACCTGTGATCGGAACAGGAATTCTAACGTGCGGGGTTTTCAATAAATTTATGGGTACTAAAACTAACTTTAATAATATTGAGATTGCTTCGGGATCTAACGAACAAGTTGATCACGACTGTGAAGGTGATTTCGACAGTTATTGCTATATTTGTGCGGAATATGTGTGGAAAAAACATGAGAAGCATATAACTAAAAGAATAAAAGATTTATTCAAAGCATGCTTTGAACTAAAAATTTCCCAGCAATACTCGACGTGGTTTCCGCATATTATATGTGCTAAATGTTACAAAATGTTAGATAAATTCGACAAAACTGGAGGTAATAAAGTTTCTGAAACCAGCTATTTGAAAAAACCATTAGATAAAACTGAATGTTACTTTTGCATGACAAATGTAACTGGGGTAAATGAGATGCGACCAAATAAAATATGGTATGCGACAGTTTCTAGTGTCGTTCGTCCACAGAAGCAAATAGTCGAAAGTTTGATAGATGAGGCTTCACGAGACAGCTTTATACAAGGAATGGATGGTATGCAAGTTGCTTGTGGTACAGAAAGACGTAGAAAATATTAACCACCATACAGACGACGATACTGACGAAAGTGAATCATTGACGGAAGCAGAAAGTGAATCCGTCGAAAGATAAGAAGAACTGTCTTCGGACAGTGATGAGGAGTATGTTCCCATTGGTAAAGAGAAAAGCCAAAAAGAGATATTCCGAGCTCAACTTAATGACATGTTTAGGAATGCTGGATTAGCAAAAGACGCAGCTGAATTAATGACTTCACAATTAAAGTCTTACAAAGTATTAGAAAAGGATGTAAACGTCACATTTCATCGAAACCGAGAGGAAGCGTTTCGAACATACTTCACTGGCGAATCTGATCTAGTGTACTGCACAGAAGTACGAGGAATTATTAATGAGTTCAAACCAAATTTATACAAGTCAGAAGAATGGAGGTTATTCATCAATTCATCCAAGCGAAGCCTGAAGGTAGTTCTTCTTCACAATACGAACGTGTATGCTCCGTTACCATTGGCTCATTCGACTGAACTCAAAGAAGAATACTGTAACATCAAAAAGCTTTTAAATAAAATAAAGTATAGTGAGCACGAAAGGTTAATTTGCGGAGACCTGAAAATATTGTCCATGATACTAGGTCAACAACCAGGTTTTACCAAGTACCCATGCTATTTATGCATGTTTGACAGTCGAGATAGAGCAAAACACTATAATACAAAAGTGTGGCCAGCGAGGCCATCACTTACTCCATGTTCCAGCAATGTCATCAGTCGTCCTCTTGTCGATCCTAGCAAAATCCTATTACCTCCTTTACATATCAAATTAGGGCTGATGAAACAATTTTTTAAAGCTCTCGATAAAGAAGGGCGATGCTTCAAATACTTAGAAACCATTTTTACGAATATAACTCTGGTTAAATTGAAGGAAGGTATCTTTGACGGATCTCAAATTCGCAAAATGTTCAGGAACGAAGAATTCGTCAAAAGTATGAATGATACCGAGAAGGCAGCCTGGTTGAGCTTCAAAGATGTTGCAATAAAATTAATTGGTAACAATAAAGATGAGAACTATAAGAGAATCGTAGAAACTATGGTACAAAACTTCAAACAACTAGGTTGCTTAATGAATTTAAAACTCCACTTTCTCAATTCGCACATTGATGAATTTCCACCAGACCTAG
This sequence comes from Torymus aiolomorphi, assembly GCA_036365515.1. Taxonomy (NCBI): domain Eukaryota; kingdom Metazoa; phylum Arthropoda; class Insecta; order Hymenoptera; family Torymidae; genus Torymus; species Torymus aiolomorphi. The sequence continues at coordinate 214,064,144 of CM070874.1, forward strand.
GTGACTGCAGTGAAGAGCATGATGAAAGATGTCATCAGGATATGAAGGAATTTGAACGTAGGTGGCAAGAAAAATATGGCGTGAACATGATGGCGGACTATTGCTGGACGCTAAAAAGAGATGTACAATCTAATAACAAAAATCGGAATAAAAACTCTACGCAGGCTCTTTACAAAAAATTTCGCGCGCTCGTATTTCGGGGAAATCCAACAGAAAAATATTCTTTAAACGTCTACAAATTGTCAATTATGATGAAATTCATTGATTACGCCCATGTTGGCTTGGAAATGGGTTGGGAGACAAAAGTTCCGCCATCGAAAACCCTTCGCAGGGTCTTTACAAAAAGGGTCGCGCGCTCGTATTTCCGCTAAATATTGCGAAACTATATGGTTTCAACTATTACAAATGAGTAATTCTTAGTTAGTCGAATGCTAATTAGGGTATTAGTTTATATTATATCTTTACGTCGTCCATGGGCAGAAACTTTCTACACAAAAAGGCTTCATAACCACTTTACAAAAAAAGTTGCGCACACGGATTTCGGAGAAATCCGGCAGAAAAATATTCTTTAAAAGTCTAGAAATTGTTAATATTGATGAAATTAATTGATTACGCCCATCTTGACTTGGAAACGGATTGGGAGCTAAAAGGGCCGCAAGCAAAAAGCCTTTACAGGCTCTTTACAAAAAAAGTCGCGCGGTCGAATTTCCGCCAAATATTGTTAAACTATATGGTTACAACTATTATAAATTCGGCATTCTTATTTAGTTGAATTTTGAGTATTAGTTTATATTATATCTTTATATCGGTCTTGGGCAGAAACTTTCTACACAAAAAGGCTTCACAAGCTCTTTACAAAAAATGTAGCACATACGGATTTCGGGGAAATGCGGCAGAAAAATATTCTTTAAACCTCTAGAAATTGTCAATTATGATGAAATTCATTACTACGCCCATCTTGACTTCGAAATGGGTTGAGCGCTAAAAGGGCCGCCACCAAACCCTTCGCAGGCTCTTTGAAAAAAATTTTGCGCGATCGTATTCCGGGGAAATCCAGCAGAAAAATATTCTTTCAACGTCTTGAAATTGTCAATTATGATGAAATTCATTGATTACGCCCATCTTGACTTGGAAATGGGTTTGAAGCCAAAAGGGCCGCATCAAAATCCTTTGCCACGCTCTTTACAAGAACGTAGCGCACACGGATTTCGGGAAAATCCGGCAGAGAAATATTCTTTACACGTCTAGAAATTGTTAATTATGATGAAATTCATTGATTACGCCTGTCTTGACTTGAAAATATGTTGGGAGCAAAAAGGGCCGCCATCAAAAACCCTTCGCAGAATCTTTACAAAAAAAGGCACGCCCTCGTATTTCCGCCAACTATTGTGAAACTATACGGTTTCAAACTTTATAAATTGGTAATTCTTAGTTAGTTGAATGCAAATTCGGGTAGTAGTTTATATTATATCTTTATATCGTCCATGGGTAGAAAGTTTCTACAAAAAATGGCTTAACATGTTCTTTACAAAAAAGGCGCACACGGATTTCGGGGAAATCCGGCAGAAAAATACTCTTTAAACGTCTAGAAATTGTCAATTATGGTGAAATTCATTGATTACGCCCATGTTGGCTTGGAAATGGGTTTGGAGTAAAAAGAGCCGCCATCAAAAACCCACCTCAGGCTCTTTACAAAAAAAGTCGCGCGCTCGTATTTCCGCCAATTATTGCGAAACGATTTGGTTTCAATTATTATAAATTGGTAATTCTTAGTTAGTTTAATGCAAATTCGGGTATTAGTTTATATTATATGTTTATATCGTCCATGGGTAGAAACATTCTAACAAAAAGGCTTCACATGCTCTTTATAAAAAATGTTACGCACACGGATTTCAGAGGAATCCGGCAGAAAAATATTCTTTAAACGTCTAGAAATTGTTAATTATGATGAAATTCATTGATTACGCCCATCTTGACTTGGAAATGGGTTGGGAGCCAAAAGTGCAGTCATAAAATCTCTACGCAGGCTCTTTACAAAAATGTCGCGCGCTCGTATTTCGGGGAAATCCGGCAGAAAAATTTTCTTTAAACGTCTTGAAATTGTCAATTATGATGAACCTCATTGATTACGCCCATCTTGACCTGGAAATGGGTTGGGAGCGAAAAGGGCCGTCATCAAAAACATATCGCATGCTATTTACAAAAATGTCGCGCGCTCGTATTTCGGGGAAATCGGGCAGAAAAATTTTCTTTAAACGTCTTGAAATTGTCAATTATGATGAACCTCATTGATTACGCCCATCTTGACCTGGAAATGGGTTGGGAGCCAAAAGGGCCGTCATCAAAAACATATCGCATGGTATTTACAAAAATGTAGCGCACATGGATTTCTGGGAAATCTGGCAGAAAAATATTCTTTAAATGTCTAGAAATTGTCAATTATGGAGACATTCATTGATTACGCCCATGTTGTCTTGGAAATGGGTTGGGAGCAAAAATAGCCGCCATCAAGAACCTTCTCAGGCTCTTTACAAAAAAAGTCGCGCGCCCGTATTTCCGCCAATTATTGCGAAACTATTTGCTTTCAACTATTATAAATTGGTAATTCTTAGTTAGTTGAATGCAAATTCGGGTATTAGTTTATATTATATGTTTATATCGTTCATGGGCAGAAGCATTCTATACAAAAAGGTTTCATATGCTCTTTATAAAAAATGTTGCGCAGACGGATTTCGGAGAAATCCTGCAGAAAAAATATTCTTTAAACTTCTAGAAATTGTCAATTATGATGAAATTCATTGATTACGCCCATGTTGGCTTGGAAATGGATAGGGAGCCAGAAGTTCCGCCATCGAAAACCCTTCGCAGGGCCTTTACAAAAAGGCTCGCGCGCTCGTATTTCCGCTAAATATTGCGGAACTATATGATTTCAACTATTACAAATTAGTAATTCTTAGTTAGTTGAATGCAAGTTTGGGTACTAGTTTATATTATATCTTTATATCGTTCATGGGCAGAAACTTTCTACACAAAAAGGCTTCACAAGCTCCTTACAAAAAATGTTGCGCACACAGATTTCGGAGAAATCCGGCAGAAAAATATTCTTTAAACGTCTAGAAATTGTCAATATTGATGAAATTCATCGATTACGCCCATCTTGCCTTGGAAATGGGTTGCGAGCCAAAAGTGCTGCCATCAAAAGCCCTTCGCAGGCTCTTTACAGAAAAATGTCGCGCTAGTAACGGACACCCTTCGAGCGGACCTTCCATATTGTGCACGTGCTGCCTACTCAGCTCCTGGCTATCTGGAGATAAGAAGCAGCAAGAAGTCGGTTGCAGCCACTTAATATTACATACTCTTGTCAGTCTCTGTCGGGTCCTCAAGCCTTGTAGACGTGTTTTAATAAAGAATACTTTCGATTGTATCTTTGAGTGAGTGTGTGGTGTACATTTATTCCATTCACCGAGAATCGGAAAATACCCTAATTTACCCACCAACATAACTGGCGCTGCGGACAGGATACTGCGAGACTGCCAATTTCGGATTCCTCTCCAACTTGAGGACGAGAATCTTCACCAAGGAGGCAGCCGGTGATTTTTCCCCACTGTCGCAGTATCTACACGTCAGCTTCGAGACCCACCTACTTGGTACTGACTCACCAAGAAATCATCAAAGAGATTTCGTCTGTAAGTCTTTGGAATTTCCTTTTATCCCTTAAACCCTTCATACGATTGACCTTGAAGCGTTTCGTGAATTAATAAAATAAATCATGGCGAACGAAAATCAAGCACCTCAGATTACTCTAGAACAATTTAAGCTGCGTTTATCTATTTGGCGCGAAGCTATTCCTACGTACGAAGGCGGTACTAAATTGTTATCGCATTTTATTCAACTATGTTGCAAATTTGTCCAAATGTTATATACAGCAGATCCACTTGTCAATGAATCTCTGTATGCACCTATAAAATCGAAATTACGGCGAAACGTTAGATTTAATAGTAGTAAATAATCCAGCAAACTGGACTGAATGTAAAAGATTTTTAGTGAACAGATACAGTGATGCGAGTTCGGAAGAACTATTATTTAATAAGCTCAGTGTTTGTTACCAAAAAGCGAATCAATCGTTTGAAAATTACGCTGACGAAATAAAATTACGATTAAATAGATTAAAAGAACACATTCAGTTAAATAATGAAAACAGAGAGTTAGTTAATATGAAAATTTCATTTTATGAAAACGTTGCTAAAAACACTTTTATTAACGGAATAAAGGAACCCTATCATTCATTCTTAACACACTTCGAATTAAACGATATTGAAGATTGTCTAAATAAATGTAGGGGACACGATAATATGAACAGCAAGCTAATTTTCTTTCGTATATGAGGCAATGCGAAAGTAAACCGAAAGCAAATTTATTTAACGCGCCGAGTACCTCGAAAGCTGCTATTTCTTATCAACCGCGACCCGCCATAGCGCAAACCCCATTTAGACCTGCATTACCTAATTTCGGAAACAACAATCTCGGAAATAACAATTTTGGAAATAACAATCTCGGAAATAACAATTTTGGAAACACCAATTTTGGCAACAGCTTTAGGCAAAATAATAACAATAATAATCAAGCAATACGTCAAAATTATCAACCGACGCCGATGTCGATAAGTACAAGAAATACCAATCGACCGGGTGGTAATCAAACTAATAGACCGAAAAGTTTGCCGAATAACTCTGCGCCTAGAACAAATAATTTCTTCAGAAGTACGGGACCTCCAAATTTTGTAGCAGAAGAACTTCATCACCAAGAAGATCAACAAAATTGTGTCGCACAAGAAAGCGATTACCCAGAAGAACAGCCTCAAAATCTTGTTAATGAGACGGCTGAAATTGATGATACTGAAAAATTTTCAGATAGACCCCATAGTATCAGAAGAGACATAGCAAATCTTAATAATATAGGAAATTCACCAGAGTTGCCGCATATAATCACGTTCAACCCGCCGTTAATAATTTTAATAGATTCGGAGAGCAACATCTCCATTTATGAATCCGAGTATAGCAAATAAAATGTTTCCAAATTACATATTTTCACACAATTTTGAAATTTCATCTATACATAAAGTCACTAAGGGAACAAGTGCATTAACTTTTCCTTTTTACAAGAGTTAGGCGACGACACGCCAATAACATTTTTACTCGCACCCGGGCATTCAACGTATGACTGCTTGATCGGCCACAAAGATCTTCAAAAATTAGAGGCGAACGTCGATTGTAAAAATGAAATATTCAGTACGAGTAAATTCGAAATTAATTACTTAAAAAATATCGCAAGCAAGAGCAAAAGCGTGAAGATGAATCATCATCAAGAGTCGGCTACTCAGATAAGAACCATCCATATAAACAGCGAGGAGAAGGATAAGATTACATTACTATGCCGCAAGTACAGTGACTACTTTTACAACGAAGAAGAAAAACTTACTGCTACAACAGCAGTTTCTCACGTTATTAAAACAAAAGACGATGATCCCATGTACGTGAAAAATTTTCGTTATCCATACGCATTGAAAGAAGAAATTCAAAATCAAGTAAAAAAATTATTAAAAGATGGAATAATTCGGCCGAGCGCGTCTCCTTATTCATCAGGTAGAGAAAAATTCCATAGAAAAGACCGCTTTTACCGTCGAAAATGGCCACTATGAGTATACCAGGATGCCATTTGGCTTGAAAAATGCACCAGCCACATTCCAACAAATGATGGACAAAATTCTAATGAAATACTTGCACAAATTTTGTTTTGTGTACATGGACGACATCGTCATCTTTTCTAAATCGCTCCAAGAACATCTTCAACACATAACACTTATTTTTGACGATCTCAGAGAACATGGATTAAAAATACAATTAGATAAGAGCGAGTTCTTGAGGAAAGAAGTGCCGTTCTTAGGGCACATTATTACCCCGGAAGGAATTAAGCCGAATCCAGACAAAATTAAAGCTATAATAAAATACCCCATACCAAAAACGCAAATAGAAGTAAGAACATATTTAGAACTTACTGGTTTTTATAGGAAATTCATAAAAAATTATGCTAAAATATCCAAACCTCTCTTCGACACACTCAAGAAAAAAGGCAAGGTAAATTACAAAAATGAAAAATTTATTGAAGCTTTCAACAAACTTAAAGAACTCATTGCTAATGCACCTGTATTAAGATATCCAGATTTCGATAAAGTATTCCACGTAACTTCTGATGCATCAAATACCGCTATTGGGGCAGTTTTATCCCAAGAACAACATCCAATATCCAACTTTTCGAGGACTATAAATTCTGCAGAACAGAACTATTCTACTATAGAAAAAGAACTGTTAGGAATTATTGAAACATGTCGATAGTTTCGACCTTATATATACGAACGAAAATTTATTATCGAAACAGACCATAAGCCACTCACTTGGCTCTGGTCGTTGAAAACACCTAACACCACATTAATTCGTTGGAGACTGAAATTGGAAGAATATAATTATGAGATTAAGTACAAGAAAGGATGTGAGAATAAAGTTGCTGACGCTTTAAGCAGATTCGAGATAAACAATCAAGAAGAAGACGAAGACGACTCTCTTTCTATGCTCCCATAAGCGTCCGATATCACCTCTCTCACCAACCGACAGCTAGCTCAAATGTTCGAGGACAAGGATGACGTAACGATTCATACAGCCGAAGAAAACCCAGTATTCTCACTACCTGTGTCTCATAAAAATATACATGCATTTAACTACAGCATCATAATCAAAAAAGGGAATGATTACCAAGTCAAAACAACAAAAGATAAATTAAAAATTCAATATTTAATAAAAATAAACAAAAATGACGCAGAAGCGCAGTTACTTAAATTTTTCTACGAAAATGTAAAACCAAATAAACAGTATGGAATTTATTTTGAGAGCGAAGATCTAGAAATTATCAGTTATAGAATATTGAAAGAAAATTTTAACGAAAAATTGAAATTAGTCAAAACGAATACGTACACTACTGTCACCAACCGAAATAATTTCTTAAAAGAATTGGAAAAATATCAAAATAAGACCCACAATGGAATCAGAGGAACAGCAGCGCATTTCAAAAAGAAATTATACACGCTCAATATGGAGAGGATGATCCAAAACTACATCAACCAATGCGAAACCTGCCTAGAACACAAATACGAGAGAAGGCCATATATCACAGAGACGTATGGACCTATAATACCGAATAGGCCCCTCCAACACTTACATCTAGACATATTCCACTATAACAAGGAGAAGTTACTGACGATCATCGACATATTCTCGAAATACGCTCAGGCTTATCATTTGCCTGATGGCAATGCAATAGCAGTAATAAGCAAATTAAGAAATTTTAGCTCTCACCACAACTTCCCAGATAAAATTACTACAGACAGTGGAAGCGAGTTCAACTCTACGATATTCAAGCAATTTTGTCGATTACATAAAATTGACTATCATCAGACCACCATCAATAGACACACCTCCAACGGACCAATCGAGCGACTACAATCAAAGTATACACTCGAGCACAAATTATGCGCTATTTACACTGTTATACGGGCTGTACGAAAATCTTCATAAACATGTCATTGACCCGAATGCAGACACTATCGAAAGTTATAACGAGCTTCGAAAGATTGAAATTTTACCGTTTTATGAGGAACTCTATCGAAAACAACGTGAAAATCAAAATCTGCCAGTTGATTCGGATAAAACGTTAGAAGATAAAGAAATTTTTATCAAAACACACCAACAACAACGTGATAAGACCGCGCCGCGATATCAGAAACTTCTCGTAGAAAAACAACAGGGTCCCTCCTTAGATTGCTACATACACGGGCAACCGCGTCGTTATAACATAAAGGATGCAAAGAGGATAAGAAAAGATTCTTCGTTTTTTGCAGGAAAATGAAGACCGGACTAATCATGATACTTCTGACCATACTAGTGAAGAGCAATGAGATAGACGAGCATAGCACTCATTACGACCACCACCATGGAATTGGGAGAATAATTCAAAATTTCCATCATGTGCACTTTCACATCAATATCACGACGTTAAAATATACTTATAATCGTATCCTTGATAGCTATACCACACTGTCTTCCGAATTGAAGTTACAAGTCACAGATTTATCATCATCCCGATTGGAATCAAATTTACTAAAACAGGCCGTAATTACTCTGCGAGGAATCATATCAAAATTTACAGCAAATATCACCAGCGAACACTAGATTAAAAAGAGGTTTGATAAACGGACTTGGCACAGCAATTAAGTATATTTTTGGAAATCCGGATGCCAATGATTTAAACAGAATCAACAATTATCTAAATCTACTCGATAATGAACAACAGGAAGATATGATAGTTCTCAACAAATCAGTCACTATTATAAACAAAATTAGTAAAAGTATAAATAACAATACTGAAATAATTAACCGAAATTTATGGAATTTTCCACAGCTCTCGATCAACAAAACGAAAAATTAAATGTTTTTGAAGCCGCCGTTACTCTCATAATACAGGAACAAAATTTCTTAAGTTTGCTCGGTAAAATAAAGCGTTCATTTATTTTCTCAGATCAAACGTTTGATTTAGAAGTGTTGACTTATGAACAAATTGTCGATATACTTACTCATCTATTAGGAATTTACTCGAAAAAGGAATTAATAATGCATTACTATAATCTGTTGGATTTTCCTTTCACCCAAGGTATGTATCCATGACCTCATTATTTACACGCTAAAAATTCCTATCCTAAACCCCATCGAATTCTCCTTATTCCAAAGACCTTCTATAATTAATAATAATAACCAAACTGAAATCATCACTACGCCATTGAAGCTATTCGGACCCTTAATCAAATTATCAGCTCAAAAATGTCAAGAAATATACAAGCAGAATTATTTGTCTCAGAAAATCGTCACGAGAGAAATTGAAACCACTTCTTTTCAAATAAATACGCCTTTACTTCTAGCATATCCTTTGTCCGATACTTTAACGTTGATATCAAGTAATTATGAAACAACCATTACGCATAATAATACCAAAATTATGCATCGAGGAACCCGTTTGATCGAAGGAAACGATCTACAAATAGAAGAACATATACTCAACAAAAATTTTGGAGACATAAAGCAGCCACATGCTCTTTACAAAAAATGTTGCCCACACGGATTTCGGGGAAATTCTGTGGAAAAATATTCTTCAAATGTCTAGAAATTGTTAATTATGATGAAAATCATTGATTACGCCCATCTTGACTTGAAAATGGGTAGGGAGCCAAAAGTGCAGCCATAAAAACTCTACGCAGGCTCTTTACAAAAAATTTCGCACACTCGTATTTCGGGGAAATCCTGCAGAAAAATATTCTTTAGACGTCTAGAAATTGTCAATTATGATGGAGTTGATTGATTACGCCCATGTTGGCTTGGAAATGGGTTGGGAGCCAAAAGTTCCGCCATCGAAAACCCTTCGCAGGGTCTTTACAAAAAGGCTCGCTCGCTCGTATTTCCGATAAATATTGAGAAACTATATGATTTCAACTATTACAAATTAGTAATTCTTAGTTAGTTGAATGCAAGTTTGGGTACTAGATTATATTATATCATATATCGTTCATGGGCAGAAACTTTCTACAAAAAAAGGCTTCACAAGCTCTTTAAAAAAAATGTAGCACATACGGATTTCTGGGAAATCCGGCAGAAAAATATCATTAAACGTCTAGAAATTGTCAATATTGATGAAATTCATTGATTTCGCCGATCTTGACTTGGAAATGGGTTGGGAGCCAAAAGTGCCGTCATCAAAAGCCCTTCGCAGGCTCTTTACAAAAAAAGTCGTACGTACGTATTTCCGCCAAATATTGCGAAACGATATGGTTCAACTATTATAAATTCGTAATTCTTAGTTAGTTGAATGCAAAATTGGGTATCAGTTTATATTATATCTTTATATCGTTCATGGGCAGAAACATTCTACACAAAAAGGCTTCACATGATCTTCACAAAAAAAGGCGCACACGGATTTATGGGAAATCCGGCAGAAAAATATCCTTTAAACGACTAGAAATTGTCAATTATGTTGAAAATCATTGATTACGTCCATGTTGACTTGGAAATGGGTTGGGAGACAAAGGGCCGCTATCAAAAACCCTTCGCAGGCTCTTTACAAAAAAAGTCGCCCGCTCGTATTACCGCTAGATATTCTGTAACTATATGGTTTCAACTATTATATATTCGTAATTCTTAGTTGAATGCAAATTTGGGTATTAGTTTATATTATATCTTTACATCGTCCATGGGCAGAAACTTTCTACACAAAAAGGCTTCGCATGCTCTTTAAAAAAATGTTGCTAACACGGATTTCGGGGAAATCCGGCAGAAAAATATTCTTCAAACGTCTAGAAATTGTCAATTATGATGAAATTCATTGACTACGCCCATCTTGACTTGGAAATGGGTTGGGAGCCAAAAGGGCCGCCACCAAACCCTTCGCAGGCTCTTTACAAAAAATGTCGCGTGCTCGTATTTCGGGGAAATCCGGCAGAAAAATTTTCTTTAAACGTCTTGAAATTGTCAATTATGATGAAACTAATTGATTACGCCCATCTTGACCTGGAAATGGGTTGGGAGCCAATAGGGCCGTCATCAAAAACATTTCGCAGGCTATTTACAAAATTGTAGCGCACACGGATTTCTGGGAAATCTGGCAGAAAAATATTCTTTAAACTTCTAGAATTTGTCAATTATGATGAAATTCATTGATTGCGCCCATGTTGGCTTTGAAATGGATTGGGATCCAAAATTCCACCATCGAAAATCCTTCGCAGGCTCTTTACAAAAAGGGTCGTGCGCTCGTGTTTCGGCTAAATATTGCGAAACTATATGGTTTCAACTATTACAAATTAGTAATTCTTAGTTAGTCGAATGCTAATTTGGGTATTAGTTTATATTATAGCTTTACGTCGCCCATTGGCAGAAACTTTCTACACAAAATGGCTTCACATGCTCCTTGCAAAAAATGTTGCGCACACAGATTTCCGAGAAATCCGGCAGAAAAATATTCTTTAAACGTCTAGAAATTGTCAATATTGACGAAATTCATTCATTACGCCCATCATAACTTGGAAATGGGTTGGGAGCCAAAAGAGCCGCCATCAAAAGCCCTTCGCAGGCTCTTTACAAAAAATTGCGCGTGCTCGTATTTCGGGGAAATCGGGCTGAAAAATAATCTTTAAACGTCTAGAAATTGTCAATTATAATGAAATTCATTGTTTCGCCCATGTTGACTTGGAAATGGGTTGGGAGCCACATGTGCCGCAATCAAAACCCTTTCACAGGCTCTTCACAAAAAAGGTCGCGCGCTCGTATTTCCGCTAGATATTCCGAAACTGTATGGTTTCAAATATTATAAACTCATAATTCTTAGTTAGTTGAATGCAAATTTGGGTATTAGTTTATATTATATTTTTATATCGTGCTTGGGCAGAAACTTTCTACACAAAAAGGCTTCACATGCTCTTTACAAAAAATGTAGCACATAGGGATTTCGGGGAAATGCGGCAGAAAAATTTTCTTTAAACCTCTAGAAATTGTTAATTATGATGAAATTCATTGATTACGCCCACCTTGACTTGAAAATGGGTAGGGAGCCAAAAGTGCAGCCATAAAAACTCTACGCAGGCTTTTTGCAAAAAATTTCGCGCGCTCGTATTTCGGGGAAATCCAGCAGAAAAATATTCTTTAAACGTCTAGAAATTGTCAGTTATGATGGAATTCATTGATTACGCCCATGTTGGCTTCGAAATGGGTTGGGAGCCAAAAGTTCCGCCATCGAAAACCCTTCGCAGGGTCTTTACAAAAAGGGTCGCGCGCTCGTATTTCCGCTAAATATTGCGAAACTATATGATTTCATCTATTACCAATTAGTAATTCTTAGTTAGTTGAATGCAAGTTTGGGTATTAGTTTATATTATATCTTTATATCGTTCATGGGCAGAAACTTTCTACAGAAAAAGGCTTCAAAAGCTCTTTACAAAAAATGTAGCACATAGGAATTTCGGGGAAATGCGGCAGAAAAATTTTCTTTAAATCTCTAGAAATTGTCAATTATGATGAAATTCATTACTACGCCCATCTTGACTTCGAACTGGGTTGGGAGCCAGAAGGGCCGCCACCAAAAACCTTTGGCAGGCTCTTTACAAAAATGTAGCGCACACGGATTTCTGGGAAATCCGGCAGAAAAATATTATTTACACGTCTAGAAATTGTTAATTATGATGAAATTGATTGATTACGCCCGTCTTGACTTGAAAATATGTTGGGAGCAAAAAGGGCCGCCATCAAAAACCCTTCGCAGACTCTTTACAAAAAAAGGCACGCCCTCGTATTTCCGCCAATTATTGTGAAACTATATGGTTTCAACCTTTATAAATTGGTATTTCTTAGTTAGTTAAATGCAGATTCGGGTATTAGTTTATATTATATCTTTATATCGTCCATCGGCAGAAAGTTTCTACACAAAAGGGCTTAAAATGTTCTTTACAAAAAAGGCGCACGCGGATTTTGGGGGATTCCGGCAAGAAAATATTCTTTAAACGTCTAGAAATTGTCAATTATGTTGAAATTCATTGATTACGCCAATGTTGGCTTGGAAATGGGTTGGGAGCCAAAAGGTCCGTCATCGAAAACCCTTCGCAGCCTCTTTACAAAGAGGGTCGCGCGCTCGTATTTCTGCTAAATATTGCGAAACTATATGGTTTCAACTATTAAAAATTTGTAATTCTTAGTTAATTGAATGCTAATTTGGGTATTAGTTTATATTATATCTTTACGTTGTCCATGGGCAGAAACTAACTACACAAAAAGGCTTCACTTGCTCTTTACGAAAAATGTTGCGCACACGGATTTCGGAGAAATCCGGCAGAAAAATATTCTTTAAACGTGTAGAAATTGTCAATATTGATGAAATTCATTGATTGCGCCCATCTTGACTTGGAAATGTGTTGGGAGCCAAAAGTGCCGTCATCAAATGCCCGTCGCAGGCTCTTTAAAAAAAAAGTCGTACGTACGTATTTCCGCCAAATATTGCGAAACTATATGGTTTCAACTATCATAAATTCGTAATTCTTAGTTGAATGCAAAATTGGGTATCAGTTTATACAATATCTTTATATCGTCCATGGGCAGAAACATTCTACACAAAAAGGCTTCACATGATCTTTACAAAAAAGGCACACACGGATTTCTGGGAAATCCGGTAGAAAAATATCCTTTAAACGACTAGAAATTGTCAATTATGTTGAAATTCATTGATTACGTCCATGTTGACTTGGAAATGGGTTGGGAGACAAAGGGCCGCTACCAAAAACCCTTCGCAGGCTCTTTACAAAAAAAGTCGCCCGCTCGTATTACCGCTAGAGATTCCGTAACTATATGGTTTCAACTATTATAAATTCGTAATTCTTAGTTGAATGCAAATTTGGGTATTAGTTTATATTATATCTTTATATCGTCCATGGGCAGAAACTTTCTACACAAAAATGCTTCGCATGCTCTTTAAAAAAATGTTGCTAACACGGATTTCGGGGAAATCCGGCAGAAAAATTTTCTTTAAACGTCTTGAAATTGTCAATTATGATGAACCTCATTGATTACGCCCATCTTGACCTGGAAATGGGTTGGGAGCCAAAAGGGCCGTCATCAAAAACATATCGCATGCTATTTACAAAAATGTCGCGCGCTCGTATTTCGGGGAAATCCGGCAGAAAAATTTTCTTTAAACGTCTTGAAATTGTCAATTATGATGAACCTCATTGATTACGCCCATCTTGACCTGGAAATGGGTTGGGAGCCAAAAGGGCCGTCATCAAAAACATATCGCATGCTATTTACAAAAATGTAGCGCACATGGATTTCTGGGAAATCTGGCAGAAAAATATTCTTTAAATGTCTAGAAATTGTCAATTATGGAGACATTCATTGATTACGCCCATGTTGTCTTGGAAATGGGTTGGGAGCAAAAAGAGCCGCCATCAAGAACCTTCTCAGGCTCTTTACAAAAAAAGTCGCGCGCCCGTATTTCCGCCAATTATTGCGAAACTATTTGCTTTCAACTATTATAAATTGGTAATTCTTAGTTAGTTGAATGCAAATTCGGGTATTAGTTTATATTATATGTTTATATCGTTCATGGGCAGAAGCATTCTATACAAAAAGGTTTCATATGCTCTTTATAAAAAATGTTGCGCAGACGGATTTCGGAGAAATCCTGCAGAAAAATATTCTTTAAACTTCTAGAAATTGTCAATTATGATGAAATTCATTGATTACGCCCATGTTGGCTTGGAAATGGATAGGGAGCCAGAAGTTCCGCCATCGAAAACCCTTCGCAGGGTCTTTACAAAAAGGCTCGCGCGCTCGTATTTCCGCTAAATATTGCGGAACTATATGATTTCAACTATTACAAATTAGTAATTCTTAGTTAGTTGAATGCAAGTTTGGGTACTAGTTTATATTATATCTTTATATCGTTCATGGGCAGAAACTTTCTACACAAAAAGGCTTCACAAGCTCCTTACAAAAAATGTTGCGCACACAGATTTCGGAGAAATCCGGCAGAAAAATATTCTTTAAACGTCTAGAAATTGTCAATATTGATGAAATTCATCGATTACGCCCATCTTGCCTTGGAAATGGGTTGCGAGCCAAAAGTGCTGCCATCAAAAGCCCTTCGCAGGCTCTTTACAGAAAAATGTCGCGCTAGTGATGTGACACCCTTCGAGCGGACCTTCCATATTGTGCACGTGCTGCCTACTCAGCTCCTGGCTATCTGGAGATAAGAAGCAGCAAGAAGTCGGTTGCAGCCACTTAATATTACATACTCTTGTCAGTCTCTGTCGGGTCCTCAAGCCTTGTAGACGTGTTTTAATAAAGAATACTTTCGATTGTATCTTTGAGTGAGTGTGTGGTGTACATTTATTCCATTCACCGAGAATCGGAAAATACTCTAATTTACCCACCAACATAACTGGCGCTGCGGACAGGATACTGCGAGACTGCCAATTTCGAATTCCTCTCCAACTTGAGGACGAGAATCTTCACCAAGGAGGCAGCCGGTGATTTTTCCCCACTGTCGCAGTATCTACACGTCAGCTTCGAGACCCACCTACTTGGTACTGACTCACCAAGAAATCATCAAAGAGATTTCGTCTGTAAGTCTTTGGAATTTCCTTTTATCCCTTAAACCCTTCATACGATTGACCTTGAAGCGTTTCGTGAATTAATAAAATAAATCATGGCGAACGAAAGTCAAGCACCTCAGATTACTCTAGAACAATTTAAGCTGCGTTTATCTATTTGGCGCGAAGCTATTCCTACGTACGAAGGCGGTACTAAATTGTTATCGCATTTTATTCAACTATGTTGCAAATTTGTCCAAATGTTATATACAGCAGATCCACTTGTCAATGAATCTCTGTATGCACCTATAAAATCGAAATTACGGCGAAACGTTAGATTTAATAGTAGTAAATAATCCAGCAAACTGGACTGAATGTAAAAGATTTTTAGTGAACAGATACAGTGATGCGAGTTCGGAAGAACTATTATTTAATAAGCTCAGTGTTTGTTACCAAAAAGCGAATCAATCGTTTGAAAATTACGCTGACGAAATAAAATTACGATTAAATAGATTAAAAGAACACATTCAGTTAAATAATGAAAACAGAGAGTTAGTTAATATGAAAATTTCATTTTATGAAAACGTTGCTAAAAACACTTTTATTAACGGAATAAAGGAACCCTATCATTCATTCTTAACACACTTCGAATTAAACGATATTGAAGATTGTCTAAATAAATGTAGGGGACACGATAATATGAACAGCAAGCTAATTTTCTTTCGTATATGAGGCAATGCGAAAGTAAACCGAAAGCAAATTTATTTAACGCGCCGAGTACCTCGAAAGCTGCTATTTCTTATCAACCGCGACCTGCCATAGCGCAAACCCCATTTAGACCTGCATTACCTAATTTCGGAAACAACAATCTCGGAAATAACAATTTTGGAAATAACAATCT
This sequence comes from Torymus aiolomorphi, assembly GCA_036365515.1. Lineage (NCBI taxonomy): Eukaryota > Metazoa > Arthropoda > Insecta > Hymenoptera > Torymidae > Torymus > Torymus aiolomorphi. The sequence continues at coordinate 214,080,271 of CM070874.1, forward strand.
CGGAAATAACAATTTTGGAAACACCAATTTCGGCAACAGCTTTAGGCAAAATAATAACAATAATAATCAAGCAATACGTCAAAATTATCAACCGACGCCGATGTCGATAAGTACAAGAAATACCAATCGACCGGGTGGTAATCAAACTAATAGACCGAAAAGTTTGCCGAATAACTCTGCGCCTAGAACAAATAATTTCTTCAGAAGTACGGGACCTCCAAATTTTGTAGCAGAAGAACTTCATCACCAAGAAGATCAACAAAATTGTGTCGCACAAGAAAGCGATTACCCAGAAGAACAGCCTCAAAATCTTGTTAATGAGACGGCTGAAATTGATGATACTGAAAAATTTTCAGATAGACCCCATAGTATCAGAAGAGACATAGCAAATCTTAATAATATAGGAAATTCACCAGAGTTGCCGCATATAATCACGTTCAACCCGCCGTTAATAATTTTAATAGATTCCGGAGCAACATCTCCATTTATGAATCCGAGTATAGCAAATAAAATGTTTCCAAATTACATATTTTCACACAATTTTGAAATTTCATCTATACATAAAGTCACTAAGGGAACAAGTGCATTAACTTTTCCTTTTTTACAAGAGTTAGGCGACGACACGCCAATAACATTTTTACTCGCACCCGGGCATTCAACGTATGACTGCTTGATCGGCCACAAAGATCTTCAAAAATTAGAGGCGAACGTCGATTGTAAAAATGAAATATTCAGTACGAGTAAATTCGAAATTAATTACTTAAAAAATATCGCAAGCAAGAGCAAAAGCGTGAAGATGAATCATCATCAAGAGTCGGCTACTCAGATAAGAACCATCCATATAAACAGCGAGGAGAAGGATAAGATTACATTACTATGCCGCAAGTACAGTGACTACTTTTACAACGAAGAAGAAAAACTTACTGCTACAACAGCAGTTTCTCACGTTATTAAAACAAAAGACGATGATCCCATGTACGTGAAAAATTTTCGTTATCCATACGCATTGAAAGAAGAAATTCAAAATCAAGTAAAAAAATTATTAAAAGATGGAATAATTCGGCCGAGCGCGTCTCCTTATTCATCAGGTAGAGAAAAATTCCATAGAAAAGACCGCTTTTACCGTCGAAAATGGCCACTATGAGTATACCAGGATGCCATTTGGCTTGAAAAATGCACCAGCCACATTCCAACAAATGATGGACAAAATTCTAATGAAATACTTGCACAAATTTTGTTTTGTGTACATGGACGACATCGTCATCTTTTCTAAATCGCTCCAAGAACATCTTCAACACATAACACTTATTTTTGACGATCTCAGAGAACATGGATTAAAAATACAATTAGATAAGAGCGAGTTCTTGAGGAAAGAAGTGCCGTTCTTAGGGCACATTATTACCCCGGAAGGAATTAAGCCGAATCCAGACAAAATTAAAGCTATAATAAAATACCCCATACCAAAAACGCAAATAGAAGTAAGAACATATTTAGAACTTACTGGTTTTTATAGGAAATTCATAAAAAATTATGCTAAAATATCCAAACCTCTCTTCGACACACTCAAGAAAAAAGGCAAGGTAAATTACAAAAATGAAAAATTTATTGAAGCTTTCAACAAACTTAAAGAACTCATTGCTAATGCACCTGTATTAAGATATCCAGATTTCGATAAAGTATTCCACGTAACTTCTGATGCATCAAATACCGCTATTGGGGCAGTTTTATCCCAAGAACAACATCCAATATCCAACTTTTCGAGGACTATAAATTCTGCAGAACAGAACTATTCTACTATAGAAAAAGAACTGTTAGGAATTATTGAAACATGTCGATAGTTTCGACCTTATATATACGAACGAAAATTTATTATCGAAACAGACCATAAGCCACTCACTTGGCTCTGGTCGTTGAAAACACCTAACACCACATTAATTCGTTGGAGACTGAAATTGGAAGAATATAATTATGAGATTAAGTACAAGAAAGGATGTGAGAATAAAGTTGCTGACGCTTTAAGCAGATTCGAGATAAACAATCAAGAAGAAGACGAAGACGACTCTCTTTCTATGCTCCCATAAGCGTCCGATATCACCTCTCTCACCAACCGACAGCTAGCTCAAATGTTCGAGGACAAGGATGACGTAACGATTCATACAGCCGAAGAAAACCCAGTATTCTCACTACCTGTGTCTCATAAAAATATACATGCATTTAACTACAGCATCATAATCAAAAAAGGGAATGATTACCAAGTCAAAACAACAAAAGATAAATTAAAAATTCAATATTTAATAAAAATAAACAAAAATGACGCAGAAGCGCAGTTACTTAAATTTTTCTACGAAAATGTAAAACCAAATAAACAGTATGGAATTTATTTTGAGAGCGAAGATCTAGAAATTATCAGTTATAGAATATTGAAAGAAAATTTTAACGAAAAATTGAAATTAGTCAAAACGAATACGTACACTACTGTCACCAACCGAAATAATTTCTTAAAAGAATTGGAAAAATATCAAAATAAGACCCACAATGGAATCAGAGGAACAGCAGCGCATTTCAAAAAGAAATTATACACGCTCAATATGGAGAGGATGATCCAAAACTACATCAACCAATGCGAAACCTGCCTAGAACACAAATACGAGAGAAGGCCATATATCACAGAGACGTATGGACCTATAATACCGAATAGGCCCCTCCAACACTTACATCTAGACATATTCCACTATAACAAGGAGAAGTTACTGACGATCATCGACATATTCTCGAAATACGCTCAGGCTTATCATTTGCCTGATGGCAATGCAATAGCAGTAATAAGCAAATTAAGAAATTTTAGCTCTCACCACAACTTCCCAGATAAAATTACTACAGACAGTGGAAGCGAGTTCAACTCTACGATATTCAAGCAATTTTGTCGATTACATAAAATTGACTATCATCAGACCACCATCAATAGACACACCTCCAACGGACCAATCGAGCGACTACAATCAAAGTATACACTCGAGCACAAATTATGCGCTATTTACACTGTTATACGGGCTGTACGAAAATCTTCATAAACATGTCATTGACCCGAATGCAGACACTATCGAAAGTTATAACGAGCTTCGAAAGATTGAAATTTTACCGTTTTATGAGGAACTCTATCGAAAACAACGTGAAAATCAAAATCTGCCAGTTGATTCGGATAAAACGTTAGAAGATAAAGAAATTTTTATCAAAACACACCAACAACAACGTGATAAGACCGCGCCGCGATATCAGAAACTTCTCGTAGAAAAACAACAGGGTCCCTCCTTAGATTGCTACATACACGGGCAACCGCGTCGTTATAACATAAAGGATGCAAAGAGGATAAGAAAAGATTCTTCGTTTTTGCAGGAAAATGAAGACCGGACTAATCATGATACTTCTGACCATACTAGTGAAGAGCAATGAGATAGACGAGCATAGCACTCATTACGACCACCACCATGGAATTGGGAGAATAATTCAAAATTTCCATCATGTGCACTTTCACATCAATATCACGACGTTAAAATATACTTATAATCGTATCCTTGATAGCTATACCACACTGTCTTCCGAATTGAAGTTACAAGTCACAGATTTATCATCATCCCGATTGGAATCAAATTTACTAAAACAGGCCGTAATTACTCTGCGAGGAATCATATCAAAATTTACAGCAAATATCACCAGCGAACACTAGATTAAAAAGAGGTTTGATAAACGGACTTGGCACAGCAATTAAGTATATTTTTGGAAATCCGGATGCCAATGATTTAAACAGAATCAACAATTATCTAAATCTACTCGATAATGAACAACAGGAAGATATGATAGTTCTCAACAAATCAGTCACTATTATAAACAAAATTAGTAAAAGTATAAATAACAATACTGAAATAATTAACCGAAATTTATGGAATTTTCCACAGCTCTCGATCAACAAAACGAAAAATTAAATGTTTTTGAAGCCGCCGTTACTCTCATAATACAGGAACAAAATTTCTTAAGTTTGCTCGGTCAGTCTCGTGCGAGCAGTCGTAGTATCAACACGTGTTTACGTTTAGCTACCGATTCGACTATCTAACTGATTTAAATCGCGTGTGTAAAGTTCGCTATTGGTGTTGGTTTATATAATCAACACCAAAATGCTTGAAACTATGGGGTCAAAAGATCACCAAACCCCAGATAAATATACAAAGTGGCAGCAAGTTAATAATTCCAAAAAAAGGGATAGAAATAGTCCAGAAAACCAAGTGAGAGAACCTAAGCAATTTAAAATTACTGATTACTGGCTGAATAACCCAATTACCACAAATAACAAGTTCGATGCTCTAACTAAAGTGAAAGATATCACAAGCCCTTCATTGGATGACAGAGAGGCCGAAAACAAACAAACAGCACAAAACCATCTACAAAAATCACCTCCCATTTTTGTTAGCGGAGTCAGTGTTATAAAACCACTGATAGATTTACTAAATGAAATAGCTAAGAATAATTATACTATAAAAGTTTTGCCGAACAATGAAGTTAAAATTCAGCCAAGCTCCTCGGAAAAATTCATACCAATTGTAGAAGCTTTGAAAAAAAAAATACCGAATTTCATACCTTTCAAAGAAAACAAGACAGAAGCTTTAAAGTAGTCTTGAGGAATATGCACCCTTCGACTGATACAGCAGAAATCCAAGAGGAAATTGAAAAACTTGGCCATAAAGTTAGGAATATAACGAACATTAAACACAACACAATGAAAGTTCCGTTACCGCTATTCTTTATAGAATTAGAATCCAACGACCAAAACAAAACTATATACAAGGTAAACAGACTACTAAATACTGTAGTGATTTTTGAGCCGTTGAGAAAAAAGCGAGATATACCTCAATGCACAAATTGTCAGGGCTATAACCATACCAAAAATTACTGTTATAAACAACCAGTATGTGTTAAGTGTGCAAGGAATCATGCAACAAACGAATGTCCAATCAAAGAAAAAATTAAAGAAGTGAAGTGTGCAAACTGTGAGGGTAACCATCCAGCTAGCTACAAAGGCTGTGAAGTTAGGAAACAATTGCATCAGAAATTCTTTCAAACACTGAGGCCGAAAGAAATAAATCAAACTTCAATGCCCACAAAAAACACCGGTGATATAAGTACGGTAAGGCCCAACGTTACTTTTGCGCAAGCAGCTAAAGAGAGACATAATATTTCCGACTCATCAAAACAAACAATAGAAGCACAAGCAACAACAGATGTTACAAATGTAAATATAAACTCTAATAAAATAGAAGAAATGATGATTCACTTGATGAATCGTATGGATACAATGCTAAATTTGCTTTCCACGTTATTAAATAAATTAGGAATTAAAAATGTTAAATATAGCCATATGGAATGCTAACGGCTTAAGTCACAGGTTACTCGAAATAAAGAACTTTTTACAGATCCATAATATAGACGTGATGTTAATTTCAGAAACGCATTTTACTATTAAAAATTATTTTAAACTTCCATACCACGAAGTGTATGATACAAAACATCCTGATGGAAAAGCACACGGTGGTACAGCCATAATAATAAAAAAATGCCTAAATCATTTTGAAAATGAAAAATATAGTGAGAAATTTCTACAAGCTACTACAATAACAATTACGGAAAGAAAAGGACCCATAACACTTTCAGCAGTATATTGCCCACCGATATACAGCATCAGTAGTGAAACATTTCAAAAATTTTTTGAGAATCTGGGAAATAGATTCATAGCCGGAGGTGACTATAATGCGAAACATCCATGGTGGGGCTCAAGGTTATCAACTCCAAATCCAAAAGGTAGAAATCTGTATGAGGTAATACGAAACAAAAATTATAATGTAGCATCAACTGGTGAACCAACATACTGGCCTTCAGACGTAAACAAAACCCCAGATCTTATTGATTTTGCCGTTACATACGGAATAAATCCAAGGTATATTACTGCGAAATCCTGCTTGGATCTATCATCTGATCACTCACCAATATTACTTCAAGTAAATGCTGAAATGGTCATTTCACCAAAAAATACTAAATTGTATAACAAAAAACAAACTGGAATGTATTTAAAACATACATCAATGATCATCTTAAGTGCAACGTTCCACTAAAAAATAATGATCAGCTGGAAGATGCTATTGAAAACTTTAACAAACTTATACATGTGGCCGTAGACGTAGCAACTCCATCAAACAGTTCGCAAACCAAAAACACCAGTTAGATATTCCACCTTTTATAGCAAAAAAAATCAAAGAAAAAAGACACTTGCGTCGAATATGGCAGAAAAGTAGAAGAAAGGAAGATAAAAAGAAAGTGAACTGTGCAAATAATGAACTGAAAAAGCTATTGGCAATGGACAAAAATATCAGCATACAAAAATATCTGGAAGGTTTGTCCTCATCAGAAGCCAGCGATTACTCGTTATGGAAAGCCACCAAAAAAATTACAAGGCCACAAAATCCAATAATTCCCATCAGATTACCTGATGGTAAATGGGCCAGGACTGAAAAAGAAAAAGCGAGAACTTTTGCCCTGCACTTCAGTAAAGTCTTCGATGAGCCCGAACAACTGATAAATAATGAAGAAGAATTAAAACTGCTGCAGATCGAGAACACTCAGGAACATGTAATAAAAAAATTCAAGAATTCAAAGTAAAAGAAGTAATATCCATGATTAAAAATCTCAAAACTAAAAAGGCTCCAGGCTACGATAGTATTGACGGTCACATACTTAAAAATATACCTCTAAAAGCAATCAGATTCATCACCATTCTAATAAATTCCAGCCTACGTTTAGAACACTTTCCAGACCAATGGAAAGTTGCCCAAATAATTTTGATACCCAAACCGGGTAAAGATCACAATCTATCTTCTTACAGACCCATCAGCTTATTACCAATCATCTCAAAAATCTTTGAAAAACTTTTAGCCAATCGTATTAACAAAATAATACTGGAGAAAAAACTTATTCCAAATCATCAATTTGGCTTTCGGAACAAACATGCCACCATCGAACAAGTAAACAGAATTACAAATAAAATTAGAAATGCATTCGAGAGAAAGAAATATTGCTCAGCAGCATTCTTAGATGTATCACAAGCATTTGATAAAGTTTGGCATAAAGGACTATTGTTCAAACTGAAAAAACACTTACCAGCTGAATATTACAATTTATTAAAATCATACTTGAGTAATAGATCTTTTCAAATAAAAATAAACACCACTGTTTCAGAACTTTATAATATCAAAGCTGGGGTCCCTCAAGGAAGTGTACTAGGACCTATTCTTTACTTAATTTATACATCCGATCTACCTACTTCAACGAATTTAACCTTAGCAACGTATGCAGATGATACAGCTATAATGGCGTGTAACTCGAGCGCAAAGACTGCTTCTCAAAAACTTCAAAATTATCTAAATGTTGCACAAGATTGGTATAAAAAATGGAGGATAAAAATAAATGAAGAAAAATCAACACATGTTACCTTCACGCTTCGCAAAGAAACCTGCCCCTCAGTCTACTTAAATGGAAAAGTAATACCACGTAACGATAGCGTTAAGTATCTTGGAATGCATCTGGATAGAAGATTAACGTGGAGAACACACATATGGACTAAGCGAAAACAGCTAAATTTGAAGTTTAAGAAAATGTACTGGTTGCTCGGAAAAAACTCGAAACTGACTGTTGACAATAAATTACTAATCTACAAAAGCATTTTGAAACCAGTTTGGACGTACGGTATACAACTTTGGGGAACAACTTCAAATAGCAATGTGGAAATACTCGAACGATTTCAATCAAAAGTTTTAAGAAGTATAGTTAATGCTCCCTGGTTTGTTCCTAATGAATTAATTCAAAAGGACCTCCAAATCCCTACGGTTAAAGAAGAAATAAGCTCTTTTCATAACAGATATAAAGATAGATTAACAAATCATCCAAATATTCTAGCTACAAACATACTACAAGAAACACTCAAAACTACTAGATTAAAGAAGTATAAAACTATCAAATAAAAAACGTAAAATCTGGTTTTTTTCCTATGTGAAACAACTGTATAATGAGTATTTACTGCTGAGTGAATATTCGCATCATGATTCTTTTAAAAAAATGTATAACCTGCACTTATTGTTTATGTTAACAGATTGTGTATAAATAAATTTAAAAAAAAAAAAAAAAAAAAAAAGTTTGCTCGGTAAAATAAAGCGTTCATTTATTTTCTCAGATCAAACGTTTGATTTAGAAGTGTTGACTTATGAACAAATTGTCGATATACTTACTCATCTATTAGGAATTTACTCGAAAAAGGAATTAATAATGCATTACTATAATCTGTTGGATTTTCCTTTCACCCAAGGTATGTATCCATGACCTCATTATTTACACGCTAAAAATTCCTATCCTAAACCCCATCGAATTCTCCTTATTCCAAAGACCTTCTATAATTAATAATAATAACCAAACTGAAATCATCACTACGCCATTGAAGCTATTCGGACCCTTAATCAAATTATCAGCTCAAAAATGTCAAGAAATATACAAGCAGAATTATTTGTCTCAGAAAATCGTCACGAGAGAAATTGAAACCACTTCTTTTCAAATAAATACGCCTTTACTTCTAGCATATCCTTTGTCCGATACTTTAACGTTGATATCAAGTAATTATGAAACAACCATTACGCATAATAATACCAAAATTATGCATCGAGGAACCCGTTTGATCGAAGGAAACGATCTACAAATAGAAGAACATATACTCAACAAAAATTTTGGAGACATAAAGCAGCCACATGCTCTTTACAAAAATGTTGCGCACACGGATTTCGGGGAAATTCTGTGGAAAAATATTCTTCAAATGTCTAGAAATTGTTAATTATGATGAAAATCATTGATTACGCCCATCTTGACTTGAAAATGGGTAGGGAGCCAAAAGTGCAGCCATAAAAACTCTACGCAGGCTCTTTACAAAAATTTCGCACACTCGTATTTCGGGGAAATCCTGCAGAAAAATATTCTTTAGACGTCTAGAAATTGTCAATTATGATGGAGTTGATTGATTACGCCCATGTTGGCTTGGAAATGGGTTGGGAGCCAAAAGTTCCGCCATCGAAAACCCTTCGCAGGGTCTTTACAAAAAGGCTCGCTCGCTCGTATTTCCGATAAATATTGAGAAACTATATGATTTCAACTATTACAAATTAGTAATTCTTAGTTAGTTGAATGCAAGTTTGGGTACTAGATTATATTATATCATATATCGTTCATGGGCAGAAACTTTCTACACAAAAAGGCTTCACAAGCTCTTTAAAAAAAATGTAGCACATACGGATTTCTGGGAAATCCGGCAGAAAAATATCATTAAACGTCTAGAAATTGTCAATATTGATGAAATTCATTGATTTCGCCGATCTTGACTTGGAAATGGGTTGGGAGCCAAAAGTGCCGTCATCAAAAGCCCTTCGCAGGCTCTTTACAAAAAAAGTCGTACGTACGTATTTCCGCCAAATATTGCGAAACGATATGGTTCAACTATTATAAATTCGTAATTCTTAGTTAGTTGAATGCAAAATTGGGTATCAGTTTATATTATATCTTTATATCGTTCATGGCCAGAAACATTCTACACAAAAAGGCTTCACATGATCTTCACAAAAAAAGGCGCACACGGATTTATGGGAAATCCGGCAGAAAAATATCCTTTAAACGACTAGAAATTGTCAATTATGTTGAAAATCATTGATTACGTCCATGTTGACTTGGAAATGGGTTGGGAGACAAAGGGCCGCTATCAAAAACCCTTCGCAGGCTCTTTACAAAAAAAGTCGCCCGCTCGTATTACCGCTAGATATTCTGTAACTATATGGTTTCAACTATTATATATTCGTAATTCTTAGTTGAATGCAAATTTGGGTATTAGTTTATATTATATCTTTACATCGTCCATGGGCAGAAACTTTCTACACAAAAAGGCTTCGCATGCTCTTTAAAAAATGTTGCTAACACGGATTTCGGGGAAATCCGGCAGAAAAATATTCTTCAAACGTCTAGAAATTGTCAATTATGATGAAATTCATTGACTACGCCCATCTTGACTTGGAAATGGGTTGGGAGCCAAAAGGGCCGCCACCAAACCCTTCGCAGGCTCTTTACAAAAAATGTCGCGTGCTCGTATTTCGGGGAAAACCGGCAGAAAAATTTTCTTTAAACGTCTTGAAATTGTCAATTATGATGAAACTAATTGATTACGCCCATCTTGACCTGGAAATGGGTTGGGAGCCAATAGGGCCGTCATCAAAAACATTTCGCAGGCTATTCCCCCTTCGCAGGCTCTTTACAAAAAGGGTCGTGCGCTCGTGTTTCGGCTAAATATTGCGAAACTATATGGTTTCAACTATTACAAATTAGTAATTCTTAGTTAGTCGAATGCTAATTTGGGTATTAGTTTATATTATAGCTTTACGTCGCCCATTGGCAGAAACTTTCTACACAAAACAGCTTCACATGCTCCTTGCAAAAAATGTTGCGCACACAGATTTCCGAGAAATCCGGCAGAAAAATATTCTTTAAACGTCTAGAAATTGTCAATATTGACGAAATTCATTCATTACGCCCATCATAACTTGGAAATGGGTTGGGAGCCAAAAGAGCCGCCATCAAAAGCCCTTCGCAGGCTCTTTACAAAAAATTGCGCGTGCTCGTATTTCGGGGAAATCGGGCTGAAAAATAATCTTTAAACGTCTAGAAATTGTCAATTATAATGAAATTCATTGATTTCGCCCATGTTGACTTGGAAATGGGTTGGGAGCCACATGTGCCGCAATCAAAACCCTTTCACAGGCTCTTTACAAAAAAGGTCGCGCGCTCGTATTTCCGCTAGATATTCCGAAACTGTATGGTTTCAAATATTATAAACTCATAATTCTTAGTTAGTTGAATGCAAATTTGGGTATTAGTTTATATTATATTTTTATATCGTGCTTGGGCAGAAACTCTCTACACAAAAAGGCTTCACATGCTCTTTACAAAAAATGTAGCACATAGGGATTTCGGGGAAATGCGGCAGAAAAATTTTCTTTAAACCTCTAGAAATTGTTAATTATGATGAAATTCATTGATTACGCCCACCTTGACTTGAAAATGGGTAGGGAGCCAAAAGTGCAGCAATAAAAACTCTACGCAGGCTTTTTGCAAAAAATTTCGCGCGCTCGTATTTCGGGGAAATCCAGCAGAAAAATATTCTTTAAACGTCTAGAAAGTGTCAGTTATGATGGAATTCATTGATTACGCCCATGTTGGCTTCGAAATGGGTTGGGAGCCAAAAGTTCCGCCATCGAAAACCCTTCGCAGGGTCTTTACAAAAAGGGTCGCGCGCTCGTATTTCCGCTAAATATTGCGAAACTATATGATTTCATCTATTACCAATTAGTAATTCTTAGTTAGTTGAATGCAAGTTTGGGTATTAGTTTATATTATATCTTTATATCGTTCATGGGCAGAAACTTTCTACACAAAAAGGCTTCGAAAGCTCTTTACAAAAAATGTAGCACATAGGAATTTCGGGGAAATGCGGCAGAAAAATTTTCTTTAAATCTCTAGAAATTGTCTATTATGATGAAATTCATTACTACGCCCATCTTGACTTCGAACTGGGTTGGGAGCCAGAAGGGCCGCCACCAAAAACCTTTGGCAGGCTCTTTACAAAAATGTAGCGCACACGGATTTCTGGGAAATCCGGCAGAAAAATATTATTTACACGTCTAGAAATTGTTAATTATGATGAAATTGATTGATTACGCCCGTCTTGACTTGAAAATATGTTGGGAGCAAAAAGGGCCGCCATCAAAAACCCTTCGCAGACTCTTTACAAAAAAAGGCACGCCCTCGTATTTCCGCCAATTATTGTGAAACTATATGGTTTCAACCTTTATAAATTGGTATTTCTTAGTTAGTTAAATGCAGATTCGGGTATTAGTTTATATTATATCTTTATATCGTCCATCGGCAGAAAGTTTCTACACAAAAGGGCTTAAAATGTTCTTTACAAAAAAGGCGCACGCGGATTTTGGGGGATTCCGGCAAAAAAATATTCTTTAAACGTCTAGAAATTGTCAATTATGTTGAAATTCATTGATTACGCCAATGTTGGCTTGGAAATGGGTTGGGAGCCAAAAGGTCCGTCATCGAAAACCCTTCGCAGGCTCTTTACAAAGAGGGTCGCGCGCTCGTATTTCGGCTAAATATTGCGAAACTATATGGTTTCAACTATTAAAAATTTGTAATTCTTAGTTAATTGAATGCTAATTTGGGTATTAGTTTATATTATATCTTTACGTTGTCCATGGGCAGAAACTAACTACACAAAAAGGCTTCACTTGCTCTTTACGAAAAATGTTGCGCACACGGATTTCGGAGAAATCCGGCAGAAAAATATTCTTTAAACGTGTAGAAATTGTCAATATTGATGAAATTCATTGATTGCGCCCATCTTGACTTGGAAATGTGTTGGGAGCCAAAAGTGCCGTCATCAAATGCCCGTCGCAGGCTCTTTAAAAAAAAAGTCGTACGTACGTATTTCCGCCAAATATTGCGAAACTATATGGTTTCAACTATCATAAATTCGTAATTCTTAGTTGAATGCAAAATTGGGTATCAGTTTATACAATATCTTTATATCGTCCATGGGCAGAAACATTCTACACAAAAAGGCTTCACATGATCTTTACAAAAAAGGCACACACGGATTTCTGGGAAATCCGGTAGAAAAATATCCTTTAAACGACTAGAAATTGTCAATTATGTTGAAATTCATTGATTACGTCCATGTTGACTTGGAAATGGGTTGGGAGACAAAGGGCCGCTACCAAAAACCCTTCGCAGGCTCTTTACAAAAAAAGTCGCCCGCTCGTATTACCGCTAGAGATTCCGTAACTATATGGTTTCAACTATTATAAATTCGTAATTCTTAGTTGAATGCAAATTTGGATATTAGTTTATATTATATCTTTATATCGTCTATGGGCAGAAACTTTCTACACAAAAATGCTTCGCATGCTCTTTAAAAAAATGTTGCTAACACGGATTTCGGGGAAATCCGGCAGAAAAATTTTCTTTAAACGTCTTGAAATTGTCAATTATGATGAACCTCATTGATTACGCCCATCTTGACCTGGAAATGGGTTGGGAGCCAAAAGGGCCGTCATCAAAAACATATCGCATACTATTTACAAAAATGTCGCGCGCTCGTATTTCGGGGAAATCCGGCAGAAAAATTTTCTTTAAACGTCTTGAAATTGTCAATTATGATGAACCTCATTGATTACGCCCATCTTGACCTGGAAATGGGTTGGGAGCCAAAAGGGCCGTCATCAAAAACATATCGCATGCTATTTACAAAAATGTAGCGCACATGGATTTCTGGGAAATCTGGCAGAAAAATATTCTTTAAATGTCTAGAAATTGTCAATTATGGAGACATTCATTGATTACGCCCATGTTGTCTTGGAAATGGGTTGGGAGCAAAAAGAGCCGCCATCAAGAACCTTCTCAGGCTCTTTACAAAAAAAGTCGCGCGCCCGTATTTCCGCCAATTATTGCGAAACTATTTGCTTTCAACTATTATAAATTGGTAATTCTTAGTTAGTTGAATGCAAATTCGGGTATTAGTTTATATTATATGTTTATATCGTTCATGGGCAGAAGCATTCTATACAAAAAGGTTTCATATGCTCTTTATAAAAAATGTTGCGCAGACGGATTTCGGAGAAATCCTGCAGAAAAATATTCTTTAAACTTCTAGAAATTGTCAATTATGTTGAAATTCATTGACTACGCCGATCTTGACTTGGAAATGGGTTGGGAGCCAAAAGTGCCGCCATAAAAGCCACGTCGCAGGCTCTTTACAAAAAATTTCGCGCGCTCGTATTTCTGGGAAATCCGGCAGGAAAATATTCTTTAAACGTCTAGAACTTGTCAATTGTGATGGAATTCATTGTTTTCGCCCATCTTGACTTGGCAATGGGTTGGGAGCCAAAAGGACCGCCACCAAAACCCTTCGCAGGCTCTTTACAAAAAAGTCGCGCGCTCGTATTTGCGCCAAAAATTGCGAAACTATATGGTTTCAACTATTATAAATTGGTAATTCTTAGTTAGTTTAATGCAAATTCGGGTATTAGTTTATGTTACATCTTTATATCGTCCATGGGCAGAAACTGATGACTGACCTACATATTTGGTAATCATCTTTCGAAGTTGGACATCAATAGTGAAAGGAATACATAAAATATCATAATGTTTAAAAAGATAATATGTTATTAAAAGTTTTGTAAATGAGTTTACTGTATACATTTTATCAATGTTAATTTATGTTGTATAAAACATTTACTTATATTGGAATAACTGTTTTATATAATCCTAGGCTCCCGCTCACACCTATAACATAATAAAGACAAGTAAACATTTTTATCATTTTAGATAACAAACGTAAATAGTATATTTTACATAATTAAGTTATCGATGCATTCAAAAAGCGATATTTTAATTCCCTGGAAGTGATCGACGGCCGCATATACCTAAATCCATTTCTATTAATAATCTGAATTTAATAAAATTTAAAATTATATAATTTTTCGAGGTAATACCTCTCTATTTTTTTTATAAATCAGCATATGGTTGGTATCATGCATATCAATTGAGTTATTTTAATATTGTTTTTATCGTTGATATTTACTGATTTATGCGCCAATAAGTATGTATGTAAGTAAATCATGCATTTTAAGACAACACAATAAAACACAACTTACCTGACATCATATTTATCATTGTCCCATCTGGCTATGGAATGTGATTGTTAAATAAAATAATCGTATATCGATTATAATAACAAGTTTGTAATTAATTTTTCTGATTTGAATATAAAAACCCTCCTCCACCCCTGTACTAGACAGGCTTCTTCTTATACATACACATATAGTATGATTGCCATTATGGATATCTGTGAAGTTTCTTAGTATTGTTTTTTGTTCATATTTTTTTATTCTTTGCATGCAGTAATAAAGTTAAACGATGCATTTCCAGACAACATAGGAAAGCATAAATGGTTTGATATATTATTTGTGGTGATATATCATTGTAAAATGTGATTGTTATATTATGATTATCATGCATGATTTTAATACAATACACCTCCTGCACCTTTGCAAAAGGCAGGCTACTTACTATCTGTCAAAATACTACCCGGAATTTTTAAATAAAACACACAATATTCAATTATTTATCAATATTTATTTTCTTGCCTTCAAAGTAGGCCCCATTTGATGCAACATACATGTGCCAACAATTTTTCCAATCATCAAAACATTTTTTATAAGCGTTTTCTGGGATGGCCTTCAGATCCCTCAACGAATTTTGTTTTATGGCTTCGATCGCTTCTAAACGTTTTCCACGGAGAGGTAATTTTAGTTTCAGGAACAGAAAAGAGTCACATGGGACCAAATCTGGTGAATACGGTGGTTGCTCGATTGTATTTATTGAGTTTTTGGCATTAAATTCGGTTACAACTGCGGCTCTATGCGGTGGTGCATTATCGTCGTGCAAAATCCACGAACTGTTCTTCCACAATTCTGGCCATTATTGATGGATTTTTTCATGCAAACGCTTGAAAACGCTCAAATAATATTGTCCCTCTGGAAGGAATTCATGATGCACCAAACCATGAATATCAAAGAAAATAGTCAGCATGACTTTCTCTTTTGATCGACTTTGACGTGGTTTTGACGGCTTTTGCTCGTCTTTTGTTTGCCATTGAGATGCCTTTTGACTTGTTTGCATGTCAAACTCGTAGACTTATGTCTCATCTCCAGTTATAATGCGTTCCATGAATGTAGGATCGGAATTAGCACGATCCAGCATATCCAAAGAGATCTGTCTGCGGTACTCTTTTTGAAGAAAATTCAGCTCTTTTGGAACAAGTCGAGCGGCGACGAGTTTCATGCCCAAAACATCCACCAAAATCGTACGAACTGACTCGTGGGAGATGTTTAGCTCTTGTGCTATCTTTCTTAAGCCTGAATGGCGATTTTTCAATACGATTTGTTTCACTTTTTTAATGTTCTCCTCGGTGGATGCTGTCGATGGCCGTCCGGACCGAGGCAAATCTTCACACACTTCTCGACCTTCCTTGAATGCTTTCTATCAATCGTGAATTTGTGTTTTTGATAAAACTGATTCCCCATAAGTCTTTTCCAACATTTTCAAAGATTCCGCGCACGAAATTTCGTTGGTAACACAAAATTTGAGGCAAACTCTTTGTTCAATATTTGTATTCATTGTGAAAATCGTGACGCACTACTGAGCTTAACTGACTATAACAGCTGGTGTAAACAAACTTCTTGATGGAACGCACTCAAACTTGGCATCATAATTTGGTACAGTGATGCCAACATACAACAAAAAAAAAATTTCAAATATCTATAACGCGGGAGATTCAAAAACACATTTCCGGGTGCTTTTTTGACGAAAGGTATGTTTCTACTTTATTAAAAAATTAATTCGTGCTTGTATTATTATGACAACACTATTTAATATTTACAGAAAAAAATTAAAAAACAATCATCAGTAATTGAAAACAATTATCATGCCGTGAAAAAATTTTTATGAAGAAAATGCCAATATTATATATCTCATGCTCGAGGAAAACATTGCAAAGTACGTTTGCTTATTATCTTAACTAAGTGTTGTCTCATTAGAGAAGTATTTAAAGAATAATTGACCGTCGATGGGTCAGAACCGAAAGCTATTTCGGTGACAAATGCAGCTGCATAAACGCCACAACTGACGGCATCTGGTTGTCTGGTGACTGGAACGAATATAATATCATCTGACTTAATGTAGTCACATCGTGTTCGTAAATATTTTTTTCCTATTCATGCAGAAAGTTGTATTCTAAACGAATAAGACTATCGTAAATAAACAAATCGCATCCATTAAAAAATACACACATCCAAAGTTGAAATTGGTTACCTCCCACTATTTGTATATGTTTTATGTTGAGGTTTGTGCAGTGAGCATCGCGTTAAAACAGTTGCAGGTAGATGAGGGCAGTGTATCCAGATTGTGGCGATTAATCGCCACTTTTATATGAATATTATTACTGTATATATTGTTTACCTGACCACACTGGATGAGGGCAGGGGCGCAGAGCGCAAGAGCGAGCGTCGAGCAAGAGGCGGTTAGTCGGCTCTAGTCCGTTCACTTAATGAGACGTGTGTACCCGTGTGTAAGAGAGTGAATAAAAGCCTTTTCCATCTGAATAGTTTTTTATTGCGTTTACCTACCAACCTACTCCCAACAGGTTATGGGCCGGTAGGAGCGCTTCCACCGCGCAGCTTTATAGAAAAGTGAAGTGAACCGTGTTGTGAGAGAGAAGAAGAACTCAAGAACGGGAGAGAGTATCTCCCCGTTCGCATCTCACAACACAGGAGTGCTCGCGTGTGCTAGTGAGGAGAGACGAGAGAAAGGACTCAAGAGCAGGTGAGATATCTCCCTGGCCGTATCTCACTCAACTAGCGGCCGCAGGAAAGGCAGCGACAGGTCTTTGTGACTGCAGGTGTTCACGAGGGTGGAAGTCGAGAAGAATGGCGGCCGGAGGGTCAGGCGAGGGAGAAAAAATGGGTATATAATAATGTCTAATATTGAAGGTGAAGTGAATGATGTGAGTGAAAAGTGATAAAGAGACAGGCGGGCG
This sequence comes from Torymus aiolomorphi, assembly GCA_036365515.1. NCBI lineage: Eukaryota > Metazoa > Arthropoda > Insecta > Hymenoptera > Torymidae > Torymus > Torymus aiolomorphi. The sequence goes on from CM070874.1 coordinate 214,098,056, forward strand.
TGTAGAGTGAAATGAGATAGACGCGAGTAGAAGCCGGGGGAGTCGAGTAAACGCGACAAGGTTTTTGTCGGATTCCCGGAACCGGCATCAGCGCGCAACAGGTTTGCACGGGAAATTGTACGAGGGCATGTGCGCGCAGTGGGCTAAAATGACCGCCCCGCGGCTTTGTCGAGTAGCTGCGTCTTCTTCTCCTCGGTGCGCGCGCGATGCGCCATGTTAAGTAAGAGCATGGTGGGCGCGGGGCGAGAGGGGAGAGGGAGGCCGCGCGAGCACGGAAGAAACGCGGCGCGCGGAGTCGGAGACGGAGCTCGCGCGCAGCCGTGCCACGCAGAGAGAGAGCCGATAGCCGCGCGGAGAAGGGGCGCGCGGCGAGAGAGAGAGAGAGAGCCGATAGTCGCGCGGAGAAGGAGTGCGACGGCAGGCACACAGCATTGATCGATAGGCGCGAGGAGAAGGGGGAAAGCACCGTGTGCTGTGCGGGAACTGCGCTGAGACATGGCGCGCGGTATATAGTATAGAGAGTGTATGTGTGCGCGCGGAAGGAGAACGCGTACGGCAAACAGCACGTGTAGGGAGGGCTCGCGCAGAGAGAAGCACATGAGGCGCGCTGACGTGAACTACGCGCGGCGCGGTGTATTGTATAAACACACCGTAAGTGTGTAGTGTACGTGAAAACCGAGAGCGCCTTGTAACATACGACCAATTGCTTGCTAGCGGCATTATGTTAGTGTGAGCAGAGGACGCAAAACAACACGGTTTCGAACTAGAGAGAGAGAGATGAGACGAGAGAGATGAGAGTGTGCACACGCCAAGATTAGTTTATTTAAGTTGCGCAATTAAAGACGAGGACGCCACATCTAGTTCGAAGAGAGATTGTAAGTCGCCTTAAAAGAATTGTGATGACGAGATAAGCTGTATAGTAGATGAGTAGTTTGACAGCAAAAGCGGTCTTGTTGGAGAAGGCGCAGACGATGAGATGAGGAGATGAGAAAAGTGACATTACGATTCGAATCGGTAAAGAGATGAGAGATGTAAATGTAGCTATATGAAAAATAAGAGATGAGAATGAGATGAGAAAGAAATAAGAATTAACTAAAGTTTGAGAGTAAAAGCTAAGAAAGATAGTATGACTAATAACTAATACAATTGTGTTTTTCAGGTTGGTTTGACGAACTGCAACGAGTGTTTAGAGATGTGTGGAACCAGGAGCTGATGCACCAGGAACACAGGGGTGAAAGTGTGTTTGTCATCAGGAAAGATAATAGGACTCTTCACTTCATGTTCTCGGACCGAAAAATAGTATTGATCGACCATAAAATGAGTGACGAGCAATTTTATTATGTCGACTCAATCTGGCCAGCCGAGTCAAAAGTTCTGTCTTTCGTCATTCCTCCACTGGTTGAGACAAAAACGGAAAAACCTCCGGAGAAGGAAAGTGCGGTAACGGTGGAAATGGTGCAGAAAATGCTTCAAGAACAGAAGCATGTGCTCGAGAAGGAGATGCAGGAGCAGCTGAAACGCACTCAATTGGAAACAATTTCGCTACAGCGAGAGATGAATAAGCAATTGATGGAAGAACTTGTTTCTAATTTTGGGCAGATGCTGCAGGCATCACTGTCCGGGGGCAGTGTGATACGGCCAAGTATTGAGGATACAGCCCAAATTACTGAGGTACCAGTAATCAAAGAAGAGAGAGAGAAAGAGAAAAGTAGGCCCAAAATCAAGTCCAACATATTGTTAAAGGCCAGTACCAATACAGCGACAGATGTTGGAGACGAAGTCGCAACAAAGAGACGAGACCTAACGTTTACGCAGGAGGAGATTGATTTGATCCCCCATATGAGCACTCCCAAGAGCAGAGATGTGCGAGATGAGCCTCACCCGAACTGGGTCAACATCCAGACGGTAAGATCTCCACGCTCACCTCCGTCCAGTATCTTAGCTACTGAGGAGGGAGAACTGCTGGACTATGAGAGCGAGGAAGATTGGGACGCGAAGGATGGTAAAAGGTGGAGACGAGTAAAACCGAGACCAGTGGTGAGTAAAACAAATCATTCTGTTGAATCAACCGAACATAAAAGAGACGAGACTCACCAGGTGCGTCAAATTAATATAGAAGCATTGATTGAAAAGAAAGTTTCAGAAAGAGTAGAAAGTTTTTTAAAAGAACAGAGTAAAGTAAATGAAAGTTCGAATTCGTTTCGAATTCGAAGTAGAGTGCTTGAAAAATACTCTGGTACAAACCGTGTGTATAAATTAACTTCTAACAATAAGTTTGACATGTTTGATGATTATTTGAGATCAGAGTTGAGAACAAAAAAACTAGAATACATATTGAGTACAGAACTGTCTAAAAATGTGTCTGAATCAAAGATAGCTGATGATAAACACAAGGTGAGAGACATAATAATAAATCACATGGATGAGAAATATTATGACAAGATCCTTGACATAAAGGAGCCTAAAGAGATTTTAGTTAAATTAAAAGAATACAAAAGACTTGAGATGAGAATTACAAGCGTTTCAGCTAGGAAAGACTTGTATGAGATGAGATTCAATCCAAAGAAAGAAAAGGCCCCAGAATTCTGGGACAAATTCGGAGACAAAGTTCGAATGTATGAAAATGTCCCAGATGCTGGTAAGATGTCAGAAAAAGAAAAGAGAGATATTTTTATGCATGCTGTAAGAGATGCGGTGCCAGGCATTGAAGTATTCAATTGTCTTAACAAACAACAGGGCAAGACGTGCCCTACTCAGGACTAAAAGATTATCTGTTACAGGTGGAATCATCAACCAGGAAAGAAGCCCCGAAGACAGCAATGTTTCCAAGGTGGGGGTACCGTACTGACCACAGTCGAGGCCGAGGAGACGTAAGGGGAGCTGGAAGAAGTGACTCAGCCTCACCAGAGACCAGATGCTACTCTTGCGGCCGTAATGGCCATCTGGCCAGAAACTGCCCCACACCCGGACAGAGGGTGTGCTATGTGTGTCAGAAATCTGGCCATGAAGCGAGAGAGTGTACAAGCCGAAAAAGAGAGGGGGAGCGACGGGATGAGATCCCAGAAAAGCGCTCAAAAGGAAGCAGTACACGCCGAGAGACGGGAAGCGAGAGCCATCTGAGGGGCTCTTCGAGCAGAGCAGCTCGAGGTGGAAATGATCACCGATCGTCCAGTGGCAGAGGACGTGGCGGCAGAGGTGGTGGTGGCTGTGCTCCACCGGACTGGTCACTGATGACTGCCAGGGACGAGTACCAAGATGAAGATGAGCAGAAAGAGGGTAATGTAATAAATAATTCTACAGTTAGTAATAAGAATAGAGCAGATAGTAACAAAGGTAATGTGATTGTTAAATTCATAGCTGACTCTGGAGCGACAGAGCATTTGAGTAGGACGGAATTGATATTTGAAAAGTTGGATGATAATATTAATCATACTCTGAGATGTGCTAATAAACGTAGTTCGCTAAAAACAGTAGGCTCGGGGTTAATTAAATTCAGAACAGACAAAGGTGGTGAATTTGTATTAAAAGATGTTTTGTACTCGAAAGAATTGTCAGAGAATTTGTTATCACTAAGACAATTTGTTGATCAGGTATTGCAGATCTACTTAGATAATAAAAAGATAAATATATATGACCCGTTGACTAAAGAAAGAATAGTATCAGGAATATACAAAAATCCCTTCTGGATTATTAAATTAAAAGTAATTAAGAACAAAGATGAGATAAAAGAAAAATATATGTCGAGCGCATTAATTAGCAACGAAAGTAAAGAAAAAGGCTATAACACTAGGAGTAAAAGTAAATTAAACTCAAACAAAAGTAGTCAACCGAGCGAGTCAGAAAAGGATAAGTCAGAATTTAAAGCTGTAGAAGCCTCAGACATAGTATCTACAGGCAATAATAGGAAAGTACATAATGTTAATTTCAATTTAGATCAGGTTGAAATAGAGGAAGCAGATGTATTAAGTGAAGACAATGTAAATAATGTAGAAGTTAGTAATGCCATGCGATGGCACATGCGTTTAACTCATGCGTCACGAAATTATTTGTTAGAGTTTGCTAAACAAAATCCTGAAGTGCTGAAAGAAGCAGATGTTAATGCGGAAAAGGGAATAGAGGAATGTGAGACGTGTCTGATAATGAAAAGTGTAAAACAACCGTTTAGTAAAATTAGAACAAGAGCAGAAAATCCACTACAAATTATTCATGCGGACACTATGGGACCAGTGAGTCCTGTGTCACATCCGAGCGATTACAAATTTATAGTAGTTTTTGTAGACGATTATTCACGAGTAGCATTAGCATATCCAATGAAGCAAAAATCTGAAGTGCCAACTCACTTGAAAGAATGTATCACGAGCATGAGAAATATTATAGGTACAGATAATAAGGTTTGTTACTTGAGAAGCGATCAAGGTACAGAGTTTGTTTGTAAAGAGACGATTAAAGTCTTGAAAGAGATAAATGGAATGAGATGGCTGGGGCAAAATTGCAACTGGCTTGTCCGGACACTCCGGAGCATAATGGGGTAGCAGAAAGGTTTAATCGGACTTTAAAAACAAAAGTTAGGTCAATGATGCTCGATTCAGGTTTGCCACCCAACATGTGGGACTTAGCAGTAAAAAAGGCAGTGTATGTGTATAATCGAACCCCACATCGTTCTATAGACATGAATATACCTCTTTGTAAGTTAACACCGAATTGTAGTTTTGATGTAAAGCAGCTCAAACGTTTTGGCTGCGTGAGTATATTTAAAATACCGAGAAACAATAATCATAAATTCGGAGAGCAGGCTTTAAGAGGTTATATGGTAGGCTATAAACCCACTGGGTTCATAATTTATGTAGCGGAAGAAAAGAAACTGTATGAGAGTAGGCACGTGAAATTTCTGGAAAATAAAGTGTATAGGAGAAATAAAAAGAGGGGAACAGAGCTAGTGGATAAACGAAAAACCGGTGGAACAAGTAAGGCAGATGAATCTAGAGAAAAAGAAGTATTGTATACTATGCATGAAACGGAGGGAGAGTCTAGTGTAAAAATAAGCTCTGATTCTGAACTGAGAGAGAGAGACATAGCATATCACGCTCTTTTAGCTAAAATCCAGGGCGGTCCACAAACTTATCGTGAAGCGATCAACTCGACAGAGGGAGAAAATTGGAAAAGGGCGGCTGATTTAGAATTAAATTCACTTAAGGATAAAGGAGTGTTTGAAGTTATCAAAAGGGAAATCTTATTAATGGGAAAAACTAAAAGCAACATCTTAGACTCTAGGTGGATTTTTAAAAGAAAAATAGATGAAGCGGGTAATGTAAAATATAAAGCTAGATTAGTAATCAGGGGATTCAAAGACAAAAACAATTACGACTTAAGAGAAACATATGCGCTTGTCTCTCGATTGCCACTAGTTAGATCTTTTCTTGCTATAGCTAACAAAAATAAGTTGCACATGAAACAATTAGATGTAGAAACTGCGTTCTTATATGGAGAAATTGATGATGATATATATATGGAAATTCCAGAGGGAGTGACTATTAGTAGCGAAATCAGAAAGAACAATTTGTGGAAATTACATAAGTCACTATATGGTCTTAAAATCAGTCCGAAAAAATGGAATGATAAATTTACTCAAGTTGTAGAAAATTTAGGTTTCTAATCTAATTATCTTGATCAATGTTTGTTTCTGAAGTTCCAAGGGACAGATCTTTATCTTACTGTATGTAGATGATATTCGAATAATGGGAAATGATGAGTGTGATATCAGACATACTGTAAACAAATTAAATGAGTCATTTGTTATTAAAAATCTGGGTCAGCCAAAGGAATTTTTGGGAATAAAGATAGAAAGAGATGAGATTAGTCAAAAGTTGATATTAAGTCAAGAAAAGTTTATAACAAACATGGTTAAGAAATTTGGATTTGAAAACACTCATTCGGTAGCAATGCCCATGATAACGAGTCAGGTAGCAAATAGAGAAAGGAAAAATAGAGAGGAGGACAAAGAAAACCTCATTCTGGTCCCTAATAGAATATACAGGAAGTGGTAGGATCACTGCTATATCTGGAAAATTGCACTAGGCCTGATATATCCTACGCGGTAAATATTGAGCAGACACCAAATTGCTCCCACAAACTTAGAATGGAACATGGCAAAGAGGGTGATGCAGTATTTGTCTGGTACTAAGCACTACGGATTAACGTATGAAGCCAAGTCAGAAGGACTGATAGTTTACTCAGACTCGAGTCTCTCTGATTGCAAAAACTCACTTACTACGTGTGGTTTTGTTATAAACCTTGATGGTGATGCTGTAGCGTGGAGAACTCACAAACAAGCAAGTGTTGCACTGTCCACTTGCCAAGCAGAATATGTTGCAATGAGTGACGCTTGCCAAGATGTGGTGTCATTGCACAATTCAGTTAAGTTCATTATAGGACGAAACTTGTACCCCATAACAGTTTTCTGGGACAATATGGCAACACAAGCGTGTGCAAAGTCAAATGGTGGCAATAAATTAAGATACATGGTGGACAGAAGACATCATTATGTCAAAGAATGTATTAATAATAATTATATACAAATAAGTTGGGTAGAATCTAAAGAACAGTTGGCAGATATTTTTACTAAGGCTCTGGAGAAAAATCTGCATAAAAAACTAACTTGTAATATACTTAATACGAAAGATATGTAACTGATTGTTCTGTTCACAGGTAAAAGAGAGAATTGGGATAAGGAGGAAAAAGAGAACTGGGACGACGAATGATTCCGAAGAAGACTGAATAAGGCGGTCAAGCAAATATTTCACAGAATCAAGAAGACTGAAAATAGAGTCATATTGTAATAATAATAGTTTTAAGTATTGATTAACGAGATGCAACTGAGAGAGGGTGTTGAGGTTTGTGCAGTGAGCATCGCGTTAGAACAGTTGAAGGTAGATGAGGGGAGGGGCGCAGAGCGCAAGAGCGAGCGCCGAGCGAGAGGCGGTTAGTCGGCTCTATTCCGTTCACTTAGTGAGACGTGTCTACCCGTGTGCAGGGTTACCAGATGGCGATCTTCTATGCTTTTTACTCACGTACAAGTGACGTCATATTCTTTGAGAGTAAGTGAGACAAAAAGTCGCCATCTGGCAACCCTGCCCGTGTGTAAGAGAGTGAATAAAGCCTTTTCCATCTGAATAGTTTTTTATTGCGTTTACCTACCAACCTACTCCTAACATTTTATTTTTCTTGGAGTTTTCAGTAACTGTACATACACAAAAGTTGAACAACATGAATTTCAAAATCTGGTAAATGTCGTCGAACAATGTTCATAAATGTTTCGATAACATCGTCAAGTAAAAAATCATTAATAGACATTATATTGGAAATGACTTGATTAATATTTATTGCAGAATTACATACATCAAGTGTTTCTTCACATTCTTCATTACTTAAAGCAGAATGTGGGCCATTAGAAGTTTCTTTGGATTTTTTAATATTTAACTTAGAAATTTGGTCCATATTATTTCTTTTCCGAGATCCAATAGCAGACATTTTTTGCAACTGCTTTCTCATTTTAGTAAGTATGGAATTTTTCTTTATTGTAGATTGGGAAGACTTCAAATCTACGTTAGCATGAGTTTCTGCAACACCATCGGTATAGTATGATTCATGCATATTCACATTATTAATGACAGTCAAATCGATTTTCTTAGGCTCAGATTTTGTTTTATGTGCTACCGGTTTGACGTTGTTATTGTTTTGTAATGCTTTTTTAGCAACTCGAGCTGCAGCTCGATTTTCTTTTTCAGTTTTAGCTTTTGATGATAAGTGGGCTCTTTCATAGGCATCTTTCTACGTACGCGACTATCAACAATTTCTGGTAATAAACATTCTATGTAAAATCTTGTCAACTTGGGCTCCATTTTAATCCCCCAAAATTGTTTGTCATACTCTTTCCTTACACTATGAATGCCTTTTGGAGTATATAGAATGAACAAGCAATAATTCCTTTGACTGATATGGAGAGATCGTTGAACTTGATAATAATATGAATGTTTTCTATTTAATTTTTTAACATTTGTTGGATGAAAAATATCTCTAATATGCTTTATTTGTTTAATTGCTTGTAAGCCTGTCAACTCTCGAGCAGTATATGGCGATTTTATTTCAAACATTCCATCTTTTCCTATTTTTCCATCTAAACTTGCACCTAAGTATGGTTTTTTATTGTCGATTAATAAACCAGCTGGTTCGATTTTAACATTCATTTTCTTTTCTACTAAAGGAATAGCAACTTTCTGTTTGTCATGGCCATATTGTAGCTGAGGTAAATCTAATGGGATGTGGTACAATATGTCCTTAACAGTCCCTGCACAGGATGTAGAATCTCGTAATTTGCAAATTAAACCAAATTTAGATGCTGTCAACAGCTTTCGTCTTCTTTCATAACACCCATCTGATTCATTTTGTTTAACAGTATTTTTTTCTATTTCATCTCGATTGTTTCTATCCGTTTCTAACTGTTGAAAGTGATTACGGACTAACTCATCATACACTTCTTTTGAAACATCAGGCTCCTGATGGTTATCTCCATATTCTTTCTTGTCGTCTTTAAACGCTACTGTCTTTTTTTTCCTTGCCTTTTGGCTGAGATAATAATTTATTCCCTAATATTTTAATTTGATGCTGTGCCTCTGCGTAAATAGCAACATCAAAATCTTCATCGATATAGCCACTTAATGTTTCATATACAGATCCTGTATTATATTGTATTGCTCCAACCAAACACCTAATATAATAAGAATCTGCGAAAGCGTGATTAGTACGTTTCCCGTCGACATATTTTGCGATTTGAGAATTGAAGTTTTCTGCAGCATTCGTTGTCACTTTACGCAATAAACTTTCAGTATAGCAACTTACTTTTTTAACTGCTTCTTCTATACTGTCATAAATACGGCAAGCCTTTAAAACTGGAATGAAATTCTTTTCATTTTTGCGTTTAGATCAATTCAAATCTCGACTCTTGCAATATTTATGTTGCCCATAAACGTGATTCACAACATTTAAAATATCTCGTTGGAGCTCTTTTACTTTCTCTTTGTGTGGACAATTTTGTTTTATACGTTGATTTATGTGAAACATTATTGCTTTACGAACTTTAAAAGCTGATTTTTTAATATATTCTCTAAAATTGAAAATGTTACCACTTACTGCATATCGATTGATTTTACTTTTAGAAGCATGCATCTACAATCTGATTGCACATATTTCGAAATAAATGATTGTAACAATATAATCTACCAACACGTACACCGTATTTTCCGTATACGTCATTTTTTATCAAAGCATTGTACGTAGCACTGTCTCCATCACCAATGTTTGTTTTATATGTTAAATTGTGCGTTTCTACACTCTTTTGAAAACTTTTTAAAATACAATCGGTTTCCATGCTGGAAGAACTTTGTTTATAGCTCCAATTTTTTAAGCATCTATGTGCTCGTGGTTTTCTTTATAATTTTGCGGCTTTGAAACGCGTTAAACAGAACTTCTGCCGGATTTCAACACTCAATACTTTCTTTATTTCAACGCCAATAATAACGCCAACGCAGAGTAAAGAGTCATGTTTCCCAGATCTATAACTTCGTTTACCATAGCCACCGTCTCCTTCAACTTCTATCCATGTTCCCATCTATCCATTATTAATACCATTAATAATATGCCTTTTTTCGATAGCAATCTGCCTCTCTATTTCTCCAGCTTTCTTCATTTCATCGTTTGCTGCTTGTTCTATAATAGGCACCAGTGATTTTCTAAGCTTTATATAAGTTGATGGCGACATACACGATATGTTCATTCCCGCACATAGTTGCTTAAGGTCTTCATAACCCGTTCCATTAACAACAGTTGCTAATACGCTCATTTTATTGATAGGGAAACTCTTATGTTTTTCTACCTCGGAGGAAATCCACTGTTGAAATTTGCAATTAGTGCATTCAAAAAAAAATTTTGTGCCTAAACCTTTTTCTACTGAATCTGTGGCATTAATATCAGAAGCAGAACATTTAGTAAAAGAATGTTTTCTGTAAAGATCAATGAATGACTGAAAAAAATAATTAATATTGACAATTCTCCTGCCTTTTAAGTCTAAGCCATTCAAAATATTAGTGCTTATACTAGAAATCGCAGCTGTTTGATGTTCAGCAGTATAATCTTCTGCACAGTTGCAAACAACGTTCTTGACATGTAGAGTATCTTCGTTTTCAACGTCTGCAATCTCATTCTGAAAATTAAGATTTGTTGCTGTATCGAATACTTACTTATTTCGACTATTACAAAACTAGAAATCGCAGCTCTTTCTTTAGAGAAATATAGAGTATCTTCGTTTTCAAAGTCTGCAATTTTATTCTCAACATTAACTTTTGTTGCTGTATCTAATACTTGGTTATTTCGATTAGTGCAGTCACTATTAGCATTATTGTCATTTTGAAATTGATAAAAAAAAATATCGTGAGCGATATTATTCACAGAACTTTCCTCATTATTGCATTCTTGAAACATTTTTATAATTTCTGTGATGTTATCATTTGGAGTTAACTCTTGACTTGCACATCTTTTTGCCAATAAACTGTCTCGTCTGAAAAAAAAATTTGTAATTTTCAAATATAACATCAAAGTCGGGTACATATATTGTGAAGCTTTGTTAAAGCAATTATAATCATCCAACTGTAGGGGAAGGCGGGGAACAATGGGCACCTAATCTTTAAGAGGCTAGACAAAAAAACGTATCGACTTTTATAAGATCTACAAGAAACAGAGTTCTAGTAAAATATCTCAAGAATCTATTACAATAAGTATATATACTTTATGCAATTATTTTGTTACGACAAATAAAAAATTGAATATTTGAAAGTGCACTATTTTAACCCACTGGCGGGACATTTTGACACACCGGGGGGCAAGACTGGGTACACAGAACACGATGGTAGACTTGTCTTGATACACGCTGCGAAATTCGTGTATACTAGCGTTAATCAGCGCGCTACGCGCGCCACTGTTTCGTCTTTTGTTTCTCTCCTTTCGAGATTCGAGACGGATTCGATTATTCGAGATTTCTAGATCGTTCGAGGGCAAAATAGATTATCTCGAATGCTCAATTTATATAAGGGATACTAAGTTGTTTAAAATTTTATTTAAAATTGACAAGGTACCAGTATCAATACGTCCAAGCTATTATTAATACAAATTTTTATGAAATAATTAAAAAATATTAAAATTTTACAATAACAACAAATATTTTTTTTTTAAATCTCTGTTACAAATATATTAATTTGTAAGGCTGAAATGTAAATAATGAAGTAAAAGTAAGTTAACTAAATGACTGGAACAACGTCTTTGGGAGTTATGATACCGCCCCTATTTGCATGTGGCCTGTTTGCCCCACTAAGGGTGCCCACAGTGCCCCGTTTATAAAAAATAAAAAACATAAATCGAAAGGAAAAAATCTAACATTTTGAATAGTACCACTCTCAAAACATGAAAATCTCATTTTCCTGTTTAATTTCGAACAGAGAAATACAGCAATACACGATATTTTTTGCTCCGAAAATTGTATACTAAGTTTCTCCTCGGTTCTTTTACTATTAAAATACTTCAGATCCTTTTTTTACATATTACACACATTTCGCGTTATAAGGACCATTATAAATAAAAAAAGATCAGATGCTCAATTGACCGCCTGGCCCAATGTGCCCCGCTCTATTCTACTAGAAAAACATATCGATATACTTCGTATAAGTATTTGTTTGTGTTTAATCCTTCTCTTCAGGGTCAAAACCGTCTCATAATACCATTTCTAGAAACTTTGACTCTATGCTTGCTTTCAATTTATTTTTAAGTAGTGACACCTGCAGTAAATTGCGATCGACCTCAGCAAAGTGAGGGCTGCAATACGCGATCGGCGCGTAACATGAAAAAATTCGATAAACAAGAATGTGCGTGGTAGTTTCCAGACGGAAGGGAATGTGGCGTTTTGTACCCAAAAGTTATAGAGTAAACACAATGTTTTCAGCATTCAATTATTTTTTTCAATAAATCATACAATGGTTTGTACTTTGATAGTTTTGAAATATCACCTGTTAAATCAGATCACATAAATCGTTTGCGTAAAAATTGTAAATCATTTCGTTGAAATATTGTTCAGCTTCAGTATGATACATCCGATGTATGTGGTCAATATTGTATTATGCTCTTAAGCTATATATGAGGCGTTTCACGTCAGCTCTCCAGGCGCAGCGCGCGAGCGCGAAATCATGCTGTTTTCAGCTTGTGTTTGAAGGGCTAAGATGTATCTAAAAAAAATAATCCCCAAGTGATTTCGATGTATTTTTTCCTCAGCTTTCCGATGATGCTATTAGTTTCCCAAAATTTTTCAATTATAACCTCAAAAAAACATAAAACGTGTTATATCTCAAAAACTATATTTTTAATATTTTTTTTTACCTGCTAGATCGAAAGAGGAGGAAATTTTACATGGATATAGCCTTTTTCTACATAGGGGTTTTTTGATTTTTTCGAGATATTATTCAAGAAATACTTAGAATTGAAAAGTTTTGAGAAACTTATAGCACCATCGGAAAGCTGAGGAAAAAATACATCGAAATCACTTGGGGATTATTTTTTTTAGATACATCTTAGCCCTTCAAACACAAGCTGAAAACAGCGTGATTTCGCGCTCGCGCGCCGCGCCTGGAGAGCTGACGTGAAAAGCCTCATATATTGTAGACTTCTTGATTTCACTGTTTTGAGGTTACGTTGGACCAATGCCGCAGTAATACCAGCAATCGTATTTGTATACAAATGACGGTATTACCGCGGATGGCCAGACAATAATGTAGTATATTCATACTGTTTGGGAAATATCAAGTTTTGAATTTCCCGCGGTTGCGCGACCGAGGGATAACTCAGCAGGCGGCCGCGCGACGGCAGCACTCGTCAGCTGCTCTCTGCGGAACAGCTGAATCGCTACACTGATTAGCCGAGTACGGCAAAAATCATACTGTCTCTCTCATGCTTACAATGTAAATGAGAGAGACGGTGATTTGACTCACTCCTCGGGAACACCGAGACGAGGAAGAAGACGGAAGTGCTCACTCATTCTGTCGGTAAAATCCTGGACGGCGTGCTTACCACGAGGCCGCACGGCCGACTCTTACTCATTCGGTCTACTCTATTCATCTCTTCGTCTGGTCGGCGTGCTCGCCAAGAGGCCGCATGGCCGGCACACACGGCGTTCTCACTACAGTTAGGCTCTCTCTCTGAAACGGTCGGCCGCGTGAAGAGTTTCAGTGTACAAGTTCGGCAGCTCTCACACCGGATGGACTCAAGTGTGGCATTCTTACGCTTCTCAAACTCCACTCATGTAACGGTAGGCCACGTGGAGATTCAGTGCGGACATCCTCGACAATTCTCATCGGATGGACTCAAGTGTGATCTTTCTCACTCTCTTCATATGGATATCATACGGCATCGACTCACGCGGCTACGATCATACAGCAGCAGTTCTCACACGGTATAGTCCATTGCGTGCTTGCCACGAAGTGCTTGGACTGCTCGTGCGGCATCTTCTAGTGCGGCAGTGATTCTCACACGGCGGTGATAATCAAGCGGCATCTGCTGCACTTTGGAGGCTGCTCTCAAGGAGGAGGCTTCACTAGTGTTCTCACATGGAAACTTCTCACACGGCGGTGATACTCAAACGGCATTCTTCTCACCGTCGCTCGATGCTTTGAGCACACCACGAGGCAGCTTCTCACCCGGACATTCTCGTATGGCAACTCCTTACGGCAGGGTTGTGTCGCAATGCACAACCCAGGACCGCTTGCTGCATCTAGCTAGCAACGAGGCGACACATCTCAGCAACTGCTACGCCAAACTCAACAGGATTTCTGATATGGCCTTTCTCATCGGCTGCTTCGCATCCTCACACTCATCTCACCGGCTGTCTCATTTTAATCATCATGCTCAGCATACGGCTCTTCTCAACTGCTCATCTTTGTTGCGGCATCACCATCACCCGACCAACTCATCAGCTTAAGGATTAATATAACCTCTACGTATGAGAAGGTAACAACTCAATTACATGCGGCCATTTTATACAAAGGTGCGCTGCTATACGGAATGCATAGCCACGCGGTATAATTAGGAAAGACTCAGGCACGATTAGGTCAGTAATACCTAATCGTGTCATCTCATAGAAAACTCAACCACAATCAACTCAATAATAATTGATTGTGTTGCTTATTGTATGGTTAGTACTCTCATCAGTGATTCGCAACGTCACACAGAAAACTCATACACTCAAACAGCAAACTCACCAATACTCATAGAATTTTGTAACACTCATACACTCAGAATTATGTAACAGTCATACACTCAACTATTTGTTGTAACTTTTTCACACAGTAATATTAATTTTGCACTAACTTTTATATCGACAATTATGTAATAGTAATTTATGTTTTATATTTATTTGAATATATTATAGTTTAATTGACTGAAGTGTTTGGCTTGGAACTATTTCTCTTTGTGACTTGGAAATATGGATTTTTATAATTGGTATCCTCTAAATATCGTGGGTTCACGATAAAATACATTGTTTTAACAATATTTTTCTAAAATATGGTGAAAAGTGTGTGGAATCCTGCAACAAACAGGGAAAACCATGATTCAAGGCACTTATTGGCATTGAAACGCCGGAAATTTAGTTTTGTTTCGTTCTTTTTCTCAAAATAACATAGGTTTATGCTGGAAATGCCTGTGTTTACCAATATTTTCCTAGTATATGGTGAAAAGTGCATGGAATCCTGCAACAAACAGGGAAAACCATGATTTAAGGCACTTATTGCTATTCTAACGCCGGAAATTTAGATTTATTTCGTTCTTTTTCTCAAATTAACATAGGTTTATGCTGGAAATACCTGTTTTTACCAATATTTTCCTAGAATATGGTGAAAAGTGCGTAGAATCCTGCAATAAACAGGGAAAACCATAATTTAAAGAACTATTTCTCTTCGTGACTTGGAAATATGGATTTTTAATATTGGTATCCTCTAAATATCGTGGGTTCACGATAAAATATAGTGTTTTAACAATATTTTTCTAAAATATGGTGAAAAGTGTGCGGAATCAATTTATTTTGTAAACATCCACAGCATGTCCTCATTATAAATTATGGATTCTCAAACACATACAAATCATGCTTTATTCTCTTTTTAAGACGATTTATTATATTAATTAGTATTTTGTATGATCGAATAAATATTAAATGCCGAATTATACTATGAAAAATGAAATTGCAGAGCGTTTTTCGTCGATCCGCGGTAATTGCAGCGTCCGCGGTAATACCCACATTTACCCTATATAATGATGCAAAACAATTTTCAAAATTCGACAATTTTGAAAAAAGAAATTTAGTTTTTTGCATTTACCTCAAAAAATACAAGCCAAATCGAAAAACGTGTATGTGTGCGGGTGTGTATGTGCGAGTGTGTGTGTCTTCGGATGTGTGATCTCTCTCTCTCTCTCTCTCTCTCCAGAATATGCTTGGAAGTGGGTAGGAGGGCTTAGGGGTCGTCCATAAAGGACGTCCGCAAACTTTTAGTATTTTTAGAACCCCCTCTCGCCGCTGTCACGTCTAGTCACACTTTCAGTTACCCCCCCTCCCCCATAAAAAGGACGTCACAGATTTTAATTTGCGCCCCCCCCCCTTTTCATTTCAAATTTCTGAAATTTAATATAATTAAAAAATACACAAAATATAAAATATTTTAATTAAATACGTAATTTATTTAATAATAATTTTTAATAAATAATATAATCTTTAATAAAGAATATATCTTTAGTTTATAAATTATAAATAAATAATTAATATAATCTGATTATATTAATAATTAATATATTTATTGTGTATCTTGAGTCCAAGGATTAATTAACCACTCTTGAACAGAGGGTACCAATGGCATGCTTTCAATATCTTCAGCAGTTGGAAGTGGTGGTCCTTCTTCATTTACAGCAGCTACGTCTTGTTGTTCGACCCACTCGATATTGTCAGCTCCGATGATTTCATCTTTGATTATACATAATAGCTCATCTGTATTTCCTGATTTTCGAGTTGAAATTACTTATTTTGCTTTTACCTTCTTTAAACTTTTCTCTTTTCCATGAACGTTTCCATGATTTTTGAGAGACTTTATAGAAGCATGATAAAGACCCCACTTCAAGCAAATCCTATCAAAAAGTCGAGATTGTACAGATGGGCAATACATGCCATATGGAATTTGAGAAAAATCTTTATGTTTTGGCTGAATACCTAACAAGTTGAAGTAAAAGAGGACAATATTTCTTATTTTTTTCATCAAAAGGTAACACTTGAAGTCCAGAGGATGATTGACGAATATTCATTGGAGGAGGCAAAAATCTTGATTTTAAAAGTAGCTGTAAACTACTGCGCCAAACACGGCAACATTTATTATCATCGCATTTGACGATTTGTAAAAAATATTGTGATTCTCGTACGTGTTTATTATACCAAGAAGGATCAGATGCATTAACGGGTGTTACATCCTTTGGGCTTATGTATTCTGCTTGTACAGGATAGCTATCAATTATTAAATTGCTCCAAATTTCTCCTAGAACTTCTCCCGCAAATGTAAAATTTTTCAATTCCAACTCTTTATCGATAGTTTTGTTGCTGCCATCGGGGTGTGTTCCGAAGTGATCATGTGGTAAAATTAAACCAGCTAATTCATTGCTAAGAGATGCCATGCGTCTCTCTAAGCGACTGTATGCACTCCGCCCCGGTGCGTTTGTAGCAATGAAAAGAGCGTCTAAGTCAAAATTTTTAAAATGTTGATTCGCACACGAAATAACTCGAGCGTATCGCGGATTTTCATCTGGAGCACCATCTGTCGTAATAATCAGAACAGGTTTTATACTACCATTAGCTTTTTTAACCAGAGATGCGAAATTGTCTAATTCAAAAACACGTTCGCGATCTAATGCGTGTGTCTCTGGAGTCGAAGAGCAATGTTTGCCACTTCGAATAGCAATGTAGGACGATCCTGAATAAGAAACGGCACTAGGACAACCTTCATTATCTGGTTTAATTTCCACACCTGCATACACGGACGGTATTAATTTATGCCGTTCAGCAATCATCCAATCATGATCGGGAAGAGACACTTTATATTGTAAATGCATTAGCTTGTCCTTTAGCTGCTGCAAACCAATGGGCACTCTTGCTTTGTCATCTACAGACATAAAAATAGTTTCATCGTGTCCTAATACAGATGCAAGTATCTCTAGCGCGAGAATCGTTGCGTGGCAAAATGGACCATCAGGATGTTTTGCATGATGATCTGCTTCTGGCCGACACAGTTTAACTGGAACAGTTGTAATATGCCGTTTTCCTTCTTCTGTATTACTGCGGCGAGGAAGAAGTCGCAGATACGCTCCGCTTTTTGAAATTTTAAATCCATCGTCTTGTAGTTCTCTGGTAAGATCAGCTAAAGTTTTGCAACTTCTAATTACTGAAATTTAAACATTTTACTGAAATTAATAAAAGATATAAAAAATACAAAATTGACGAAATTTGCCAATAAAAATGAAAGAAATAAATAAATACACTTTAAATTATTTAATATTTGCATTTTAAAATGTATCAGCGCATTAAAGGATTAGAAAAAACAAATAAAATTTTATATATATTAATTTTATGTTTTAAATTTTTAATGTAATAAATACTAAAATATTTTAATTCTAGTTGGAATTAAACAATAACTGTTGTTTTTGAGATTGAATGAGTGAAGGGTGGGATCGTGGACTGAAGGTTCAATAATTGAAGGCGTTTCGTGTGGAGAATAAAGTGGCTTATTGTTGGTGTCCGTTGTGCAGTCGTGAGCTACTGCTGTCTCTCTTGGCCGTCGCGCTGAACTGAACTGACTGCACGGCCAGGCGCCGTCGGCCGGCGTCTTGGGAGTTGGAGGGGCGCAGAGAGGACCGCGTGGCGAGCGCTGACTGGCTGCGTACTTGCGCAGGCCGAATATGACCTTATAAGGCCCGATGACGTCAGCGTCTCGAGCGTTCTAGGCGATGGATCGTGAACATTCCGCCCATCTTCGCCAGACTGGCGAACGAACCTCACTCAGCAGGGTGAAGACGTACGACCTTGGCGATGGGTCGACGAAGAGTTGTGGTGGCCTTGCACAAATCGACCACGCGCGTGATTCCATCACTCCCTGGATGAATAGCTGTGATGCGTGCGAGGGGCCACTGGGCTGGAGGCGTGAGCTCGTTGCGAACGAGCACGAGATCACCCACGGCTATTGGATGCTGTAGTTGCCTCCACTTACGTCGTGCCTGCAGCGAAGTCAGATATTCTGAAGACCACCTCGTCCAGAAATGCTGAGTCAGCTGACTGATCAAAAGCCAGCGCTTTCCTGGAGTCACATTGGCATCTGCGAGGTTTTCTTCAGGCACTAAAAATGACGAACGTTGAATTAGAAAATGTGATGGGGATAAAAATGCTAGGTCAGAAGGATCGTCCGTGAGAGCAGTAAACGGCCTTGAATTAAGACAAGCTTCAATTCTGCACATAAGAGTCACAAGCTCCGAAAATGTGAGATCTTGTTCTCCAACGACTCGGGGGAGAGTACGTTGATGAGCATCCTCAATTAATAGAGTGGTAAAGTGACAATCAGCAGGTAAAATAAATGGATGCTTAGCATCTTCTTCGAGAAAAGAGTGAGAAAGTCGACCGCCCACCCTGAGCAACTGATTTTGTATCATGGGGTTTAAAGGTAAAAGAGAGCTTTTGGTCGAAAGTTTACCTTTTCTTTGTAACTGTTGGAGTTCAAGTTTAAAATAAGCCGTTTGAACTAGATATATCTGACAAAGTCTGGTGTTCTCAAGCTCACTAGCACTTATTCCCTTAGAATCCGGAGTGTGATAGCATAGTAGGGATTGAAGAGCAGTACGAAAACTAACAACCGAACTTGAAGTCGCTTCGCGTTCAGTTTTCGAGCAGATTCTGAAGATGAATCTAAAGCAGTACGATGCCATACGATATAACTTATTTAATGACAAATATTTGTTAATAAGACTCCAAATTTTTGGAGTATTCTCGACAGAATTTGGAGTGCTCTTGCTAGCGACTAGAGAGTGGCTAGGTCGAAGATTCAGACTATTTACTGTAAAAGTGAGCTGATCATGAGCCTTTGACCATGACTCATGATTATCGAAGAGCCAGGTGGGACCTTTCCACCATAAGCTATACGAAACAAGTTTTGAGGGCTCAATACCTCGTGAAATAACATCCGCGGGGTTATCACCTGATCGTACGTGATGCCAGAACGCATCAGGTAGCAGGGTATGAATCTCGGAGCATCGGTTAGCGACAAAAACGCCCCATCTAGAGGGGTGGCCTTTTAACCAGAAGAGCACATCAGCAGAATCAGACCAAAGATGAACACTCTCAACCTTTATTGGGAAAGATTCGAGGAATGTGTGAACCAGTC
Organism: Torymus aiolomorphi; assembly: GCA_036365515.1. NCBI lineage: Eukaryota > Metazoa > Arthropoda > Insecta > Hymenoptera > Torymidae > Torymus > Torymus aiolomorphi. The sequence goes on from CM070874.1 coordinate 214,117,603, forward strand.
GAGCAAGTAGCAACGCAGCGCAAAGTTCTAAGCGAGGTATGCTTAGCGTCTTAAGTGGAGCTATTCGCGTTTTAGCCACTTGAAGAGTGACAAGCGCTTCTTGAATTTGGATCAAGCGCAGGTAGACTACTGCACCATACGCAAATTTAGAGGCGTCTGCGAATCCGTGAATCTCACGTAATTCACATTGGGGAGTGTAACCGCTCCAGCGAGGGATTTTAATCAGACTAAGTGAATGAAGATCTTGCAACCAAGTCTGCCACCGATTTGAGATATCAAGAGGCAGTTCTTCGTCCCAACTAACCTTCAGAATCCATAAAGTTGCATAATAATCTTAGAGGTTATTGCGATAGGAGCCAACCACCCCATGGGGTCGAAGATGCGAGTAATTCTAGAGAGAACCGAACGTTTGGTATATGCCGAATCAACGGGAGCATCTTCGATATGAAAACTAAAGTAATCTGTGTTAGGTTGCCAATCTATACCTAAAATTGGTACAGAGGTTTCAGAAGCAAATAAAGCAATGGAATCTGCAGCTAACATATTCGAGGGTAGGGAAGAGAGTACTTGAGTGTTATTCGACGTCCACTTTCTAAGATTAAGATGACCTTGCTTGAAGAGTTGAATTAATTCATCTTGTTTGTTCAATGCTTCATCAAGTGAATGTGCACCAGTAAGCACATTATCCGAATACATCTCTGTTCGAACAGCTTCAGCTGCGATTGGGAAAGTTTGGCCATAGTCTTCGGCTAATTTCAAAAGAGTTCGTATAGCTAGAAAAGGCTAACAGGCCAAACCATTCGTCACTATGGTTAATCGATAAATTTGAATGGGTTCACTCTTGTCAAAACGCCATAAAATCGACTGAAAGGGTTGATCACATTGTTCGACACCAATCTGCCTGAACATTTTCTCCACGTCAGCTGAGAGGGCGATCTTGTACCTTCGCCAGGCGTAGATCAAAGCGACAGGATTTTGAAGAAGATTAGGTCCAATGTGAAGAAGATCATTAACGGAAATTCCTGATTTGCTCTTGCTCGAGCCGTTAAACAGAGTGCGCAATTTGGTCGTCGTACTGGTTTCCTTCCATACACCGTAATATGGTAAGAAGGCTTCATTCTTAGGAAATGAATCTAAATCAGTGGTAAGAGTCATACGACCTAAGTCAATGTACTCTTTGATGAATTTAATATACGCTGTTTTCAGTTTTTCGTCCTTAGTGAACTTTGCTTCGAGACGATTGAGTGCGCGTAATGCGGCAGTGTGAGAGCTCTCGAGATGAGCAGAACTCAACTGATCTCGACTTTTCTAGGGTAGACTTACTATATATTGCTCTGTTTCATCTTGACGAGTTGTTTTTCGATAAAAATCCTCGCATGCTTGTTCGCCAGGCGAGTAAAATTTTTTGTCATTGACTATCTCCTCCGCCCTCCAAAAATCTTGTACGAGCTCCAAAAGTTTGGCTTCATGCTCGCAGCTGTCCGAACAATGAAGAGATATTGATTCTAACTCTATTTCTGAAGTTGAAGAAGAGAGATTACCTGTCAAGAGCCATCCAAGTTTGGAACTAAGTGCTATCGGCTGAAGACTTTGGCCCTTAACTATTTGATTTTCAATGATTTGCGCATAAACGCTAGCACCGAGTAGAATATCGATACGTGAAGTCGAGATACTTAGGGTCTGCTAGTTGCAGCCCTCTTAAGTATTCGAAATTTGTATTACCCCCTACGACGGGAAGCTTATACGACGAGAGTTTTGGCAAGACTATCGAGTCCACCTTTAGAGAGACGGTTGAATCAAAATGAGGCTGTATAGAAAGACAAGCTACCTTAGAAGATACAGCAGCTGTCTTTTCGCCTATACCTTGAATGTGCGTATGACTGGTTCTACATCTAATGAGAGCAAGTTACACAAGGCTTGTGTAACAAGTGAGATTTGAGATCCGGGGTCGATGAGTGCACGAACTAGAATTTTGGTTCCGTTAGGACCAAGGGCGTTAACCCTAGCGGTAGCTAAAAGTACTCCAATATTCTTAGTACTTACTCCACTATTAAGGGAGACTGACTGTGAGGCAAGTTGAAAGTCATTGGAAACGATAACGTTGCTACAGTTTGGGTTGGTGGGGCTGGACACTGAGTCAATCTGATCAGTCTGCGATGAACTGATTACTTGATTGCTGTCAGTGTGCACCAAAGTGTGATGCTTAGCTTTACAAAGAATGCATCGGTACGTGGAAGTACAATTTTTAACGTTGTGTTTTCCTAAACAATTGAAGCAAAGATTAGAAGATCTTATCAATTCCTTTCGTTCAGGAATCGTTTTATTGAGAAATCGTTCACATCTATTTGTAAAATGATGTTGATTACAAATCGAACATTTCTTTTTTGCCGGATTCGGAGATGAAGCTTGAAGCGAATAAACCGACTGAGCATTGTCATTCTCTGATTTACGAGGTTTTGAATTTGAGGATTGAGCTTTTGAGTTATTTGTTGAAGACGATCTAGTGCCAGCTTCTATGGCCTCTAGAGTGAGGGTTTGACTTCGAAGAAAGGCTTGAAGTTGATCCAATGTGGGTGGATCAACGCTATCACCAAGATGTCTTTCCCATTCTTTACGAGTATTCAAATCAAGCTGCTTAAGCAAGAAATGTACCATCAGATCACTACCTAAAGAATCCGCTCTATTAAGGGATGTTGGACTAGCTACAGGGTTGTAAAGTTCCCTGTAAATACGTTTAATTTCCGAAGAAGAGTCTGTCTTCATGGGTTTGACTGAGAAGATTTCTGAAATGTGAGAGCCAACAATACGCCGTTGTTTTTCGTAATATTCGATTAAAGCTGTCCAGGCTCGTTCATAATTATCACCCGCAATGGGCAGAGATTTAATTTTCTCAAGTGCGTCACCTGTAAGGTGAGTGCGAAGATAATGCAATTTCAAGACAGGTGTTAAATCTTCGCGTCGATGAATGACTGAACGAAAGACATCCCTAAAATTTTCCCAATCCGAGAATTTGCCAGAAAATTTGGGTAGATCTACCTTCGGTAACGATTGAACGAAACGTTAGTTGCAAGAGCAGGACTAGTGGCAACTGGGGCAACATTCGAATTGAAGGAGCCTTGATTGGCATCTCTTTTTCTAACAGCCTTTAAGAAATCAAGAAATTCTCCTCGATAGACATAAAAGCTATCCTCACCCAAATTACAGAGGTTAGTTGTAAAATAAGCGTGATTTTTATCAAGAGCCTCGAGCTTCAGAATTGACTCGTGATGCAACTGAAAAGTCGCATAATTTGCTTCAAGTCCGGCGAGACATGATTCCGCATAACCTTCCGTCATGTTATCCTTACCCTTAGATTTGAAATTTTTAAATGAATTATTAATCCTAGCTTGGAGTAACAGCTGTCTAGTATGTAGTCTCTCCATTTTGAGATCGAGTTAATTAGACTAGTAATAAATTTGACTATTTTAACTTTGGTATTGAGTTAACTATCCTTACCCACTCGAGAGTAGAGAAAGAGATAGTGAGAGTTATTACAACTAAGTCTTAACCTAGATTACAATACTTATGCTAGTCTGTGGTAACGATGTGCCTGAAGATGCAACGTTGAGTGCGTCTGCTAACGTTCCCACGGTGAATCAGCTGATGATCCACAGCGTTGACTGTTCGAAGAGAAGTTACTGCAGGCGTTGTATTCAGCTATCCTTGCAGCGTAGTCAGCAGCTGAATCAGGAATGCATCCAGATGTGGTCCAGCAGTCGATGTTGCAGTCAAGACAAAGTAACAGCAAACAGCAATAAAACTGCAAGTTCAAGTAACATAAGTGTTTGCTAAGGCGAAAATTGCAATCAATTTTCTCAAGACTAGCTAAATATTACAATTAAATTTATAATAAACTCAAACACAATTAACTTGTACTAATCTCAAATAACGCTACTCAATTTTAATTAAAGTACTTTGACTAAATAGAGATCATTAAATTCTCATTAAACGTAATAAATGTACTAGAATAACTAGACGATAGTTGCAAAGTTTAAATTAAACAAATTGGAACGATACGTGTGTCCAAGTATTAGGACGAGGCATCCGAGCGCAATCGGATCGGCGTTGGGTGCGAAGAAGATGGACTCGTCCGAGTACAGCTTCGTTCCGTTGATGCGCCCCCTGGCTTATGACAATGGACTCGTCCCCTCCAATTATGCTTGGTGACGACGTACGTGACGTCTTGAACGTAATACGTCCTTATGGTCGTCCTCTTGAAGACGTCTCTTCCTCCTTCGTGGAAAGCTGCCTGTATGCCCGGTGAACGCCTCGCTCCTCGGTGCTGTAGCGAGCGATGTCCACGCGGGTACTCCGTGGCTTGACTCGTGTGAGTTCCGTAGCGTGTAGATTCCACGCGGGTACTCCTTGCCTTGGCTGGTGTGGATCCCGTAGCGTGTACGCCGCACGCGGGTTGTCCGTGCCTTGAATGATGTGGACCCCGTACGTGTACGCTGCACATGGGTTGTCCGTGATGAAATGCTGTGGACCCCGTGCGTGTACAATGCACGCTGGTTGTCCGTGTCTTGATATCTGCCGGTCACCGTACGAACGCGGTGACTCGAAAGCTGGCGTTACAGCGCACGCTTTTGGCTACAAGACAAGATGGCTGCCGGTCACCGTACGAACGCGATGACTCTAGAGCTGGCTTTGCAGCGCACGCTCTTGGCAACGTCTTGGAGTCGTTAGGTACGCACTCCAAGGCGCTTTCAGAAATGGAGAAAATAGCAATTGAGTCTGCTATTTCCCCTAGGAAGCCTTAGTGATAGGCTTCCTCGCGCGCGACGGCGTGATAACGAGAGAGAGGCAGCAACGAACGCAAAGTCAACATGCGGGCACATGTGACTGTAACGGCACTCACGACCACGAACACTTTTTGATGCGTACCTGAAAGAAGAAGTGCTATTCCTACGCCACTCGAGAGTAGACGTAGAGAATAGAGAAGGTTTTCTTCCTCGGCGTCTTCATGCCGTTGCTTCTCTCCCACGATTCGGCTCGAAGGACCAATGTTTTTGAGATTGAATGAGTGAAGGGTGGGATCGTGGACTGAAGGTTCAATAATTGAAGGCGTTTCGTGTGGAGAATAAAGTGGTTTATTGTTGGTGTCCGTTGTGCAGTCGTGAGCTGCTGCTGTCTCTCTTGGCCGTCGCGCTGAACTGAACTGAACGGCGCCGCGGCCGGCATCTTGGGAGTTGGAGGGGCGCAGAGAAGGCCGCGTGGCGAGCGCTGACTGGCTGCGCACTTGCGCAGGCCGAATATGGCCTTATAAGGCTCGATGACGTCAGCGTCTCGAGCGTTCGAGGCGATGGATCGTGAACAACTGTGTAGTCAAATTATGTATAGATTTGGAATATAATTTTTATATTAATGAAAAACTTTGTTGAAAACTGAAGAAAAAAAATCTTTAAAAACGGAGAAAAAATGTTAATAATGTTAATGATTGTTCATTTTCGTTGGGGATGTACGTAATTAATTACATATAATTAACTGAATATTTTTATTATTTAATTTGAAAATTCAAATCTCAAATAAAAATGTATACGTACAAATTTCAATTTTATCAAGTCAAAAAAAAAAAAGAAAACACAATATTTATATTTAAATTATTCTTAAAAGTAAAAAAAAAAAATAGTCAGCATAAGATATGTATACATAAATAAACAGATAAACATTTTCCCAAATTGCTTACATTCCTTTCGACGTCGAGAATCAGCTGCTCCTCCATGAGTCGCAATTTCGATTATTGTTTTTAATAATTCAGGTTGGTCTATCTCAACCCTGGGCCTTCCGATTGCACCGTTTCGAATTTTGAGATTCTTATTCATCTCTGGAAATTTTTGGCAAATCTCTTTTAACTTTAAATTTTGCATTTTTCTACTTTTTTTTCGTATAGCATCACTTATTTTTTTCTTTAAAGATTTTTCTTCGTCTATGAGTTCCTTTTTTAGTTTACTAATGTGTTTTTCTGTCTCTGTATTAGCAAAACCAATATCTTTTACATTTGTGAGATTCACAATTTGAGTTTTTAAAATATCAATACGATTTTTTGATTGATCTTGAGATGGAGTGTACGATCGGTCAACTTTATTTTGATCAGTTCCTTTTTTATCGATCGTCTCAACGTTTACTTCACTTTTCTCATTTCCCCTAAGCATTAATCCCGATTTCATCAATAATTGTTTTTGTATCCTGTATCTGAATTGTTAATTCACTTTTGTCATTTTCACATATCTTGAGAGATTCAGAATTTGCCTGTGAGAGACTAGTTGCATGCACAGTAGGCTTAGTTGTTTTGAAAAAATTCAGAATATTAGTTGACTTGTTTATCGCACTCTTGGTCTGTAGTGATTGAATTTTCATGCACACTTCACGTTTTAAATCAGGAATCGTTGGAAATTTAGTTTTCATGTCATTCCATTGAGTGTTGCATTCTGCCTGTAAAACTGCTTTTGCTTTTGCGGAAATGCATTTTTATATGCATTAAAAAGATTTGTGTACAGCTCTCCACGAGTAGCCATTGTATTTAGACTTTCACAATTGTTAAAATCGATTTCACTTAAATCACTTCACTAAAGCAAAATATACTAAAAGAGCGTACATACGATACACGTGTATAATAGCAACGCAAATATAAACAATGTGTATAAACAATAAAAAATGTGTCTACGTGCAAGTATGCAAAGGCAAGCACGAGCTTGTCATTTGTTTTTGTCGCGCGCTATGTATATCAGTTGGTGTAGATTGCACCGTCTAGTGTTACTTTTTCCGATTAAACTGAGACGTACTGACACTCTAGTACATCATGTAACATGTAAATGTGTAGAACGTCACAAAATTCAAATCTTAAAAAGCGCAAACAGGCGAACCTCGATTAGAAAATTTTCTAATTAAAAAAAAATCATTATAAAAAATATGTAAATTAAAAAAATAAGTTTATTTAACTTTTTTTTTCTGCAAGTAATAAAAATTTGAAAATTCTTATTCTAAAATAAAAGTATCAAATGAAATTATAAAAAATTAATAGAAAATTTAATTATGGTTTTTGTTGTTCACAACATTAACAAATTGTGGACTATCCAAAAATTGAACCCCCCCCCCCACGTCACTCTCAGTCACGTTTTGTTACCCCCCCCCCCCCTTCTTCAGTGGACGTCCTTTATGGAAGACCCCTAATATGTAGTAGCACAGACCTGGACATAACTAACTGTCTGATAGTTGTCATATCCAAAGAATTCGCTGACGGCGCGACATACACATACAAATGTGTGTGTGACATTCGCAATGTTATTGTGGCGCGCTGTGAGTTGTCGTGAGCAACAACTCTTGACCTCGGCCCCAGCTGGTGGAGGTCAAGTTTGTTGTGACGGCCCATAGAGCGCCTCATACTACTTACAAACTCTACATCGCCATCAAATTTCAAAGTAATTAAATTTTACTCTAGTTATTGTGCGACATAGAAAGTCATTTCCAGAAATACTAAAATTTTAAATATCAACTATCTCAAAAACTAACCATATAATTTGGTTGAAATTTTACATTGGTATTGCCTATATCGCATACACAATAGTCTATAAATTTGAAACTGATATATGAAGTCGTCATTGAGAGATTTTAACCTTAAATATCTTTAACAATTATAAGACAATTCTTTTACCTAAAGGACTTATACCATAAATATATAAACTCTGCATCTCCACAAAATTTCAAGATGATTAAACCAATTTTTTTTTCTCTAGTTATCATACGACAAAGAAAATGACTTTTTAAAATACGAAAATGTTACATATCAAACTTCTCAAAAGTATTTGAACGATCGTGATGAAAATTTGCGCACATGTTATCTATATCACACACAAAATTGTCTATAAAGTTGGAGCTGTTTCATCGAGCCATTTTCGACATATTACGATTTGAGAAAAAGGTTAAAAAAAATTTAACCTCAAATATCTCTGAAATTTATTGACCCGTCATTTAGCCCAAAGATCTCAGCCGAGAGCTATCTAAAATCTACCTCTACGAGGAATGTCAAAGCAATTAAGTCAATTTTACTCCCGTAATCGTGTTTCATACAAAACGCATTTTTTTCGTTTTACAATTTTTTTCTCAACAGCTAGCCGACAGAATAGATTCAAATATAAATATTTTAATGCTCTTTTGAACGCTATTTGTCCGATTCAAATATCTCAATGTTATTATTAAAAAAAACGCAAAAATAAATTTTGCGAAAATCGAAAATTCGAAATAAAACAAAAACGCATCGGCGAATTGAAAAGTCGATTTCCTTCCCAAATCCGCAAAAAAATCATACTTGTCCGGTTATAATCGGTCGAGAAAATCGTGAGATAAAACGGTATACGTACACACACACGCGTAGATGCACACTCAAACGCACGCACGCATGCACGCACACCCACACGCACGCACGCACGCACGCACATACCCCTCACACACACACGTCATAACACACACACACATACACACATCCATACAGACATTTTCTAAAATGATATGGTTCGAACTTCTAGCACCTCTATTCGTTTTTGTAGTGATTTAACGTATCTTAAAATTTTACTATTACAAAGCTTCCTCTAGGAGAACGCAAAATTAGTTAATTTTTCTAAAAAATACCGGCTTTTTCAAATCCGCATTTTAAGTCAAAAATAACTCGTGAGTAGTTTTAAAATACATAATTTAGAAGGAAATCAAATGTACTTTAAGATTATCGGCCTAAATTTTGCATATCTTTAGAACAAATTCATAAAAAAAATATTTTTGAAAAAAAATATTTTGCAACATTGTTATTTTATCAAAATAAGACCTTTTATATATTTCACTCGAAAATTTAATCAGTTTTAAGTTAAGAAAGTTCAGCTCATTATGTCCATCCATTCAAGAGTTATACTGCAGCCAAAATTTGGATACACACATACATACATATGAACGTACATTCATTTGTTTAGAAACTATTATTCTGACTCAAGGACCTCAAGAACATCGAAATTCATCAAAATCTATTAAAAAATTTTCGCAGTTGCAATTAAAGCTTTCTCTTTGAGAAAGCAAAATGACCTGAGAAATCAGTTGAAAACTCACCTGAGCATTCACCGGATAAGGCTTGTCGTAAATAAGTTTATCGAACGGCAGAAATGAAAGTACCTTACAAGAAAAGCGTTACCTGCCACGCGAGAGTTCTGCATGGCATACCCCATACGGACCATGTGATACCTACAACACGGCGTATTTCATTTCTATACGGGTAGAGACAGAAACAAATAGACACAGAAACTGACAAAGAGTCACAGAGATGGAGCGAAAGCAACACAGACCAAGGGACAAAGAAAGGTAGAAAGAGGGACAAAGAGGAAGAGATAAGGAGTGAGACAACGACTTAAAGACAGATCCAAAGATGCAGAAAAAGTATCTTAAACGAAAGGATGGACGCCGCGAGTAGATACAAAAATACACACAGAGAGAGGCATATACAAAAAGACATAGACGGAGACAGGAAAACGGAGACGAAGAGGCATAGACAAAGACGCAACGACAGAGAGGCAAAAAGGAAGTCATATAGATAGAGACGATGGAAGAGGGTGACAAATGAAGAGGTAGACGTCGAGATCAAATACTAATAGATAGAGACAGAGAGGCAGATATAAAAATGCATAGATATTGAGAGGGAGGCACAGTAATATAGTTATTGACAGAGAGATAAGGAAAGAGACAGTGAAATACAGGCCGAGAGGCAGAGGCAGGGAGTGAGAGAGAGAGAGAGAGAGAGAGAGAGAGAGAGTTTCAGTGGTAGAGATCGAAAGGTAGAGAAATAGACAGAGACATAAAGCGTGAGACAGAAAGTCAGAGACAGATGGAATGAGACAATTTTAAATATAATCAAAAACTATTAATTCGCCTATTACAGTACTACAGTGGTGGAACTAGTATATGAGACAATCCACGGAACCTTCAACTACTGTGATACTTTGTTTTAAGTAATTTATTGCTACTACTAGCGGAACCTGTGAAGCATATAAACAGGACTGGGTGTAAAATCTTCAATGGTAACCTAATTCATGAAGTAATTTTACTTAAAGTTGTCTCATTTTATCTCTCTCTCTGTCAGTGTCGCTGTCTGTGACTCCTAGCCTCTTCTTCTCTGTCTATCTTTCCACCTTTCGATCTTTACCACTCTGGATTTGTCTTTCTGTCCCTGTCTCTATCTATCTTTTTCTGCCTCCAACACTCTGACCCTGTCTCTGTCCCTATTTTATTGTTGTTACCTCTATCTCCAGATAGACTATCTCTAGACTAGACCTCTATCTCACTAACTCTGTCTGTCACTATCGCTTTATATTCTTGACCATCTCTCTATCTCTTCCTTTCTTCGCCTCTATTTCACTAACTCTGTCTCTCACCATCCCTCTGTATTTCTGACTCTATCTCTCCCTCTCTCGATCTCTGTTCCTCTGCCTATATAGCATTGTCTTTTCCTTATCTCTGTGTTGACGATTATTTACTGTGTCTACCTATCTCTGTCTGTGCCTCTTTATTTGTGCCTCTCTATCTCTGTTTTTTGTATCTTCTCTCGGTGACTACCTCTTCGATTATGTCACCATCTTTAAACTTCCCTGCCTCTGTCTCTATACCTCTGACTGCATGTTATTTTCTTTCTATCTGCCTCTTTTTCTAGCCTTCTCTGTTTTTGGTTTCTATAGCTCTAGTAGTGTCTCTCTGTCTCTTCCTGCCGTTATCTGTATGCTGCAGTGTCTATCACTGATTTTCTATCCTTTTCTCTATGTCACTGACTAATTAACTTTGGCTGTCCCTATTAACAGAAGATTATATAGAAGGATAATAGAAGAACAAATACAAATAAATTTGTCTAGAAATAAATACACTGATTTAATTTCAATCTAGGAGAAGACGGATTTTTCTTTTCATAAAGATCCAGACAGTTAATCATTCAACCAATATAGTACACGACGTAAACGGCGATCTAGTGCAAACAAGTTTCCTTTCATCTTCGAGAAATTTCAAAAGCGAGCTCGAGCGCATTACCGCTCAGCGTACCAAATAATTATTTTATTGAACAATCAATTTGAAGCATGCACGCACGCATGCGCGCATGCACACATACATACATACACACACATACGCACAGGCACGCACATTTTTTTGCTCAATAAAGACGAACTTTGGTGCAACATTTGGTCTTAAAACATGCTTTTAAACATTTTTTGTCACAAATTTCTTTCACCATTACAAAGATTCCTCTTCGTATGTGTAAGCAAAATAACTATACAGTTTTTACTGTTTTTCCTTAACAAACTCGAGTTTCGAAATGCTGTTCAGAACATATTCTACGGAAAATTTGCTATACAAATAGCAAACATAAAATCTGTTTCTTTAGTCCCAGTTTTTAATCTCTACTCTTGTTCATGTTGACTTGTTCATCACATATGCGTATATCGTGAATATGATATTAACAATTGTTTTATATATTTTATAATCATTTATTTAAGTATGTGGACTGAAACAAATTGTTGTGTTTCACATACCGCATTTTTTGTTGCCAGCTCTAGAGACTGGATGTATTTCGCATTCATGTTCATGTTGATAACTTTGACATAAATAAATGAAAAATATAAAATCATATTTGAAATGTTCAACTTCGAATTGAAATATTTCAGTACTTGTTGTATAAAATTACATTAGTTAACATTATTTCAGGGAATCATTAGACTTATTCAAACATTCGATTGGAAATCATTTGTTGTGAGACAAACTTTAGATAATGATGCCATTAAAAGAATTGCCTCAGAATTTATAAAAGAGGCAAATGCAAAGGATTTATGTGTATTATCCTCAAACGGTAAGTTACAAATTGCAATATACTATTAAAAAATAAGATATATTTCATGCAATGTGTAAGAAACTAAACTGATGATGTATTGTAACAATTCGCCGAAGATCTAGCGCAGATCACTCAGAGACATAACTAATTAACTTTATTCTAAGAATGTACTACTACCGTCACATTTTCTTGACAAACACTTAGTCTATGATACACAAATTGACGGATGCCTGGTACGAGCAGCAGGTGTACCGAAACCGCAATGGACAACTAGTGATCTCTCTCTCTCTCTCTCTCTCTCTCTCTCTCACGATTAAAAATTGCCAGTCAGTATTATGTAAGAAGAGCAACAACTTCGGGCACACTACGAAATACTACACGATAAACCAAAGAATGATGTGGTGTGGGATATGTCCTGACGAAGGCCAAGAAGCCTCAGATTGCGAGAATGCAAAGATTTTCATGATACAAAATAGACAACCAAGCTCTCAGAATAGAGAAATTTTTCAATTTTGCGGCAATCCGGGATGCTCAGCAAAAACCTGCAGGAAAGTGATTAACAGTCAACAATATACTTACCAAATTAACAATTACAATACTTCAACTAAAAACTACGAGCATCGAGATAAAAGTAAAAACGGATTTATACGAACAAATCATCAAAACGGCCATCTTTTTTCAACCAATTCAAATGGACATCATCAAAGGAATTTTAGGATGCAATTTATAAAATGCGACTATTGTAAATTCGCCGAGCATACAGTAGAAGATTGTAGAAAATTAAAAAAAGTGACGACACCAATTAAATGCTCTTACTGCAAGGGTAATCAAATCGACAATTGCCATGAAATTGAAATGTTTGAAAATAAATTAGACAAATTTTGTAATTCATGTAAGAATATGAACCACACAAGCGAAGAATGCACTATACGATAAGTATTCAATCAACGAAATTCGGGGAATTAACAAATTCTTCTGGAAATGAGTGGACTAGAGAAGGATTAATAAAAAATTTATCAATCCTTCTTTAAAAAATTAAAAATTTAATTGAGTTTGACGAACCTGAAATAAATAATGTTGAATGAAAAAAAAATGCATGAAAAAATAATAGCAAAATTGATTTATCAGGTATCACAGATAAAACGAATGAGACATTAGGAATAATAAAAACGAATATAAACGAATTAAATATTAATTTTCACACCAGAAAATTTTTATCTATAAAATAAAAAATTATACAAAGGTAACAAAACCCTTAAATATATTACTAGAAAAGGACGTAAAATTTCACTGGGAAAAGGACATAATGAAAGAACTTTTGAGGAAATTAAAGATTTATTATTTATAGTGCCAGTTTTAGAATATCCATGTTTTGACAAACTATCTACTATTAAAACAGATGCTTCAAATTTCGTTTTAGGCGCAGTTTTGTCACAAGGAGAAAGAGGCAAGGACCCCAGCGATAGCTTACGCATCATAAAGTTTACATAAAGCCGAAACTAAATATCATACCTATGAAAAAGAAGCATCGGTTATAATGTTTGTAATAAAGATATTTAAAAACCGCTGCCAATTTATTGGCACATAGCTTCCTCAAAATAATTATCGATTCTTTTTATTCGATTTAAATACCATAAACAAATTTTTCACAACAAAACATTGTTAATCAATTTCCATAATGATAATATAGACACAAAAATACAATAATCATAATTTTTATTATTAACATTATTTATCTTCATTATTATATATTTTTTTATTTCTATAATTTGGTGAAAAAGATATTTATGTTTCAACTGCAATTGAAAATAATTAAATTTTAAGAAATTCAATGGCCAACATAATTAAAATTTAAAACTATTCCTTTCCAAGTAAGTAAATATTTCCGAAACTTAAATAATTATTTTTCCGGAATAAAATAAGTTTTATTCAATTTCTAATGATTATCCTTAATATTTTTTTATTAGATATTTTTTTATACTAATTGGAGTTTTACTTGTGATAGGAAAACAATAATTTGATGAAATGATTCTAAATACATAAATACATATCGGATATTTCACTTGAAGTCAGCAGCTCAAAAATTTATAATCGCTTAGGTTTGGCGAGTTAACAGTTTTTGGTGAAAAAAACATGTTCCCAGATTTTTAGACCCATATTTTAATAAATACAAAAGTTATTCTACATGAAAAATTGTTATTTTTTGCAATTTTTACTGAAAACTCAACTTTTGTCATATTTTTACTCAAAATCCTGAAACTTTTTGTATAGCACATTGATTGGAAAAAACTTTGCATTTAACTTGTAGAATGTGACCTTATTTATTTTATGACCCATTTAGAAAGTTTCTGATTGGTTGCTTTTTAGTATACCTTAATCTAAAAAAAAAAAATGTGCAGCAGAATATTTTTGGTTCGACAAAATTTTTCTGATTCTTTATTAAAAATCCTTGATAACAAGCCCTGAATCGAGATTAGCAAACCCTACTGAAAAAAGTTATGTATTGCTTCCCCGTAGAGGAAGCTTTGTAACGGTGAAAAAATTTACGAGACAAATGTTTTCAAAAAGATATTTTAAGGCGATATATGTAGATATTTATTGATTTTGAAAAAAAAATTTTCGTTGATGTGCGTGCGTGCGTGCGTGCGTGCGTGTGCGTGTGTGTGTGTGCGCGCGCGCGTGCGTGTGTGTTCCAGTAGTGTGTCCAAGTTTCCAGTAGTGTGTCCAGTGTGTCCAAGATTACAGTATCGATTATTTGAATGTTTGATCCAAGTATCCGGAAACCATTCAAAAGCATTCATGAAATGTTACTGAATCGCATAGTTGGAATATTTTTGGTTGAGACTGTGAATCTTTACGTACAGCTTACCAAAACCATTTCCAGGTATTGCTATTGAGAGGTTCCCCCGAAACCCTCATTTAAGCTTCACGCATTGTTTTTCAGTTATCTTCTGTTCATGCTTACCGCTAACTTTAATGAAAAGTTCCATTTATGATTAGTGGAATCTTCCCTGAAAGTACTCATAAATCTTTTTGAAAAGTTTTTCGAAAGATTTACAATAAAAGTTACAGTTCAATCTTTCAGTAACCTCACGGTCACCTGTCTGATTACCTTTCATGAAAGATTTCAGTATCGATTTTTAGACAGTTTCACGAAAGGTTCCAGAAACCTTTTAAAAATTTTCCTGAACTGTTACTGCGTTGCATAATTGGAATCTTATTGGTTGATTGCGAGAATCTTATAGGAAGCTTTCGTGAAATATTGCAAGGTAAGACTACTGGAAAATTTTACCGGAATCTTCATTAAGCTTCTCGCATTATTTTTCGGTAATCTTTTATTTATACTTACTGGAATCTTTCATAAAAGATTCCATTTATCTTTAGTGGAATCTTCCCTGGAAGTACTCATAAATCTTGTTCAGAAGTTTTTTGGAAGATTCGCAATCAATGTTCCTGTTTAATCTTTTAGTAAGCTTACTGTAACATTTCTAGTTATCTTTCATAAATGATTTCAGTACGGTTTCTGCGAATGTTTCATGTAAGATTACCGGAACCTTTCAAAAGCTTTCATGGAATTTTGCCGAGTCTCATAGTTGGAATCTTTTTTATTGATTCCGTTAAACTTTCGGAAAGCTTTTGTGAAACATTGCGAGGTAACACTGCTGGGAAATTTCGCCGGAACTTTCCGTTAAGCATATCGCATTATTTTTCGGTAATCTTACATTCATGCTTACTTGTATCACTCATGAAAGGTTCCATTTATTTTTAGTGGAATCTTCGCTGAAAGTATTCATCAATCTTTTTCAAAAGTTTTTTGGAAGATTTGCAATTAATGTTACAGTTCAATCTTTCAGTAAGCTTACTGTAACATTTCTAGTTATCTTTCATGAAAGATTTCTGTATCGATCGTTAGAATGTTTCATTGAAGTTTCAGAAAACCTTTCAAAAGTTTTTATGAAATATTACGGAATCGTATAGTTGGAATTTTTTTAGTTGGTTCTCCAAAACTTACGGGAAGCTTTTGTGGAACATTGCAAGGTACCGCTACTGGAAAGTTTCGTTGAAACCTTCCATTAAGCTTATCGCATTATTTTTCGGTAATCTTTTATCCATGCTTACTGCAATCTTTCATAAAAGGTTCCATTTATGTTTAGTGCAATCTTCCCTGGAAGTATTCATCAATCGTGCTCAAATTTTTTTTGGAAGATTTGCATTCAATGTTCCAGTTCAATCTTTCAGTAAGCTTACTGTAACATTTCTAGTTATCTTTCATCAGAGATTCCAGTATCGATCATTAGAATATTTCATGGAAGGTTCCGAAAACCTTTCAAAAGCTTTTATGGAATGTTATTGAATCGCATAGTTGGAATTTTGCTTCCTCCTAGAGGAAGCTTTATGATAGTAATTTTTTGAGTTGTTGTAAAAACATGTTATAATTGTTTTCGGGGTGTGAGTAATCAAAATACAGGGTTTTTGAAAAATTTTTGTATGGATGTTGTGTGTGTGTGCGCGCGCGTGCGTGAGTGCGTGCGTGGGTGTGTGTGTATGTTGTGTATGTGTGTGTGTATGTGTGTGTATGTGTGTGTGTGTGTGTTCCGGTAGTGTATTCAAGTTTCCAGTAGTGTGTCCACTGTGTCCAAGATTCCAGTACCGATTATTAGAATGTTTCATGGAAGGTTCCGGAAACCTTTCAAAAGCATTCATGGAATGTTACTGAATCACATAGTTGGAATATTTTTGGTTGAGTCCATGAATCTTTACGAAAAGCTTAAAAAAGCCATTTCCAGTTATTGCTATTGAGAGTTTTCCGCGAAACCTTCATTTAAGCTTCACGCACTGTTTTTCAGTTATCTTCTGTTCATGCTTACCGCTAACTTTAAGGAAAAGTTCCATTTATGATTACTGGAATCTTCCCTGAAAGTACACATAAATTTTATTGAAAAGTTTTTTGAAAGATTTACAATAAAAGTTACTGTTCAATCTTTCAGTAACCTCACGGTCACCTGTCTAATTACCTTTCATGAAAGATTCCAGTATCGATTATTTGAATGTTTCATGGAAGGTTCCGGAAACCTTTCAAAAGCATTCATGGAATATAACTGAATCGCATAGTTGGAATATTTTTGGTTGAGTCCGTGAATCTTTACGGAAAACTTACGAAAACCATTTCCAGGTATTGTTATTGAGAGGTTTCTGCGAAACCTTCATTTAAGCTTCACGCACTGTTTTTCAGTTATCTTCGTTCATGCTTACCGCTAACTTTAATGAAAAGTTCCATTTATGATTAGTGGAATCTTCCCTGAAAGTACTCATAAATCTTTTTGAAAAGTTTTTCGAAAGATTTACAATAAATGTTACAGTTTAATCATTTAGTGAGCTTACTGTAACATTTCTAGTTATCTTTCATAAAAGATTTCAGTACGGATACTGCGAATGTTTCATGTAAGATTACCGGAACCTTTCAAAAGCTTTCATGAAATTTTGCCGAGTCTATTTGTTGGAATCTTTTTTGTTGATTCCGTTAAACTTTCGGAAAACTTTTGTGGAACATTGCAAGGTAACACTACTGGGAAATTTCACCGGAATTTTCCGTTAAGCTTATCGCACTATTTTTCGGTAATCTTACATGCATGCTTACTGCAATCTTTCATGAAAGATTCCATTTACGTTTAGTGCAATCTTTCCTGGAAGTATTATTCATCAATCTTGCTCAAAATTTTTTTGGAAGAATTGCAATCAATGTTCCAGTTCAATCTTTCAGTAAGCTTACTGTAACATTTCTAGTTATCTTTCATGAGAGATTCTAATATCGATCATTAGAATATTTCATGGAAGGTTCCGAAAACCTTTCAAAAGCTTTTATGGAATGTTACGGAATCGCATAGTTGGAATTTTGCTTCCTCCTAGAGGAAGCTTTGTGATAGTAATTTTTTGAGTTGTTGTAAAAACATGTTATAATTGTTTTTCGAGGTGTTAGGAATCATAATTCATGGTTTTTGAATTATGTCTGTATTGATGTGTGTGTGTGTGTGTTTATGTGTGTGTGTGTATGTGTGTGTATGTGTGTGTGTGTGCGTGTGTGCGTGTGTGTGTATGTGTGTTTGTGTGTTTGTGTGTGTGTGTGTGTAAACTCTTTATATCTCAGAAACGTGTAACATTGCGAATTGGCCCCGTGCAATGCCAAAGTGACTTTACCCTAGAACCAAATTTATTAGAAATGAGCGCCAGGCTCCGGCTACCTCCTCGATGATGAGACTCCTCCAGGGCGCCCTGACACGAAAGACAGCCGGAGGTGGCTGATACCCACAGCGAAGCTGAAAAGAGCGAAGACAGAAAGCACACAACGCAACACTCACAAATGAGCCACAAGTTTAAGCTTCCATTTAATTTAATTACGTCTAATTACTCTACAAATTTCACCCGACAATAATTCCTCGCGCTCTTCGATTTTACAATAGTTTCTCCCGTCACGGTTTCACCTCGTCGCAACCTAATACTACTCCGCCCAATTATCACCCCACGCAACGCAATTCTCTTGAACTCGCTAGCTAACTCCATCGAGAGAGCACTTCTATTTCTATGCACGCACAATCGATGTCTATCTTTACTCTCCATCTCTCACGACGCAATCCTCCTTGATCCTACCTCTCTCTTGGGCCTTCTCTCCTATCCTCTTCACTCTCAACGTTATCACGCTTCTCACTCACTCTATACACTCCCCGCAACTACACTCCAACTTATAACTCCAAACTCTCCAAACTATACTCCACACTCTCAAACTACTCTTCCTACACTTTCAACTATTCTTCCTACACTCTCAATTACTCTTCTTAGACTCTGGGACTCAGCGATATGTCTAATTTCTAGCACGACTCACACGAGAATGACGTCAAGATGGATGTCAAGACGTCGTTTCCTTCTTCTCGGCTGTCCTTCCGTCTTCTTCGATTCTCTACACCCCGGATTGGCTATGAACTAAGTCTTCACTGACGTAGTCCTCGAGCTCCTCCTGCTTGAGTCCTGCTGTACCTTGCCTGCCATATCAGCAGTCGCGAATCGTTTTTCTGCTGCGCGATTGGAGCGACGCATCCGCTTCACAATAAGAACTAGACTCTCGCGATGCTTTCGAGCAAGCTTCGCGATGTTAGCTCAGTAGTAGAACGCGGGATTGGAATTGCGAGATCGCGGGTTCGCGTTCCGCTCGTCGCATATTATTTTACGCGATTAATTCGTCTTAATTTATTCTGTCATCATTCCATACGTAACATGTATAAATCTGGCATGCCTTGTGTGGCATAGTCCACCTTACCTCCACAGGTATATGAACTCTATCAAGTGAACGAACGTAATTTCCTACTTTACCCCCGAAGATTAATAATTATGTACATACAGAATAAAAAATTTACGACACGTTGCGTCTCCCATGTGAAGATACAGTAGCCGAGACTTAGAAGGATCCTATCACACGGTTTACCCGGAGGATAAATTAAGAACGACGAGGACGCCGTTCTCCCCAACCACAGAGGTGTCACAGGCTTAGCTCGACTGCCATCTGAGCCATGATGCATCCGCTTCACGATAAGAACTAGACTCTTTCGAGCAAGCATCGCGACGATAGCTCAGTGGTAGAGCACGCGATTGGAATTCTCGAGATCGCGGGTTCACGTCCCAATCGTCGTATATTTTATACGCGACTAATTCATCTTAATTAATTCTGTCGTCCTCCCATACGTAACAGGATTTTGGGACAAAGAGCAGCTTCCACCCCACAATATTTCTTCATCATCTTACCCACCGACATCTGTTAATATTGATATTTATCATCAAATCAAACACCACTAATGATAACTCACCATGGCAACGAAGTGACCGCGCGAGGATGAGGATATTGATAGCCTTCCTTATTTACTAACAGAGGCCGGCATTCAACTCCTGTTGGATAAAATGAGTTTCCACCGTGAATCCCTATTGTACCTGTACAGCACGGAGAGAACGACTCAGTTACAAGATAAGTTGCGAGTAGCTATCATAGAATTTAGCAGTATCTTTACCACCCTTTCTAGTGCGTATTTATGCCAACTTGCATTAGGCCATGCTGCAAACGAGTATAAGCGTGACTTAGAAATGTCATGCAAATGCATCGAAACAGCATGTACAGAATTGGCAAACCATGCACCTGCGGATGTAGTCGGTACGATTAACACCTCTTACGCTGCCGCACTCGCCTCTACAAAGCAACCACCCAATCATCTTAATATTAGGACCTCTAACAGCAATATTTTATTATCCAACGGTAAATAATAAAATATTATAATCCTTTCCTATCACTACTGGTCTGGGCGATAATGCGAAAGACAAATACCCAATGACTACTGCCACTAGAGATGAATTACAAAAGGCGATAAATCCTGCCGATTTAAAAATGAGAGTCAAGCGCACTATTCTTGTCCCGCATGCCTCAGTAACCATCGAGGGAAATAATTTAGAAGCGTCTGCGTTAAGTAATTCTACCGCTTTTATGGCTATCGGTCTAGAGGTCAAGCCTAATTCGAGTTTTAACCCTCGCCTTCTCATTCAGGATATACCAGTAGATATCTGAAGCGTTAGATACTGATTTAAAACTGATTTATATGTACCCACCCCGTAATAATAGTAAAACCCGGTCGTGCGTAATTGAAGTTGCTCCGAACATTCGTTTGAGCCTTATGTCTGCGGAGAGAATTAACATTAAATGGATCTGCTGCCGCTTACGTGATCATGTCACGGTCCTACAATGCTTCAAGTGTTATAAGTTCGGCCACGTAGCTCCGAGGAGCACTTAACAAATACATGCGTTATAAAACAAAATTTTAAATTTATCAACTGTACTGGAGGTGCTGCTCCTGCAGCACTCTCTGCCAGATACCTCGTATTATAAATGTCATCCTTCGCAGTTGGTCTCGTGTGTGGTATGTGCAGTGTGTAATGGTGTTTACCACAAAAGTGATTACAACAGGAAAAGAGCACAAAACTACTTGTCTGGTTTATACATAATATGTGATGAACACGAGCTAGGTGACATAACCTCTAATACACCACACGTTGCAATGGTGTTACTACAGAGGGAACTAGAAAACTCGAGAAAGCAAAATAATTTGATAAATGAAAAATGTGAGTTTTTGAAGAAAAGCAATTAAGACTTCAAACGGAAATTAATACAAACTAAAGAAGAATTGAAACAAATAAAAGTCGGTTTTCCAGAAGAAGAAAAATATCTACTAAAACAGATAAGTACAGAAGTACTTAACAACAATCACATGCTAAACCAAATATTAGACAAAGAAAACTATATCAAAAACAAAAAAACCTTCGCAGAAGTGCTAGTACAGGATAAACCTCTAGAAAAGAAAATACCAAAACTCATAGTAAAAAGAAGGGAGAATGATAGCAAAGAAACAGATGTGCCGGACATAAAAACATATATAGCCCACTATATAACTAAAAATTCAACTATACAAGCAAAAAGTATAAAAATCAAGAACAAAGAATAAGTTTTATAAATGAGGAGAGCTTGACACAAACTGAAAGTATACTAAAACAAAAATATACTGCATACTACAAAATCGTAAGAGAATCTATTAAAAATCCCAAGGTACAAATAACAGGCTTTGACAATTTTGAAATCATGGAAATTAAAGAAATAGAGCAAGATATTAATAAAAGAAATTTTAAACACCTAATCAGCAAATGCAAAGTGATACATGTATTTGAAAATAATAAAACAAAAATGAACAGTATATTAATTGAAACAACACTGGAAGTATACAATCAAATTGTGAATAATAAATTCAGAGTTCATATTGGTTATCAAAATTGCAGAGAGCTCGATGATCTGAATCTAACACCGTGTTTCAACTGTGGAAGATGTGATCATAGTGGTAAAAAGTGATAGAATGCGAAAATCTGTCTAAATTGTGCTGGAAAACACACCACGATTAATTTTACTACCCCAGAGGACTACAATTGCGTCAACTGCATATACAGTAATCATGAATTTAAAACGAAATATAATACTAAACACGTGGTAAATGATACCGAAAAATGTGAAGTTATGATACACAAGATAAAGAAGTTAAATGTCGAAACAGATTACCCGGTAAGACCGCACATACCAAAATATGTAGGCAAAGTAAACCTTCAATCACAGTTACAAATCACTGATGCAGCAATAGGTAACTTACCGGCCGCAACCACACAAAAAAGACAAAACAAAATAATCAGTCCGGCAGCATCAACCGGTAATTTAATGCCCGCAACCTCACAAACAACTTTAAACAGAATCATAATAAGCCCTCGAATGACTAGCTTAACAGACTTAGCAACAGACTTACAAACTACTGAATTCTCAACATGGATCAACATCTGAACTTTGAAGTTATTTCACAAAAAGACCAGGCTTTCGATAATGTACAAATACTCAATAAGAGTATCCAGGAAAATAAGAATTTGATTCTATGTGAAAATATTAGAAGTATAAAACAAAACTTAGAAAAACTTGAAACTTTTATTGACTGTTTGGTCGTAAGGCCAAGTGTCATTATATGTATCAAATCTTGGAATGTGCAATAATCACTACTGTACAACATATCAGGTTACTATAGTGACTACAAAAGTTACTATAGTGAGAGTAAAATAAACAGAGCAGATGGAGTATATAATGATGTATATAAAGGATGAAATATTTGAATACACAAAAATTATAGTAGTCGACAATATGCGTAACTTAAGCTCGGTTATAAAACTAATTTGCACCGAAACTATTAGGATCTCTGCGATCTACAGACCTCATGATATAAAAAACCACTGCTAACTGCTTTAAAAGAATGCTTTTTCGAGGAGAATTGATAAATTACATCAAATCATTTTTTTAAATGTACATTTTAATATAAAAATTCATTCTTTCTGCATATCTGATTTTCCATAAACACAATTATTCAAAAAGATCAAGAAAATTATATTTAAAATAGTTACGTAGTAATTATTAAATTGCAAATTGAAAAGTTTAAAGTGTTATCACGTGCTATTTATTGAATTTATAAATGAATTGCATTTCATCGAAATTTCTTCGGCGTTTTCTTTCAAAACCTGCTAACTCGGTGTTTGCTCCAAAACCCCACCAACTCAGCGAAGACTTCGAAGATCCACCAACTCATAGAGTCGTTTCAAAAATAATATAACTCGGCGAAGGTTTCAAAGATCCTCTAACATAGCGTTTTTTTTTTTTTTCTTTAATTTTGTAGTAGTAGCTCTAAGATGTTAAAGTACAATTTCTGTATAAGCGATGAAAAGAATTATTTACGAGTTTTCCATATTTTTCTTTATTTTTTTTTAACCGACTTAAGGGGATGCCTTACTCGTACTATTACCGACCGAGCAATTCACACAGTTTCAAGCTGATTAAAAATAAAATACGTCGAATCACAAAAAATCAAGAGAACACTCTTCTGTGTTTTTTAACGTTCTATCATCCAGTCAAAGTTTGGAGTCGAAATATCAAGCCGTTTTTTCAAAAACTTTGAACGAAATTAAATTTCGTTTGTTCAATGTTTTTGCAGAAATGACTTGATATTTCGACTCCAAACTTTGACTGAATGATAGAACGTTAAAAAACACAGAAGAGTGTTCTCTTGATTTTTTGTGATTCGACGTATTTTATTTTTAATCAGCTTGAAACTGTGTGAATTGCTCGGTCGGTAATAGTACGAGTAAGGCATCCCCTTAATGATATCCGATTTGGCCGAAAAAAATATGGTTAGATAGAAAATTCCAAGACCTTTCAGAAAATGGGCCTACTTTCGACTGATATCCAAACCCAGAGCAAAAAAAAAAAATTATTTTCGATTTTTCCATATTTGTCTTTATTTTTTTTAATCGACTTAATAATAACAGATCGGGCCGAAAAAAATATGGGTAGATAGAAAATTTCAAGACCTTTCAGAAAATGGGCCTACTTCCGACCGATATCCCAACACAGAGCAAAAAAAAATAGTATATTGTGTACCAAGAGCGTAAAGTGGGCCTTTTTAGACCGAGTACTGCAATCACACGAGGTCAAAAGGCCCACTAAGCCCTTGGTGCGCACCATATTTTTTGGGACACAGGTATTGATTTTCGCGTTTTTCCACTTAAAACGGGAAACAACATCAACGAATTTCTGTTACACCAACTACCCACCTGGGAATTGAATGACACTTACATTTTGGTTATAATTTATTTCAACATATTTAAAATCGGTTAATTATGTTTTCGGCGCGGACGGTGGCGCCATCCCCATGTTTTTCATACCAACTGACCATTGGACCATTGCGCTCGAATGCGCCGCTTTTCTTTAGTTCAAAAATATAGTTGAGCGGACGTGTACTAGCGACGTATATAATTCGACAGTATTAGAATATTGTTATAAGAGTAAAGTACTGTACAAATTAGTAATTAGTATTTAGTATTTAAAAGTTTTAATTTTTCCTGAACGATGAGTGAAAATAATATTGAAGAATACGCGCAGTGCACGCCGCCTGAAATTTGTAATCTCGCAGAAATCCTATCGTTGGATTTATTACCAACTAAATCTAAAGTTCTTTATGAAAAATCTTACAACGATTTTGTGGAATGGGAAAAAGTATCAAAAGTAGAGTCATCATCAGAAAGAGTGTTAATAGCATATTTTGGAAAGCTAAGTAAACAATTTAAACCGTCAACTCGCTGGTCGCAATATTCCATGCTAAAGACAACCATAAAATTGTATGAAAAAGTAGATATTAGCAAATATCTTTCTCTAACTGCTTGTTTGAAAAAGTTTTCCCCTGGATACATTCCAAAAAAATCTAAAGTTTTTACGACTGAGGAAATCAATACATTTTTAACAGAAGCGCCTGATGATAAATATCTTCTTACTAAAGTGAGTACTATTATTAACCTTTTTAAAATTTATTTATATACAATTCAAAATAATAATTTCGAGTGTAAATTTTAGGTTGTATTAATTTTTGGAATTTGCGGTGCATGTCGTAAAGATGAGTTAACAAAAATAACATTAAAGGATATTGAAATTCATGTACTGTACAACCCGCCGGTAAAAACAAGATGGTTCGATGCCCAAAGAGATTGCTTCGTACTTACAGCTTCAAGATATTGGTTTATATACTGGGCACTGTTTTCGCCGTACTTCTGCAACCGTACTTGCGATTCTGGAGCGAACATTACTACGTTGAAGAGACACGGAGGGTGGAAGTCAAGTGCGGTTGCAGAAGGTTATATCGAGGAATCTATAACGAATAAATCAAAAATAAGAAATATAATATCTTCAGCTGTAAGTACGAAGCAATAATGCTTATAAAAATACCAGACACTAAAACATCAAAACCACGTTCTTTTACTATTCCTGCTAATTTTAGTCAGATAGTAAAACAATATCAAAGTTTTCGTCCACCTGAAACTAGTACGGACAGATTCTTTATAAACTGTCGGAATGCCAAATGTACTGTACAACCCGCCGGTAAAAACAAGATGGTTTGATGCCCAAAGAGATTGCTTCGTACTTACAGATTCAAGATATTGATTTATATACTGGGCACTCTTTTCGCCGTACTTCTGCAACCATACTTGCGATTCTGGAGCGAACATTACTACGTTGAAGAGACACGGAGGGTGGAAGTCAAGTGCGGTTGCAGAAGGTTATATCGAGGAATCTATAACGAATAAATCAAAAATAAGAATTATAATATCTTCAGCTGTAAGTACGAAGCAATAATGTTTATAAAAATACCAGACACTAAAACATCGAAACCGCGTTCTTTTTCTATTCCTGCTAATTTTAGTCCAGTAGTAAAACAATATCAAAGTTTTCATCCACCTAAAACTAGTACGGACAGATTCTTTATAAACTGTAGGAATGCCAAATGTACTGTACAACCCGCCGGTAAAAACAAGATGGTTCGATGCACAAAAAGATTGCTTCGTACTTACAGCTTCAAGATATTGATTTATATACTGGGCACTGTTTTCGCCGTACTTCTGCTTATAAAAATAATGCTTATAAACACTAAAACATCAAAACCGCGTTCTTTTACTATTCCTGCTAATTTTAGTCCGATAGTAAAACAATATCAAAGTTTTCGTCCACCTGAAACTAGTACGGACAGATTCTTTATAAACTGTAGGAATGCCAAATGTACTGTACAACCCGCCGGTAAAAACAAGATGGTTCGATGCCCAAAGAGATTGCTTCGTACTTACAGCTTCAAGATATTGATTTATATACTGGGTACTGTTTTCGCCGTACTTCTGCTTATAAAAATAATGCTTATAAACACTAAAACATCAAAACCGCGTTCTTTTACTATTCCTGCTAATTTTAGTCCGATAGTAAAACAATATCAAAGTTTTCGTCCACCTGAAACTAGTACGGACAGATTCTTTATAAACTGTAGGAATGCCAAATGTACTGTACAACCCGCCGGTAAAAAAAAGATGGTTCGATGCCCAAAGAGATTGCTTCGTACTTACAGCTTCAAGATATTGATTTATATACTGGGCACTGTTTTCGCCGTACTTCTGCAACCATTCTTGCGATTCTGGAGCGAACATTACTACGTTGAAGAGACACGGAAGGTGGAAGTCAAGTGCGGTTGCAGAAGGTTATATCGAGGAATCTATAACGAATAAATCAAAAATAAGAATTATAATATCTTCAGCTGTAAGTACGAAGCAATAAATCTTATAAAAATACCAGACACTAAAACATCAAAACCGCGTTCTTTTTCTATTCCTGCTAATTTTAGTCCAATAGTAAAACAATATCAAAGTTTTCGTCCACCTAAAACTAGTACGGACAGATTCTTTATAAACTGTAGGAATACCAAATGTACTGTACAACCCGCCGGTAAAAACAAGATGGTTCGATGCCCAAAAAGATTGCTTCGTACTTACAGCTTCAAGATATTGATTTATATACTGGGCACTGTTTTCGCCGTACTTCTGCTTATAAAAATAATGCTTATAAACACTAAAACATCAACACCGCTTTCTTTTACTATTCCTGCTAATTTTAGTCCGATAGTAAAACAATATCAAAGTTTTCGTCCACCTGAAACTAGTACGGACAGATTCTTTATAAACTGTAGGAATGCCAAATGTACTGTACAACCCGCCGGTAAAAACAAGATCGTTCGATGTCCAAAGATATTGCTTCGTACTTACAGCTTCAAGATATTGATTTATATACTGGGCACTGTTTTCGCCGTACTTCTGCAACCGTACTTGCAGATTCTGGAGCGAACATTACTACATTGAAGAGACACGGAGGGTGGAAGTCAAGTGCGGTTGCAGAAGGTTATATCGAGGAATCTATAACGAATAAATGAAAAATAGGAAATATAATATCTTCAGCAGTCAATCTCTCGGTCACTGATTCTAATAATTCAAATAAATCCGAAGAGCCTCCGACAAAGCAGTTAAGATTAGACTCTGTTGTAGCTAGTACTAGTAGTACGAGTATGTCTTCAGTACAAATGCAGACTTCAAATGAGAAGAAATTTTTTAATTTTGATAATTGCTCAAGTATAACCATTAATTATTATGGAAAATCTGATTAATGAAATAAGATTGTTTCTTATATGAATGTATATTGCTAGCTTATAACATTATATTTTATCAATAAGTTGTGTATTATTTATACGTTACAAATTAGATAGTAAAATACTAAATTAATCTAAAAAAAACTAAAATTTGTAATTATTAAACACATAAAAAGTACATTAAAACATGTAATTAGTAAAAGTAAGACACGCAGATAAAGAAAAAAAAATAGAAGAACGATTATTGAAGACGGTTACTTTTGCGCCCGCTTCGGATACTTTTGCGCCCGCTTACCTACTTTTGCGCCCGCTTCGGCTACTTTTGCGCCCGCTTAGCTACTTTTGCGCTCGCTTAGCTACTTTTGAGCCCGTTGGACTACAACCGTTCACTATAGGCCCTACTTTTAGGTTTAAAAAACGCGAAAATTGTGCCTGTGTTACAAAAAAATATTTTCGTTTTTTCCATATTTTTCTTTATTTTTTTTTAACCGACTTAATAATATCCGATTTGGCCGAAAAAAATATGGGTAGATAGAAAATTACAAGACCTTTCAGAAATTGGGCTTACTTTCGACTGATATCCAAACCCAGAGCAAAAAAAAAAAAATTATTTTCGATTTTTCCATATATGTCTTTATTTTTTTTAATCGACCTAATAATAACATATCGGGCCGAAAAAATATGGGTAGATAGGAAATTTCAAAACCTTTCAGAAAATGGGCCTACTTCCCACCGATATCCAAATTCGGCGACGAAAAAAAAATTATTTTCGATTTTTCCATAGTTTTCTTTATTTTTTTTAATCGGCTTAATAATATCCGATCGGGCCGAAAAAAATATGGGTAGTAGGAAATTTCAAAAATTGGCCCATTTCCGACCGCTATCCGAACCCAGCGACGAAAAGAATTATTTTTAGTTTTCCATATTTTTCTTTATTTTTTTAGGCGGCTTAATATTATCCGATTGAGCCGACAAAAATATGGGTAAATAGAAAATTCTAGGACCTTTCAGAAAATGGGCCTACTTTCGACTGATATCCAAATCCAGAACAAAAAAAAATTTCGATTTCTCCATATTTTTCTTTTTTTTTTAATCGACTTAATAATAACAGATCGGGCCGAAAAAAATATGAGTAGATAGGAAATTTCAAGACCTTTCAGAAAATGGGCCTACGTCCCACCGATATCCAAATTCGGTGACTAACACAAAATTATTTTCGATTTTTTCATATTCTCCTTTATTTTTTTTAATCGGCTTAATAATATCCGATCGGGCCGAAAAAAATATGGGTAGATAGGAAATTCCAAGAACTTTCCGAACATGGGCCTACTTGCGACAGATATCCAAACCTACAGCAAAAAAAAAAAAATTACTTTCGATTTTTCTATATTTTTCTTTATTTTTTTTTTAATCGGCTTAATAATATCCGATCGGGCCGAAAAAAATATGGGTAGATAGAAAATTACAAGGCCTTTCAGAAAATGGGCCTACTTATGGCCGATATCCAAACCCAGAGCAAAGAAAATTTTCGATTTTTCGATATTATTCTTTATTTTGTTTAATCCACTTAATAATAATCGATTGGGCCGAAAAAAATATTGGTAGATAGGAAATTTCAAGACCTTTCATAAAATGGGCCTCCTTCCGACCGATATCCAAACCCAGAGCAAAATGAAAATTATTTTCGATTTTCAATATTTTTCTTTTTTTTTTAATCGACTCAATAATAACAGATAGGGCGAAAAACATATGAATAGATAGGAAATTCCAAGACGTTTCAGAAAATGGGCCTACTTTCGACTGATATCCAAACCCAGAGCAAAAAAAAAAATTACGATTTTTCCATATTTTTCTTTATTTTTTTTAATCCACTTAACAATATTGGATTGGGCCAAAAAAGATTGGGTAGATAGGAAATTTCAAGACCTTTCAGAAAATGGGCCTACTTCCGACCGATATCCAATTTCAGAACAAAAAAAAAAATTATTTTCCATGTTTCCATATTTTTCTTTATTTTTTTTAATCGGCTTAATAATATCCGATCGAGCCGGAAAAATATGGGTGGATCGGAAATTCCAAGAGGTTGCAGTAAATGGACCTACTTCTCACCTATATCCAAATTCGGCGACGAAAAAAAAATTATTTTCGATTTTTCCATATTTTGCTTTATTTTTTTTTAATCGACATAATAACAGATCGGGCCGAAAAAAATATGAGTAGATAGGAAATTTCAAGACCTTTCAGAAAATGGGCCTACTTCCGACCGATATCCAAACCCAGAGCCCAGAGCAGAAAAAAAAATTTCAATTTTTCCATATCTTTCTTTTTTTTTCAATCGACTTAATAATAACAGATCGGGCCGAAAAAAATTTGAGTAGATAGGAAATTCCAAGATCTTTGAGAAAACGGGCCTACTTTCGACTGATATCCAAACCCAGAGCAAACAAAAAAATTTCGATTGTTCCATATTTTTCTTTATTGTTTTTAATCCACTTAACAGTGCATTCTCAACAGCGCGTGTACGAAGGAAATTTCTTCTAGCGCCCTCGCGCGTGGAATATTAAAAACTAACCGATAGATCATTCTCGAGCGGCATCTGTGACTTCTGTACGCGGGGGCAAAAGCAGCCGATCTCTCGTACGCTCGAACGCGAGCATTGGTATCTCGTGCACCGGCGCTAAGCTCGTGACCGATCATTTTACCTCGTACCCGCGGTAGTATGGTCGCGCTCGGTGGTTTCAATCGGACACGCACTCGCGCGCGAGCATTACTATCTCATGCACCAGCGCTCAGGCGGATTACCTCGTGACCGATCATTTTTCCTCATGCCCGTTAGTATACTCGCGCTCACTTGTTTCGATCGGGCACCAGCAGTCATCTGCTCGAGTTATGTGACAAGCCCCGGTGGATCACCAAGGAAAGGTAACACACACACAGGTAACACTCGCCAAAGTAAGTAATCGAACAAAGGGTGTTGATTAGAATAATGATTTATTAAAACGTCGTTACAGGTTGGATGCCCGACAGAGACTGGCGATCGTCGATGCGAAGTGCAGTAAGAGAGTATAAAGAGAGTATATGTATAAAGTATATATGAAAAGTATATATTGCATCTTCATTGTCTTCTGGCTTCTCTTTGTCCATGCAGATTCCATTCGGAGCGATAAGGAGGCTGGCTGGCCGATGCGTCTAAGTACCTATGTGGTGACTCATATAACTCCTCCATGGCCAAGTTCAATGACGTCCACGTCTTTGATATCCTTATCTTTGGACTTTTTGGTAAGTTGCGGCCGTTGTTTCTTGACTTTTATTTTGTATATTAAGTAAATCGATGTAATCGTTATGAACAGCAATACTAATATAATTGGACTTGTAGATAGGACGAATTCGGTTCTAATTTGATTAGAAACTGGCATATTTAGTGTAGGTGATGTCAAAGTTTTTAGAGGTTCCAAATTCAACTGGTGGTCTTTGATAACTAAAGGTGAAATTAGGCTGGATTGTTCCATTTCACCAAGATTCTCGTCAAGTCGGTATCCCTGTACTTGTACATCATTTCCTTGTATTTCATATGTTCCTCGGATCATCAATTGGTCATTATCATGTTTAACCTTGATCGGATAATTACTCGATACTAGCGTTAAATTTTCAGATAATTTGTATCTCAGTATTAAAGGTGGACTAATTGAAATGATAATCGGTTTGACTCTTTCCGTTATAATTTGTTAACATAAAAAATTCTTTTCATATATTTGTCGGCACTTATTAGCAAATAGTTTTATAGATGTCCCGGTTAAACTCCATGGCGTGGTGATAACTTCTATCTGATTGTTGTAATTGATTATAGCAAGTCTTTGATGGAGTGAAAATTCGATAGGATTAAGGATAGGGATTTTGATGGTGTATACAATAAGATTTTGTGTGAATGCAATTGATCCCTGAGCAAAGCGAAAATCTAGCAAATTATGGTAGTGTAATATTAACTCTTTCTGAGAGTAGATTGCCAATAAATGTACACGTATATCCGATATTTGGTCATATGTTAACAATTCTAACTCAAATATTTGTTCATTGAAAATAAATGATCTTTTAATTTTATTAAGTAATCCGAGAAAATGTTGCTCCTGGGTTATGAGAGTCATGATCGCTTCAAATAGATTTGATTGCAAAGTTTGGTCATTTACAGTTTTACACATGTCATTTAAATTTTTATTAATTATATTCGTGTTGTTATTTATTTGTTTACTTATCGTATTTATTATGCTTATTGACTTATTTAAAGTAAATATATTTTCCTGTTGTTGATTTTGTAGAGAATTTAAGTAGTTGTTTATCTTTTCTAAATCGTTTGCATCTGGGTTCCCAAAAATGTATTTTATAGCTGTGCCTAATCCGTTTATTAACCCTCTCTTCGTTCTCATGTTTGATGGCATTATTATTTGTAGATTCTGGTGTATTTCATTACATAGAATTTTGGCTTGCTTTAGTAAACTCGACTCTCTTAATTCGCCTTGGTTAGATAATATTGTATAGCTAGCTGTTATATGTTTAAAAGTTTTCAAAAGCGTAGTAACATCGATGTTGAAATGTAGGTAATGATAACTTCCAACTATTCTTCCAGTTCCTTGTTTATAATCATAATGCGTATTATTTTGGTTGATTTCGCTACTCTCCGCGAGCAGAGCTATGAGCATCAAGATTAGTGCCGTCTTCATTGTCCTGTAAAGAAGAAGTTTCTCTTATTCTTTTGGCACTTCGTAAATTATATCGGCGTTCTTGACCATGAATATAGCAACCTAACGAGAAGCCTTGTTGTGTCTCTACAAGTAATTTTTGATATCGTGGTGCGGTTTTGTCGCGTTGTTGTTGATGTGTTTTCATGTAAATTTCTTTATTTTCTAACGATTTGTCAGGACTATTAGGTAACTTTTGTTGCTCTTTTTGGTTTCTGTATAGCGTGTCATAAAAAGGTAAAATTTCATTTTTTCTGATTTCATTATATCTTTCTATGGTATCGGCATCGGGCTCGATAATGTGTTTCTGTAGTTCGTCATAAGGTCCATATAACAGTGCAAAAGGCGTATAGTTAGTTATAGAGTGTATACTCTGATTGTATATTAAGAGAGCGGTGATCATAAGATTTTTCACTGTTTCTTTTGGATTTTGATTGGATAAAATACTTAATTTTTGCTTTAGGGTTGAATGCAGTCTTTCTATGGGTCCATTCGATGTGTGTCTGTTTATCGTTGTTTGATGACATTGAATTTTATGTATGCGGCAAAACTCCTTAAATACTGTTGAGTTGAATTCACTTCCGTTGTCTGTCGTAATTTTATCCGGAAAGTTATGGTGTGAGGCAAAGTGTCTCAATTTGTTTATCATGGTCGTGGTATTTCCATCTGGTAGATAATAGGCTTGAGCATATTTGGAAAAAATATCTATAATTGTTAAAAATTTATCCTTGTTGAAATGAAATACGTCCATGTGTATATGTTCGAGCGGTCTTCTAGCTATAATAGGGCCGTATGTCTCTGTTTCGAATGGGTTTCTCTCATACTTATGCTCTAAGCATATCTCACATTGATTTATAAAATCTTGAATAAGTCGATCCATATTAAGTGTATAGCGTTTTCTCTTAAAGTGTAATAAGGTCTCTCGAATACCGTTATGATTTTGATTATGATATGTCTCGAGTTCTTTTATGAAATTATTTTTATCAATCGTAGGTGCATACGTGGTTGTTTTGATTAGTTTTAATTTTTCATTGAAATGATCCTTCAATATTCTATACGTAATTCTTTCCAATTCTTCGGTCGTAAAGTAGATACCATATTGCTTATCGGGTTTAATATTTTCCTTGAAAAACTTAAGTAAATGTGTTTCTGCATTTGATTTATTAATTTTCACCGTGTATTGTACTTTAAGTTTATCTTTGTTTACTTTTAAGTTGTAATCATTTCCTCCTTTTATGATAATGCTGTAATTAAAAGCGTGAACATTTTTGTCTGTTATAGGTAGTGAAAAGGTCGGATTTTCTTCAGCTGTGTGGACTGTTGCCATGTCGTCATCAAATATTTCGTCCATTTCTTCAGGTGTGACAGGTGCATCGTCAGGTGTTTGAGGCACCATTGAGAGTGAGTCTTCTTCTATTGTTTTATTAGCATTAATTTCAATTGGACTCAGTGCGTCGGCGACATAATTTTCAGAACCCTTTTTGTATTTTATTATGTAATCATATTCTTCTCATCTTAGTCTCCATCTAATCAGTCCAGCGTTATGCGTTTTTAAAGAATAGAGCCAGGTTAATGGCTTATGATCTGTTTCAATCGTAAATTTCTTACCATAGATATATGGTCTAAATTGTCTACATGCTTCCACTGTTGCCAGTAATTCTTTCTCTATCGTCGAATAGCTTGGCTCTGCTGAGTTTAATGTTCGTGAATAACACGAGATAAGATGTTGTTCTTGGGATAAAACTGCACCTATTGCTATGTTTAAGGCGTCGGTTGTGATAGTAAATGGTTTGTTGAAGTCTGGGTAGACGAGCACTGGTGTGTTAGTGATCAATTCTTTGAGTTCCTCGAATGCTTCTTTATAGTCTTTATCTTCTGGATCTATTTCTTCTTTTTTCTTGAGTGCTTTTGTCATTGGTTTCGCTATTTTTCCGTAATTTTTTATGAACTTTCTATAAAAGCCGGTTAGTCCTAAAAATATTCCAACTTCTTTTTGGGTTTTAGGTATCGGATATTTTAGAATTGCTTTGATCTTATCAGGATTTGGTTTGATTCCGTCTGCTGTTATTATATGGCCTAAAAATGGAACTTCTTTCCTTAGAAATTCACTCTTATCTATTTGAATTTTTAAACCATATTTCTCTAGCTCTTCGAATATTAGCTTCAGATGTTGTAAATGTTCTTGGAGTGATTTCGAAAATATTACTGTATCATCCATGTAAACGAAGCAGAATTTATGTAGATATTTCATTAAAATTCTATCCATCAGACGTTGAAAAGTAGCCGGAGCGTTTTTTAAACCAGAAGGCATTCTGACATATTCATAGTGTCCGTTTTCTACGGTAAACGCTGTCTTTTCAATTGAATCTTTGTTGACGGGTATTTGGTGGAAACCTTGTGCCAAATCTAATGTACTAAAGTAAGAACATTTGCCCAGATTTTCTAGAATGTCGTCCATTCTAGGTAATGGATATTTGTCTTCGATGGTATTGTCGTTTAATTTACGATAATCTATTACCATTCTCCATTTTTTTCTTCCACTTGCATCTTCTTTC
Source organism: Torymus aiolomorphi (assembly GCA_036365515.1). NCBI lineage: Eukaryota > Metazoa > Arthropoda > Insecta > Hymenoptera > Torymidae > Torymus > Torymus aiolomorphi. The sequence continues at coordinate 214,152,386 of CM070874.1, forward strand.
TTCGGAACTATCCATACGGGGGATGAGTAGGGCGAGTTGCTTGGTTGAATAATTTCTTCGTCTAACAGTTTTCTGATTTGAGTTTGAATTTCTTCTTTTAGATGGTATGGGTATCTAAAAGTCTTTACATAGATAGGGTGATCGTCCTTTGTTCTTATATTGTGTAAAACCGCAGAAGTCGCTGATAATTTTTTATTTTCATTGTAGAAACAGTCTTTGTACTTCTGGCATAGTGATGTAATTTTATATCTTTCTTCTTCGTTCATGTGATCAGTTCTTATCGGTAATTCTACTCCTTGATGATGATTCACTTTAACATTTTTATGATCGTCCGGTATATTTTTAAAGTAATTTATTTCAAATTTAGATGTGCTAAAAATTTGAGTTTTGTAATTAATATTCGCTTCCAAATTCTGCAAATCCTTATGTCCGATTAAACAATCGTACGTATAGTGCCATGTTGCTATTAAGAAAGTTATAGGTGTGTCATCACCGTATTCACGTAATATAGGAAAGATAAGCGCATGTGTACCTTTCGTCGTTTTGTGCACCGATTTAATTTCGAATTCGTAAGGAAATATAAATTTTGGAAATAGTTTATATGCATTTTCTGGATTGATAATGGATGATGAGGCTCCAGAATCGATGAGAATTTTAAGAGGTGGATTTGTCGTTATTATGTGTGGTAATTCGGGTGAATTGCTAATCGAATTTAAATTTATCACGTCGGTTCTGTCGTATCGGGAGCTTGTTGAAAATTTTGGCAGTTATCACTCTCGTCGTTTTCTTGATTAAATTCTTCATGGTCTGGTACAGGTGAGTCATTTTGATAATTGATTGCTTCCTCTTCTCCTTGTTCTTGTGGATGATGCAACTCTTCAGCGATAAAGTTTGCTGGTCCTGTGCTCTTAAAGAAGTTCGTTCTTGGTTTTAAGTTATTTTGTGCTGGTGAATTATTTGATCCATTTGTTGGATTAACGCCTTGTTTGTTAGTATTTCTTGTACTGACTGACATTGGTGTTGGTTGGTAATTTTGTTGTCTTGGCAGATTATTATTATTTTGACCAAAATTGTTATTACGATAATTTGTGAGGATAAATCCAGGTTGTGTTTGTGCAAATGCGGGTGTCGGTTGCAAATAAAATGTATTTACATTTCTTGATGTACTTGGTAAATTATTTAAAGGGTGAATAATTTTTGGATTATTATTAGTCGCAAATGGGTTTGTACTTTTAGCATTGATTGTACCGAATACGTTGGGCTTAGGTTTGTTATCACGTTGTCGTGCGAAATTGAGGAAAGCACTTTGTTGTTCATGGTTGTCGTATTTACGGCATTTTATTATACATGACTCAACGTCGTCTAAATCAAAATGTAGCAAGTAAGAATGGTAAGGCTCTTTAATACCATTTATAAAAGTACTTTTGGCTACGTTTTCATAAAATGTATTTTTAATAATTATAACATTTGCGTCTCGATTATTTAACTGTATGTGTTCCTTCAATTTATTTAGCCTGCTTTTGATTTCGTCCGCGTAAGACTGATTTGTCAATTGATAACATACACTTAGTCTTTTAACTAGTAACTCCTCCTAACTTGGGTCACTGAATCTATTAACTAAGAGCGTTTTACATGCGGCATAGGTAGCCGGGTTATTTGCCACTATTAGGTCTAGTGCTTCACCGCGAATCTTTGATTTGATTAATGCGAATAATGCCTCGTTTATTGCATTATCTGCAGTCGCTACATTTTCTATGAATTTGTCGCACGTTTGTATAAAGTGTGAAAGGAGTCTTGTACCTCCTTCATATATGGGGATCGCGTCGCGCCATATTATTAGTCGTAATTTAAATTGTTCTAACGTAAGATTTTGTTGATTATCTCCGTTATTTGCCATTTTGCTTTATCTTTGATTACGCTTCACGTAAAATCAATTGCACTTAAAAGGATAGGGTTAGGTAGGATATAGGAAATTTCAAAGACTTACTGGTTTGTCTTTAATGATTTCGGGTGAATCTCTGCTTGCAGGTGGACTCTAATCTCGACGTAGTATAGGTTCCGTGATGATGGACGTTGAAACGCCAACTGCTTCCTCTCTGAAGATTTCCGTCACCAGGTTGAGGGAGAATCTGAGTTTTTGCAGCTTCACGGTCCTGTCCCGCAGCGCCAGTTATGTGGCAAGCCCCGGTGGATCACCAAGGAAAGGTAACACACACACAGGTAACACTTGCCAAAGTAAGTAATCGAACAAAGGGTGTTGATTAGAATAATGATTTATTAAAACGTCGTTACAGGTTGGATGCCCGACAGAGACTGGTGATCGTCGATGCGAAGTGCAGTTAGAGAGTATAAAGAGAGTATATGTATAAAGTATATATGAAAAGTGTATATTGCATCTTCATTGTCTTCTGGCTTCTCTTTGTCCATGCAGATTCCATTCGGAGCGATAAGGAGGCTGGCTGGCCGATGCGTCTAAGTACCTATGTGGTGACTCATATAACTCTCGCATCTGGCATTAGTACTCGCGTCCTAAGTTTTCCCGCTCTGCCCGGTATTTTTGCTTACGCTAACAATCGCATCCTCTGAAAATATAGAGAAATATACAGAGTCTTTATCGAATTTGGTAAGTACAAGCTAAAATAGTTGAATATTATTTTTCATACACAATTCTCAATGCGCAGAACTTTTTATACTATCTACTTTTAGGTTAGACTGGAAACGAGCAGATTTTATGAAAACATGCTGTCTCTTCTAAGCTTTTGATTTTATTGCTTTTACAAGATTCGAGTATGACGTTGACAACAATTTTAAATAATATAAAAGAATTTCAAGTACATGAAATTAACAAAAAAAGAAGTGTTTTTGGAGAATATCATCATCTCTTTCCAGAATTAAAAAATTACCCAGACAAATTTTTTGCTTATGCAAGAATGAGCATTGCTACGTTTAATTATTTACTGATGAAAGTAGAACCATCTTTAATTAGGAATTGGAGCAATTATCATCAGCAGCCTACCTTACCTGAAGAAAGACTTATCATAACTCTAAGGTAATAAATTAAATAAGATTAATTTTTGATCAATCGTATAGGTATTATTATTAAAAAATTAAAAAGTAACTGTTAAACTTGTAAACTGTATTAATTACAATTCCTACAGTTAGAATTATTTTTATGTAAAGTTATGCGAATTTTTATGAAAAATGTATTAGATAAAAATTATTTTAGCTTTTGTTATACAATATTTAGTTGGCATCAAAGAAAAATTACTAGAATAAAGAAGTATTACTCAATTTTTTACATAATGTAAATTGAAATTAAAAAATTAAATATATTAACTTTTACAAAACAAAAACTTTACTAACGTTTCTCTCATTCTTAATTATCAAATATTGTATAAAATGTAAATAAAAAGTGGCAGGTCTTTTTATAGCGATCAAAATTTTATAAATGTGCAACTATTTCCTTAATAAGTTTTTATTCAAGATTTATTGATATTACTGTTACCTCCGTGACGTATTTCTAAAATCAATTTACATGTGTATTTCTCATCAGTAATTTTCTGACCCACAAACTGATGTAATTGTAAATCTGAAAACGCAGCATTTCGGTTACGAAACAGCGTGACGTAGCGAGCCACCTACTTCACGAAGGTGTACGCTCGTCAAAACTTTTATGTAGATTAAGCATTTCTTAACTTCGAAACCGAACGATTTATGTCAAAATGTTTACTAAATTTGTTTAAAAAGATGATTTTGACTCAGCGTCAAAATCATCTTTAACCCAAATTAACCGCTTAATAAATACGGCGACTGTCACACACAAACCAGTAATCGTGCAAAAGTTGCGAGCTCCGTACAACTCCAGCCGACAATAGGAGTAGCGATTATTATTATACGGGCCAATACGAGCCACATCAGATTTTTTTATAATTTCATATATCAAATAAAGTGAATATTCAGCTACAAAGCTATCAGTCTAATTATTTACGAGAGTTCACCTCAAGGACGAAAGGTAATATAAACCATATATCAATTGAATATAATTCAAATATAATTTGAAGATAAACTATACAAATTTCAATACACATATAAGAGTAGATTCCTCGACATTCAAGACTTAACATTACACTTATAAGCTTATGTGGATTAGCACAATAAATCTCAATTATTCATAATAGATGGCCAATGAAATTATAATTTTTATCGATCATTTTTTGTGATATAATGTTGAATACTGAAAAAACTATTATTTATCAGTTAAAAAAATAATGAAAATATGATTTATAAATTTGCATTAATATACATTCCACATTAACATTATGAATCATATGTAATATAATTTAGTATACATGTAACATAACTAATTTAACATAATTTACGTCATTTGAATGAATGCTACATAAATACCTTTACAATTTAAACTTTAGTTATGTAAATAAATAAATTTTAACTTTAATAAAACACACAAAATTTGTTTAACGTATCTTTACTTGTTATTAATGAAAAATAGTAATTAATATCTATGATTTTGTCTTAAACGAATACAAAAAATAATTTTTAAATGCGTAACAAAAAGTTGACATAATCATTTAACCCGAAAATGATTCCAACATTTTAGTGAATCAAAACTAATTGTTGATGTTACATATTAGATAATAACAAATTCTTATATCTATAGAATTTCAACTATCACTAACTATTAAATGTAATTTTCACTGAACATATTTTTTTAGCATAACTCATCTACGCGCAACTAGAAAACAAGTAAATTAGTGCGTAAATTTCCTAATTTTAAATTATTTGGTTTCGGAAGCAGGATTATAATAGTTTTCTTTTTGCTTATCATCCATAATATTTTCTTCATATTCAATATTTGAATAATCTTGAATAACAGTATTATTCTTATTTTGTAAATCAAGTGGCTGTTGAGAAGCTGCATCATTAATCATTGTTAATCCTTTTTCTGAAGTAGCATTGCTGATGTTATCAGTTCTAGGTATACTGGATTGCTGCAGAGTATTCGAATACGTTGACATATTGTTTTTAAAATAAGTAGTTGGTAGACTTCGCTGCTCAAGATGTATTGGATGTATGTTGTAGTGCCAGCAAAAATAAAACACGCGCGTGTAAGTAAGCACGTTTGGGAGAAGCGCCCGAAAGAGCATGCGGTAAAGGAAAGAATTTGACTCGCGCGAGGCTTACAAATTCCTGTCCTTTCCCCCACTTACTTTCGTGCGCTCATGAGTCGCGCTTAGCCCTTTCTCTCTCTTCCTTTGCTTTGTATAATTAAAAAAATATCTATTTTTATAGGTTTTTAGCAACTGGAATGTCATATGCTGATTTAGCGTTTACTTTTAGAATAGGTATTTCGACTGTAAATGTTATTATTAAAGAAGTTATGGAAGTATTATGGAGTAAGCTATACGCAATTCATATGCCAGTACCATCTCAAGAACAATTTTTGAATATTGCTGAAGAATTTTACACTAAATGGAATTTTCCGCACTGTATAGGAGCCATAGATTGTCAGCATATCCGTATAAAGCAACCTGCTCATTCAGGTTCTAAGTATTTCAATTACAAGAAATTTTTCTCAACAGTATTACAAGGACTAGTCGATGCTAATTGCAAATTTATTACAATCGGTATAGGGTTTCTGACTCACCGGTAATTGCACGGGGGCCAATAACCCATATACCAGGTCCTGACCTGCTTGAGTCAGAATCGGCATAGGGTTTCTGGCTCACCCGTAATTGCACGGGAGTCAATAACCCAGACCTGCTTGATCTAGAACCGGCATACTGGTTCCGGCTCACCCGCACGCCAACGAGTTGAGCCAGAATCGGCCTACCGATTCTCGATCAGGTCTTGCCCGGTTCTAGGCCAGCCGCAATGAGGGTCCTGAGGGGGCGGGAAGCGGGCCGCCGGCAGCGAACGGCCAGCGGGCAGCGGTAGCAGACGGCGATGGGCGGTAAGCAGGCAGGCGGCGAGCGGTCGGCGGCCTGCTGCTTGTCGGGCAGCGGCTGCAGTATGCGTGATTCAGTAACAAATTTTTAGTATTACTTACTCTGGTGAGCGACTTGACAAGTGCAGCTGATGTTCTCCAACGGCGAGAGCTTCCACGTCGACAACTGGAACATTACAAGAAAAAATTAGTGTTTATTATATAATATATGCGTGCGCACAATACTGCAATGTACGCACGCATACGAAACCCCAATCCCATAAATATAGATAAAAAAATTAAGAGAGATCGTGCGAGACATTACTTATCTATTTTATCATCCTCGGCGTCCAATGCCTAACGTAGTTGTCCAACGGCGAGGGCTTCGCGTTGTGAACAACTGTTCCTCTGAAAATATAAAATGAAAATTAAACATTTATTATTTAATATACGTGCACATGTGAAAGTATCATGTGCGCACGCAAAACTTCATCTCATACCATGATGGGAGAGAGAGAGATATATTCTGTCCTACGAATATATTAAATGTGCCCTAAAAAGAGCAAATTTCAAATTTATATATATATATATATATATATATTGTCCTGAGAAGGACAGAATAATTGTTCCATTTTAAATAACATATGTATGTATATAAATAGTATATTGTCCTGAGAAGGACAGAATAATTGTTCCTTTTTAAATAAATATATGCATGTAAATAATAGTATATTGTCCTGAGAAGGACAGAATAGTTGTTCCAATCGTTCTAATAGATCAGATTATAAAGAAATTGTTAGAATTGCGGGTCCTCTTAAGCCGCTGCCGCACTCGCCATCTCATATCTACTCCTAGCGCCCCCTTTAGATATTGAGCACGGCTCTGTGTGGAGGGCCAGTCAGTGCTCTACGAGAGCTGAAGCGAGTTACATCACGTCCGAGTCAGATTATACTTTTACTTATACTTATATTTATATCTGTGTTTTATGGATTAGCAAGTGTCGAGTGATCTGTAGTTCTAATAAATTACTTATTATACTTTAATACTCCGAGTGTGCGTGTATACTCATTTTTGTGTCCTGGATTCCTGCTTCCACCATCCACATATACTTATTAGAAATATATATATATGTATATAATATATTGTTCCATTGCTCTGATAAAAACAGATTTTAAATAATGAAATATATGTGTATAAAATATTATATTCTCCTGAGAAGGACAGAATAATTGTTCCATTTTCTGATAACAGTTTTAAGTAATATGTTAAAAATATTTACCATAGAATATTATATGCTCTGCGTTGACTATCCTGCTCTTGCTTACCTGAAAAAAGAAAAAAAACAACCTTATACATACATTGGCTATATATTCACACATGTGAATCAGAAAGAGAGAGATATTATAGAACGCAAGAAACCCTAGCATATGAGTAGAGAGAGATATTATCGTCGCGTGCGTGTTAAGGGGGCTCGACACCTTTTTTCTCTGAAATAAGAAGTCACATTTTAATACATAAATGTAAACTAATTATTCCATACTGTTTACATATAAAAGTGGGTATATTTATCTTACCTTAAAACTTTCTCCGATGGGCCTTTTATATGGTCCAAAACCATAGTCATCGATGAAACAAGTTTTTTCACTATCCGTAAGCTTTGAAATTTTCCTGTGGATGGATTGACTCCAGATTTGAACTAAATTACTCCTGAATAGTATAATTCTCATATGAGTGTAGGGATTTAGGATTAAATGTCGGAAAAAATTTTTACATCAGAAAAATTATGAAAAAATATAAAAAATTTAAAAAAATAAAAAAAAAAAACTCTTGAAAAACAGCACAATTTTTTTTTTCTCATTAGATCAAAAATCCCTACATTCATATGAGAATTATACTATTGAGGAGTAATTTAGTTCAAATCTGAAGTCAATCCATCCACAGGAAAATTTCAAAGCTTACGGATAGTGAAAAAACTTGTTTCATCGATGACTATGGTTCTGGACCATATAAAAGGCCCATCGGAGAAAGTTTTAAGGTAAGGTAAATATACCCACTTTTATATGTAAAAAGTATGAAATAATTAGTTTACATTTATGTATTAAAATGTGACTTCTTATTTCAGAGAAATAAGGTGTCTAGCCCCCTTAAACATCATACGCATCGTCCGCGTGACGCAACCTAACCCCGAGCTCGTCGATGAGCGAGATTGACACTATGCGCGCGGCATAGAACTCTAACCTAAATTGCCTTCGGCGATGACGCGCGTGCGCCAGAGATTATACACCCGCGACACTGCCTTCGACGATGATGAGCTCGCGCGCGAGTGAGAGGACGCGAGAAAACTACGGCGTTGAAGTACGCGCACACGAGAAACGTCTGTTAATATTCGCGCGTGTGTAAAAAACATCATCGGCGTCGTCCGCGAGACGAGCACACGAGAAACAGATGTTGTATTCGCGCGTGTGTAAAACAGCATCGGCGACACTGCCTTCGGCGATAATGTGCTCGCGGGCGAGCGAGAGGAAGAGCTAAACAGCTGTTCTACACCCGCACAAGAATGCTACGTCGTCCGCGAGTGGCTCACACGAGAATCAGTTGTTATATTCGCGAGTATGTAAATCATTATCGGCATCACTGCCTTCGGCGATGACACGTGCCAGCGCGAGGAAGCGAGAACAAGAGATTATATAACCGCGCGAGAAAACTATGTCGTCGAGGAAGCGCGCGAGAGCGAGAAACTAACCTATCTCGCGCACACAATGTCACTCGCGAACTAGAGATAGAGAACACTCGCGAACTAGAGAGAGAGAGATGTAAATACTAACCTGTACACTGCTGCTGCTCGTCTATACACCTTCTTATTGTCTTCGCGTCCCCTTTCTCGGTGCTGCACTGACTTCCTCACCTTCCCTGTCCTCAGCCGGCGAGGGAGAGAGACCGGGCGCGTAGTCCACCTTGCAGTCCTTGAGAGAGAGCTCGGATGCACCGTCCTAGAGGTCCATGGGAGAGAGCTCCTGCTCACGCGGCGCTGGATCGCGAAATGCCTTTTTCGCTCTCCAGTGTGCGCGCGGTAGCGCCACCGCAGCGTTTTAGCATCTCTGTGTGTAGAGCGCGGGAGCTCCTGCTCGCGCGGCGGCCGCTCGTGCAATGAATTTTTCGCCTTTGCGCGCGCTCCCCTCCACGCGGCACTAAAGAACGGCTGCTGATACTACTGCAGGGTATTAGACGACTTTTTCGTCTTTAGCGCTGTTAAGCCGCGGATTGCAGGCGCGCTCTCCTTCGCGCGCGACTAGAAGCGCTCGCGGCCGCTGATTGGTGCGGAGCAGCTGCGCGGAAGGTGATATAAGTAGCGCGTTTCTCTCCGCTCGGTATCAGTTCGAGCAATGAAATACCAGCAGTAGCAGTACGACGACGACTTAGTCCGCGCAATGGACGAGCCAGCAGCAGCCGCAGACACTACATTCAAGGCCTTCTCGGCGAGAACGACGATGCGAACGAAGACCTCCAACAAGCCATCATCGAGGGCCTAGCAGCCTTGGAGCGTTGCGAGGCCTTTGATATAGAGGGGCTGCCAGAGCTGGAGCAGGGTCCGCTCGTTGAGTTCAACGTGTGGTTGAGCGGATTAGAAACGACCAGAGCCTCATCGCCGATCCAACCATCGCCACCTCCTTCACCGCCGCCCCTTATGCTGTATGCCGGGGATGGTATATACCACGCGGTGCCCGTCGACTACGTTCAGTGGAAAGGGCGGGCATCGACGATGGAAGCAGCGGACGCTTCGGTGATGGAGGTTTCGGTTGAGAAGTCGACGTCGGCGCTCATCATTATTACTGATGACGATAATGATGACGACATGGAGATGGCAGCTGGGGATAGTCGTCCTCTGAAAAGAGGTCGATCACCATCACCATCATCACCGGTTAAACGCCAACAACGGGCTTCAGTTTAATCGGCCTTTTTTAAGGCCACACACACACACACACACACACACACACACACACACACACACACACACACACACACACACACACACACACACACACACACACACACACACACACACACACACACACACACACACACACACACACACACACACACACACACACACACACACACACACACACACACACACACACACACACACACACGGCCCTATATTTTTTACTATGAACAAAATTATTTATTATATTTAGTGTAATCAGCTCTTTTCAGAGCTAAAAAATATATATTTTATTTTGTGTTATAATCAGCTCTTTTCAGAGCTAAAAATATATATATATATAACATGGCAACAAACAATTTATTAAAAAAAAAGCAGTTTTGAAACTCTCTCTCTCTCTCTATATATGTGTGCACACAGAAAAAAAAAAAAATGATTCTATCATTATTTATTAAATGATTTTCGCGTTCTTTACCCCTACCATCGCAGCGGCAGTGCCTCGGTCCGCGCTTTGCTTATAAAAGACGAAGCAATCGACGCTCCTCTCACAGTAGTTCTCAAACATGGAAGCTACTACAAGCACTTCAGTTTACGAGCGCCAAGAGTCATCGTGGACCAACGAGGAAGATTTCAACTAGATTTTGGATCTTATGATGGATAGTGACGGTGTTTTATCAGGGCTGGTTTCACCACATCTGGCTTCATCGTCTCCTATCGCATCACCATCAACAGTATCGTGGTTTACACCACAGCGGATGCTGCACTCGTCGGAGGTGTTCGCGCAACAATCGTCGCAATGCCCGCTGCTCGTGTTGCCACCGCTGTCGCCGCCGTCATCGCTCTCGTCTGTGCCTTCGTGCTATTCTCCGGGGTTCCTGGAGAAGCACGACTCCTCGAAGACGATGTCTCCGCGTAAGATGCCAGAGAAACGGCCTAGTGATGATGACGACGGGTGTGCACCAGCTCCAAAGGCTCGGCGTCGTCGAAACGACGACGACGATGATGCTGAAACGGCTTCAAAGGCTCGGCGCCGTTTAAATTTCACAATTTAAACGCTATTTGTATGAATGAACCAATCGGCCCTTTCCAGGGCCAAAAATATTTCATAAATATTCATTATTATTATTTATATATACTAGCAAAATTCAATCACGCTTCGCGTGCATCATTTTATTTTTAACGATATGATATAGTTTTAATTAATTTAAATTGATACATTTTTATTCAAAAGATCAAATGTTTTTTATTATATTTTAAATACATGAGTTTCAAAATTTTAAAATCTCGCACATTTAAAAGAAAATTCAAATATTCGCGCTTTTTTCAAAAATAATCATCAAGTCTTTAAATGAACCACTATTTCAGACCATCATTCTTTTAAGAGAGAGAGGGTTAAAAAAGATATAGTCGAATTCAAAATTAAAAAAAAAATGATTATTTATTTAAGTTTAAATAATTTAAATGTACATAAAATGAAAGGATTCTGTCATTTCTTTCATGTTTTTGATATGCTGCTGCTCGAGCATCCATCTTTTTATAACCAGCGCGTTTCGAAGTGCGCATACTGGAAAGTTACAGGCAGTATGGTTGGTACATGAGACTGATTCTGCAGGTAGACTTTTCAATGAAGGACATCCCATCTCTTCGATATTAGTAACTAATCTGAAAATTATAAATATTATGAAAAATGTTTTTTATGAAAATAATTTTGTAACAAAAATAGCTTACTGATCGGGGAAAAATCTCTTCAGCCATTTACTTTTCTCTAGTCCTTTCACGTAAATCTCTGCTCCAAAGAGTACGCCGCTCCACATTATTCCATGAAAATTTTGTTCAAGCCAGCGATTTTCAGACTTGTTTTTGTCCAACAACTTGTCCCATGCATAAGGCGGTTTAAATAGGAAAACTGATGGTGTATGGTCTTCCTCGAGAGAGATGATGCCTACTTCCTTGAAGACGAATTCATTCAAGGTAATCTTGAAACCTTGGACATCAACAATATACTTCATCTTGCTGCTGCGGTGACTGTTCTCGAAAGAGAGCAAAGGAGCGAATGAGGTTTTCAACGGCTCGCTGCTTATTTTATAGTCACCCCCTCCAATTCTTTAACCAATCACGGCACCCCCCCCCCCCCCACCCACCACGACGCCTACAACCAATCAGAATCAATCTCTTCTCGCGGATTTTTAGATAAAAGGAGGTGTGGGTGCAGCGGAGAGTCAGTCGACTGCCTCGCGCGGTCCATAGCTCAAGATACCTCAGCATTTCAAAAATACCGCTCTCATGCTATGTAAATCGTATCGGCTTGCTTTAAGTGGTGCTGCTGATCAAGATGATGTGAATAATTGGATTACGCTTGGCCGCAGAGCTCTAGTGGAAGCTGAAAAATTGGCTCAGCGCAGACCGGAGTTAACCGACTTAACAGTGGCCGATAGGCAAAAATTGCAAGCTGCCATAGCGCTTATAGTGTTCTACGCTTGTTGAGTGAACATCGTGTGGGCACCGGACTACAAGCGAGTGAAAATGGCCCCTCGGTAAGCTGGAATGATGTCGAATCAGCTTTCGAGAATAGAATAAAGATGGGTGTCATTACGAACCGAAGACACCTTGATTTATTGCCATTTATGAGAGGCGCTAAAAAGGAATTCATCGAAAAAGTGCGTGACACTATTAAAGAACCATTGAAAGTGAACACAGTGCTAGCGGCCGAGTACGTGATTGTTAAAGATGGTGAAGAGACAATCGAAATAAAATATTTCAATACGAAAACAGCTCCGATATATTCGACTACAGACTTAAATGAGTAGTTTGTTATGAATGTGCACAATCCAATCGATACGGATATGGAAGAATTTCAAGAGCGCGAGTCGGGCTGGTCGCTTAAATCAATTTTAAATTTGGTTGTGAATATTTACAAGTTCAATCCGATGAGAGGGAGCTCATACATTGATTTTCCACCATTCATCAAGAACAAGAAGGCATGTATAAACGTAGAAAGTAATGACGATGAATGTTTTAAATGGGCAATTCTATCGGCACTACACCCTGCTGAGAAAAATGCCAATCGAGTGGTGTCTTATTTATCACATCAAAATGATCTCAACTTTAAGGGCATTGAGTTTCCAGTTGATCCCAGAAAAGTGACTAAGTTTGAAAAGCAAAATGACGTTTCTGTGAATGTATACTATTTAAAGAAGAAAAAAGGAGAAGCGTTTGATGTTTTACCACGACACTTGACATCTGACAAAAAAGAAAAACATGTTAATTTACTACTCATTGAAAATAATTATGTTGACGAGGATGAAGATGGCTCGTCTCTCGATGATGATAACATCGAATTTAAATTCCACTACGTATGGATAAGAAATTTAACAAGATTGTGTAGTAAACAACTATCATCTTACGGTCATAAAACTTTCATCTGTGATCAATGTTTGCATTATTTTCGAACTGAAGAGAACTTGACGAAACATGTGATTGACTGTGAAAAAATTAATCAGTGCAAAATTACTCTTCCAACTGTGAAAAGCAATACTTTAGAGTTTACAAACTTTGGTTTTAAGAATCGTGTGCCATTCGTAATATATGCGGACTTTGAATGTATATTGAAGCCTGTGATTGACGATGAACGAGCTTACCAGCATCATGTGCCATTTAGTGTTGGTTTCTTTATTAAATGTAGTTATGATGATAGCCTCTCGGAATATAAAAGTTACAGACAAGAGGACGGACAAGCCGAATCTCCAGCCAAATGATTTGTACAGAGTCTCCACTCACTGGCTGTAAAGTTGGATGACTCATACAAACATCCAAAGCCGATGAATAATCTAACATCGCTCGAAAAAATTATGTTTGACGGAGCACCTCTTTGCCACATTTGCGAGAAGCCATTTACTAAGGAAGACAAGAGAGTCGTGATCATTGCCATTTTACGGGAAAGTAAGTATTTTTATATTTTCTCTCTCTCTCTCTCACACAACTAAAATTTATAATTATTACAGATATTGTGGACCAGCACATAGTAAATGTAATCTTGGCTTCCAGGACTCGAGAACGATCCCCATAGTTTTTCACAACTTGAGCGGATACGATTCTCATCTTTTTATAAGAGAAATAGCCACATGCTTCCCAGGACGAGTTTCGCTACTTCCACAAACAAAAGAGAAATACATATCTTTTACAAAGTTTGTGGAAGGTACAGACATAAATTTGAGATTTATCGACTCTTTCAAATTCATGGCCTCGTCTTTGGATAAATTATCATCGTATTTGGAGAAGCTCGATACTTTAGAGTGCATGTTCAAGCAAGATGGATTCTCTAATGAACAGATTGCACTTTTAAAAAGAAAAGGAGTATTTCCTTACGACTATGTCTCATCGTTTGACAAGCAGAAAGAGCCGAATCTCCCTTCAAAGGATGCTTTCTTCAGCAGTTTATACAACACTCACATAGACGACGAGGATTATGAGCATGCCCAAAACGTTTGGGAGAGTTTTAACGTTCAAGACCTTGGGCAATATTCTGACTTATATCTCAAGACAGATGTTATATTGCTGGCTGAAGTTTTTGAAAATTTCAGAAACTATTATCTTGAGGCTTATGAGTTGGATCCTGCTCATTATTACACGACGCCCGGATTGACTTGGGATGCCATGCTTAAATATACTCAGGTATTTTTTTCGATGTTATTTATTTTTTAGTTATTGAAATTCACGTTTATAACATTTATAACATTCGCGATTAATTTCTTTACAGATAAAACTCGAACTTCTCACCGATTTTGATATGTTGCTGTTTATTGAGCGCGGCATACGGGGAGGGATTAGCCAATGTTGCAATCGCTATGCAAAAGCGAACAACCCATACATGAAGGATGGTTACAACACTAACGAAGACGAAAAATATTTGACGAAAAATATTTGATTCGACGTTAACAACTTGTATGGATGGGCAATGACTGAACCCTTACCCTACAGCGGCTTCAAGTGGGTGGACAACGTAGAAAATCTTAACTTCATGGACGTCCCCGACGATTGCGATTTTGGATACCTTCTGGAAGTGGACTTGAAGTATCCCGAGTCACTACATGATATTCACAAGGATCTACCATTCTGTTCTGAGCACATAGCACCACCAGGTTCCAAGCAAAAGAAATTGATGACTACGCTTTACGACAAACATCGTTACGTGCTACACTATCGAGTACTGAAACAGGCGTTGAAACGTGGCTTAGTTTTAGTCAAAGTACATTGAGCCATTCGATTCAATCAGTGTCCTTGGCTCAAAAAGTATATCGACTTAAACAGGGCAAAACGGAAGGAAGCCAAGAATGAGTTTGAAAAAATGCTTTTTAAACTTTTCAACAACGTTGTTTATGGAAAAACAATGGAGAACGAGAGAAAACGTGTTGACGTGAAGCTAGTTAGCAAATGGAAAGGACGCTATGGAGCCGAAGCCCTCATCGCCAAACCGAATTTTCACAGCAGTGATATTTTTGATCAGGAGCTCGTTGCTGTACGACTGCTGCGAACGGAGATTTGCATAAGAAAGCCAATTTACATCGGCTTGAGCGTATTGGATTTGTCGAAAACACTGGTGTATAGATTTCATTACGACTATATGCGGGATCGTGTAGGAGACAGCGGCAAATTGTTGTACACCGACACGGATAGTCTGATCTACGAGGTTACGGGTGTCAACATGTATAACGTGATGCGGCAAGACATCCATGAGTTTGACACATCAGACTATCCGCAGACCAATCCATTCAACATGTCACAAGCCAACAAGAAGATCGTTGGTTTAATGAAGGACGAGTGTAATGGTGAAATCATGGTGGAATTTGTCGGGCTGCGGAGTAAGATGTACAACGTCAAAGTACAGAACCAAAAACCCATAAAGAAGGCCAAAGGAGTAAAGAGTTCTGTAGTCAAAGCCATCATCTGCTTTGACGATTACATCAAGTGCCTTCGAGAACATGTCATCATTAGTCGTGAGCAGCGAAACATCAGGTCTCGATATCACAACATCCACACTGAGAAAGAGAGAAAAATTGCTCTCAGTACGCACGATGACAAACGCTGCCTACAGCCCGAAACCACTGATACACTGCCTTGGGGCCACTACAGAGCAGGAGTGGTGGTGGTGGGGGAAGAGCAGGCCAATCAAAACGAAGAAGTTGCTGGAGAGGGCGAACGCGAGCCGCCGAACGCCGCAGAAGAGCTCCTATATAATGAGGCGATGCTGGAGCAGGAGCTCATTCGAACAGTCGACTCTTTAAGTCACCCTCTTCAACAGCAGCAGTACCAGCAGATCTCAGTCTCGCCTCCTGCAGTCTGGCAGCAGATATCTACAGACCCTAAGCCACTTCCTGCTGTCTCACAGCCGCCTCTCGCTGTCTCACAGCCTCTTCCTGCAGCATCACTCCTCGGCTTAAAAAGACCTTGTGAGTCAACTACTGGAAGTAATAAGAAACGAAGAGAAATCTGAGGTTAGTATTTCTTTCTTAAAGTAATTTTCTGTTTTCTCTCATATTTTAAAAAAACTAAACATTTTTTTCAATTTTTCTGTTACAGATGGATTTTACAAAACTGAACGCCACTGCCCGTGGAGGATTCCTGCCAACAAAAAGGTTGGTCGTTCTGACCAAGGGCCAGCGGTACATGGTGACTAGTCTGAAGGCTGTGCCGATAAAATATGGAGAAAAAGTCGTGGCTGAACTGGAGAGCGAGTTTGATGTTTTCATCCCAAAGAGAGTGTCGGACGCTATTCAACAAGACGAGAAATTCTTCGTCAATCTCCAGGATGCAGCGAATAAGTACGAACTGTTTTTAGTGTACAATGGCGGTTCAAGCGTTGAGTTTAGCGGTAAATAATGTTTAAGTAATGTGAAATGTTTAAGTATTTGCGAAAAATATATATAGTTAAGTATTGCGAAAATATAACGTTTAAGAATTGCGAAAATATTGTTTAAGTACTGCGAAAAATAAATAGTTAAGTATTGCGAAATGTTCACTTATTACGAAAAATATACAGTTGAGCATCAATGTACATATTTTTTTTTTAATTTATTAATAAACAAACTCTTTGTTTAACTTTAAAAAATTGTTTTTATTAAAAAATTCCATATTACATATCTTTTTTCTTAATCCAACTATTATGTGAATTATCAAAGCCAAGCCATTTTACAAAAATTTTACTTCCTTTTTTCTTTATTACTTTTTCTACAAGATAAATATCTGGATACTTGGCTTTGAGTAGTTCTTGCTCGTAGAAACCTCCTGAGACGGGCTGATCTTGACAGTCCTTCAGATGGTAAGTCGTGGGATTTGTAGCTGCTATACGAACAATTGTAAATATCTCTGAAGACCAATTGGGAATATATCCTTTATCAAATACTGCTTTAGCCTTGCTTACTCGAACTTTATCACCAATTTTAAATTTTGGCTTAATCTTCTTCTTAGTTATTTTGCGGGCAAATTTCTGTAGTATATCTGCTTCGCTGCTGGCTGTTACATCTTTAGGTTTCACACCGATAGTACGATGTTTACGATTATTGTACGTGGTAAGTAAATCAGGTAAAATATCTAGCCACTTGTAGCTACCTCTCAAACTAAATTTTTTCCACATAGCACTTTTTAGCGTACGATTGAAGCGTTCACATATCGCTGCTTTTAGATTACTAAAGATTGATTACAACTTTATTTTGTGTGTGCTCATAAGTTTTTGAAAATCTGCGTTATAGAATTCTTTCCCTCTGTCGGTATGGAGATTCTTTGGTACTCTGCCTTTAACAAGCACAGATTTCATAGCTTCAGAGACGTCTTTGCCTGTTTTCTCTTTACAGGAACACCCCATGCATATTTGGAGAAAATATCTATTATAGTAAGCAAATATCTATAGCCCTTATTATCGCGAGCATATGGAATCATTTCGACGAGATCTGCTTGCCAAGTTTCGTCCAAACCACGCACGTCAAAGTTACGACGTGTATAATTGCGTCTTGTAGGTTTGTGCAGTTCTTCAACTAGTCTTTCATGTTCCATGTTTGCGGAATTACTGATTGAATATTTGTGCCATAGCCTCTTTTATAGCCAAAATGTCAGCTTTTATTTGAGATATATGTGCATCAACTTCGTTTCTATGATTGACAACTATTACATCTAAATCATCCAGACTAGCTCCAAGTTTTGTAGTTATGTCAGTTATTCCTCGAATTTCTATTTGAATAATGTTTCGTAGAGTTTCTAAATTAATAGCATCGCTCGGTTGTTGGGGATCGGCAACATTACATAATTTTTTATTTTCCATGTCATAGTGACCGTCAGTTGTGACTTTAAAGCCAACGCCTGGTGGCCCTCGACTACCTTCGGTTTTCCGAGGTTACGTCCGAACACGTCGACGTTCATTTCAAGAATGATTCATATATTCATGTGCACTCAATATATATAGCCTGCTTCACGGAATTCTTCGATTATAGAGTGTAGCTCGTTTACGTGACTTGGATTTCCGGCAGATCTTTCAGCTACTAGTAAGTGAAGCCGATCAACGAGCTCGTTTGGATCGTCCCAGTACACATAGTCTAAAGCAGTATGTTTTTTCGAAATTTTATAACGAGGTAATGAGCCACCTTTAATCGATTCTCCGGTAATTGTTTTCGAAGTAATATTGTACATTGGAGCAATAATATTATTAAATTTATTACTATTATGAAAACGAATCTTTTCGTTCTTGTCATATCGCCTTTTATGAGCAGACGATAGTTTTTAAATTTTACGATAATTTTTTAAATCATCTGAACTTATATTATTTTTACTTGGTTGTTTTGTTATCAGTAACTCGAGTAATCCTGTAGTTCTCGGGTATGCTACTCCATTAATTTTAATTTTATTATTATGAAAACTAATCGGTAAATTCCCAATAAAAAATTTACCGTTTTCATTTCGTACTCCGTAAATTTTGTCAAGATACTGGGGTTGATTGAGCTTCAGGGCCTTGACGTATAAATCAGAGCCATCGTCGATATCACTATCTGCGGTTTCGAAAGATCGTGGGCATTCTGTATCGTATCATTAAACTCACTGTCAAAACTTTCGTTTTGTTTAACGCTACTTTGTTCGACGGTGTTATCTTCGACACTATTTTGTTCAATATTTTTCTGGGCTACAAGTTTTTAAAGCGGATCGACTATTGGTTTAAAAGTTTCACTTAAAATCTTTTCGACATTGTCTTTCCCAAATTTTAATATTCTATATTTGCGTTTAATCGCATCTCGCGCCTTAACGAGTTGACGAAGCACGTTTTTTTCTCATTGAAAGTCAGCCATGTTGTCGTTTCAACGTTCAGTCAGAAACTGCTCATTGTTACCTATGTGTACGCTATATTTACAGCAAAATTATCAAAGCCCTTGCGAAATCTGCCATCATTTATTCCTCTATCTTTATCGATGACTAGAAAACCATACTTATCATCTCTCCAACACTTAGAGCATAATTCTTTAAAACGTATATAGGTCATATCGCTATTTACGTGATCGTCATAGATATGCTTTAGATTTACTTCATCTTGTCTAAAAATAGCAAGTAAGTTTACATTATCTCTGACAAGATGTTTTGGAACGTGAGCATAAGTTTGGCATAGATAAAAACAATCAACCTTTTTATGCCTACCCATGCAGAAAAAGGCTCTAACATTATCCTGTTTTTCGCAAGCAATATCGTCGAATATCATGATAGATTTCGGAAGCGCGTGGTCAGGATTGACAACTGCATCGTACTCGCTGAACGGAAAATATTGTACACCTTCTATAGGTTCTAAGATTTCATTAAAAAATTTATATTTTGGTTGATTGAGAGACTTTGAGTAAACGTATACGTTTTCAAATCTAACACCATTAGGATGCGTTATGAGAGCAAGTAAACTATTTGTTTTTCCGCAGTTTAACGGTCCGCAGAAGACGGCTCGTATACTATCAGGAAGTAGATCGCCGTGTCGCTTTTCTCTTTTATCATGCTCTACAAGTACATCAAAATTTTCTATTGGTAGCTTTACCGATTGTTCTTTAAAGTTCATGATCTTTACTCTATGAAAACCAAATCACGACTGATTGCTATGAGTATAAATAGCGGTCTTATATAGCTTTCACCATCAGTTGTCCGCTGACTTTCGAAGAGTGATGATCATTCACAAACGTGGACGCGGTTTAGTTAATAAAATTATCAATAAACTTCCATTTTAGCTTCATATATCTGGTTATCAGTACTGTGGTCCAGGCACTAAATTGGCAAAACGTTTAGCTCGAGGAGATCTTGGAATTAATCCTCTTGACGCTGCTTGTAAAGAGCACGATATAGCTTATTCTAAAAATCATGAAAACGTTCAAGCGAGAAACGTCGCAGATAAAATTTTAGCTGACAAAGCTTGGAATCGCGTTAAATCAAAAGACGCTAATTTTGGTGAAAAAGCGGCTGCATACGCTATAACTAATACTATGAAATTAAAATCTAGACTCGGTATGGGGTTGAAGAAGAAAAATAAAAAGCGAATGAACGTTAAAAAATTGGGAATTGGTTTAAAGAAGAGAAAGCAAGTTTCCTTGAAAAAAATTATTAAAGCCGGTGCTTTTAAATCAACGCCAAGTAACTGTGCTCTAACAGTCATATGATCAGCTTTGAAAAAAGAACGGAGCGCTGTTAAAGAAGCTGGAGGTAAAAAGAATATTAAAATACCACGTATTTTACCAGTCCCTGCGAAAACAGGTGGTGTGTTGCCATTTCTCATACCTCTATTTGCAGGTTTGAGTGCAACTGGCGCTCTAGCGGGTGGTGCTGCTGGAATAGTAAAAGCCGTAAACGACGCAAAAGCCGCTATGGAGCAGTTGGAAGAAAATAAAAGACATAATAAAATTATGGAAAGTGTAGCGTTGGGCCTATATCTTAAACCACACAAATTAGGGTTAGGTCTCCTATTAAAAAACAAAAAAGTTCATGAAATTACCTCAGCGAGCACTTACCGATGCGGACATATTAAAATATGCAAATCTTTTAAAAATATCTAATTTTCGAGGAGTATTTATGAGAAATGCAATGCCAACTTCTGGACCACGCTATAGTGAATCCGCTATAGTTAATCTAGATGATGCTAGTGGCCCTGGCACATGCTGGGTTGCATATAGAAAAAGAGGCAAAAATGTTGTATATTTCGATCGTTTTGGCGATCTCCGATCACCTTTAGATTTAATATTATACCTCGGAGTTGACGAAGTAAAATATAATCATGAAAGATATCAAGATTTTGACACGTACAATTGCCGTCACCTCTGTCTAAAATTCTTGTCGGGGCTATATAAGGAGAGGCGGGGGAAACATTGCATCATTCTGATTTAAGCTGTCATGGAAGGTTCATTAACTCTGATACTTTCAGGTACATCTTCTACACTAGAAGCACAGTATTTTCCACCAATCGAGTTATCGCCAAATAAAAATTACGTTTTAGGGCTTGTTGAACTTTTAACATTTAACTCAAACCCCAATATAGACAGTAACAATAATAAGTTTTACGTAGGTGAAAACGTTGTCCTTCTTCCGGTGGGAAGTTATGAAATTGAGGATATTGACAAATTCCTTCGTAAAAAATTAGCGCACAACAACATTACTTTCAATTTAAAGCCTAATAATAATACTCTTCGCTGTACAATCAAGTGTAGTCAGCCTATAGATTTTCGACCTGAAAATTCACTCGGTCGTCTACTGGGCTTCACAAGACGTGTTCTCGAACAGAACGTTGCTCATAATTCTGACTTACCTGTTACAATTCTCAAAATCAACGCTTTGAGAGTCGAGTGTAATATCACTTCGGGAGCATATATAAACGATAAAAAAGTACACACGATACACGAGTTTTTTCCTGCAGTACCTCCGGGATATAAAATCATCGAAGTTCTCTCGCACGTCATTTCCCTATCAATTACCGTAAAGCGTCTAGATCATATACAAGTACGCATCGTCGATCAAGACGGGGATTTAGTAAATTTCCGCGGAGAAGTTATAACTATAAGGTTGCATATTCGACAATCATAATGGGAATCGTTTACAACAAAAATATATAAGCAGAGAAATATGCCCAACGCGCATCAGTCATCAACGAACTGTGAAAACGCTAACACGTCAGAGCATAAAAGAACTAAAAAGTCTAGGATTAAAAGTAGTACTTGGTGGAAAATAACTTGCATCATCTTTTGCTGCTTTCAACAAAATGGAAGAAATTCCACGCATACAAACACCTGTAACTTTTGATGAATCCGTAGCGCACTACGAGGTTCATGCTCACCAACCGTATACAGCATCATTTAATAACAGCGATGAAATACGTATATCTATTCAACATCAAAATTTATGTCTCTTACCTTCCCGCAGTGCACTACATATCTGCGGGCGATTGGTTGAAACTAATAATACTCCCGTTGAAAATACAAAACTTGTGAATAATGTCACTTGTTTGAAGAAATCAGATATGAGTTGAATGCCATTGAGATAGACAAGTGTAAAAATGTTGGTTTAACCACTCTCATGAAAGGCTGGGTGACACTCAATCCGTCTCAGAGTTTCATCATTGAAAATGCGGGCTGGATCGATGTAGAAGAAACACAAAAGATGATCGGTGATGCTGGTTACTTCAATGTATCGATTTCATTGAGCCTAATTTTTGGCTTCGCAGAGGACTATCGTAAAATTGTAGTAAATGCAAAGCATGAACTCGTTCTCATGAGATCGAGAAACTACTTAAACGCCGTTAAACAAACAACAATAAGAGTAGACAATGCAGAGGGTTATGAGAACTTTAATGTTGAAATAACTAGAATCGAATGGTTAATGCCATACGTAGTTGCATCTAACTCTAACAAAATTCGCCTACTAGATTTTGTAGAAAAAGACCGTCCTATTGTCATGAGTTTTCGCACGTGGGAATTGTATGAATACCCATTACTTCCGATTACGTCGAGACAGGTGTGGACTGTAAAAACATCAAATCAACTTGAAAAACCACGCTTTGTCATCTTAGGTTTTCAAACTAATAGAAAAGATAGAAGAGCTGCAAATGCTAGTCAGTTCGATCATTGCAATCTTACAAATGTAAAACTCTTTCTCAATTCTCAGTCATATCCGTATGGTAATCTTAACCTCGATGTGAATCGTAATCAATTTGCCATGCTCTACGATATGTACGCTAATTTTCAAAATTCTTATTAAGGTAAAGATCCAGAACCTATGTTGAGAAAGTCGCAATATCTCACATACATACCGCTGATAGTAATAGACTTCTCAAAACAAAACGAGTCCTTAAGCGCCCCTGTAGACATCCGTCTGGAATTTGAAGCAAAGGAAAATTTTCCTGCTGGAACTTCAGCCTACTGCTTGATCTTGCACGATCGCATAGTTCAATATAGTCCCGTAAGCGGCGACGTGCAGAAACTTTAAGGAGTATATAAGGTGAGCGAGCCTCCGGCTCCTCCTCATTCGTCATTTAAATTTCAAAGTGAAATTTTGCAATGGACTACGCAGTGGATATGCAGGGCTTTAAAAAGCCTGGTAATGATTTCGTTCTGAAAGAGTTGGCTTTTGTGTCTCTCAACGATGGTGATGAGCCAGTAGTGCACCTCTTCAAGCCACCATTTCCTTGGCGAAGACTAACAGAAAAGTATAAAAGTGAAAATTTGTGGTTAGAACTTTGCTACCATAGCCTGTCATGGGATGGTGGTGATTACGATTATACTGAAATCGGAAAAATTCTTCAAGATGCATTGAAAGATGCTAACAGAATTTTCGTCATTGGTGAGATAAAAAAGTTGTGGTTAGAGCGTTTCAACTTTAAGGTTACAGATATCACTGAAATGGGCTATCCGGCGTTCGAATATCCAAGATCAGTGACTATATGTACTAATCATAATGGAGCGTACAAAACTACTTGTGCTCGATACAACATAAAGCGTATGAAGCAGTTTTACCTCAACGATTCAAACATGGAGTGGGAAGACATCATGGAATGGGAAGATATTGATGAATAAATGTTTAAGGGCAATGGAGGGGTTGATAAACAGGTAGAACCTTACAGGATAGAAGCGAGGTGGGGCTCCTATCCCCCTTAAAAATTTTTTTTTATTCAGTAGACCAGTAGATGGCGCTCGCAAGCAATCGAGGTCTTATATAAGCATGTTGCAGTCGTTAGAGACTTTCATTCCCTCATAATGGGTCAAACCAGCAGCTCGACCGTTGCTCCCGAGCAACAGCGACTCATACAAAACAATTCAAAACAGTCGCAGTGGAAAAAATATTCAGAAAAAATTTCCACAAACACGTATTCTTTGCCCGAGCAAAAGGGTTATAAAAAGTTTTAAATGGTTGCATAATAGTTTTTAATGGTTATAGTAGATAAGAACCGCTGGCCGAGAGCAGCAGCTGACAAGCAGCAGGCCGCCGACCGCTGGCCACCTGCCTGCTTACCGCCCGTCGCCGGCTGCTACCGCTGCCCGCTGGCCGTTTGCTGCCGGCGGCCCGCTCCCCGCCCCCTCAGGACCCTCATTGCGCCTGGCCTAGAACCGGGCAAGACCTGATCGAGAATCGGTAGGCCGGTTCTGGCTTAACTCGTTGGCGTGCGGGTGAGCCGGAACCAGTATGCCGGTTTTAGATCAAGCAGGTCTGGGTTATTGACTCCCGTGCAATTACGGGTGAGCCAGAAACCCTATGCCGATTCTGACTCAAGCAGATCACGACCTGGTATATGGGTTATTGGCACCCGTGCAATAACGGGTGAGCCAGAAACCCTATACCGATTCTGGCTCAAACAGGTCAGGACCTGGTATATGGGTCAGGACGTGGTATATGGGTTATTGGCCCCCGTGCAATTACGGGTGAGCCAGAAACCCTATACCGATGTTGGTGGATACGAGAAGCAAAGCGACGGAGGGATTTTTTATGGATGAACCTTATGTGCTGCACTAACAAAGAAAAAAATAATAATTCCAGAACCTGACTCACTTCCTAATTCTGATATTGAGTTGCCATATTTTTTTATTGGAGACGGCGCTTATCCCCTTATGGAAAACCTAATGAAGCCGTCTGGAAAGGAAGTACCTGCTTACGCAGAAATTTTCAATAAAAGATTATCGAGGTCTCGGGTATGCGTTGAAAGAGCATTTGGATTACTATCGCAAAAATGGAGAATTTTTCATAAAAAAATTGAACAATGTCCCGAAACTGTGAATTTAATACTTAAATGTACATGTGTTATGCACAATTTAATTATAGATAAAGAAAAAATGGACAATTTTCATTATGACAACGATTTGGTTGCTTGTGAAGAAATGCTTTTATAGCCGACGAGTATCCAAAATTTTAATTTTGCCGTTTTTTATATTATGCAATGTATGTTGAAATAAATCATTTATTATATCCAGATAATTTTAACTTTCAATTCTCGATAAATGTAACATCAGATTGCTTATTAGTTATTTTTACTTAAAATATTTGATCAAAATAATAATAAACGTGTTTAAAACTATAAGGTAAGGTTCAGATGCTACTCAAATAATATATTGAACAATAATACATTTAAATATTTAGAAAATGTTTTAACCCACATACTAAGTTCAATATTAATTTTTTTTTTAATTTTTTTTTAAATCTATCAACTGAAGTATTGCAACTCATAATAGTTACATTTAAATTATCTGAAATTAATGTGGTTTTGTACATATAATAAATAAAAAAATTTAAAAAAATATTTTTTTTCTAAATTCTTAATCAAAAATAATTGAATATCAACTTTTTAACAATTCATTGATAATTTTTCGTTTTCATGCTCAAGCTTTGCCCATCGGTAAATTAATAACTAATCACTATTTAATAAGCAATAATAAAATTAGATTTATCTTTATTTTCAACTTATGCTTTTATAAAAGAAATTAATAACAGCTAGGCTACTGAATATTATTAATGTAATTATTTTTTGCGTTGATTTTATTTAATTTTATATTTTAATGGGTAACCCCTTATATCAAAGAAAATAAAATAAATAAAAACAATACCACAAAAATGTGGAAGAGCGCTCGCGATGAGTAAAGCCCCGAACACTTAAAAAGGAATAGTCTACATAGACCAGAAATAGCATTGGTTGTGTCTGTGGACTGTTTCTTTTTAAGTGTTTGGGGCTTGTCAGTGTATGCCCCCTGTACACTGAGAAAAGTATAGGCAGCGTCACTGTGTTGATAATCCGCGATCCGCTCGCATCAACATAGACAGCACCGTCGGGCTGCTGCGCGGTGCTAGAGGACACGAGCGAGTCGCAAACCATCAACACACGGAGCGCCGCTGCCTAACTTTTCTCTTTGCGCTCGGGACAGCAAAAAAATTCGTAGAATTGTAAACATCATACACACACACGCGCGCGCGCACGCGCACGCACGCACGCACGCAAACACACACACACACACATATATATATATATATACGTATTCATGTGTATATTTTCCTGAAAAAGAATGATAGAATCACTGCTACGCGTGTATTTACAATAAATGATAAAGGCTCATGATGGCGAAAGAGAAAAACAGACTTAATTGACGACCATTTTAAAACTTAAAACTATTTTCTACTAAATTTCAATAATGAAGCTATACACCTACGTAAATATATAAACGCATACATTATATATTAGTTGTGCTGTGTGATACTATTATGAATACTTTTTAGGTCTTACAATATTAGCGTTAAGGTATTTACAATATTAGCGTTAATCAGTAGTTTTCTTTAAAACTTTATACTTAATTACACAAGTGTTTGGAATGTTTAAAACCTTCTATTAAAAGAAATTATTTCTTTTTCTTTAAATAAAAAAACTTGAAAACAACTCACGTGATATTTACATAAAAACGTTAATATGTAAAAAGTAAAGAAATCCTTACTTACTTGATTGTTGAGCTGCTTTGGCAACTTTTTCCCAGGCTTTACACAGATGAATGCTGTTTTTGTGCTCCTTCAGTTCTTTTTGCCACAATACTGCCTTTAATTGAACGAGCGAAATTAATTGTTGTTCTTCTTGGAGCTTGTTCATTAGTACATGCGCACTTTTTTCTTCCCATTAGATTTACCAATCGAAATATTATTGGTCAAAACAATTGCATCGAAATTCACAGTCAAATCAATCACAGCGGAAAAACCTCGGGCACAAGCTAATTTGCTCGCGTGTGAACAAAAGCAACTGAGCGCGAATTCTAATACCAAATGCGAACAGATGACTGCTGGTTCCCGAGCGAAACAAGTGAGCGCGAGTATACTAACGGGAGTGACGTAAAATGACCGGTCACGAGGTAATCCGCCTTAGCGCCGGAGCACGAGATATTAGTGTTCGCGCACGAGCGCGTATCCGGGTGAAACCACCGAACACGAGTATACTACCGTGGGTACGAGGTAAAATGACCGATCACGAGCTTAGCGCTGGTGCACGAGATACCAATGCTCGCGCTCGAGCGTCCGGAAAATCGGCTGTTTGTGCACTCGAGTACAGGAGTCACAGATGGCGCTCGAGAATGATCTCTCGGTTAGTTTTTAACATTCCACGCGCGAGGGCGCTGAAAGCAATTTCCCCCGTACACGCGCTGTTGTGAATGCACTGTAATAATATTCGATTGAGCCGAAAAAAATATGGGTAAATAGGAAATTTTAAGACCTTTCAGAAAATGGGCCCACTTCCAACCGCCCTCAAAACCCAGCGACGAAAAGAATTATTTTAGTTTTTTCGATATTTTTATTTATTTTTTTAAAACGTCTTAATATTATCCAAACAAGCCGACAAAAATATGGATTGATAGGTAATTTCAAGGCCTTTGAGAAAATGGGCCTACTTCACACCGATATCCAAATTCGGGGACGAAAAAAAAAATTATTTTCGATTTTTCCATATTTTTCTTTATTTTTATAATACCTAATCGGGCCGAAAAAAATATGGGTAGATAGGAAATTCCAAGACCTTTCAGAAAAGAGGCCTACTTTCGACTCATATCCAAACCAAGAGCAAAAAAAAAAATTATTTTCGATTTTTCCATATTTTTCTTTATTTTTTTTTTATCGGCTTAATAATATCCGATCGGGCCAAAAAAATATGAGTAGATAGGAAATTTCAAGACCTTTAAAAAAATGGGCCCACTTCTGACCGCTATCCAAACCCAGCATCGAAAAGAATTATTGTTAAAAATATTACTTATGTCGACTACAATTTACTATCAACTGATAAGAATTTTTCTATCGGTCTTACAGTCTTACAAATTAAATTAAAATAATTAATATTTATGGCAGTCAGATTACCCTTGTTTATAATCACCCCCACAGAATCTGAAATAAAAACTTAATTAAAACCTGGAAAAAACTTTGTTAGCAAAGGACGATCTGACTGCCCACCACCACCACATTGTCCAACGTTTCGAGCTCGCTCCGGCTCCTCCTCAGGGACTGAAATGAAACCCGCGATACACCTTATATATACCCCCATACCCCCTTCTTTTTCTTACCCCACCACCATCCACATTGCCCTCTCCAACTTTCCATTCTTACTTAAATTAATAAAGAATGATAAATGTTATCTAATTTACTTGACTCTATCATTAAATTTACATTATTCTGATTTCCTAGAATGTGGATACTTACAAGGCTTCCCTCTTATATTTATTCTTAATCCCTCGTTCCAAAATATCCACACTCCCAAAATCGAAAGAATGCAAACTATTTAAACAATGTTCTTTCAAACCCGATGTACAACTTGAGCTGCGTAAACTATATTGATGTTCATATATTCTCTTTTTCAAATATCTACCCGTTTGACCAATATAACAACCATTACAATCCCTACAATTAATTTTATAAACTACTCCCGATTTTAAACATTTATCATCCTTGTCTTTACAATTACTAAATAACCTTTCTAAATTATTATCGTTTCTAAAGAAAACTTGAATATTATGTTTACTAAAAATCCTTCTAATCCTTTCCGACAAACCTCTAACATATGGTAAACTAAAATATGCGTTCTTTCCATTTCTATTCCTTGTTTGATTATCTACCCGCTGCTTCAATCCACCATTATAAATTTCCCACACTCTCTCATCAATCATTTTGTCAATAAATTTTACCGGATAACTATTCTTAATAAATGTTTCTCTAACTAAATTTAAATTCTTTTTCCTAAAATCTTTATGTGACAATTTAATCGCTCTGTCAATGACATCTTTGATCGCACCTGTCTTGTTTCCGAATTGGTGGTGAGAATCAAAATTTAAAAATCTACCTCACCATGTAGGTTTTCTATACCAATCTAATTTCACTCTATTATTATTAACTCTAATGACTCTAATATCTAAAAAACTCTATTGATCATCTTTCTCAACTTCTTTTGTGAATTTAATTATCATGGATAGAATTAAACACATCCACCATTTCATCCACAAAACATTCAGGTACAACTGCAAAAATGTCATCAACATATCTTTTAAAAATAATTGGCTGAAAAACCAACTTAGACAAAGCAACACTTTCCAATTTTTCCATTACTAAATTGGCTATAACAGGTGACAAAGGTGATCCCATTGGACAACCATATCTTTGCTCATATAAACTATTATCAAAAGAAAAAATTGTGTTTTTAAAAACCAAATTAAGTGCCTTTATAAATTGATCTTTTGTTAAACTGGTATGTACTTTAATTTCAGACCATTTATCTTGTATAATATCATTCAACAACTCTAAAGGTATATTTGTAAACAAGGATACTACATCCAATGAAACCATCCTATGATCATTCGGAATAATAATATCTTTCATTATATCATAAAAACTCCAACTATCTTTAATATATGAATTTGTTTTACCAGCTATCTTGAACAATATATTAAACAAAAATCTAGCACGTCTATACGTCGGAAAATTTATCGATGATATTATTATTCTATATGTCAACTGTTCTTTGTGCATCTTAAGAAGCCCATAACATTTAGCTACAATGCCATTTTCACATTTTAAATATTTAAACATACTATCCTTAATATAAGCTTTTGTTTTCCAATGCAACAATAATTCTTTCAATTTATCTTGTAATCTATTGATATGTGGATTCCTAATTTTCACGTAAGTGGTATCATCATCCAACATAAGTTGAATTTTATTAATATAATCCCTTTTATCTGAAACTACAGTTACATTTCCTTTATCTGCTTTTTGGAAGATAATATTCGGATTCTCTCTCAAGAATTTCTTCGTAATTTTTAATTCATGGAATAAATTACTGTTCAAATAATTATCAAATCTATGTTCTCTTTTAAAATTATCAATAACTTTAACTAAAGAACTCCTACATTCTTTTTTAAACTCTAGATTAAAACTACTCATACTACTTTCTACCTCAGCGATGATATTCTTGATCGGAAGAGATTTACTTGAATATGATATTTCAAATTTAGCACCCATTGACATGATATTTACCACTTCTTCTGGTATTACTTTGTCAGTTAAATTTCTAAACCAACCCTTATTAACATTGTTAGTTTGATTGACCTGAGAGTGTTTTCTATGCTTTAAATATTCAAATTTTCTTTTTAATTTACTCCTATGGTTATAATGATTGATGAGAGAGTGTGGGAAATTTATAATGGTGGATTGAAGCAGCGGATAGATAATCAAACAAGGAATAGAAATGGAAAGAACGCATATTTTAGTTTACCATATGTTAGAGGTTTGTCGGAAAGGATTAGAAGGGTTGTTAGTAAACATAATATTCAAGTTTTCTTTAGAAACGATAATAACTTAGAAAGGTTATTTAGTAATTGTAAAGACAAGGATGATAAATGTTTAAAATCGGGAGTAGTTTATAAAATTAATTTTAGGGATTGTAATGGTTGTTATATTGATCAAACGGGTAGATATTTGAAAAAGAGAATATATGAACATCAATATAGTTTACGCAGCTCAAGTTGTACATCGGGTTTGAAAGAACATTGTTTAAATAGTTTGCATTCTTTCGATTTTGGGAGTGTGGATATTTTGGAACAAGGAATTAAGAATAAATATAAGAGGGAAGCCTTGTAAGTATCCACATTCTAGGAAATCAGAATAATGTAAATTTAATGATAGAGTCAAGTAAATTAGATAACATTTATCATTCTTTATTAATTTAAGTAAGAATGGAAAGTTGGAGAGGGGAATGTGGATGGTGGTGGGGGTAAGAAAAAAGAAGGGGGTATGGGGGTATATAAGGAGGTGTATCGCGGGTTTCATTTCAGTCCCTGAGGAGGAGCCGGAGCGAGCTCGAAACGTTGGACAATGTGGTGGTGGTGGGCAGTCAGATCGTCCTTTGCTAACAAAGTTTTTTCCAGGTTTTAATTAAGTTTTTATTTCAGATTCTGTGGGGGTGATTATAAACAAGGGTAATCTGACTGCCATAAATATTAATTATTTTAATTTAATTTGTAAGACTGTAAGACCGATAGAAAAATTCTTATCAGTTGATAGAAAAGAATTATTTTTAATTTTCCATATTTTTCTTTATTTTTTTAATCGGCATAATATTATCCGATTGAGCCGACAAAGACATGGATTGATAGGTAATTTCAAGACTTTTCAGAAAATGTGCCTACCTCCGACCGATATCCAAATCCAGAGCAAAAAAAAATTATTTTCGATTTTCCCATAGTTTTCTTTATTTTTTTTTAACCGACTTAATAATATCCGATTTGGCCGAACAAAATATGGGCAGATAGGAAATTCCAAGACCATTCAGAAAATGGGCCTACTTTCGACTGATATCCAAACCCAGAGCAAAAAAAAATCATTTTCGATTTTTCCATATTTTTCTTTATTTCTTTTTAACCGACTTTATAATATGCGATTTGACCAAAAGAATAGTGGTAGATAGAAAATTCCAAGACCTTTCTAAAAATGGGCCTACTTTTGACTGATATACAAACCCGCAGAGCAAAAAAAAAATTTCGATTTTTCCATATTTTTCTTTATCTTTTTTAATCTACTTAATAATATTCGATTGAGCCGAAGAAAATATGGGTAGATAGGAAATTTCAAGACCTTTCAGAAAATGGGCCTATTTCCCACCGATATCCAAATTCGGCGACTAAAACAAAATTATTGTCGATTTTTCCATATTTTTCTTTATTTTTTTTAATCTGCTTAATAATATCCGATCGGGCCGAAAAAATATATGTAGATAGGAAATTCCAAGACCTTTCAGAAAATGGGTCTACTTTCGACTGATATCCAAACCCAGAGTAAAAAAAAAATTGCGATTTTTCCATATTTTTCTTTATTTTTTTTAATCCAGTTATTAATATTCGATTGGGCCGAAAAAAATATGGGTAGATAGGAAATTTCAAGACCTTTCAAAAAATGGGCCCACTTCCGGCCGCTATCCAAACCCAGCGACGAAAAGAATTAGTTTTAATTTTCCATATTTTTCTTTATTTTTTTTAACAGAATTAATAATATCCGATTTGGCCGAAAAACATATGGTTAGATGGAAAATTCCAAGACGTTTCAGAAAATGGGCCTACTTTCTACTGATATCCAAACCCAGAGCAAAAAAAAATCATTTTCGATTTTTCCATATTTTTCTTTATTTTTTTTAACCGACTTTATAATATGCGATTTGGCCCAAAAAAATATGGGTAGATATAAAATTCCAAGACCTTTCTAAAAATGGGCCTACTTTTGACTGATATCCAAACCTAGAGAAAAAAAATTGCGATTTTTCCATATTTTTCTTTATCTTTTTAATCCAGTTATTAATATTCGATTGGGCCGAAAAAATATGGGTAGATAGGAAATTTTAAGACCTCTCAGAAAGTGGGCCTACTTCCGACCAATATCCAAACTCAGAGCCCAGTGCAAAAAAAAAATTATTTTCGATTTTTCCATATTTTTCTTTTTTTTTTAATCGACTTCATAATAACAGATCGGGCCGATAAAAATATGAGGAGATAGGAAATTTCAAGACCTTTCAGAAAATGGACCTACCTCCCACCGATATCCAGCTTCGGCGACGAAAAAAAAATTATTTTCGATTTTTCCATATTTTTCTTTATTTTTACTTCCTCATAGAGGAAGCTTTGTGTTTTTATTCGGCATAATAATATCCGATCGGGCCGAAAAAAATATGGGTATATAGAAAATTTCAAGACCTTTCAGAAAATGGGCCTACTTCCGACCGATATCCAAACCCAGAGCCAAAAAAAATAATTATTTTCTATTTTTCCATATTTTTCTTTATTGTTTTTAGTCGACTTAATAATAACAGATCGGGCCGGACAGAATATGGGTAGATAGGAAATTTCAAGTTCTTTCAGAAAATGGGCCTACTTTCCATCGATATCCAAATTCGTAGACGAAAAAAAAACTATTTTCGATTTCTCCATATTTTTCTTTATTTTTTATAATCGGCTTAATAATGTCCGATCGGGCCGAAAAAAATATGGGTAGATAGGAAATTTCAAGACCTTTCAGAAAATGGTCCTACTTCCGACCGATATCCAAATTCGCCAACGAAAAAAAAATTATCTTCGATTTTTTCGATATTTTTCTTTATTTTATTTAAACGTCTTAATGTTGTCCAATCAACCCGACAAAAATATGGATTGATAGGTAATTTCAAGGCCTTTGAGAAAATGGGACCACTTCCCACCGATATCCAAACCCAGAGCAAAAAAAAAATTATCTTCTATTTTTCCATATTTTTCTTTTTTTTTTATTCGACTTAATAATAACAGATCGGGCCGAAAAAAATATAGGTAGATAGAAAATTTCTAGACCTTTCAGAAAATGGGCCTACTTCCGACCGATATCCAAATTCGCCGACGAAAAAAAAATTAATTTCGATTTTTCCATATTTTTCTTTATTTTTTTTAATCGGCTTAATACTATCCGATTGAGCCGACAAAAATATGGATTGATAGGTAATTTCAAGACCTTTCAGAAAATGGGCCTACTTCCGACCGATATCCAAACCCAGAGCAAAAAAAAAATTATTTTCGGTTTTTCCATAGTTTTCTTTACTTTTTTTTTTAAACGACTTAATAATATCCGATTTGGCCGAAAAAAATATGGGTAGATAGGAAATTCCAAGACCTTTCAGAAAATGGGCCTACTTTCGACTGATATTCAAACCCAGAGCAAAAAAAAAAATTTCGATTTTTCCATATTATTCTTTATTTTTATTAATCCATTTAATAATATTCGATTGGGCCGAAAAAAATATGGGTAGATAGGAAATTTCAAGACCTTTCAGAAAATGGGCCTACTTCCGACCGATATCCAAACCCAGCGACGAAAAGAATTATTTTTGTTTTTTCGTTATTTTTCTTTATTTTGTTTAAACGTCTTAATATTGTCCAATCAACCCGACAAAAATATGGATTGATAGATAATTTCAAGGCCTTTGAGAAAATGGGCCCACTTTCCACCGATATCCAAACCCAGAGCAAAAAAAAAATTATCTTCTATTTTTCCATATTTTTCTTTTTTTTTTATTCGACTTACTAATAACAGATCGGGCCGAAAAAAATATAGGTAGATAGAAAATTTCTAGACCTTTCAGAAAATGGGCCTACTTCCGGCCGATATCCAAATTCGCCGACGAAAAAAAAATTATCTTCGATTTTTCCATATTTTTCTTTATTTTTTTTAATCGGCTTAATACTATCCGATTGAGCCGACAAAAATATGGATTGATAGGTAATTTCAAGACCTTTCAGAAAATGGGCCTACTTCCGACCGATATCCAAACCCAGAGCAAAAAAAAAATTATTTTCGGTTTTTCCATAGTTTTCTTTACTTTTTTTTTTAAACGGCTTAATAATATCCGATTTGGCCGAAAAAAATATGGGTAGATAGGAAATTCCAAGACCATTCAGAAAATGGGCCTACTTTCGACTGATATCCAAACCCAGAGCAAAAAAAAAAATTTCGATTTTTCCATATTACTCTTTATTTTTATTAATCCATTTAATAATATTCGATTGGGCCGAAAAAAATATGGTTAGATAGGAAATTTCAAGACCTTTCAGAAAATGGGCCTACTTCCGACCGATATCCAAACCCAGCGACGAAAAGAATTATTTTTGTTTTTTCGTTATTTTTCTTTATTTTGTTTAAACGTCTTAATATTGTCCAATCAACCCGACAAAAATATGGATTGATAGGTAATTTCAACGCCTTTGAGACAATGGGCCTACTTCCCACCGATTTCCAAATTCGGAAACGGAATTTCTTTATTTTACTTTATTTTTTTTAACCGACTTAATATTGTCCGATCAACTATATAATTGAACTAGCACAACTTTAAAATAAGCTTTAAATACCTGCCAAAGATAAACTTAATATCTCTGTCCAGTTTCGAGTTATGCTTTGGACAAATTTATAACACACACACACGCACGCACACACACTCACCCACACACGCACGCACGCACGCACGCACGCACGCTCACACGCACGCACACACACACTCACACACACACACACAGATATTTTCTAGAAAATGCATATCTCGACTGAGGGAGCTCAGAAATATTGAAAATTATCGAAATCTCGAGGTCGAAAAATTTCACCTTTACCAAGCATTCTCTTTGAGAAAGCAAAGGACTGATTTTGTTCATAGTCTAAAAAAATTCCTCAGAGATCAACTAAATACTAAGAACCATTGTATAATCGGGGATTTTAACATTGATATATTAGACGAAAATTTTAGTAAGTCTGAATCATTAGCTAACATTATTAAACAAGAATTTTTAAATAATCACATGGAACATAAATTTACGCCATGCTTTGTGGAATAACAAGGCCTTCATCTGACAATAAAGGTGGTACCTGCATCGATAATTTTGACACAAAAACTAACAATATAAATATTAATTCATTTAAAATAGCGAATCCATTTAACGATCATTACACACTATTTGTAACTTTAGATAAATTAGAAATAAAACGGCCGATCTAGTTTAATTTGGAATCAATTAATTACAATAAGTTAAAACATGCGGCAAATAATACTATCTGGTACTCAATATTATCTATGCGGAATCCTAATCTTACAGTGAACACATAATTGACATGATAAGTAACTGTATTAGTACTACCACTACTAAAAACAACTAAAAAATAAGCTTCCGAGAAAAAATTGGATGACTAGTGCTATCATGATCTCGTGTGCAAAACAATCCCACTTCCGAATTCCTAAAAAATGAGTATACAAATTGCGCAAAAATATTGAACAAAGTTATTAAAGAAGCGAAATTTAAATACGAGAAGGATATAGTAAAACGAAATAGTGGAAACTCTAGGGAATTATGGAAGATAATTGAGAAAAAAATGGGAAAAAATTGTGCGCAGGATAGTACAATAAATTATGTATTTGAGATCAATCAAAAAATTGAAAATAAAACTGATATAGCAAATTCTATGAGCACCTATTTTTGCGAAATAGAACCAAATTTGTGTGCGAAAATTGCTAATATAAGTAATAATAGTATGAAACTGCCAGATAGGAACCCAAAATCAATTTTCTTTCATCCTACTGACTTACATGAAATATTAGAAATAATCAATACAATGAAATCGTTGAAAATACTTTCGGAACATATAGGTCTGCTCTTAGAATATATCTTTAATTTATGCATCGAGAAATCTATCTGGCCTCACGCGCTCAAGAATGCTGAGGTAGTCCCTATCTACAAGACAGGTGAAAAATCCTGTATCAGTAATTACAGACCAATCTCTTTAATATCAAACATTGCGAAAATTTTTGAAAAAATTATTTACAATAGATTATACCTCTTTTTTGAAAAACATAACAATATATCAGAAAAACAGTATGGTTTTGTTAAGAATAGAGGAACAACTGATGCATTAAATTATATATCAAATATCATATACAAAAAGCTAGATAAAAACAAACCAATAATTGTTGCTTATTTAAACCTAGCCAAAGCATTTGATATTGTAAACCATAGAATTCTATTAAGTAAGCTTGAACGTTATGGATTAAGAGGTAGCGCCTTAAAAGTGATAACTAACTATCTCTCACATAGACGGCAAAAAGTTAAGATTCAAGACTGTAAAAGTGAATCCAAAGAAATTACTGCGGGTGTTCCTTAAGGAACTATATTAGGACCATTACTTTTTATACATTATGTCAATGACTTACTACGAGGTATGCAAAATGACACAATCATGTCCTATGCTGATGACACGGTTATCATCTCAAGTGACAACACGTGGTCCTCAGCGCAGGAAAAAATGTGTGCTTACCTTAATCATGTGGTCATATGGCTTGCCCAAAATAAACTGTCATTAAATATAGATAAAACGGTCTATATGACTCTCGAAAATTACTCTGATAGTGTGCCTAATACACTAAACATCAGCATAGGAAAGCAATTAATAAAAAGAGTAGAAAGCCGTAAGTATTTAGGGCTACATTTTGACTACAATATGAAATGGGATAAGCACATAAGATACGTTATTATAAAAACTAAATACTTGATTTTTATTTTTGCTACGATAAAAAATATGGTGGACTCAAAAACATTAATGATAATATATTATGCCTTCTTTCATAGTATTGTTAATTATGGGGTAATTGTTTGGGGTGGTGCATACGATAACAACATCAAACTAATTCAATCAACACGAAAAAAAATTCTGAAAATCATAAATTAAAGTAAATTTTCCCAAATTAATCCACCTCTAGACATAAGAAAAATGTTCCAGTTAGAATCAATATCTTGCCACTATACAACACTAAGAAATAATTATATAAACAGTACGAGCAAGACCAGGAACAAATCAATTCAACTACCAAAAAGTGATAAAAGAATTAGTGATAAAAATAGCTATGATGAAGCTATAAGGATCTTTAATAGGCTCACGAAAGATCTCAAAATTATGTCAATCAATAGACAAATTATAAAGAAAACATTAAAAATGTTCATATTAAAAGAGGCGATAACTAATTCAATATAATAATTTAATTTTAACAAAATTTATTATCTGTTATATGGCATAATAAATCTGTATGCGATGTTGAACAAATATCTATGCGATGTTGACTAAATTTTACGCGTCTATCATAACCTAGTATGTAAGAATATATTATTTATCTTTTAAGTTTTTTCTTTTCTTTTATGTACCTGTGAAGTCCGGAAATAAGTGGAAATAAATAGTAATTGGTTTTATGTATGTTTATTATATAAAATACAATAATTTATTTACCAATACAAGCTGTTGGCTTCTGGTAGATCGATGCGTTGTAATTTTACTTACAATTCTTTTTCTATAATTGTTCTTTACGTTTAGAATTTACACTTGCTTTTATAAATTTACTATAAATAACTTATAAGGTCTGCTTACTAGATGAGTAAGGCTTACGATTATAATTTCAATAATTTATAAGATCTGCTTGCTAGATGAGTAAGGCTTACGATTTCAACTTCAATAATTTATAAGATCTGCTTGCTAGATGAGTAAGGCTTACGATTTCAACTTCCACGATGTCGTCGAGGTACACGGAGCTCGCCAGGTTTCTTGTACGCTGTGACTGATTCGCGTGACACACATCACTTCTTTTATAATACAAAATAATTAGGTTAAAGATGGGCCCGGTGACGTATCGAATTCATCTTTTGACAACTTATGTATTACAAGTTTTCTGGGTCGTCGTACTTGCGAAATGCTGAGCATTGCAAAGTGTGGCCTTTCGACTGCCGCGGAGTTCGGTGGCTTGGATTCTAACTCGACCGTATGTTAAAAACTGCATGCGTTGTCTTCCTGAGTCGGTGACTCTATTCGTCACAAGATCGCATAAGCAGAATACTGCGTCGTACTAAGTTGCATTCTCGCTTTTATGTGTCAGGAAATATCTGATACCAATAATGCTTTTTCTTTAAAATGAGAATACGTCTCCCGACGTAATTTGCCTCGGTAGGATTTACTTACTTATGTAAATTTACTTATGTAAATATATAATAATGTCAACTGATGAGAATTTTTCCATCGGCCTTACAGTCTTATAAATTAAATTAAAATAATTAATATTTATGGCAGTCAGATTGCTCTTGTTTATAATCACCCCCTCAGAATCTGAAATGAAAACTTAATTAAAACATGGAAAAAAAGAACTTTATTAGTAAAGGACTATCTGACTGCCCCCACCACCAAATTGCCCAATTACTCAACGTTTCGAGCCCGCTCCGGCTCCTCCTCAGGAACTGAAATGAAACCCGCGATACACCTCCAGGAGGCTCGAAACTATGGGCAATTGGGCAATTTGGTGGTGGCGGGCAGTCAGATAGTCCTTTGCTAACAAAGTTTTTTTTCAAGGTTTTAATTAAGTTTTTATTTCAGATTTTGCGGGCTGATTATAAACAAGGGCAATCTGACTGCCATAAATATTAATTATTTTAATTTAATTTATAAGACTGTAAGACCGATGGAAAAATTCTCATCAGTTGAGATAGTAAGATAGTAAGTTGCAGTCGACATAAGTAATATTTTTAATGATATAATAATGTCATTGTAAATATTATCTGGAAAGAAATAAATAAATAAATACTACCACGAGTTGTCCGAATTTGAATCACACCGCTCATGACAGGGTCAAACGCACTATAGTGTGCAGCATTATTGACCGAAAATTTTCCACAAATAATTATGGCAAGTAATAATAAAGAAGAACCGTTTCGCATTTGTCACATGAACGAACACTCCATAGAACCATACCGTAATGATATCCGGTCAGTCACATTAAAAAATAAAATGCATGTCTTGGCGATCAGCGAATCATGGCTCAAACCACCAAAGCATTCTTGCCTGGTTTCAATTACTGGTTATAATTTATTACGCCTTCACCGTATAGGTAGGAAAAAAGCGGTGTTGCAATGTATAGTAATTCTTTAAAATACTCTATTGTAGCTCAGTCACCTCAACCCGATACTTACTTAAGAAGACCCGAATTTTTATTCATCTCGACTGAAGTCGCTAAAATGAAGTTACTAATTGGAGTGGTTTACAGCCCTCCGAAAGCTGGTTACTGGTGTGACGTCGAAAAGGCAATATAACGCAAGGCTTTACAATATTACTAGGTGATTGTAATATCAACTGGCGAATTTCATCCACGCCTACGAGAATTTTGCGAGAGTCTCTGGACTCATGCGGCTTAGAGCCTGCTCCATTCAACCCAACGCATCAGCAATGGGAACCGTCCAAGAAAGATTATATCTGCGTTAGCGATTTTACCCATGTTGTCTCGTATAGGCAATCTCATGTGCCGTCTATATCAGTGCATGATGTTCTCTTCGCAACTCTCTTATTTCCGGTTAATATCGGGCCACCACCGACCATTACTTGTCGCTC
Organism: Torymus aiolomorphi; assembly: GCA_036365515.1. Taxonomy (NCBI): domain Eukaryota; kingdom Metazoa; phylum Arthropoda; class Insecta; order Hymenoptera; family Torymidae; genus Torymus; species Torymus aiolomorphi. The sequence continues at coordinate 214,192,726 of CM070874.1, forward strand.
TTTTGGAAATTTTGATGGTAACGCTACCTATCAGATCTGAGAAAAGTAGATTGATATGTGATCGAGAGAATGGAGAACGCGGATGTCAAAGTTGATTTTTTTACATTTAACATCCGGAATTTATATGATAAACATAAATTTAGAAGTTCGGGCCATATTCGTGACCGTGCTTAGTACAAGCGATTTCGTAATTTTACAAACATAACGATACGCAATGCCATCACCATCCACTATCAGTCCAACATTTCTTGAACAAAAAACGTAAAAGAGCTTGGAAGTGCCTTAATGATCTTGGTATCGGCCAGGGGATAAGAGAATCTTTTTCTTTGTCAGTGGATGTGAATGTTCTTAATCGCCACTTCGTCGGGAGCAGTACTGCGATCCCCTTGAGAGACGGGAGATCCACTGTTAGAATATCCCCAGACGACCGATTTTATTGTAAATACAAATAAGTTTCCACCGTTTTTTTTATAAAAATTATCAATTTATTGTAAAAAAAATATACGTTACATTTTATTCAAAATATTGTCCGTCATTGGCTACTACGTTTTGCCATCTTTCTGGCAGCATTCGGATGCCACGTCGAAAAAACTCTTCATCTTTTGAGGCTACCCATGAATCGACCCAATTTTTGGCTTCTTCGTAAGAAGTGACGTGCTGCTTGACCAGGGCGTGAGCCGTCGACCGGAACAAGTGGTAGTCCGAAGGAGCAATGTCTGGTGAATACTGTGGGTGGGGTAAGACATCCCATTGAAAAGCTTCCAAAGTATCCTTGACGGCTTTTGCAACATGTGGCCGAGCGTTGTCGTGCAGAAAAATCACTTTGTCATGTCTTTTGGCATATTGGGGGCGTTTAAGCTTCAATTCTCTGCTCAATTGCAACAGTTGCTGTTGATAATGTTCTCCAGTGATAGTTTCGTTAGGCTGGGGTAGCTCGTAATAGATTACTCCGAGTTGATCCTACCAAATGCACAAAATTAACTTTCTGCCATAAATATTCGATTTGGCCGTTGAAGTTGGTACATGACCAGGCTTACTCCATGATTTTCTACGCATTGGGTTGTCGTAGTAGATCCACTTTTCATTCCCCGTCACTATTCCATACAAAAAACTTTCGCCTTTGTATTTGGAGAAGTTGTTCGCACGTGAAAAGACGGCGTTCGACGTCTCTGGGTTGCAGTTCATGCGGAACCCAATTTCCTTGCTTTTGTACCATACCAATGGTCTTGAGACGGTGTGAAATCGCTTGTTGAGTCAATCCCAAGCTTTCTGCGAGCTGATCTTCAGTTTGGCATCAGTCTTGATCCAATAATGCCTCTAACTCGGCGTCTTCAAACTTGACTGGCCTTCCTTCGCGTTCTTTATCTTCCACGTCAAACTCGCCGTTTTTAAACTTTCGAAACCACTCACGACAACTTCTCTCACCTAAAGCGGCATCACCATAAACTTCTACAAGCGAGCGATGCGCCTCAGCAGCAGATTTCTTTAAATGAAATAAATAAATCAAAACTTCCCGCAAATGACGCTTATTCGGTACAAAGCTCGATATTTTCGAACAAAAAAATGTATACTGCCAATACAAAGTCAATAGTATTTTAAGGTTATGTTGTTGCCAGGTGTCCAAACTTTCTATGTGACATTTTACATCTGACGATTTCAAAGTAATCTTGTCGATGGAGCCATCTCTTGAAAACGGCGGAAACTTATTTGTATATCCAATACTTTAACCATGTTACCAATGAGGATGTTGTGGAAGCAATTATATATATATATATATATCATCCCGCTCGAATGCAAAGGGTCCGGATGATGTCCCAGTGAAAGTATTGAATGACGATTTGCCCATATTGCCACCGGTTCTATTAAATATCTTCCATTGCTCTCTGTAAACAGGCGATTTTCCATCGTCCTGGAAGCATGCTATTCGTCCGACCTCTTCCAAGGCACCGGCCTCCTATGGAAACCAAAGATTTCAGACCAATAAGCATTCTCTGCGCAACATCTAAAATCCTTGAGTCGGTTATTAGTAAAAATGGCTGCATACATTTATAAAAATGACTTGCTTGATCCACTGCAATCTGGATTTCGGAAGGGACACAGCACCCACACTGCGCTGATCAAGATCGTCGACGATATCCGCGAAGCATCTGACGACCGAAAAATCGTCCTTTTAATCGGCATTGACTTTACAAAGGTATTCGATCTTGTCAATATCTCCCTCTTAATTGACAAATTTATAGCTCTGGGATTTTGTGATCCCGTAGGCCAATGGGTTCTAGCATTTCTTAGGGAAAGATCCCAAGTAGTTTTAAGTCCTGCAGGGGAAACTTCAGAATTCATAGTAAAAAAACTGTGGCGTACCACTAGGTACGATAATTGGACCCCTTTCTTCTCACTCTTTGCTAATGATGCTCCTAGGGTACTCAAACACTGTAGTCATTACCTACACGCCGATGATCTGACTATTGCTTCCTCATAGAGGAAGCTTTGTAAGGGTGAAAAAAATTTTCGAAAAAAAAATGTTCAAAAAGATGTTTTAAGGCGATATATGTGTGTATTAGTTGATTTTGATCATTTTTGTTTTCATGGATGTGTGTGTGTTCGTGTGGGTGTGTGTGTTCATGCGTGCGTGCGTACGTGCGTGCGTGCGCGTGTGTGCGTGCGTGTGTGTGTGTGTGTGTGTGTGTGTGTGTGTGTGTGTGTGTGTGTGTGTGTGTGTGTGTGTGTGTGTGTGTGTGTGTGTATTTGAACTCTTCATATCTCCGAAACGAATCGACCGATTTTAGTCGGGTAAAGCTTATTCTCTTTGTCTCGCGGGAAAAGAAAGGTATCCTGATGGAATTGAGTTTTTATTGATTTTCTTTTGTTTTATAACCAAAAAACGATTTTGAATTTTTAGTTTTTTTGATTTTTTCATATCTTACAGTCATTATTACATAATATAATAAACTTTTCTTGAAAGGTATTTAAATTACCTATATTTTCCTTTTTTAAAATTTAAAATATCTTCACTCTGTCAATTGTTATTAAGGAAAACTTTTTTATATTTCATAAATTAATTTCTCAAATAATAATTTATTTATCGACTTGAAATTTTAACCACCTTTTACACTCAGTACATTTGGTTAAAATTTCAAGAGATTATCTTCATTTGTTTTTCAAAAAAAATGTTTTACATAAAAGAAGTAGAGTTACCGTTGTTGGCCGATGACAAAATTAAAAATTATGCAATCGTCGGGCAATAAGAGGAAAAGTCAACTTAGAAGAGACAGACGAAGAAAAATCTTTTTTAGGCGAAAAAAGCAATAAATGTGCCCATTCCTTAGCTTTTTTCGCGCGAAAATGGATTTTCTTCGTCTGGCTATTCTAAATTGGCGTTTCTTCGTACCGCGAGACGATATTATTATTATAATTATTATATTTTATTTTGGTAAATTCCAGAGAGATACAGTCAGTTATATGCACATAGACAATTACAAAATAATTACGAAATATCAGTAGATAGCCGTAGACACTAAGTCATCGTAAACAATAAGAAAACACAAATAAATAAATTAACGTGGCGATTGTTCGTAGAACTAGAAATTCATCGCAGCATTAGTTATTAGCAGATATCACAGTATTACATTATAAATAAAGAATAAAATATAGAGTAATAATATAAAAATAAAAATAAGTAACGTATACAAATCAATCTAATGTGAGTAATTGCGATCGAAAAGCGCTTTTGAAGCGAGATAAGCTCGGTAGGTATTCGATGGCTTTAGGGACGGAATTCCAAAGATGGACTCCTCGGGATCGGAAGGACCTTATACCAAACTCGGTGTACACCTTTGGAATTAGAGGGACTCCAGTGTTCTACTTAGCTCGACGCTCGGATTGGCGCACATCGAACATACTGAGAAGATAGGACGGACTGCAGACGTTAAACAGTTTATAGAGCAGTATACCAGTCAAGTATGTTCTTTTAGTATCCGTATGCATCCAATTTAAACGCTTGCGACAGGGCATTAAGCGAACATCCCATCTTAGTCCAAAAATGAACCTGATACAAGAATTTTGTAATCCTTGCAGTCTCTTCTTCTGGTCGACGGTTGCGTCAAGTAAGATGGTGCAGCAGTAATCGAGGTGATGAAAAATCAACGCTTCAACAAGACGCTGACGGAGCAACTGGGTAGTGCAAGACCGCATAGCACGAAATGTGTACAGTACACGATTAACTTTCTGAGTGGTGTGATCAACTTGTGGTATCCAGGAGAGCGTGTGGTCTAGCACCACCTCGAGACTTACAACAGTCTCAGAAAATGGGATAGTGATACCCGGCCCAAACTCAATACCTGTCAACCCCATTTTGTCAACTTTGCGTACCGCGTGTTTAGAGACAAAGAGAATTGCTTGCGTATTGTGGGGGTTGAGACAGAGGCCAGATTTCATCGCCCATATAGAGACTTCTTTGGCTACTGAGGAGAGCTCGAAAATACCCTCGTGAATTTGGTCCGTGGTACGTGAACGTATACCTGTAAGTCGTCGGCGTAGAGAACATGTCCTACACAGTTAGTCTGAAAGAGTTCTTGTACGTCGTTGATGTACAAGCAGAACAATAATGGGCCCAGCACCGAACCCTGTGGAAGACCCAAGTTGGTCGTAATCTACTGTGTGATTCCCGACTTGATCACTACTTGCTGTTTTCTGTCCCAAATATATGAGTGTATCCATCAGAGCACCGAGCGAGAAAAACCCATACTGTTTAGCTTGCGTAACAGTGTAGTTGGTGAGATAGTGTCAAATGCTTTACTAAAGTCAAAAAGCAAAGCAATTGTGGTAAGCCGTCTGTCTAAACCGAATCTGATCTCTTCTGTTAACTTAAGCAATGCAGTCGAAGTTGAGTGATGCTTACGAAAGCCAGCTTGAAGGGGATCAAGAATACTTTTGCGTGTGATGAACTCCAGGAGCTGATCGTGAACTAGCTTTTCAAGAACTTTGGAGAGAAAACTCAGGAGCGCAATGGGGCGAATGTCACTAGAAGCCGATGGTACTGATTTCTTTTTTAACGGAATAAGCTGAGCTTTCTCCCAAGCCTCGGAAAAAGAAGAAGTAAGAAGTGAAGAATTACAAATTTTTACTAAAAACGGGCCAGTTGAGGGAAGAGATTTAGCTTTAACACTTTGCGGGATATCATCCTCCCCTCGAGCCTGTGAAGATATGTGCATGTCTACGCGTGCGATCATGCGTATGTATGAAAGTGTGCGAAAATATAAATGAGATTAAAATGTTAATCAATGAGATCTACTTACATAAACTTAACAGTTTCTTCAACAACCGTCGAAGAAGTCAGTTATACGGTTGTACGTAAGTGCGTGCAAACATATGAAATATCATCTGTGTATATAAATAAAATGTATCCATTGTAACAATAATCAAAGATACATATAATAATAGAGTCATTAACTATATTAATATCTGTTAAAGAAATGATTAAAATGAATTTTTGCTTTAAAATATAAGAAATTTAATATCTGAAAAATGCATATTGCTTAGTAACCTAAATTGGAATCTTTACTTAGAGTGACTTGAACAGTAAATGAACGAATAAGGAAAATTCAATTTTTGTTACTTAGTTAAGAGAATTAAGAATGGATTAAAAACAAAAATCTTTTTTGATTAATATTTTAAAATGTTTTAATTTTACGTCAGTGTAAAAGATATAAAAGAAAAATAGAACTATAAACATTTTCTTGAAAAAGTATGTAAATATATAATAAAAATAAGTAAATTAACACGCGATCTTAGTGTCAGTGTAAAAGATATAAAAGAAGAATAGAACTATAAACATTTTCTTGAAAAAGTATGTAAATATATAATAAAAATAAGTAAATTAACACGCGATCTTAGTGTCTAAATACGTTTCGTCAATGAATGAATAGTTCGCCGCAGAATAAATACTCAATAACGACGATTTTATGATCTATTCTTAAAAAGATAATGTCTTTTATGCAGAATTGTTATATAAAATCAAATAATAATTTTAAGGGATTAGAAAATTATCGTCATGGTAAATAAACACTAAAAATAAAAATTGATATTTTCATATATTTAGAGAAAATGTTCGTTAAGTTTGTAAAAATTTACAAACCTAAACTTAAAATAAATTATATTTTTAAGACATGGCGATCGGCGAAATATCTGTGATCTCCAGAAAATATCAGTCTCAAATAAAAATTAATAATTTCTAGATCAATAAATATTTTATTAATTTGAAAATCTGAACTCTAGTTTCATAACGTACCTGTTCTTTTTAGGCTATTTCAAAATCAACAACGTATTCCAATAGACAAATTTCACAATTCATGAATAACATTGTATCGATCACCGCTTGCATTCTGTTGGTTTCCGTTATCGATGCCAAACATTTTTTAATAACAACGCAAGTTTTTTTTAAATAACTTAAAAAAAAAAAATAAAGGTAATCTCTTAAAAATTAAACTAAATATTGTAATAAATAATTGTAATAATTGGTTCAAGTTTCAAATTGACCAAATATTCTCTGAGATATCAGTATTAAAAAAAATGAAAATAATTTTTTTATCTCCAATATCTGGTCGTGATGATCATTTTTTGTGGGCAATGAATTCTTTTTGTAAAATATACAATTGTATTATAATAATTGCTTTTTAATGATGATAAATAGAAAGAGTAAAAATAAAAAGTCACAAACCATTTAACATAGTCTTACCGTACGAAATGAAGTATTAAATTTTAAATATTGGAATTCAAAATTAATTAAATGAATCAGTAAACTAAGTTTGAGAAAGCTACGTGCCAATGAATTGGCAGCGGTTTTTTTAAATATCATTAGAAACCAATAATTTGTATTTTCGACAAACGAGTGCATTTGAGAACTAAGTATTATTCATACATCTCATGTCATGGATCTCGCCACTCAATAATAATTTTTTCAAAATTATCATTTTGAAAAAAAAAGTAAAAAAATTTTAACCTTAAATATCTCTAAAAATCATGAGACAACTCTTTTACCTAAAGGACTTATACGATAATATATAAACTCTACATCTCCCCAAACTTCAAACATGATTAAACAAATCATTGTTTTCTCTAGTTATCATGCGAGAAAGAAAATGACTGTAAAATACGAACCTTTTCAAAATCAAATATCTCAAAAAGTAATCGTACGTGGGGGTGATTATAAACAAGGGCAATCTGGCTGCCATAAATATTCATTATTTTAATTTAATTTATAAGACTCTAAGACCGATGGAAAAATTCTCATCAGTTGATAGTAAGTTGCAGTGGACTTGATGAAAATTCGCACACATATTATCTATATCATGTACAAAATTTTTTATAAATTTAGAGCTGATACATGAAGCCGTTCTCGAGAAATTACTATTTGAAGAAAAGGTTAAAAAAAATTTTAACCTGAAGTATTTCTGTAATTTCTGGACTAATCATTTGGCCCAGAAAACTCGACCGAGAAATATCCAAAATCTATCTCTACAAGGAATTTCGAAGCGATTAAGTCAATTTTACTCCCGTAATCGTTGGACATACACAACTTACACACACGCCCACACACACACATACACATACACACACACACACACATACACACACACACATACACACACACACACGCACGCACGCAAGCACACACACAAACACACACACACCCACCCACACACACACATGCACACACGCACGCACGCACACACGCACACACACACACCCACACACACACACACCCGCACGCACGCACGCACACACACAGACATTTTTTAAAAATCATTTGTTTTGATTTCTCACACCTCGACAAACAATTATAAAATGTTTTTACAACAACTCCAGAAATTACTATCTCAAAGCTTCCTCTAGGAGCAAGCAAAAACCATATTTTATTGAAAAATTATAGAGTAAGAAGTATTTTTCTGTGTATTGGAATATACAATTGCTAAATTGTCTGTCATCTACTTAGATTTGAACACACACACACACACACACACACACACACACACACACACACACACACACACCCGCACGCACGCACGCACGCACACACACAGACATTTTTTAAAAATCATTTGTTTTGATTCCTCACACCTCGACAAACAATTATAAAATGTTTTTACAACAACTCAAGAAATTACTATCTCAAAGCTTCCTCTAGGAGCAAGCAAAAACCATATTTTATTGAAAAATTATAGAGTAAGAAGTATTTTTCTGTGTATTGGAATATGGCTAAGTAGTCTGTCATCTACTTAGATTTGAACTTCTTTACAGTAATTTACCTACAGCTTTTGCATACATAATAATAGATTACTTACGAAATTTAATTTTGAGTAAATCTGAAGAATGCGAATAGTAATAGCAGTGTAAGCTGCTCCCATTGAAAATTCAGGAAAGTAAATTCAAATGTTATTATAAGCCTGTTTTGTTGAAAATACTGTTGAAAATAGATGTTCAGTGTATTTTTTACACATTGTCAAAATTCAGTGACAGGATCCATGACATGAGATGTATGAATAACATTAAATTCTCAAGTCGACCCGGTTGTCGAAAATACAAATTATTGGTTTCTAGTGATATTTAAAAAATACATAAAAATTTTCGGTAGGGATTGCCAATCTCGATCGAGGGCCTGTTTTCAAGGATTTTTCATAAAGAATCAAAAAAAATTTTGTCGAACAAAAAATATTCTGCCGCACAACCTTTTTCTTTTAGATTAACGTATACTAAGAAGCAGCCAATCAGAGACTTTCAAAATGGGTCATAAAATAAATATGGTCACATTCTGGAAGTAAAATGCAAACTTTTTTCCAATAAATGTGTTATACAAAAAGTTTCAGGATTTTGAGTAAAAAAATGACAAACGTTGAGTTTTCACTAAAAATTGCAAAAAATGAGAATTTTTTATGTACAATAACTATTGTATTTATTAAAATATGGCTCTAAATATCTAGGAACATGTTTGTTTTTCACCAAAAAATGTTAGCTCGCCAAACCTAAACGATTTTAAAATTCTGAGCTGCTGACTTAATGTGAAATATCCTATATATATATGAAAATCTGGTGTTTTGAATTTATAGTTTTTTTCTCCAGAGTTCATATATGCTTGACTAAAGAAATAACTCTCTCTCTCTGCGTTGAAGGTATTAATATAAATCCTCAAAAGTACCGTTTCATACCGAAGGAATCTTGAGGATGTCCTCAAAAGTCCGAAAAATCCTCAAAGTATCGAATCCGTGCTGACATAGATCCTCAAAAGCTGCATTTGATGTATTTATATATATGGGACCGTCCAGCAGAAACGGGCCACCGAGCCGCGCGGTGTCTTTTTTCGCGTAAAAGGCGCTCTATTTAACTCGCTCATAATCGTATGCTGCGTCTTTGAAAAAAAACCAAGGACCTATATCGATAGATTTTTTTCTGCTCTTTCCAATTGCGCGATTGTTTTTATTGCGAAACGCGTTCTTCCGGACGAAAATTCGAGTTGAATATTGAAAGCCATTTTTTTCAAAGTATATCATGTTTTTTTTCAAAATAAACTACACCATTGGAAAGTACAACTCTTAAGCTTCACAACCCTACCTTGGAGAAGTTGGAGAAATAAAGGGTTTAAAAGTAACAAGGTGAAAAAGACAGCGCCGAGGGTCCGCGCGAGCCACTCGCGTCCGTGCGTACGGCACGTTTAAGTGCACGCTCTATTCAATTCGCTAATAATCGTGTACGAAGTCTCTGAAAAAAGAACTAAGGACATATATCGATAGATTTTTCCTGCTCTTTCCAACGGTGCTATTATTTTTATTCCGAAATGCTTCCTTCTAGTTAAAAATTCCATTTGAATGTTTAAACTCTATTTTTTCAATAAAATATCAGTCTTTTCTTCAAAATGAATTATATTCTTCAAACGTACAAGTCTTAAACTATAAAATATTATATTTTATACCACTCTAACCTCAAAATTACAACTTTGATATGATTTTTTGGCGCTCGTGGTATAAAATACCGTTCGAAACTAGTGCGTAAGTCGATTATTTAGCTGGTGTGACTTTTTCGCACTCGCTTCGCTCGTGCAAAAAGCTAAATAATCCACTTCCCCACCCGTGTCGAAATGTACTATTTAAGTTGAAACATGAAAAGTTCAAAAATAGTAAGATCAAAAAGACAGCGGCTGCCCGAACTTTTTACGCTATGCTCAAGGGCGGATTAATACACGCGATGTGCTATTTCGCCCTTTCTTTTTTGTAAATATAAAATGTTTTGTAACTTACAATGCCAATGCGTGGTCATAATTTTGTGGATCTAGTTGTAACAGTTAGTATAATATTACAATGAACTTTGTTCATTTATATAACAAAATTTGAAAAACATAATATATTAAACATAAAAATATCCATGAACGCACTGAAAGCAGTGAAACAGATATTTAAAATAACCTTATAGATTGTTTAATCTGGCATAACAATATACCTTTTCCTTTAAACTCTAATTTTTTTACATTTTTTTGATTTTATAAGAATTGTCCTTTTTGCGACATCCACTTCTTTCTTTGTTTGAGTTTTAAGTACTTTTTCTTTTTTGATCGGTGGATATCATTGTCAGTTGCCCATTTGTATAAATCTTGGGGCGTCAATATATAATTGTCGGATACATTCCGTAAACTTTCTCGTCTGGCATTGCTTTTCACGGAAGCACCTATTCCATCACATGCATTTTTTCCGTGGGCTGTTGCATGAAAATGCCACTCAGCATCAACAGCAAAATCATCATAATGATGAAGAAGATTTTGGAAATTGCGTTTATTTTTAAAATGTTGCGCTGCTCCATCAGTACTAATCCCGAACAGAAGCATTTCGGAATAAAAATAATAGCACCATTGGAAAGAGCAGGAAAAAATCTATCGATATATGTCCTTAATTGAATAGAGCGTGCACTTAAACGTGCCGTACGCACGGGCGCGAGGGGCTCGCGCGGACCCTCGGCGCTGTCTTTTTCATGTTGTTACTTTTAAACCCTTTATTTCTCCAACTTCTCCAAGATAGGGTTTTGAAGCTTAAGAGTTGTACTTTCCAATGGTGTAGTTTATTTTGAAAAAAAACATGATATACTTTGAGAAAAATGGCTTTCAATATTCAACTCGAGTTTTCGTCCGGAAGAAAGCGTTTTGTAATAAAAAAAATGGCACCATTGGAAAGAGCAGGAAAAAATCTATCGATATAGTTGCTTGGTTTTTTTTTTCAAAGACGCAGCATACGATTATGAACGAGTTAAACAGAGCGCCTTTTACGCGAAAAAAGGCACCGCGCGCGCTCGGTGGCCCGTTTCTGCTGGACGCTCCCATAAATATATATATATATATATATATATATGTGTGTGTGTGTGTGTGTGTGTGTGTGTGTGTGTGTGTGTGTGTGTGTGTGTGTGTGTGTGTGTGTGTGTGTGTGTGTGTGTGTGTGTGTGTGTGTGTGTGTGTGTGTGTGTGTGTGTGTGTGTGTGTGTGTGTGTGTGTGTGTGTGTGTGTGTGTGTGTGTGTGTGTATGTATGTGTACGTGTGCATGCATGCGTGTATGTATCTATATGCCGAAATATACTTTTAAATATAATCACGGAAAATTTCATTTAATTCATCGTCCACAATTATTGTCAGGTCATTTTATTAGATTTGGTTCTTATTATATTGCATCATTTTAATTTTAATTTTCAAGAGTATATTACGAGTATATATGTATATATATTTATCTATATGTATGCATGTATATATATATAATATACATGAATACCTAATTCTAAATTAGTGAGTTTAGCGCGACCTCAAAATTGTGAAAACTCGAATTTTACGAATAACGCTTGGGTTCATATACATTTATCTACATAGCAAACACCGCGCTTATAACCTATTGATAAAGACGTTCGATCGGATTAACGTAATAGTTATTATATTGCACCCTCTCACTAAAATTACCTATAATCTCTCGAATCACACGTAACGGCATTGTAAATGTTAATGAAACTATCGTACCTTTAAGAATACATGTGCGCATTGTTATAATTATCGGTATTTTATGGATTTAGATCGACAACTAGATAGGTCCAAGGTAATCGTAACGCGCCCCTCGTACCGTTGGAAGTTCCTTCCCCTCCTTCTGGTTGAGATAATCTATTCCCTAACACCTAGTTTTCCTAGCCTTTCCCTTTTTTCTGTCACCGTCAGTGCGTGAGGAGTGCGCGATGCAGCTATCGGCCTCTCCTCTTTGTGCGGTGCTTCGCACTAGGCGGGCTCAAGTACAGCGCCCGCGCCGCAGCTATGGGTCTCTCCTCTTTGTGCAGTGCTTCGTCCGTACTGTGCCGGAGTATACCTGCGCGCCGCAGTTATCGGCCTCTCCTCTTTATGAGGTGCTTCGCACGCACTGCGCCCTAGTACAACAGCGCTCGGCGAGAGCCCGGCCGCCTTCGATTGGCTTTCTCAGTATATCTCAGTCTCCAGCACTGTGTACAGAGAAATCGACGATAAAGTAAATAAGAACTAAGAAAAGGAGAAGACACGAACGCTTCCCTAATAAAATAGAGAGCGCCGCATTTCGCCTTCCTCTTACCCTTAGCGGAACCGTTAGAATCCTCCCCTCCTCTATTTCCTTTTGTCACTTAATTACATGAGGTCTCCCATGACTGTACGGGGTTGACCGATCCGCTTACTAGGACGATAGGCAGCGCCGAAAATAGGGCATTATATGGACCTTTAGGAATCCGGTCGATGATTTCTACCTATTAATGACCGATTGTTGTTGACCCACGCGGGTTTTACATGCGTGTCCTACCCTATCAATCTAATCAGTAAGGAAATCGAGATCCGAATACGAGCGCTCATCACATATTGTAACTTAATTAATTGTAACTAATATAGACAAAAATAATAAATGGTGTTCAATTGGGTAATGAGTCTATGTTTATTTCCCCTTAATATTTCGAGATTAACATAAAAACGAGGTTAACCGCAGCCTTACTCGTATGGGAGAGTAAGGGTGACCAAGATAGGTTTGGAGTTCCCTTCAGGTAAGAATGAACAAATATTCTTAGGGGATCCAATCGAATAAATTTAACAACATTCAATTGCGTTACGATTTCCAATAGTTGTAACGCAACAAACACCAAAATCTTCTTCATAATGAATTAGATTGCACATTTAATACTTCTTCTTGTAATGTTGTTTCGCACCATCACTTACATACATGATTCTTTTCAAATTTGGGTATCTTTTCTTGATCTCAGGAATGACTAACTTTTGCATGACATAGACTGCGGCAGTGTCATGTGTCGTGCAATCAGATAGAAGTACAAAGCTCTTGTGGCAATTCGCCCCTCCGTAATTCTTGTAGTAATATACCGCTGGATGTACGGTGTATTGACTCATAGTGTAATGCTTGAGTTGCATCTTTTGCCACAGAAGCCATATTTTCTGAAAAATCAGTGTGAATTATCACTGACCCAGATGCTAAGTTATTTTTCAAATTTGTAATAAATTCTGACTGCGTTTTTGAAATAAAATAGTGAGTGAGCAACATATTTAAACGAGTGCAAAACTCATTAGCAAAGTCTTCAGATGAGAGACTTTCCCTTTTTAGAGTACACCTATCTGTCGATTCCCAAGTACTGAAAATTACTTTTGATATACACTTCTTCTCAAAAATCTTCTTGAGATAATAATTGAAAAGGTCTTTTTCCCGACACAGTTGACATTCACGAAGATAACATGCTGGTGATGGATTATCACATAAGAAGAATCTAAAACAATTTTTGTACTGTTCAATAGAATCGTCACAGTTTTTAGTAAACCTAGCCAAGTTGCTCGCATCAAACTTTGTCTTCAGTTCTAGTGCATGGTGCAGACACAAACGCTGTGTGTACCAATAGCTCCAGCTAAAATGCACCGTCGTGATCGAAGCTCTGCAAATTTCGTTAAGCCGATTAATATCTGCTGGTTGAGCTCTTTGAATCGAACGTGTAGGTATTTTATTTCACACAGCATCAAGTACTTCTGTGTTTTTTCTTTTTCTTTACCAAGTCGCACAGTAATAACGTCTTTCTTGTTTGGCATAATCCTACTGTTCTCATCACTTTCATAAAAATTGCAAACTAATTCAACAACGACTTGTGATAATGTCTTGCCAGCTCTAGAATAGGTGTCGACATAACTCCCTCTGTTTCTTTGAGTTTTAGAGCTTTTTTGACAAAATATTTCGAGGTATTGAACTCTCTAGAAGGCTGTGCAATACTCCAGCTATCAGGTACTATCGTGAGGATAGCGATCCGTAATGGATCATTCAATGGTAAACTAGAAAACTTCTGCTTTAGTTTGCCTAGCATTTGCTCCAGTTCTCTTTCTCTAGATGAAGAAGACTTGTTGCTAGGCTCTGGGGCTTCATATTCATCATTCGTATATGATTGTTCTGATTGAGAATCAATACTGGAGTTTAATACTTGAGGATCGAACTCACATCAATTGCCTCAAATTTACGTTACCTGCAACTAGAGCATATTTTCATGCCAGGTATATATACTGGAAGGAACTTCTGCAAGTTTATCGACACTGGACGGAGATTCTTACCCTTATGAGGAGAGATATTAAATGGGTTAATAATAATTAATTTAAAACAACTGATTTAAATATACGCCCAGGCGAAAATGATCTTCTATAATAAAAGTTTAAAAAAGTTTATAACTGATATTGGCAGATTATAAAGTCAGGATTTGAGACTTTTATAAAAGTTTAAAACTGTTATAAATAGTTATAAATAGTTATTTACTTTCATAAGTTTTTTGGATCGTCGTACAAATTTCAATATTTAATCAGTAAAAAAAAGTAAATAACTATTAATAACTATTATAAATTTTTAATAATTGAAAATAATGATTTTAAAGTTCAAATTAATAATGATTTAATATAATAATGATTTAAGAATGATTTTAACGTTTAAATTCATTCAAAACAATTTAAAACTATTAATAACTATTATTATTAAGTAAAAAAAGTATATAACTGATAATAACTTTTAACAGATTGATTTTATGGTTATGCACCGAGGCCCAAAAAACTAAATAAAAGTTTATAACTGTTATAAACTTTTTTTAGCTATTCATAACAGAAAAAAACTGTTGATAACTTTTATAAACTGTTACTATAGTCTCAAATCCTGCCTTTATAAACAGTTATTAACAGTTATAAACTTTTTTTTAAAATTATACAAAATTATATTTTGTTATTAATAATTATTTGCTAAGTTTTATTTCCGCCTGGGCGAGAACTATTTCCAGCAAGAGTAGTCGTGAAAACGACTGATTTAAATACGAAAACTATTTCCAGCAAGAGTAGTCGTGAAAACGACTGATTTAAATACGAAAACTATTTCCAGCAAGAGTAGTCGTGAAAACAACTTATTTAAATAGGAAAACTATTTCCAGCAAGAGTAGTCGTGAAAACGACTAATTTAAATACGAAAACTATTTCCAGCGAGAGAAGTCGTGAAAACGATTCGAATGCCGAAAATCACTTTTCTGACGGGTAGTCGTGAAAACGACTAATATAATACAATAACTATTCCCGGCAAGAGAAGCAAGAACGTCTATGAATATGTTTCGTGAGTATCAATGATTTTGTGAGTATCAATGATGCTTTATCGATTACTTAATCCACAGTTAAGGAAGAAATAAACTTCGACACACTTTACCTTTTGTGAACTTGTGAATTTACATACTAGAGAATTTCTTATTCGGAAATAACGCGATAAATCAAAAAATCATCAAGAATAGTTTCCGTTTATAATTTTATGTAAAATGTCGTGAGTTTTTTTATTGTCGACATTATTTCTGAGCAATATTGGATCCGCCATCTTGAATTTTATAAATTTAACTCCGGATTCCCGATTAGCAACTTCAAAAACCCTCTTATATCAAATTTTGTATGGATCGGTTGATTTTTGAAATTTTGTTCGCCATATTGGATCCGCCATCTTAAATTTTGAAAGTTTGATCGTGGAATTTGAACCAGTAGCCAGACAAGATACTGCATGAATTTTTTCAGAATTTTTTATCGCTATTCTGATTTTTACACACACGCCTAATGCACTTTCTATCGTTATGGCCGCCATATTGTTCGGCCATCTTGAAATCATGGCTTCTGGCACTTCGCATTCGAAAGCCAATATTTCAAGGAAAATTTTGAGTGGTCGTACGTTTTCGTATGTACTCTCAATTTTTGGACACAGGGGGGGGGGGGGGGGGTAAAAGTGACGTGAAACGTCTTATAAATATATATAAACCTGTATCTGGTCGATCTAACCTTGTTTACATATAATAACATGTCAGTATTTTTTTTTATGATACATACAGATAGATATATCTACATTACAAATGTTATCATATCGTGAGTTAGTTAATTAGTTAATAATATATAAAGATCTCAAGTAGTCAACTGGTGATGAGAAGAATTAATCTATTCTTCGTGTATCAATCTCAATCAATGGGGAAAATAACTTATTAGATAAGTACTTACTGGCTAAATGTTAAATGTTTTTTTAGAATTGATACTTTGTGTCATTTTTGAAATATGGAGATATATGTAATATAGCCAATAATGTTGAGGAGTTCTAATTGTGTACTGTCTGAAAACTCTAATTTTGAATTAGCAAAGATGAACGAGTGCCCTCATGACCCTGGTGGTTATTTTATTGTTAATGGACAAGAAAAAAATATTTTAATACAAGAAAGACACTTAGGAATAGAATAATTTATATTAAAGAAGATAGTAAGAATATAGTACTACTCAAGAAAGAAAAATCAATATTATTATGGAAGAGCATGCAAATACTATTTACAACACAATACTTTTCAAGATGTATCTATATATCCTCAATATGAAAATTTTTCATATGATACAATTTTAGAAGAATATCAAGGAGCGCGGGAGCGCTCCGAAGGCAAGTATAGAAGAATCCTGAAGGAGTGACCCGTGCTACATATACTTTAAAAAGCCTGACCGAGAATTTCAAATATTTACTGGAATTTACAATCGCTTTTATTTAACTCAAATTTATAATAATGTCACGTCGAGCACGACTGACCGCTACTTTGGACACTCATGCTACCATCTATCCTTACCACCCTACAACCTTTTTTCCTTCATGTTACCATGAGTCCTATTTCCTGTCAGTAACGCCACCTAGTAGCAACTGGGTTACCTGCGACAGCCACAGTTCGCATGATAACGAATCCTACCTTACCCGTATTCGTCCCGACTATCGATCCAACCCTTGTCCTTGGCAGCGCCACATTCGAACCCGAGTTCCCCATCCGCGTCCTTGCCACCTCATGCAAAAGATGAGATACCCTACACTCCCTTACCTTTGCATCTGCCCTAGATACATGCGCGGGTATAAAAGCCGCGACGCGCCTCCACTCGATGCAGAAGCTTTTGTTCTTTTTGTTTCGAAGGGCGAAGCCCTTGACCGACGACTATTTAATTGTAACAATTGGACTTAGAATAATTTCCGACATTTTGTATTCTGACTTAGAATATTTTCGAGCAGAATTAAATTAGAATATTTTCGAGCAGAATTTACTTAGAATAATTTCGAGTAGAATTTACTTAGAATAATTTCGAGTATAATTGACTTTGAATATTTTCGTGTGGAATTAACTTAAAATATTTGTCAAGCTTCTCTGATTGTAGTCTCGCGAATAATTGTTGATATTATATCTCGACTACAATCAGTGTGTAACAGTTTTAACGTAATTTTATGCAATTAATAAACATCACATAATTGCATTTTTGAGAGTTACTTTATTTCTACGATCCTCTCCTTCTGCCATTTGAATCGCCCGCTGCGTTTGGGTCCTGAGACTGACGAGGGCTAACTGAGAGAACGAGCCTACCGCAACCGCCCCAAAGTAAGTAACTCTGAAGATCGCTATCCTTTCTCTTTCTCTGTCACTCTAATTATTCGCTGACGCTGTCGCTTGCCGCTTAATTAGTATCGCGAATTATCATTGTTTAATTTACCTGTCCGATTAACTATTTTCACGCGTTCCTACTCCCGTGGTTATTACGTGTAGGCGTAAACCGAAACTGGAACATTTATCGCGTTAACTTTATCGTTTTCGCGACATTGTAACACGGACGTTACAATTGGGGGCCCACCTCCGGGATAAAAGTGAAAATAGTGAAAATTTTTTTTTTATATATACATACATACCACCGTTATAAAAATTTTCTTTTTCTATTCGTTTCTTACGTTCAAAAGTAAAATATAAATAAATTATTAAAATGGCAGCTTCAAACGGTGCGATCGCTAGGAATTCAGAAGCAACTGAGATTTTACGGAAATACCTTAGTGTAGAGGAACCTACATTAATAACGGCTACGCTCAACGAGTTAGTAGCAGGGCTCAGGGCTAGATATCAATCGGCATCGGAAATAAAGCCGGAAAGAATTCGGGATGTTAAGAAATTGCAGTTGTCTCTCGCAGAAACCGTGGATAGGGCATTAGTTGAAAAAATTTGTCAAGACGAAATTATGATAGACATTTTACGTGAATTTATGCATCACAATATTAGTGTTATTGAAATTATGGAAGCAATCTCGAGCGTGGATAAACATTTGATTTCTGAAAAACTTCCAGCTCTAGTCAAATCCGACCAAGAATTAACTGAAGACGGTGAAGTTACGCAGTATAAAACGGTAATAAACACAATAGACGGGAATAATACACAAAATAAATTGAATTTTGATACAAACTTATTAAATTCGGCAAATTATACTCCACACGTAGCAGGGGGAAGGGGGCACAGTACGCCTTTAGCTATGAATGTTAGAACAACACTGCCAACAACAATGAATTCTTTTCGTCCAAATGCAACTTTAACTCCGTTAAAAAATTTGTCGATTAAAGATGCACTAGACTGCATACTAAAATTTGACGGTAGCAATATTCCACTTAGTACCTTTTTATTCGGTTTAAGAGAAGCCATTAGCATGATTCCGGCAGCAAACGAAGCCGACTTGGTAAAATTAATTAGACGACGGCTAACGGGTGAAGCAGCAAAGTCAATGGAGGAAATAGTTTTTTTAATATGACGGATCTAGTTAAATATTTTTAGGCAAATTTCGGATCGTATAAAACACATCACTCCTTGATGGGGGAATTAGCCGCGGCCAGACAAAGAGAAAAAGAAAACATTATAACATTTGCAAACAGAGTTAGGCGTATCGCAATAGAATTAAAAGAGGCCGCAAAAAGAGAAAAAAGGGATGATGCGGGGTTCATACAAAATGTAGAAGCCGATAAATTAAAATTTTTTGTACGCGGTATGGATTGGGAAATTAAGAGGTGCATGGGAGTGGCCGCAACTTTTCAGGAAGCCGTAGAAAAAGCAATAGAAATAGAGCGTGAGGTTACAGATTTAGAGAAAACCGAACCAACGTGTAAAAGTAAATTAAATCAAGAAAATAACAAATTGAAGGCAGAATTAGCTGAAGTTAAAATTGTTCAAAATAAACCGACAGAAATTTGTCAATATTGTGGCAAAAGAAATCACATCGCGAAAAACTGTTGGACTTTAAAATCATTGTTACCCCCGGGTACACAGCAACCCGCGACACAGCCGACTACATGGGCGCAGCCCGTAGCTACGCAAGCGCGCGTCTCGGCACCAGCCGCGAACCCATTGGCTAGCGCGCGGCCAGCCACGCCCCAAGTCTAACAAAATCAATATAGACCGCGATCGCATAGTCCCGCAGTGGCACAATCGAATCAAATCAATAATTTTGTTAAAATTTGCAATTATTGTAAAAAAGAGGGACACTGGAAGAATGAATGCCAAATATTGGAAAGAAAAAGTAGAGAAAAATTGCAACGTGAAGCGGGAAACGCGAACAGCCCCACGGCACAGGGCGCGACCTGGGGGCAATCAGAAAGCACGCGCCCACACCAATCAAACACAAATCAGAATTAAAATTTGCGCGAAAGTCCATTTTGTTGAGTATTAATAGTAAGTCACCTGTAATAGAATTGCCATTTGAAAATTATCAGGTATCGCTCAAATTAATGTTAGATACGGGGGCAGGCCCGTCGTTGCTTAAAATTAGTAAAAAACCTAGTAAGGCCATTGTTTTTGAAAACGAAATTCTTGAACTTAAAGGTATTACTAAGGGAAAATACCCTTGATTTTCCGCGATTTAACATTGTATTTTCATTTGGTTCCTGACGATTTCCCTATTGAAGAGGACGGGTTAATCGGCAGCGAAATGTTAAGAAAATACGGGGCAAAAATTAATTATGAAGAAAATTTTTTGGAAATAGCTTCTCACGTAATCAGTTTACGGTGCACGAGTAGTGTAGATATCGCGCGGCCAATAAACAGAGTGTAAGTTTGGCACGAGCCGAACGACATAAGGAAGTAACGCAGGGTACGATGTGGGGGGATGAGCGCAATTCCGGACGCGGATACGCGAAAAATCCCGTTGCAACTGCCCGGTCGCACAAATCCAGTGTTGTTTTAGACGAGTGTAGCACTCAGAACGTTTATAGCGATTTACCTGCTTCGCATGAGAAAATTATTTCACATATTTGTCTTTCTTCGCTTAAAAGTATCGCCCCATTTGAAATTTGTACCGTGCACGTTTTGGAAAAAATTGATTTTAAAAATGGAATTGATGAAAATAAAAATTTGAATTTGAAATTTGAAAAAATTAGTAATTTGGAAAGTAAAAATTGTAAAAGCAAAATTTTGAATTTGAACTTTGAAAAAACTAGTGATTCGGAAAATAAAATTAGTAAAAGCAAAAATTTGAATTTGAACTTTGAAAAAGCTAGCGATTTGGAAAATAAAATTGATAAAAGCAAAAACTTGAATTTGAACTTTGAAGAAGCTAGTCATTTGAAAAATAAAATTTGTAAAAACAAAAATTTGAATTTGAAATTTGAAAAAACTAGAAAATTGAAAAATGAAATTTGTAAAAATAAAAGCTTAAACTTAAAAATTGATAAAAATAAAGATTTGAAAGTTAAGCATTGTGAAACTAAAAACCGGTTAGTTAAAATAGCTAAAAAGCAAAATTTGAGAACTAAGTTTTGTAAAAATAAAAGTTTGAAAGAAAAAGTGAACAGGATTATATTCGGAAATAATTTATTTAGAGAGCAAACGTTAAAAAATAGCGTATCTCAACAGTATTTGGACTTGTTAAATAAAAATTGGAAAAATAGAGTTAGTGAAGATCTTCTTGTAAGAAATTGGGCTAAATTTCAAAGTAAAGTTAATAAATGTATTGTAGCAGAAAATAAGAAAAATTCGGAAATTTTAGCTTGTAAAAATAGTATGAGTGTTAGCACTCAAGGGGAAAATGTTGGATTGAATATAAAAAATTATAGACCAAAAACGGTATTGAATAAAAGTAGGAGAAAAGTAAATTTTGTTTGTAATAAAATAAGGAATTTTGCGTGTATTAAATACAAGCATGAAACTCATAAAAAAATTAAAATTAAAAGGAATAGTTTTAGCAAAATTAGTAAATTACTGAGGAAGCAAAAGTTATCGTTGTCCGGCAATATTGAGAAGGGCGGAAGTAATAAATTAACCAGCGCATTGTCTTATGCTTTAGTTCGAGAAGACTTTCAGCTGGCGCACCTTTTTGAGGGGTTGCGTGTCAAGCTAGAGATGTTAACCTTTTTGCAAACATGGAAAAGTAGTTCAGTATTACGCTTATACTCTTGCGCTTTAAATGTTACGTGTTCCACCGCCATTCCTATTTTTAAGAAAATGAGAAAGTATCGCGTGTCGGAGGGCGAGGTGACCTCTGACATGTTATGCACTTTACGCCAGATGCTACATCAAATTAAAAGAAATATAAATGGAGTAGTCTGGTCAGTATGGAAGCATAGGCCGCACCCTCCGCACTTAAGTAGCCAAATTAGGGTAGAAAGGCGGAGCCATAAAATAGGGGAGCCACGCGACCATCAAATTATGTGCATGTCAGACACGGTTTTCCTTTTAGGAAATGAGAGGGTGACTAAATTAAGAGAGCTTTTACGTCTTAAGCATTTGTCACCTAATCAATTAGCCGAAATTGAGTCACTCCTTGTGAAATTTTCGGATCGATTTTATTTAGCGGGAGATATTATGCCCGCGACAAATGTAATTGAACACGAAATACCCACAACAACGAATATTCCAATTAGAATTAAACAATTTAGACACCCACCTATTCTAAAAGAAGAGATGAATAGGCAGGTAAAAGAAATGTTAGAGAAAGGCATCGTCGAACCTTCAACAAGTGCCTACTCGGCGCCCGTGTTCTGTGTTGACAAAAAACCGGGACCCGACGGCAAGAAAAAATTTCGGGTAGTAGTAGACTTTAGAAAGTTAAACGCCGTTATACCCGATTACAATCATCCGGTTCCGAACATAGCGGATATTTTGGATCAGCTTGGTGATGCCAAATTTTTCTCAGTTTTCGATTTATACGCGGGTTATCATCAAATTAAAATTAAAGCTGAGGACAGAGAAAAAACAGCTTTTTCTTGGGAGCTCGGTTTATTTCATTTTGTTAGATCGCCTTTTGGATTAAAGACAAGCGCTCCGGTATTTTTGTCACTCGTTCTCAAAGTAATTGCTGGTATGAAAAACGTGGTTCATTTTTTTGATGACATTTGCGTCTACTCTAAAACTTTTAACGAGCACATAGAAACAATCGAGAAGTTGTTTGAAAAACTGCGCCATGGTAATTTAGTTTTGCAACCGGAAAAATGTGAATTTCTTAAACCGAAAATTAATTATTTGGGACATATAATTAACGGTGACGGTTTACGCCCGGACCCAGAAAAACTAAAAGCAGTTAAAGAATTTCCAGTGCCTAGAAATCAGAAAAATATTAAACAATTTTTAGGACTAGCTGGTTATTATAGGCGATTTATTAATGGCTTTGCACGAATAGCCAAGCCTTTAACTGACCTTAGAAAAGAACAACTTTTTGTTTGGGATGAGAACGCGCAAACGGCATTTGAGACTCTCCGTGATAAATTATGCGAACCACCGGTTTTAGCGCATCCGCATTTCGAAGAAAAGTTTTTAGTAACTACCGACGCTAGCGGGTACGCAATCGGGGCAGTTTTATCGCAAGGAGAAATTGGAAAAGATCGTCCCATAGCCTTTGTGTCGCGCGCGATGAATCAAGCAGAAATGAATTATTGTACGTTTTCAAAAGAAGCATTAGCAATCGTGTACGCTATTACGCAATTCAGACCTTACTTATACGGGAATAAATTCACTTTAATTGCTGATCACAGGCCGCTAGTTTGGTTGAACAATCATAATGATCCAGGATCTAGAGTCACGCGTTGGCGTTTAAAACTTTTAGACTATCAATTCGATGTACTCTATAAGAAAGGTGAATTAAATCTGAACGCGGACGCACTGTCGCGCAACCCGATTATAGAAAAAGTATGCGTAGCTACACAAGTCAGCATAGGGGGAGAGGGGCGCCATGCTGTCGCTGGCGAACAGATAGTAGAGCCGCCCCAGGAACGGCAAACCCAGCAGGGGGACGGCGCGCCCACCTTGCATGCAATGGCCACGCGTAAGCGTGCGGGCCGCCAAGCCACTGAAAAGTATAAGCAAGCCATTAAAGCTCTCGTGCCGCGTAAAAGAAAGAAAGCCCCCGCGGTCGAAGAGGTTCAGGAATGCGCGTCCTTTGTCGAAGATAAGGAGACGTCTGCGTCTCTCGTACCGCAAGCTGCGGATAGCAATAAAAAAGAAACGCTGCACAGACCAATCTCGCCATCTGTCTCTGCGTTCGCGCCCGAGGAAAGTGAGCAAACGGTTATGTCAGGAGAGCTCGCGTGCCGGGAAGCATCCGGGCGCGACAACATCTCGGTGTTTAAAGGTCCCTTTTCCGACATGACTTTCAGGGACGAGGACGCGGTCAATGAAAAAAGTGTCGCGCTGAAAGCGGTCGGTCCTCAAGACAATATAATCTATTGTAGAGAGAAATTGTTTATGAGGAAGGATAGTTACCTTTATTTTGTGAGCACGGACGGAGAACCGCTCGATGAGGGGTCTAGGCAATTAAAGGATTTAGGGAAGCTTCCGCATTTTGAGAATTTAGTAACGGGAGAGCCTAAAATCATTAAGGCCAATAAAAAAATGCATTTTGTATTACCACTTAGGGGCAAAGGTAAAAATAGTTTATCGGATACCTTAGAAATTTTAGCCCAGTTACTTAGGAAGTTAGCAAAATTTTTAGATATTAATCAAATTGCTTCTTTTAGTATGGCTAGGAGCAGTAATATCGAAAATGTTGAGTTTAAAGATATTTTGGCCTCTTTAAGACGTGAATTAGGTAATAATAGTGTTAAAATAATTATTTGCCGTGGACTCATACAGCACCCGGAGCCGAGTAAAAGAGCGGATATAATTCACGAAGCTCATTGTTCGGCGGCGGGTGGAGACAAAAGAGTAACTAAAACTTTGAATAGAATAAAATATAAATATCAGTGGGAGCATTTAAAGGAGGACATACAAGCCTTCATTCAAAAATGCGTTCCTTGCCAGCTTAAAAAATTAGTGCGGGTCAAAACAAAACAGAAAATGATTATAACGGACCACCCTTGTATTCCATTTTTCACGGTTAGTTTGGACATCGTAGGACCGTTACCGAGAACTAAAGACGAATCCGAGTACATTTTAACTATGCAGGATCAATTTACAAAATTCTCGGTGGGAGTCCCTTTAAAAGACCAGACTGCCATTACTGTAGCAGATGCTTTTATCAAACGCTTTATTTGCACTTTTGGCGCGCCGCAAGCTATGCTTACCGATCAAGACACCAATTTTCTTAGTAAATTAGTTAAGCGCGTTGCAAAACGATTTAAAATTAAGCAAGTAAAAACTACCGCTTTTCACCCTCAATCTAACGGCTCTTTAGAGCGCTCGCACTCGCCACTTAGTGAATTTTTGAAAATGTTTGCCACGAAACATTTAGATTGGGACGAGTGGGTTGAGTTAGCAATGTTTAATTTCAACACGGGCAAACATGAAGGAACCCAGCATACTCCGTTCGAGTTAGTGTTCGGACGCCTGGCGAGAGTGCCCTCGAGCGACCCCTTAGAGCCGGAAGATTTATTGCCTACTTACGCGGGGTACATGACAACTTTGGTCGAAAGATTGAATTTTCTTCAAAGAACCGCACAAGAAAATCTATTATCCGCTAAACAAAAAAGTAAAGAATATTATGATAAAAAGTCAAATCATAAGAATTTCAAAATAGGCGATTTTGTGTGGTTGCAGAGCGGGCCAAAGCCGCATAAATTTGCAAATCAATATTCTGGCCCTTACTTAATAATTGAAATCTGGGGAAATGGCAATGTAAAAATTCAAACTAATGAAAGTAAGACCAAAGTTGTGCATAGTAATCGTTTACGCTTGTCGCATGTTAAACCTCACGCAGACTCCGAAAGCTTGTAAAAATAAAAAGTAAGCTTAGCGTAAGTTAGAAAGTTAACATTTTTATTCATGATTATAGATGAGGACTTTGATGTTCATTCTCGCAACAACTTTGAAAATTAAGATAACTTTCGGGCTGATCGGATTTGATTGTGGACAAAAATTCACTAATTTTACTACGTTTTCTTTGGTTAATGTGGGAGAGTGCGACATGCCGGAACCGATCGTTAACGTTACTAAAACGGAAATTAGCCTTTTACAAATAAACGAGTACGCTGATACGCTAGTTAGATATTGTAAAGTGGAAATTAAAAGAACGGTTGCGCATTGCGGTATGTGGTCGCATATCTCTCACGTTAAAAACGGAGAAGTGAATTTCTTACGTGAAGTAACCAGAGACGAGTGTGTTAAAATGCACGTGCATAAGTCAATTACTATCGCGGAGAACGCTCTCGGAGGATTGAGGATAAATGACTCGGTTACGTTTCCAATCACGTTCGCAGGAGCTATTAAAGCGGACGGCTCGTGTGCCAACACAGGTCACTATTCTGACCCGTACGAAGAATTTTATGACGTAGTTGTGCACGGGTATGCGACCATAAAATTGGAAGAACGTTTTAACGCGGTTAACTTGAATAATAACAAAATCAGATTAGAATCGGGCACGCAGTGCGCATTTACTGATGATCATTGCATAGATATGCAATTCGGTTACGCGTTTTGGAATATGATACCTACGGGCCCGTGCGAGGCTCGTAAATATACTTCCTTGTATACCGGGCCAGTAATGAAGGTTATTGAGAAGGATAATGAGCGCCGGCCGTTGTATGTTTTGGAAGCGGAAGGATTGTCTTTCGCGTTTAAAGACATCGGTCTAGTAAACGTTTGCTCTTATCAATTAATTCGTACGGAGCACCCGAAATTATTTATCTTACTTGATCCGGAGCATGAGAGATTAATAGTCCAAAAAGGGGTTAGTATTAGCAACACTGATATTTTTGCATACGTAAATTCGAAATTTGTGTATGTAGACGCGCACATTAAGGGGCAAATGACACGATTGTACCGGGATATACTAGAAAAACAGTGCGAACTAGAACGTAAGGTACTCGCTAATTCACTTAGTATAGCTACTATCTCGCCCGATTTATTAGCGTACCAAATCATGAAGGGACCGGGCTATATAAGCCTATTGGCCGGCGAGGTGGTGCATATATTGAAGTGTGTACAGGTCGAAGTGAAGGTTAGGCCGACGGAAGATTGCTATCAGGAATTGCCTGTATCATGGGAGGATAAATTGCTATTTTTAGCACCACGGACTCACATTTTACGTGAATTTGGCACAAAAGCGAAATGCGATACTATGATTCCGGTTATGTTTTTGATAGGAGAGCGATGGTTTAAAATGTTGCCACAGATTACCATACAAGACACGCCGTCAATTTTAAAGCCACAAATTCAGCAGTCATGGACTTATAATAATCCAACAGATTTAGCTAATAGCGGAATTTATTCCTACGGGGACATTGAAAGCTTAAAAATTTTATTATGTTTCCGAACGAGAGGGGCGCGATTTTAAACGATTTGGCGTACGGTTATTCGGGCAAGGCAGAATGACTGGGTCCGGATCGATTTCGGGTCTCCTCGATGAGGAAGCGCTTTCACGCATTGCCGACTCTGCATGGGGCCGTGTTTGGTCGCGGTTAATTACCTTTGGGTCAGTAAGCGCAGCGTTTATATCTCTTCTTATGATTTTCCGTTTAATTAAATTTATACTTGACACCATTATTCACGGATATGTTTTATACAGCCTTTATGGTTGGTCGGTGCACATTTTAGGAGCTCTCTGGAATTCGCTTACGCACCTGCTTTTACATTTGGGGAAAGACCACGAACCGGAAAAATCGAAGGAAGGTGAGCCTGTTAAAGGGCCGTCTGCTCCGTCTGCCGCCGAAGCTCCGTTTACCTGTACTACACAGAAATATCAATTGGAGTGCCAATGGTCAGAAAATAATTCAAAAAATAATCCAGAAGTAATCGAAAATAAGCTATACCCCATACTAAACGAACAAAATAAACCATTTTTACCGCCGCGAAATATAGTTTGAATTAACTTTTAACTTTTACTTGTAATTAATAATAAAAAACAGTATCTATTCACTCAAACCATTAAAATGAGACCTAGTCAGAAGAAATCATTGCTTGACGATTTAATCACGCTTAGGAGTCGTTTAGTATGGGCCTCTCAGAACCGAAACGAGCGATTGCTCGCATATAGCACGCGAATGCAGCGTACTTATGAAGTCTATGCTCATGCGGGCAGAATTACGAATAAAGGTATGATTGAAGTTACTGAATCTGAATTGGAGCGAGAAAGATTGGCGATCTTTTGCTATGTCTCGGGGTTGCAACTTAGCATTAAGCGTTATATGTGTAAGCCGGAATTTTATAATAATTTTGCGCAAGCGCGACGTCATGCCGAGCAAATCGCTTACCACCTTGATGATTTGGCAAACATGCGAACAGTAGTAGTTTGTAATCATAATGATTTAATTTAATTCTGAAATTTAAAGTAATTTACAAATTTTCTTTTTTTAGCCATTAGAGCAGAGTGTAAGGCCTGGCTTCGCGCAAGCGTTAGAACGCCTGCGAAAACATCCCTGCTGGAGCGTGCGAGAAGGAGACAAAACAGTGTATGTAGACGAAGAATCTTATAACTTCTTTTGTAAAAATTGTTACTCCACGCGTGTAGAAGACCCGTTTCGATTACTTGAACCCTGTATTGATTATCACATACTAGTGCACTCTAATGTTGCTGTACCAACGTGTTGTAAAGTTTGCCACCGACAATTACTGTTTTTGCGAACAGGTGAATCTTGTGAAAGGTGTATCCGGGTTTACATGTTAGTAGGTGAGGAATTGCTATCTTATCCAATAGCCGAGGTTTTGTATTGGCTCCTAAAATCACTTTGAATTAGAGTAACATGTCGATAATTCGTAATAACGAGCGGGTGGCCTACGGATTCAGGGAGGAGCACGTATGCGCTATGTGTTTCATGAATAAATTGCATCCTTTATTGCAAAATTTGTATACGTTAGAATTGGCCAGAACGTGCAGTCAGAATTTAAGCTTAATTAGAATAATCAAATGTGCTATTTGCAAATCGGTAGTAACATTTGTTAGGAGAGACATAAAGCAGGTAACCACGAGGCACCCGTTAGTTGAAATACATTTGGAACAATCGCCCACAATCTCGCAAATCGAAACTATACATGCGCACGTGTACATGAATGCATCGTCAGTACTATGGTACAACGACTGTTTGTTAAAGCTGACTAATGATCTTATAGCCTTATGGCGCCTCCGAAACAACGGGAGAACTGAGCTTCCCACAGCGGGGATTCAGCCTCAAGCGTTTGCGGCCGCCGATTTTACAGCAGTAGCAAATTTGGATAGTTCTAATGGCATAAACGTAAATGTAGGGGAAAATCCGATGCCAATCATTGTAAGCGTAACAGGAGGCGAATCATCGCAACCGGACGATCGTGTTAAAAATATGAATGTTAATAATGACTTTAATTTGAGTAATCAAGCTAATATTGTTCGTGATGTAAGTGCTGTGGCCAAGAAACCAGAAGCGCCGTGCGGACGTAGGCACAGCGGCTCAAAGATAGGTGGGTCAAGCTCCCAGGTCGCAGGTAGTAGCAAGGAAGTTGTGCCACGTGTAGAGAGCCTTTATTGGCCCACCAATAAAACTAAGGCTACTTGGACTATGACGCAGATAGAATTTGATAACCTAATGGGCAAAAGAGAATTTGAAGACATGACACTTAATGAGTTTAGGCGCAGTTTAGAAGGGGAGCTAGCATGTAAACAAATTAAGGAATGATAAATTGCAAAAAAAAAGAAGAGGTCACAGCACAGTTTGTCATTAATAGAAAATGTAACGTTGCACTTTGTAGATGTCAAATAACAAAAAAAAAAAAAAAAAAAAAAAAAAAAAAAAAAAAAAAAAAAAAAAAACTTGCTTTTACACAAATAAACTGCTTTAGCGATACCTTTTTGCATTTTTTTAAATTCTTTTGTAGTAGATAAAACCTTATCTTATTTTTGGTAATTATTGGTTTTCAGCAAAAGGGAAAGTGGTAGGCAGTAAACACAATAGCTATGGGCTTTAAACTTTTAATAAAGGGTTGTGCATTGCTGATGAGCATTTCAAGCTCGTTACAAAAGGATTTAATGCCCTATTATCATGCCATTGACAATAATCCAGGGCTGGTGTTTGTTAAGTCCAAAGAGGTGGTGTTTATCAAGGAAAAGTGGAGTGTCGTAACATCGGTCAACACGGAGTTTATCAAGACGGCGACTAAGCAGGGCAGAGCAGAATTGGAGGCTATCCGCGATGCATACCAACAGATGCGCAAATCGAACGGCACAATAAATCATATGGTTAGAATACTGGACGTTGAATTGCGTAATCTTCACGAAGTAACGAAAAATTTGAGAAAAAGCGAGTTGTTTTACGACCTCGTAGTGGTCCCTAGGGGGGAGGAGTTTAATGTTCCCCCCACGAGTTATGTATTAGAAAATTATAGGGAATTTAGTGTTTTTATGGGTAAATTGCGCGAGGATAAACTTGAGATAATGCCGGGAGACAGGGTAAACACCTGCGTAATTGAAAATGACTACGCGCGCGAAAGTTTAATCATCCAGCAGAAATTTGAAAAATTGCATAAGCAAATTACAAAAGTACCGTGGGGCGAACATAAAGTCGACGTTAACTTTCAATTTATCTTAGAAAATTTATATGAATTGCTCGAAATAATCGGAAAATCTAAGCAGCTTATTTTGAACTTGTGTGATTTATTGGAGCACCAAAAAGTATTGTTTACTTCTGCAGAATTAAATAAATTTTTAATCCAAATTAGGGATGATAGAAAATTGTCTTTGCCATTTTTTATATCGAATTTCGGCTCAATTTTGTTGGGACAGTTGGTTAAGGTGCATATTGTGTTTGTTAATAATGAATTATTTATTGAAATGGTAATACCATTTACCGATAAAGATCTTTTCTTGCTTTATGAAATGCAACCTTTTCCAGTTTTCCAAGCAAATTTTGAAAATAAAACCTTAGCAGCTCATATTAAGCCGAGAGCAGATTATATCGCTGTAGGCGATTCGAGTGATCGGTATCTATTTCTAAACCAGTCGGACTTGAATAAATGTGACGAAAGAAATACCTTTTTTCTTTGTGAAAACGAATTTTATTTTGAAAATTATATATCATGTGAGAAAATGTTGTTATCTAAACCAAATTATGGGGAATTGCCTTTATGCAATATTCAGTTTTCGCAAGGAAAGGAGCAGTATTTTCAAAGAATGACAAACAAGCGTTTGTGGCTAGCGTCAACCATAAATGAACATAGGCTAGAAGTTATGTGCTCGGGAAATATTTACAAAATACCTATCTCGGGGAGCCAAATTGTAGAGCTGCCAAAAAATTGTAAAATGAGAATCGATGAGCGCGAAGTTTATGGTTTTGACGGCCGATATAATGATCAAGATATAATCGTGCCTAATCTAAACTTAAACATCCATCGAGAGTTAATATTTAAACAAAGTAAAGAAAAGCAAATTGCGAGTAGTATTGCCGAGAACAGCGGGGCAATTACTACTAAAGATTTGTTATACATAGTATTCTATGCAATTTTGAGTATAATTATAGTCACGTTTTTGGGTGTATTCACGTACTTTGCTTTTCGCTTACTTAAAAATAAAGACAGTCGTCCTGTGGAAACAGAAAACTCATATGTACCAATGTACCCCTTGGACCACGGTTTTAAATGTAATTTCACAGGAGTGTCGCATTATGAAGAGCCGCGCTCGCCGCCGGTACCGATTAAGAATTGTGAGGCAAACCCTGCGAAATCGGCTTTAATAAAAATTTGTAACGATAGCGTGCCAGAACCGGGACCGTCTAGAAATAGCGAGGCCGGTCCTTCGAAAACAGTCGCTTGTTTAACTGCTATTGATACCATATTATCCGGTGTTTAATAATAAATTATTTAAAAAAAAAAAAAAAGTATTCGTAAAATAGTTTGTGAACAAAATATGCGACGTTAAATCGGTAATTTGTTAAGCTTGAGACTATAGTAAGCATAGATTAGAGATACAGTAATCGGCTGCAGTAGTATAATTAATTGAAATTATAAGTAGATGTTGTTAGCAGTGTAATAACAAACATGAGCAATTGGAAGATTTAGCTATTTTACCTTTTTCTTTTTAAATAGAATGGAGGGAGCTTGGAGAAAGTAGTCGAGAGGGTAGGGCAGAGTAAAAAAAAAAAAAAGAGAAAATTTTCCTTTCAGCTTTTCCCTCACTACACAAACCCATCCTCTCCCTGTCGCTCAAATTCCATAAAGATGGGTCCAGCTTGTGAGCGGTCTCGTCGAAAGAGAGCATTAGCTCGCCAACGCTCGCATCAGCACCATTGCAAATTTGTTGTGTGTTCCAGACAAATTAGGCTGTCCAGAGCATTTACGCCCGCTTTCACACGACACTAGTGCTCCAAGGATTCCAAATTTGGACCGACCATTATGAACTACGAGCAACAGCAGGTGCCAACGCTCCAAAGACTGGCTTTGGAAAGCTTTGTTTCGCCGAATGTCCAGTTGCGCAATCGAGGATGTCGGTTAGCGCAACTAGTGTACCTGACGCTATGGGAGTTCGCACGGGACTGGTACGTCGATGGGGCCAATCAAGAGGAGAGGGAATTCGCGCCATCTCAGCGCCATTTACCGTGGCACCAGGTGTGGGCGCGAAGACTGTGGCAGATCATGAACCGCCAGGACCGGTGGGACGTAGTCAGCAACCCAAGCGACGAAGCGCAAGTCCAGTGGAACAGGGCTTATTTGCGTGGAGCCAACGACTGGATTGAGTTACAACGATTCTCTTTGGACCGTATGCTCTTGCCGCACGGCAGCGAAGGATATGGAAGTTGGAAGCACTATCGTAATTGCAGCGAGTGTGGCGTTGACCTTGCCGCATGGCGGAATTGCAGAGACTGCGTACAGCAGAGCACCAGCACGGACACCCTGGATTGGTGTCTTTCTTGTGAGGACGAGACGCACATAAGAGCGTTAGAGGAGACGCTGTGTCCAGAGTGTGGAGGAGGACCAATTCTCCCGGCCATGGCAGAAGTACCCGTTGATAATTGGGACGATGCGCCTGAACCCTGGTTGGTGCAGCTTGAATGGGAGCAGCAGGAGCCGGAACCACAGCCAGATGTCTGGGTCGAGGAGAGCCAGGCATGGGAATGGCAGCATTACAGGATGGTCCTGTACACTGTAGGCGGTTTTTTGATTGTCATCACTTACATTAGGCAATCAACAAATTGAAATGAAACGAGTAATACAAATTTTTCTTTCTCCTCTTCCAAATGTATTTATAATGCTAGTATTCAGGAAACAACTATTACAGTTATAGCGGAAATATAAAAAAAAAAACAACCCCAACACACAACACAAAGAAACAACTCAAAAAAAAAAAAAAAAAAAAAAAAAATATATATATATATATAACAACAGACGCAGAGTCTGAATTTAAGACGACTCGCTGTCAGGGTGGAGTCAAAAGACTCCGCTCTTCACCCGGAGTGACATTTGGGCGGAGGGACCAGCAAGCGCCGCCCCGCAGCGCACGTCTTCGGGGGGGGACGTGTCACGTCGAGCACGACTGACCGCTACTTTGGACACACATGCTACCATCTATACTTACCACCCTACAACCTTTTTTCCTTCATGTTACCATGAGTCCTATTTCCTGTCAGTAACGCCACCTAGTAGCAACTGGGTTACCTGCGACAGCCACAGTTCGCATGATAACGAATCCTACCTTACTCGTATTCGTCCGGCCTATCGATCCAACCCTTGTCCTTGGCAGCGCCACATTCGAACCCGAGTTTCCCACCCGCGTCCTTGCCACCCCATGCAAAAGATGAGATGCCCTACACTCCCTTACCTTTGCATCTGCCCTAGATACATGCGCGGGTATAAAAGCCGCGACGCGCCTCCACTCGATGCAGAAGCTTTTGTTCTTTTTGTTTCGAAGGGCGAAGCCCTTGACCGACGACTATTTAATTGTAACAATTGGACTTAGAATAATTTCCGACATTTTGTATTCTGACTTAGAATATTTTCGAGCAGAATTAACTTAGAATATTTTCGAGCAGAATTTACTTAGAATAATTTCGAGTAGAATTTACTTAGAATAATTTCGAGTATAATTGACTTAGAATATTTTCGTGTGGAATTAACTTAAAATATTTGTCAAGCTTCTCTGATTGTAGTCTCGCGAATAATTGTTGATATTATATCTCGACTACAATCAGTGTGTAACAGTTTTAACGTAACTTTATGCAATTAATAAACATCACATAATTGCATTTTTGAGAGTTACTTTGTTAAGTCCGGAAATAAGTGGAAATAAGTAGTAATTGGTTTTATATAAGTTTATTATATAAAATACAATAATTTATTACCAATACAATCTGCTGGCTTCTGGTAAGTCGATGTGTTGTAATTTCAATTACAATTCTTTTTATAACGCTTGCTTTTATAAATTTACTATAAATAACTTATAAGATCTGCTTACTAGACGAGTAAGGCTTACGATTACAATTTGAATAACTTATAAAATCTGCTTACTAGATGTGTAAGGCTTACGGTTTCAACTTCTCGATGTCGTAGAGGTACACGGAGTTCGACAGGTTTCTTGTACGCTGTGACTGACTTGCGTGATGCATTTCGCAGTTTTATTATGCCGTTTAATTGGGTTATAGATGATAAATTGAGATCATCTTTATTAAGATATTTTCGGTTGCGGCTTATACGCGTAGCATTTAAGTGGTAGCATTGTGAAATGCTGATTTGTTAAAAATTTGCACGCCACTGTCTTCTGGAGGTCGATGGCTCTCTACGTCACACGGTCTACGGTACGATGCCTGAGCGAAATGCTGCGTTGCATTCTCGCGTTTATATGTCAGGAAATATCTGATGTGAATAAACTTTCAGAATCAAATTCTAAATCTATAATACGTCTCCGGACGTAACAACTTTATTTCTACGATCCTCTCCTTCTGCCATTTGAATCGCCCGCTGCGTTTGGGTCCTGAGACTGACGAGGGCTAACTGAGAGAACGAGCCAACCGCAACCGCCCCAAAGTAAGTAACTCTGAAGATCGCTATCCTTTCTCTTTCTCTGTCACTCTAATTGTTCGCTGACGCTGTCGCTTGCCGCTTAATTAGTATCGCGAATTATCATTGTTTAATTTACCTGTCCGATTAACTATTTTCACGCGTTCCTACTCCCGTGGTTATTACGTGTAGGCGTAAACCGAAACTGGAACATTTATCGCGTTAACTTTATCGTTTTCGCGACATTGTAACACGGACGTTACAATAATAACATGCTATTTGGCTATACTATGTTGCACAAAAAGTTTCATGTAAAAAGATGTTCTCATATTAAAGATATTAAATAGTGAAAAATTTTATGTCTGGTTTCCGATTCTAAAGTTTCTCGATTTCTCATCGTCATACTTCGTTTTCTTCCCACTTCGGGTTTCCTGTTTCAGTTTATATATAGGTATATATATATATATATATATATATTCCCGTGTCTGGGCGACGACGACCTGACCTTACACATCTTTACACATATATACACTTCGAGTATGTTAGTATATGCTCAAAGTATACATACACAATAAATATCGTGGATCACCAATTTTTCGTCGTGCATTCAATAACCTACAAAACACAATAAACTTTCTACATCGGAACAATTAACTATTAGAAGACAAAGCTCAACATTGCAAGTAATAAAACAGCTTAATCATATCAATCAACAACAAAAATAATCATCAGATAAGTATTTAATGTCTAAATATTTATAAATCATATTTTTTAAATTCGTCAAGAAAAGAACATCGACTCTTTGTGTTGATTTCAAAAAAATTTTTTCAGATTTACATAACAAGAAGAATGATCTGTATTTATACATGATTGTACAAAAAAAGGAAACATCGTTAGTTAAAGTTATATTTTTTAAATTAAATTGGCTAAGATGAAAAGACTACACAAGAACTAGAAGGACACAAGTTTTTTAAACAACAAAAAGAATGAATTATTAGATCAGATATAAGTCCAATTATTAAAACATGGAAATAGTGAGTTGTAAGTTATAAAAAATGTACGATGAGTACAAGTGTATTTATATTTTATATTTTATTTTATAACATATATAAATAGAATGCCAAAATTGTTGTGTTTAGTAGAATAGGAATGTAGATATCAAAGTTTCCAATAATAATTTTTAGTGGGACTTGTGTGAGTTTTTACTTTTACAGATACAGATATTACACAAGAAAAGTTTTTCAAGTAATATTGGAGATATAGCCAATCATGTTGAGGAGTTCTAATTTTTACAAATATTACATAACAGGATTTTTTTGAGTCATTTTGGAGATACAGCCAATAATGTTGAGAAGTTCTAATTATGTACTGTCTGAAAATCTAATTTTGAATTAGCAGAAATGAACGATTGTCCTCAAGGCCCTGGTGGTTATATTATTAATGGAAAAGCATTTGTCATCTTCAAGAAGCTTAGTCGATATCAGTGCTATGCTGTTGTACATATTTACTCAAGCACCAATTAAAAGATTATGTCAAATGAAAAAAGCGAAAAGGATGTGTTATTTTGAAAATTTCAACAAAAAATATGCTCAGTTAATCTCATGTATGATTTACCCACGGTGGGAGAGGTAAAAAGTTTTATCTATACAAGGATATCAAGAAAGCTTTGATTCTCAGTGATAATCAGTTCATAAACTGGTTGCGTTTTTTTAACAAGATTATGTGTGGGTAATGATGAGTTAATAATTTACGTAGTTTAAATCAATAATAATTTCAAGAACTTATATCTAACTTATATCTCATAAAAGATTATGTCAAATGAATAAAGCGAAAAGGATGTGTTATTGTGAAAATTTCAACAACAAAAAAGTGCTCAGTTATTCTCATGTATGATTTTCCCAAGGTGGAAGACGTCAAAAGTTTTAACTATACAAGAATATCAAGAGAGCTTCGATTCTCAGTGATTCTCTTAATTTTTTATAATATTTTTTAATTTGCTAACGGATTGTGATGCAATAGTGTGACTAGATCTAGTACCCTTGTAAATCTTCGATATTTATGATATTTATTTCAAATATTGGTCTCAGCCTTGGTTTGAGAATCATTTGTCTAGTTCAAGAAATTAAAATTTAAATAATCAAAGATCTCAGGAAGTCGACTGATTAAAAGAATTTTTATCACTGAGCATCAACGGGGCAAATAAATATTTTTAGGTAAGTATATTAAATGGCTAAATGTTAAAGGTTAAAATAATTTTAAAACATAAAAGAATTGATACTTTGTGAGAATTTTTTACTATTTTTTACAGATATATACAAGAATATTTTTTTGGAATCATTAAAATCACACAAGTAGATTGGAAAAAGAATCAATAAAAACATCTTTGAATGAATATCAATGGGCAATATCGTTCATGTGTCTTGATAGTATTAGATAATGTGGGATGATAATATGCATTTTTTTGCAAAGCTTTCTTTATTGCAAAGTCTTGTGTCGAGTGAAGTAAATCTGTAAGCTTTTCTGGCAACGGAATATAGTTTAGTTCATCTTTGTTTTTTACTTGAAGTAATATTTTATACAGAGCATAAATTTATTAAAATATTAAATAATCTATATGGATCTGGAATCAATTCGACAAGAATTCCTGCAATGAGTTCATATTGTATGTGAGCAAATGTTAATAAACAATGAAAATTTTAGCATAGAGGAAGACATATCGGCCATTTGTGAAATAACTTGTTTTTGTAACATAAAACCATGACGTTTTCCAGTGAAGTAAATTTGTGGACTTTTATGTCAATAAAAAATACTCAGTAAGCAATAATATCAGTGGGCGTCTAGACAGCTTTTTTTTTACAAGGAAATGTACAGTCCATTTGAATTTCAAATGGACTGTACAGAAGGATAAAACTATGCAGTATAACACATGTTTGCGACATGTACAAAACACTGCTATGGATATTTGTGTAATAGATATCAAAATGATTCAGAGGAGTCATCAGTAAATATTTTTGTAGACAAGTTTCAGATAATAATTTTAAAAAGTTATATCTATACAAGAATTACAACTATATTAACATAAAAGAAGATATTAACATAAAACCAAACAAACTAAAAATTGATGAAGTTCATTGCATGTCAATGCATTAAAGAATGAATTATCAAGTATTTTAATACATTAAGTGATGGTTCATTATTTTGAGAAAACAACGCGCAAATATATTAGCAAACTGTTTAGACTGTATCTTATTTTCATAGATAACTTTAATTGCTTGTGGTTTAAGTTAGTTGTTTTGATATGAGTTGAAAATGTGATGGTGTGAATCAATCATTATTATCCATTGAGGCCAACAAAAGATTATGTTCAAGTCTGTAAAAACACGCAACCTCCTAAAGTAAGAACAAAAAGATATACTGCTGCAGATATTTCTCTAGCAGAGCCTTGTTCTACGTTAGGCCTTTCAATTATTGATGCTTTACCTGGCCTATGATTTCTAAATGTAAACTAGCATTATTAAAACCCGGAAATAGGAACATGTAAGATTTTCTCAGATTTTATTTTAGAAGTACATCATGCTCAAGTGTTTTATATCAAAAATGACGTACAAGAATGACAAGAACGCTATTATTCTTAGTGATTCTTAGTTCATAAACTTGTGATTTTAATTTACAAGACTATGTGTGGGTTATTAATTTAAGTAGTTTCAATCAATAATAATTTCAAGAAGTTATATTTACTATAAAAGAATATCGAGAAAGATTTTTTCTCACAGTGTTCTTAGTTTATAAACTTTTGTTTTTAATTTTATAAGATATGTAGCAAGTGATAATTTCAACAATTCCAAGTATTGAGAATATCTCTCTCTCTCCCTCCCCTCTGCCCCCGCCGCGCTCACCGCTCCACCCTCATCCCTCTCCCTCTACCTCGCCCTCTCTCCCAACATCCGTCAAACTGAGTACCAAAAACTTTAATGAGAGCTTAAATATTTTTTTTAAACAATCAACACGTTTTTTAAAAGATAATTTTTTAAGTACGTTCTTACAACACAATTTATCTAGTCCTTTTAATTCTTCTAGTCTCATCTATTCAATAAGCACTCTTTACAAATGGTAATAATTTTTTTCATGACTGTACAAATAATAACATTGTTAATATAAAACTTTCTACGAAAGTATAAAATAAGGCAAGTATAGACGTTTTTTCTGTATAATATCTATCTATAAAATAATAATATTTATGATTCTGTAAAAGAAATCTAATAGGTACCAGTGAAAGTCTTTTACTTCTTTGAGTCATTGTATGGTGAACAAATTATACGTAAGTACATTCAAATTGTTCACTGCCAATTAGACAAACGAAAGTTGTGAAATCAATTATCGATAGTCAAGTAATGCAAACAACTCTCGGAAACTACTGTATGACTGTTCTCAGAAATGTATTCAAATTTGTTCATCTTTCTATAAAAATTAAACACAAGAAAGTACTGAAATCAATTTATTGTAGTCAAGTACCCATAAGTTAACTTGACTGACATAATACAACTTTTTGTACCTACTCAAACATATTCAGCCAGCGGGCATAAAGTACTACTTAACGCCCAAGAGGTGTAATTGCTCCTATACTCCTACAAAACTTTATAGCACCTACGCATTTTACGTCCGTGTGGGCAAAAATTACATCAATTATATAATATTATGTCAGTACATTCAAATTGTTCATTGTAAATCAAACAAACGAAAGTTGTTAAATCAATTACCGATAGTTAAGTAATGCAAACAATTCTCCGAAACAACTGTATGACTGTTCTCAGAAATGTATTCAAATTTGTTCATTCTTCCAAATTTTTTTTTTTTTTTTATAACTCCGTGTTTATTTACAATCTGTCTTGTTGACATTAAGTAAATCGTATACAATTATTTTCAATAACATGAAAGTATTAGACCCACTGGTTAATACTTTTATAAATCCTAAAGATATAAGCTTTTATACAAGGACAAAATTTATGGCAATATAATGATATGATAATATATATATAATTATCACTTAACCCCTTTATGGAGCCCATCCCTGTATATTAGTACCAAAGCCCAGAGTTCCCGTATACAAGTGACTAAAGAAATAATCCCTCTCCGGGTATAGAAACTCTAGATCGGGCTCCACAAACGCCGTATAAGAATATTTTATGGGACCCGGGCTCCATAAAAGA
The DNA here is from genome assembly GCA_036365515.1 of Torymus aiolomorphi. Classification (NCBI taxonomy): domain Eukaryota; kingdom Metazoa; phylum Arthropoda; class Insecta; order Hymenoptera; family Torymidae; genus Torymus; species Torymus aiolomorphi. The sequence goes on from CM070874.1 coordinate 214,232,631, forward strand.
AAATGGGTTCCATAAATATGCTCATGTGTATAAAAGGGCTCCATAAATTTGGTAAAAGAAACATATATATATATATATATATATATATATATATATACAACATTATGCAATTATATTAATAGTTTTGTATTTTTTAAGTCTTACACTGGATCGAATTTCATCAATTAAATTTGCTGCCAGATGGTTTGGATGTTCTGTTAATCTCTCCTTGTAGCTACTATAGTGTGTTTTTATTTCTTGTTTAACCGTTGGTATATTCAAGACATTCCTAATGATTTCGTTTGTGACAAACCAGGGAGCTTGTACTAGGTTTCTTAGTACTTTGGATTGAAATCTTTCAAGTATTTCGATGTTAGAGGTTGCTGCAGATCCCCAAAGTTGAATTCCGTAGGTCCTCACTGGTTTAAGAATACTTTTGTAAATAAGTATTTTATTTTCAAGTTTTAACTGAGATTTATTTCCTATTATCTAGTACATTTTTCTCAATTTCAGATTTAGTTGTTTTCGTTTTGTCCATATATGTTTTCTCCAAGTGAGGCGACGATCTAAGTGTATTCCCAAATATTTAACATCATTACTTTGCGGTATGTTTTTATTATTTAGCAGCAGTGAGAGGCATGTTCTTTTGCGAAGTGTGAAAGTACCATCAGTTGATTTTGTTTCGTTGACTTTTATTCTCCATTGTTTGAACCATCTATTAATTAGATCTAGATATTTTTGTAATTTTTCAGATGCTGTTTCAAGATTTGAACAACTTGTGAGAATTGCTGTATCGTCTGCATATGTTGCCGTAGTGATTTCTTGTATTGTAGGTAGATCGGCAGTATACAATAAGTACAAAGTGGGGCCTAGCACGCTTCCTTGAGGTACTCCGGCGTTTATAGGGAACAGTTTTGTTGCGGTTTGATTAATTTTTACTTGAACGGTTCTGTCTGTTAAGTATGATTTTAATAGTTTATATATATTTTTTGGAAAGCACTTTTCTAGTTTATAGAGTAAACCCTTATGCCTCACTTTGTCAAAAGCTTGAGCAACGTCTAGAAAAGCTCCACAGCAGTACTGTTTATTTTCAAAAGTCTCTTGTATTTTTACAGTTAATCGGTTTACTTGTTCAATTGTAGCATGATAGTTGCGGAAGCCAAACTGATGGTCGGGTATTAACTTCTTGGAATAAATGATTGGATTGAGTCTTTTGAGAATAAGTTTTTCGCAGATTTTTGACATAGCTGGTAGTAAACTGATAGGTCTATATGATGTAACGAGACCTGGACATTTGCCTGGTTTTTCTATTAATATTATTTGTGCAACTTTTCACTGGCTTGGAAAGTAACACAAACGAAAGACTGCATTTAAGATAATAGTAAGAAATCGGATCGCTTTTTGTGATAGCTCCTTGATTAATTTACCATTTATTCGGTCGTATCCAGGTGATTTTTTGTTCTTAGGGGTTTTGATTATCTTGTGTACTTCCTTAATTTTTATGTTTATTGCTGGGCTCAAGAGAGCATGGTGAACTTCTAGATTAATCAATTCTTCTTCTTCTTGTTCAGTTATCTCTCGATTTATTGGCTTGAAAACTCCACTGAGATGATTAGCAAATGTATCAGCTTCTTCAGATTCGCTTCTGGCCCAATCTCCATTAAATTTCCTGATTGGTAGTATTTGTTGCTGTGGACGTTTAAGTTTTTTTGTAGCTTTCCAAAGGGAATATTCAGTTGCTTCATTTGCAGTTAGGTTTTGTAAGTAGTTTTGAATACTGATATTTTTTTCTTCTATAAGCAAGGTTTTTAAGTCTTTAATTGATTTATTTAATTTAGTTTTGATATATTTGGATTTATAAGTTTGCCATGTTTTTATTAACTGTCTCTTTCCACGTATTTTCTCAAGTATGTGTTTAGCAATGTACTGTTGTTTTTCCGGATGTTCAAATGATGCCGTAGCTTCTTTGGCGGCGTTGTGTATTTGTATGTTGAATTCTTCTATTGCATTTTCGAGTTCATCTATAGATTTAAGTGAAATGTTGCACTTTAGATTATTGTTTAAATATTCTTTGTATTTTCCCCAATTAGTATTTTTATTGTATAAATGTGGTGTTTTTTGGATCATTTTAATCTTTGTTTAAAGAAGATAATAACCGGTGAGTGGTCTGACAAGAAATCTAGACAGGATGTAGCTTTGAGACAGTCGGGGTTGATACCTTTTGCTACGGCAAAATCAAGCAGGTCCGGAGTCTTATTTTTATCTGTAGGCCAGTAGGTGGGTTCTCCTGTTTAAATCAGAAGTAAATTCCGTGACTGCATAGTTGCATAAAGCTGTCTGCCTCGCGGAGTTCCGTACGAAGATCTAGACCCCCACCATGGGTGCTTAGCATTGTAGTCACCGGCAGCAATGAAACAGTGTCCAAGAATCTCGAAGAATTTTGAAAACATCTCTGTTTTGACAATTAGCTTAGGTCGACAATATATTGCTGCTAGAGTGATTGATCCTTTTACATCTTCCAGAGTTACGCTAGTTGCTTGCAGATAATCATCCATGTTTTTTTCGTTTTCATAATGCCTAATATTAGATTTAATGATTATTGCAGTTCCGCCGTGCGTTTTCCCAGTCGGACATTTAGTATCATATATGGAATAGTTTGGAATTTTCAAGTAGTTTTTATGTGTGAAATGAGTTTCTGATATTAACATGACATCAATATTATGTTCGATTAGAAACTTATTTAATTCTAAGCTTCTTTGTGCTAAACCATTAGCATTCCAGACTGCTATTTTTATTTCATTATTGAATTTTATTTATCAAACCTGTAAGAAAATTTAACATTGTATCTATTCTTGTCATCATTTGAAGCATCATTTCTTCTAGTTTGTTAGTGTTTGACTTTTCTGTTATTTTTGTTATTATTTGGGCTTCTGGCTCTGTTTGTTTAGATTCTGTTACGATATGTTTTGATTGACTGCTTGTGGCTTGAACGAAAGCTATATTAGATTTAATAACATTATTTCGAATTGGAGGATAGTTTTGTGAATTTTGCACTATTGTTTTTTCTCTAAGTTTTGGAAATAACTTTTGTTGCAGTTGCTTGCGAACAGTGCATCCTTTATAGCTAGCTCGATGATTACTGTCACAGTTTGCACATTTAACCTCTGGTATTTTTTCTTTTATCGGTCATTCTTTAGTTAGATGTTTTTCAGCACATCTTACGCATACCGGGCTCCTGTGGCTGTAGTTTTGACATTTAATACACTGAGGTATATCTCTTTTTTTATATGGTAGTTCAAATTTAACGATTGTATTCAATAATCTATCTATATTGTATATTTCCTTGTTGTTATCATTCGGTTGAATTTCAACGAAGAACAAGGGTAGCGGTTTTTGTGTGTATCAGTCTCGTATATTCGTTACTCTTAATACTTTATGTTCATGTTCGTCGATTGCCTGTTGAATTTCTTCAGTATCAACTGACGGGTCTATATGTCTTAAAACAGTTTTACAGCTTTTGTCTTGTTTCCTCTGGTATGTATAAAATTCAGTTTTTTTCTTCTTCAGTTCTTCTACTATTGGGAGATATTTTTCTAATGAGTTAGGTATAATTTTTACCTCGTTATTAAACAATATTTTCAACGTATAGTTATTCCTAGCTACTTTATCGAGAAGGGTTATTAAAGGAGCTATATTCTCCACTGCACTTACGAATATTGGTGGTCATTTTTGAGCAACTTGCTGATATTCACATTAGGTTCACCTTCTGTGGTTCACCTTTATAAAGGTTAAAATCACCCCTAAAGTTTACCCCCAAGAAAAGTTTTTTTGATATATCTCGGCTTCTACTTAACTTTTTTTAACGAAACAAAATGGAAAGAGTTTCTTATTAAAAAGCCAAGAAATCCGTGGTAGTATGAACATTAAGGGTTGCATCCCTTATTTTTTAGAGGGTGAAATTGTGTTTTTTTAAGAATAATTTTTGTTGTGAGAATTCATAAAATAATTAAAAATAGGTCAAAACATTATTTTTGCCAACTACAATAAATAACAGTTGGTGTGTTTGGGCATTCTTCGCGAAACAACCCCTTAAGAGGTGGTAAACCACCCCTAACACAAATGAATTAGGTATATTTTTTTGGCAATTATTTTTTTCCTTAAAATGGGTTCTTGAAGTCGTTAATCGGAATCCACAGTTAGATCCACAATAAAAATTTGAAAATAGTGAATTCAATATGGCGAAAAATTTTTTAGAAATATTTTAAATTCCACGAAAAATAGTATGTAGACCCCCTAGCGGAAATTATATTATGTAAATAAGTGTATAATAATGTAACAATGTTTTGTTATGTTATTCTATTATTTATTATTTTTTTATCATACACTTGTTTATCTTACGATAAACAAGGCTATGATAATGTAGTTGTTTGTAAAAAAGTGTAAGAAAACGTAACAAATTGTACTTTTCTACTGGATTTCGGACGCTTTTACATTTTACCACAGTTTATACCATTTTTTAATAATTTCTTACTTTTCCTTACATTTGTCTACGTTTTATTACTTTTTAATACGTACTCTTAATTCAAATTTTATAGGCATTCTTACACTTTCGTACATCTTTTTACATTTTATTATATATTTATACTTTTAATTACATCTTTTTACGTTTATGTACAAATTTTGATACACATTTTACATCGTATCACATATTTGTACACTTTTTTCAAATAGTTCATAATTATACTTTTATAATAATTTATAATTGTACTTTTATTTAAATAAAGCTATAAATAAAATATTTTCAAAGATGTAAAGAAAAAATACTAAAACGTAATAAAATGTAAATTATTATGTATTAGAAATATAATTAATATATGTTACATAATGTAAGTTACTGTATAAAAGTTTAAATTTTTACAAATTCTTACAGATTTTTCTAACAAATACTTCCTTATAATTTCATAAAAATAAGCTACACAAGGAAATATTTAGAAAACGTAAGGAATTTAAAGAAAATGTAAGAAACTTTAACAACTTGTTAAATATGCCCGAAATCCAGTATCGTATGATTTCTTACATTTTTCGACAATTTATTCCATTTTATAAGTATTTTCTTATTTTCTTTCATATTTTATAATTTCAGCTAGGAGAGATTTTCATGTTTGTTGAAATTATGATAGGTTTTAATAAGAAAAGTTTATTTATGATTTATTAATATAAATTAATATGAACAAAATTTTTAATATAATGATAATTATAGCAATTCATGGTTATTGCGCAATATACAAGATTACGTACACTTGCATTGATATGGCTTATCTCCCGATTCCTCCTCTTTTATTCATAAATAAGTGAAACATCGGTCAGTCGAAAACAAATATACGTTACTGAACGTTTTTCTACGCTCGTGTTAAATTAATATTCAATGTCAACATTATTTTATGGGTATTAATTGAAAATATAAGTGTCTGGAGGTACTTGCATCATATTTTTTAATGGCAAGTAAACATTTTACGAGTACGAAATCCTATTTGAATTGAATGATAACAACAATAATAATAGTCGTAAGTAACCATATAATTGAAATTTCTTTCTTCTACATAATTATTCAAAATATTTCTAATAGAAGGATATAATAGATATAATATTGAAAAGTTAAATAAAATGCAGCATTTTTAAATATAAAACTCGTCAAAATATACAATAAATTTTGAACAAGTGGCCGAAGTTAAGAAAGTCAAATTCAGTAAAAATCTATTATAGAATCTTTATTGTACCAATTGCAAATATTTTGATAGTGAAACTTTACTCTTAATACATGCATTGAATTATTTTATGATAGTAAAAATAAAATTATGTTTTGATTTTAATTTTGAGAATTACTGTTACATTACTGTTATTCTAATATATAAAATATGACATACTGACGATTTAATCAGTTAAGTTAAGTGTAAAAAAATATTCATACGAGTGAATAGAAGTAGTACTTTATTTATAATAATAACGTTTAGCAACTATTTAATGCTAATAAAATAGTGTATCTTGTAGACAAAACATTGACAAACAATAACGAATTCCCATGCACTTACAAAGGAATTTAGTAAAATGTTTTCCTCAAAAGTTTTGGATGTCTGAATACTTTTTACACTTACTGTACATTCATACTATTGTACATTCCTATACTGTTATGGCTATAAAAAGGCTATAATAACTAAAACTTTTACAGGTTTACACTGCCACTTAACGTATCTAAAAGAAGAAAGAAAATATTTTCCATAAATATGAATTTGGTAAATGCGATGAATGTTTTATTTATTTTAAACAGTATGTTTCAAGATCAAGAAAAGAAATTACCTGTTAATGACGCTGAAAGAAATGTTGCTAATATAGTGTATAATATTATAATATCAAGTATAAATGATCGTAGTATTTACGAAGAAACGGAAGAATTTCCATATTATGATGATACCTACGAACCTTACGATGTCATACCTGCAGATGATTTACATGAAGATATCGATGCAGAAGATATGATAACACCCGAAACTGAAAATCAATGTAGGACCGAATCAGAGAGTATTAATTTTGACTACAAAAAGCAAGCTGTGGAGTATTGGTTAAGTAGTAAAAACAAGTTAAAATTTGAAACAGTCCAAAATCGATTCAAAAAATTAAAAACAGCACATCAGCTGTATAGATGGAGAGATCAGGTGGCAATAGGAGGAAGTAGGATCGATAAATTGAAAAAAATTGAGGAATATTGTTTACAAAAATTTAACGTAGCCAGATCGAATAGAATACCCATTCATGACATTGATGTAAGACGTATGGCAAAAGAAAAAGCATTAGAGTTAAACTTCAATGAATTTAAAGCTTCTAGACACTGGTTAAATAAATTTAAACGGCGATTTAATATCGTTTCTCGAAAAATAACAAAAATTATTACTAAAAAATCAATAGATGATTCAGAAGAATGGTCAGCACAAAAACAGGAATTTCGCAATAGAGTAAAAAATGCCATCATAAAATATGATGCAAAACGTGTTTATAACTCCGACCAAAGTGGTTTTAATTACGAAATACACAGTGGTCGAACCCTCAATCTTAGAGGAGATAAAAGTGTAGAGAGTATAGTGCAATCAGTGCATTCGACAACTCATTCTTATACTATCCAACCTACTGTATCTGCTGAAGGAAAACTTCTATCACCCTTCTTTTTAGTCATGCAAGAAGCAAAGGGAGAGCTTGGAACTGTAGTCAGAAAAAATTTATTTGCAGCAGAAAATGTTTATGTAATGGCATCGAAATCAGGTAAATTGACTAAAGAACATGTTGAAACTTGGGCGCAAGATGTATATTTTCCATCAACTACCATAACAAGTACCCTATTGCTTGATTCATGGAGAGGTCACTGCCTAGATATAATTTATAAAGTAAAACCGGAACATAAAACCTTAACGATTCTACAAATTCCACAAAGAACAACAAGTGAACTTCAACCGCTTGATATTTACGGTTTTCGAATGTGGAAGAACTTCGTTCGAACGTTTTCGGATATGATATTTCTAACAAATGAGGATCTCAACTTACACGATAGAAATAATATAAGCAAAATGCATTCATTAGTACATAATCAATTATCAAGTCCCAGGTTTCAAAATTTATTTAAATATGCTTGGTACGCCGCCGGTTACATTGATGAAAGGCCAGAAAAAAATGAAAACCCAAAAAAATTTTGCTTCAATTCTAATTTTATTATATGCGATATTTGTGGTAAACGAGCGATTATAACATGTTCATTGTGCAAAAAATCGCTATGTTTACAACATTTTTTTCATGAATATCATTATTGTAAAACATATAATCCATGATCGTCAGAATAATTAGCTAGCTTGCCGTCTGCTGTTGGCTGACACGTAGGATTTAAAATTGGTCGTTGTGCTGCTTAGAAATTGGTAGAATTGTATAAGAATTTGTCTTAAAAGATAATAAATTAGTAGGTAAACTAGGAGAGTTCTGCCCCCCCCCCCACCACTCGGCCACCGGCCGCCCTGTGCAGCGCTCTGATAGGTTGAAAGGGGGGAGGTGAGGCTCCGCCAACTTTCGAGAAGCTTCCATATGTAATGACGTCATCGAATAAAATTTATCCGTATTTTATTGTCACATTTTTGCATGACGGTCAAATGTTTATTTACGAGCGACCCGGGCGGCGGGCGGCGGGCGGCGGCGGCGGCGCGCGCGCGGGGGACTAGCATCTTACCGCGTTGACAAGCTGGACGACCGCGGGGATGAGCTGATTCGCGCGGAGATGAGCGTATCATCGCGGTGGTCAGCTAATTTCCGCGGTCATTAGCATATACCGACCCGCGTGTAAGTATATTTACCGCGTTGATGAGCGGACTTTCGCGGGCATTAGCCTACCGTCGCTGCTAAGATATTTACCGCGCGTTTATTTTTTTCGACGTGACCTGCAGGTTTGATGTGGCTCTAAATCAGTAAATGTATTTCGGCTATAGCATGCTATCGCATCTCTTCGTTGTTCCGATATTCGTAGTTGCCTTATCGCTATTAATTCTAAGAACTCCAGAGTATTTCAATTGTGTTCTCATGGCAATCGTTTCCTGACAACGACTCACAAAACTTAATAGTATTTCATGTAATTTTACCCGCTAAATCAAAATACTGTTTTGGTTAACTGAATATACAAACGATAAGAGTGGCGGCGTCGATGGAAACCCTAGATATAATAATTATTGAAGTGACTCATACAAAGGAGGCAAGACGAAGAGTATTTCACTCTTGCCAGTAACCCCGACACGGGCGACGTTATCGCATGCTGTGCAGGTTGAAACGTGCCTTCTCGTGCGAGTATTTTCCGGGCATTAGTCTATCGTCGCTGGTAAGATATTTACAATGGCCTCATTGTTTTCAAAAAAGCTACTGAGAAAAGAGAGAGAGCGCGAGAGAGAGGGCGAGAGAGATGGAGAGAGAGCTTTCGAGGTAGGTGGCCTGCATCTATGATGTGACTCTAACTCAGTAAGTATATTTCAGCTGGCCCGACACAACAGGATGTATAGTTTTATCTCGAGTGTGCTTCATGCGTCAATAAGGTCGTATTTTTTACGACACTGACCCTTGCACGTGTGTGCGTGTGCACGTTTGACGAAGCGTTGTTCCTTTTTCACATCTGGAGTGCGTGTATAGTGCCGCTAGTCTTTTCGATGCTCACACTTTCTTTTATAAGATGTATTTTGAATCTCAATAATGTTTCGAAGCCGGCAACCCCTACACGGGCGACGTCATCGCATGCTGTGCAGGTTGAAACGTGCATCCCGGTACGAGTATTTTTCGGGTATTAGTCTATCGTCGCTGGTAAGATATTTACAATGGCCCCACTGTTTTCAAACAAGCTACTGAGAAAAGAGAGAGAGAGCGAGAGAGAGTAAGAGAGCGAGAGAGTGAGAGAGCGAGACAGAGTGAGACACCGAGAGAGAGGGAGAGAGCGAGAGAGAGAGTGAGAGAGCGAGAGAGAGCTAGTAACAGAGAGAGAGGGAGAGAGAGAGAGAGAGAGAGAGAGAGAGAGAGAGAGAGAGAGAGAGAGAGAGAGAGAGAGAGAGAGAGAGAGAGAGAGAGAGAGAGAGAGAGAGAGAGAGAGAGAGAGAGAGAGAGAGAGAGAGAGAGAGAGAGAGAGAGAGAGAGAGAGAGAGAGAGAGAGAGAGAGAGAGAGAGAGAGAGAGAGAGAGAGGAGAGAGAGAGAGAGAGAGAGAGAGAGAGAGAGAGAGAGAGAGAGAGAGAGAGCGAGCGAGAGAGAGAGAGAGAGAGAGAGAGAGAGTTTTCGAGGTGGCCTGCATGTATGGCGTCACTCTAACTCAGTAAGTATATTTCGACTATAGCATGCTGAACTATAAACTCGGCTGGCCCGATACACATGATGTATAGTTTTTATCTCGAGGGTGCTTCATGCATCAATAGGGTCGTATTTTTTTTTATGATGCTGACCCATGCACGTACGTACGTGTGAACGTTTGACGAAGCGTTGTTCCTTTTTTTTTTTCATAAGATTTGTATTTTGAATCTCAGTAATGTTTCGAAGAAAATGTGCTCACGGGGTAGACGCTGACGTAAGTGTTGCTCGGAGACGAGAGCAGAACAGTCATGTTTCGAATTAATACCAGAATTAATACCATATATACTTGCCACAGCCAAATATCAGAATATACACAGCATTTTTATTAGTTTATTCTCGTTAAATTTGCTATCTCGAAAGGACATAAGATTATAATAAATTCTTAAAATTTTTAATTCGACGAGGGATCTGGAATTCTTCCATTGTGCAACGAAATTTTAAGTGATCACTATGTCAGCGTTTGACTGTAAAAAACTTGTGAATATTATGCTAGAAGCATATGGGCTTTTAGCCTATAAAAAAGTAAATCCTGAAGCAATTATGAAGTGGATTAAACTAGGCGGCCAGAATCTAAGGAACTTGAGGAGGCTTTCGCTTAAAAATGGAAACACTGTTGCAGAAAAACAAAGTTTTATATCTACAATTGGATTACTTAAAGGCATTCAAGGTAGATTCAAGCGTTTATTAAAGAGTGGTGCGGGATTGCGTGAAACAAGAAGTGACAGAGTAAAATGGCAAAATGTGGAGTCTGCTTTCAATGATCGTATTAAATCTGGAGCGATAACCAACTTTAAAAATTTAGATATAACTAGATTTATGAAAGATGCTCAAGCATTATTTCAATCTCAAATGAAAAATGTTTTGAAAAAAGAAGAGGCTCTTAAAGTGTATACTATCTTGGCAGCTGAATACATCATAATAAAAGCTGACAAAGAGATAGTAGAAATCAAGTATTTTAATACAAAGGCAGTGCCGATTTTACGAACGACGGATTTAAAACAATGGTTTACTGAGAATGTTCAACAGCGTATTGAAAAAGATATGGAAGAATTTCAGGAGAAAGATTCCGGCTGGACACTTCGACAGATTCTTAATTTATCTGTTCACATTAATAAATATAATCCGATGCGCGGAGGCTCATACATCAGTCTACCTCCGCAAATACAAAAGAAACATGCATGTATCAATGTACAGAATTTCGATGATGCATGTTTCAAGTGGGCAATACTGTCAGCTTTGCACCCTACACATAACTCTGACCGAGTATCATCATATAAAGTCTATGAGAATGAATTGAATTCTAATGGAATACAATTTCCTATGAGTTCTAAACAAATTCCGAAATTTGAAAAACAAAATAACATATCGGTTAACGTTTATTTTAAAAAAGTCTAGTGGAAATTTTAAAATTTTGCCGCTTCACATAACATCATGTAAGAAGGAAACACATATCAACCTTCTTCTTCTACAAAACTATTACGTAGATGATGAGGAAAGTAAACAGGAGGAAAACTTTGAAGATGATTTATCGATATTCCACTATGTTTGGATTAAAGATTTATCGCGTTTAGTATGTACACAACTTTCAAAACGTAATGGTAGAAAATATTTTTGTGATCGATGTCTACATTATTTCAGAAATGATTCTAAATTGAACTTACATGAACAAGATTGTATGCAACTCAACAAGTACAAAGTAACCTTGCCTACACCAAGAGACCAAATTTTACAGTTTAAAAATTTTAATTATAAAGAAAAAGTTCCATTCGCCATATACGCAGATTTCGAGTGCCTTCTAAAAGCTGTGCAAATTGGAAATGCTTATCAAGAACATGAAGCATTTCGTATTGGATATTATTTAAAGTGCAGTTATGATGACTCCCTATCTCACTACAGTAGCTACAGAGGAAAAGATCCTGCTAAATGGTTTGCAGAGCAGCTGCAAAGTCTGGTAGAAAAAAAATTTGAGACTATCTTCAAGTTCATAGTACCAATGGAAACATTAAATTTAAAACAAGAACAAGCATTTCGAAATACAACATTATGCCACATTTGCGAAAAACCTTTAGCAGAGAAGCGTGTAAGAGATCATTGTCATCTGACTGGAAGGTAAAGTTAAAAGAAAATTAAATATGCTTCAAGCAGAAATTTTACATATTTTTCTTATGTTTTTTTTTTTTTTTTTTCTTATGTTTTAGATATCGAGGTGCTGCTCACGAAGATTGCAATTTCAATTATAAAGATTCACATAGTATTCCAGTGGTATTTCATAATTTAACCGGCTATGACTCACATTTTTTCATAAAGGATATTGCCAATAGCTTTCCTGGACGAGTAGATCTTTTACCAGTGAATAAAGAACGCTTCATTTCGTTTACTAAACACATTGATGATAGTGACATCAACTTTAGATTTATCGATTCCTACCGATTCATGGCATCATCGCTGGATAAACTATCATCATACCTCGAGGAACTTAGAATTTTGCGGCAAGAGTTCTCACGAGATGAACTATTAACTGAAGAGAAATTTCAATTACTCAAACGAAAAGGAGTCTTTCCATATGATTATTTAGACTCTGAGGAAAAACTTGAAGTTTCAAAGCTACCATCGAAAGATGAATTCTACAGTAAACTAAATAGCTGCCACATATCAAATGAGGATTATGAACATGCAAAAAAAGTTTGGACAGCATTTAATATATCAAATTTGGGCGAATATTCAGACTTGTACTTAAAAATAGATGTTCTACTTTTGGTAGAAGTATTGGAAAATTTTCGCGATAGCTGTCTGAAAGCTTACGGTTTAGATCCGGCACATTATTACACAACTCCAGGCTTAACTTGGGATGCTATGCTCAAGTATACGAAAATACAACTAGAATTACTTACAGATATTGATCAGATTATGTTCATTGAACGCGGTATACGAGGTGGAGTGAGTCAATGTTCCAACCGTTATGCTCGAGCCAATAACAAATATATGGGCAATGATTATGAAGTAGATAAGGAGTCCAAATATCTCATGTACTTTGATGTAAATAATCTCTATGGCTGGGCTATGCAACAATATTTACTCTACGGCGGCTTTGAATGGATTGATGATGTAGAACGAATAAATTTCAATATTCCGGATAATGCTTCAGTTGGTTACATACTTGAAGTGGACTTGGAATATCCAGAACATTTACACGATACACATAAAGATCTACATTTTGTCCAGAGCACAAGAAACCACCAGGCTCCTCACAAGCTAAACTTCTTACGACTGTTGAGCAGAAATCGCGATACATTCTACACTATCGCAATTTGAAGCAAGCTCTAGAAAATGAATTAAAACTCAAAAAAATTCATTGAATACTGAAATTTAATCAAAGACCCTGGCTCAAAGAATACATTGATTTAAACAGTAGAATGCGACAAACAGCTAAAAATGATTTTGAAAAAAATCTCTACAAATTAATGAATAATGCCGTTTTTGGAAAGACGATGGAAAATGTGCGAAAAAGAGTTAATGTTAAATTACTAACTAAATGGGAAGGTCGATATGGAGCAGAAGCTCGTATTGCACAGCCAGAATTTCAAAGCAGTACTATCATCGATGAAAATCTTGTTATTGTAGAGTTAGCAAAAACTGAAGTGTATATTAACAAGCCAATTTACGTAGGACTTTGTGTACTTGATTTATCAAAGACTTTAGTATACGATTTTCACTACAAATATATGAAAACGAAATTTGAGGACCGTTGTAAACTACTATATACTGACACTGACAGCTTAATATATGAAATAAGAAATGATGATATTTATGAAGTGATTAAGAGGGATATTGCAAATTTTGATACCTCGGACTATTCATCTAATAATGTATTTGGAATTCCACAAGCCAATAAGAAGGTTGTAGGATTAATGAAGGATGAGTGCAATGGCTGCATTATGACAGAATTCGTTGGACTACGTAGTAAAATGTATAGTGTACGCGTCAATGGCCAAGATCATATGAAAAAAGCTAAAGGTGTGAAAAGTGGAGTTGTCAGCAAAACCATCCATTTCGACGACTATCATCAGTGTTTACTAAATTCAACTACACAATACAGACATCAGTGTATCATACAGTCTAAAGCTCATGTAGTGCGTACTGTGAAACAAACAAAATTAGCTCTAAGTCCACATGACAATAAGAGATATCTCATACCAAATGAAACAGATACTCTACCGTGGGGGCATTATACAATATCTAAAATAGATGAAGATTGATTGTATGTATGTATATAATCAACTTTCATTTATATATATATATATATATATATATATATATATATATATATATATATATATATATATATATATATATATATATATATATATATATATATATATATATATATATATATATATATATATATATATATATATATATATATATATATATATATATATATATATATATATATATATATATATATATACTATATACTATATATATATATATATATATATATATATATATACTATATATACTATATATACTATATATATATATATATATATATATAGTATATATATAGTATATATATATATATATAGTATATATAGTATATATAGAGTATATATAGTATATATATAGTATATATATAGTATATATATAGTATATATATATATATATATATATATATATATATATATATATATATAAATATATGAGATGCTAGTTATGCAGACACTTTCCGAAATTTAAATAGACTTATGCAGACAGAGACCGACTTATGCAGACGTCAGCATAAGTAGAGGGATTATTTCTTTAGTCACGCTAGACTTGTGCAGACACTCGTATAAACGGTACTACACTTATGCAGACAGGTCACGTGGTCTTATACATTGGTGTCAGCATAAGTCGATGTTCATATGATTATATATATATATATATATATATATATAATGAAAGTTGATTATATACATACATACAATCAATCGTCATCTATTTTATATATTGTATAATGCCCCCACGGTAGAGTATCTGTTTCATTTGGTATGAGATATCTCTTATTGTCATGTGGACTTAGAGCTAATTTTGTTTGTTTCACAGTACGCACTACATGAGCTTTAGACTGTATGATACACTGATGTCTGTATTGTGTAGTTGAATTTAGTAAACACTGATGATAGTCGTCGAAATTGATGGTTTTGCTGACAACTCCACTTTTCACACCTTTAGCTTTTTTCATATGGTCTTGGCCATTGACGCGTACACTATACATTTTACTACGTAGTCCAACGAATTCTGTCATAATGCAGCCATTGCACTCATCCTTCATTAATCCTACAACCTTCTTATTGGCTTGTGGAATTCCAAATACATTATTAGATGAATAGTCCGAGGTATCAAAATTTGCAATATCCCTCTTAATCACTTCATAAATATCATCATTTCTTATTTTATATATTAAGCTGTCAGTGTCAGTATATAGTAGTTTACAACGGTCCCCAAATTTCGTTTTCATATATTTGTAGTGAAAATCGTATACTAAAGTCTTTAATAAATCAAGTACACAAAGTCCTACGTAAATTGGCTTGTTAATATACACTTCAGTTTTTGCTAACTCTACAATAACAAGATTTTCATCGATGATAGTATTGCTTTGAAATTCTGGCTGTGCAATACGAGCTTCTGCTCCATATCGACCTTCCCATTTAGTTAGTAATTTAACATTAACTCTTTTTCGCACATTTTCCATCGTCTTTCCAAAAACGGCATTATTCATTAATTTGTAGAGATTTTTTTCAAAATCATTTTTAGCTGTTTGTCGCATTCTACTGTTTAAATCAATGTATTCTTTGAGCCAGGGTCTTTGATTAAATTTCAGTATTCTATGAATTTTTTTGAGTTTTAATTCATTTTCTAGAGCTTGCTTCAAATTGTGATAGTGTAGAATGTATCGCGATTTCTGCTCAACAGTCGTAAGAAGTTTAGCTTGTGAGGAGCCTGGTGGTTTCTTGTGCTCTGGACAAAATGGTAGATCTTTATGTGTATCATGTAAATGTTCTGGATATTCCAAGTCCACTTCAAGTATGTAACCAACTGAAGCATTATCCCGAATATTGAAATTTATACGTTCTACATCATCAATCCATTCAAAGCCGCCGTAGGGTAAATATTGTTGCATAGCCCAGCCATAGAGATTATTTACATCAAAGTACATGAGATATTTGGACTCCTTATCTACTTCATAATCATTGCCCATATATTTGTTATTGGCTCGAGCATAACGGTTGGAACATTGACTCACTCCACCTCGTATACCGCGTTCAATGAACATAATCTGATCAATATCTGTAAGTAATTCTAGTTATATTTTCGTATACTTGAGCATAGCATCCCAAGTTAAGCCTGGAGTTGTGTAATAATGTGCCGGATCTAAACCGTAAGCTTTCAGACAGCTATCGCGAAAATTTTCAAATACTTCTACCAAAAGTAGAACATCTGTTTTTAAGTACAAGTCTGAATATTCGCCCAAATTTGATATATTAAATGCTGTCCAAACTTTTTTGCATGTTCATAATCCTCATTTGATATGTGGCAGCTATTTAGTTTACTGTAGAATTCATCTTTCGATGGTAGCTTTGAAACTTCAAGTTTTTCCTCAGAGTCTAAATAATCATATGGAAAGACTCCTTTTCGTTTGAGTAATTGAAATTTCTCTTCAGTTAATAGTTCATCTCGTGAGAATTCTTGCCGCAAAATTCTAAGTTCCTCGAGGTATGATGATAGTTTATCCAGCGATGATGCCATGAATCGGTAGGAATCGATAAATCTAAAGTTGATGTCACTACCATCAATGTGTTTAGTAAACGAAATGAAGCGTTCTTTATTCACTGGTAAAAGATCTACTCGTCCAGGAAAGCTATTGGCAATATCCTTTATGAGAAAATGTGAGTCATAGCCGGTTAAATTATGAAATACCACTGGAATACTATGTGAATCTTTATAATTGAAATAGCAATCTTCGTTGGCAGCACCACGATAACAAAAACAAAAAAAAAAAAAAAAAAAAAAACAAGAAAAATATGTAAAATTTCTGCTTGAAGCATATTTAATTTTCTTTTAACTTTACCTTCCAGTCAGATGACAATGATCTCGTACACGCTTCTCTGCTAAAGGTTTATCGCAAATGTGGCATAATGTTGTATTTCGAAATGCTTGTTCTTGTTTTAAATTTAATGTTTCCATTGGTACTATGAACTTGAAGATAATCTCAAATTTTTTTCTACCAGACTTTGCAGCTGCTCTGCAAACCATTTAGCAGGATCTTTTCCTCTGTAGCTACTGTAGTGAGATAGGGAGTCATCATAACTGCACTTTAAATAATATCCAATACTAAATGCTTCATGTTCTTGATAAGCATTTCCAATTTGCACAGCTTTTAGAAGGCACTCGAAATCTGCGTATATGGCGAATGGAACTTTTTCTTTATAATTAAAATTTTTAAACTGTAAAATTTTGTCTCTTGGTGTAGGCAAAGTTACTTTGTACTTGTTGAGTTGCATACAATCTTGTTCATGTAAGTTCAATTTAGAATCATTTCTGAAATAATGTAGACATCGATCACAAAAATATTTTCTACCATTACGTTTTGAAAGTTGTGTACATACTAAACGCGATAAATCTTTGATCCAAACATAGTGGAATATCGATAAATCATCTTCAAAGTTTTCCTCCTGTTTACTTTCCTCATCATCTACGTAATAGTTTTGTAGAAGAAGAAGGTTGATATGTGTTTCCTTCTTACATGATGTTATGTGAAGCGGCAAAATTTTAAAATTTCCACTAGACTTTTTTAAAATATAAACGTTAACCGAGATGTTATTTTGTTTTTCAAATTTCGGAATTTGTTTAGGACTCATAGGAAATTGTATTCCATTAAAATTCAATTCATTCTCATAGACTTTATATGATGATACTCGGTCAGAGTTATGTGTAGGGTGCAAAGCTGACAGTATTGCCCACTTGAAACATGCATCATCGATATTCTGTACATTGATACATGCATGTTTCTTTTGTATTTGCGGAGGTAGACTGATGTATGAGCCTCCGCGCATCGGATTATATTTATTAATGTGAACAGATAAATTAAGAATCTGTCGAAGTGTCCAGCCGGAATCTTTCTCCTGAAATTCTTCCATATCTTTTTCAATACGCTGTTGAACATTCTCAGTAAACCATTGTTTTAAATCCGTCGTTCGTAAAATCGGCACTGCCTTTGTATTAAAATACTTGATTTCTACTATCTCTTTGTCAGCTTTTATTATGATGTATTCAGCTGCCAAGATAGTATACACTTTAAGAGCCTCTTCTTTTTTCAAAACATTTTTCATTTGAGATTGAAATAAGCCTATTATTTCGAGGGTTTGCTATATCAGCGCCCTCACTCTTATCGTTTGTATATGCAGTTAACCAAAACAGTGTTTCGATTTACCGCGGAAAATTCCGTGAAATACTATTAAGTTTTGGGAGCCGTTGACATGAAACGGTTGAAATCTGATACCTTTTTGAGCACAGCATGCGATGACGTCGCCCGTGTAGCTTCTCGTCGGAGTTTACGTCAGCGTCTACCCCGTGAGCACATTTTCTTCAAAACATTACTGAGATTCAAAATACAAATCTTATGAAAAAAAAAAAAGGAACAACGCTTCGTCAAACGTTCACACGTACGTACGTGCATGGGTCAGCATCATAAAAAAAAATACGACCCTATTGATGCATGAAGCACCCTCGAGATAAAAACTATACATCATGTGTATCGAGCCAGCCGAGTTTATAGTTCAGCATGCTATAGTCGAAATATACTTACTGAGTTAGAGTGACGCCATACATGCAGGCCACCTCGAAAACTCTCTCTCTCTCTCTCTCTCTCTCTCTCTCTCTCTCTCTCTCTCTCTCTCTCTCTCTCTCTCTCTCTCTCTCTTTCTCTCTCTCTCTCTCTCTCTCTCTCTCTCTCTCTCTCTCTCTCTCTCTCTCTCTTACTAGCTCTCTCTCGCTCTCTCACTCTCTCTCTCGCTCTCTCACTCTCTCTCGCTCTCTCACTCTCTCTCGCTCTCTCACTCTCTCGCTCTCTTACTCTCTCTCGCTCTCTCTCTATCTTTCTCAGTAGCTTGTTTGAAAACAGTGGGGCCATTGTAAATATCTTACCAGCGACGATAGACTAATACCCGAAAAATACTCGTACCGGGATGCACGTTTCAACCTGCACAGCATGCGATGACGTCGCCCGTGTAGGGGTTGCCGGCTTCGAAACATTATTGAGATTCAAAATACACATCTTATAAAAAAAGTGTGAGCATCGAAAAGACTAGCGGCACTATACACGCACTCCAGATGTGAAAAAGGAACAACGCTTCGTCAAACGTGCACACGCACACACGTGCAAGGGTCAGTGTCATAAAAAATACGACCTTATTGACGCATGAAGCACACTCGAGATAAAACTATACATCCTGTTGTGTCGAGCCAGCTGAAATATACTTACTGAGTTAGAGTTACATCATAGATGCAGGCCACCCACCTCGAAAACTCTCTCTCTCCATCTCTCTCGCCCTCTCTCTCGCGCTCTCTCTCTCTTTCCCAGTAGCTTTTTTGTAAACAATGAGGCCATTGTAAATATCTTACCAGCGACGATAGACTAATGCCCGGAAAATACTCGCACGAGAAGGCACGTTTCAACCTGCACAGCATGCGATAACGTCGCCCGTGTCGGGGTTACTGGCAAGAGTGAAATACTCTTCGTCTTGCCTCCTTTGTATGAGTCACTTCAATAATTATTATATCTAGGGTTTCCATCGACGCCGCCACTCTTATCGTTTGTATATTCAGTTAACCAAAACAGTATTTTGATTTAGCGGGTAAAATTACATGAAATACTATTAAGTTTTGTGAGTCGTTGTCAGGAAACGATTGCCATGAGAACACAATTGAAATACTCTGGAGTTCTTAGAATTAATAGCGATAAGGCAACTACGAATATCGGAACAACGAAGAGATGCGATAGCATGCTATAGCCGAAATACATTTACTGATTTAGAGCCACATCAAACCTGCAGGTCACGTCGAAAAAAATAAACGCGCGGTAAATATCTTACCAGCGACGGTAGGCTAATGCCCGCGAAAGTCCGCTCATCAACGCGGTAAATATACTTACACGCGGGTCGGTATATGCTAATGACCGCGGAAATCAGCTGACCACCGCGATGATACGCTCATCTCCGCGCGAATCAGCTCATCCCCGCGGTCGTCCAGCTTGTCAACGCGGTAAGATGCTAGTCCCCCGCGCGCGCGCCGCCGCCACCGCCCGCCGCCCGCCGCCCGGGTCGCTCGTAAATAAACATTTGACCGTCATGCAAAAATGTGACAATAAAATACGGATAAATTTTATTCGATGACGTCATTACATATGGAAGCTTCTCGAAAGTTGGCGGAGCCTCACCTCCCCCCTTTCAACCTATCAGAGCGCTGCACAGGGCGGCCGGTGGCCGAGTGGTGGGGGGGGGGGGCAGAACTCTCCTAGTTTACCTACTTAAATTGTAAAAATCTGTAAGAATTTGTAAAAATTTAAACTTTTATACAGTAACTTACATTATATAACATATATTAATTATGTTTCTAATACATAATAATTTACATTTTATTACGTTTTAGTATTTTTTCTTTACATCTTTGAAAATATTTTATTTATAGCTTTATTTAAATAAAAGTACAATTATAAATTATTATAAAAGTATAATTATGAACTATTTGAAAAAAGTGTACAAATATGTGATACGATGTAAAATGTGTATCAAAATTTGTACATAAACGTAAAAAGATGTAATTAAAAGTACAAATATATAATAAAATGTAAAAAGATGTACGAAAGTGTAAGAATACCTATACAATTTGAATTAAGAGTACATATTAAAAAGTAATAAAACGTAGACAAATGTAAGGAAAAGTAAGAAATTATTAAAAAATGGTATAAACTGTGGTAAAATGTAAAAGCGTCCGAAATCCAGTAGAAAAGTACAATTTGTTACGTTTTCTTACACTTTTTTACAAACAACTACATAATCATACACTTGTTTATCGTACGATAAACAAGTGTATGATAAAAAAATAATAAATAATAGAATAACATAATAAAACATTGTTACATTATTATACACTTATTTACATAATATAATTACCGATAGGGGGTCTACATACTATTTTTCGTGGAATTTAAAATATTTCTAAAAAATTTTTCGCCATATTGAATTCACTATTTTCAAATTTTTATTGTGGATCTAACTGTGGATTCCGATTAACGACTTCAAGAACCCATTTTAAGGAAAAAAATAATTGCCAAAAAAATATACCTAATTCATTTGTGTTAGGGGTTGTTTACCACCTCTTAAGGGGTTGTTTCGCGAAGAATGCCCAAACACACCAACTGTTATTTATTGTAGTTGGTAAAAATAATGTTTTGACCTATTTTTAATTATTTTATGAATTCTCACAACAAAAATTATTCTTAAAAAAACACAATTTCACCCTCTAAAAAATAAGGGATGCATCCCTTAATGTTCATACTACCACGGATTTCTTGGCTTTTTAATAAGAAACTCTTTCCATTTTGTTTCGTTAAAAGAAGTTAAGTAGAAGCCGAGATATATCAAAAAAACGTTTCTTGGGGGTAAACTTTAGGGGTGATTTTAACCCTTATAAAGCGCTTCTCAGTCGATAAAAAAAATGGTTTCGTGAATCTCGCATGGAGGTCTACTTTTTAATATAGGTTTGGAATTTTTTTGAATTTGACAGTTCGGGTACTTTCCTTGTAAGAATTTAGTATGTGAAAAGTCGTTTCCAGCCAAAATGAGTGTGTTTTAAACGTTTTCTGTGATGTATGTATGTCTGTACGTCCGTATGTAATCATTTTCAACCGATTCTATCGGGATTGCGGGAAAATACTCCTCTAATTATATCTAAGTGCTGGTTCTCAATTGAGAAAGATCGATGAAAAACTTTCAAAATGCGAGTACAAAGAAACATTTAAAAAAATCGATTTTTAAGCTTAATGTCTAGAAAAATTAATATTAAACTAATGTCTACAGGCCCATCTGCTAAAACTAATTAAAATACATTTTTTTTTATGTCGGACACTTTTCTACGAGCAATATTTGCCAAGATAACTACAAAAAATGGCAAAAAATGCAAAAATGGACGATTTTAGGCTTTAACTCAACAGGATTTGACTTTACACATAAACGTTAAATACAAAAGTTGTAGATGGTATTGAAAAAAAACTTTTTTCTATTTAACATTATCATGTAAAATTAATTCCTGGCGAGTTAAACTAATAAAAACGATTTTTAACGCGTAAATATATATAAAATGGACGATTTTCGGCTATAACTTGACAGGATTTAACTTTACACAAATATGTTAAATGTAAAAGTTGTAGGTTATAATTAAATAAAATTTTTTTCCATTTAACATTTTCATGTAAAATTAATTCCTGACGAGTTAACTCATAAAAATGATTTTTAACGCCTAAATATACATAAAATGAACGATTTTCGGCTATAACTTGACAGAATTTGATTTTACAGAAAAATATTCAATACATAAGTTATAGATATAGTTAAACAAAACGTTTTCCTATTGAATATTTTCACGTAAAATCAATTCCTGACGAGTTAGACTTATAAAAATGATTTTAAAATCCAAAATATACATAAAATAGACGATTTTTGCTTATCGTACAAAGAATTGATTTCCAATAGAATTCTTAAATACAAAGGATATAGACATCGTTTAAATACCAATGAAAAAAACTAAAACAATAACTAACAAAATCTGTTACATAAAAACTGTCAAAACTTACAATTTTTTGTCAATGATATAGAGAACATAGTATGTGGTAAAATCAAAATTGGAAAAATGTTTAAAAATTCGGTTGTTAAAAATCTATAATTATCTTTTCTTACTGTTTTGATAACAATTAGAAATTACATATAAAATTACACAGCTTAACCTGTTAATTATGTTCACAGAACCTAAGCGATTGAACTAAGAGAATCAAAATTGTCTAATATTATAAAAGTACATGTTAAAGTAATATCATAATACGCAAAAAAAACTAGTGTAATGTATGAGTTATAGATTTTGTAATATAGTGAAGTTCAATGTATAAAAAATGCAATGCTGACTTTCTCAGTCTTACAGTGTGCTGGACAATTATTAAATTGGCAAGTCTCACTTAGTAAAAGTCTGTGAAATACATAAGGATGTATTATAACAACAGATACCCTGAAATGAGTTTGCAGAGCCTGACTAAACTCAGAAATTAACTAGATGAACTAATATGACCAGTGACAACTGCCTACCTGTATCGCATCAAACCACACACACAGCACTTTTATGATATTCCCCAGTTCCTAATTATCTATCCTCTCACACTCTAAAGCACTAACACTTGAAGATCACTGATAGAGCTGGAGAAGCTGCAAAATGAGGCTGGATGGCCCAGGGCAGGTACTACTCCATGCATGACAGTCAACTCAGAATTATCTAATAGCCATCTGGGAGGAAAATACTGATAGAGAGTGTCATGTATGTCTCAATCTCAAGGACTGCCTCATAGTAGGGATGAACAAAACACCTGAACATATTGGCCACTGATCTGGGAGACAAGCGAGGAGAATTGAGCACATAGAAACCATATATGACTAATGAATAGATGAAACAAAAAAACATTACCATATAAAAGAAAAGTCTGGTTGTGTTCACTATTCTCGCTGCGCCAACTACCTGTAACAATTAGAGAGGAAAGACTGGTGGAGCCTCGTTCGTTTTTTCATTGCTGAAAACACCTCCAGCTTGAGAGTCACTGAAGGCACCAGCAGTAGATTAACTATACACAGAGCCACTAGTATAAGAGTCAAACACACACATGAAAAGTTGAGTATCTGAAAACCACATATAACTAATAAATCAATGAGCCAAGCAACATCACCTCACTCAAGAAAGATTATGCAGCAGTGCCCATCATTTACACTACTCTCGTCGCCAGATACCTGCAACAAGAGAAAGTACCATCAGCTTACCTAACAGAGAAGTTAGGAACGAGAAAGGGATTACGAAATTTGCTCTCGCCGTCGACAGGCTGCCTTTCTATGACTCTGACGAATATCATCATTAATCAGTAACACGATAAAAGGGACGATATTCTCCAGGGCGACGTATTGCAACAGCCGTCATCACTGGGAACGCCGGGAGCCGGCGATTGTTGACATCACACACCATGGACATACGCGCGCGCACGCCGCCGTAGGGCCGTAGTCAACACAGACTCACTAGGGCTAGTAGCAGAAAGCGCGCGCGATCCATATATATATAGATGTACCATATCTTATATACAGGGAGCGCTCACGGTCACGTGAGTCACATGCGTCTTTCCGCTGGTGCGAATGTACTATACACAGCCGAGATAGCCGTTAACGGTTACGGCTGCTGTACTCAGCACGCACGCAGCACCAAGACAGATTATACCATTACCGAATGCACCTGTGTTGATTTTTCTCTTTTTGTTTTTCTCCTATTCGCGATATTAGTATATGTGTGCATGTGCCTTGAGTATTTTTTCGTAATTGAAATTGTATACGGTATATTTATAAGTTATACGAATACCAGTGAGCGATTAGTCTACAGTTTTCGTTAAAACTATGTAAAATTTAACTTTATATTTTTGTATTAATCAGGAGTAATGAAACAGTATTTTTTCTTGTATTATTCAAAAGCATTTTACTTAACACAAAAATTTCAACTACAAAAGTTGTGGATAACATTGAAATAAAATTTGTTTTCTATTCAACATTTGCTTAAAGAAAAATAAAAACTATTATTATAATTCAAATAGAAATTATGAAAACAATATTTTTAATTTTAAATATAATTGCATTCATAATACTTATATATTTAATATTCCTATGTGCACTTTAATCATATCAATTAATAATACTTAATTAATTTATGTATGAATCATACACTATTTAAAAAGTTATCTAATCCATATATCTATATGTATTGGAATTAAAAGGCACATAAGTGTAGAATTAAAAGGCAAATTTTCTACAAAAAATAATAAATATCTAATAGTAAATGCATAATTTCCATTTAAATTTTACTGCAGAGATGTATTTATGTGTATTCTAATGATAATAATGATGAAAATAAATATTACAATTAATGCAATAATAAAATTATAAGATTTTATGAGTATTGCGGTCATGCCTATTATGTAAAAATGAAGTTTTTACATAGGGAGGGGGCGGGTGACGAGCGAAGCGATGAGCAGGTGGAGGGGGAGCAGGGGGGCGCAGCCCCTCTAGTTTAATATTTGCTTTAATTTCTTCAGGACTGTTTCTTTGTCGTTTTCTATAAACTGAGTTCCACTTATCTTTACTATCAATATTTAGCGGCGAAGCCATATTGACTTTTTCAGTAGCGGCCATTATAGCCGATTGTCTTTTAAAAGATAGAATTTTGAATTTTAATAGCTACTTATGTCTATTTGTATTCACACTTGAGAAAAACACTGATTTTAACGTTCGCACTTTTGTACAGTAACACACGTAAGCTAGTATTTACATACTTGGCTGAAACTCGATGTAAACACGTCTACTCTTATCGAGAGTACGATTTGAACTCCCTATACAAATTAAACACAAGAAAGTACTGAAATCAATTTATTGTCGTCAAGTACCCATTAGTTCACTTGACTGACATAATAGAACTTTTAGTACCTTGCGTGTAAAATTACATTTTACGCCCACGTTGTAACTTCAAAAATATTCAGCCAGCGGGCATAAAGTACTACTTAACGCCTAACAGGCGCAACAGCTCACATAATACTCCTACAAAACTTTATAGAACCTACGCACTTTACGCTCGTGTTTTATTTCTAAAATTCATAATAATTTTTTCTGATATTCACGAAAAGTCAAAGCCTATATAAAAGAATTACATAGTTACCACCACATCACCATTTTGCATTATTCTTTCTCAATTTTGAAATTTCTATAATATTACTCATCTTGGAAGGACAATAGAAGTCTACAGAACTGCTCTAGCAGGGGTGGTCCTCCAATCTCCCATACATACTTGGCGGGCCCGACGATTTGCAGTTTAAGGTGTAGACATGGTCATTTTCATATAAATATTCATATATGTTTCAAGATCAGATAAAATGAATACACAGGTTGCTTCTACATATTAAATACTGATCCCTGTTGAATGTATTAATCTGTTTTTAAATAGAAAGTGCAAACCCGCATGAAAATATCATATGAGATCTCACGACATCCCATAATATATAAAATTGCAGATGACATCACATATATGATATCTGATATGAGATCTGATGTCTGAAATACTCATATGAGATCTCATATGATATTTACACGCGGGAAAAGGATAAAAAATAGGTAGCTTATAAAATGGTTAGTAATAGTATAGTAATTGTGTGCCAAGGGCGTAAAGTGGATCTTTTTAGATCGAGTGTGGGATTGTAGTACGAGTCGAAGGTGAGCTAGCACGAGCCGAAGGCGACTGCGATTGCGAAACGAAGACGAGTACTGCAATCACACGAGGTCAAAAAACCAACTTAGCCCTTGGTGCACACCATATTTTTTGTAACGCAAGTATGGATTTTCGCTTTTTTTTGTTCTAATGTACTAAAATCAACAGCGGGCGATTTTGATATTTTACCGCCCGCTACGGCGAGCAGTGGGCGTTTTTAGTTTTTACCTCCCGATAGCAGCGGGCGCTTTTCGATTTTACAACCCGCTACGATGAACAGCGAGCGATTTTCATTTTTTACCGCCCGCTACGGTGAGCAGCGGGCGATTTTGATTTTTACCGCCTGCTACGGCGAGCAGCGGGCGCTTTTCAGTTTTTACCGCCCGTTGGTCGGCAAGCGGTCGCTTTCGGCTCTATTAATAGGTTCGAAAAACGCGAAAATCGTGCTTCCGGTACAAAAAATCTAATAGGGCACTTTTAAGTAGACTATAATCAATTATCAATTAAAAATTAAAGCCAATGTAATTATTTATAGTGGACTTATAGCTATAAACATTGTTAATGAACTTATGCAAATAATTAGTATTCTACATTTTCAAAGCCCACTGGTAAACTGCAAACCGTCGGGCCCGCCGAGTATGTATGGAAGATTGGAGGACCACCCCTACTAGAGCAGCTCTATAGACATCTATTGTCCTCCCAAGATGCGTAATATTATAGAATTTCAAAATTAAGAAAGAATAATGCAAAATGGTGATGTGGTGGTAACTATGTAATTTTTTTATATAGGCTTTGACTTTTCGTAATTATCAGAAAAAATTATTATAAATTTTAGAAATAAAACACGAGCGTAAAGTGCGTAGGTTCTATAAAGTTTTGTAGGAGTATTATGTGAGCTATTGCATCTGTTAGGCGTTAATTAGTACTTTATGCCCGCTGGCTGACTACGTTTGAGTAGGTACGAAATGTTCTATTATGTCATTCAAGTTAACTTATGGGTACTTGACTACAATAAATTGATTTCAGTACTTTCTTCTGTTTATTTTGTATAGAAAGATCAACAAATTTGAATACATTTCTGAGAACAGTCATCTAGTAGTTTCCGAGAGTTGTTTGCATTACTTGACTATCGATAATGATTTTACAACTTTCGTTTGTCTGATTTGCAGTGAACAATTTGAATGTACTTACGTATAATTTGTTCACCATACAATGACTCAAAGAAGTAAAAGACTTTCACTGGTACCTATTAGATTTCTTTTACAGAATCATAAATATTATTATTTTATAGATAGATATTATACAGAAAAAACGTCTATACTTGCCTTATTTTATACTTTCGTAGAAAGTTTTATATTAATAATGTTATTATTTGTACAGTCATGAAAAAAATTATTACCTTTTGTAAAGAGTGCTTATTGAATAGATGAGACTAGGAGAATTAAAAGGACTAGACAAATTGTGTTGTCAGAACGTAATTATAAACTTATCTTTTAAAAAACGTGTTGATTGTTTAAAAAAAATATTTAAGCTCTCATTAAAGTCTTTGGTACTCAGATTGACGAATGTTGAGAGAGAGGGTGTGGGAGAGGGAGAGGAATGAGTGGTGAGAGGAGAGAGAGAGAGGGAGGGAGAGGGAGAGAGAGAGAGAGAGAGATTCTCAATACTTGGAATTGTTGAAATTATCACTTGCTACACATCTTAAAAAATTAAAAACAAAAGGTTATAAACTAAGAACATTGTGAAAAAAAAACTTTCTCGATATCATTTATAGTAGATATAACTTCTTGAAATTATTATTGTTTGAAATTACTTAAATTAATAACCCACACATAGTCTTGTAAATTAAAATCACAACAAGTTTATGAACTAAGAATCACTAAGAATAACAGCTTTCTTGACATTCTTGTATGGATATAACTTTTTGATATAATTAAAAATTTGTCTTCATATTTGGCAGGACGAATAGAGTAAGTGGATGTCAATGAAGAAAATGAGAGTTTCATTGCTTTCAATGAATCACACATAAAACAAACAGCAACTAAGATGTTTATTTAGACAGTATTGGACTCAAAGTACGAAAAAAGTATTAGGTTTTGAAGTAAGTTTTTCAAAATAAGAAAAGAATATTCATAGATTGTCTATCTAGTTGAAGATTATATTGATAATAAAAATTCTCTGATTTTTATAAAATGACATCTAATCAATGTTTTGTGTAATAAATAAAATAAAATACCGGTATGATGTGTTGCATGAAGTGCATATATAATCAAATGTTGTTGATAACAAATAACATAGTGATTTAAAAATGACATCTAATCAGTGTTTTGTGTAATATAAAAAAATAAAATACCGGTAAAATGTGTTGCATGAAGTGTTATATCAAATTTTAAAACTGCTATTTAAAATCAGTTTGAAATGTTTTGAAAATAGCTCAAGTGTGTATTAATAAGTTATTACGTGCTATGAGGTTCATAAACTTCATAATATGCTTTTGCATAGATAAAAATATAGTTAAGTGACACCTGAGGTTATAAATATACAATATAATTTTCAGTGTTTTGTGTAATAATAAATAAAATATAGTACTGGTATGACATGTTACATGAAGTGTTTATAATTAAATTTTAAATCTTCTATTAAAAATCAGTTTCGAATGTTTTGAGAATAGAACAAGTGTGTATTAATAAATATTTACATGTTATGAGGTTCATAAACTTCATAGTAAGCTTTTGCATAGAAAAAAATATTGGTGAGTGACACGTGAGCATAATAAGTGGTATATGGGCGGATATAGGGCAAAGATGGCGGCCATTCAAGATGGCCGCTGGGCGGATATAGGGCACAATCGGGTCCCCTCGGCGGGTCTCGACGGTGGTCGTACAAGATGGCCGTTGGTCAGGTATAGGGCACAATCGGGTCCCCTTAATGAGCGTCGTCAGGGGGTAATTAGTGGTGGTAATTAGCGGATGTGAGCGGAAGGCCAGAGCGGGTGGTGGGAGGCTGCGGGGAGAGCGGATGGCAGCGGGTGGTGGGTGGTGAGCGGGTGGTGAGGTTGCGGGGTTGGTGCATGTGTGAGGCTGCGAGGAGAGTGGATGGTAGCGGGTGGAGGGTGGTGAGCGGGGCGGTGGGTGGTAGGGCTGCGAGGAGAGTGGATGGTAGCGGGCTGTGGGTGGTGATCGGTTGGGGTGCGGTCGAGTCCTATCGGTTGGGTTCTGGAGCGGCCAGTCCCTCGGAGAGCGCCGTCATGGGTAATTAGTGAGGGTCATTAGCATGGATGTGAGATTTCAGGTAAAAGAAATATATACTTCGAGAAAATACATTTAAAATTATATTTATTGAATATTTAAATATTTTGGTTTACATGATTGCAAATAAAGTTTTTTTTTTTTTCTACAGCCATTACCTATATGATAATTAAATTTATTTTTACAAATTTTTTCTACGTAATATGCCGCGAATGCGTTTATAAAAACGCTCTGCAATTCTATCGTTTCTTGAATAGTTTGATGTAAATAATTTACAAAATTTTTCTAGCGAATATCCTCTTTTCATATAATCTAAAAACATTAAACTAAACTGTCCACATACTTTAGAATTTAAACTTTGTAATTGCTGTGTATTCCATCTGTATGAGATAGTATTTCGGTTTAAAGATTTTAAATGTTGAGGAACTACTGGAGGCATTCCGTAGCTGTCGAAAAAAACTCCTCGTCCTCGCTTGTCTATGAACATGGCGACCTAATGCGATCCTGGTTGTGTGTGTATATCTGTGTTAAATACACAGCTCGTCGGTCTCGTCAATACCTTCGGAATCTTGTCCGCCGGAAATACACCTGGTGATTGTACTTTTAATAGCTGAAGAGCATCACGTATCTGAATGGTGTTTATTTTGTTGTTTATACGGTGATATGATGGTTCTTGGAATATAATATTTATTTTCGTCGATGTTCTCATATATGTGTTCGTCTCCTTTGATGTGTGGTGTAGGAGGTCTGTTCTTGATTTTTCTGCTTGGCTTTGTGAGTGTATTAGATAAATCCTGAGGCTCATCCGAGTCAGGTTCTGCGTATGTACTGTACGATACACAGTCGGCGACTGTTCTGTAACCAGATGTTCCTCCTGTATTTTCGTAGTGATGTCTATTATGATAACTATTCAATGTTGACATGAGAGTAATATTTTGATTAATCCAGTATTTGATTCTTACTGCATTATTCAACGCGCACATAAATGCCTGTGTACATTGAGTACCATGAAAACAACAAAAAATGTCGCTTTTATTTAGTTGATGCAGTGGAAGGTAGTTATAATTTTCCAAGTTTTCAACATGTCGTGTAGTAATACTTTGAATAACAGCGCTTTCTTGTGAGCCTTTTACAAAAATCTGTCTTGCTGAACGTGTTAGCTCACGTAAATTTGCATGAAGCTGACGATGAGGTAGGTCTCCGTCAAACCATTCTATACCGTGATGATTACTAGTGAGCCAATTATTGAAGACTTGAATTTTAATTGGTAAGTCACAGAATGAATGAGGCGCTGCTGCTATCCAGTGTGCGATTTACTCTTTTCCTAGAGCTACGACAGCTACTTCCTTTAGCACGAACTTATTATGACTGTCGTGGAAGCCTAGAACCTCGATAATATAATCCATTTTTGTAAGCGGGTTGTTCGAGCGAAGTGAATACGTTGAAAGCTGAATGCGTTCTACACTGTATGGTGTCAAGCTATTTTCATTTTATAGGGTAGACTCTGAACTTTCTAACTTTTTTCAAGGTAATTAACAGTAATTTGATA
Source organism: Torymus aiolomorphi (assembly GCA_036365515.1). Taxonomy (NCBI): domain Eukaryota; kingdom Metazoa; phylum Arthropoda; class Insecta; order Hymenoptera; family Torymidae; genus Torymus; species Torymus aiolomorphi. The sequence goes on from CM070874.1 coordinate 214,263,901, forward strand.
ATATGGAAAATACCTTAAACTATGAATCACGTAACTTTCAAAAATATTTAAGCTAAAAAATCCATAATAATTTGACGTGATGAGTCTATTTCGAGCACGTTATCATATTCTGTGTAAACAACGCAATTAAGGGGGCTAGACACCTTTTTTCTCTGAAATAAGAAGTCACATTTTAATACATAAATGTAAACTAATTATTTCATACTTTTTACATATAAAAGTGGGTATATTTACCTTACCTTAAAACTTTCTCCGATGGGCCTTTTATATGGTCCAGAACAATAGTCATCGATGAAACAAGTTTTTTCACTAACCGTAAGCTTTGAAATTTTCCTGTGGATGGATTGACTCCAGATTTGAACTAAATTACTCCTGAATAGTATAATTCTCATATGAGTGTAGGAATTTAGGATTAAATGTCGGAAAAAATTTTTACATAGGAAAAATTATGAAAAAATATAAAAAATTTAAAAAAATTAAAAAAAAAACTCTTGAAAAACAGCACAATTTGTTTTTCTCATTAGATCAAAAAAAGCCCCCTTAACAGAGTGTGATAAAACTTTACCAAATCGTAATTCTAAACGTACAGGGCCAGTTTTTACCAAATTGTAATGTGCATTACTATTTGCTGAAAGATCAGGTGTTAATCAAAAGCATACAGGCAATAATCATGTGGGTATGATTCTCTTGAAATATTGTTTCCTTCATTTGCAAAATGAATGCCTGTTCCACTAAATAAAGTCTGGAATGCATCAGAATACGTAATCGGGTATTCAGGTTGAATGGGTTTTAAGTAAGGTCAAAATGTTGAAAATTAAATGGATTCTCTTTTTTATCTCCGTTAAATGCCTTATTCGATACAAAACCAATTATAATTCATTTAGGTAACTGGCCCAAAATTATATTATCTAACGTTTCACCAATCGAGTTAGTGTGTAGTGCAAATGATTTAACTTCTACATGCGTTAAAGGGTATTTAGCGGTCCCTTCGTAAGTGCTTTAGAATGAGCTAGGAGAATTCCTGGGTTAATCTTAGCTCGTCGTACCCTTAATGATGCTTTTAAAAGGCGTACTTTTACATTCTCAATTTCATAATTGATTAGGCAGAACACATCTTTTGAACGAATAAGCCTGACTCATTTCTACACAATGTAGATGGCCTGGCAAATCCAGAGTTTTCCCTTCCTTTTATAAAGCTATTACCTTTTTTAGCTCCCATATTAGCGGATAAATTTGGAGAAGTTGTGGTTACTTTCGTTAAAAGTGCGTTCATCTGCCCGGGTGTGTCTTCGTACCATAAAGATGAAGTTAAATGTGATTTTTTAGCCTCACTGCTGTAATTTAATAATGTTTCAATATATGCGCGATACGCATAAGCATTACTTGAAGGCGATACTGCTTTTTGATTGAAAAATACGTCGACTTGGTTAAATAAACTGTGTAAAAAATTGTTTACTGGAGCAACTAAAGTATCCTCTTCTAGTTCTTCACCATTTCGCTCAAGTCGTAGACGAAGACTAATCATTGTATGTGCTAAATCAATGTAATCCTCAGAATTTCCAGGTATAAGAAATTCTATATACGAGTCCTCTGAAATTGTAGTAACAGGTTTGTATTCAATCCATTGAGTAGATTCTATAGATGTTTGTGTCGGTGGTAGTGTGAATAAATCCAATTCGGATTTTGTACACTCACATGAGTGGGTGTGTAAAAAAGCCATTTTTGTTATTATGCCGGTCCAAAAATATCGCTGACTGGGGGTTTCTTTTTATTTTTCTTTGATTTTATTTTCTTCGATTTTTTTATTTTTCGATTTACGCCCTCATGCACACGAGACGTTAGCCTCTTACGACGTTTGGTTTGTGACTGATTCTTGCGCTTGCGTACCGGTCTTTTATAGCCAGATCCCTGCATTAGACTTTCTATTTTCTCTTCTGCTTTGTGTTTCAGCTTATTACCAGATTCATGAACTCTACTTCGTAATGACTCTTTAAATGGTATTTGATGAGAATTAACATCATCAATAATATTCATACCAGCTCGGAGAGCTTCTTTACCCACTGCTCGCGCTCCACGTTTTAAAAAAGGGAGCGCCTTACGAAAAAGACCACCGAGAAATCTACCTACCGTGCCCTCTCTGAAATGGAGCCCCTGCGTAAACTTGTTCAATGCCTCCATTTCCAACCTGCGCATTGTAATATTCTATGTAGTGACTCATTTTAAAATTTTTAATTTTTAATTTTTATTTTATTTTTATTTTTATTGATACTTCAATGAGCCCATCTAAAATGAAGCGTCACTGTTGAAGTTCCAGACTCGAATGGTACAACACGGCCAAGGTTATCTCTTATATCTATTAAAACAGTTCTAAAACTATTTCTTATAACGGGGGCGTAAACTCACAGTGTAAAAGTGTGATGCTGATTGGAGTCAAAAACATAATCTTTGTAATTTACAGGCGCTATGCGTAATAGAGGTGATTGTACATCTCCAACTACACAAGGTTCACAAATATACGAATAAATAAATACTTGACGTGGCATAGCATTTAAAACATTTGCAGGGCGAGTAGCTACAGCCGGATTGGAATCTAGATTTAAATAACTTTCCAAATCGACAAAACGAAGAATATCTAAAATGGCACGGCTTATTTTTAACGAATGTTCATATCTACATGTTTCAAGTGTGCACGTTCTCTCGGCAAATACAAAAGTATTATTATGTTCTACTGAAAATCTAATTATGAATACCGTCTATTGCAGTGTTTAGTACTTGTAAAAATTCCACAATGTTTACGTATATGCCATAAGGAATTTTACATTTTTTCACAATAATGTCATTATTTGTGGCATTAAGTGTATCTCTAAATATTGGTGATAAATTATACGTAGCTGCAATGTCTCTTTCTTCTTCACGGATATGTAGAAATGAGCGAGGAAAATGAATTTCTGTTATACCCACTTCCCAATTACCGTGTAAATTAATTTCTTGAGGTAGCTTGGTTGTATAACATGTATTATCGGGGAATATGTTCATGCTACTGTTACTCGGTAGAACCATATAAAATTGATTTTTCATTTTTAGATATTTTGCACGTCTAAAACCGGCACCCAAGAATTAAATGTACTTGGGTATCCCACGCAACTAACAAAATATTTTTTTCTCGAAGCAGTTCCAGTCGTTTTTAGAATTATCAATTTAATTATCTTATCAATTTTATAACTTGAATTCGATATATTATTATCAATGACTGATAGTTCTTCTTCATAAAATATTCCATCTACAGTTTCACCGTTCAGGTCTTCTATTTCATAAACAGGTAGTTTTCTATGTTTTAAAACACGGATTATTTTAAAAATTTCCTCAGACCAATTAGCCATATAACCTTTCTCAAAGGTTCCTTTCGTTCGACTGATACGAACTAGATTACCTACAACGTATTTAGCCTTTCTCTCGACTATTTTGTAACGAGAATCCATATTTTCCTTGGCTATAGAAGCATTAAAAACTGTCACACATGACGGCGCCATCTTTATAGTAGAATGATAAGTATTGTTGTACCCTGTAACAAGATCTTGTAAAACATCTATGTAACGTTTGAATTTTTGTATGTAAAATATCGCCACATTTTTTCTTTGAGTGTACGATTAAACCTTTCAACAATCGCAGCCTTAATGTCAGGGTTACAGTTACACGGTGAAGAATATTTTGAGATTTTAAAAACTGCTGCATAACTGTACCTGTGGATTCTTTTCCTTTATCAGTTTGAAATAACCGAGGAACTCTTTCACTACTTCTAGAAAGTATATTTTTGAATGCCTTAGTAACTTGTGAGCATGACTTATCTTTTAACGGCTCTACCCATACGTATTTACTTAAAATATCAATAACAACGTGGATGTATGTAAATTCATTATTATATGATTTCAATGAGCAAAGTTCTATGAGATTACCTTCACACACAGAGTCGATTTCATTGACTCTATAATGAAGTCTTTGAAATTTTCGATGTACTGGTTTATGTAAAGTATAAGCATCTTGAGCACGTAACCATTTATAAATTTTACTTTTATCTACCTTGTTTCTTATTTTATGTACAAGACGTCGTGCACCTGCAAATCCGACCTCGTTTGACGATTCATAGTAGATTTTACAAAGTTCTCCATTTTCGTCGCCAGCCATTTTGTTTTTCTTTTTTATTTTTTTATTTTATTTTATTTTATTTTTTGTTATTTTTATTAGAAAGACAAAGTTAATCATCCACCTTTTTGATTTGGATATTTTTTACTTTTCTGTCTAGTGCTCCTCCTTCTAGTTATTACGAATGAACCATCCCCATCACTAGTAGTCTCTCTATTTATAACAGTATTCTCGTCATCTGCTTCGCTTTCAAGAGATGCATTGCTTATGAGGTTTCTAGGCATTGGCGTGGAGTTATGTATGTATGCACCAGATGTATGTAAACGCGAATCTGAAAAACTCACATGAGGTGTTGAAGATGATATATTATTAAAATGTTGTGCTTCCTTATACAAACTCGTATTTCCAATAAATTCTAGTGGCATTCCAATGTCTCGTAAAAACCATGAAAAATGTTCTCTACCAATGGCTTTTACACTTTTTCTACTACGAACAACATCATTTATAAGATCTATAATATTTGAACCATCGAGTACTCTATTGTCAATAGAAACTATTCCTTTATTGTTCCATGTAATGCGTGAGGATATGCCTGGATTTTTTAAGTACTGCATCAACAACTCAGCCTTACGCCTGTACGTCACGGGTACAGATGATGTTATTCTATCAATTAAGTATTGATAGAATAACATCATCTGTACCCGTGACGTGTAAGTCACCGGTTAACGTTTATTGTTGAATTTTTGACTCAGCGGTGTTAACACTATTTCTCAAATTTCCCAAATAAGTTAAGTACCGTTGTAAAGTTTGTTGATATTTTGTCCATTTTGTACGTTCGTCAAATTCATTCGATTTCAGAATTTCACTCATTTCAGAATCCAATCTTGTTAAATGGCTGCCAGGTGTTTGAGTTATTTCAATATTTTTACTGTTGTCATATTTTTTATTACCATTTTGTAAATTCCCAGTTTCACATGTTCCAAAAAGTTTACCAATACTATCTTGCGGTACAAGAACCATTTTCCTGGCGTGTTCCATTATTACTATTATTATTATTATTATTATTTATCAGAACGAGAAGATAAAAGAACTGATAAAACAGTTGATAATACAGGGGCCAGCAAGGCCGTGAGAAAACCCTCACCTTTCTGCACAATCAAACGTTTTTTACTTTTCCAAGAACGCCAGTTTTTATCACACAATCTTCTTAGTATGTGTCAATGTTTTATTAATTTTTTTCTTTTGGGCTGATGTGAGAGTAATTGTACCTTTCAATGTATTTAATGCACACTCGCAAATATCTTTAATCATACGATGATTTGCCGATTTAAAAATAGTCTTTCTCTGTTTTTTGTTTAAATGATACAGTGCATGTAACTCATGCGCTGTTTTCCGATCGAGTGTCTTCCTTGTTCTTGACGACGCCATTATATACACAATACTGGATATTCAGAGTCTCCGCTACCTCTTTTTATATTTTTAGGAACATAAACATATTGGTGAATATCATCGGGGAATATACTGGTGCGCACCCTACAACTTTCAGGTGTATTTCGTTTCAAGTCTAATAATAAATAGCCATGTGGTTTAGATGTAGCATCGTGATACGCTTCTCGTAAAAATTTTGAGTTTTCAGGATAAACTTGTCGAGTCATATGCTGTATTTGGGCACGATCTCCAGGGTTTTTAAAAATAACAATATAGTTAGCATTAAGCGAAATATCTCTTTGTTTTGGACCTTGATGAAATAAGTTTTGTGTAATAAAAATAACACTAATATTTTTGTGATGACTTCCTTTCGTAAATAAATCAGCCACTATATTATTGGACGATTCACGCATTAAATCGTCAATTACAACCAACTTTGGTCGCGGATCTGATGAAAAATCTTCATTCTGTCGTAAGCCCTCGTGAAATTCTACATCTTTCCCATATTCTAAATAACTATCCTGCCACTCTGAATAGAACAACATTTTACGGGCAAAAGCAGTGTCTGACATACGATCAATGAAACGAAAAAATCTTTTTACAAAATAAGTTTTCCCACAGCCGGTAGGACCACAAATCATGGAAGTCCATGGATGTTTCCAAGCAAGGTCCATTTTAAATTTATCTACGTAGTTTAAGTGTACTGTGTGATAGGTAATAAGGGAATGAATGATTTTACATGAAGAGAGGCAATATAAAGGATGTGTTACTGTGAACAAAATAGATGAAAAATTTACATTTTTAATATTTTTTATTTTTATTTTTTATTTTTACAAGTGTTTTTCTTTTACAAACATTTTTTATCGAAAAGAAATACATAGTATATGTTTTACAAGTTTTTTTCTTTTTTATAAGTAATTCTTTTACAAAAATATTTTTAATTAAACTGATTGTGATATGCTATGTTTACAGGGAAAACTGATGCGTTTGGGCATACGATTGCGTACACGGTATCTTACAAAATTTACAAAATTAAAAGGTAGAAAAAGTATTTATTGAAAAATTACAATTAAAATTAAAAATTATTTTATTTACTTTTTTCTAATACATTTTTTTTCAGACTAGAAACTAAATTTACGCATCAAAATTATCGAGTACTCAGGCATGGTTAATGCGTCCACCATAAATGTCTCTTCTAATAGGACCGCCACAATTTTCCCTATAAGTGAACATCTCATCGTTTATATGTATTAAACAAACAGGGTTTTCAGAAAAATGAGCTAAACGTCCTGGCCTTGGAACGCTAAAATATATACTTTTGATTTTTTCTTCATCTTTTAAAATAAATAAAACATCTGAAATTTCAATTGTATCGTAGTATTGGACGCTCTCATACCACACCGCATCTAGCGGTCGATTACAATCGCTCTCGCAACAGGTTATCGTCCTGCATGTACCGCAAAACTCGATTTTTTTTAAAAGCACCATATGACATGAAATCTTAATATTATTGAACTTCGCTAATTTTTTTACTTTCTCCAATAAATTGAGAAATTTTTCTTCACTTTTTCTCTTCAAATGTACGAGCATGTGAATCATCTTGTGCCACGCTAAACCTTGTAACGATTTTTTGTATGACGGGAAAAACTCACACGTAGGTACATTACAGTTCACACACTTCTTCCCCGTGGTACCCAGCTGCCATGAGTCCTCATAGCTGTCTACTATACAGGACAAAAAAAAATTATAAATATATTTTATTTTATGATTAAAAATAAATTCATTTTTTATATTTCGTTATTTTCGTTATATTAAAAACCCTCTTTCCTATCAAATCAGGTTTTAGATTGGAATGTGTAAACGAATCATTGTGAAAAATCAGAGTATTATTGTCATTCGTTTTTCTTTAATTAATAAAATACCTATAATATATAGCATGTAAGATGGTATAAATAACATTTTAAATTAAACGTAAATTTGAAAATATTAGCACGAGCCGAGGCACGAGCTTTCGACCCTGCGCGAGCTCGTAAGCTCATCAAAGCTCGCGGCTCGGTTCGAGCCGATGAAGCTAGCTCCTGGCGAGCCCGGCTCGAGCCGAGCCTAACATTACGAGCCTCCGCACATCGCTAGCGGCGACGTCGGAAGCGCTAGCTCACAGCGTGAGCTGCTCTCTCCCTAGCGCTATCTGGTGCCGCAACCTTTCGGTGGGGGCCTACCCCGAAAGGAAAATAATGAGTATCATTTTTTAGAGTTACGAACGTAGCGATTGGCTGATGAGAGAGATTAAAAAAGAAAATGAATGCTAATTACAAAAGTGAGAGTACAGTCAGAGCACAGAGAGTTATAACATTTTTTTTAAGTGAGCACAGCTGAAGATCTAGAATCACAGAACGATGATTGTAGAAGTGTTATCTTAAAATAAGAACAATAACCATGATTTGTTCGGATTTGACTCCTTGAGACTAGTATAGTCTTTAGTTACGTAACGTAGTAAGGCAATGCAAGGTTGTGATTAACTTAAGCTTAAAATTACTGAAAAATGTATTTACAGGGTAAAATTTACAGCGGGTTACGTAGTGCGATAATTGAGGTAACACGAGTTTGGCCACTGCACTCCCTCGCGAAATGAGCAACTTAGTTTTTCCTGATCCGTTTCAGGATGTTGGGAACGAACTTTACGCGCTTGGGTTTGGGTAAGGAGGTTTGAGTAGGAGGTGAGAGTGGCTTATCTGTTGCTGGAGGCTGTGAAGGCTTGAGAATGCCGGTGGGTTTGGGCGTATTATGCACAGTAATTGGAGGGGGAAGGTTGATCGGTTCCGGCATGTTGTCCTTGGCACCGTCCGGATCCTCTTCAAGGATAAAGATAGGCTTTAAGTGTTCGATGCTTACTATCCTGGGCCTACCATTCACATCTATAATAAAGGTGCGATTTTCGGCGTCGCGCGAAATAACCTTGTGTGGGCCAGTGTAAGGCCGTGTTAAAGCCGATCTGATAGGCTTTTCCTGCATCCAGACGTGAGTGCACGTGTCTAAGCCTCGGTGAAGAAAGGACCTGATTGCTGTTTTGTGACTGACTGGGACGGGTCTCAGTTGTCGCATGAAATCGCAGAATTCGTTATAGAAGGTTCGAACATCAGGTTCTTCATTGGTGAGAAGTGAGAAGTCACCTGAAATTCTCATAGGTTTACTAAAAACTAGGTCAGCTGGAATGGCATCTGTATCTAGGCCGATGCATGTGCGAAGGCCAAGCATGACTGTGGGGAGTAGACGGGCCCAACCCTGGTTGTTGCCAAGGCACGTGAGAGCTGTTTTGATTTCACGGTGAAGGCGCTCCACCATGCCATTGGAAGCTGGATGGTAGGCCGAGGTTCTGACTCTATTGATGCCCAAAGTGGACAAGAGTTCGCTGAACATTCTGGATTCAAACTGGGCACCTTGATCGGTAGTGATCGTCGTCGGTGTGCCGCAGTGGCAAATTCAGTTGGTGTAAAATGCGTGAGCTACTGTGAGTCCTGTGGTGTCTACAATTGGAATTGCCTCAGGCCATCTCGAGTAACGATCGATAATGGTGAGGACATGAGTGTAACCTTGACTTTGGGTGAAAGGTTCCACGAGATTCAAGTGAACGTGATCGAATCTTGTAACCGGAGTGACAAAGTGCTTGGGAAAAAACTTGCTGTGTCTTGTAACTTTTGATTGTTGACAAGTGACACACGTTTTGCACCAAGCAGTGATATCGCGGCTCATGTTCGGCCAGACGTATTGCTGGTGAATGAGACGAGCTGTGACTTTGGATCCAGGATGAGACAGTGAGTGAAAACTCTCGAAGACTGTTCTACGCAATTTTTCTGGCACATAAGGCCGTATGGAGTCTTCATAGAAGTCACAGTAGAAAGGTGTGTTATCAGAGCCCCACGTAAGCCTGCGCAGCTTCAGAGGGTGATCTGGAGTGTTTAAGATCTCCTTGAGTTGTTCATCGTTTGTTTGTTCTTGACCGACCTGCGTCGGATCGAAGAACGTTGGAAGTCTAAAGGCATTTATATTGGCCAGGATTTTCCTGACTTGTGGATCAGCTGATAAGTCAGGGTCGCTCCAGTTGAAAAGTGTAGGGAAAGTGAAAGTATTGATTCTGGACAAAGCGTCTGCAACATCGTTCTCTTCACCTGGGAAGTAGCAAACCTCCACGTTGAACTGGGTGATGTAGGATAATCTGCGTGAGCGAATCGCTGGCATTTTTTCCGAGTTCTGTTGTAAAGCATAGATCAGCGGTTTGTGATCTGTGTAGATCTTGAATTCCGCTGCTTCTAAATAGTAGTGGAAATGACGAATTGCCTCATAGATGGCCGTGAGCTCTCTGTCGTAGGTGGAATATTTCTTTTGCGCAGATGTAAAAACTTGTAAAAAGAATCCCAATGGTTGCCAGAGGACGCCAGAGCATTGCTCGAGTGCTGCTCCCATTTGGGTACCTGAGGCATCTGTCTTGAGGCGCAACTCTGCATTCTCGTTTCGGAAGGCGAAGAACGAGAGGTTGACGATGTCGTCCTTGCACTTCTGGAATGGAGTCTTGGCTTCCTCGGTCCAGGGGACTAGACGTTTGACTTTTTTCTTGGCACCCTTCAAGAATTCATTGAGAGGACGCTGCGTGTCAGCTGCATTAGCTAGCAGATGCCTGTAGCTGTTCACAAGACCTAAGAATTTGCGTAGTTCTTGAATGGTCTGTGGTGGTGGGAATTCTTGAATTGCGTTGACCTTCTCTGGGTTAGGTTCAACACCATTAGGTGAGATAAGATGACCCAGGAAGACTAGTTGTGTAACGCCGAACTCGCATTTTTCGACGTTGGCTTGTAGCTCGTATTCATTTAGGCGCGACGGCACTAGGTCTAAGTGTTGCTTGTGTCCTTCTTCTGAAGAGGAGGAGATGAGAATGTCGTCTAAATAGACGAACACGAATCTAGGTCGCCTAGCGCTGAGTTGATGTAGCGCTGAAACATCTGCGAAGCTTTGCGAAAGCCAAACGTCATGATCGGAAACTCATAGAGTCCGAAGGGCGTGATAACAGCCGTCTTGGGCCCGTCCTCTGGAGCTATAGGTATTTGATGGTAGGCTTGACGTAGGTCCTGAGCTGAGAAGATGCACTTGCTATGAAGTAGGATCATGCAGTCATGCATGTGCGGAATTGGATAGTGGTCTGGGACTGTGACCGTGCTTAATTTGCGGTAGTCCCCCCAAGGGCGCCAATTGCCATTCTTCTTAGGTTCCATATGTAATGGACTAGCCCAAGAACTGTTAGAAGGACGACAGATGCCCAGCTCGTACCATTTGCGAAATTCGGCTTTCGCTGCCTTTAGTTTCGCGGGTGAGAGGCGGCGAGCGCTCTGCGAGACTGGTGGTCCTGTCGTTAATATGTGATGAAATACTTCTCGTTTCTTGACGACTCGGAACTGAGCTGGTCCGAAAACGTTGGGGTATTTGTTGATAATGTCTGCGTATTTGTCGGTTGGTGCTAAAAACGAAATCTGAAAAGATTGCACTGCTTTGACAAACGCAGGTGCATAGGTGAACTGGTTACTGTCTACCAATCTTTTGAGTTTAAGATCGGGTAAAAGGTGGTAATGAGTGAGAAGGTCCGCTCCGATAATGGAGTAGGGAACGTCAGCTACAGTGAAATTCCACTTGAGCCTGTAAGGTAGGCCTACGTCTATTTGGAGGCGTGCGACGCCAAAGACATCTATTGTGGACCCGATAACGGCGAATAGCTTGAGTTCGGCTGGATCTCCTCGCTAGCCTTTCGGTTTCGGAATGACCGAGATGTCGGCACCAGTATGAATTAAGAAAAGATCACCAGAAAGTTTATCTTTCACGTGGAGTCATGCAATGTCAGCCTCCACGACAGCAGGTTGATCTAGTTTTTTTGATCGGCCGAAGTGTCAGGATTTTTAACCTTATACTCCCGATCCGCGTTTTCAGATTCAGGGGAGAAGTCAGTTACGCGCTTCTCTGTCGAATTTGAGGTGATACCTGCAACGGCCTTTTTGATATCACTCGAGCCGTGCGATGCTTTTGCAGGGGAGGGCCTGCGCTTGTAGAGTAGTGACTCTAGAAGTTGAACGTGGACGTCTTCTATGATTTTTGTTGTCCAGCGATTTGAGGGCCGTGGCTACAGCCTGAGCGATGGTGACTTCGGGGGCTGATGTGGCTTGGTTGGTTGATTTCAACACGTTAAGATTATGTGACTGTTGGAGAATGTCGTGGGCCATGTTAGCACTTTTGAGAAGCTCGGCTTCCACCTTGTAATTCATGATCATTACTTGTATCTGTGCAGGGAGCCGGATTTTCGACATGGAGATCACTGTATCCCTTGGTACTCGATCCTGAGCTAAACTTAAAATTTCGGTTAGGAAATCTGACGGACGTTTGTGGCCAATCACTAAGCCTTTGCAGAGCCTGTCAAGTTGTTCTTCTGGTGTCTCAGAGTATCTCTCAGTAAGGATTTTCTTGACCGCTTCATATTTCTGTCCTCTGACAAACGTGTTGAGATTGTATTGTAGGTAATGGTGAATATCCTGGGTGAGGTATCTGCCTACAAAATTTAATTTTGCTTCGTCCTCTGTGACGTTGTACGCTGTGAACAGAACCTCTAGCTGTTGGAACCATCCTGAGGGATCATGTTTGTAGAAGTTCCAGAACATCAAATGTCTGGTGACAGCAATGGAGGGACTATCGACTCGTTGAATCACAGGAAGGGTATTTTGACATTGATTTGATGCAGAGGTGTATGGGTCCGTAGACACCTGTGGATGGGGCGGCATGCTAGACATGATCGGTCGGAAAAGGTTGTGTCTGGACGATGGAGCATTCCCTGGGGACCCCTTTGGCCAGGTGGAATGAGCGCTGTAGCTGGAGTTGGTTGTCGTGGTGAGGACAGGGGCGGATTAGACATTTACGAGGCCCGGGACTCATATGAAGATGGGCCCACTTAAGAGCAGCAAAAAATTATTTTTTTAGGAAATTATAATCGGACAACAGACGAGCCATTCCTCTTATGAGCTAATATTTCTTTTTTTCTTAAACGAGGGCGAGCTGTATTTCGACAGTCGACGATCTTGACGTCGAATAAAGGTCTACCTGGCTATTCCTGATGAGTCCACCACGTAGTACCGAGGACGAAACGTCATTTAACATCTTTTACATATCTTTCATTTTACAAAAATTCTTACCATCTTATTAATTCTGTTTTTTTTTTCATTATTCTGTCTCTTATGATACTTTCTAAGAAATTTCCGATCGAGATCATCGTCTGTCGAAATATAGCTCGCCCTCGTTTAAGGAAAAAAGAAATATTAGCTCATAAGAGGAATGACTCGTCTGTTGTCCGATTATAATTTCCTAAAAAAACTTTATTTGACGAACGTCTAATAACACTTCTTAAAAAATTATTTTGTTGGGAATATAAATAAAAATTACGATATTATTTTTATAATTTATTATTATAAATATTTTTCTTTTAAAACTTATATATTAATAACTATAAATGGTTAATATCTAAATAAATATATTTTTCTTGACTTTGCTCTGGCAAAGTCACATAACAAGTCATCAAAGTCAATCGATCGAAGTAAATCTACTTTAATGCTCAACCTCGTCAATGCACATAATCTTTCATCTAACGCAGTTGACCTAGACATATTTTTTATCCTCTTTAAAACTCTAAATAACCTTTCAGATTCACAGTTTGGTATTGGAATCGTAACTAAAATTCTGTAAGCGATGTAAACATTCGGAAATACTTCAATCATATTCATATTTACAATCCAATTGAGAACTTGCAAAGCGCACAAGATTTGGCCATTTTCACTAGTTGTTTTCTGTGTTCGACTAGAAAAAAAACTGTGAAGTTAATTGATTTTGGGTACGAATAGGAATAAAATAATTTAGTATAGTGAAACAATAAGTCAATTTATTTGATGAAAACGTAGTGAAAAAATATAAGTGTTATAACTTTATAAAGATCGCCGATATTAATAAAATAAATCAAAACGCAAATTTTAGCAGATGTAAACTTTGCTTTTCATAGATATTGATAATTACGATTTATAGCAGATAAAAATAGAGATCTCCGAGCGAGTTATTTCATACCTAGCAAGGTTCCGTGGCTAGCGATGTTCGCTCAGACTCCTCGTACCCGCGCCGCGTGGTCGACTCCCGGAGTTCCCCTGAACCGTCCCGACTCCACTCACCTGGTGATCACAAACACCACTTCCCTCGGTGTACAGGCCAATATATATGTTAGTGGTGGTCACTTACCACCCTGACAATCACGAATTACGTCTCGGGGAAGGAGATGGCGAGGTCAGTCCAAGGGAGCCCGAGCACGAGCGGTGGTTGCGAGAAGAATGCGAGCGCATCCCAGTGCCGCGGCATATTTATTTACCTATGGTCATATCGTCCTCTTACCATGGTAATTGGAACATGCTCGCTGTGTAAGCAAATATGACCATCGCCCAATACATATACACTCGATCGTTACATTTCCTCCTCTTTTATAAGGCAAGGGAAGACACATAAGAAATAAGTCCTTACTTTGTCGTATAAAACAATATTGATAATTTAAAACATGTTAAATACCTCTTGTTATTAATACATGAAATAAAAGGGATATCAAAACCTATATATTACAGATAGAACATATTTCACAGCATATTCACTCTATAACAGAGAAAGTCTTAGGCATAACGCATTAAACCTTACAAAGTAATATCCAAATTTTCATTCTACAAATAATATATACATTCGCTTCTTTCGCCATTCTAATCTAAAGTACTGTAAACTTATCATCTATACCGGTATATCGTCTTATTTCCAATGTCTTATCCTAAACGCTCGCTTTATACATTTTCGGATTTTTATCGCTACAATATTTTTTTTTTATTCAGATGCGAAGTATCGCCGCAAATTGCTACGGTTATACGTACCCACGGCTATGTCACTATTTGGATCACTTAACACGAATGCGTTACGACCGATCACCCGCTTAATGCGATAAGGACCTTCATATAACGGGAAAAATTTGTGCGTTGCTCTATCATTCGCATTTGATAAGTGCCGAACTCGCAATAGAACCCGATCGTTCACGTTCAATGTTATTTTTGATCCCTTTTTTGCTGTTTTTTACGAATTTCAACATTTTTTCTTAAGTTTTCTCGCGCTATCTTTATCATCTCCTCGTGTTTTGTTGTTATTTCAGCCGGATACTGGACGATTCTAATGATTTCATCCTCGACCCTCGTACCAAAATGTAGCTCTTGTGGGGAGAAACCCGTGCTATAGTACTGCATATTATTTAATGTACTTTCAATCTCGAGAATGAATTCTGCCCATCTAGTGTGCTTTACCGCGCAATGTGTTCTGAACAACCGCCCGAGTTCCCTCATCACTCGCTCCGTGGAATTCGATTGCGGGTGTCGTATGGAACTAAAAATCACCTCAATTCCTACCTCATCAAGACACGCTTTCCATTTGGGAGACGTAAACTGACTCCCGTGATCGCTAAGTATCCTACTCGGTTTTGCGCATTTTACTATGTACCTGTTTACGATTCTCTTGAGACTTACCGCGGTTGTTGCCTGTTTCATGGGATATAAGCATGTGTATTTCGATAAAGCGTCCATCACTACAAGAATGTATTGCATTCCGGCGCGAGCTGGCGGTTGGGGCCCGTAAAAATCCAACGTAGCGAGTTCATTCTGATTTTGTGTGGATATCCACTCGAATTCCCCCTCCATCGCCACAGTCAGATTTTGTACGCGCTGACACGTGTCGCAAGTTTTAACATAATCCATAACCTACCGACGCATTTTCGCCCAAAAATAGTATTGCTGTAAATACTTCGTCGTTTTAAACGCCCCGGGATGGCCTAATTTCTCATGTACATTTTCTATCAGTTCTTTCGTTAACTCTTTTGGAACCACTATTGCCCAGTTCTCGTCCTTTTTATTTTGGTGAAAAAGTACCCCGTTGTATATTTGGAAACAGTCTAACTTTTCTCCGCATGCTACACACTCGGTGTACTTCTTTATTTCCGCATCCGATTTCTGTTTTTCCCCAATTTTATTGAATTTTTCTTTTTCCCAGCCCTGGGCTCGTACCATTGCTATCAACGAAAATGACGGATATTCTTCGACTCTCTGAGTAGCCGTATAACAGGTAAGATTGGCGATTAATGCCATATTTTCTCTGATAGCGTCACGAAATTTACCCTCTGGGTTGCAGTTCAAAAAATCTGCGAAAACATTATCCTCCCCGTGGCAATAAGATACCTGATACGTGTATTGCTGGAGCACCAGGCTCCATCGTATCAAGCGAGAACTTTGATACTTAGTTGATTCCAAAAAAGTTAAATTCTGGTGATCAATAAGGATTTTAAATGATATTCCTAATACGTAAACTCTAAATTTCGTCACCGATACACTATGGTGAGCAATTCTTTTTCGCACGTGGTATAATTCTTTTCCGTTCCCGTGAGACATCGGATACCACGAATATTATTCGTGGATTTCCGAATCTATCATATTGGTATAATAATCTCCCGATTCCTTGGTTACACGCATCTGTTTGAATAATAAATATCTGTTTTGGGATGATATGACTCAAACTTATATGCTTCAAAAAATGTTCTTTGAGCTTCTCAAACGCGATAGAATGTTCCTGTTTTCACCTCCAATTCACGTCCTTTTGCAAAAGTTCCCTCAATGGGTCTATATCTTTACAGTGTGATAAGTTAAATTGGCGATAAAAATTACAGATCCCCAAAAAACTTTGTAAATACGTTTTGTGTCTTGGTTGTTCAAAATCAATAATATTTTTCAATTTATCTGGATCTGCCATTATTTCCTCTTCATTTATTTGAAAACCCAAAAATTTTATAGTACTTTGACAAAATATGCATTTTTTTAAAATTAAGCGTAAAATTAAATTCAATTAATCTCTTAAAAATTATTTCTAATATTTCGATTTGTCTTTCAAATGTAGTTGTACCTATTAATTTGTTATCAATATAAACGGCTAATTCTTTCAAAAAAACTATTTCGGATAGAGCATTTTTCAGCGCTCGCATGAACTCTGGCCCAGTTGTTTTGATTCCAAATGAAACCCGACAACATTGATATAACGAATTATTAAATTAAAAGGCTGTCTATTTTCGCGATTCCTTTTCCAAGGGAATTTGCGAGTATCCATGAGCCAGGTCCAACTTAGTAAAATATTTTGCCCCGTGGTACTTTTGCAAAAGCTCGCTTACAAGAGGTGGTGATTAGAGATCGTTTTCTAAACTTTGATTTAATTGTTTTGCGTCCAAGCACACACGCAATTTCCCATCCTCTTCAACCACTATTCTTAATGGGTTACAAAACGGGCTTGTCGCGCGCTCAATTATTCCCGAATTAAGCATATCTTGAATCACTTCTTCTACCTTATTTTTTATCGCCAATGGCACTGGATATTATTTTCGAATCACCGGCTTATCACTTTTTATTTTTAAGTTGTGCTCATATCCCCGTGCTGGGCCTTCTTTCTCCAAAAACACTTGCCTATACTTATATAACAAATTAAAAAAAAAACATTCTTTTGCAACTCATTAAGTTCTGTTAGCTCTCGCGCGGTTGTTCGAAGTTCCTCGATAAAATCCATTTCCGATTCTAACTCCTTTTGCACGATGGTTTGAATAGTATTTATTTCATTTATTTCTGTAATTTCTTTTAAACTCCCTGTTTCAAACTTGTTTTCGATTTCCGCAATTATGTCATTATTATAATTCTCTTTATTGACTTTTTTCCCTTCAATATTTACTTCAAAATTTGTCTTTTCTGAATTCAACTCATTTTCTTTCTTTACAATAACGTAAGTAACCTCTTCCTTTTTCGAAAGCTTGATTCTATCGCGAGGACTTCGATCAAACAGAACAAACTCCGGCGATATTTGATTATTACGAAAGATAACTGTTCCGATTTTATAATTTAATATAAGCCTGTGTTTCCAATTCCAATCGTCTCCAAGAATCATATCCGTTGTTAAATACGGTACGACTAAAAATGGATGTGCGCTTCGATATGAGCCTACCTGAAATTCCATCCACACTTGTTTTTTTATTGTAGTTGCCTTTTTTCCAATCGCGACTGACACCACCAAATTAGTTACCGGCAATTCCTTTAACGTTTTATTCGCGCCTATTTTTCGGTAGAACCCCTCCGAGATACATGTCACGTAACTACCGGAGTCCACGAGTGCCCACACATCACTCACACTTTCGATTTCAATTTTGATATGGGGACACCGCGGCTTCGCCGTATCCTCATCCATAGCCTTCGCGTCCGATTTTTCAATATCGTATGTTATATCGTCTATCAATTCCGAATTATCCAGACGCGCCGCAGGACCGCAACTCAACGCGTCGACTCCCCGTTTAAAGGAGGTTGTACATTTGCCGTATAATTTTCGGGCTTGCGTTGATTCCCGTGATCCGGTGGTGGATATTTCGTGTTTGGTATTTAAAAATGCATACTGTTATTCGTGTTTTGATTTATACCCCACGTTCCGTGTTGCCCATCCGATGAATTTATTCGTGAATTATTATTTGCTCGGCCACGTCCGTATCCCCCTCGCTCTCCTTGTTTACCGCGTCTTATATGGTCTCATGTGTCTTACTCCGACTGACTGAGGCTTGTCATTGTTGTTGTTTATATTACTAAACTGAGAATTATCTTTTTGGACGTTATCAAATTGTGCGAGTGCTTGAGCAACTGCCTTAGTATCAGTAAAATTTATCGTGGCTAAATTTTCTCGAACTCGATAAGGCATTCGTTGTACAATATTATAATTAATTTTATATTCACTTAACTGCGGTTCAAAAAACGACGCTTCTTTAGTTTGGCTATAAAAATAGGTTTATGAATTTCCGTCTTGAATAGAGTACCGACGCGAATACCATTTGTTTTCTAACATAACTCTGATCGGAACCGAATAGAATTCCTCCAGAAACTCTTTTAAATTGCCCGTATGAAACAATTGTCTCCCGCTTATATTGTAACCATATTCGCGCTTGATCTTCTAAAGCGTGTTCGGCAAGAACCAATTTTTTACATCGGTATTTATATTTTTAATTCGAAAATATCGCTCTAATTCTTCCAGAAAAGCTTTCGGATTTTTTTCGGTTTCGTTACAAAATTTAGAAATTTTTATTTCAACATTAGTTACCTGTAAATTATTCAAAATTAAGCCAATATCGTGCATAACTTCCACCCTTTCCTCGCGAATATGACCTATAGCAATTTGCAGCGGTTCCTCGCGCCGCCTTTCTGTCTCATTTATTTCGCTTTCGAGCCGCGCTATTTTGATACGCATATTTTCCAATAGCTCGCGTTGTCTTTCTAACTGGACCCTTTGCACGTCATTTACCGCGAGAAGATTCTCATTTCGCGCATTTCTTACTTGTTCTTGTTGAACAATCGCTTGTTGCCTTTCGTGCTCCGTCGCGCGTTGCCACCCTCGCTCTGCCGCCTCTGCTGCTTGCTGTCTTCCTCGCACAACCGCAAATCGTCTCTCGCGTCCTGATACCTCTGCAGCCTGCTGTCTCTTTCTCTCCGCTGCCTCTGCTGTATGTTGTCTTTCTCGCTCCGCTGCCTCTGCTGCTTGTTATCTTTCTCGCTCCATCCTCGCGATGTCCTCGTCTCGTAGCATATTAAAAGTTTTTCTTGTATTAGATTTCTTCGGATTACTGAAATTTAAATTTTGGTAACGTTGACGCGAGATTTGACCTGATTTGGTTTTAATTCCAATTCTATCACCTTGTTCCATGCATTATTATAATTTTAAAATATCTATAACTAAACTTAGATCTTTAAACCGCTTTGACATCAAATATTTTTAACCTAATTATTTCGCCACAGGTTAGGGCGCAATTGTGAAGTTAATTGATTTTGGGTACGAATAGAAATAAAATAACTTAGTATAGTGAAACAATAAGTCAATTTATTTTATGAAAACGTAGTTAAAAAATATAAGTGTTATAATTTTATGAAGATCGCCGATATTAATACCATAAATCAACACGCAAATTTTAACAGATGTAAACTTAGCTTTTCATAGACATTGATATTACGATTTATAGCGGATAAAAATAGAGATCTTCGAGCGAGTTATTTCATACCTTGCAAGGTTCCGTGGCTAGCAATGTTCGCTCAGACTCCTCGTACCCGCGCTGCGTGGTCGATCCCGGAGTTGCCCTGAACCGCCCCGACTCCACTCACCTGGTGATCACACACACCCCACTTCCCTCGGCGTACAGACCAATATATATGTTAGGGCTGGTCATTTACCACCCAGACCATCACGAATTACGTCTCGGGGAAGGAGATGGCAAGGTCAGTCCAAGGGACCCCGAGCACGAGAGGTGGTTGCGAGAAGAAAGAGAGTGCATCACAGTGCCGCGGCATATTTATTTACCTATCATCATATCGCCCTCTTACCATGGTAATTGGAACATACTCGCTGTGTAAGCAAATATGACCATCGCCCGATACATATACACTCGATCGTTACAAACCTTTTGGTTGTAGCTTTAAGCTAGGTATAAATTGTTTTAATTCTAATAATAATTCATTTTGTAAATCATTTGAATATAACTTAATGAGATTTGTTGTTTTCGTTTCTAATTCATTAGTTTCTATAAATAATAATTGAGTAAGAAAACTAAATAAGTTTATAATATGGCTATACGCTGCACCCCGTTTTTGTAACTCGGCCACAAGTTTGTCTATAATAACATAAAATGTATTTATTTTAAAATTATCAGTCCCACTTAAACTATCAATTTGTACTTCCTTCTCTGCAAGCGTAAGAGTGATTTTTTTTTATTTGAATTCGAATATTCTTGGTTCACATAAGTACTCAATTCCCTAGCTTCTTTTTCAATGTCAGAAAATTTATCACGCAATTCCTTAACAAGATCTACTAACGAAAGCAGCATATTATTAGCAGAAATTAAATCTACATTTATGCTTTGAAGATATTGTCTAGTTGCGTTAAATCGTTGGTAAATGAAATTCCATAAAACTGCCATAAAAACATTTTCAATCTTAACTTGTGACATGGCAAATTGCATGTCGCTGGATCAGAGGAAAAGTATGTTGCACGGCGGTCGCGGTGAGTGATGATTAGGCAACGGCGCACAAACACCCATGCGTGCGTCCGTTCCCTTCGCTGTCCCTTCTCCCCGCGAGCAACTACCTTCCAGGTCTTCCCTCCCGTGCAGCACTGGCCAGGGGAGGTCAACCAGCAGCAGTTACGGCAGAAACAAGCTGTAGCCAGAGCAACAGCGAGCCACTCCCTCCCAGACAGAAAGAGAGAGAGAGAGACGGAGAGAGAGAGACAGAGAGAGAGAGAGAGAGAGAGAGAGAGAGAGAGAGAGAAAGAGAGGGAGAGGGGGCGGGAGGGAGGGAGGGTGGGAGAGAGAGACCGAGCAGCAGCAGCGTCTCAGCCGTGGGCAGCCATGGCGCGCGGGAGCATTGGCAGAAGAGAGGCCGGCACGCTCGCGCCGTAGTGAAGACGACGGCCGATATCTGAACTTCGGGAGCGACGAAGGACTACGAGCTATGCCGGCCAGCATTCCGATGCCTACCGCCGTGCCACCTGCTGCGAGAGTTGCCACGTGAGTGTATTCGGACGATATCGCAAAGTGCCATCGTTCCCGTCACCGCTGCCGTCATTTGAGGGTGCGAGGGCAGCCACCGCCCGAGACTGCAAATGAGAGAGAGAGAGAGAGAGAGAGAGAGAAAGATGGAGAGAGAGACAGAGAGAGAGAGAAAGAGAGAGAGAGAGAGAGAGAGAGAGAAAGAGAGAGAGAGAGAGAGAGAGAGAGAGAGAGAGAGTGCAGCCGCAGTGCTCTGGCCGAGGTTTGTCCCCTCCTGTTATTAGCCCCTCGCGTTACCCTTCAGCGTATGTGTGCGCGCGTTCGCGCCGGGAGCACCGCGAATCTGCACATGCTACAGCACGTGCTGCAGCTGTGGCTGGAGTAGGATTTTTCCTGCTCCCAGCGGAGCTAGCAAGCGAAAGTAGATCGGTGCAAGTGACGTGAGCACCTGGCGCCCAGTACGTTGCACAGTTGTATGAGTTTTGCTTCCTCCTAGAGGAAGCTTTGTGATAGTAATTTGTTGAGTTACTGTTGTTGTAATGTTGAGGTATTGTGACTAATAAATAAGTGAATGTCAGACGGAGTTAATTAATAAAGAAGTATAATAACGATAAGTTGGATACATGTGCTCTACGTCTGCACTACATGACGGTCGACAAGAGAGAGAGAGAGAGAGATATTCTGTGCGCACGGCGCTTAGGCCGAGTAGGCCGAGTAGGCCGCGCCGCCGAGTAGGCCGCGCCTCCAAAGTATGAATAGGTGGCGCCACTAGTATCATACATTAGGTGATTAGGTCTAGATGTAATATTTACAATAATTCAATAGGCCTCCTTAAATTTATACTCTAGACCTTTAAAAAATGTTCTTGTCATAATTATATTTTCTTTGTTCAACTTTTGTTTACAATTTTAAATCAATTTTAACGCTGTTCTATTTTTAACCAATTTTTTCTTGTCTAAACTTTTAGTTAACATATCAGCTATATTACAGATTGAATCAATTTTAACAATATCTATAATTCCATTTTCGTAATTTTCGTTAATGTAATGATATTGTACTTCGATATGCTTCGAATTTTTGGTAAAATTTCCGAACTTTGCTATTGCTACTGCACCTGAGTTGTCTTCGTATATTTTTATGGCATTTTCAAATTTTACGTCAAACGATTCACTCAACAAGTTTCTTATAAATAATACTTCTGTAACTGCTTCCGACATAGCTGTATATTTCGCAAAAGTCGAACATTTTGTAACCGTATTCTGTTTATGAGTTTTCCAAAAAACGAAATTTCCAAATAATCTTATTATAAAACCTGTTGTTGATTTTCTGTCTACATTGTCGCCTGCATAGTCAGAGTTTACCATGCAGTCTAATATTTCGCTACTTTCATGGTTACAATTATACGTTAATTTTAGGTCATTTTTTTTGACTAAATATTTCAGAATCCTCATAGCGTATTTAAAGTGTGTTTCACTGTAACAGCTTTGATAACGACTCAAATAATTTACACTATATGCTATATCTGTCCTAGTGCCTGTACTTATATATAACAATTCTCCTATCAAATTCTGTACTTTATAGTTTCATTGCTTTCGCTAGCTTGATCTAACTTAAGATTAATTTCCATTGGAGTATCATACAATTTTGCATTCTCCAGATTGCATTTTTTGGCCAAAGATTCAATATATTTAGTTTGACTTCAAGTAATCTTACTTCTATCTTCATTATAATCTATGTCTATTCCTATATATTGTCCAATTTTTCCAAGATTTTTCATTGAAAATTTTTGCATTAAATTACCTTTTATTTCATTTATTTTAATTATTATTTAATGAAGACGCTAATGGTAGTAGTGATAAGTAAATGTTGATTGCATCTAATGGCCAAGGTTACTACCAATATTTGTTGTACGAGATGGTAAAAAATAAATAAAACAACAAATTTATTTCACATTAACAACGTTTCGGACATCTTTTATTTGTGAATATCCCTTTTCAGGTAACTAAAAATAGATACAATTTTTATTTTTTTACAACACGTATGAATAAATAAATTAAGCAACACGTAAGAACAATTAACAAATGACACTTACAACGTCTATTTTTGATATAGCGCGGAGAGCTGTCCGTTTGTCACAGTGAAAATTAAATACGAAAATCTCGTATATATACTAATAACTGAGAGTGTGTGTAAAATATATATATATATATATATATCTTCCTATAATATATATCTTCCTATAGTATATAGTTGTAAGAGGCTTGTAGGGTACACAGCCCCGCCTCCCCCCTCCTCCCCATCCACCCCCCTCCTCCTACCCCTCCTCTTAATATTGTATTGTTTTTCTCATTTTGTTATGCATTTTATATATATTACGAATAATTTGATATTGTTAATATTATATTATTAAATAATTATAATATCGAATGATATCAATTATAAGGTCAAGTTTAAAAAATTTGTATGAGTTTCCCATTCCTTTTTGTGTATAAGAAGCCTTAGTCACATCAGGGTATGGCTTTAATAACGTTACTAATGATTATAGTTTAATCTAATAATAATACATTAATACTATAGTGTATTTAAGCTTATCTAAACAACAACAAATTTGCTCTCAAACACAAAATATTACAAAATAATATGAATAATGCAACTAATTTTAAATCTTACAATCTTAAAAGTTACATTGATCCATCATATTTTGGAAATATGAGTATAACTTGTAAATTTTGCTCAGCTGTATTTTGGAAAGAAGAACGAAATAAATCAAATTGTTGTCATAATGGTACAATAGAATTATCTCCTCTTAGTCCTTATAACCAAAATCTTAAAGACCTTTTATTTCATGATAAACATTTTAGACTTTTAATAAGATATTACAATAATTTATTTTGTTTCGCAACATTTTGTGCTAATGTAAAACATGAAAATCAAAAAGCTATTTTCAATTTAAAAATTCAAGGTCAAGTTTGTCATACTACTCCCAATACTTTACTACCATCACATAATGAAGAACCTATTTGTGGACAATTATATATTTATGATGATATTAGTTCAATAGAAAAAAGACTTAAAACTAACGACAAATTAACTAAAGAACATTTAGAAATATTAACAAATATTCTAAATAAAAATCCTTACGCTGTAAATTTTAAATCTTTATATCAATTATCTAATGTACAAAAGTTTCCAAACTATAAATTATATTTCATTCGAAAAACGGATAAACAAAAACATCGTTACAATAAACCTCTTACAGCTGAATGTGCAGCAATAATTGTATCAAAATCAACTATTCCTGATGACTATGATCTTTGCATATATCCTAAAAATATTTCAGAATGTGAAAGTAAAAAAATATACATCAATAAATTATCTCACCATGTCGATGATGGTTTTTCCAATATTATTTCCAGCTGGTGATTTAGGTTGGAGTATTGGATATAATAAAAAGCCAAAGGTTAATATAAATAAAATTTATAATACAAACAGTTTGATTAATACTTCGAAGTCTGACGAAGAAATTTATAATACAGATAATTCTACAAATATTTTAAAGTCTACCGAAAAATCAGTCAATCTTACTATTTTGCAATATTATTCTTATAGATTATCGTAGAGACCGGAAATTAAAAATTTTTCACCTTTATTATATGCTGGAAGATTAACACAACAATATGTTTTACAAGCTCTTATTATGGTAGAAAATAATAGGATGAATTTTTTCAGAAATAATCAACGACAACTTCGTATTGAATGTTATCAAGGATTATACGATCACGTCTTTAATTCAGCCTCAAATATTACTCAAAATTTTGAAAAAAAGAGATATTAGGAAATCTTTTTATTTTACCAGCAACATATATTGGTAGTCCTAGGTATATGCAACAGCATTACCAAGATGCCATGGCAATAGTAAGAACAACAACAAGGCCAGATTTATTAATTACTATCACATGTAATCCAAAATGGAAAGAACTAAAATTAGTTTTACAAAAATTTCCAAAAGAAACTTTACCTAATGACATTCCTAATATTACAGTTAGATTGTTTTATGCAAAATTTAAATGTATTTTAGATGATATAGTAAAAAATAAAATTTTTGGAACGGTAATCGCTTATGTTTATACTATTGAGTTTCAAAAACGAGGTTTACCACATGTTCATCTTATAGTTACATTGCATCCAAATAATAAAATAATGACTCCTAACACAATTGATAAATATATTTCTGCAGAAATTCCAAATAATGATAATAAAGAAATGCAAAAATTAGTAATTAAACATATGTTACATGGACCTCATACAAGTAAATCACCTTGTATTATTAAAGATAAACCTATATGCAAAAAGAAATTTCCTAAACAATTTCGTGATTTTACAATTTTAAAAGAAAATGGTTATCCAGAATATCGACGACAAGATAATTCTGCAAATAATCATACATATAAAACAAAAACTGGTCCAATCGTTTATGTTGATAATAAAATGGAAGTTCCATATAATAGTTTTTTACTACAAAAATATAAATGTCATATTAACGTTGAATATTGTGCATCAATTCAAAGTATCAAATATATGTTTGATTATATACATAAAGGAGGTGACAGAGCATTGTGTAAAATTCAGAAAATAAATAAAGTAGATGAAGAGACTTCTGTAGTTTTTGATGAAATTTCACAATATATTGACGGTAGATATTTGAGCGCAATGGAAGCCGCTTGGCTCCTAGAAACGTTTCCTCTGTGTGGTAGAAGCCATACTGTCATTCATTTAGCCGTACATACCGAGAATCAACAAAAAATTGTTTCCCAAGAAAATAAAGAATTTGAAGCTTTGCGTAATAGAGAAACTACTTTAACAGCGTGGTTTAAATTAAACAAAATCGATCAGTTTGCGAAAAATATAAAATATGTTGAAATTCCTCGATATTATGGATTTACAAAATCTAAAATATGGAAACGTAGAGAACGCAATAAACAATTTGATACGATTGGGCGATTAAATATTGTTTCACCTAAAGATAATGAAAGATTTTTTCTTAAATTACTGTTGAACCGCATAAAAGGTGCTACTTCTTTTAAAGATTTACGAACATTTTATAACGTCTCATATGAAACATATAAAGAAGCAGCACTTGCTATGGGTTTAATAGAAGATGATTCCCAAATTTATATTATTTTTGATGAAGCAAGTAATGTCATGCTTCCTTTTCAATTACGTAAATTCTTTGCATGGTTTATCTTAGCTGAAAATTTTCAAGGTAATTTAATTTGGAATAAATTCAAAAAATTTTCTACTGAAGATTTTAAAGAAAATAAAGAAAATAATGCTTTGTCTCACATTCAAAATATATTACAAACTGAAGATAAAAGTTGTAAAGATTACAGTTTACCTGAACCAACAATAAATAATATCGAAGAAAGTCCTGAAAATTTAGCAAAAAGTAAAAATCTTTTTGAAATTTTGTTTAATCAATTAACTACTAATCAAAGATTAATTTTTAATGAAATTATAACTAACAAAAATAAAATTTATTTTATTGATGGACCTGGAGGTTCAGGAAAAACTTTCATATACAAGACTTTAATATATCACTTTTTATCTTTGAATAAAAAAGTTTTATCTATGGCTTGGACAGGAATGGCATCTATTTTATTACCTAAAGGAATGACAAGTCATCGTACTTTTAGACTTCCTTTAGATTTAAATAGTATTGAAAGTGCTTTTCTAAAATTAGAATCAGATAAAAAAAATTACGGGAACTAGATATTATAGTTTGGGATGAAGCATCAATGATCCCAAAAAAAGCTTTGGAAATTGTTGATCAAACACTTAAAGATATATGTTACAGTAATGTTCCATTTGGTGGTAAATTGATAGTTTTAGGAGGCGATTTTAGACAAATTCTGCCAGTCCTAAAACATGATTACTGAGACAGTATAGTACAGGACACAATAAAATTTTCTCATTTATGGCGTCTCTTTAAAGTTTTAAAATTAACCGAAAATATTCGCTCAAAAAATAAACAATTTGCTTAATTTTTATTAGAGTTAGGTGAAGGTAAAATTAATCCATTTATAGTTCCAAATAAATGGAAGACCGAAAATATATATAATACAATTTATGATGATATTAATCTCGAAAATTCCGTAGATCGTATAATATTAGCTCCTCATAATGACGATACTAAACTTATAAATAATAAAGTTTTGAACTTATTACATGGTAAAACACATACATATTATAGTTTAGATTTCGCAACGCATAAAGGAGTTGATCAAACAGATGAAAATATTCACTTAAATTACCCAATAGAAATGCTTAATAATATTAGAGAAGGTCTACCACCACATGAATTAAAATTAAAAATAAATGCAATTGTAATGTTAATTAGAAATATAAGTATATCAGAAGGAATGTGTAATGGTACACGCTTGAAAATTATAGGTTTATTTAATCACAATATTAAAGCTGAAATAATTACAGGTGAAAGAGTTGGTGAAGAAGTTTTTATACCACGAATAACATTAAATACTGGAGATTCTTCTTCATTTCCGTTTATACTTTTTAGAAAACAATTTCCAGTTATATTAGCTTTTGCTATAACAATAAATAAATCTCAAGGTCAAAGTTTTAATTCTCTAGGTATTTACATTAGACGACCTTTATTTTCACATGGCCAATTATATGTTGCTTTATCCCGATGTAAAAATCCTAACAATATATTTATTGAAAATCTTTTAGAAAATTCATCAATAATTAATAACATTGTTTGGAAAGAAATTTTGGACATTTAATCTACACTTTTTAATAAACTTTTTCAAAAATTATTATTTTTTTTATATATATTTTTATCTAAATTTATATAGATCAAAATAACCCCACTAAATTTATATCAATAATCATTTTATTTATAATATTATTCTTTTACAAAAGTATAAGACATGTTGTAATTTCTTATAAGCATATATCATATAAATAATCTGATTATTTTATTACATATAATAAAAAAAATTTCAATATAAATATATTTATATGAAATATTTTTTTATTAAATGTAATTAACATCCAAAAAGCTAATTCTGTTATTTTGTAGTTTTTCAACTGTGAATTGTAGATTTTTATCATACTTATTAAACGTTTTTAATGTATCTTCTATGTGATCTTTGTGTATACACAACAATACGTCGTCAACATATTGAAAATAAAATAGAGGCTTTTTACTTAACTGATTTATACAACATGTCTCCAGATCTTCCATAACAATATCAGATAAGACAGGGCTTTTCGAGTTGCCCATGCCACACCCAAAGGTTTGTCGGTAAAATTTATTGTTAAAATGGAAGTAATTGTTATTTAGAATGATCTTGATCACTTTACAAAATTCTGAGAGATTCAAATTAGTTTTATTATGTAATTGGTGCCATCTTTTTCCAATAGCTTGTAATACCAGATATTTTGGGACATTAGTGAATAGACTTACAACGTCAAAGCTAACAACTTCGTGATTATAAGGGATTTCTAATTTATCAATTTTTTCTTTTAGTTTAAAACTGTTCTCGATATGCGACAGAGGTATTTTTATGTTCTTTTGTAAAAACTTTGCAAAAAATTTTGATAATTTATATGTAGGAGAATTAATAGTTGATATGATAGGTCGTACCGGAAAACCAACTTTATGAATTTTCACTAATTCATACGCCTTTGAGATATTAAATTTATTCAAAATTGGTTCAAATTTTTATCTTGTAGCTGTGGCGTCTATTTTGTTTAGCCACTTGATTATCTCATTTGTTTCTCTTTCTAATTTTGGTAAAGGCTTATATTTTATGTTTTCGTAATAATTAGTATCATCAAATAAGCTCTCAAGTTTTTAAATATAATCAACTTTTTTTATAATAACTGTGGTATTTCCTTTATCGGCTCTAGTAATTAAATTATCCAAATTAGATTTAATAAATTGCTTTTTGTAAGTCAACTTTGAATCTATTGTCAAATTGTGTATGTGTAGATAACTCCTTCATGTATATTCTTTTTATATTGTTTAAAAATGTTCCTCGTATTTTTGGAATTTCAGCCGGTGTCGAATATTTTTTTTACAAATGCTTCAAAATTTTGAACATAAGTTGTTGCTAGTTTATCGTCAAATTGATTATTGAAATTAAACTTTTAGCCAGGTTTTAAAGTATCGTTTACATATTTTGGGAGTTCAACACCACTGATGTAAACGCACCATTTATCATTTTCATTACTGGAATCGTAAGGGTCGATAACCTGTGTGTTATTGTCCTGGGTGTTGAACTCTCTACATGTAAGGGTATTTTCAGTCTATCGGTCTTTTTCTAAAACTTGCTTATATTTTCTAAAGTAAATAGTGTAGAGCTTATTTTCTAATTTTTTCTTTAATTTTATAGTGCTAAATTGTAGTTTTATATTGTAATATTTCATAAATAAATGTACTATGTCGTTTCCAACTACGTTTTCTAAGTGTAAGAAAGCATTTTTGATTTCTTTTTTCTGGTACGTAATTTTTGTGTGTAAGTCAATAATTTCTAAGTTCAATAAGCGAGACAAGGTATAATTTAAAATCTTTTGTTTTAAAAGCTTAAGCTTACCATTATTAGAAAACATCTGATTATTTTGTATGTTTTTTGTAATGAAGTTTAAATGCTTTGGAACTAAACGGTAAAACCGGCATTTAGTCAGGAATTTAACTTGTTCTTTTAAATAAGTGTTATGAAACATCAATTTCTTACGATACGAGTAGTTGTATCCTTTATGATGGAGCGATGAGGTGGAGTAGCCGTATCCTTCATGATGAGGAATAATGTGTGCTAATGGTCAGCAATGGACAACGTATACTAGGCCAAACGTTGTAGATTAACATTTAATGAAGACGCTAATGGTAGTAGTGATAAGTAAATGTTGATTGCATCGCTCCATCATGAAGGATACGACTACTTCATCTCATCGCTCCAACTCGGATGAGATAGTGATACAACAAACTAAAACACGTATGTTAGTTCAACAAAAAACAAAAACGCAACTATTATTTTATTTCTTAAAAAACCGAAAAGACTTGAAACTAAACGTTATCACACATCTCTTATTTCAAATTTTCGGCTTCGAGACTAAAAAGAAATTCTACTGTGTAACGAAATTGATGTTTCATAACACTTATTTAAAAGAACAAGTTAAATTCCTGACTAAATGCCGGTTTAACCGTTTAGTTCCAAAGCATTTAAACTTCATTACAAGAAACATACAAAATAATCAGATGTTTTCTAATAACGGTAAGCTTAAGCAACAAAAGATTTTAAATTATACCTTGTCTCGCTTATTGAACTTAGAAATTATTGACTTACACACAAAAATTACGTACCAGAAAAAAGAAATCAAAAATGCTTTCTTACACTTACAAAACGTAATTGGAAACGACATAGTACATTTATTTATGAAATATTACAATATAAAACTACAATTTAGCACTATAAAATTAAAGAAAAAAATAGAAAATAAGCTGTACACTATTTACTTTAGAAAATATAAGCAAGTTTTAGAAAAAGACCGATAGACTGAAAATACCCTTAGATATAGGGAGTTCAACACCCGGGACAATAACGCACAGGTTATCGACAATTACGATTCCAGTAATGAAAATGATAAATGGTGCGTTTACATCAGTGGTGTTGAACTCCCAAAATATGTAAACGATACTTTAAAACTTGGCGAAAAGTTTAATTTCAATAATCAATTTGACGATAAACTAACAACAACTTATGTTCAAAATTTTGAAGCTTTTGTAAAAAAATATCCGACACCGGCTGAAATTCCAAAAATACGTGGAACATTTTTAAACAATATAAAAAGAATATACATGAAGGAGTTATCTACACATACACAATTTGACAATAGATTAAAAGTTGACTTACAAAAAGCAATTTATTAAATCTAATTTGGATATTTTAATTACTAGAGCCGATAAAGGAAATACCACAGTTATTATAAAAAAAGTTGATTATATTCAAAAACTTGAGAGCTTATTTGATGATACTAATTATTACGAAAAAATAAAATATAAGCCTTTACCAAAATTAAAAAGAGAAACAAATGAGATAATCAAGTGGCTTAACAAAATAGATGCCACAGCTACAAGATAAAAATTTGAACCAATTTTGAATAAATTTAATATCTCAAAGGCGTATGGATTAGTGAAAATTCATAAAGTTGGTTTTCCGGTACGACCTATCATATCAACTATTAATTCTCTTACATATAAATTATCAAAATTTTTTGCAAAGTTTTTACAAAAGAACATAAAAATACCTCTGTCGCCTATCGACAACAGCTTTAAACTAAAAGAAAAAATTGATAAATTAGAAATCCCTTATAATCACGAAGTTGTTAGCTTTGACGTTGTAAGCCTATTCACTAATGTCCCAAAATATCTAGTATTACAAGCTATTGAAAAAAGATGGCACCAATTACATAATAAAACTAATTTGAATCTCTCAGAATTTTGTAAAGTTATCAAGTTCATTCTAAATAACAATTACTTCCAGTTTAACAATAAATTTTACCGACAAACCTTTGGGTGTGCCATGGGCAACCCGATAAGCCCTGTCTTATCTGATATTGTTATGGAAGATCAGGAGACATGTATAAATTAGTTAAGTAAAAAGCCTCTATTTTATTTTCGATATGTTGATGACGTATTGTTGTGTATACACAAAGATCACATGGAAGAAACATTAAACACGTTTAATAAGTATGATAAAAATCTACAATTCACAGTTGAAAAACTACAAAATAACAGTATTAGCTTTTTGGATGTTAAGATCATTATTAACGAATGAAATAAAATTATTACCGATTGGTATAGAAAATCCACTTTTTCTGGTAGATATTTAAATTTTAATTCACACCATCCGATGAGTAATAAAATAGCCATCAGTTATTCTCTTATAGATCGAGCCATTAAACTTGCACATTCTTCCTTTCATAAAAAGAATATTAAATTTATCAAAAATGTCTTAACAAAAAATGACTATCGAATAGATTTTATTGAATTTTATATAAAAAAACGACTGAAAAAAATTAGAAATTGCACAAATAGACAGCAAAACTCAAATAACGAAAATAAAAACTTTATTTGTTTACCATATGTGAAAGAAATTGAAGGCTTTGCAAAAAATTTCTTTAAAAGATTAAATACAAATGTAATATTCAGCACACAGAATAAGATAAATAATATTATAGTATTAGGCAAAGACAAGAATGTGAAATTAGAGAAATCGAACGTGGTTTACAAAATAAATTGTAACAATTGTAATTCGCCTTACGTTGGTCAAACTTGTAGACGTCTCGGCGTAAGAATCAAGGAACACCATAAAAAATACATCGATGAAGGTAAAAATTCATCTTTACACATATACAGGATAGAGAAAAACCATACTATAGACTTTGATAACGTTAATATATTAGACCAAGAAATTAATAAAGATAAAAGACTATTTTCCGAAGCATTGTATATACACACACAAAAGATTCTAAATATGTTGTAAGCGCTCGTGGTGCTATCTTAATAGTTTTGAATTTTTAATCGGACTTCAATGAGCCAATCTCTTATGCGTTAGTCGAATGTCTATTCTCAAATCGAGAAAGGTAGCTTTTGTTTAAGCTTCCTCCTCTCTCGATAAGAATTTTTTGACAAACGACGACACACATAAGAGAACAATTTTTTTATTTTTATTTTTAGAAATGAATAATTATTAATTTCGGAATAAAATATAATATCGGGGAGTTTCGTTCTTGTCGTACTTGGTGGACTCGTCAGGAAGACCCAAGTAGACAACGAGCCAATCTCTTATGCGTTAGTCGAATGTCTATTCTCAAATCGAGAAAGGTAGCTTTTGTTTAAGCTTCCTCCTCTCTCGATAAGAATTTTTTGACAAACGGCGACACACATAAGAGAAAAGATGTTCAAATCCACATATAAAATTACAACTTACACACTCGTTGAAGTCCGATTAAAAATTCAAAACTATTAAGATAGCACCACGAGCGCTTACAACATATTTAGAATCAAATGGCATTCGGACACTAAAATGCCTTTCCTTGTATAATCTTAGTTCCAACCTTTTAACACTAGATGGCAACCAATTTTTCAAATCCACATATAAAATTACAACTTACACACTATAAGAATTCACAGTAATTTCATTATTTTGGAGTCGAAGATATGTCTACTTGGGTCTTCCATAAGAGATTGGCTCGTTGAAGTCCGATTAAAAATTCAAAACATACAAAAGAACTTTATGAATAAACAATTTGAAATAAATAAACTTCCTAAAGAATATAGTGTGATGATAAGTAATTTTGTATTTTTATCTCCTTCCTAGTATGAAAACGGCAGAATTTGGTTGAGCGGATATCATGAGAATATATACAGTAGTTATATATAGTCATGTCTTATAGCCATTTAAGAGCAACGCGTTTCTAAGCTATACCTCTATATTGTTATGTTTCTTGATACCTCTCCTTTGCGTTCGAACTCGTCGGAGTGGGTTGCGCCCCACCTAAACCATTTACCTATGTCATTGAGCCACATATGCATTGTTACACACACACACACACATATATATATATATATATATATATATATATATATATTGTACACACACACACACACATATATATATATATATATATATATATATATATATATATATATATATTGTACACACACTTTCAATTATTAGTATATATACGAGATTTTCGGACTTAATTTTCACTGTGACAAACGGACAGCTCTCCGCACTATATCAAAAATAGACGTTGTAAGTGTCATTTGTTAATTGTTCTTACATGTTGCTTAATTTATTTATTCATACGTGTTGTAAAAAAATAAAAATTGTATCTATTTTTAGTTACCTGAAGAGGGACATTCAGAAATAAAAGATGTCCGAAACGTTGTTAATGTGAAATAAATTTGTTGTTTTATTTATTTTTTACCATCTCGTACAACAAATATTGGTAGTAACCTTGGCCATTAGATGCAATCAACATTTATTTTAATTTTGTCTCTACAACTAATTAACAAATCATCTACAAAGACTAGTATATATATATTGGATCTTTGCCTGTATTGTTCACAAACAAACAGTAATCATACTTACTTCTCTCAAAATTGAACCTTTTTATATATTCGTGAAAACATTCATACCATGCTCGAGGGCTTTCCCTGAGTCCGTACAACGCTATTCGTGGTTTACAAACTTTGTTTTTATCAACTTCATAGCCTTTCGGTACATTCACATACACTTCGGATTTCATATTTCCATTCAAAAACGCCTCTGTACGTCCATTTGCTCTATGAACAATTTATTTTTACAAGAATAAGACAACAAAATTTTTAATGTTTGCATTTTTCCTACAGGAGAATAAACATTTTCAACGTATTCTTTCTGTTGAAAGCCTCTAACAACTAATCTAGTTTTGTATGTGTTATCACTTTTCCTTTTATAAACCCATTTAACATCAATTATTTCTTTATCTATAGGTGTTAGAATATGAGTACATTTATATAAGTGAGATGGAAGATGCACGCGCAGCGCCATCACGCGGTTAAGAGCAAGCGAGCTAGCGAGAGCGAGCGGGAGCGCTCACTCGTCCGCCGTCCTCCGCGTGTAGCGGTTGTAAAGAGTGAGAGCTGTACTGGAGATTGGGTCTTCTCAATAAAGATTGTTACTGTTCACGTTAGCCGGTGTGGTCATTTGAAAGACCCTGTGTGTCCCTCCATTCCTAACATGGTAGCAGAGTGCCTGGTTTCTTTTATCTGCTACATCGACTCTCGAGTCGTGTAGAGATAATTTATGTGCCGCGTATGTAAATACCGAAGAAAACGTATTTGGAAGGGATAGTGCTTTTGAGTTGAGCGCATGGTAAGCGCAAGAACAAAGAAAAACGCATGAGCGTAAACACAAAGCCTCGGGAAGTAAAAAGTGAAAAGTCAAGTGAAACTGAAAGTGAAGAAGAGTTCTTTGATACAGAAATTAAGGAAGTTAAAAAGGAAATTCCTGTTGAAAGCGAGATGGCATCGGAGAATAAAGGATTCACGTTACAAGTATTTGATGGGACACATTATGATAAATGGAAGTACAAATTGAAATTATTCTTGGAATTTAAAGAGTGCAGTGAAGTTATCGAGCATAATGAAAGACCGGCAGAAATAACAGAAATCGAGTGGAAGAAAAAAGAGATAAAAGCAAAAAATTATATAGTGAACAGTATGACGAATACACAATTAGAATTAATTATTTCAGAAGAAACTGCAAAGAAAATGGTTGCTAAATTGGATGAACATTATTTGATGAAAAGCAGTGCTGTGAAACTGCTGTGTAAAAGAAAGTTACTTGATTTGAAAATGAATGAAAGTGAGAACCCGACAGACTTCTATAATAACTTTGAAAAATTAGTGAACGAGTTAAAAAATGCAGGAGAAAACGTGACAAAAGAAGATAAATTGAATTACTTCTTATTAACGCTACCAGAAAGTATGTCGCACATGGTTGATATTGTGGACGCATTACCGGAAAAGGACAAAACAGTGGAATTTGTGAAGTCAAAACTAGAATATGAATTTAAGAAGAAACATGGTGAAAGTGAAAATTCAAGATCAAACGCGTTCACGTTTGAAAAGAACAAACACCAGGACAAAAGGACATGTTATGTATGTGGTGGTGTAGGACACATATAATACGATTGCCCGACGAAAAACAATTCCGGGAATCGCACGCCACAGCAAGGAGGCGGCAGAGGAAGCCGCGCGCCACGGAGCGGTGGGGGAATCGGCAGAGGCTACTCGCAACAGCGAGGAGGCGCGAGCGGCCGAGGAGCCAGCCAGCAGCGAGGAACGAGTTCCAACCGGCGTGGAAGAAGCGGCTACCGACAACGCGGTCGAGGCGCGAGAACCGGCGACGACGGCAGCCAAGCTGAGCGAGGCGCGGAGAAGAGCGATGCATTTAGCGCGTCAGTAGAGGTTAGGTCCGCGAATACAGTATACGGTAATGTGAATGATGGTAAAATAGAGTGGATTTTGGACAGTGGCTGTACTGACCACGTTATTAATAATGACAGGTATTATTATGATTCGATTGTATTAAAAGAGCCAATAGATGTTAAAGTAGGAGATGGTAGGATTTTAAAGGCGACTAAAATAGGACGAGTTAAAGGGAAATTTAAAGTATTTAATGATTTAATTGACTTTAATATTGAAAATGTTTTCTATGTAAAAGAGATGGATAGAAATTTAATGAGTTTTGCAAAAGTAACTGATAAAAATAAAATTGTCTCAATTGGAAATAGCTCAAAGATTTATAATGGAAATAACTTAGTTGGAATAGCTTGGAAAAGTAATAGAGTTTATAAAATGACAGGTTATATAGATCAAAGTAGTGAAACGAATATGTCAATAAGAAATGAAAAAATGACTATGGAAGAAAGATGGCATAGAACTCTCGGGCATGTTAATTTTAATTATTTGAATACTATGTGTAGAAATCATGTATTGGAAGGTTTACCTAGTGAAATAGAATCTGACTATTTTAAGTGTGCTACATGTATTAAGAATAAAATGCATAATATTCCTTTTGATAATAATAGGAAAAGAGCCAAGAAAATTTTAGAAATAGTGCATACAGATCTAAATGGGCCACATTCAGAAGGTTATAAAGGGGAAAAATATTTTTTAACGTTTGTTGATGACTTTAGTAAAGTAGGTAAAATTTATCCGATAAAGTCAAAAAGTGAGGTATATGATAAATTTGAGGAGTATATAAATTTAGTTGAGAATAAGACAGGGAAGAAAATTAAGAAACTAAGATGTGATAATGGAACTGAGTATTTGAATAAAGATATGTATAGACTATTTAGAAATAAAGGAATTGAGGTAAAAGCATGTCCACCGTATGTACATGAGTTAAACGGTACCGCTGAGAGGTACAATAGGACGATTATGGACAGTGCTAGGTGCTTATTAGCAGAGTCAAAGTTAGAGAAAAGGTACTGGCCAGAAGTAGTATGCGCTGCAGCATACTTAAAGAATAGCAAACACATTAGAAAGGAATAAATCTCCTTATGAGATATTTTTCAATGAAAAACCAGATGCAAAGTATTTGAAATTATACGGGAGTAAAGTATTTGTGAGAGTACCTGAAAGCAAAAGAAATTCGAAATGGGATAGAAAAGCGGATTTAGGAACGTTGATAGGTTATGATGTAACGGGGTATAGAGTTTTGATAGGAAATAGAGTTATTGTAGCTAGACACGTTGATATTATAGAAGAAAATGTAAAATGCATTGGGTTGGATGATATTGATGAAGGAATTGAAAACAAAATAGACTTAATCCTTCCGCCTACTTCGACTCTCGAGTCAAGTAGGGGAAGTAAAACTAATTCGGAAACACAAGCTATAAATGAAAATGAAAATGAAAACTGTAAACAAGGGTTTAATGAAAATTTAGAAAATGTTGAAAAAGAAGTACCTGATTTAAGAAGGTCACAAAGAACGATTAAAAAGCCTAGTAGATTTGATGATAATTATGTATATCACGGTTGTATTTATGTAAATTATTGTAGCCCTGATAGTCCAGTAAGTTATAAAGAGGCAATTGAAAGTGATGAGTCAAATTTTTGGACAGAAGCAATGAATAAAGAAATGGATAGTTTGAATAAAAATAAAACATGGCAATTAGTTGAAAAGCCAAAGAATGAAAAAGTATTAGATTTAAAGTGGATTTACACTAAGAAAAGCGAAAATGTTTATAAAGCGAGAATTGTAGTGAGAGGTTTTCAACAGACTGATGTATTGGATGATATTTATTCACCTGTTGCAAAAACACAAACTTTGAAAGTATTATTATCTTATTGTTGTCAGAATAGTTTATTAATAGAGCAGATGGATGTTGAGACAGCGTTTTTAAATGGAAAGGTAAAATCGAAAGTATTTGTTAAACAGCCTGAAGGTTATGAGGATGGAACGGAAAGAGTTTGCATATTAAATAAAGCATTGTATGGATTGCGTGAGAGCCCTAGAGCATGGTATGAATGTCTTGATAATTATTTAAGAAATTTAGGACTTGTAAGAAGCGAACACGATTACTGTTTGTATACTTTGAAAAGTAAAGGCGAGATTATATATTTGATTATATTTGTAGATGCCGATTGGGCAGGAGACTGTGTAGACAGAAAATCGACAACTGGATATATTGTTAAGTTGTATGGAAATGTAATATACTGGAAATCGAGGAAACAAGGAAGCGTAACTAAGTCTTCGACAGCTGCTGAATATGTCGCACTGTCTGAAGCTGTAAGTGAAGTGATATTACTAAAAGACTTGTTAAATGACTTTAAAGTAGAAATTAAGAAACCTGTAAATATTTATGAAGACAATTCTGGCGCTGTGAGCATTGCGAAATTTGGTAATTTTACTAAGAGATCAAAGTACATTGAAGTACATTATCATTTTGTAAATGAGAATTATGTTAATGGTTTAATTGATATTGTTAAGGTTAGTTCAGAGAAAAATATAGCAGATATATTGACAAAGGCTCTAGGGCGAGTAAGATTTGAAAAATTGAGAAGTTTATTAAATTTAATTTGAAGACTATTATAATTGCGAGAAATATAAATGTAAGGAGGCGTGTTAGAATATGAGTACATTTATATAAGTGAGATGGAAGATGCACGCGCAGCGCCATCACGCGGTTAAGAGCAAGCGAGCTAGCGAGAGCGAGCGGGAGCGCTCACTCGTCCGCCGTCCTCCGCGTGTAGCGGTTGTAAAGAGTGAGAGCTGTACTGGAGATTGGGTCTTCTCAATAAAGATTGTTACTGTTCACGTTAGCCGGTGTGGTCATTTGAAAGACCCTGTGTGTCCCTCCATTCCTAACAATAGGTCTATCTACAATTTCCCATGTGTCATTTTTAAGGCCATGTGAAACCGTGAATTTCAATATTGTTTAAATCAACATTCAAGCGTT
Organism: Torymus aiolomorphi; assembly: GCA_036365515.1. Classification (NCBI taxonomy): domain Eukaryota; kingdom Metazoa; phylum Arthropoda; class Insecta; order Hymenoptera; family Torymidae; genus Torymus; species Torymus aiolomorphi. Next base: position 214,303,196 of record CM070874.1, read on the forward strand.
TATTCGCAAAACAAATTTTGTCAAGCGCTCTGTACACATAAACACTATATCCAGGAATTTTTTTGAGTGATTCTATTAGCATTTTCGTTAGATATGCTCGTTTGAAAAGTAGGTCAATTGCAGATTCCTACTTACCAACAGTACGATTTTTATTTAATTAAATAAATTCTCATATTTAAAAAAAAAACGCGTTTTTCAAGCGCTCCGTATATGTTAATACTAAACTCAGATTTTTTTTTTGGACGATTATATTGGTATTTTCATGAGATATCCATGTTTGAAAATTATGTCGGTATTTCGCATCACCTTAACTAAGCTTGATACCTCTTTATTCATTGCAATTTGCCATTCATGACTTTCTTTTGAGTTTAACGACTCCTCGAATGTACTAGGAGTATTCGTATCTACATAATTTACGTAAATAAAGTGTGAAACGGTATTTCTAAATCTATTTACTGGACTTTTCTTTCTGTCAGATTTTCTCGGTACTTTTAGATCTTGTCTATTAGTTTCAGATTCGTTACTTTCAAAATTCTCACAATTGTCGTTGTTTGTTTGATTATTATTAACATATTCACTATATATTTCTTCTCCTCTACCAGACTCGAGAATCGTAGTAGAAGGAGATTGATTATTTTCGTATCCTTCATTTTCTAAATTTACAATTACACGATCCTTTTCATCATCAGATTTTTCTAAGCAAATTAATTCAATATTTTGTTCAACGACTTCAACGTGTCTAGCATTAATTACTCTATTATTTACAAGAACTCTATAGCCATTTTCGGTATATCCTACTAGTACGCCTAATTCTGCTTTATTATCCCATTTGCTTTGTCGTAACGCTTCTGGGACTCTTACAAAAACTCAACTACCGTAAATTTTTAAGCGTTGAACATTTGACCTTTTGCCAAAGAATATTTCATAAGGAGTCTTGTTTTCTTTTCTGTTAGCAATCGTTCTATTTTTTAAGTAAGTTACGGTTTTCATTACTTCCGGCCAGTATCTCCTATGTATCCTAGCTTCTCTAATCAAACACCTACCTATGTCCATAGCTGATCTGTTATATCTTTCCGCTACGCCATTTAATTCATGGATGCAGGGTGGACAAGGTTTTAATTGAATCCCTTTGAATTTAATAAACTCATAAATATTTTTATTTAAATATTCTTTTCCATTGTCACATTGTAACTTTTTTACTCTTTTATTCAAAATGTTTTCAACTTGATTGACAAATTCTATAAAGCAACTTGCAGTTTCTGACTTGTTTTTAATACAAATAATTCTAATGCATTTACTGTAATCGTCTATGAATGTTAGAAAGTATTTTTCACCAACATAACCTATAGTGTTATGTGGTCCATTTAGATCTGTATGCATTAATTCCAAAATTTCACTAGTTTTTGATCTGTCATTTTTAAATGGTACATTTGACATTTTACTCTCAATACAGTTTGCGCATTTCATATCAATATTTTCTATTTTACTTGGCAAGCCTATTGCTAATTTATCATTCACTAATTTATTTAGATATTGAAAATTGACGTGGTCTAATGCCCTGTGCCATCTCTCTTTTTCAGTTAATTTTACGTTATTTACATATGTTTCATTTGGTATGCTTTTGTTTACAAGACTTTTCATAAAGTACAAATTTTCCTTTTTATATGCAATAGCTAATATTTTTTTATATTTATTATAAATTTTGGCATTTTCATTTCTGGCTACTACTGTACAATTTTGAGTTATTTTAGATAAACTTAATAAATTTTGCTTAATTCGGTTTACATAGTATACATTATTTAAAACAATATTTGAAACGTTATAATAATTTTTGAACTGTACTTCTATGTTACCTACTTTCGAAGCTATTAAAATTTTTCCATCCGGTAATTTAATATTTATAGGTTCATCAACGCTTGCCTATCGGAACATTTTCCTTGATTAGATCAGGCTCTGGTACATGATATGAATGTCGCTGTATGAGAAAATGCGCTGGTGTCAAATAGTCCAAATCAGACGGATCATCCGATAATCTGATAAATGGTCTCGAATTCAAGCATGCTTCTATTCTACATAATAAGGTGTTGAATTCAGAAAAGGTGAGAATTTGTTCCTGAATCACTCTTCGCACGTGATGCTTTACAGATTTTACGCCCGCTTCTCAAAGGCCCCCAAAATGTAGAACGCCAGGTGGATTAAATCTCCAAGTCGTACCTTCGCTGCTGAGTTTCTTAGAGACTCGTGCGTAAAATTCGGAACTAGCTTGCAGCATCGCTTTGAGCTCTTCATCAGCGCCAATAAAAGTAGTTCCCTGATCAGAGAATAATTCTCTACAATATCCGCGTCGAGCGGTAAAACGGTGAAATGCCGCTATGAATGACTCCGAAGAGTAGTCCCCGGCAAATTCGAGATAAATTTCCCTAGACTCTATACATACAAAGATATAAATATAACTCTTTAGAGTGCCCTTTCCTCTCGCCGCTGTCAACCGCACGCTAACTGGACCTGCATAGTCCACACCTGCCCTTTGAAAGGGACTATTATGCTGAACTCTAACAGCAGCTAAATCATCCATGATTTGTGAAGGTGCACGACCTAAGTATCAAACGCATTTTATACAAACCCTGATCACTCGCTTAACTTCCGTGCATCCACGAATTATCCATATTTGCTGGCTAAGCGTCGCTAAAGTGACTTGCATGCTACCGTGCAAGGTACGCAGATGCAATAGGCGGTTATCCTCAATAGCATGATAATAGATGAGTATCTATCGACAAGATCCCAGACGCCTGTATGACGTTCATCTAAACTATTTGCTAATTTACATGTGTTTGTTACGATTACGTTGGCTACTGCAAAGGCGAGTTCATCCTGTTTCTTGGACCAAGACCTCCCTATCTGTAGGAAAGATTGGACCCTTCCACCACCGCTCGTTACTAATCAGCTTGGAAGGCTCAATTCCTCAAGATACAATATCCGCAGGATATTCCTTAGACTTCACATGGTGCCAAATCGCGTTTGGTAGAGATATGTGTATTAACACCTACTTGCTATAAAAACAGACTAACGTGAAGGATGATCCTTTAGCCAAAACAAAGCATCGGTCGAATCGGTCCATAGATGTACGCTACGACTTTCCAACTTTGCTGAGTCGATAAATTGCTTAGCAAGACGAGTGAAAATAAGTGCAGCGCATAATTCCAAACGTGTAATGCTTAGTGTTTTTACAGGTGTCACTTTTGATTTGGTAATCTGTAGCGAGGTTGAAACAGAAGTTTCTTTAATGAACCTTAAATAGAGCACTGCTACATATGCTTTCTTTGAAGCATCAGCAAAGCTGTGTAATTCCACGAGGGTAAGTAGTGTGAACCCAGTCGTCCACCGCGGAATACTAATGTCTCTGAGTGCAGGAAGTTTGCTCACCCAATTAAACCATTCTTGGGCAACTTCGTTGTATAATAGATCATTCCATCCTAACTTCAGAAGCCATAACGACTGAAGCAGCATCTTGGATCTTACGACAGCTGGTCCGGTCCAGCCAAGTGGATCGTACTTACGTGCAATACGTAAAAGTACATTTCGTTTTGTAGGTGTTGTGAGGACGTTGACATCAGCAAGGTGAAAACAAAAATAATCGCCGCTTGTATGCCAGGCAATTCCTAGCATGGGAACTGATCAGCTTGTGCTAAACAAGGTTATCTTGTCTTCAGCTAACATTTGATCTGGTAGAGCCGAAAGAGCTTCCGGGTCATTCGTGGCCCATTTTTTAAGATTCATCTGAGCTTTCGCAAATAAACTGACTAAATCTTTTATTTTTTGCATTGCTTCAGCAGTCGTATGTGATCCGGTGAGCACGTTGTCGGAGTACATCTCCTCACGAACTACCTTAGCTACCATAGGATATTCCTCTTCGTAATCGATAGCCATCTGTAAGAGAGTTCTAATGGCCAAGTAGGACGAACAAGTCAACCCGTAAGTTACGGTGTTGAGAATATAGATGACAATTTTTTCTAAGGGATTAAATCGCCAAATAATGGCTTGATACTTCCTGTCAAGTGAATGCACACCTATCTGCCTGAACATTTTTTCTACGTCTGCAGGCAGAGACATTTTATAGTTTCTAGTTGAACAAATTAAATCTACATCTTGTATTAGTAGATTTGGACCACTATGCAGTAGGTCGTTTAATGATTCACCTGACTTGAGCCTACTGGACCCGTTAAAAACGGTTCTTAATTTTTTTGTTTGATGTGGTCTTGGCAAATAGATCTTCACAAGCATGATCTACGATGGAGCGAGAATTTTTACTCTCAGTCAGCTCCTCCGTCCTCCAAAATTCACGCAACAGATCAGACAGTTAAGCATTTTGATCCTTAGTAGAGACGAAGTGAAGTGTAGCAAGGTTAAGTATTTGCGCTTTGGAATACGAATTAATTCCTGCTATATTACCTGTGAGCAACCAGCCGAATTTGGACAGTGTTGCTGTAGGTTGATGAACTGAGCCTTCAATATTTTGTACTCAATTATGCAGCTATAGACATCAGCTCCAAGCAATAATTCAATTTTGAAATATTCAAGATAGTTTGGATCTGCCAATTGGAGTCCATTTAAATAGTTAAGTGATGACGATGCACGGGCCACTGGCGGTTCGTAGGAGATCTTTGGCAGAATTAATGCCTTTATTTCGAGAGAGTAGGAGGAAGCGAAATGAGGTTTCAAGCGCAAATGCGCCAATCTGTTGGCACGTAGTGCTGCTTGGTCACCTACCACTTTTACGCACATGTTGGTGCTTTCCTGTCTCACAAGGAAAGGGCTCCCGGTGTACCTCACCGATTTTCTTCAAATTTTGATATGCTGTAGTACATCCAAAAATATTTGATACGTGTTTTTTTACGTGCCCATATGCTCATTTAAGGGGTGAAAACCACCCTTAAAGTTCATCCCCAAAAACAGTTTTTTTTCTATATCTCCGGAACGAATTGGAATTTTTTGATGAAAGAAAGTGGATATGATCGCAATTGAAAAACGAATATTTGTGCAATATTTCTACCTAGAAGGGTAGCATCCCTTATTTTTTATAAAAGAAAACCCTAAAATTTTGACAACGTTTTCGCTCAAAAAATTACAAAATTGATTGAATCCTAAAAGAAATAATTGTATTATAAACAAATTAAAAAAATAAAGTTGACGTGTCCCCGTGTTTTACGGAAAATGCTTTTTACACGGGGTAAACTACCCATAAAACGGATATTAAGTTATTTCAATAGTAAATATGTATATATAAATAAATTTTTTTCTTTTTTATACTGGGTTCTGTCACGGCCTACCATACCGACGTCGGTAGCAGCGAGCGGTTACAGTAGCTCGTGCTCGCGAACGCAAGATAGCGCGTCGACGCAGAATTGGAGCTGCATCGACGCGATGACTAGCACTTAAAGTCAACTGTAAAAGAAGGCACACGCGCTCGAGTACGCTCCGCTTTGTTTCAGTAAACTTAAAAGAAAGTATTGGCTATTTCGTCCGCAAGGCTCGCGAAGTGACAGTGCCGTGTCCCCTGAAACTTTCCCGTTAGTTTTTGTTTACCATCGTCGGGTACTTGCACCGTTGTGACGTGACGAAACTAAGCGATCGTGCGACAGGCTAAGTCAACCTACCGCACAATCTTCACGGACACGCCAAAGCCGACCCAGCAACACCGCAGCCAAGAGGGAAGGACGCCAGCCGAGAGTCCAACAGACTGCGTAGTAGTTATCGCCAATTAAGGGAATGCCTTAGCGGAAAAAAACGACTGATTGAGGTTAGGTCAATCTGTTTTACCGACTGATATACCGGGTGTCCCATTTTAAAACCACCAGGCAAATATCTCGAAAACTAAGGGAGATGGAAAAAAACTTTTAATACAAAAGTTGTAGGGTTCAGAGGGGCCCAACTGATCGTGACCTTGGTTATGACCCTGAGGTCAATGATCAAGTTCATTTGAAGGTCAAATAGATTTTTTCAAATGTGAACCCCCACTTTTGATCTCGTAAATGGAAAGAGCGGAAAATTTTACGTTCAGATATGTCCTTGAGTCAAGCTCATAGTCATGGTCATGGTCATGTTTAAAATCAAAATCAATAAACGCATCAAAACATTCCCATAATTAGGTATACGAGACAAATTGTTAAATACAAAAGTTGTAGGGTTCAGAGGGGCCCAGCTGATCGTAACTTTGGTTATGACCTTGAGGTCAATAATCAAGGTCATTTGAAGGTCAAATCGATTTTTTCAAACGGGAACCCCCGCTTTTGACCTCGTAAATGGAAAGAGCGGAAAATTTTACGTTTAGATATGTCCTTGAGTCAAGGCCATGGTCATGCTCATGGTCATGTTTAAAATCAAAGTCAATCAACGCATCCAAACATTCCCATAATTACGCATAAGAGTGTTAAATACAGAAGTTGTAGTGTTTGGAGGGACCCAACTGATCGTGACCTTGACCATGAACTTGAGGTCAAGGATGATGTCGTTTGAAGGTTAAATCAATTTTGTTTAACGGCAACCCTCACTTTTGACCTCGTAAATAGAAAACCCGTATAATTCTGATATGACCTTGGGTCAAGGTCATGGTCAAAGTTATGGTCAGTTTCCGTGCAGTTAAGAGCAAAGTCGGAGATGACCCGGTCACCTAAGGCAAGGTCGGAGATTACTGGGCCAGTTAAGGCAAGGTCGGAGATGACCCGGCCAGTTAAGGCAAGGTCGGAGATGACCCGGCCAGTTAAGGCAAGGTCGGAGATGACCCGATCAGTTAAGGCAAGGTCGGAGATGACACGGCCAGTTAAGGTAAGGTCGGGGATGATCAGGCCAGCTAAAAATTCATTGGAAAATTCCACGTTCATGTGTATTTAGTCATAGGATCCAAGTATTTCGGTCACCATTTACTGAAGAAGATGCTCAAAAGTTGCACCATTTACTTGTTGACAACATTCTATTCTCCTTTTAAAGTTTCTAACAGTACTTAATAATACTTGACGTGGAATACTTAAGGAGATTTGTGTAATCCTTTGAATCATGTCATCTCTTGTAGTTGGCCTGTTGCGGTAGACTGTATTTTTTAGGAAGCCCCATAAATAAAAATCTGGAGATATCAGATCTGGAGATCTTGGTGGCCATGCTACGGGACCTCCTCTACCAATCCATCGACCGTTAAACCTTTCATTAAGAAAATCTCTGACAATTCTGGCATAATGTGGAGGAGCACCATCTTGTTGTAGTCACATTCTGGCCCTTGTATGGAGATCAACGTTTTCTAGAAAGAGTGGCAGCTCGTCTCCCAGCAACTGTAAATAAGTATGTTGAGTTACGTGACCTTCAAAAAAATAAGGTCCAATCAGACATCCGTTAATAATACCACACCATACCGTTACATTCCAGCGATGCTGATGATCAACTTCTCGCATCCAATGAGGATTAACAGGAGACCAGTAGTGGCAATTATGGCGATTCAACATACCAGTACTCTGAAATGTAGGCTCGTCGCTAAAAAGAACATTGTTAAAGAAATTTTCATCATCAGAAATTTGTTGTGTTGCCCATTGGCAAAATGTTATTCTCCGTCGATAATCTTCCACAGTTAAAGCTTGATTTAGAGTAATGTGGTAAGGATGGTAACGCGCATATCGTAAATATCTACTGGCCGTAGATCTTGGAATACTCATTGTTAACTCGATTTCGCGTAAACTGACATGAACATTTAAATATACCATGGCTAGAACAGCAAGAAAGCGAGGATTATTTTCATAATCGTGTTCATTCAGTGTCCTCCTTCTTCGAACGAAGTTTCCTTGTCGACCGCGCAGTTCAATGTCACGTATTACCGTATGATCAGGATGTTGTCGTTGAGGGAACCGAGCACGATACAATCTGCTTGCCTCTCGATAGTTTCGTCAGCATTCTCCTAAAATAAGAAGAATGTCAACTATTTCATTAGCAGAATAGTCAGGCATTCTTTTTTAGTTATAAATGCAATTATTTATCAAAACACACCACAAAAGAAATAATATGTTATTATACTATATAATATTTTAAAACGATAAAGTTTAATTTTCTGTGCCAATATAAGTGTGCTCAATTTGAAAACAATTTGATGTAAACAGTAATAATTATTGACTATTACCGATCAATGCTGAATACTACCGGTCACTATTGGATACAGGTGGTCAACACTTATTAACTTTTGTTATTATTTGATATAAGTGGTTAACCCCGGTAAATATTGATAATAGTAAAAATAGTAAAATTTTCCGCTCTTTCCATTTACGAGGTCAAAAATAGGGGTTCCCATTTGAAAAAATCGATTTTACCTTCAAATGACCTTGATCATTGACCTCAAGGTCATAACCAAGGTCACGATCAGTTGGGCCGCTCCAAACCCTACAACTTCTGTATTTAACACTCGTATGCGTAATTATGGGAATGTTTGGATGCGTTGATTGATTTTGATTTTAAACATGACCATGACCATGACTATGACCTTGACTCAAGGACATATCGGAACATAAAATTTTCCGCTCTTTCCATTTACGAGGTCAAAAGTGGGGGTTCCCATTTGAAAAAATCGATTTGACCTTCAAATGACCTTGATCATTGACCTCAAGGTCATAATCAAGGTCACGATCAGTTGGGCCCCTCTGAACCCTACAACTTTTGTATTAAAAGTTTTTTCCATCTCCCTTAGTTTTCGAGATATTTGCCTGGTTGTTTTAAAATGGGACACCCGGTATACAGCATGAGGTATAAAAATATATGCTAGCACTGTAACATCTCTGCAATACGTGATATGCTCAAAATTATCTCTATTACGTACAATAAACTTATAGTTTAGTAATATTTTATACTTGATAATTATATATTTTTTATAGACATAATTATATCACAAAATAAAGAGCAATTGGTGCGCCCATTAGATAGCACTTTGACTATTCTGGGTACGTATACTATATTACGTATACAAATATATATTAGCACTGCACTATGCGTGCAGTATACGATAGATTCAAAACTATCGCTATTACGTGCATTAAATATATAGTTTAATAATAATACTTTATAATTCGCTTATGCTATTTGTACGTCAGATTTGTACATACAAAGTATATACATATATAATAGATATGATTTTTCTATATCCGATGTCAAAATAAAACAAACATCACAGCGAGATGTTTCTAAACTCATTCTCTGAATCAATATACGTTACATCTGACGTACGAATAGCAAGAGCCATATTTATAATTCAATATTTTCATAGACATATAACAAAACAAAGAACAATAAATACGCTCCCTAAATAGCACTTTGACTATTCTGATTACGTATACTATATTACGTATACATATATTCATTAGCAATAAATAGGGTATTATTATTTATTATTGTTTTTAATACAGCTGCCAAACTATAACTAAAAGTGAAAATAAGGATTATAATCAAATTATTAGTTGTTGGTGAAAATGAGATACCACCACAATTAGTATATTTACAATTATTATCAATTATGATGTTTAATAATAATATTACTAGATCAAACACGCGTTGCGCGCGCGGAGATGACCTACTATGCTTTAAATACAATATTCGAAAATGGAGAAATAACCTTATAATAAAAATATAAACAAACAATATTACGTTGCCAAGCACATAGCTACAACATGGCAACGCTTTTGACCAATCAGATTACGAATAAAACGTGAAATAACATACCGATCAATTTTAATAAAGGGGATTATTATTATAATTATTATTGTCTACCTGCCATACATGTAATTATCTTTCCGAAAAATTTTATACTGTTTGCATCATACACCGGAGCAGAACAGGATGGCGGAGCGAAAGAATCGCACGCTCGTTGAATATGCACAAACATATGCCGAAACATTTTTACATGTGTTGGAGCAGTCAATCACAAACTCCACGAATACATCGGTTCACTATTCCGGGTTTACAACACTGATGTAAAAATATTTTGCAAACAAGTTAAAAATACTATAAATACAAATTTTTTTAAGGCGGTCTTACACCTACAAATTTTGAAAAAATCAAATTTTTTTTATTGAATTTTGCTTCCTCATAGAGGAAGCTTTGTGATAGTAAAAAAAAAAGTTTATGAGATAATGTTATTTAGCAAATTTGGAATCGAAATACACTATTTTTAGAAAATGTCCGTATGGATGTGTGTGTGTGTGTGTGTGTGTGTGTGTGTGTGTGTGTGTGTGTGTGTGTGTGTGTGTGTGTGTGTGTGTGTGTGTGTGTGTGTGTGTGTGTGTGTGTGTGTGTGTGTGTGTGTGTGTGTGTGTGTGTGTGTGTACGCTGATATCTCATGATCTACTCGACCAATTTTAACGGGAGAGTGATAATTTTTTTAGATTTTGCTTCCACAATTGGGGTCAATATTCTATTTTTGTCAAATTTAATTTTTTTTTTATAGCCATTTCTTAATTTCAAATTTTTTTTTTTCGATTTTTTTAATATTTAGAACAAATATTGTTTATATATCATGAATTCTCTGTATGTAGGATAAAATTATCTACAATTTAAAAAAAAAAAAAAGTCGGTAGCTATATTTCGTCATAAGTTATTGATGAAAACGTAATTTTTTGTAAATAGTATAAATTTCGAAATTAAAAAAAGATATTAACATGAATATTTTTTTGGTTATAAAGGATATTAAGTACTATAACGTATTAAATTTTTAGGTTTTTTTATTCATTATTTTTTGAGAAAAAAAAATTTATAAAAAAAAGTGATTTTTTTGTCGTTCAATAACTATAGTAAAATTGGCTTAATCACTTTGAAATTCTTTATAGGGGTAGATTTTGTATACCGATCGAGTGCGTTCTTTGGGCAAAAGGATTGATCCATAAATTTCGAAGATATTTGAGGTTAAAATTTTTTCAATTTTTTTTTAAATCATAATTTCTCGAGAACGACTCTATGTATCTAAATGGGGTGGGTGGTATTTGAAAGAGAATTAAATTACCTATATTTTCTAAAAAAAATTAATTCTCTAGCTATCACGGTTCTTTTGTTATTAACAAAAACATAAAAATTGAAAAATGAAATAAAATGAGTTTTATATGTTCAACTATTACAAGAGTAAAATTGTCTTATTCGCTTCAAAATTCATTGTAGAGGTATATTATTGATAGTTCTCGGATGAGTTCTTTTGGCAAAGTGATTGGTTCATAAATTTCAGAGATATTTGAAGTTAAAATTTTTCTAGACATTTAGCTCTAAATATCAGTTGCAAATTTATAGGTAATTGTGATATATAGTTTATGTATGTGAAATTTTGTGGAAATGTATAATCTATAAAAATTTGAATAAATTATGTTGGAGTTTTGTTATTTCTGTCTTTCTGAAGTATTAAATTTTAAATATTGGAATTAAAAATTAATTAAAGGAATCAGTAAATTAAGTTTGAGGAAGCTACGTGTCAATGAATTGGCAGTGGTTTTGAATATATATGTTATTCTAAATGTAAATAATCTGATTTGAATAAAAAATTTAAAAATTCAAAATGATATCGTTAAAGGATCATACTATCTTTAAAATAACGAAAACATTAATTTTCCTTTTTTTGGCCTTTTCTATAGGTTTCTTATATATACTAGCCAAATCCATGCGTGATGTGCGCGCTCTATGTACGTTCAATTTATTCCTTATAACTTTCAAGCCGGAAATCTTTTTCTTTTAATTTTTATGCATCTTTAACAATTGGTATAATACTGTAGTACATTTACTCATAACGAATATAAAATCTTATATATTATTGACATAATTTATTCTAATATTAACATAATTAATTCTTCTAAGATTAAAACATTGCTTATTGTTTTGAATTTTACCGTTCAATTCAATAAGTAATTGTATTGTGTTTTGAAATACTTTTCTATTTCTGGCCATCACTTTAACAAATAATTAAAATATGTTATTTATTTTAAGCAACCAACATTACTTTGATTATTATTTATTTAATACTTCTTACTTTGATCATTTGCATTCCAATAAATATTCCAATAAATAATACCTAATTATCAAATAAAAATGCATGTTTAATTCTAAATTCTCGCGCCTTTTATCCAAGAGCCAATCACAGATCAAATCTATAGAGGCTTCACTTCTTCCGGTCATCACTTTTTTAAGAAAGGATATATATATATATATATATATATATATATATATATATATATATATATATATATAAACTTGTATAACGTTAGTTCCCAGGACCCCATGTTACTGTATACCTATACGTGACTAAAGAAATAATGTCTCTTATGGGGGCCGATGTCCTCAAAACTGACGTTAAACATATGTAGATTCAGGGACTGTCCCCAAAACTAACAAATGTCCCCGAAACTAACGTTAGACATCTGGAATGTCCTGGAAACTAACATAAAACATAAATATATATATATATATATATATATATATATATATATATATATATATATATATATATATATTGTAACGGGGTACAGTTACGGAGAGGGTATTAATCCCTCTCAGGGGTTCGCGGGGTAATATACGGGTGTATTCTACGCCCGGGCAACTCACCGTTGTAGAGTCACCTGTAGTCCGCCAGAAGCGCCTCGGCACAGGATCCGAACATGCGAGCCCGGCTTCGATTGTAGAAAGCCTAGGCCGCTTTCCCCTGGAACCGGCGCTGCGCTCTGCCACTGCTGCCAACTGCTGCCCGCAAACTACCGGCTGCTCGCTATGACCTAGCGTTACCAGCGCAGCCGGTCTTTCCCGCGTACAACGCCGCTCGGTCGAACCTCTCGAGCGGCTTTTAAACTTACTCCCGCTACCGATGATCCTCTAGGAGGCTACGCCTCGACTAGCTGCAGCCACTGAAAAGGGTAGAGGGCGGTATTCGGAAAATCATGCACAGACTAAGAATAAGAACGCATGACTCGACAGTTAAGATAAAAACAATGGCTCTAAATTTATTAAAGAAGAAGTTCGCTCGCGAAAGGGCGCGAGCTCCCGAACAAACTAATATAAAATTAAGACGCGACAGGCCCAGACTATTCTCGCTCGCTCGCTAATTTTGGTGACGGGAGGGAATATCCTCGCGCCCCCGTCACTACGCTGCGCCAGTACAAACACGCGAAAAGCAATCAAACGCTACTTACGCAGGGCTGGCCAGCCATCGCACGCAACAGCAACTCTCTCTCTCTCGCTCTCCCTGTCTGGTCGCGCTGCCTCTCTCTCTCTTTCTCTCTCACTCCTCGCAGTGGTGGCGGCGCATTGCTGCCGTCTGCCGCAGTGGTGGAGGCGCACACACACCGACACACAACACTCACTGTATCGCGCGACTTCTCTCTCTCGTGGTCACACCTGTTTGGTCGCGCTGCCTCTCTCTCTTTCTCTCTCACTCCTCGCAGTGGTGGCGGCGCGTCGCTGCCGTCTGCCGCAGTGGTGGAGGCGCACGCACGCGAACCCACTCACAATTCTCCCACACGGGCACCGAGCTCACTCACGACGCGACTTGTTGCGTGTCACGGCGGTCAACAACATGGCCGCTCGTTCCCGCTCACCGTGGCGCAGCAGCTTCGTCTTCTTCTCCGTCTAATTGGCGCTTGTTCCGCGTGGCGCTCTGCCGATCACGATACGTGCAAGCGCGCGAGATTCAAATCTGGCGACGCAGTGTACGTGATCCATTTACCATATATCGGCGCCCGTCACACCCCCCACCTAGATTTGGCGTACCTCGGACGCTATATCGATCAGGACAGGAAGAGGGCGCTGACAATAATGAAGAGCGCGGACTACAGATTGTTCTTTGTTTCATTTCTTTTTATTGAGGGGGGGCACCTGCCCCTACAACAGTTGTCTTCTTCGGCGGGTGGTTGGCCCGGTTTGGGCACCTGCTCGCCCCTCTCAGGGTGACTCGGCCGCAAACCGGGCAGTACCGCGGCATCGGCGCCGGACGGGGTTCTGCCGGGCCCTCCCTGGCCCCGGCCAGCTGGTCCTCTTGGCGCCGGGCTTCATCGAGACGCGCCCGGGCCTCTGCGAAGGCTAGCCCCTCGTCCCGGCGGCGGGTCTGGGCCGCCTTCAGCCGCTCCTGGTGGCGCTGGCGGGTCTCATCCTCTTCAGCCGTCGCCCTTCGTCGAGCCTCCCGGCGCTCTACCAGCCAAGCGACAGTGTGGCGCAACTCCTCCCTCTTGTTTTGCACAAACCGCTGCCACTTAGCGGCCTGCGCCGAGGACTCGGGGTGATGGGCGGTACAGGCGTCCAGAGCCTTGAAGGCGGCGTCGCGAAGTCGCTGGCCCTCGCTCTCCGCTTCGCGGACCCGCATCAAGGCCCGCTCCACTTCCTCCCAGGTCGTCGGAGGGGCCTCCGCGCCCCCCCTCGGTTTGAGTGCCCCGCTCAACCGTGGGCACCCGGTTCCACCCCATGGGAATGGGTGTGCTGGGGGAAGAGGCGAGAGGGTCTCGCGGTGCGGAGACCGGGACGCCAGGACTCGCCCGGGCGGCGGCCTCCTCCTCGTCGTCCCACTCCTCTAAGACGGAGCGCTCCCAGGCGGTCTCGTCCTCCCGCTGGCGCTCCCGGTCCAGGTGCTGCTCCCGGAGGAGGTGGAGGGCGGCCTCGACGGTACCGTCGACGGCCGTCCCCAAGTTGAGGCGCATGAGCCGCGCCAGAACCTCTGCTAGGGTCTCCTCCGAGATCTCCAACATTTGCAACATAGAAGGAGAACATGGTGAGGCAGGGAGGTTGATCGCTAGGACGCCGCCGGCACGCTATGGTTTACCACCGGCCGCGGCGGGGAAAGCGGATGGTTTATGTGGCTTTCCTGGGACGCCCGCGTTCGTTTTGGTGGGGGGATGGCGGGGGGCACCGCGGGGACGGACCCGAGTGGGCCTACTGCCACTGCGCGGGCCCCCAGAGGTCTTCCACGCCGTCTTGGTGGGGGAGATGTGGCGGGAGGTGTCACCGAGTCCGGCTCGAGTGGGTCTACTACCACTGCTCGAGCACCCGGTGGTCCCCCGCGTCTCCGCGGAAGGGTCTCGTCCATCAGGGGGCCGTCGGAGGGCTCGCTCGTCGGCGATGCCTCCGCTCGACGGCCTCTTCCGGCTCTTCGGGCTCCGGTGAGTTAGAGTGATAGTTTTTCAGCTGCTCCGCAGCCACCACCTCTTCTACCTCGCCGCCGTCACCTACCAGCCTGTAGGTGTTGGGCCCGAGGGCGTCCGTAATCCGATATGGGCCCTCGAACTTCGGCGCTAGCTTTGCTGCTATCACCTTGGCAGCCGAGGATAGAGGATGGCTGCGTTTCCATACTCTGTCGCCGGGTTTGAAAGTGGGCTCGCGCCTGCCGGCGTCATAGTAGCCCGCTTGGCGTTCTTGAGCCGCGCGCTCGCGCGTAGCGGCACGCGCGTGTAATTCTGGAAGGGCCTCCATTCGCTCCTTCCAGCGAGCCCAACTTTCCCCTTGAGCCGGGACGTCTGCTGCTACCTCTTGCATCCTTCTTTGCGTGCCGGGTGGTTCTGGTTGTCTCCCATATAGCATAAGGGTAGAACTCTGCTCAGTCGTATTTAGGGCAAAGAGAAGTTCCGGAAGCTTCTCGTCCCATGCACTATGTCGCTCCTTAAGGTAGGATGCGACCATCGCCTTTAGGGTACGGTTGGTTCGTTCCACCGGGTTGGCTTGAGGGTGATAGGGAGGAGTGTGGGTGTGATGCACACCGCGCTCCCGCAGGAAGTCTTCCACGGCATGGTTCTTAAACTCTGTGCCATTGTCAGACAGGAAGACTTCCGGGCAACCGAATCGAAGGAAGACCTTCCGATTCAGCTCCTCTATCACCGTCTTGGCATTTGCTTTGCGTATGGGGGATGCCTCTACCCACCTGGTGAAAAGGTCTTGGAACACCAAGATGTATTCGCAACCTTTAGAGCTTCGAGGCAGCGGTCCGATAACGTCTCCAGCCACGACCTGCCAAGGTTTGTCGATAACGCGACGCCCCATATGGCCGGCTGGAGCCCGTTGTTCTACCTTGAACCGCTGGCATGTCTCGCAGTTCCTCACGTACGCCTGCGTTTTTGCATAATAGCGTGGCCAATAGTAGCGCAGCGCTACTGTGTCGAACGTTTTCTCCCTGCCGAGATGTCCAGCGGTTGCGTCGTCGTGGCATTCCTGCAACACCTCGCGACGATGCTCTTCTGGGACCACCAGTTTCCAGGCATCTTCATCGTTGCCGAGGGTTGAGTCTACGTCCGGGTTGGGACGATACCGATAGAGACTGCCTGCTACAAGTTTATAAATCGAGTAGTCGATAGGCCGCGCCTTCACCTTGGTGCACCACTCCTGGTACCACGTGTCCTCTGTGTCCATCGACCAGGACACTGCCGAGACCTCTACCTCCTCCTCGTCTTCATAAATACGAGAGAGGGCATCGGCCACGTGGTTCAGGGCACCTTTACGGTGCTCTACCATAAACCGGTGACCCTGCAGCTCTAATGCCCACCGAGCCAGCCTGCTGGTTGGATTCTTCATCTGGCACAACCAGCGCAGGCTACTATGGTCGGTGACTACTTTGAACTCGTAGCATTCGATGTATGGGCGGAACTTTTGAATGGCCCATACGACCGCAAGGCACTCTCGCTCGGTAATACTGTAGTTTCGCTCTGCCGGCGTAAGGACGCGGCTTGCGAACTCCAGTACCCTCTCCTGGCTCTCTAACTCTTGGAGGAGCACGGCTCCTAGGCCCACATCACTCGCACCCGTCTGCACGATGTATGACCCCTCGGGGTGGGGTCTGTGCAGAACCGGAGCGGTCATCACCATCGCTTTCAGCAGCTCGAACGCGTGCTGCTGCTCTTTGAGCCACTCATATTTCTGGTTCTTCTTTGTCAAGTTGGTGAGCGGCTCAGCGATGGTGGCGTAGTTCGGTATGAACTTACGATACCATGAGGTGGAGCCCAGGAACCTTCGCAGTGCCCTCAGGTTCTGGGGCACAGGGTAGTCCCGTATTGGTTCGATCTTGGCCGGGTTAGGCCTCGTGCCCTCGTGGTTCACCAAGAATCCCAGGTACGCTACCTCTGGCTTGCAGAAAACACACTTTTCTGCGTTCAGTGTCAATCCAGCGGCCACTAGTCGTTCTAATACCATTCGAAGGCACTCCTTATGCTCCTCGAACGTCTCGACGACGATTATGATGTCGTCGAGGTAGGCATAGACGTTCGGCTCTAATTCGGGGCCGAGCACTTGGTCTATTAGCCGCTGGAAGGTGGCGGGCGCGTTCGTAAGCCCATACGGCATCCTCCGGAATTGGTATAGCCCCATTCCGGGGACGGTGAAGGCCGTTATGGGGCGCGCATCCGCCGCCAGAGGTATCTGGTGGTAAGCACTCTTGAGGTCGAGCGTGGAGATGAATTTTGCTTTCCTCAACTTACGCAAAATATCCTGCATGTTCGGCAGGGGATAGGCGTCCGGTTCTGTGACTGTGTTGACTTTACGCAAGTCTTCACAGAACCGCCGCGTCCCATCACTCTTGGGCGTCATCACCACGGGGCTCGACCAACCACTGCGAGAGGGTTCTATCACTCCCTTCTCAAGCATCTCCCTCACTTGTCGGTGCATCTCTTCTTGCACTTTATCCGACACGGGGTAGTGGCGCTGTTTGATTGGCCGAGGGTCTCGCAGAGTGATTTCATGCTCCACGCCCTCTACACATCCCAAGCCTGGCGGAAGCTTGCCTAGGATATTTTCCACCATCTCCTTCAGCTCCGCCCGCTGAAGGACCGTAGCGTCCGCGAGCCCGATAGCCGATACTGCCGTTGGATCGGTGGTCAAGCTAGCTACTTCCAGCTCGACCTGCGCTTCTGAGTCCTTACAGAAGAGCGTGTCCGTATCCGGGTCAAGTACGGCTCTGAACGTGCGTATGAAATTGACCCCTAGATAGCAGTCGGCATCGAGGTTTGGCATAATCACGACTCGAATCTCGCGAGTAAGGCCCCCTACCGTAATCGGAAGGAAGACGTAGCCTAGCAAGGGGCTGCGGCTACCATCCGCTAGCCTAACGCCTTGCCTCTCGGACGCTACGAGCGTCTTTCCGAACTCCGTGGCCAATTGGAGGCCAACTGGACCCATCACGGTCGTGGACGCTCCAGGGTCTAACAGAGCTCGGAAAGTCGATTCTCCCACCTCAATCCGCAGCCACCAACGCATCTCTGCGTTGGTTGGCCGGCCGACGGAAGCTCTTCCTCCGTCGGACGGTAGAGGGGGGTTGGACTCCTCGGGGGCCGGGCGAAGGTCGCACGCGGCCGCAGTGTCCTCGCACACTGGAGTCGCGTTCGGAGCGATCAGGGTTGGGGGCGATTTCATCTAATCGCCCCATTTCCCGTTTCCCGAACAATTGGGGCAATATTTTGCCATGTAACCGATTTTTCCGCACGAGTAACAACTCAGCGGCGGTCTCGGCTCTCCCGGGGTAGTTCCTCCGGCGCCGGCCGGCTGCACGGAGTCCCCTCTCGAACTCACGCCCTTGCCGTCCGGCTTTGGCGCTGGGGCCCTCGGTGGCCCTAACCACCCCGGTGGCTTATAAGTCCGCCCTCTCCGCGGACCAGCCGGAGCCTGCCTGGCCGCCTGGTTCTCCTTAGAGCTCGCCATCTCTGCGAAGCTCTGTTTCAGGACCCGGCGCAGCATGGCCTCCAAGTCTTCCTGCTTGGATTCCGGCACGCCGGCTGCCGCCGCGACCTTGCCCTCTTTGAAGTCCGTTCTGGGCTTCTTCGGTGGTTCGGCTCTTGCGGGTGGCTTATACGCCATCTCCGGGAGCAGCGTCGCTGATGGTTGTGGAGGGGGCCTGTAGGTTCTGGAGTTCTCCAGTGTCTGCTCCGCATCCACAGCCAACTCTAGGAGCCCCTCGACCGTATTAAAATCTGCCCTCCGCACCATAGCCTGCAACTGTGGTCAGAGGTTACGGTGGAGCTGGTCAAGCTGCTGCTCCATCTTGGGCGGAGGCGATATTTTTCTGTTAATTGCGATGAGGCACGTGATGTAATCTCTCACGGCCTCTTCTTCGCCTTGTGTACGGTTATTCGCCTCCGCAATCAGCCGCTGCTGGAACCCTTTCGTCGTTCCGTACCAACGCCTCGCCGCTGATACGATGTCCTGCCACGTGGTCCATTTCTCCTTCTCGTTGTGATACCACGTGGCCGCTGTGTCCGTGAACAGTTCCGACAGCGGCGACAGCACCTCCTCTTCGGAGAGATTTGCTAGGACTCAGCAATCTTCTAACCTGGCGAGAAATACTTCGATACTCTGGCTTTTTGCACCAGAGAATCGTATTTGCCATTTCCGCACTATCTGGCCTATGTCTCTCGAGTGAAAGACTCCTTACCTCGAGGAGTTGGCCGATGTGCCTGGCGCGTACTGGTTCTGCCAGCTCGAACCTCTCGTCGGATTTCGACGATTCTCCCCCTCACAGGCTGGATTTACGTCCCGTAAATCAGTCTGGTCCCTAGGGAGAGCTGGCGGAGGTGAGCCTTGCCTTTGGTCCCAGCTCTCTCGTGCCCTCAACCCATAAAACGTGTCGTCGAAGTGCACTTGTTGCCTGCCGTCGCCGATTTTGGTGCTCGACGAGACCGTCGGCTGTCGCTGGTACTCTGTCAGTCTACTTTCCAGCGACTGGAGTTTTGTTATTAATTCTAGTAATAACCGTCCGAGGTCTCGTGGCATGTGGAACTCTGTTCCGTCCGTTGATTGCAGATTCAATGTCTCATTACCTTGTGCCTCTTCTGGTCAACTCTCTTGACGAAACATTTAGATAGTGATATATTGTGGATATATACATGCTCGGGACTGAGAATATTAGGGAAAAAATAACATCTTAGAGTTTACATTGACAGCTTGGCCATTAGCTTCAAATTTTCTTAACTTATAACAAGTCTGTCATTAGAATCAATAAATAAATATAATTAAACCGCTTTGGCCTAATTACAGCGGTCCGATAGAACTTTATCTATTTTCCCAATAGATGGAGCCTGTCAAATTGTAACAAAAATTTTGCATAGAATATATAAGATACTCCAGTGTCACTAAGATTTTGTGATACGATTTCTAAAAAATTTTATCACGTGTGTCGAGGCAAGGCCTGTCTGCGTCCTCCTGACGAGCCCAACAGACAGTGCCGAGGGCGAAACACTTTTCTATATTTCTACATTTTAATAAGATATCGTTTAAAGTAAAAGCATTTGATTTTCCAAAACTTGTAATTTTCATTTAAAACTCTTTTCTCTTACAAAAAAATTCTCCGAGAGTTGACGTAACATTTAGATAGTGATATATTGTGGATATATACATGCTCGGGACTGAGAATATTAGGGAAAAAATAACATCTTAGAGTTTACATTGACAGCTTGGCCATTAGCTTCAAATTTTCTTAACTTATAACAAGTCTGTCATTAGAATCAATAAATAAAAATAATAAAAAATAACTAAACAAACGAAAAGTATTACAATAAAAGTAAGAATATTATAATGAAGAATCATACCAAAAAAAATTACAATAAAATATTACATTGCAAAAGGGAATATAATAAAATAAGAAAATGAAAAATATTTAAATATTATAATATAAAAAATAAACAATACTCAAACGAGAAAATGAAAGTAAGACAATAATAAACAAAATAAAAGATAAATTCAAAAATAAACTACAATAATAATTACGAACATTTAATAAAATGAAAAAACCATGATGAATAATCAAGCTAATACATTTTATAATTTTAAACAACAAAACCATTATTATACTAAAGTATTTCATTGTCAAATTTGCCGAGATCAATATCACGAAGCATTGTTTTGCTCTAATGCAGTTTGTGTTTATTGTAAAAGTAAAGATCATATATCTTATTTTTGCAAGAATGCTAAAAATAAAATAGAACTTTTTGTAAACTCTGTAATCACAGAGGACATTCTGTAGAGAAGTGTACATTTAACCAAACAAATGAAGATTATTGCCAATACTGTCAAATGATAGGACATGCAGCTACTCAATGCCCTGTTATAAAGAAATATGAACTTGATTGTGAGTATTGCGGAAGCACGGGTCACTCAACTAAAGACTGTCTGTCAGCAGTATGTATGAAATGCAATAAACTCGGGCACTGGATAAAATACTGCCCTATAAACGAAAAAATAATGTGGTGCGCGTTATGTAAGGAAGAAGACCACGATTTATCAGATTGCAAGCGTGCGATTTTAAGAAATAGAATAATTTTTCAAATTTGCAACAGAATCGGACATACAGCAAAGTATTGCCCAGAAAGAAATGCTCATTCTCAAAATAGCACAAACTACAAAATTTTAGAAAATAAAGAAATTCATCAATTACCAAATACTACAAGAAATTATAACCGATTCATTAACAAAACTCAAGAACAAAATTACAAGCCAAGAAACACGATTTTTAATAATCAACAACCCAATACAGTAAATAGAAAAAGAATTCAATGTGATAATTGCAAAAGAATTGGACATGACATCGACAACTGCAGAAAACTTAAAAATCTTATGATGCAATATAATGCAATAGGAAATCATTGTGATCTTTGTAAAAATCCAGATCATACTACTGAAGAATGTGAGGAAATCAAACAATATCCAAGTATTAATACTGATGAATCATACCATAATGTTACAAAAGAAACAATTAACGGATCAAAAATTCAGAAAAACAAAGTTAATACAACGAATATTGGAAGGTATAATGGTAATGAACTAATTACAGACAATAAAGTAAATAAAATTAAACAGGAAACTAATATCATAGAGGAATCTACAATAATTAATGATGATAAAGAAATCAATTTAATTATCGTACCTTTTATAAAAATACATGAAATCACTGATGAACCAAAAGATAATAATATGATTATAAAAAATCATGGAAATACTAATGAAATTAATTTTATAGACTTTAACGAAATTTTCAAAAATAATCATGAAATTGAAGAAATTATGGAAACAAATTTAATTGATTCTATTGAATCTACTGTAAAAAATTATGAGACTAATGAAGAAATGAATTTCACGAATCTAATTTAAAAACTCATGAGGATTGTGATGAAATTAATGTAATTGATTTTAATGAATCCAATATAAATAACCAAAAGAATGAAATTTCGAATGAAAATAATAAAGAAGGTAATAATTCGTTGGAAACAGTAACTTTTTATGATGATCTTAAAGTCATTTTAGACATAACTTTTGCTTTAGCTGAACCATTTTCCGAAGATGATCAAATGGAAACTAAATTCCAACAAAACTCGCTTGAAAATTCGTTAAAAGAGAATATAGCATCAATACATTCAGAAGAGTCTTTATTAAATGATACAAAAAATCTAAAGAACTTATTAAATAATAGTAAAGTAGTTTTCGAAAATGAAAATCAACCAAAAGATATGTTTGATAATCAAAAACTAAAAAAACATTTAGAGAATAAAAGTCATCTAAAAATATTTGATAATCAAGAACACCAAGAACAGCTTGACAATAAAAATAAACTAAAAGAAACTTTGGGTAATCAAGATCATAACGTAATAATCAATCTAAATACAAATCCTAATAAAGTACACCAATTGCAGTTATTCTTTAACTATCCTATCAAAGTAAAATCTAATAAAAACGTCAGAAAACTAAAATGGATATCTAATTATAAAAAATATTTAAAAGAATTATCAAAAATTACAAAACTAAAATTAAAATCTAAAGGTTACTACAATAAATTTGCTATCAGAAAAAGGTTTAAAAAGGGAGACAAAACATGGCCTATTAAAGAACCAAATATGAATAAATTTCAAAACGATCAGCATAATAAGAATTTTCAACGCTATTAAAATGAACAAAATAATATCTTAACTAATTATGAAAAACAAGCAAAGCAATATTATAACAAATAATAACATAACATTTTTGTTTTAGGATGTGGACAACATACTCAATATTAACTATTAATAGCTTAATAACAATTTAATAGCTTATGATTTTATCTTTGAATAACAAAGTATAGAACTAATCCAAAAGGAAAAGAAGTAGAACCCATTCCTAAACCTTTTAACGTATAATAAAAAAAAAGATAATAATAATTTGACTAATTTTATGCAAAATTAAACTGTATTCACCTACAAAAAAAAAAAAAAAAAAACAAAAAAGGAAAAAAAAAGGAAAAAAATTGTTGATACACGTCAAAATTTATTAAAGAGTTTCAGAACAAAAAAAATTATTCAGGTAGCTACGTTCACATTGCTAAGATTAAATAGAATATATGTATTTGGAATGATCAGTTCTGTCATATACTAACATGATCATCCTATATGAGATACACTATTCTGCACTGTATTGAGTATGTAAAACATTTTTCTACTCTAACAGATTGCGTATTCTTTAAAGCAGATATGTGAATGCTACCTATGCCAAACAAAAGTTCAAGTTCTAAAATGAACTTTTGAAATGGCTGAAAGTTTTCAAACAAAGGTAAAATACAATGATGCATAAAAGCAATAACAAGTCAAAATTTATCAATATCATTTCAATTATTCACTTCCTTTTTACGAAAAAAACCTACACCATATATAATTGTATTTTTCTTTTGGAAATAATTATAATACGATTGTTAAAATAATTTTGTTATGATAACATCAAAAGCCCTTTAATGTTATTCTACTTAAACAAAGAGAGGAAAGAAAAAACATATCCCTTGCCAAATATCTAAGCAGAGAGGGAAGTGAATGATCACTTGAATCATTCCCTATATATTTCTCATCGTTTATTTACTAAAACAAAAAAAAAAAAAAAATTATTTAATAAGCACATTATTTCTAAGCTTAATTAATGAATGACTATTTTATGTAAATACAGCAAAACAAAAAAAATTATTACATATAAAGTCAAATCAACGTTCGACCAGACAACCTTAAAAATGCTGAAAGGGTCATTTGAAACTTAAACCTGATAACCACTAAATCAAAGTAGAACTGACGAGTATTATTGTTATCGTTATTATTATTATTATTATCATTATTATTATTATTATTATTATCATTATTATTATTATTATTATTATTATTATTATCATTATTTTTATTATTATTATTATTTTTACTATAATTATTATCATTCATAACCCGTATTATTATATTTTATCATTTACTTATCAATAAATTTTTGTAACGGGACATCTCTGATGCAAAATACATTTGTTGAATCTCTATGACATTCAACAGTCTAAGGAGGGAGGTGTTACGTCCGGAGACGTATTATAGATTTAGAATTTCATTCTAAAAGTTTATTCACATCAGATATTTCCTGACATATAAACGCGAGAATGCAACACAGCAGTTCGCTCAGGCATCGTACCGTAGACCGTGTGACGTAGAGAGCCATCGACCTCCAGAAGACAGTGGCGTGTAAATTTTTAACAAATCAGCATTTCACAATGCTACCACTTAAATGCTACGCGTATAAGCCGCAACCGAAAATTTCTTAATAAAGATAATCTCAATTTATCATCTATAACCCAATTAAACCGCATAATAAAACTGCGAAATGCATCACGCAAATCAGTCACAGCGTACAAGAAACCTGGCGAACTCCGTGTACCTCTACGACATCGAGAAGTTGAAACCGTAAGCCTTACACATCTAGTAAGCAGATTTTATAAGTTATTGAAATTGTAATCGTAAGCCTTACTCGTCTAGTAAGCAGATCGTATAAGTTATTTATAGTAAATTTATAAAAGCAAGTGTTATAGAAAAGAATTGTAATTGAAATTACAACACATCGATCTACCAGAAGCCAGCAGATTGTATTGGTAATAAATTATTGTATTTTATATAATAAACCTACATAAAACCAATTACTACTTATTTCCACTTATTTCCGGACTTAACACCGGGACGGCCAGTTATCTCAGCGGGAATGCATTTTCGGAAAAAATGTTTCATACAAAAGATGTAGGATTTTTCCCTGGCTATCTGATGGTGACCTTGAATTTGACCTTGGGCTTGACCTTCAAGGTAATTTGAAGGTCAAGTCAAATTTTTTAAATGGGAACCCTCCTTTTTTATTGCGCAAACCGAAAGAGGGAAAAATTCTCTTTCCAACGATATAAGACACATACGCGGTCAAATGTGATCTAGAGGTCGTTTCAAGGTCAAGTCCGTAAAATGAGGTCAAATTGATCTTGGGCAGTCCAAAGCATGGAAACTAAGGGCGTTGGGAAAAAACTTTCCATACGAAAGTTTCCGCAAATCGAATGGAGCATCTGATGGTGACCATGAATTTGACCTTGGGGTTGACTTTCAAGGTCATTTAAAGGTCAAGTCGAATTTTTTGAATGGGAACCCTCTTTTTGTTGCAGAAATGCGGGAAAACTTACCTTTCCAGGGGTGTAAGATACATACGGGGTTAAAAGTGAGCCGAAGGTCATTTGAAGGTCAACGTTCTTATACTCCGATCATCTGGACACCCCATCGAATTTCGTGTATCAGGGCGTTAAAAAACATTTTTTGTGCAAACGTTTCTGGATCAAAACCCAGACCTGGGACCTGGCTAATCACCGCTGACCTTGGAACGACTTTGGGTTGACCCAACAGGGCAAACCGACCCCAGATACGGGTTCAGCGACCCCGAAAATCCATGGGTCCGTGGTTTCAAGCACCTTCTGCAATTCCTTCTGGTTTGACCTTGGAACGACCTTGGGTCGACCCAACGGGGCAAACCGACCCCAGATACGGGTTCAGCGACCCCGAAAACCCATGGGTCCGTGGTTTTAAGCACCTTCTGCAATTCCTTCTAGTTTGACCTTGGAACGACCTTGGGTCGATCCAGCGGGGCAAACCGACCCCAGATACGGGTTCAGCGACCCCGAAAACCCATGGATCCGTGGCCCGCATTTCTGCAACAAAAAGAGGGTTCCCATTCAAAAAATTCGACTTGACATTCAAATGACCTTGAAGGTCAAGCCCAAGGTCAAATTCAAGGTCACCATCAGATGCTCCATTCGATTTGCAGAAACTTTCGTATGGAAAGTTTTTTCCCAACGCCCTTAGTTTCCATGCTATGGACTGCCAAAGATCAATTTGACCTCATTTTACCGACTTGACCTTGAAACGACCTCTAGATCACATTTGACCCCGTATGTATCTTATATCGGTGGGAAGAGAATTTTTCCCTCTTTCGGTTTCCGCAATAAAAAAGGGGGCTTCCCATTTAAAAAATTCGAGTTGACCTTCAAATGACCTTGAAGGTCTAGCCCAAGGTCAAATTCAAGGTCACCATCAGATAGACAGGGAAAAATCCTACATCTTTTGTATGAAACATTTTTTCCGAAAATGCATTCCCGCTGAGATAACTGGCCGTCCCGGAACTTTTGACACACCCTGTATATATATATATATATATATATATATATATAACAATCCGGAAGTTTGAGGATAATTTATAGATAATTTAAAAACTGATATATTTGATATATAGCTAACTTAACACGATATATGTATATAGATATAACAATTATCTGTGACTATAAAATTTCATTTATATATATCATATTTTATCGTACATATCAGGGAAAAACATAGGACCGGATGATTGAAGAGAATCAGCATCAAACGGGACATTTGAGGAGGTGCAACTAAGGATTATCCTCAAACTTCCAGCGATGTGCTTTGAAGCTCTTCAAACTTCCCTATTAATTGAATTTACATCATATTATGTGTTTTAGTTTTATTATCAACACATATTGCATGATTTTATTGCGTATTAGTTTTATGTTTTCAGATACTTTATTACTAGTCCGGCACTGGTGACACTTGAGGATAAATTTGTAGCTCCCCTCAGTAACTTTGGGTTTTCTGATGTTTTTCGGTGCACTGAATCGAAATCATTTTGTTACGAAGCTCGAAACCCGTTAGTTTTTTTTTGTTATAAACAAATTACTGATTTGCAATAAACAAAAAATTGCGTTAGGTTTTCTAGGTATTTTTGAATCGAACGTGATCATAGAAGTTTTTTCGTAAAACGCATACTTTTTGAGTTAAAAATTATTGAATTTTCATATTCCATGAGAATGGACGGGATAAAAGCTCAAACAATCGTATTTTGTGAAAACTATCAATTTTTAACTCAAAAAGTATGCGTTTTACGGAAAAACTTCTAAGAACACTTTCGATTCAAAAATACATGGAATGTGTAACGCCATTTTTTTAATTGCAAAAAACAATTTTTTGTATATTGCAAATCAGTAATTTTGTTTATAACAAAAAAACTGACAACAAATTTCGATTCAGTGCACCGAAAAACATCAGAATACTCCAAGTTACTGAGGGGAGTTAAAAATTTATGCTTAAATGTCACCAGCGCCCGGACTATACTTTGACTTCGAAAAATCTAAAATAGATTATAGTTATTGATAAATTTCTGAGTTTAATATCTATAAAGTTCATTCGAGTTCCATCCTCAAACTTCCGGTAATATGCAAAAAGTATCTCTTCAAACTTCCGTATCGGCAAATTATTTATCCCAATTTCATCCTGAAACTTCCGATATATGCTTCACAAATCCCTTCAAACTTCCGTTTCAACACATCTTGTATTATACCCGATTTAGTTTGATTCCATCCTCAATATTCCGGTAATATGCAAAAAAATCTCTTCAAACTTCCGTATCGACGCATTGTTTATCCCAATTTCATCCTCAAACTTCCGATATCCTTTCTTAAAAAAGTGATGGATGAAATCTGTCATCACAATAAGACTGTTTTGATTGGTTGTTGTAGACTCATTTGATTGGTCTAAGCAGATAAGCGCCAATATAAGCGCTAAAATCTAATATGTTTGAATTTTCAGGATTGAAATGCTCGAGTTTTTGTTTAGTAATAAAAAGTAATATTTAAAACTGAATAATATAATTGAATTACTAAATAATAATTTTTTTTTTAATTTCATTAATGTATTATACAGAATTTTATGATTTATAATTAAAATTGTTATAATTATAAAAATGTTAGCGCCATGTAAGTTACATGGGTCGATGTAAGTATGGATTGTGCAAAATTGAAACCTAACCCTTAAACAGTTCACGCATGCACGTCTCTTCCTGTCACATCCACGTGGATAATAGCTGCAAATTTATAATTGAATTCTAATTTTGCAAATTAAATCCATTGACATCTTAATAATATTGGGAAATATTTTGAAAATCATCGTACAAAAGGTAAATATAATCTTCTATTTATAATATGCAACTATTATTATTATTTTTTAATATATAAAATATGCTTTTCTTTGACTAATATTTATAACTGACTTTTTTAGGTTAAATTCATTATATTATTATATTATTCATTAATATTTAATTTTTATTATTAATTTTTAATTTCTTTTAATACATTAACTTTCTTTTATATGTACTACAATTTATTTTAGTTTGGAAATTTAAGTAATATGGTCTATTTTTACTTTAATATTTATTTTGAAGTCAATCTCACAGTAAAATAAAAGGAAAATCAAGTAACGATACTTCTATTATTCATTATTGAATTATTTAGTTTTATATGTTAAAATTGTTGAGAAAATTATTTTATTGTTTTTCTTCTTTAAATCATAGATTTTCTTCATTAAATCATAGATAGATTTTGTGTTATATATTTACTTATTTTATTTTGCATGTTTAGATTGTAGTGCTGAAAACTGAATTCACAATGGTTCCCATTAAGTATTCAAGCGATGAAGCTTTCGATTCACTGGTCGATAAAGACCAAACTGCGTAAGATTTGACATATATACAATTTATATTATATTCCTAATATGTCTGTTTTCTAAATGAACTATATTATTTTATAGTAAACTAATTGGTTACATTGATGAAATCAATGGAGTGCAAGAAGTGGGACAGAGAGTGAAATACAAACTGTTCAAGTTTTTCTTGAGCAATAGAAATGGCGCAACTGGTACTAAAAGAATTGTGTGCCTAATCTGGGGGGACCAGCTCATTTCACAGTATAAAAATGACATTACTATTCATCGGGTGAGATTATTTATTTTATAATCAAATCAGATATACGGATCAATGATCCATTACAATCTATTTCATCTTATTTAAAATATCTATAGATTATTTAATTGTTATATTCATATATTCATACTTATTTAATATATTAATTGTTATATTCATATATTCCTTACTTATTTAATATATTATTATACAGATTCTTCACTTTGATGGGGGTCATACAAAAGCTCTGCAAATGATTTTTTGCAAGAACGATGAATTTTTAGTACCATTCGAGTTAATCATTCAAAAAAATACTGTGGTTAAATATTTGGGATACCATACTAATCTAACTGAAAATTTAAAACCTGCACAAAAGGTTACTTTTGAAGATATTGGAAAATCAGAAGGATTAATAGGTAAGTATTTTACATATAAGATATTTAATACAAAATTATGTATTGATAATTAATATTTCTTTTAAAATGTTTACAGTTATTTCTGGCTATGTAAAGACTGAATTTGTCCAAACTACTGATAAGTTTGATAATATTAGTTACGGTTGTGGCTCAATTACTGATAAGCTTCATAAGGTAACTGTCAAAATATCCCACTTCACTCCCATCAACGCACCAAAAGGAATTTATGTGACAGTGACAGGAGAGCTTAAATCCAATGGTAAATATAATATATAATACAAAATTATTAATTCAACAATCTTCTTTATGTTTTTGTTATATTTTTTATCTTTTTTATATAATATAATTTTATATTTTTAGCTGGACCCATAACCATTTTATGTAAGGACATCTCATGTGTTGTAATAGATACAGAAACACCTTCATTAAATGATGATGAAATTGCTGAGCTCTTCAATACAGCCATTAAAACTCCAAAAAGAGGAATCTCATCGGTTGCGTAGTATTTTTCGTATTTTGACATATATATTATATTGTTCAAGTCTTATTTCAAAATGGCATCATAATATATTTATGTAAAATGTAATTACTGATAATGACTGATGTAAATTAATATATATTTTATTTTTATATATATTATTACTAAATTTAGATAGGCAGAGATAATTTTTGTTTGAAAGAAAGGAAGTTATATTGTGCTATTTTGTAATAAGACTTTAGAAAGAATTTATATTGTTTCTGTATAAGACTATAAGATAGTAGTTACTTAAGAAGAAAATAGCTTTTTAGATTGTTTAAGAATCCGTAAGGATATTTTTTCATTTATATTGTGTACAATTTTCTTCGATTAAGACTCCAGGTATTTCATACCTTTAAATATTCAATGTTTTATTAGAAATGATTTTGTGAAATGCGATTTTATAGTAGTAGTTTTAAATTAATGATTTTGAAATTATATCTTGTAGAGAAAATTGCTATGTTGAACGATTTGATGTATAAAACTATAGAGGTGAATTTTCATATAGTACGTAGCTAATGCAGTTTAAGTCCTACTTCAAGGTAATATCAAGATGGCAAGTCTCTCTTAAAGCCTCTCTTAGTTCTATTTACAAATATTATATTTAATTATTTAAATTAAGTTGAGTTTCAAAGAAATGTTACTGTTACTGAGATTATTGGTATAAGTATAATTATATAATATAATAAACAGTATTCTCATGTAATAATTTTCAGACTAATCGAAATATGTTAAATAGACATAAGCAATATTATATCAATTATAATTTCAACATTTTCATTTAATATTAGTAATGTTTCAATGTTTTTAGAACATGAATAAATAAATAAATTTTGTATAGTTTTGTTTTCTTTTTTTAGCTCGCATTCCTTATATATTTATTTCATTTATTTTATAATAAAAAAAAAAATTTTGTGGATTCTCATATAATTTAGTTCAATTAAATTTTTCAGTATTTCGCTAAATTTAGTGTATGTGTATATACTATATATACATACACACTAGCAGCTAAATTGAAATGTATTGTTTTCTTATTTATTTTTTTCCAAAGACGAATAAAAAGTTTATTGTGCGATTTTGTTTCATTTCTTTTAAAATGAATAATAAAATAATTGGATAATTTTTATAAAAATACGAAATCTGAATTTCTTGTTGCTATTTTCTTTAATAATATGCTGAAGTTTGATTTTTTTTTTTTTTTTTAATTCAAAGATAGCTGATTTTGGCGCCAACTATTTCATACACGGACCAATCAAATTTAATCTTTAAAATTAATGATCTTCATTAGAGCTACTTCCGCTTCCGCTCATTACAAGTTTTGTAACAAGACGGATATAACGGAATAATTTTTTATGGTTATTAAGAGCCGTTTGATTTGATAACTAATAAATATTCTGTCCTGCGTACATTATTTATTACGTAAAAATATTTCCGTAAGCAAGAATCTGAGTTTGTGACCTATCTTGGAATTATTAGAATACTGGTTGCATTGATTTCAGCAATAAACAATCGTGGTTTTTTGCAATAATTATTATCGCCATAAGTACTGATTCACGTAAGGACTGTTGTCATTTCACGTTCACGCATGATTTTATGTAAGTAAAACATTGAATAATTAAACTATACCAATATGTTCAATTAAATTTGATTATATTTGAGGTTAAGTTTGCTTAGTTATTATTGGAATATATTGTGCCTTCAAAAAATACACTTACAAAAAATGTTAATGTTATTTTTCAGTTTTATTTTGTATTTTTAAGAGTTATACTTATATCAAATAATTTTTATTAGCATCATCAACATTTTTATTATTAGTAAAATGTGATTACACGGAAAAAATAAACAGTAAATCTTGCTGTTTTTCACAAGTTAAATCAATTTGATAAGGAAAAAGTTTAAATAGCATTGAATAATCAGTAAAATCAATTTTTTTAAAAGTTTTAAAGTAAAAACTACTGTTTATTTGAAATGTATATCAAAACATACTGCCAATCTTACTTTGCTAAAAAATAAATTCTACTTGCTGTTAAAGCAGTTTCTACTGATTCTTATGAAAGTAAAATAAACTTGCTTTTATACAGTTAAATCAAATTTGTTAAACGTAGAATTTAGTGTTTATTTTTTCCCGTGCATTAATATTGATTATCTTTTATATTTGAAAATTACAAAATTTTGAAATGGTTTTACTTTCATATTTACAGATTGATTGAAATCATTGAATCCTTGAAAACCAATTATCAAATCAATCTACTGGAGTGAGCATCGGAATCAAAGTTCTGTTCCTCCAAAATCAATAAATGTACTGGAATGAGCATCGGAATCAAAGTTCTGACAGGTAAAACAAATAAATAAATGTTACTTGCTTATGTATAATATTATTTAGTGCAATACACATATATTACACGTGCATTAGTGCAATCATTTACTGTAATAGTATATACTATATAATGTGTAGTGATACATTTTCATTAATTAAAATTTGATTTAACTTGAATATAATATAGTACCCAATAGCATATTTATAGCTATTTTCATCATAATAAATTTTGTTGTTTATATAACTACATAAAATATTGTTATAGCTAAATATAACTATATTTTATAGTACTTTTATGTAAAAATTTATGTAAAAATATAATATAATTCAAATATCTTTCTACAATTTTTTCATAGAATATTACTAATATTTACTAATTGTATTTTTTTTTTCAGACTTTTTGGACCAACGTTCGGTACATTTGGGAACTGAAGAATAGAAGACCATAATAACATATTAAAAAATTATAGATTTGTCGTTCTATACTAATAAAATCCAAGAAATTGTTCTATTCATCCTAACGCATGAATTGTAATATATTGATATTGTATTGATCGATCTTGTATTAAAATAATTGTATTGTACGAATAAAAAGATTTTTTTTTATAATCTTAAATAAACCTATTAAATATTGAAACTTACATAAACCTACCAAATAGATCAATTTACAGAAACCTATCAAATATATAAACCTACATAAACCTATCAAACATATAAACCTATATAAACCTATCGAATATATAAACCCACATAAACCTATCAAAGAAATAAAACTTAAATTAACCTATTACATAAATAAATAAACCTAAAAAACTTATTGAATACATTAACCCACTAATCGACAATAAGCCAATCTATCAACAAAATTGGATCTCAAGTTGAAATATTATCGATAAATCGAAAAAAATAATGCTAACTATATATATAGTAACATGAACAAATAAAGTTAATAAAACAATATTTGTTTATTCTTACATATTATTATTATTATTATTATTATTATTTTTATTATTATTTGTTTTTTCATTTTTTATTATTATTCTACGTAACCATGCCACGTCGAAGACGAACTCTGGACGAACAGGAGTCTTATGTCGTTCAAAGGCGTATGCGAAATTCTGAAATTCAAAGACGTCGTCGACAAGTTGTTCGTAATCGTCTAATCGACGAACGTAGACATCAAGAAGATTATTTAGGGGAAATGAATGTTTTATGTTGTCATTGCAATGCAAAACACTTTGTTTCTGAAAAAGTAGCAAATAAAAAACTTTCGTTTAATGATTGTTGTAGCCATGGAGTGGTTGCCTTAGATCCAAGACCTATTTTTCCTGAAGAACTTTCCGGAATGTTTAATGGAACGCATCCTAAATCCAATGAATTTTTTCTAAATATTAGATATTACAACAATTCGTTGTCATTTGCATCATTTAATGCTAACTTATATAATTTTCAATCACGTCGTCAGGGACCTTATTGTTTTAAGATACAAGGACAAATTTATTACCAAATTAACACAGCCTTATATCCATCTGAAAATGAAAGTCCTGTATTCGGACAGCTTTTTTTTGTAGATCCGGAAGAAGCACTTCATTTTAGAATGAATCAAAGTACTCGATTCGATTATGAAACAATCTCAATCTTAGATAGGGTAATTAGAGAGCATAATGTGTTTGCTCAATCTTACGAAATGATGAAAAAGAAATTGAGACTGAGCGGTTACTTTTGGATCAAAATGAAAGCGAACCTGAATTACAACTATTGTTTACGTTAAAACCAGGAACTGATAGAAGAAGGTATAATTTTCAACGAACGAATGAAGTGGCAGCTATTTTCGCAACAACAGCTGATGGAGAGATTCCTGAATCATATGTAACCATTCGAAATAAAGGTACTAAAACTTTACAATGTGTCAGTACAATGGACCCAAATGTCGAGCCATGGATTTATCCTCTTTTTTACCCGTATGGTTCCAGAGGATGGCATAAAGACTTACAATGTGTTAATACGCCTAATAATAGATGTCGGCGTGTAACTCGTATGGCCTACACTAAATTTCATATAGCTATTAGACCTGATGAATTTAATCCTTTTTTATTAGGTCGAAGATTATTTCAACAATGGATTGTAGATTCGTACGTAAAAATTGAAAAAGATAGAATCCAATTCTGTAAAGATCACCAAAAAGAATTAAGAGCAGATAGTTACCAAGGATTACACGATTACATTCAAAATTCAGCTAATGACATGAATGGACAAGTAGGAAAAACTATTATTCTTCCATCAACATTTATTGATGCTCCTAGACATATGCAACAATGTTATCAAGATTATATGGCTATAGTCAATGATAAAGGTAAACCAGATATCTTTTTGACCATGACATGTAACCCTAAATGGCGAGAGATTCAAGATAATCTTCTACCTGGCCAACAAGCCACTGATAGATCAGACATTGTAGCACGCGTTTTTCATCTAAAGAAAGATCGTTTATTAAATAAGATACTAAAAGAGAAATTATTTGGTGAAGTGTCAGCTTACGTATATGTTATTGAATTTCAAAAACGAGGTTTACCACATATGCATTTACTAATTACTTTACAACACAGTTATAAAATGACTACACCTGAAATTATTGACACATTTATATCGGCTGAAATTCCGAATGTTGAAGAAAACCCTCTTCTGCATGAAATAGTTATGAAAAATATGATACATGGTCCATGTGCTGATTGGTGTATGGTTGATGGCAAATGTTCCAAAAGATTTCCGAAGCCTTTTCAAGATGAAACAACAATGGATGAAAATGGTTATCCCAATTATCGTCGAATCAATGATGGCACTACTTACGAGTTACAAAATGGTCATACGCTTGACAACAGATGGGTTGTACCTTATTGTCCTGTTTTATTAGAAACTTTTAACTGTCACATCAATGTAGAAGTAACGGCAAGTATCCAATCAGTGAAATATTTGTATAAATATGTTTATAAAGGACATGATGCTGCTAATGTTACCATTAGTGAGAACGGCAATGAAAGAGTTATTAATCATGATGAAATTCGCGATTACATAGAAACGCGGTACGTTGGCCCTGTTGAAGCATGTTATCGAATTCTTAGTAAACCTTTACAAGATAAGAGCCATGCCATAATTAGATTACCAGTGCATCTACCAAATGAACATAGTATAATTATTTCTAATGATCCAATTAACATAGAAAATTTGAATCAATCGAGTAGCATGTTGCTTGATTATTTCAAATTGAATTTAAATAATGAAGAGGCGAAACAATATTTTTACAGAGAAATCCCCCAGTTTTTTACTCATAAAAAAAGTAAACATGATGGCATAAATATATCAAACTGGGAGAGCCGAAAAAAACATTTTAATTGTATTGGCCGCATGTACTCTGTTAGCCCTACTAAATTAGAACTTTTCCATTTGCGATTATTATTATTACATGTTAGAGGAGCTACAAGTTTTGAATCCCTAAAAACCGTTAATGGCATTTTACAACCATCGTTTACATCTGCGTGCCTAGCATTAGGGCTTATTGAAGATGATGAAGAATGGCGTAGAGCAATGGACGAAGCAACTACGTGGATGATGCCTCGTACACTTCGTCAATTATTTGTTCGAATTTTGATACATTGCCAACCAATACATCCTGATGAGTTGTGGGATGAATTCAAAAATGCAATGTCTGAAGATTTTTCACGTCACCATGATATTGAACTGAGCAATCAACTTGCTTATGCTGATATTAATTGCATTTTGAATAATGAAGGAAGAAATATATCCGATTTTCCTGCAATGGATCAAAATGTAGAAATACCTATTGTAAGAGTTTCAGATGATATTGATGATATATCACAAACGCAATTAGCAGAAGTTGGGCGAAGACAATACGAACAATTAAATGGCCAATAAAAAGAAGTTGTTAATAATATTCTTCGAGCAGTTGAAGCTAATTTTTATGAAAATAATTGTATATATATTGACGGTCCTGGAGGATCTGGAAAAACTTTTATATATACAACTATCTACAATTTATTAACATCTAAAAACATTAAAGTATGTTCAATGGCATTTACTGGAATAGCAGCAACATTACTACCAAAAGGTCGGACAGTGCATAAAACGTTTGGCCTTCCAGTTCCATTGTATAATGATTCATCATCAAGTATAAAAGCACAGTCTAAAGAAGGTATTTTCTTGAAGGAAACGAAAGTGTTTATTTGGGATGAGGCACCAATGGCTCCCAGATATGCTTTAGAAATAATAAATAGAACACTTCAAATGATTATGTGTAATGAATTGCCATTTGGTGGGAAAATTATTATTTTGGGTGGTGACTTTAGGCAACTTCTTCCAGTAAAAGTTAGAGGAACTCGAAGTGAAACCATCAATTTATCAATCAAGTATAGTGAACTATGGACACGGTTTTCCAAGTATAAACTTACGGAAAATATGAGAGTTTTGCCGAACGAAATTGATTTCGCAAAATTTTTATTGTCAGTTGGTGATGGAACGTTAAATGATATTGATGATTGTGTAATTCTTCCTTAATCCTGTATTTTGAAATCGGATGATAACTTGATTGGTACTGTATTCGGACATTTGATAAAACAAAATAATTTTGAACAAATGACTCAATGTGCTATTTTAGCAGCCCGAAATGTTGACGTTAACGAAGTTAATAAACAAGTTACCGATCTCCTAGATAAAAATACTGAACACGTATATACTGGAATTGATAGTACCGATAATTGTAATAATGGTGAACTGAATGAAGTTATTTTACCAGAATATTTAAATTCTTTAAATCCACCCAGTTTACCTCCTTATGAATTACGTTTAAGAAAAACTGTATTGTAATGCTTATAAGAAATATTAGTCTAAATGAAGGGTTATGCAATGGTACTCGATTGCGAATAATAGATTTTTCTAATCACTTATTAAAATGTCAAATACTAACAGGGGATAATGCAAATGGTGTAGTATTTTTAAATCGTATAACGTTATATTGCGAAAATGAATATCCATTTAATTTTAAAAGAAGACAGTTTCCTGTAAAATTAGCATTCGCAATAACAATCAACAAGTCTCAAGGTCAAACATTTCATAAAATTGCTATTGATTTGAGAAGAGATGTTTTTAATCATGGTCAATTATACGTTGCCATGTCCAGAGTACGATCATGGGATTCTCTTAAAGTTTATTTAGGAAATCATCAAAGAGAAAATTTAAAAGTTAAAAATTATGTATATAAAGAGCTTTTTTTGTGAAATATTTTATTATATGATATCACATAATTATTTTATTTTTCATTCGTGAAAAGAAAATTCATTACGTTATCTATATGTATATATATATATATATATATATATATATATATATATATATATACACACACACATACACACAAATACACACGGTTTTTAAATATTTTAATAGAATGAGCCAATTTGGAAAGATAGCGCGCGCGTAGCGCGCTGAGAGATGCTAGTATGCTTAAGAAACACCTTCAAACTTCCGTTTTAACACATCTAGCATTGTACCTGATTTAGTTTGAATTTCATCCTCAATTTTCCAATAGTATGATAAAAAAACCTCTTCAAAATTCCGTATAAATACAATGTTTATCCGAATTTCAGCCTCAAACTTGTGATTTAACACTTACAGTATGTAATCTTGCATATGTAAAAATTATCAACTGATAAGAATTTTTCCATCGGTCTTACAGTCTTACAAATTAAATTAAAATAATTAATATTTATGGCAGTCAGATTGCCCTTGTTTATAATCACCCCCGCAGAATCTGAAATAAAAACTTAATTAAAACCTGGAAAAAACTTCGTTAGCAAAGGACGATCTGACTGTCCCCCCACCACATTGTCCAACGTTTCGAGCCCGCTCCGGCTCCTCCTCAGGGACTGAAATGAAACCCGCGATAAACCTCCTTATATACCCCCGTACCTCCTTCTTTTCTCTTAATCCCACCCGCATCCACTTTCCCCTCTCCAACTTTCCATTCTCACTTAAATTAATAAAGAATGATAAATGTTATCTAATTTACGTGACTCTATCATTAAATTTACATTATTCCGATTTCTTAGAATGTGAATACTTTCAAGGCTTTCCCTCTTATATTTTTTCTTAATCCCCTGTTCCAAAATATCCAAACTCCCAAAATCGAAAGAATGCAAACTATTTAAACAATGTTCTTCAAACCCGATGTACAACTTGAGCTGCGTAAACTATATTGATGTTCATATATTCTCTTTTTCAAATATCTACCCGTTTGACCAATATAACAACCATTAAAATCCCTACAATTAATTTTGTAAACTACTCCCGATTTTTTAAATTTAAAAAGAGAATATATGAACATCAATATAGTTTACGCAGGTCAAGTTGTACATCGGGTTTGAAAGAACATTGTTTAAACAGTTTGCATTCTTTCTATTTTGGAAGTGTCGATATTTTAGAACAGGGGATTAAGAATAAATATAACAGGGAAAGCCTTGAAAGTATTCAGATTCTAAGCAATTGGAATAATGTAAATTTGATGATAGAGTCAAGTAAATTGGATAACATTTATCATTCTTTATTAATTTAAGTGAGAATGGAAAGTTGGAGAGGGAAAGTGGATGGCGATCGGGGTAAGAGAAAAGAAGGGTATGGGGTATATAAGGAAGTGTATCGCGGGTTTTATTTCAGTCCCTGAGGAGGAGCCGGAGCGGGCTCAAAACATTGGACAATGTGGTGGTGGGGGCAGTCAGATCGTCCTTGGCTAAAAAAGTTTTTTCCAGGTTTTAATTAAGTTTTTATTTCAGATTCTGCGGGGTGTTGATAAACAAGGGCAATCTGACTATCATAAATATTAATTATTTTAATTTAATGTGTAAGACTGTAAGACCGATGGAAAAATTCTTATCAGTTGATAGTAAATTGCAGTCGACATAAGTAATATTTTTAATGATAAAAAATTATCATATTATATTAAAAATAGATGAAACATTTTTAATCACTTATCTGTTATTAACGTATATTGATTACAATTTTCAATTCCTTGTTATCCAGAACCTCTTCAAAATTCCGTATTCAAACGTTGTTTATCCCAATTTCATCCTCAAACTTCCGATATATGTTTAAGAAACCCTTCAAACTTCAGTTCACACATCTTGCATTATACTTGATTAAGTTCGAATTCCATGCAGAATCTTCACGATAATATGCAAAAAGTATCTCTTCATACTTCCGTATTGACATATTGTTTATCCCAATTGCATCCTAAAACTTCTGATACTATGCTTAAGAAACCCTTCAAACTTCCGTTTTAACACTCCTTGCATTATACTTGATTTAGTTCGAATTCCATGCAAAATCTCCCGATAATATGCTTAAAAATCTGTTCAAACTTCGATATTGACATATTTTAGATAATTTTTTTTGCGTATTTAACCTCATATTCCCACAAATAACTAGTTTAACGTTAAGTTTATTGAAACAGATCATCATAGATTGTGATTAATTTGTTTGTTGCTAATGTACCCCTACAGAAAATAATTATAGTCTTACGTATAATAATGAATATAATTTGAACTATAGTTGGAGTATAGTCAAACAGTAATTATAACTATAGTATTTTCGCGCTACTATACGTGACAACTATGGTATCTGACTCTAACTAAAATTGACGAATATAATCACTACTATATAGTTACAATCATATACTATAGCCTGCTACTATATCCCCGAAAACGAACTATAAGGGCCTTCGTGCGCTAAAAGAATAGCGATATGGAAATAAGAAATAGCATTGAAAATATATCTATATGTATGAGGAATAAGAGACTTATTCCTTTTATTCTTCATATATATAGATATATTTTCAATGCTATTTCTTATTTCGATATCGCTATTCTTTTTGCGTGCGAAGGCCCTAATCGTCACTACAAGATTGTAGTACTTACTACACCTCGTGATTATAATATAATATCGTAGAGTAAATAATCGGTAGACTTAATCCGGCACTTTTACCCGGATCTTCCCGTGTACAAATAGTTAGCTGTTTTTTCATTTTTTTTTTGTAATATTTTCATGTATCTTTCCTATCGAAAGAATTGTAAAAATATTTTAAATCCTTTTTTTAAAGGGATGTAAAAAGCAAGGCAAGCCTTGTTGATTCTCCAAGAAGAGCCATTCGAACAGTCGAATCTCACGGCCTTATATATACTTTCGGCATTCCCACGTGTTCAAGGGGGTCTTCATCGATGCGACGCTATGCGGCGATCGCGGGAAATTTATGAATGGCGGCTTCCAATCACCTCCTAGTACCGTCGCTTTCCGTGCGGCGCAATGGTGGAAACTCCTCCGAACACATGGGAACGCCAAGAGTATGTAAGACCGTAAGATTCGACCGTCCAAATGTCTCTTCTGGGAGAGTCAAATTAACAAGGCTGCCTTGCTTTTGACATCCCTTTAAAAAAGGAATTAAAAATATTTTTGAAATTCTTTCGATAGGGATGATAGACGAAAGTATTACAAAAAAATGAAAAAGCAACTATTTGTACGCGGGAAGGTCCGGGGGTGTAGTCATGATTATACTGTACTACATTAGGTTATAATCATGAAGTGTACTAAGTACTATAGTCATGTGATAATTTTAGTGAATTTTCCGAATATAGTAGCAGCCTATAGTATATGATTGTAACTATTCCTAATAAAACAGAACGTTTAAAAACGTTTCTAAGACGTGGTTTGAAACACTTTATAATGTTTTTGCAAAAACGATTTTAAATCGTTTTTAAAACGCGGATAATGTCCGCCTTTTGAAGCATTCGAATATTTTTAAAACGTTTTAAGAACGTCTAAAAAATGTCTTTAAAACATTTTAAAAGTTTATTTGATGTAGCTAATTCTATAGGATATCCCCAAATTCTCGAACTTAACAGTATATAATGATATTGAAGGTTTATTCTAAATAAAATACGGCATTCGCATCAAAGTGGAATACTGTATGAAAACTTCCTTGTGAAACTGCAAGTAAAAAGATCTAAACAAAGCTTTACCATTACCGTATGGGAAACTAGCCAGGTGACGATTACTGATTTTATAAATTAGTTGCAAATATTTAAATAGTCCTTGTTTCCCAAAAACTTATATTATTTGTCATATTTCTTATCAATATAATTACTGATTAAACGAGTGTATATTGGAAGTTGTTGTTTAACGAGTCCAATGGCCATACTACCAGTAGTGGAGGGTTAATAAAAAACAACAAGATTTTTTATTTCCGCCAACGTCTCGAGAGCTTATATTGGAAGTATTCGGGGAAAAACCAGAAAACACACATATTTCACGAATCTCGAGGATATCCCCCAATTCTCGAAGGTACATAACGCACTTTAGAAAAAGTAACATTTCACAATAATTATTAAAAATGTTTTATAAATAAAATACGGCGTTCGCATCAAAGTGGAATACTGTATGAAAACTTCCTTGAGAAATCTGAAGTATAAATATCTAAATAAAGCTTTTCTGTTACCGTACTGGGAAAACCCAGATAACGATTCATGATTTTGTAAATTAGTTGCAACTCTAGGCCGTTTGAAGGGATTGACCTTATACTCTCGGAAGTATAAGAAGTTTTCGGTTCACTCTAGGAAGTTTAAGGATTCTTACGGTACATCCTGGGAAGTTTGAGGAGGTTTGCACTACGCTTTTAGAAGTTTGAGGTGTTTTGCAGTATATTTTTGAATATTTGAGTTGGCTTACTCGGTGCACCCTTGAAAATGATATGTCTTGGTTATTTAGTAGTATTTTGAGGCGTGAATCGAGTGACACGGCAGTCTTATTCTGAACTGTGAGACGCCATGATACTCTAAGCAGTTTAAGGAGTTTTCCGTACACTCTATTCGGTTTGAAGAGTTGTACTGTACACTCTAGGAAGATTAAGAGTGGACTGTCAACCTCCTCAAACTCCCAAGGGTGTACTGTAAGCCTCCTCAAATTTCCTAGGGTGTACTGCAAATCTCCTCAAACGTCCTAATATATACCATAAAACTGCTTAAACTATCACGGGTGTCAGATAAACCTCTTCTAACATCCAAGACGATACCGCAGACTACCTTAGAATTGCAAAAGTGTATTGCAAACCTCCTGAAACTTACAAGAGAATACCGTAAACCTCCACAAACATTCAAGAAAGTACTGTAAAGTTTATCAAACTTCTAAGACTCTACTGCAAACCTCCTCAACCTTCCTAGGGTATACCTTCAAACTTTTCAAACGTTCAAGAATATAATGCTAATATCTTCAAACTTCCTAGGGTGTACAGTAAACCTCCTCAAGTTTCCTAGGGTATACTGTAAAACTCCTCAAACATCTAAGAGTGTACTGTCAAGCTTCTCAAACTTCCTAGGGAGTACTGTAAACCTCCCCAAAGATCCTAGGGTGTACCGTAAGCCGCCTCCAACATCCTAGGGTGTTCTGTAAACCTCGTCAAACTTCATACGCTGTACTGTAAACCTCCTCAAACGTCCCAAGATATACCCTAAATCTGCTTAAACTGTCAAGGATGCAAGATAAATCTCTTCAAATGACCAAGAATATACCACAGACTACATTAGACTTGGAAAAGTGTATTTTAAATTATTCTTATATTTATCATGATA
This sequence comes from Torymus aiolomorphi, assembly GCA_036365515.1. NCBI lineage: Eukaryota > Metazoa > Arthropoda > Insecta > Hymenoptera > Torymidae > Torymus > Torymus aiolomorphi. The sequence goes on from CM070874.1 coordinate 214,346,168, forward strand.
CATACAATTTTTTTTCGCTGCAGTGAGAGAGTAAAGAAGTTGAAAATTTCCCCGACGTAGTGAAATATATACGTTCTAGGACGTTCCGCGTTTTATTCGAATTATTTGTAACAGGCTTCATACAGTATTCCATTTTTATCAGAGTATAGCGTATTACTTGTGAAAAAGTTCTTACAGATATCGCGATACATACAATTTTTTTGAGACAGGCCTCATGCAGTATTCCGTTTTTATCAGAGCATAGCGTCTTACTTGTCAAATAATTCTTATGTTGATCACCATACATACAATCTTTTTACGCTGTGGTAAAAGAGTAAAGAAGTTGAAAAATTTCCGCGACGTAATGAATTTGGTACGTTCTAAGACATTCCGCCTTTTATTCGAATTATTTGTAACAGGCTTCATACAGTATTCCATTTTTATCTGAGCGCAGCCTTGTACTTGTGAAAAAATTCTTACATTTATCGCGATAGATACAATTTGTTTGACACAGGCCTCATACAGTATTCCGTTTCTATCAGACCGTAGCCTGGTACTTCTGAAAAACTTCTTACATTTATCGCGATACATACAATTTTTTTGAGACATGCTTCATACAGTATTCCGTTTTCATCTGAGCGTAGTGTTTTACTTGTAAAATAATTCTTATATTTATCATGATACATACAATTTTTTTACGCTGTGGTAAGAGAGTCAAGAAGTTGAAAAATTTCCTCAACGTAGTGAAATATGTACGTTCTAAGACATTCCGCGTTTTATTCGAATTACTTGTAACAGGCTTCACAGTATTCCATTTTTATCAGATCGTAGCGTTTTACTGGTGAAATAATTCTTATATTTATCATCATACATACAATTTTATTACGCTGCGGTAAGAGAGTCAAGAAGTTGAAAAATTTCCCAATACGGTACACTATTGGAAGTTTGAAGAGGTTGGCACTACACTATTGTATCTTTGAGATTCTCAAATTGTATAAAGGATAGTCGAAGTCTTCTGTAGTGTAGTGCGCCTGTTTGTTGATTGCATGTTTCAACAATTAAACGTTAGATATAATATTGGTGAAATTTGACAGAATGTTGAAATTTTGAATACGGAAGTTTGAAGAGGTTTACGGTATACTCTTGGATATTTGAGGAGGTTTACGGTACACTTTTGGAAGTTTGAGGAGGTTTGCAGTACACTCTTAAATGTTTGAGGAGGTTTACGGTATACTCTTGAAGGTTTAAGGAGTTTTATTGTAATTTTTAAGGATACATCTCAAATTTCCGTAATAGTGATTGACGAGCTCCTCAAATTTCCGGATTTGTTCCTGAGGACCTCTCCAAACTTCCAGGCGAGTGACGATGAAGTTTGAGGATGCTCCTCAATCTTCCATACAAGTCACGAAAAAACTCATCAAACTTCCGGATTAATATATATATATCACGATTCATACAATTTTTTACACAGGCTTCATGCAGTATTCCGTTTTTATCAGAGGATAGCGTTTTACTTGTGAAATAATTCGTATATTTATCACGAATCATACAATTTTTTTATGCTGCGGTAAAGGTGTAAAGAAGTTGAAAAATTTCACCGACGTAGTGAAATATGTACGTTCTAAGACATTCCGCGTTTTATTCGAATTATTTGTAACAGGCTTCCTAAAGTATTCCATTTTCATCAGAGCGCGCCCTTGTACTTGTGAGAAAATTCTTACATTTATCGCGCTACATACTATTTTTTTGACACAGATTTCATACAGTATTCCGTTTTGATCAGAGCATAGCCATATACTTGTGAAAAAATTCTTACATTTATCGCGATACATACAATATTTTTGACACAGGCATCATACGGTATGCCGTTTTTATTAGAGGATATCGTTTTACTTGTGAAATGATTCGTATATTTATCATGAATAATACAATTTTTTTACGCTGCGGTAAGAGAGTCAAGAAGTTGAAAATATTCCCCAACGTAGTGCAATATGTACGTTGTAAGACATTCCGCATTTTATTCGAATTATTTGTAACAGGCTTCATACAGTATTCCATTTTCATCAGAGTGTAGCCTTGTACTTGTGAGAAAATTCTTACATTTATCGCGATACGTACAATTTTTTTGACACAGGTTTCATACAGTATTCCGCTTTCAATAGAGCTTAGCGTTTTAATTGTGAAATAATTCTTATATTTATCACGATACATACCATATTTTTACACAGGCCTCATACAGTATTCCGTTGTTATCAGAGCGAAGCGTTGTACTTGTGAAGTAAATCTTATATTTATCACGATACATACAATGTTTTTAAGCTACGGTAAGAGGGTCAAGAAGTTAAAAAGTATCCCCAACGTAATGAAATATGTACGCTCTGAGACATTTCGCGTTTTATTCGAATAATTTGTAACAGGCTTCCTAAAGTATTCCATTTTTATCACAGTGTAGCGTATTACTTGTGAAAAATTTCTTACATTTATCGCGATACGTACAATTTTTTTGAGACAGGCTTCATACAGTATTCCGTTTTCATCAGAGCGTAGCGTTTTACTTGTGAAATAATTCTTACATTTATCGCGCTACATACTATTTTTTTGACACAGGTTTCATACAGTATTCCGTTTTTATCACAGCATAACGTTTTACTTGTCAAATAATTCTTATGTTGATCACCATACATACAATCTTTTTACGCTGCACTGAGAGTGTAAAGAAGTTGAAAATTTTTCCGACGTAGTGAAATAAGTACGTTCTAAGACATTTCGCGTTTTATTCGAATTACTTGTAACAGGCTTCATACAGTATACTGTTTTTATCAGAGCATAGCGTTTTACTTGTGAAATAATTCTTGTATTTATCATGATAGATAGAATTTTTTTACGCTGCGGTAAGCGAGTCAAGAAGTTTGAAAATTTCCACGGTGTAGTCAAATATGTACGTTATAAGTCATTCCGCATTTTATTCGAATTATTTGTAACAGGCTTCATACAGTATTCCAGTTTTATCAGAGCGTGCCCTTGTACTTGCGAAAAAATTCTTACATTTATCGCGATAGATACAATTTGTTTGACACAGGCCTCATACAGTATTCCGTTTTTATCAGACCGTAGCCTGATACTTCTGAAAAAATTCTTATATTTATTGCTTTACATACTATTTTTTTGAGACAGGCTTCATACAATATTCCGTTTTTATCAGTGCATAGCATTTTAATTGTGAAATACTTCTTATATTTATCATGATAGATAGAAATTTTTTACGCGATGGTAAGAGAGTCAAGAAGTTGACAAATATCCCCGACGTAGTGAAATATGTACGTTCTAAAGACATTCCGCGTTTTATTGGATTTATTTGTAACAGGCTTCATACAGTATTCTATTTCCATCAGACCGTAGCCTGGTACTTGTGAAAAAATTCTTACATTTATCGCGATACATACAATTTTTTTGAAACAGGTTTCATACAGCATTCCGTATTCATCAGAGCGTAGCGTTTTAATTGTGAAATTATTCTTATATTTATCATGATACATACATTTTTTTTTGCGCTGCAGTGAGAGAGTAATGAAGTTGAAAATTTCCCCGACGTAGTGACATATATACGTTCTAGGACGTTCCGCGTTTTATTCGAATTATTTGTAACAGGCTTCATACAGTATTCCATTTTTATCAGAGTATAGCGTCTTACTTGTGAAAAACTTTTTACATTTATCGCGATACATACAATTTTTTTGAGACAGGCTTCATACAGTATTCCGTTTTGATCAAAGCATAGCCATTTACTTGTGAAAAAATTCTTACATTTATCGCGATACATACAATTTTTTTGAAACAGGTTTCATACAGTATTCCGTATTCATCTGAGAGTAGCGTTTTAATTGTGAAATAATAATATATTTATCACGATACATACAATTTTTTTACGCTGTGGTAAGAGGGTCAATAAGTTGAAAAATTTCCCAAACTTAGTGAAATATGTACGTTCTAAGACGTTCCGCATTTTATTCGAATTATTTATAACAGGCTTCATACGGTATTCCATTTTCATCAGAGCGCAGCCTTGTACTTGAGAAAAACTTCTTACATTTATCGCGATACATACAATTTTTTTGACACAGGCGCTTCATACAGTATTCCGTTATCTTCAGAGCGTAGCGTTTTACTTGTGAAATTATTCTTATATTTATCATGATACATACAATTTTTTTGCGCTGCAGTGAGAGAGTCAAGAAGTTGACAAATTTCCCCGACGTAGTGGAGTATGTACGTTCTAAGACGTTCCGCATTTTATTCGAATTATTTATAACAGGCTTCATACAGTATTCCATTTTCATCAGAGCGCCGCCTTGTACTTGTGAAAAAATTCTTACATTTATCGCGATAGATACAATTTGTTTGACACTGGCCTCATACAGTATTCCGTTTTTATCAGACCGTAGCCTAGTACTTCTGAAAAACTTCTTACATTTATCGCGATACATACAATTTTTTTGAAACAGGTTTCATACAGTATTCCGTATTCATCTGAGAGTAGCGTTTTAATTGTGAAATAATAATATATTTATCACGATACATACAATTTTTTAGAGAGGCTTCAGACAGACTTCCGTTTTTATCAGAGCATAGCGTTTTACTTGTGAAATAATTCTTATATTGATCATGATACATACAATCTTATTTGGCTGCAGTGAGAGAGTCAAGAAGTTGACAAATTTCCCCGACGTAGTGGAGTATGTACGTTCTAAGACGTTCCGCATTTTATTCGAATTATTTATAACAGGCTTCATACAGTATTCCATTTTCATCAGAGCGCAGCCTTGTACTTGTGAAAAAATTCTTACATTTATCGCGATAGATTCAATTTGTTTGACACAGGCCTCATACAGTATTCCATATTCATCAGAGGGTAGCGTTTTAATTGTGAAATAATAATATATTTATCACGATACATACAATTTTTTTGCGCTGCAGTGAGAGAGTAATGAAGTTGAAAATTTCCCCGACGTAGTGAAATATATACGTTCTAGGACGTTTCGCGTTTTATTCGAATTATTTGTAACAGGCTTCATACAGTATTCCATTTTTATCAGATTATAGCGTCTTACTTGTGAAAAACTTCTTACATTTATCGCGATACATACAATTTTTTTGAGACAGGCTTCATACAGTATTCCGTTTTGATCAAAGCATAGCCATTTACTTGTGAAAAAATTCTTACATTTATCGCGATACATACAATTTTTTTGAAACATGTTTCATACAGTATTCCGTATTCATCTGAGAGTAGCGTTTTAATTGTGAAATAATAATATATTTATCGCGATACATACAATTTTTTTGCACTGCAGTGAGAGAGTCAAGAAGTTGACAAATTTCCCCGACGTAGTGGAGTATGTACGTTCTAAGACGTTCCGCGTTTTATTCGAATTATTTGTAACAGGCTTCATACAGTATTCCATTTTTATCAGAGTATAGCGTCTTACTTGTGAAAAACTTCTTACATTTATCGCGATACATACAATTTTTTTGAGACAGGCTTCATACAGTATTCCGTTTTGATCAAAGCATAGCCATTTACTTGTGAAAAACTTCTTACATTTATCGCGATACATACAATTTTTTTTAAACAGGTTTCATACAGTATTCCGTATTCATCTGAGAGTAGCGTTTTAATTGTGAAATAATAATATATTTATCACGATACATACAATTTTTTTTGAGAGGCTTCAGAAAGACTTCCGTTTTTATCAGAGCATAGCGTTTTACTTTTGAAATAATTCTTATATTTATCATCATACATACAATTTAATTACGCTGCGGTAAGAGAGTCAAGAAGTTGAAAAATTTCCCAAACTTAGTGAAATATGTACGTTCTAAGACATTCCGCCTTTTATTCGATTTATTTGTAACAGGCTTCATACAGTATTCCATTTCCATCAGACCGTAGCCTGGTACTTGAGAAAAACTTCTTACATATATCACGATACATACAATTTTTTTGAAACAGGTTTCATACAGTATTCCGTATTCATCAGAGGGTAGCGTTTTAATTGTGAAATAATAATATATTTATCACGATACATACAATTTTTTTGCGCTGCAGTGAGAGAGTAATGAAGTTGAAAATTTCCCCGACGTAGTGAAATATATACGTTCTAGGACGTTCCGCGTTTTATTCGAATTATTTGTAACAGGCTTCATACAGTATTCCATTTTTATCAGAGTATAGCGTCTTAATTGTGAAAAACTTCTTACATTTATCGCGATACATACAATTCTTTTGAGACAGGCTTCATACAGTATTCCGTTTTGATCAAAGCATAGCCATTTACTTGTGAAAAAATTCTTACATTTATCGAGATACATACAATTTTTTTGAAACAGGTTTCATACAGTATTCCGTATTCATCTGAGAGTAGCGTTTTAATTGTGAAATAATAATATTTTTATCACGGTACATACAATTTTTTTACGCTGTGGTAAGAGGGTCAATAAGTTGAAAAATTTCCCAAACTTAGTGAAATATGTACGTTCTAAGACGTTCCGCATTTTATTCGAATTATTTATAACAGGCTTCATACGGTATTCCATTTTCATCAGAGCGCAGCCTTGTACTTGAGAAAAACTTCTTACATTTATCGCGATACATACAATTTTTTTGACACAGGCGCTTCATACAGTATTCCGTTATCTTCAGAGCGTAGCGTTTTACTTGTGAAATTATTCTTATATTTATCATGATACATACAATTTTCTTGCGCTGCAGTGAGAGAGTCAAGAAGTTGACAAATTTCCCCGACGTAGTGGAGTATGTACGTTCTAAGACGTTCCGCATTTTATTCGAATTATTTATAACAGGCTTCATACAGTATTCCATTTTCATCAGAGCGCCGCCTTGTACTTGTGAAAAAATTCTTACATTTATCGCGATAGATACAATTTGTTTGACACTGGCCTCATACAGTATTCCGTTTTTATCAGACCGTAGCCTAGTACTTCTGAAAAACTTCTTACATTTATCGCGATACATACAATTTTTTTGAAACAGGTTTCATACAGTATTCCGTATTCATCTGAGAGTAGCGTTTTAATTGTGAAATAATAATATATTTATCACGATACATACAATTTTTTTAGAGAGGCTTCAGAAAGACTTCCGTTTTTATCAGAGCATAGCGTTTTACTTGTGAAATAATTCTTATATTGATCATGATACATACAATCTTATTTGGCTGCAGTGAGAGAGTCAAGAAGTTGACAAATTTCCCCGACGTAGTGGAGTATGTACGTTCTAAGACTTTCCGCATTTTATTCGAATTATTTATAACAGGCTTCATACAGTATTCCATTTTCATCAGAGCGCAGCCTTGTACTTGTGAAAAAATTCTTACATTTATCGCGATAGATTCAATTTGTTTGACACAGGCCTCATACAGTATTCCATATTCATCAGAGGGTAGCGTTTTAATTGTGAAATAATAATATATTTATCACGATACATACAATTTTTTTGCGCTGCAGTGAGAGAGTAATGAAGTTGAAAATTTCCCCGACGTAGTGAAATATATACGTTCTAGGACGTTTCGCGTTTTATTCGAATTATTTGTAACAGGCTTCATACAGTATTCCATTTTTATCAGATTATAGCGTCTTACTTGTGAAAAACTTCTTACATTTATCGCGATACATACAATTTTTTTGAGACAGGCTTCATACAGTATTCCGTTTTGATCAAAGCATAGCCATTTACTTGTGAAAAAATTCTTACATTTATCGCGATACATACAATTTTTTTGAAACATGTTTCATACAGTATTCCGTATTCATCTGAGAGTAGCGTTTTAATTGTGAAATAATAATATATTTATCGCGATACATACAATTTTTTTGCACTGCAGTGAGAGAGTCAAGAAGTTGACAAATTTCCCTGACGTAGTGGAGTATGTACGTTCTAAGACGTTCCGCGTTTTATTCGAATTATTTGTAACAGGCTTCATACAGTATTCCATTTTTATCAGAGTATAGCGTCTTACTTGTGAAAAACTTCTTACATTTATCGCGATACATACAATTTTTTTGAGACAGGCTTCATACAGTATTCCGTTTTGATCAAAGCATAGCCATTTACTTGTGAAAAACTTCTTACATTTATCGCGATACATACAATTTTTTTGAAACAGGTTTCATACAGTATTCCGTATTCATCTGAGAGTAGCGTTTTAATTGTGAAATAATAATATATTTATCACGATACATACAATTTTTTTTGAGAGGCTTCAGAAAGACTTCCGTTTTTATCAGAGCATAGCGTTTTACTTTTGAAATAATTCTTATATTTATCATCATACATACAATTTAATTACGCTGCGGTAAGAGAGTCAAGAAGTTGAAAAATTTCCCAAACTTAGTGAAATATGTACGTTCTAAGACATTCCGCCTTTTATTCGATTTATTTGTAACAGGCTTCATACAGTATTCCATTTCCATCAGACCGTAGCCTGGTACTTGAGAAAAACTTCTTACATATATCACGATACATACAATTTTTTTGAAACAGGTTTCATACAGTATTCCGTATTCATCAGAGGGTAGCGTTTTAATTGTGAAATAATAATATATTTATCACGATACATACAATTTTTTTGCGCTGCAGTGAGAGAGTAATGAAGTTGAAAATTTCCCCGACGTAGTGAAATATATACGTTCTAGGACGTTCCGCGTTTTATTCGAATTATTTGTAACAGGCTTCATACAGTATTCCATTTTTATCAGAGTATAGCGTCTTAATTGTGAAAAACTTCTTACATTTATCGCGATACATACAATTCTTTTGAGACAGGCTTCATACAGTATTCCGTTTTGATCAAAGCATAGCCATTTACTTGTGAAAAAATTCTTACATTTATCGAGATACATACAATTTTTTTGAAACAGGTTTCATACAGTATTCCGTATTCATCTGAGAGTAGCGTTTTAATTGTGAAATAATAATATTTTTATCACGGTACATACAATTTTTTTACGCTGTGGTAAGAGGGTCAATAAGTTGAAAAATTTCCCAAACTGAGTGAAATATGTACGTTCTAAGACGTTCCGCATTTTATTCGAATTATTTATAACAGGCTTCATACGGTATTCCATTTTCATCATAGCGCAGCCTTGTACTTGAGAAAAACTTCTTACAGTTATCGCGATACATACAATTTTTTTGACACAGGCGCTTCATACAGTATTCCGTTATCTTCAGAGCGTAGCGTTTTACTTGTGAAATTATTCTTATATTTATCATGATACATACAATTTTTTTGCGCTGCAGTCAGAGAGTCAAGAAGTTGACAAATTTCCCCGACGTAGTGGAGTATGTACGTTCTAAGACGTTCCGCATTTTATTCGAATTATTTATAACAGGCTTCATACGGTATTCCATTTTCATCAGAGCGCAGCCTTGTACTTGAGAAAAACTTCTTACATTTATCGCGATACATACAATTTTTTTGACACAGGCGCTTCATACAGTATTCCGTTTTTATCAGACCGTAGCCTAGTACTTCTGAAAAACTTCTTACATTTATCGCGATACATACAATTTTTTTGAAACAGGTTTCATACAGTATTCCGTATTCATCTGAGAGTAGCGTTTTAATTGTGAAATAATAATATATTTATCACGATACATACAATTTTTTTAGAGAGGCTTCAGAAAGACTTCCGTTTTTATCAGAGCATAGCGTTTTACTTGTGAAATATTTCTTATATTTATCATCATACATACAATTTTATTACGCTGCGGTAAGAGAGTCAAGAAGTTGAAAAATTTCCCAAACTTAGTGAAATATGTACGTTCTAAGACATTCCGCATTTTATTCGAATTATTTATAGCAGGCTTCATACAGTATTCCATTTTTATCTGAGCGCAGCCTTGCACTTGTGAAAAACTTCTTACATTTATCGCGATAGATACAATTTGTTTGAAACAGGTTTCATACAGTATTCCGTATTCATCTGAGGGTAGCGTTTTAATTGTGAAATAATAATATATTTATCACGATACATACAATTTTTTGAGAGTGGCTTCAGACTGACTTCCGTTTTTATCAGAGCATAGCGTTTTACTTGTGAAATAATTCTTATATTGATCATGATACATACAATCTTATTTGGCTGCAGTGAGAGAGTCAAGAAGTTGACAAATTTCCCCGACGTAGTGGAGTATGTACGTTCTAAGACGTTCCGCATTTTATTCGAATTATTTATAACAGGCTTCATACAGTATTCCATTTTCATCAGAGCGCAGCCTTGTACTTGTGAAAAAATTCTTACATTTATCGCGCTACATACTATTTTTTTGACACAGGTTTCATACAGTATTCCGTTTTGATCAGAGCATAGCCATATACTTGTGAAAAAATTCTTACATTTATCGCGATACATACAATATTTTTGACACAGGCCTCATACAGTATTCCGTTTTTATCAGAGAATAGCGTTTTACTTGTGAAGTAATTCTTATATTTATCACGATACATACAATTTTTTTACGCTGCGGTAAGAGAGTCAAGAAGTTGAAAATATTCCCCAACGTAGTGCTATATGTACGTTGTAAGACATTCCGCATTTTATTCGAATTATTCGTAACAGGCTTCATACAGTATTCCGTTTTCATGTGAGCGTAGCTTTTTAATTGTGAAATAATTCTTATATTTATCACGATACATACAATTTTTTACACAGGCATCATACGGTATGCCGTCTTTATTAGAGGATATCGTTTTACTTGTGAAATGATTCGTATATTTATCATGAATAATACAATTTTTTTACGCTGCGGTAAGAGAGTCAAGAAGTTGAAAATATTCCCCAACGTAGTGCAATATGTACGTTGTAAGACATTCCGCATTTTATTCAAATTATTTGTAACAGGCTTCATACAGTATTCCATTTTCATCAGAGTGTAGCCTTGTACTTGTGAGAAAATTCTTACATTTATCGCGATACGTACAATTTTTTTGACACAGGTTTCATACAGTATTCCGCTTTCAACAGAGCGTAGCGTTTTAATTGTGAAATAATTCTTACATTTATCACGATACATACCATATTTTTACACAGGCCTCATACAGTATTCCGTTGTTATCAGAACGAAGCGTTGTACTTGTGAAGTAAATCTTATATTTATCACGATACATACAATGTTTTTAAGCTACGGTAAGAGGGTCAAGAAGTTAAAAAGTATCCCCAACGTAGTGAAATATGTACTCTCTGAGACATTTCGCGTTTTATTCGAATAATTTGTAACAGGCTTCCTAAAGTATTCCATTTTTATCACAGTGTAGCGTATTACTTGTGAAAAACTTCTTACATTTATCGCGATACGTACAATTTTTTTGAGACAGGCTTCATACAGTATTCCGTTTTCATCAGAGCGTAGCGTTTTACTTGTGAAATAATTCTTACATTTATCGCGCTACATACTATTTTTTGACACAGGTTTCATACAGTATTCCGTTTTTATCAGAGCATAGCGTTTTCCTTGTGAAATAATTCTTATATTTATCACGATACATACAATATTTTTGACACAGGCCTCATACAGTATTCCGTTTTTATCAGAGCATAGCCTTTTACTTGTCAAATAATTCTTATGTTGATCACCATACATACAATCTTTTTACGCTGCACTGAGAGAGTAAAGAAGTTGAAAATTTTTCCGACGTAGTGAAATATGTACGTTCTAAGACATTTCGCGTTTTATTCGGATTACTTGTAACAGGCTTCATACAGTATTCCGTTTTTATCAGAGCATAGCGTTTTACTAATGAAATAATTCTTGTATTTATCATCATACATACAATTTTATTACGCTGCGGTAAGAGAGTCAAGAAGTTTGAAAATTTCCACGGTGTAGCAAATATGTACGTTCTAAGTCATTCCGCATTTTATTCGAATTATTTGTAACAGGCTTCATACAGTATTCCATTTTTATCAGAGCGTGCCCTTGTACTTGTGAAAAAATTCTTACATTTATCGCGATAGATACAATTTGTTTGACACAGGCCTCATACAGTATTCCGTTTTGATCAGACCGTAGCCTGATACTTCTGAAAAAATTCTTATATTTATTGCTTTACATACTATTTTTTTGAGACAGGCTTCATACAGTATTCCGTTTTTATCAGTGCATAGCATTTTACTTGTGAAATACTTCTTATATTTATCATGATAGATAGAAATTTTTTACGCGATGGTAAGAGAGTCAAGAAGTTGACAAATATCCCCGACGTAGTGAAATATGTACGTTCTAAGACATTCCGCGTTTTATTGGATTTATTTGTAACAGGCTTCATACAGTATTCTATTTCCATCAGACCGTAGCCTGGTACTTGTGAAAAAATTCTTACATTTATCGCGATACATACAATTTTTTTGAAACAGGTTTCATACAGTATTCCATATTCATCAGAGGGTAGCGTTTTAATTGTGAAATAATAATATATTTATCACGATACATACAATTTTTTTGCGCTGCAGTGAGAGAGTAATGAAGTTGAAAATTTCCCCGACGTAGTGAAATATATACGTTCTAGGACGTTGCGCGTTTTATTCGAATTATTTGTAACAGGCTGCATACAGTATTCCATTTTTATCAGAGTATAGCGTCTTACTTGTGAAAAACTTCTTACATTTATCGCGATACATACAATTTTTTTGAGACAGGCTTCATACAGTATTTCGTTTTGATCAAAGCATAGCCATTTACTTGTGAAAAAATTCTTACATTTATCGCGATACATACAATTTTTTTGAAACAGGTTTCATACAGTATTCCGTATTCATCTGAGAGTAGCGTTTTAATTGTGAAATAATAATATATTTATCACGATACATACAATTTTTTTACGCTGTGGTAAGAGGGTCAATAAGTTGAAAAATTTCCCAAACTTAGTGAAATATGTACGTTCTAAGACGTTCCGCATTTTATTCGAATTATTTATAACAGGCTTCATACGGTATTCCATTTTCATCAGACCGCAGCCTTGTACTTGAGAAAAACTTCTTACATTTATCGAGATACATACAATTTTTTTGACACAGGCGCTTCATACAGTATTCCGTTATCTTCAGAGCGTAGCGTTTTACTTGTGAAATTATTCTTATATTTATCATGATACATACAATTTTTTTGCGCTGCAGTGAGAGAGTCAAGAAGTTGACAAATTTCCCCGACGTAGTGGAGTATGTACGTTCTAAGACGTTCCGCGTTTTATTCGAATTATTTGTAACAGGCTTCATACAGTATTCCATTTTTATCAGAGTATAGCGTCTTACTTGTGAAAAACTTCTTACATTTATCGCGATACATACAATTTTTTTGAGACAGGCTTCATACAGTATTCCGTTTTGATCAAAGCATAGCCATTTACTTGTGAAAAAATTCTTACGTTTATCGCGATATATACAATTTTTTTGAAACAGGTTTCATACAGTATTCCGTATTCATCTGAGAGTAGCGTTTTAATTGTGAAATAATAATATATTTATCACGATACATACAATTTTTTTGCGCTGCAGTGAGAGAGTCAAGAAGTTGACAAATTTCCCCGACGTAGTGGAGTATGTACGTTCTAAGACGTTCCGCATTTTATTCGAATTATTTATAACAGGCTTCATACAGTATTCCATTTTCATCAGTGCGCCGCCTTGTACTTGTGAAAAAATTCTTACATTTATCGCGATAGATACAATTTGTTTGACACTGGCCTCATACAGTATTCCGTTTTTATCAGACCGTAGCCTAGTACTTCTGAAAAACTTCTTACATTTATCGCGATACATACAATTTTTTTGAAACAGGTTTCATACAGTATTCCGTATTCATCTGAGAGTAGCGTTTTAATTGTGAAATAATAATATATTTATCACGATACATACAATTTTTTTAGAGAGGCTTCAGAAAGACTCCCGTTTTTATCAGAGCATAGCGTTTTACTTGTGAAATAATTCTTATATTTATCATCATACATACAATTTTATTACGCTGCGGTAAGAGAGTCAAGAAGTTGAAAAATTTCCCAAACTTAGTGAAATATGTACGTTCTAAGACATTCCGCATTTTATTCGAATTATTTATAGCAGGCTTCATACAGTATTCCATTTTTATCTGAGCGCAGCCTTGCACTTGTGAAAAACTTCTTACATTTATCGCGATAGATACAATTTGTTTGAGACAGGTTTCATACAGTATTCCGTATTCATCTGAGGGTAGCGTTTTAATTGTGAAATAATAATATATTTATCACGATACATACAATTTTTTTAGAGTGGCTTCAGACAGACTTCCGTTTTTATCAGAGCATAGCGTTTTACTTGTGAAATAATTCTTATATTGATCATGATACATACAATCTTATTTGGCTGCAGTGAGAGAGTCAAGAAGTTGACAAATTTCCCCGACGTAGTGGAGTATGTACGTTCTAAGACGTTCCGCATTTTATTCGAATTATTTATAACAGGCTTCATACAGTATTCCATTTTCATCAGAGCGCAGTCTTGTACTTGTGAAAAAACTCTTACATTTATCGCGATAGATACAATTTGTTTGACACAGGCCTCATACAGTATTCCGTTTTTATCAGACCGTAGCCTGATACTTCTGAAAAACTTCTTACATTTATCGCGATACATACAATTTTTTTGAGACAGGCTTCATACAGTATTCCGTTTTGATCAAAGCATAGCCATTTACTTGTGAAAAAATTCTTACATTTATCGCGATACATACAATTTTTTTGAAACAGGTTTCATACAGTATTCCGTTTTCATCTGAGAGTAGCGTTTTAATTGTGAAATAATAATATATTTATCACGATACATACAATTTTTTTACGCTGTGGTAAGAGGGTCAATAAGTTGAAAAATTTCCCAAACTTAGTGAAATATCTACGTTATAAGACGTTACGCATTTTATTCGAATTATTTATAACAGGCTTCATACGGTATTCCATTTTCATCAGAGCGCAGCCTTGTACTTGAGAAAAACTTCTTACATTTATCGCGATACATACAATTTTTTTGACACAGGCGCTTCATTCAGTATTCCGTTATCTTCAGAGCGTAGCGTTTTCTTTTGAAATTATTCTTATATTTATCATGATACATACAATTTTTTTGCGCTGCAGTGAGAGAGTCAAGAAGTTGACAAATTTCCCCGACGTAGTGGAGTATGTACGTTCTAAGACGTTCCGCATTTTATTCGAATTATTTATAACAGGCTTCATACGGTATTCCATTTTCATCAGAGCGCAGCCTTGTACTTGAGAAAAACTTCTTACATTTATCGCGATACATACAATTTTTTTGACACAGGCGCTTCATACAGTATTCCGTTATCTTCAGAGCGTAGCGTTTTACTTGTGAAATTATTCTTATATTTATCATGATACATACAATTTTTTTGCGCTGCAGTGAGAGAGTCAAGAAGTTGACAAATTTCCCCGACGTAGTGGAGTATGTACGTTCTAATACGTTCCGCATTTTATTCGAATTATTTATAACAGGCTTCATACAGTATTCCATTTTCATCAGAGCGCCGCCTTGTACTTGTGAAAAAATTCCTACATTTATCGCGATAGATACAATTTGTTTGACACTGGCCTCATACAGTATTCCGTTTTTATCAGACTGTAGCCTAGTACTTCTGAAAAACTTCTTACATTTATCGCGATACATACAATTTTTTTGAAACAGGTTTCATACAGTATTCCGTATTCATCTGAGAGTAGCGTTTTAATTGTGAAATAATAATATATTTATCACGATACATACAATTTTTTTAGAGAGGCTTCAGAAAGACTCCCGTTTTTATCAGAGCATAGCGTTTTACTTGTGAAATAATTCTTATATTTATCATCATACATACAATTTTATTACGCTGCGGTAAGAGAGTCAAGAAGTTGAAAAATTTCCCAAACTTAGTGAAATATGTACGTTCTAAGACATTCCGCATTTTATTCGAATTATTTATAGCAGGCTTCATACAGTATTCCATTTTTATCTGAGCGCAGCCTTGCACTTGTGAAAAACTTCTTACATTTATCGCGATAGATACAATTTGTTTGAGACAGGTTTCATACAGTATTCCGTATTCATCTGAGGGTAGCGTTTTAATTGTGAAATAATAATATATTTATCACGATACATACAATTTTTTTAGAGTGGCTTCAGACAGACTTCCGTTTTTATCAGAGCATAGCGTTTTACTTGTGAAATAATTCTTATATTGATCATGATACATACAATCTTATTTGGCTGCAGTGAGAGAGTCAAGAAGTTGACAAATTTCCCCGACGTAGTGGAGTATGTACGTTCTAAGACGTTCCGCATTTTATTCGAATTATTTATAACAGGCTTCATACAGTATTCCATTTTCATCAGAGCGCAGTCTTGTACTTGTGAAAAAACTCTTACATTTATCGCGATAGATACAATTTGTTTGACACAGGCCTCATACAGTATTCCGTTTTTATCAGACCGTAGCCTGATACTTCTGAAAAACTTCTTACATTTATCGCGATACATACAATTTTTTTGAGACAGGCTTCATACAGTATTCCGTTTTGATCAAAGCATAGCCATTTACTTGTGAAAAAATTCTTACATTTATCGCGATACATACAATTTTTTTGAAACAGGTTTCATACAGTATTCCGTTTTCATCTGAGAGTAGCGTTTTAATTGTGAAATAATAATATATTTATCACGATACATACAATTTTTTTACGCTGTGGTAAGAGGGTCAATAAGTTGAAAAATTTCCCAAACTTAGTGAAATATCTACGTTCTAAGAAGTTACGCATTTTATTCGAATTATTTATAACAGGCTTCATACGGTATTCCATTTTCATCAGAGCGCAGCCTTGTACTTGAGAAAAACTTCTTACATTTATCGCGATACATACAATTTTTTTGACACAGGCGCTTCATTCAGTATTCCGTTATCTTCAGAGCGTAGCGTTTTCTTTTGAAATTATTCTTATATTTATCATGATACATACAATTTTTTTGCGCTGCAGTGAGAGAGTCAAGAAGTTGACAAATTTCCCCGACGTAGTGGAGTATGTACGTTCTAAGACGTTCCGCATTTTATTCGAATTATTTATAACAGGCTTCATACGGTATTCCATTTTCATCAGAGCGCAGCCTTGTACTTGAGAAAAACTTCTTACATTTATCGCGATACATACAATTTTTTTGACACAGGCGCTTCATACAGTATTCCGTTATCTTCAGAGCGTAGCGTTTTACTTGTGAAATTATTCTTATATTTATCATGATACATACAATTTTTTTGCGCTGCAGTGAGAGAGTCAAGAAGTTGACAAATTTCCCCGACGTAGTGGAGTATGTACGTTCTAATACGTTCCGCATTTTATTCGAATTATTTATAACAGGCTTCATACAGTATTCCATTTTCATCAGAGCGCCGCCTTGTACTTGTGAAAAAATTCCTACATTTATCGCGATAGATACAATTTGTTTGACACTGGCCTCATACAGTATTCCGTTTTTATCAGACTGTAGCCTAGTACTTCTGAAAAACTTCTTACATTTATCGCGATACATACAATTTTTTTGAAACAGGTTTCATACAGTATTCCGTATTCATCTGAGAGTAGCGTTTTAATTGTGAAATAATAATATATTTATCACGATACATACAATTTTTTTAGAGAGGCTTCAGAAAGACTTCCGTTTTTATCAGAGCATAGCGTTTTACTTGTGAAATAATTCTTATATTTATCATCATACATACAATTTTATTACGCTGCGGTAAGAGAGTCAAGAAGTTGAAAAATTTCCCAAACTTAGTGAAATATGTACGTTCTAAGACATTCCGCATTTTATTCGAATTATTTATAGCAGGCTTCATACAGTATTCCATTTTTATCTGAGCGCAGCCTTGCACTTGTGAAAAACTTCTTACATTTATCGCGATAGATACAATTTGTTTGAAACAGGTTTCATACAGTATTCCGTATTCATCTGAGGGTAGCGTTTTAATTGTGAAATAATAATATATTTATCACGATACATACAATTTTTTTAGAGAGGCTTCAGACAGACTTCCGTTTTTATCAGAGCATAGCGTTTTACTTGTGAAATAATTCTTATATTGATCATGATACATACAATCTTATTTGGCTGCAGTGAGAGAGTCAAGAAGTTGACAAATTTCCCCGACGTAGTGGAGTATGTACGTTCTAAGACGTTCCGCATTTTATTCGAATTATTTATAACAGGCTTCATACAGTATTCCATTTTCATCAGAGCGCAGCCTTGTACTTGTGAAAAAATTCTTACATTTATCGCGATAGATACAATTTGTTTGACACAGGCCTCATACAGTATTCCGTTTTTATCAGACCGTAGCCTGATACTTCTGAAAAAATTCTTATATTTATTGCTTTACATACTATTTTTTTGAGACAGGCTTCATACAGTATTCCGTTTTTATCAGTGCATAGCGTTTTACTTGTGAAATACTTCTTACATTTATCATGATATATAGAAATTTTTTACGCGATGGTAAGAGAGTCAAGAAGTTGAAAAACTTCCCCGATCTAGTGAACTAAGTACGTTCTAAGACATTCCGCCTTTTATTCGATTTATTTGTAACAGGCTTCATACAGTATTCCATTTCCATCAGACCGTAGCCTGGTACTTGAGAAAAACTTCTTACATATATCGCGATACATACAATTTTTTTGAAACAGGTTTCATACAGTATTTCGTATTCATCAGAGGGTAGCGTTTTAATTGTGAAATAATAATATATTTATCACGATACATAAAATTTTTTTACGCTGTGGTAAGAGGGTCAATAAGTTGAAAAATTTCCCAAACTTAGTGAAATATGTACGTTCTAAGACGTTCCGCATTTTATTCGAATTATTTATAACAGGCTTCATACGGTATTCCATTTTCATCAGAGCGCAGCCTTGTACTTGAGAAAAACTTCTTACATTTATCGCAATACATACAATTTTTTTGACACAGGCGCTTCATACAGTATTCCGTTATCTTCAGAGCATAGCGTTTTACTTGTGAAATTATTCTTATATTTATCATGATACATACAATTTTTTTGCGCTGCAGTGAGAGAGTAATGAAGTTGAAAATTTCCCCGACGTAGTGAAATATATACGTTCTAGGACGTTCCGCGTTTTATTCGAATTATTTGTAACAGGCTTCATACAGTATTCCATTTTTATCAGATTATAGCGTCTTACTTGTGAAAAACTTCTTACATTTATCGCGATACATACAATTTTTTTGAGACAGGCTTCATACAGTATTCCGTTTTGATCAAAGCATAGTCATTTACTTGTGAAAAAATTCTTACATTTATCCCGATACATACAATATTTTTGATGCAGGCCTCATACAGTATTCCGTTTTTATCAGAGAATAGCGTTTTACTTGTGAAGTAATTCTTATATTTATCACGATACATACAATTTTTTTATGCCGCGGTAAAGGTGTAAAGAAGTTGAAAAATTTCACAGACGTAGTGAAATATGTACGTTCTAAGACATTCCGCGTTTTATTCGAATTATTTGTAACAGGCTTCATACAGTATTGCATTTTTATCAGATTATAGCGTCTTACTTGTGAAAAACTTCTTACATTTATCGCGATACATACAATTTTTTTGACACAGGTTTCATACAGTATTCCGTTTTGATCAGAGCATAGCCATATACTTGTGAAAAAATTCTTACATTTATCGCGATACATACAATATTTTTGACACTGGCTCATACAGTATTCCGTTTTTATCAGAGAATAGCGTTTTACTTGTGAAGTAATTCTTATATTTATCACGATACATACAATTTTTTTACGCTGCGGTAAGAGAGTCAAGAAGTTGAAAATATTCCCCAACGTAGTGCTATATGTACGTTGTAAGACATTCCGCATTTTATTCGAATTATTCGTAACAGGCTTCATACAGTATTCCGTTTTCATGTGAGCGTAGCTTTTTAATTGTGAAATAATTCTTATATTTATCACGATACATACAATTTTTTACACAGGCATCATACGGTATGCCGTTTTTATTAGCGGATATCGTTTTACTTGTGAAATGATTCGTATATTTATCATGAATAATACAATTTTTTTACGCTGCGGTAAGAGAGTCAAGAAGTTGAAAATATTCCCCAACGTAGTGCAATATGTACGTTGTAAGACATTCCGCATTTTATTCGAATTATTTGTAACAGGCTTCATACAGTATTCCATTTTGATCAGAGTGTAGCCTTGTACTTGTGAAAAATTCTTACATTTATCGCGATACGTACAATTTTTTTGACACAGGTTTCATACAGTATTCCGCTTTCAACAGAGCGTAGCGTTTTAATTGTGAAATAATTCTTATATTTATCACGATACATACCATATTTTTACACAGGCCTCATACAGTATTCCGTTGTTATCAGAGCGAAGCGTTGTACTTGTGAAGTAAATCTTATATTTATTACGATACATACAATGTTTTTAAGCTACGGTAAGAGGGTCAAGAAGTTAAAAAGTATCCCCAACGTAGTGAAATATGTACGCTCTGAGACATTTCGCGTTTTATTCGAATAATTTGTAACAGGCTTCCTAAAGTATTCCATTTTTATCACAGTGTAGCGTATTACTTGTGAAAAACTTCTTACATTTATCGCGATACGTACAATTTTTTTGAGACAGGCTTCATACAGTATTCCGTTTTCATCAGAGAGTAGCGTTTTACTTGTGAAATAATTCTTACATTTATCGCGCTACATACTATTTTTTGACACAGGTTTCATACAGTATTCCGTTTTTATCAGAGCATAGCGTTTTACTTGTGAAATAATTCTTATATTTATCACGATACATACAATATTTTTGACACAGGCCTCATACAGTATTCCGTTTTTATCAGAGCATAGCCTTTCACTTGTCAAATAATTCTTATGTTGATCACCATACATACAATCTTTTTACGCTGCACTGAGAGAGTAAAGAAGTTGAAAATTATTCCGACGTAGTGAAATATGTACGTTCTAAGACATTTCGCGTTTTATTCGAATTACTTGTAACAGGCTTCATACAGTATTCCGTTTTTATCAGAGCGTAGCGTTTTAGTTGTGAAATAATTCTTGTATTTATCATCATACATACAATTTTATTACGCTGCGGTAAGAAAGTCAAGAAGTTGAAAAATTTCCCAAACTTAGTGAAATATGTACGTTCTAAGACATTCCGCATTTTATTCGAATTATTTATAGCAGGCTTTATACAGTATTCCATTTTCATCAGAGCGTGCCCTTGTACTTGTGAAAAAATTCTTGCATTTATCGCGATAGATACAATTTGTTTGACACAGGCCTCATACAGTATTCCGTTTTTATCAGACCGTAGCCAGATACTTCTGAAAAAATTCTTATATTTATTGCGATACATACTATTTTTTTGAGACAGGGTTCATACAGTATTCCGTATTCATCTGAGGGTAGCGTTTTAATTGTGAAATAATAATATATTTATCACGATTCATGCAATTTTTTACACAGGCATCATACGGTATGCCGTTTTTATTAGAGGATATCGTTTTACTTGTGAAATGATTCGTATATTTATCATGAATAATACAATTTTTTTACGCTGCGGTAAGAGAGTCAAGAAGTTGAAAATATTCCCCAACGTAGTGCAATATGTACGTTGTAAGACATTCCGCATTTTATTCGAATTATTTGTAACAGGCTTCATACAGTATTCCATTTTCATCAGAGTGTAGCCTTGTACTTGTGAGAAAATTCTTACATTTATCGCGATACGTACAATTTTTTTGACACAGGTTTCATACAGTATTCCGCTTTCAACAGAGCGTAGCGTTTTAATTGTGAAATAATTCTTATATTTATCACGATACATACCATATTTTTACACAGGCCTCATACAGTATTCCGTTGTTATCAGAGCGAAGCGTTGTACTTGTGAAGTAAATCTTATATTTATCACGATACATACAATGTTTTTAAGCTACGGTAAGAGGGTCAAGAAGTTAAAAAGTATCCCCAACGTAATGAAATATGTACGCTCTGAGACATTTCGCGTTTTATTCGAATAATTTGTAACAGGCTTCCTAAAGTATTCCATTTTTATCACAGTGTAGCGTATTACTTGTGAAAAATTTCTTACATTTATCGCGATACGTACAATTTTTTTGAGACAGGCTTCATACAGTATTCCGTTTTTATCAGAGCATAGCGTTTTACTTGTGAAATAATTCTTGTATTTATCATGATAGATAGAATTTTTTTACGCCGCGGTAAGCGAGTCAAGAAGTTTGAAAATTTCCACGGTGTAGTCAAATATGTACGTTCTAAGACGTTCCGCATTTTATTCGAATTATTTATAACAGGCTTCATAAGGTATTCCATTTTCATCAGAGCGCAGCCTTGTACTTGAGAAAAACTTCTTACATTTATCGCGATACATACAATTTTTTTGACACAGGCGCTTCATACAGTATTCCGTTATCTTTAGAGCGTAGCGTTTTACTTGTGAAATTATTCTTATATTTATCATGATACATACAATTTTTTTGCGCTGCAGTGAGAGAGTAAAGAAGTTGAAAATTTCCCCGACGTAGTGAAATATATACGTTCTAGGACGTACCGCGTTTTATTCGAATTATTTGTAACAGGCTTCATACAGTATTCCATTTTTATCAGAGTATAGCGTATTACTTGTGAAAAAGTTCTTACAGATATCGCGATACATACAATTTTTTTGAGACAGGCTTCTTGCAGTATTCCGTTTTTATCAGAGCATAGCGTTTTACTTGTCAAATAGTTCTTATGTTGTTCACCATACATACAATCTTTTTACGCTGCACTGAGAGAGTAAAGAAGTTGAAAATTTTTCCGACGTAGTGAAATATGTACGTTCTAAGACATTCCGCGTTTTATTCGAATTACTTGTAACAGGCTTCGTACAGTATTCCGTTTTTATCAGAGCATAGCGTTTTACTTGTGAAATAATTCTTGTATTTATCCTGATATGTAGAATTTTTTTGAGACAGGCCTCATGCAGTATTCCGTTTTTATCAGAGCATAGCGTCTTACTTGTCAAATAATTCTTATGTTCATCACCATACATACAATCTTTTTACGCTGTGGTAAAAGAGTAAAGAAGTTGAAAAATTTCCGCGACGTAATGAATTTGGTACGTTCTAAGACATTCCGCCTTTTATTCGAATTATTTGTAACAGGCTTCATACAGTATTCCATTTTTATCTGAGCGCAGCCTTGTACTTGTGAAAAAATTCTTACATTTATCGCGATAGATACAATTTGTTTGACACAGGCCTCATACAGTATTCCGTTTCTATCAGACCGTAGCCTGGTACTTCTGAAAAACTTCTTACATTTATCGCGATACATACAATTTTTTTGAGACATGCTTCATACAGTATTCCGTTTCCATCTGAGCGTAGTGTTTTACTTGTAAAATAATTCTTATATTTATCATCATACATACAATTTTATTACGCTGCGGTAAGAGAGTCAAGAAGTTGAAAAATTTCCCAATACGGTACACTATTGGAAGTTTGAAGAGGTTGGCACTACACTATTGTATCTTTGAGATTCTCAAATTCTATAAAGGATAGTCGAAGTCTTCTGTAGTGTAGTGCGCCTGTTTGTTGATTGCATGTTTCAACAATTAAACGTTATATATAATATTGGTGAAATTTGACAGAATGTTGAAATTTTGAATACGGAAGTTTGAAGAGGTTTACGGTATACTCTTGGATATTTGAGGAGGTTTACGGTACACTTTTGGAAGTTTGAGGAGGTTTGCAGTACACTCTTGAATGTTTGAGGAGGTTTACGGTATACTCTTGAAGGTTTAAGGAGTTTTATTGTAATTTTTAAGGATACATCTCAAATTTCCGTAATAGTGATTGACGAGCTCCTCAAATTTCCGGATTTGTTCCTGAGGACCTCTCCAAACTTCCAGGCGAGTGACGATGAAGTTTGAGGATGCTCTTCAATCTTCCATACAAGTCACGAAAAAACTCATCAAACTTCCGGATTAATATATATATATAACACGATTCATACAATTTTTTACACAGGCTTCATGCAGTATTCCGTTTTTATCAGAGGATAGCGTTTTACTTGTGAAATAATTCGTATATTTATCACGAATCATACAATTTTTTTATGCTGCGGTAAAGGTGTAAAGAAGTTGAAAAATTTCACCGACGTAGTGAAATATGTACGTTCTAAGACATTCCGCGTTTTATTCGAATTATTTGTAACAGGCTTCCTAAAGTATTCCATTTTCATCAGAGCGCGCCCTTGTACTTGTGAGAAAATTCTTACATTTATCGCGCTACATACTATTTTTTTGACACAGGTTTCATACAGTATTCCGTTTTGATCAGAGCATAGCCATATACTTGTTTAAAAATTCTTACATTTATCGCGATACATACAATACTTTTGACACAGGCATCATACGGTATGCCGTTTTTATTAGAGGATATCGTTTTACTTGTGAAATGATTCGTATATTTATCATGAATAATACAATTTTTTACGCTGCGGTAAGAGAGTCAAGAAGTTGAAAATATTCCCCAACGTAGTGCAATATGTACGTTGTAAGACATTCCGCATTTTATTCGAATTATTTGTAACAGGCTTCATACAGTATTCCATTTTCATCAGAGTGTAGCCTTGTACTTGTGAGAAAATTCTTACATTTATCGCGATACGTACAATTTTTTTGACACAGGTTTCATACAGTATTCCGCTTTCAACAGAGCGTAGCGTTTTAATTGTGAAATAATTCTTATATTTATCACGATACATACCATATTTTTACACAGGCCTCATACAGTATTCCGTTGTTATCAGAGCGAAGCGTTGTACTTGTGAAGTAAATCTTATATTTATCACGAAACATACAATGTTTTTAAGCTACGGTAAGAGGGTCAAGAAGTTAAAAAGTATCCCCAACGTAATGAAATATGTACGCTCTGAGACATTTCGCGTTTTATTCGAATAATTTGTAACAGGCTTCCTAAAGTATTCCATTTTTATCACAGTGTAGCGTATTACTTGTGAAAAATTTCTTACATTTATCGCGATACGTACAATTTTTTTGAGACAGGCTTCATACAGCATTCCGTTTTTATCAGAGCATAGCGTTTTACTTGTGAAATAATTCTTGTATTTATCATGATAGATAGAATTTTTTTACGCCGCGGTAAGCGAGTCAAGAAGTTTGAAAATTTCCACGGTGTAGTCAAATATGTACGTTCTAAGTCATTCCGCATTTTATTCGAATTATTTGTAACAGGCTTCACACAGTATTCCATTTTTATCAGAGCGTAGCGTTTTACTGGTGAGATAATTCTTATATTTATCATCATAGATACAATTTTATTACGCTGCGGTAAGAGAGTCAAGAGGTTGAAAAATTTCCCAAACTTAGTGAAATATGTACGTTCTAAGACATTCCGCATTTTATTCGAATTATTTATAGCAGGCTTTATACAGTATTCCATTTTTATCAGAGCGTGCCCTTGTACTTGTGAAAAAATTCTTGCATTTATCGCGATAGATACAATTTGTTTGACACAGGCCTCATACAGTATTCCGTTTTTATCAGACCGTAGCCTGATACTTCTGAAAAAATTCTTATATTTAATGCGATACATACCATTTTTTTGGGACAGGTTTCATACAGTATTCCGTATTCATCTGAGGGTAGCGTTTTAATTGTGAAATAATAATATATTTATCACGATACATACAATTTTTTACACAGGCATCATACGGTATGCCGTTTTTATTAGAGGATATCGTTTTACTTGTGAAATGATTCGTATATTTATCATGAATAATACAATTTTTTCACGCTGCGGTAAGAGAGTCAAGAAGTTGAAAATATTCCCCAACGTAGTGCAATATGTACGTTGTAAGACATTCCGCATTTTATTCGAATTATTTATAGCAGGCTTCATACAGTATTCCATTTTCATCAGAGTGTAGCCTTCTACTTGTGAGAAAATTCTTACATTTATCGCGATACGTACAATTTTTTTGACACAGGTTTCATACAGTATTCCGCTTTCAACAGAGCGTAGCGTTTTAATTGTGAAATAATTCTTATATTTATCACGATACATACCATATTTTTACACAGGCCCCATACAGTATTCCGTTGTTATCAGAGCGAAGCGTTTTACTTGTGAAGTAATTCTTATATTTATCACGATACATACAATGTTTTTAAGCTACGGTAAGAGGGTCAAGAAGTTAAAAAGTATCCCCAACGTAGTGAAATATGTACGCTCTGAGACATTTCGCGTTTGATTCGAATAATTTGTAACAGGCTTCCTAAAGTATTCCATTTTTATCACAGTGTAGCGTATTACTTGTGAAAAACTTCTTATATTTATCATGATAGATAGAAATTTTTTACGCGATGGTAAGAGAGTCAAGAAGTTGACAAATATCCCCGACGTAGTGAAATATGTACGTTCTAAGACATTCCGCGTTTTATTGGATTTATTTGTAACTGGCTTCATACAGTATTCCATTTCCATCAGACCGTAGCCTTTTACTTGTCAAATAATTCTTATGTTGATCACCATACATACAATCTTTTTACGCTGCACTGAGAGAGTAAAGAAGTTGAAAATTTTTCCGACGTAGTTAAATATGTACGTTCTAAGACATTTCGCGTTTTATTCGAATTACTTGTAACAGGCTTCATACAGTATTCCGTTTTTATCAGAGCATAGCGTTTTACTTGTGAAACAATTCTTGTATTTATCATGAGAGATAGAATTTTTTTATGCCGCGGTAAGCGAGTCAAGAAGTTTGAAAATTTCCACGGTGTAGTCAAATATGTACGTTCGAAGTCATTCCGTATTTTATTCGAATTATTTGTAACAGGCTTCATACAGTATTCCATTTTTATCAGAGCGTAGCGTTTTACTGGTGAGATAATTCTTATATTTATCATCATACATACAATTTTATTACGCTGCGGTAAGAGAGTCAAGAAGTTGAAAAATTTCCCAAACTTAGTGAAATATGTACGTTCTAAGACATTCCGCAGTTTATTCGAATTATTTATAGCAGGCTTCATACAGTATTCCATTTTCATCAGAGTGTAGCCTTCTACTTGTGAGAAAATTCTTACATTTATCGCGATACGTACAATTTTTTTGACACAGGTTTCATACAGTATTCCGTTTTTATCAGACCGTAGCCTGATACTTCTGAAAAAATTCTTATATTTATTGCGTTACATACTATTGTTTTAGACAGGTTTCATACAGTATTCCGTTATCATCTGAGGGTAGCGTTTTAATTGTGAAATAATGATATATTTATCACGATACATACAATTTTTTTAGAGAGGCTTCAGACAGACTTCCGTTTTTATCAGAGCATAGCGTTTTACTTGTGAAATAATTCTTATATTGATCATGATACATACAATCTTATTAGGCTGCAGTGAGAGAGTCAAGAAGTTGACAAATTTCCCTGACGTAGTGAAGTATGTACGTTCTAAGACATTCCGCCTTTTATTCGATTTATTTGTAACAGGCTTCATACAGTATTCCATTTCCATCAGACCGTAGCCTGGTACTTGTGAAAAATTCTTACATTTATCGCGATACATACAATTTTTTTGAAACAGGTTTCATACACTATTCCGTATTCATCAGAGGGTAGCGTTTTAATTGTGAAATAATAATATATTTATCACGATACATACAATTTTTTTAGAGAGGCTTCATACACTCTTCCCTTTTTATTAGAGCATAGCATTTTACTTGTGAAATAATTCTTATATTGATCATGACACATACAATCTTATTAGGCTGCGGTAAGAGAGTCAAGAAGTTGAAAAATTTCCCAAACTTAGTGAAATATGTACGTTCCAAGACATTCCGCGTATTATTCGAATTACTTGTAACAGGCTTCATACAGTATTCCATTTTCATCAGAGCGCAGCCTTGTACTTGTGAAAAAATTCTTACATTTATCGCGATAGATACAATTTGTTTGACACAGGCATCATACAGTACTCCGTTTTTATCAGACCGTAGCCTGATACTTCTGAAAAAATTCTTATATTTATTGCTTTACATACTATTTTTTTGAGACAGGCTTCATACAGTATTCCGTTTTTATCAGTGCATAGCGTTTTACTTGTGAAATACTTCTTATATTTATCATGATAGATAGAAATTTTTTACGCGATGGTAAGAGAGTCAAGAAGTTGACAAATATCCCCGACGTAGTGAAATATGTACGTTCTAAGACATTCCGCGTTTTATTCGTTTTATTTGTAACAGGCTTCATACAGTATTCCATTTCCATCAGACCGTAGCCTGGTACTTGTCAAAAAAATCTTCATTTATCGCGATACACACAATTGTTTTTGACACAGGCTTCCTACAGTATTCCGTTTTGATCAGAGCGTAGCCATTTACTTGTGAAAAAATTCGTATATTTATCACGAATAACACAATTTTGTTAAGCTGCGGTAAAAGAGTGTAGAAGTTGAAAAATTTACCCGATCTAGTGAATTAAGTACGTTCTAAGACATTCCGCATTTTATTCGATTTATTTGTAACAGGCTTCATACAGTATTCCCTTTCCATCAGACCGTAGCCTGGTACTTGAGAAAAACTTCTTACATATATCGCGATACATACAATTTTTTTGAAACAGGTTTCATACAGTATTCCGTATTCATCAGAGGGTAGCGTTTTAAATGTGAAATAATAATATATTTATCACGATACATACAATTTTTTTGAAACAGGTTTCATACAGTATTCCGTTATCTTCAGAGCGTAGCGTTTTACTTGTTGTATAATTCTTATATTTATCATCATACATACAATTTTATTACGCTGCGATAAGAGAGTCAAGAAGTTGAAAAATTTCCCAAACTCAGTGAAATATGTACGTTCTAAGACATTCCGACTTTTATTCGAATTATTTGTAACAGGCTTCATACAGTATTCCATTTTCATCAGAGCGCAGCCTTGTACTTGTGAAAAAATTCTTACATTTATCGCGATAGATACAATTTGTTTGACACAGGCCTCATGCAGTATTCCGTTTTTATCAGAGCATAGCGTTTTGCTTGTCAAATAATTCTTATGTTGATCACCATACGTACAATCTTTTTACGCTGTGGTAAAAGAGTAAAGAAGTTGAAAAATTTCCCCGACGTAATGAATTTGGTACGTTCTAAGACATTCCGCCTTTTATTCGAATTATTTGTAACAGGCTTCATACAGAATTCCATTTTTATCAGATCGTAGCGTTTTACTGGTGAAATAATTCTTATATTTATCATCATACATACAATTTTATTACGGTGCGGTAAGAGAGTCAAGAAGTTGAAAAATTTCCCAATACGGTACACTATTGGAAGTTTGAAGAGGTTGGCACTACACTATTGTATCTTTGAGATTCTCAAATTGTATAAAGGATAGTCGAAGTCTTCTGTAGTGTAGTGCGTCTGTTTGTTGATTGCATGTTTCAACAATTGAACGTTATATATAATATTGGTGAAATTTGACAGAATGTTGAAATTTCGAATACGGAAGTTTGAAGAGGTTTACGGTATACTCTTGGATATTTGAGGAGGTTTACGGTACACTTTTGGAAGTTTGAGGAGGTTTGCAGTACACTCTTGAATGTTTGAGGAGGTTTACGGTACCCTCTTGAAGGTTTAAGGAGTTTTATTGTAATTTTTAAGGATACATCTCATATTTCCGTAATAGTGATTGACGAGCTCCTCAAATTTCCGGATTTGTTCCTGAGGACCTCTCCAAACTTCCAGGCGAGTGAAGAGGAAGTTTGAGGATGCTCCTCAATCTTCCACACAAGTCACGAAAAAACTCATCAAACTTCCGGATTAATATATATATATATCACGATTCATACAATTTTTTACACAGGCTTCATGCAGTATTCTGTTTTTATCAGAGGATAGCGTTTTACTTGTGAAATAATTCGTATATTTATCACGAATCATACAATTTTTTTATGCTGCGGTAAACGTGTAAAGAAGTTGACAAATTTCACCGACGTAGTGAAATATGTACGTTCTAAGACATTCAGCCTTTTATTCGAATTATTTGTAACAGGCTTCCTAAAGTATTCCATTTTCATCAGAGCGCGCCCTTGTACTTGTGAGAAAATTCTTACATTTATCGCGCTACATACTATTTTTTTGACACAGGCCTCATACAGTATTCCGTTTTTATCAGAGAATAGCGTTTTACTTGTGAAGTAATTCTTATATTTATCACGATACATACAATTTTTTTACGCTGCGGTAAGAGAGTCAAGAAGTTGAAAATATTCCCCAACGTAGTGCTATATGTACGTTGTAAGACATTCCACATTTTATTCGAATTATTCGTAACAGGCTTCATACAGTATTCCGTTTTCATGTGAGCGTAGCGTTTTAATTGTGAAATAATTCTTATATTTATCACGGTACATACAATTTTTTACACAGGCATCATACGGTATGCCGTTTTTATTAGAGGATATCTTTTTACTTGTGAAATGATTCGTATATTTATCATGAATAATACAATTTTTTTACGCTGCGGTAAGAGAGTCAAGAAGTTGAAAATATTCCCCAACGTAGTGCAATATCTACGTTGTAAGACATTCCGCATTTTATTCGAATTATTTGTAACAGGCTTCATACAGTATTCCATTTTCATCAGAGTGTAGCCTTCTACTTGTGAGAAAATTCTTACATTTATCGCGATACGTACAATTTTTTTGACACAGGTTTCATACAGTATTCGGCTTTCAACAGAGCGTAGCGTTTTAATTGTGAAATAATTCTTATATTTATCACGATACATACCATATTTTTACACAGGCCTCATACAGTATTCAGTTGTTATCAGAGCGAAGCGTTTTACTTGTGAAGTAATTCTTATATTTATCACGATACATACAATGTTTTTAAGCTACGGTAAGAGGGTCAAGAAGTTAAAAAGTATCCCCAACGTAGTGAAATATGTACGTTCTAAGACATTCCCCGTATTATTCGAATTACATGTAACAGGCTTCATACAGTATTCCATTTTTATCAGAGCGTAGCGTTTTACTGGTGAGATAATTCTTATATTTATCATCATACATACAATTTTATTACGCTGCGGTAAGAGAGTCAAGAAGTTGAAAAATTTCCCAATACGGTACACTATTGGAAGTTTGAAGAGGTTGGCACTACACTATTGTATCTTTGAGATTCTCAAATTGTATAAAGGATAGTCGAAGTCTTCTGTAGTGTAGTGCGCCTGTTTGTTGATTGCATGTTTCAACAATTAAACGTTATATATAATATTGGTGAAATTTGACAGAATGTTGAAATTTCGAATACGGAAGTTTGAAGAGGTTTACGGTATACTCTTGGATATTTGAGGAGGTTTACGGTACACTTTTGGAAGTTTGAGGAGGTTTGCAGTACACTCTTGAATGTTTGAGGAGGTTTACGGTACACTCTTGAAGGTTTAAGGAGTTTTATTGTAATTTTTAAGGATACATCTCAAATTTCCGTAATAGTGATTGACGAGCTCCTCAAATTTCCGGATTTGTTCCTGAGGACCTCTCCAATCTTCCAGGCGAGTGACGAGGAAGTTTGAGGATGCCCTCAATCTTCCACACAAGTCACGAAAAAACTCATCAAACTTCCGGATTAATATATATATATCACGATTAATACAATTTTTTTAGAGAGGCTTCATACAGTCTTCCCTTTTTATTAGAGCATAGCGTTTTACTTGTGAAATAATTCTTATATTGATCATGACACATACAATCTTATTAGGCTGCGGTAAGAGAGTCAAGAAGTTGAAAAATTTCCCAAACTTAGTTAAATATGTACGTTCTAAGTCATTCCGCGTATTAGTCGAATTACTTGTAACAGGCTTCATACAGTATTCCATTTTCATCAGAGTGCAGCCTTGTACTTGTGAAAAAATTCTTACATTTATCGCGAAAGATACAATTTGTTTGACACAGGCCTCATACAGTATTCCGTTGCTATCAGACCGTAGCCTGGTACTTCTGAAAAACTTCGTACATTTATCGCGATACATACAATTTTTTTGAGCTATGCTTCATACAGTATTCCGTTTTCATCAGATCGTAGTGTTTTACTTGTAAAATAATTCTTATATTTATCATGATACATACAATTTTTTTACGCTGCGGTAAGAGAGTCAAGGAGTTGAAAAATTTCCTCAACGTAGTGAAATATGTACGTTCTAAGACATTCCGCATTTTATTCGAATTATTTATAACAGGCTTCATACAGTATTCCATTTTCATCAGAGCGCAGCCTTGTACTTGTGAAAAAATTCTTACATTTATCGCGATAGATACCATTTGTTTGACACAGGCCTCATACAGTATTCCGTTTTTATCAGACCGTAGCCTGATACTTCTGAAAAAATTCTTATATTTATTGCTTTACATACTATTTTTTTGAGACAGGCTTCATACAGTATTCCGTTTTTATCAGTGCATAGCGTTTTACTTGTGAAATACTTCTTATATTTATCATGATAGATAGAAATTTTTTACGCGATGGTAAGAGAGTCAAGAAGTTGACAAATATCCCCGACGTAGTGAAATATGTACGTTCTAAGACATTCCGCGTTTTATTGGATTTATTTGTAACAGGCTTCATACAGTATTCCATTTCCATCAGACCGTAGCCTGGTACTTGTGAAAAAAATCTTCATTTATCTCGATACATACAATTTTTTTTGACACAGGCTTCCTACAGTATTCCGATTTGATCAGAGCGTAGCCATTAACTTGTGAAAAAATTCGTATATTTATCACGAATAATACAATTTTGTTAAGCTGCGGTAAAAGAGTGTAGAAGTTGAAAATTTCCCCGATCTAGTGAATTAAGTACGTTCTAAGACGTTCCGCATTTTATTCGAATTATTTATAACAGGCTTCATACGGTATTCCATTTTCATCAGAGCGCAGCCGTGTACTTGAGAAAAATTTCTTACATTTATCGCGATACATACAATTTTTTTGACACAGACGCTTCATACAGTATTCCGTTATCTTCAGAGCTTAGCGTTTTACTTGTGAAATTATTCTTATATTTATCATGATACATACAATTTTTTTGCGCTGCAGTGAGAGAGTAAAGAAGTTGAAAATTTCCCCGACGTAGTGAAATATATACGTTCTAGGACGTTCCGCGTTTTATTCGAATGATTTGTAACAGGCTTCATACAGTATTCCATTTTTATCAGAGTATAGCGTCTTACTTGTGAAAAAGTTCTTACAGATATCGCGATACATACAATTTTTTTTGAGACAGGCTTCATGCAGTATTCCGTTTTTATCAGAGCATAGCGTTTTACTTGTCAAATAATTCTTATGTTGATCACCATACATACAATCTTTTTACGCTGCACTGAGAGAGTAAAGAAGTTGAAAGTTTTTCCGATGTAGTGAAATATGTACGTTCTAAGACATTCCGCATTTTATTCGAATTATTTGTAACAGGCTTCCTACAGTATTCCATTTTCAGCAGAGCGCAGCCTTGTACTTGTGAAAATATTCTTACATTTATTGCGATACATACTATTTTTTTGAGGCAGGCTTCATACAGTATTCCATTTTCGTCAGAGCGTAGCGTTTTACTTGTGAAATAATTTTTATATTTATCATGAAACATACAATTTTTTTTCGCTGCGGTAAGAGAGTCAAGAAGTTGAAAAATTTCCCGAACTTAGTGAAATATGTACGTTCTAAGACATTCCGCGTTTTATTCGAATTACTTGTAACAGGCTTCATACAGTATTCCATTTTTATCAGAGCGTAGCGTTTTACTGGTGTGATAATTCTTATATTTATCATCATGCATACAATTTTATTACGCTGCGGTAAGAGAGTCACGAAGTTGAAAAATTTCCCAAACTTAGTGAAATATGTACGTTCTAAGACATTCCGCATTTTATTCGAATTATTTATAGCAGGCTTCATAAAGTATTCCATTTTCATCAGAGCGTAGCGTTGTACTTGTGAAATAATTCGTATATTTATCACGAATAATACAATTTTTTTACGCTGCAGTGAGAGAGTAAAGAAGTTGAAAATTTCCGTACGAAGTGAAATATATACGTTCTAGGACATTCCGCGTTTTATTCGAATTATTTGTAACAGGCTTCATACAGTATTACATTTTTATCAGAGTATAGCGTCTTACTTGTGAAAAAGTTCTTACAGTTATCGCGATACATACAATTTTTTTGAGACAGGCTTCATGCAGTATTCCGTTTTTATCAGAGCATAGCCTTTTACTTGTCAAATAATTCTTATGTTGATCATCATACATACAATCTTCTTACGCTGCACTGAGAGAGTAAAGAAGTTGAAAATTTTTCCGACGTAGTGAAATATGTACGTTCTAATACATTCCGCGTTTTATTCGAATTACTTGTAACAGGCTTCATACAGTATTCCGTTTTTATCAGAGCATAGCGTTTGACTTGTGAAATAATTCTTGTAGTTATCATGATAGATAGAATTTTTTTACGCTGCGGTAAGCGAGTCAAGAAGTTTGAAAATTTCCCCGATGTAGTCAAATATGTACGTTCTAAGTCATTCCGCATTTTATTCGAATTATTTGTAACAGGCTTCCTACAGTATTCCATTTTCAGCAGAGCGCAGCCTTGTACTTGTGAAAATATTCTTACATTTATTGCTATACATACTATTTTTTTGAGGCAGGCTTCATACAGTATTCCATTTTCATCAGAGCGTAGCGTTTTACTTGTGAAATAATTCTTATATTTATCACAATACATACAATTTTTTTACGCTGCTGTAAATGAGTAAAGAAGTTGAAAAATTTCCCCGACGTAATGAATTTGGTACGTTCTAAGACATTCCGCCTTCTATTCGAATTATTTGTAACAGGCTTCATACAGTATTCCATTTTTATCTGAGCGCAGCCTTGTGCTTGTGAAAAATTCTTACATTTATCGCGATAGATACAATTTGTTTGACACTGGCCTCATACAGTATTCCGTTTTTATCAGACCGTAGCCTGGTACTTTTGAAAAACTTCTTACATTTATCGCGATACATACAATTTTTTTGAAACAGGTTTCATACAGTATTTCGTATTCATCTGAGGGTAGCGTTTTAATTGT
Organism: Torymus aiolomorphi; assembly: GCA_036365515.1. Taxonomy (NCBI): domain Eukaryota; kingdom Metazoa; phylum Arthropoda; class Insecta; order Hymenoptera; family Torymidae; genus Torymus; species Torymus aiolomorphi. The sequence goes on from CM070874.1 coordinate 214,381,452, forward strand.
GAAATAATAATATATTTATCACGATACATACAATTTTTTTAGAGAGGCTTCAGACAGACTTCCGTTTTTATCAGAGCATAGCGTTTTACTTGTGAAATAATTCTTATATTTATCACGATACATACAATTTTTTGCACAGGTTTCATAAAGTATTCCATTTTTGTCAGAGCGTAGCTTTTTACTTGTGAAATAATTCTTACATTTATCGCGATACATACATTTTTTTTTTCACAGGTTTCATACGGTATTCCGTTTTCATCAGAGCGTAGCCATTTACTTGTGAAAAAATTCTTACATTTATCGTGATACATACTATTTTTTTGAGACAGGCTTCATACAGTATTCCATTTGCATCATTGTGTTACCTTGTACTTGAGAAAAATTCTTACATTTATTACGATACATACTATTTTTTTACGCTGCTATAAGAGGGAGAGAGTGAAGAAGTTAGAAAATTTCCTCATGCAGTTAAATATATGTATGTTTTCAGCCATATTGTAACGAGCCGCGTCGAGCGCTTTTGGAAATCGAATGTACCGTCTACCAATACTATTATGCCCCTGTTCCAAGCGCTTTTCAAAATATGAATTTTGACATATGATAATCATGTTTAAAAAGTTCTTGGAGTACGGACGCAATAGTGTTGGTCGACGGCTCACTGGTTTTTCAATAACACGCGACACGGGTTAATTGTGGCGAGTCTTCTAGTATCATGCACCGTTTATATAAATATTTCCTACGGTTTACGCTGATTTGGATGTTAAAATTATTCAGCAATTATTTAAAGAACAGTGTATGACAAGCGTAAGAAACAACAGAGGGTTGCATTTAAACACTTAGAAGTAAAATTCACCATGTAGGTTTGAAATTGGTTGAGAATCGTTTTGGTGATATGTAATTTTAGAAAAAATCCTTTATGCTCTGTTCCAATTGTTAATTATATTGATAAACTACGCGAAAAAATTCCTTTTAGATGTTAAAATTAACTTCTAAAAAGATGTTTACATGTGAATTGTACGTTTATCAAAAGACATCTCGCCATTTTTCCTCTACAGAAAAGTCACTACTTTATTTCCATTTTTTCGTTACTAATTGTTTGTAGAATTCTTCATAGAGTATTCAAATTTTTAGTAAACACGGCATTTGGACTTGGTTAGAGGGCGTGAGTGTGTGTGCACGTGCGCGAGACAGCTCTGATCAAAATTAGCGTATTCGATAGGAAAAAGGGTATTTTTGCGTAAAAAAAGAATAGAAATAGGTACGGTAGAAGATAAGAATTATAGGGAAGAATAAGCATTGTGAAAGTAGGGAATAGGAAAGGAGTAATTGAGCAGGAATCTTGGCGAGGCGGTTAGAGGTTAGGTTGTGCGGCATAGAGTAGGCGTGTGTAAAGTAAAAAAGGCAATTGGGTAACTTTAGAATGGAGAAAAGAAATGCGAAAGAGAAGAATAAAAGCGAGGAGAAGACCGGGAAAGGCAATAGTGCGGATAAGAACCAGATGTCAATGGAGGACTCAATCAAAAAGATGGTAAGTTTCAAGGTAGACGACAAGAGGACTACAAGAAAGGCAAAAGAAGACGAGGAAAAGCACAGGGAAATGGAAGAATTCAAAGAAAGGGTTATTGTAGAGGTAAGAAAGCTGAGGGTAGAGAGAGTTCAATTAGAAAAGAGCAAGGTAGATATAGATGAGGCAATTAGAGATATGTAGGAAAGGTTAGAAAAGCTGGAGAAGAAATTCCAGGAAATGGAGGAGAGGGAAAGAGAGTGGGAGCTACAGTCGGTAAGGTCCGGTGCGTCGGGGTTAGGGCTAAGGAGCGTAGATGGAGACACCGGCTCGGTACGGAGCTGGAAAAGCGGAATGACTGAAATGAGCGGAAGAAGTATATCGTTATCGGAGAGAGAGGTAGTGAGGATGAAAAGAATGGTTAGCAAACAAGACAGAAATGAAAGAAGAAATAATATAGTAATAAGGGGAGTAGAACCAATAGGGGGAAACATAAAAGAATGGGTAGAAAACTTTTTAAGTTCGAAGCTAGAAGTAAATGTAAAAATAGAGTATGCGAGATTAAGTGGTAGAGTTATAATAGCAAAAGTAGAGGGAGAAGGAAAGGGAGAAATAATGAGGAACAAAAGTAAATTAAAAGGCACGAGAATTTTCATAGAAAACGATTTAAACATAGAAGATAGAAAAAGACAGGAAGGATTACATAGATGGGTTAAGGAAAAAAAAAGAAGAGGGATGGAATGTGAAATCAGGTACCGGAAGAGTATTTTTTAAAGGAGTCTGGAGAAAATGGGAGGAGAAAGAAGAAATAGAAAAGGAAATGGAAAAAATAAGAGAGAGCCCACAGGGAAATGATTCGAATACAGAAAAAACGGCAAGAGGGAGAGATGGGGAGGAGGTTAGGGGAAATAATATGGAAAAGAATTTTTAAAAAGCCAGAAATGGAGAGATTTAAATATAGGTGGGAATATAGGTAAAGTAAAAATAAGTATTTTTAGTAAGGAAAACGGAAAGAAACTTAGAAGAAATGCAAATATAGGTAGGAATAGAGAAGAAGAAAAAATAAGTATTAATAGAGAGAACAATAGAAAAGAATATTTAAATGTAGATAGGAATATAAGTAAGGACATAAGTGTTAATAGTGAGGTCAATAGAAGAAAAAAATTAATTTTTTGGAACATTGCAGGAATCTGGAATAAGGATAAAGATGTGTGGGATTATTTAAAGCAAGGGGATTTTGTTAGTCTGTCGGAAACATGGGTAGAAGAGAAAGATAGGAAAAAATTAGAAAATAAACTACCAAGAAATTTTGTGTGGAAAGTGATACCGGTAAGAAGGGAAGCAAGGAAAGGCAGAGCAAAGGGAGGATTTTTGATAGGTATAACAAAGGACTGGGCAAATGGGGATGACGTCTCAATACAAGAAATAGAGGAAGGGCTAATAGAAACGGTACTAGAAAATAGAGAGGAGAAGCTTGTAATTTGGTCAGTGTACAATACAGGAAATATGGAGAGGTACTATGAGCATTGGGAAAAGAAAAATAGGGACCAAGACGTTAGAATAATTGTAGGAGGGGATTTTAATATTAGAATAGGAGGAGAGGGCAGTCTTGTAGAGGCAGATGACAAAATAGGAGAAAAGGAGTTTAGGGCTAGTAAGGATAAAGTAGTTAGTAACGGAGGTAATAAACTTACAGAATTCTGCGGTAGAGAAGGATGGTCTATACTAAATGGGAATTTAAAAGGAGATGATGAAGGGGAGTACACTTACATAGGGCCAAGGGGAAGCACTGTTATAGATTATGTTATTGTCAATGAGAAAATGAGGGAACTCGTAGTGGATTTCCAGGTAGAAGAAAGAATTGAGTCTGACCATGCGCCAATCTGTACAAGAGTAATAGTGACAGAAAAGGAGATGAGCAAAGAGTGTAGCAGCGAGGTAAAAGAAAATACAACAAAGTTGGTATATGTTTGGAGTGAGGAGGCGGTGGAGATATTCAGAAGTAAAAGCAGAATTGGAGATCGAGGAAAGAGAGGAGGATTCAGTGGAAACGAGATGGTATGATACAAAAAGGATAATCGAAGAGGCAGTAACAAAAAAGAGTATAAAAATAAAAAAATGGAAGCTAGGTCAGAAAAAATGGTGGGATAGGAGTTGCTCAAAAAAAAAAGAGGAAGGCTAAGATTGCATACAGAAATTGGAAAATTGGAGCAGAAAGTAAGGAAAGATATTTAGGGGAAAGAAAGGAATGGAGAGAATTGTGCAAAACAAAGGAGAAAGAACAAAAAGACTACGAAGAAGAAGAGTTGAGGCAGATCAGTAATGAAAGCGATGTATGGAAATTCCTCAATAGGACCAGAAAGAAAAGGGAAAAAATAGAAGGTAATGTGAAAAAGGAAGAATGGAAAAATCATTTTATGACGCTGCTAGAAGGATCGCAAGACAGAAAATTAGGTAAGAGTAGGGAACAATTAGCAGAGGTCGAAGAAAGGGAAAAAGAAAAAATAACAGCGAGGGAAATCAGGGGAGCATGGAGCATGTTAAAGAAAAAGAAAGCCGCAGGCCCGGACGAGATACCAAATGAAGTGTGGATGTATGGAGGAGAAGGTCTAGTAAATAAGTTAGTTTGTATTTTAGGGAAAGTATGGGACGGTCAAGGATTGCCAGAAGATTGGAAGTCAGGAGTGATAGTACCAATCTATAAGAAAGGAAACCCAGATGAGGCCAACAATTACAGAGGTATTACGCTCATGGCAACAGCCTATAAGTTATACACTGAAATCATCAGAAGCAGACTTGTAAAAGAAGTGGAAGAAAAAGGATTCTACCAGAAGGGCAAGCAGGTTTTAGGAAAGGGAGGTCCACATTAGACAACGTATATGTACTTAACCATTTAATTCAGAGAGCAAAAGGGAAAAGAGAAAAGTTATATTCAATGTTTGTCGATCTTAAGGCTGCATTCGATACGGTAGATAGAGATTTGTTATGGGAAATTATGGAAAAGGTAGGAATAAGTAAATATTTAATAGAAAGAGTGAAAGAAATGTATACAGAAACTAAGGTAAAGGTGAGAGATGGGGATGAAACGTCGGAGGAATTTTGGACGATAAAAGGTTTAAAGCAGGGGTGTGTATTAAGCCCAATACTTTTCTGTATTTATATAGCAGGGTTGGAGGAGGAGTTCAGAATAAGAAATGTAGGAGGGGTAAAAATAGGTAAGGTTAGACTATGGTCGCTGGCGTATGACCTGGTGCTTCTTGCAGAAAATAGGGTGGCGTTAAATGACATGATAGGCACGTTAAGAATCTTTTTGAAAAATAGGAAAATGATACTTAGTGAGGAAAAAACGAAAGTTTTAGTATTTAACAGAGGGAGAAATAGTAAAATAGAAAAATGGGTATGGGAAGGGAAAGAATTAGAAGAAGTGAGGACATTTAAGTACTTGGGCTTTACGTTTAACAGAGAGAGAAATTATACTGATCATTTAAAAGAACTGGCAAAGAAAGGAATAACAGCAGCAAAAAAGGTATGGGGATTAGGAGAAAATAGATGTAGAAATGACTTTAAAAGAAGAAAAATGTTATTCAATTATCTGGTTAAAAGTGTAATGGCGTATGGGTGTGAATTATGGGGATGGAATGAAAGGAAAGAGTTAGAAAAAATACAGACTACTACAGATGGGTTTTAAAGTTAGATTTCTGTACCCCGAGGTATATTATTTTTGAAGAAACAAAAGTAGATAAGATGAAAATTGAATGGGGTAGGAGGGCGACGAAATACGAGGAAAAGATAAGCGGGTTAGACGATGATAGACTAGTAAAAATATGTTGGAAAGAAATGCTTAAAGAAAATATGCAAAGCAATTATCTCAAAGAAAGAAAACAGTACTATAATAGTTTAGGGTTGAGCGAGGCCGAAGTGGAGAATATGAAAGCAAGAGAAAAATTAGTGTACGAAGAAACGGTGAGGAGGGATAGAGACATAGAGAAACAGAATATAGCATGTAAAATTAGGGAAGCGAGGTATAATAAAAGATATAAGGAATTAGCGTTGGAAAGGGAACCAAGATATTTAAGAAAATATAGGAAAGAAGTTGACATAGGCATAATAGCGAAACTTAGGTGCGGGAATTTTGAAAATGCAAATAAATATTGGGTAAAGGAGGAAGAAAAGCTGTGTAGATTATGTAAAAAGGAAAAGGAAACGTTAGAACACATTGTAGTCAGATGCCAGGATGCGGAGGGTTTTATGGAGAAACTTAGAGAAAATGGTACGATAAGATTAGGAAAGTTGTTAAATGAAACAGGGAACATAGGAGTAGCTAAAGCGTTTAAAGAATTTATAAAAGAAGTAGGCAAAAGGGATAAATGCGTTAATAGAGACATTGTAAATTTATAGGAAATAAAGCAGTAAATCCTGTTAATAGCTACTAATAGTAAGAGCTGTCTTAGGTATGGACGAATGAGTATGGCGTAGTATTAAGTAAAGTTGCGTGTATTGGTTGTAATGGCGTTGTACAATAATGTTATAATATTATATTAAGTTACAGTGTAATGCGGATAGGAAATGTAAAAACAGACATCAAGTGAGTAGTATAAGTATAAGCATAAGTTAATTGTAAATTTAATAGAGAGGCACAATTATGTTCGGGCGTATATCATGGTAGCCAGGGTTTACAAATATTGTAAATGGAATTACGTAGATGTAAAATATAGTAGTTGAAAATAGCACTTATAGTGTATCAAAAATGTTATAAAAAGGATAAAAGGCAAAATAATGCAAGGGAAAGAAAAAAGTGTAAATGTGAAAAAGGTGAAAAGGTAAATTTACTCTACTATGGTGTGCGGTCTGAACATATTGTGATTCCTCTCCGTTTTGTGAACCCTCTCAGTGAACCCTCTCAGTGAATCTTCTCAGTGATCAGTGGTGCAGAGGAAAAGAAATTCTCAAAAATTCAAAAAAGCAAAAGTTAAAGACTATTGTGATTATTTATTTAGTGATGTATTTAGTGATAGTTAATTAGTAGAAGTTGTTTACAGATAATAATAATAAAAATGGTAAAATAAAATTAAAGTTTATATCAGAGCAATATCCTGTAATATCCTGTAATATATGTTAAGATTGTATTATAGGTTAAGATTGTATGGAAGAATGAATGAGGTTAAGTTAAGAAATTGTAAACCAAGTCCATTTCTGGGCCAATTTTGGCTGAAATTAAATAAATATATATATATATATATATATAGTAAACACGGCATTTCATTAACAAATTCTTCACTAATAATGAAAATTTTGAATACTTTTTTATAGCGCTTTAAGAATAAATTTATGTTATGTGAGGACTCTTAAATCATTGCAGTAATTTTTATGTTCTTGCATAGATTATATTATTTTACAGTAGGTAAGATAAATTCGAAAATTCGAGAATTCTCAGCATTTGTGAAATATGTGTTTTCTGGCATTCTCCTAAATATTTCTAATGCTTCGTCGATAAATGATTGCTAAAACTTCTTGGAAAGGATTAACAGAACAGTGTATGACGAAAGTTAGAAAAAAACGTTGAGTTTAAACTTGGAGAATGAAAATTTATTACGAACATTACAAATCGATGATTTTATCGATAAGTGGTAAATACTTTGATGTTGTTGAATTCAATGGCTAATTAAATGTTCTCCCCTGATTTACTATGTTATCATACTTGGTCATTTTCCTAATACGACCAGAGAGTCACTTTATTTAAATACTTGTGTTCAAAATTGTTTGTAGAAGCACCTTGACTTCACATTAGAGGCATTCCAACACTTAATCGCGAAAAATTATGGAGTGCACTAACTAGACTCCATTAACCGCTAGCCCAAGCATCTAAACCACGTATTGATTGCGTTCCAATTCGTAGACTTAATCATCGGCTATCCCGTGCCCCTAGACCTCTCATTGAATGCATTCCGATACCAAGACCTGTGAAACTACGGAGCGCACTACTTAGACTCCATCATCGGCTACCCCGAGCCCCTTGATTTCAGATTATATTCGTTCCGTTACCTAAACCTGGGAAACTGCAGAGTGCACACCACTTACACTCCTTCATCGACTATCCCGGTCATCTAGACCTTGCATTGGATGCGTTTCGAAACCTAGACTCTAGAAACTACGGAGTACACCAACTGGACTCCATCATCGGCTACCCAGAGGATCTAGACCTCGTAATCACTGTTATTGAACACCAAGATGTACCATGGTACTTATTCGAGTATTTCGAATTCTCAAATTTTATAAAGGATAGTCGAAGTCTTCTGTAGAGCACTGTGTCTGTTTGCTGATTGGATATTTTTACAAATAAACGTAATATATAGTATTAGTGAAATTTCATTAAAAATATTACTTATGTCGACTGCTATTTACTATCAACTGATAAGAATTTTTCATCGGTCTTACAGTCTTACAAATTAAATTATAATAATTAATATGTATGGCAGTCAGATTGCCCTTGTTTATAATCACCCCTGTAGAATCTGAAATAAAAACTTAATTAAAACCTAGAAAAACTTTGTTAGCAAAGGACGATCTGACTGCCCACCACCACCACCACCACCTTGTCCGACGTTTCGAGCCCGCTCCGGCTCCTCCTCAGGGACTGAAATGAAAACCCGCGATAGACCTCCTTATATATTTGTATATACGGGTAGATATTTGAAAAAGAGAATATATGAACATCAATATAGTTTACGCAGCTCAAGTTGTACATCGGGTTTGAAAGAACATTGTTTAAATAGTTTGCATTCTTTCGATTTTGGGAGTGTGGATATTTTGGAACAGGGGATTAAGAATAAATATAAGAGGGAAAGCCTTGAAAGTATTCACATTCTACGAAATCGGAATAATGTAAATTTAATGATAGAGTCAAGTAAATTAGATAACATTTATCATTCTTTATTAATTTAAGGGAGAATGAAAGTTGGAGAGGGGAGGATGGATGGTTGTGGGGGTGAGGGAGAGGAACGGATATATAAGGAGGTCTATCGCGGGTTTTCATTTCAGTCCCTGAGGAGGAGCCGGAGCGGGCTCGAAACGTCGGACAAGGTGGTGGTGGTGGTGGTGGGCAGTCAGATCGTCCTTTGCTAACAAAGTTTTTCTAGGTTTTAATTAAGTTTTTATTTCAGATTCTACGGGGTGATTATAAACAAGGGCAATCTGACTGCCATACATATTAATTATTATAATTTAATTTGTAAGACTGTAAGACCGATGAAAAATTCTTATCAGTTGATTAGTGAAATTTGACAGAATATTGTTGTAATTTCGACCACGGAAGGCTGAATAGGTTTACAACAGACTCTTGGAAGTTTGAGGAGGTTTGCAGTACACTCTTGGATGTTTGAGGAGGTTTATGGTAAACTCTTGGATATTTGAGAAGGTTGACGGTACGCCCTTGGAAGCTTGAGGAGTTTTATGGTTCACTCTGAAGTGCTGCATGATCTTGCCTCTTAATCTCAATTCAAGAAATCATTTTATTGAAGAGCTCTTTCTCGAATTCTTTCGAGGTTTCGAGATCGATGTTGAGATGCGAGGCCAAAAATAGATTATTTCGAACGCCCAAATTTTATAAGGGACTAGAGTGAATAAGCGCGCTATATGCGTCGTCCTTTATCTTTTTTTGACTCCTTCCGAGATTCGATTTCGTTTTCGAAGCATTCGAGATAGACTTACGAAAACAGATTATCTTGAATTCTCAAATTGTATAAAGAATAATCGAAGTCTTCTGTAGTGTAGTGTGCTTGTTTGTTGATTGCATATTCCTACAATAAAACGTAATAAATAACATTGGTGAAATTTGACAGAATATTGTTGAAATTTCGACCGTGGAAGGTTGAGGAGGTTTACGGTACACTCTTGGAAGTTTGAAGAGGTTTGTAGTGCACTCTTGTATGTTTGACATTCTCAAATTGTATAAAGGATAGTCGAAGTCTTCTATAGTGCAGTGTGCCTGTTTGTTGGTTGCATATTTCTACAATTCAACGTTATATATAATATTGGTGAAATTTGCAGAACGTTGAAATTTCGAATACGCTAGTTTAAGGAGGTTTACGGTATACTCTTGGAAGTTTGAAGAGGTTTCCAGTACACTCTTGGAAGTTTGAGGTGTTTTGCAGTATACTCCTGAAAGTTTGAGGAGGTTTCCAGTACACTCTTGGAAGTTTGAGGAGGTTTGCAGTACACTCTTGGATCTTTGAGGACGTTTACGGTACACTCTTCGGAGTTTGAGGAGGTTTGCAGGATACTCTTGGATGTTTGAGGAGGTTTACGGTACACTCTTCGGAGTTTAAGGAGGTTTGCAGTACACTCCTGGAAGTTTGAAGAGGTTTACGGTATACTCTTGGAAGTTTGAGGATGTTTCCAGTACCCTCTTGGAAGTTTGAAGAGGTTTCCAGTACACTCTTGGAAGTTTGAGGTGTTTTGCAGTATACTCCTGAAAGTTTGAGGAGGTTTCCAGTACACTCTTGGAAGTTTGAGGAGGTTTGCAATACACTCTTGGATCTTTGAGGACGTTTACGGTACACTCTTCGGAGTTTGAGGAGGTTTGCAGGATACTCTTGGATGTTTGAGGAGGTTTACGGTACACTCTTTGGAGTTTAAGGAGGTTTGCAGTACACTCTTGGAAGTTTGAAGAGGTTTACGGTATACTCTTGGAAGTTTGAGGATGTTTCCAGTACCCTTTTGGAAGTTTGAGGAGGTTTGCAGAACACTCATGCATGTTTGAAGATGTTTACGGTACACTTTTGGAAGATTGCGGTGGTTTGCAGTACACTCTTGAATGTTTGAGGACGTTTACGGTACACTCTTGGAGGTTTAAGGAGGTTTATTGTAATTTTTAAGGATACATCTCAAATTTCCGTAATAGTGATTGAGGAGTTCCTCAAATTTCCGGATTTGTTCCTGAGGAGCTCTCCAAACTTCCAGGCGAGTGCCGAGGAAGTTTGAGGAGGCTCCTCAAACTTCCAAAAAATCCTCAAACTTCCACACAAGTCACGAAAAAACTCTTCAAACTTCCGCATTAATATATATATATATATATATATATATATATATATATATATATATATATATATATATATATATATATATATATATATATATATATATATATATATGATTGCATTTTTAACATGGGAACATATAGAATCTATAGGAAGTTAATTTAATAAGTGAATCTAACGGCTATTCAGGTCGAAACATAATAGATAAGGAAGATAATTAACTTATCAATCACTTTTTTCTATATATGTGTTTAAATACATATTTAAAAATTTTTAGAAGCTATTTGACACAATAAATAGCAGTCAAAGAATTATGTACAATATTATAATAATTAAAGTGCAGTCAAGAATTTTTAAAGGATATGGAAAGGGAAGGTAAATATATAAGATAAAAAAAAATATATATATATATATATATATATATATATATATATATATATATATATATATATATATATATATATATATATATATATATTGTAACGCTCGTTTTGAGCATTACAATTAGGGACAGAAAAATACGGAAAACCCCAGCTGTGGCTGTAAGGGCTCCTTTCTGGCTAACCATCCAGAATAGATAAACCTAACTTAAGAAAATGAATGCTTGGCAGAAGAGGGCCCCAGCAACCCATGCGAAACCCTAACTAACACTGTTACCTGTAAAGTCTACTATAGTAGCGAAGACAGCACCCTTGTAGAGGAGCATTGCGAGCTCCTCGTGCTGAAACCATGCCCTGCTCCTGATGAAGATGACGATGTTCCTGCCATCCCTGATGCTGGTACGTGCTGTGGCGGGATAGGTGAGCTGTACTCACTGCGCACTGGTATCTTGACATGTGTGGGGGCGGCTGCCGATGTGAACCTGAAAGAAGGAAAATAGAATTAGTGTTATAAAGAAAAGGACGTTTTCGAAACGACACATGCGATATAAAAGAGAAGCAGGGTACAAACTACATTAGATGCCAGGGGTATGTGGCGCAGGAGCGCCACTGGCTCCGTTGTCGACTCTGTGTATGTACTTCTGCTGCTCATACCTGTGAATAAGTAACGATGAGGAAGTAGGGGCATCAGAAACAATAAGGAGGAACAAAAGCTACCTTCTTTCCCATTTAGAAATGCCTCTAGATGCTCACACACTAGAAGAAGGCGGAACTGCATGGAAGCAACGGACTCCTCTGCGTGAACAGCTGCACCTGGAGAGAATGTGCTCCACATCAGCCCTGCCGTTCGTCTACTTGAGACCAGCAAAAACACAAGACTGAAGATTGGTAGAAGATCAGAAGGTAACAAGAGTAAATCACTGATCCTACCTAGATGCATTGATATTCTGGATCTGAGGGAGCAGATGAACCTAACCTCCCCCAGTGTCGTGTTGTGTACCTGCCGCCACGGAGAGTACAGCCGCTGGAGGCTCCGCACACCTGGTCTCGAGCCTCATTCGTCTCACCATCCTTGACGCACGCTACGTCAACACCAAGTTGTCGTTGTCGCCGCTGTCGTGCAGAATGCCGGGGCCGGCGCGCACGTATACGCTAGGCCGCGCGCTGCCGTCACGTGCGTCATGGGTGAGCGAGAGAGAAAGAGAGAGAGCCTAGTACCCGAACAAGAACGAGTGGTGGCGCTCGCTCGCGGGGGCTTGAGGGCTCGTTCGGTTGGCGGAGTGCGCGGCTCGGCCACTCCATTGTGGACCGTAGCTCGCACCGCTAGTCTTTGCCATTGTTTTATTGTGTTGTTTGCACATAAGAGTGCTTGCGTCAGAAGCAGTATCCGGGACAGTCGCCTACGGCATGCACCAACACTCTCCGCGGTCCTCGCCCAGTCAACGCTCCAGCCTCTCGACAACCAGTGACGGAGAGGACGACGCCAATCACCACCGGGCTCAACACTTGCAGCCTCTCGTCGACGCGCGGACGTCTTGCGCTCTCGCCCAGCCTCGAGCTGGTAAGTGGTATAGGCCGCGTCCGTATCGTACTCCGGACTCTCTCTCGCATCGTGCGCACCAGCTCTAGACATCACCTCGAGCTGGATGAACTAGTAGCTTTGCGCGTTGTTATCGTGTCGCATTACCGTCTTTATCGAAACTACCGAAACCGCCCCTAAAATTGTACTGGCGAGCGTAGCGCTTGAATTCGCGTCCCTTGTCCCATTCTCTCGAAACCGCTAGTCATTGCGTCGCGTTGTTAGTTTTCTTTGTACAGTAGGATTAGTTAGATTGCTGGAAAACGACCCAGCTGGCGCTCAACACTACACTTATAATTGACATTTTATTAGTTACTTTTCTATTTAACTTTACCGATTTCTATTAAATAAATATCGAAGTGTTTCTATTAATTGTTGTGAGTGATCATTTAAAGATCCTTAACGTTTTCCATCTCCCTTGCGCTCACTCATTAACTTGAAGAAATATATGTACCATTGCATGATAATAAGTTTTAATAGCCGTAATTATTGTTGGAGAGAATTCATCGTGACGCTGTACCATGGATAAATCGTAAGTACACCGTTACAAATGGCACCCAGAACGTGGGGCCCCGGTGATCGCGAGTGAAAAAAAAATTTTTGTAATGCGACGGTATCGGTACGCGAGAGAGAGAAACGCGGTAGATAGCCATTTTCGCCTCTGCAAACCGACGCTATCGGCTTAGTCAGCCATCTTTAAATTTTGCATGACGTAGCAAGAAGACGACGCAACAGGCGTCCTTAGTAGAATTGAATTCGTGTTCATGCGTCAGAAAAATCGCGAGTGTGTGAAATTTGAAAGCGTTTTTGTGAAAATTTTGGTAGTGATAAATTTGACATTTTCTCTTCGCTGCATAGTGAGTTAAAGAATTTTGTCGAAACACGGTTGATGAATTGATTTTATCGCAGAAGTCTTGTAAATTAATAGAAGACTTTTGCGAAGAATCAAACTAATTTCGAAACGATTTGTTTTTAAATAAATAGAAAAATTAAGATTTTATTTAAGTGAATAAGTAAATAATATCGAAACGTCTAGCGGAGAGAAATTCGTCAAATAAAGATTTGTTGTAGTAATTAGTCAACGAATGGAAAATTTTGGAAAATTTGAAAACTTTTAAATAGCACGCTCTCGCGATTCCAATACCGAAACATGCTAGTTCAAGGACATAGTGCGCAGCGCATTTTGCACGAACAATAGTATTATTACTTTCTAAATATTTCTCTACACAATTTCAATTTAATTATTTATCTGAATTATTATTTACAATATTATTTAACATATTTTTTTTCTTATATTTTATATATCCGTTTTTACTCACATTTGCTTGCTAATTTTTCACATATGCTTCTCATTAACAACCCGACAAACGCACCTCCACTCTATCGAAACACCTATTTATGCGCTTGGGGGAAAAATTTTCTCATTTATGCGGTACCTATGGCTTTTAATTACTGGCACTATAGTTGAAACAGAAAATTGTTTTTGTTGTTGTTGGTTGAAACAAAGTGGCAACTAAGGGGAGTTTATGCACCATAGGGGACTTATTACATGTAATAAAAAAAAAAAAAAAAAAAATAAATCATATATATTAAAGTCGAATATAGAATAAACTAAAATAGTCTCACATAGTGGTCGAAAATAATTAGTCGATTTTCGAGACATACCCGAGTAAGACATGTATACGAAACTCAGTTTGTTTACATTCTGCGAGTCCGCTGTGCGCGAGACACGTTCTCATGTACAGCTATTATAGTACATAGCTACCGAGGAGAATTATTCGAAATATCATCACGCTTAAATACACAGTTAAAATTTTATTTCTGTCGAATAACATATCGTGAATATCATTATTCTTAAACAATAAATTAAAAATTGTTCTCTTCCGAACAAGAGATTTTATAAATTATTACTCTGGAATATTATACTTAAATTCTTGTTCTTTTTTTAGGAACTATTTGCAAGGTTGTCGCTTTTAAAGCGATATTAAAAATAGTGACTTTTGAATAAACAATTTTGAAATTATCGCAATAACGTTTTGAAAAAGAAAATTATATAGTTATTTTCTTTTTGTTGGCGTTAAATAATGTTTTTAGCAGATTGTCATTCTTTAATTATTATTTTTCGAAATCCTTAAATTCGAACATTATCGAAAACGGTATTTAAGCGGCGATTATTTCTAGGTAGAAGATTGGAACTATAGTTGACTTTGAATATCTTATTTAAATGTGGTATTACTATTAACGTGTTGTCTACAATATCTTTGCGTGTAGTTAAGGGTGGGCTGTTTTAAACCAAATTGTGGAAGCAAATTACTATTTAAAATAAACTGGTAGAATACACCTTTTAGGAATCAAGCCAGAAATTTTTAATGGCAATTTGCTTGATTAGGGGAACATTGTCAGTGTTAGCTAGTATCAGCTGATCCACTCTATACTACGTGACATAGCAAAAGTTATCCCTTCAACGGTCTACACGAAGCTCCCTAGCATTTTTTCTCACATAATAACTTAGTTGTGCCCTTGCTAGAATTTGTTGTACAACATAATTACATCTCTATCGCAAAACATTTTTCTGCTTTTGTACTTGGTAGCACGTTGCTTAGCTGGCTTTTCATGTAGCGTACGTTCGAATTTCTTTTGGTTTCAGTTGAGTTTGAATTTGGTTTTTGATTTGAATTTTAGTTTGGTCATCGAATAGAATTTAAACCCGGCTGATTTGAATTTTGTTTGTTGTTATTTTTTTTTGGCTTTCGACTCGAATTTTAAATTCGACTTTAGCCTGAATTTTAGTTCGGCTTTCGGCTTGCATTTTTTTTTTGTTGAAACCTCGCTATTGCCATTTATTTGAACTAGTTGCTATCGTTTTAAATTATTTTAGCATATAGCGAAGTGAGTATCGAAGCTATTAGTTTTTTTTCTCGTTGTTATCGGTAGAATAATGGTAATTAAGTGGCGATAATTTCCTTTTTCTTCGACGTGCTACACACATGGAGTGCATTTAGTAGTCGTAGTTAGTAGTTTTTTTTCTCTCGTAGTCAGTTGGTTGTTGTAGGCGGGGCAAGCAATCAGAAACAACCGAAATATTGATATAGTTGCTTCATTGTTAACTGATTGACTTGGGCACATCATAGATTTTTTTTTGATTGCTTATTTTTCCATTAGTTTTTCTTTGCTGTTGACTTAGATACAGTCAATTGCAGTATTATTTTTTTCCTGCTGCCTGCTGCTCGTTAGCAACAGATACTGCAGTGCTTGGTCAAAAGAAAAAAAAAAGAAATTTTTTTTTGTTGTTTGCTTTCTGCTTTTGCTTAATTGGCTTTATTCTGTTTTTTTTCTTCATTTCTCAAATTGAGAGAGCCTTAGTGCCATCCCGAGAAAATAAGTCAGTTGGCTTCCTGAGCGTTTGCGCTACAAAGCGAAGGGTGAACTTCGTGTCACTCTTAAATAATAAAATTTTTTTTATTATTTTATTATTTTATTCGTCTTCGTTAGGAATAAAATTACGTAGTTATTTATTGCAGTCACGATGGCTTCGAATGTCGAGAGAAAATGTTCCAGGCGCTGAAGAGTAGTCGGTTAAGTAGAAAAGGAAGTATGCCGGAACTAATCGATCATTTAGTGAGATTTGACTTGCGTCGAACTTTTGGGGCTAGGGCAGCTTCCTGGAATATTATAGAGGATAACGATCCTTCGAGGGGATCTCTAGCGCCGGGACTAGAGCATGATGAAACTTTCGTGGACGTAACTGCCGAAACCGGATTTGAAGAGATCTCAGAGGGAGGAAATCCAGCATCCAACTCAACAGTGAAGGGATTATTGGATCAATCGTCTCAGACGGCCACCGTTGCCACGAAAACGGCAACAGCTGCAAATAGTGGCATAGCTTCTAGCATGGTATCGACCCATTATGGCCCTAGGATGTATGAATCAATTTATACTGGGCTCTCTTCCAATCGCAGCCAGCCGATGAAAGTGATGAGCACTGGTGCCACACAACATCCGCAGGGGGCCATACCAAAAACCCCAGATAGTAGAAATTCGAATAGTCAGCATTTGTATGATCTACCGAGGGCCCAATCCACGATGTACACTCCGTCAAACAATAGCCATATTTCCTCTACCCATCCAAACTTTCCTGGTGGGTGGGGACCTTACCCACAGTACCTTTCTCGAAACCAATACATATCTCAACTTATCGAAACAAATCCTCAACCACAACCTCAACCGTTGCCGCCCTCTATCGAAACATTCCACATGTCACCACCGGTAACCTCACAACCCAACACTGCTCGTGTACATTTCGAAAACCACCCTCTGGTAGAATCGGAACCTCTAAGTAACCGAAACCGGACTTCGTGTATCGAAACTAGTCAGCCGTCGTATCCTCCTCGGACGGAAGCGAGTCTAATCAGAGAAGCGAACATTCAGCTTCCTGGTTCGACTTCCCAATCAAGTAGAGAACCGAATACTCTACCATTACCAAACCACTTTCCGTCGAGTAGAATAGAAAATTCTCAGGCGGCAATAAATCAACAAAATCAGTTAGGTTTAGACGGTGTGAGGAGACATAACCCTCAACAGCCTCTGGGGGAAAATACAAGATTATCGATCGGAGGACAGGGCCCTCACCAAGGATTTGACAATAGTATCGGTTTTTGTCTCCCGAATGATAATTATCAGTGGCCATATCCGCCGATGTATCCACCTCATGGTTATTATCCGCCAATAGCGTACGGGCCCGGATATGGTCCACAGGTACCCCCATTTGATTATCGTAGTTGCACGCAAAATGATCCTAGGTATGCTTCATTTGCGCAACCCTCGTTTATAGACATGTCAAGACGTTCCTCAAATCTTGACTCCACATTTCAAAGAGAAACACGGACATGCACCCTCCTACAGAAATGGCAGGTTAGTTTCTCTGGTGGATATAAGGAAGATGTGGAAGAATTTATAGAAAGAATTAAGGAATGCCAACAGTCATTGAGTGTGACTGAAGAGGAAATATTAAAGCTAGTTCCGTCGATTTTGTCTGGTCCAGCTCGTTATTGGGCCAGGCCTTTGAGTCAAAGTTGGAGATCTACAGCTGATTTCTTTGCAGCTCTCCGTTTGCAATATGGCGTCCCCGATTTTCAAGCCCGTCTGGAGGAAGAGATTAGGTCGAGAACTCAAGGGCCGGATGAACCAATTTCAGCGTTCATATCCAATTTAAGATTGTTGTTAGATAAAGTAGCTCCTAGAATGTCGTTAGAGTCGCAACTCGAGAGAACTTATCGAAACTTGCACCCCTCGCTATATCGTAACATATTTAGACATCAGTTCAAAACCTTCGAAGAACTGCAGGTTTTGGGACAGAGGGAGGAAGTGAGACGAGAAAAGGAAAAAACTTACCGTCCTCCTCCACCCCCTGAATTGTCACTTTTTCCAAATTTCGCATATCAAGTGAAAAAGCTCACGAAAACAGCAGTTCTAAACACGACTGAAATAGCAGTTGAACAAAAAGCGGCTGCTGTTAAGGAGGTCTCCAAAGAATATCCTATACCGAAACAGAGGGGGAGCAATGGTACACCGCCCAGAGATTCGACATCAAGAGGGAAGACAGACCAGACGACGAACCATAAGAGACAAGGGGGTAAGGAATCGCCATCGCGAGCACACCAACCAGCACCGCCGCGCGACCAGCCAGCAGCCAGACCAGCTTCAAGGAAGGACAACACAGCAAAGGAGAAATGCTGGGTGTGACAGAAACAAGGACACTGGGCACGGGGATGTAAAGAGAGGCAAGGAATATTGTGCTATCGATGTGGACATCCTGGAGTGATAATAGCAACGTGCCCAAACTGCGGCGACTCAACAAAGAGGTCGGATGAGGCGGATAAGAAACAAAACTCACCGTCGTCGAATGCTAGCGCATTAGCTTCGGTAGAATCTCCGATTCAATCGGAAAGAAGCATAGCCAAAACTTGCTTCACGTCCCCACCGATAACTCAAACAGCCGCAGTAGGACACGCGGACAATCGTCTTTACGTTAGTATCGAAATCCATGGTCGCGTTTTTCCAGCATTGCTTGATAGTGGCGCGATAGCCTCGTTTTTGGGCCCTAAACCCGCCGAATTAGTCAAATCTCGAATAACTTCTTGCTCAACCTATATGGTTATGGCAAACGGTCAAACAGAGAAAGTAGTAGGGGAAGTAGATCTAACCTTCACAATAGATGGAGAAGCAATCACGACTAAGATTAGAGTGTCAAATTCTCTTAATTATGAAATTATCTTAGGAATGAACCTAATGGAGCGCCTTCAAATGCGAATTAATTTTTCAGAGCGAACTTGGTATACTCCAAAAGGTATCATTCACCCGTGTTACCCCAAAAGTCAAGACCCTAGTACCGTTTATTATTAGCAGCTGCCCACGCAGAAGTGGACCGCTTGTTAGCAGAGGGGATAATCGAGCCTTCTGAAAGTCCATGGTGTAGTTGTCCTGTCATCGTACCCAAAAAAGACGGGGCCATTAGGTTCTGTATCGATTATCGCCCACTTAATCAAATTACCAAAAAAGATGCATACCCTCTTCCGCATATGGATAGCTTATTGGATAATTTAGGAAATGCAAAATACCTATCGAAAATAGATTTAAAACAGGCATATCACCAAATTCCGTTAGAGGAAACTAGTAAAGAAATCACGGCATTCGCGATCCCTGGCAAAGGTCTTTTTCAGTTCACGCGTCTCCTGTGCGGATTAACTAACGCACCAGCGAGTTTCCAGAGGGCGATGGATAGTATTTTCGGGCCAGAATGGCAACCTCAGGTTTTCGTCTATATGGATGATATCACCATCGCCACGGAAACATTTGAAAAACACTTAGAATTACTAGAAAAAGTCCTATCGAAACTAAAATCAGTAGGGTTACAAATGAATAGTGATAAATGTAACCTTTGTTGTTCCGAAATTAGATATTTTGGTTTTGTAGTAAATAAGGAGGGTTTGAAAACAGACTCTGACAAAATAGCACCCATCTTGAACTTTCCACC
Organism: Torymus aiolomorphi; assembly: GCA_036365515.1. Taxonomy (NCBI): domain Eukaryota; kingdom Metazoa; phylum Arthropoda; class Insecta; order Hymenoptera; family Torymidae; genus Torymus; species Torymus aiolomorphi. The sequence goes on from CM070874.1 coordinate 214,400,983, forward strand.
CCCCTAAAAATTTGAGACATTTACGTAGTTTTCTAGGGATGGTAACATGGTATGCTAGGTTCATTCAAAATCTTGCGGAGTTAAAAGGGCCATTGAATGATCTCCTCAAGAAAAATGTTCGTTGGTCTTGGGAGGGGGGGCAGCAGAATGCCTTTGAGACATTACGCCTTCTGCTTACACAAGCTCCTGTACTGGCGCGCCCGGATTTATCGTTACCATTCAATCTCCAAACCGACGCGAGCAACCGGCATTAGGAGCAGTCCTTAGCCAAGAATTCGCGAACGGAGAACACCCTATTGCTTTCGCTAGCCGTTCCCTAACTAAAGCAGAAAGGAATTATACGGTCACTGAGAAACAGTGTTTAGCGGTCATCTGGGCAGTAGAGAAGTTTAGGGGTTATTTACTAGGCGAAGAATTCACGGTTATAACGGACCATAGTAGCCTCAGATGGCTTCATAACCTAAAAGACCCAACGGGGCGTCTGGTCAGATGGGCTACCGCCCTTCAGGCTTATAACATGAAAATCGTTCATAGGAAAGGAACCCTACATAAGGTTCCTGACGCACTGTCGCGAGCTTTTGATGAGGAAATAGATGAAATTGCCGTGATAGGGGTAGCTGATCCAGGTGAATGGTATACGCGTCGCTATAACTCGGTAGAAACTGACCCATCTAAACTTCCGGATTGGAAAATAGAAAATAACCTCCTGTATAAACACTGCCCTAACAAGGTTTTCGATGATACTATTGGCGACTTAGATGGGTGAAAACTTGTCGTCCCGGAGGCAGATGGGGAACGAGTTTTGTTCGAATGCCACAACCCTCCCCATGCAGGTCATCTCGGAGCCGAGAAAACACATAGTCGAGTAGCACAAACCTACTTTTGGCCATCGATAGCTCGAGATGCGGCTAAATACGTGAAACAATGTTTAGATTGTCAATTGCACAAAGTTTCGCAACAGGCTCCATCAGGCTTAATGGGGAGGCGTGAGGTCGAAGGGCCATGGCTAGTTGTTGCGTCAGATGTTATGGGGCCCTTTCCACCTAGCAAATCCCAGTATTGTTATGTTTTGGTTTTTCAAGACTTGTTCACTAAATTTGTTGAAGTCAGGCCCCTTCGTAAGGCGAATGCTCAATTAATCGCCAAGGCTTTCGATGAATTGATCGTTTTTAGGTGGGGATGCCCGAAATACTTAGTCACGGATAATGGGACGGAGTTTTCAAATAATCTTATGTCGTCGCGTTTGAAAGAATTGGGTGTCATTCAGACTACTATCGCTCTGTATCATGCTCAAGCCAACCCTACGGAAAGGGTGAACCGAGTACTTAAGACAATGATGTCGATATTCGTGAAACAGGATCACCGTGATTGGGACATCCATTTGCACGAATTCGTGTATGCTATTAATACCACAGTGCATTCGTCGACTAAGTTGACCCCTGCTTTCTTAAACTATGGTAGGAGTCCGCGCCCCATCCCAAACCTGCGTCAACAGCAGGAGGCTGATGAGAGTGTAGAAATTGGTGATTCGATAGGGTGGGCAGATCGACTGAAACGTCTTCCAATTATCTTCACGTTGGTTCAGAAACATTTAAAGCTTGCTAATGACAAGCAAGCTAAATATTATAACAGACATCGTCGTGACGTAACGTTCGTAGAAGGTGACCTAGTGGTGCATAGAAACCGCGTTTTGTCGGCCGCTGCTCAGAACTTCGCTACCAAATTGGCACCGAAATTCACCGGGCCCTGCATAGTCCGGAAAGTATTATCACCGGTAGTATATGAATTGGAAGACGTGGAAGGTCACCGTATGTCGAAGGTGCACATATCCGATCTGAAACCCTTTGCAGAAATACCCCGATACCTTCCACAGAACAAGAAGTCTCCAGACCCGTCCAACGCAATGATGCTGGGAAGAGGAAGAGGCCGCGGGGAAAGGGTTGTCCAACCCTTGCGTCGCCCAGGGGAGGCGGACGCTACTACCTCAGGCAGCGGGCTGTTGATGGATGTCCCGAGTAGGGAGCCGCCGACAGGGATGCCAGAAGGGGAGAGGGTCCTTCCAACTGGCTCGCCCCCGACCATCGTAGGCTCACAGCAGTTCGCTCACCGGGGGTTGCTGGGGTTCCTCACGGCCATGAGTGGGTTGCCGCGCCAGGCGCCCACATCCATTGAGGTTGATGCACCCTTGGCACCCCGGGAATGAGCCCCCTTTGAGGGGCTGCTGTATGACCCATTGGAGGGCAATGGGTCAGTATTCGGAGGCGGGCTGGGAGGTTGGAACCAACCACCTGAACCGCCAGTTTCGACCACCAGCTCGACCGGGACCGTGCCCAAGCGACCCAGAGAGGCAAAGAAGAAGACGAGGGAGATGGCCACGGGAACAACGCCACCAGCCGCAGCGAAAGGCGGGGGAAGAAAGCCTCGAGCGACTCTAGAGGAAAAGGACATTGTGTTCCGCCACGATCGTGCGGTGCAGACGGCGATGGGGGGAAACAGCCTCAGCGACCTCCCCAAAGCTGCCGGACCTCCGGTGACGCGCAGCGTGTGGGAGAGCCACCCCCTCGCACCATTGAGGACCCGTCAACTAATTGGTTCCGACGAAGGGAGACTGAACTTAGGGAGGAAACTCAGCGGCAGATGGAGGAGACTAGAGCACGTATACATTGGGAGGACGTGTTCAACTCCCCCACGGCGATCGACGGGGGTGAAGTGGAGATGTACCATCGGTTGGGCGTGCTGCATTGTTCCCCACTCGAATTGCGCGAAGAGGAACCTCCTTCTGTTAATGAGTCCCCCGCGTTGTCGGTAGCCTCCACTTCCGTTAGTAGTATTAGTAAATCAGATAGGTGTTGGAACTGTCTGAAGACGGGGCATAGGTATACTCAGTGTTCTCAGCCCCGGCGGGGCGTATTTTGTTTCAGATGTGGGAGGTCCGGCGTAAACACAAGAACGTGCCCTAGTGAATATTGTCGAAAGAAGAAGGAGTGTGCATCGAGGGCCACCCCTCAGTCGGCTTCCTCATCGGGACAAAACGCGCCTTCGTCCGCGGGGAGACACTAGGACTGAGTCTCCCCACTTCATCTCGTCTCCTGGGAAATTTATCGAAACACCCTTTACTTTATCGAAACACCTACATTTATCGAAACACCCTTAACCTTATCGAAACATCTAAATTTCTCGAAACACCCCTAACCTTATCGAAACACCGAAATTTATCGAAACACCCCGAATTTGTCGAAACACCAATTATCCCGAAACTTATCGAAACATTTGGATCTTGTTCTAGTAATCAAGGAAAATCTCTCGTTGGAAGACAAAGATTTATATATTATTTTTTCTCCTTGCTTGTGGTCAGGAATCTTGTCTTCGAAAAAGAAAAAGTAACAAGTAATTGTTACGTTCTTTCACTTCTATTTTAGTTGATGAGTTGAAAAGAATTCGAGAGGGACTTTCCGAGTTAGAGGAAAAACCAAACTCGCTCTTAGCACATTTGTCGCCGATGCTAGAAGCTTGGGAAAAATGTCGGAGGTAATGTTTTACCTCTAATATGGCACCCCTCACACCATCGTTGATGCTCAGGGTTCGCCCAATAATTTATAGTCGTGGAAGCAGGAAATTCCGTCCTGCACAAATATTGACTCAGAAAACCCTTGATTTAGAATTGCCATGGATAACAAGGATAGAGTTAATAATGGTACCGGACCATAGTAGCCAAAAGAATAGTAGTCATTGTTAGGGCCGATTAGAAACCTCGGCACAATTGTTGTTGGTGCGGATAGGATTGGTAGGTGCCATGACAGACACTACGGTCTCGTGATCAAAATGCGCGTAGCAACTCAACCCATTTTTATCGAAACTCCCTTATTAAAGCTCTTGATAGAAAAAAAAATCAGGACTTTTGCGCAATTAGCAGGAATTTCCCGACTTGTGCAAGAACTCTCATACCACTTGTTGCCACTCTAGTAGTAGGGGTCTGATTACTACCGTTTGTCGAGGTAGCAAGAGGGTTGTGAGGAGCATATGGGTGAGGGGCAGAAGGTGAGTAAAGACGGACTGAGGTACGCCACATGGCTACGCATGAACACGAAAAACGTGCATTAACCGTAGTTTCAGCATGTATTTCAAACGGCTATCTCCCCGTCGTAAAGCAAATTTGTAAGGCCACTTACCAGCTCAAGAGCGTATTATTGCGTTGAATGGACAAGAAACCATTGTCCACAAAAAAAAAAAGAATTTTTTGTAATAATTTTTTTCTTTTGCGTCATAGAATATTTAGGTTGTAGCATATTCTTTGGCGCAGTGGAATATTTAGTTGTAATATTTTCTTTTGCGTTATAGAATATTTAGTTTGTAATACTTTCTTTTGCGGCGTAGAATACTTAGTTGGAAACATGTACTTTCGAGTAGTTGCATCGAACACTAGATTGCGTTTTCAATAAAATTGTTATCGAGTCAATGACCTGCTACGGTCCAATCAGTATAAAACTGTGTTGCGAATGGAGTGCGAATGCGAGCGAATCTTATGCGATTGTAAGAGCGCCAAGCGTTAGAATAGGAAGCGTTTCCGTACAATCGACGTTGTTAAGTATGTAAGTACGGTAGTCACGAATCGCGTAGATATTGTAAAGTGAGTATTCAGGATTTTACTTTTTTTTCGTGAACCGAGAGGGCGCGCTTCGGTCCTGGGAGGGGGAGTTTGTAACGCTCGTTTTGAGCATTACAATTAGGGTCAGAAAAATACGGAAAACCCCAGCTGTGGCTGTAAGGGCTCCTTTCTGGCTAACCATCCAGAATAGATAAACCTAACTTAAGAAAATGAATGCTTGGCAGAAGAGGGCCCCAGCAACCCATGCGAAAACCTAACTAACACTGTTACCTGTAAAGTCTACTATAGTAGCGAAGACAGCACCCTTGTAGAGGAGCATTGCGAGCTCCTCGTGCTGAAACCATGCCCTGCTCCTGATGAAGATGACGATGTTCCTGCCATCCCTGATGCTGGTACGTGCTGTGGCGGAGTAGGTGAGCTGTACTCACTGCGCACTGGTATCTTGACATGTGTGGGGGCGGCTGCCGATGTGAACCTCAAAGAAGGAAAATAGAATTAGTGTTATAAAGAAAAAGACGCTTTCGAAACGACACATGCGATAGAAAAGAGAAGCAGGGTACAAACTACATTAGATGCCAGGGGTATGTGGCGCAGGAGCGCCACTGGCTCCGTTGTCGACTCTGTGTATGTACTTCTGCTGCTCACACCTGTGAATAAGTAACGATGAGGAAGTAGGGCCATCAGAAACAATAAGGAGGAACAAAAGCTACCTTCTTTTCCATTTAGAAATGCCTCTGGATGCTCACACACTAGAAGAAGGCGGAACTGCATGGAAGCAACGGACTCCTCTGGGTGAACAGCTGCACCTGGAGAGAATGTGCTTCATATCAGCCCTGCCGTTCGTCTACTTGAGACCTGCAAAAACACAAGACTGAAGATTGGTAGAAGATCAGAAGGTAACAAGAGTAAATCACTGATCCTACCTAGATGCATTGATAGTATGGATCTGAGGGAGCCGATGAACCTAACCTCCCCCAGTGTCGTGTTGTGTACCTGCCGCCACGGAGAGTACAGCCGCTGCAGGCTCCGCACACCTGGTGAGAGCCTCATTCGTCTCACCACCCTTGACGCAAGCTACGTCAACACCAAGTTGTCGTCGTCGCCGCTGTCGTGCAGAACGCCGGGGCCGGCGCGCACGTATACACTAGGCCGCGCGCTGCCGTCACGTGCGTCATGGGTGAGCGAGGGAGAAAGAGAGAGAGCCTAGTACCCGAACAAGAACGAGTGGTGGTGCTCGCTCGCGGGGGCTTAAGGGCTCGTTCGGTCGGCGGAGTGCGCGGCTCGGCCACTCCATTGTGGACCGTAGCTCGCACCGCTAGTCTTTGCCATTGTTTTATTGTGTTGTTTGCACATAAGAGTGCTTGTGTCAGAAGCAGTGTCCGGAACAGTCGCCTACGGCAGGCACCAACACTCTTCGAGATTCTCGCCCGGTCAACGCTCCAGCCTCTCGACAACCAGTGATGGAGAGGACGACGCCAATCACCACCGGGCTCAACACCTGCAGCCTCTCATCGACGCGCGGACGTCTTGCGCTCTCGCCCAGCCTCGAGCTGGTAAGTGGTATAGGCCGTGTCCGTATCGTACTTCGGACTCTCTCTCGCATCGTGCGCACCAGCTCTAGACGTCACCTCGAGCTGGATGAACTAGTAGCTTTGCGCGTTGTTATCGTGTCGCATTACCGTCTTTATCGAAACTACCGAAACCGCCCCTAAATGGCGCTTGAATTCGCGTCCCTTGTCCCATTCTCTCGAAACCGCTAGTCATTGCGTCGTGTTGTTTGTTTTCTTTGTACAGTAGGATTAGTTAGATTGCTGGAAAACGACCCAGCTGGCGCTCAACACTACACTTATAATTGACATTTTATTAGTTACTTTTCTATTTAACTTTACCGTTTTCTATTAAATAAATATCGAAGTGTTTCTATTAATTGTTGTGAGTGATCATTTAAAGATCCTTAACGTTTTCCATCTCCCTTGCGATCACTCATTAACTTGAAGAAATATATGTACCATTGGATGATAATAAGTTTTAATAGCCGTAATAATTGTTGGAGAGAATTCATCGTGACGCTGTACCATGGATAAATCGTAAGTACACCGTTACAATATATATATAAATATATATATATATATATATATATATATATACCGGGTGTCCCATTTTAAAACCACCAGGCAAATATCTCGAAAACTAAGGGAGATGGAAAAAAACTTTTAATACAAAAGTTGTAGGGTTCAGAGGGGCCCAACTGATCATGACCTTGGTTACGACCTTGAGGTCAATGATCAAGGTCATTTGAAGGTCAAATCGATTTTTTCAAATGGGAACTCCCATTTTTGACCTCGTAAATGGAAAGAGCGGAAAATTTTACGTTCAGATATGTCCTTGAGTTAAGGCCATGGTCATGGTCATGGTCACGTTTAAAATCAAAATCAATCAACGCATCCAAACATTCCCATAATTACGCATACGAGTGTTAAATACAGAAGTTGTAGGGTTTGGAGCGGCCCAACTGATCGTGACCTTGGTTATGACCTTGAGGTCAATGATCAAGGTCATTTGAAGGTCTAATCGATTTTTTCAAATGGGAACCCCTATTTTTGACCTCGTAAATGGAAAGAGCGGAAAATTTTATTATTTTTACTATTATCAATATTTACCAGGGTTAACCACTTATATCAAATAATAACAAAAGTTAATAAGTGTTGACCACCTGTATCCAATAGTGACCGGTAGTATTCAGCATTGATCGGTAATAGTCAATAATTATTACTGTTTACATCAAATTGTTTTCAAATTGAGCACACTTATATTGGCACAGAAAATTAAACTTTTTCGTTTTAAAATATTGTATAGTATAATAACATATTATTTCTTTTGTGGTGTGTTTGGATAAATAATTGCATTTATAACTAAAAAAGAATGCCTGACTATTCTGATAATGAAATAGTTGACATTCTTCTTATTTTAGGAGAATGTCGACGAAACTATCGAGAGGCAAGCAGATTGTATCGTGCTCGGTTCCCTCAACAACATCCTGATCATACGGTAATACGTGACGTTGAACTGCGCGGTCGACAAGGAAACTTCGTTCGAAGAAGGAGGACACTGAATGAACACGATTATGAAAATAATCCTCGCTTTCTTGCTGTTCTAGCCATGGTACATTTAAATGTTCATGTCAGTTTACGCGAAATCGAGTTAACAATGGGTATTCCAAGATCTACGGCCAGTAGATATTTACGATATGCGCGTTACCATCCTTACCACATTACTCTAAATCAAGCTTTAACTGTGGAAGATTATCGACGGAGAATAACATTTTGCCAATGGGCAACACAACAAATTACTGATGATGAAAATTTCTTTAACAATGTTCTTTTTAGCGACGAGGCTACATTTCAGAGTACTGGTATGTTGAATCGCCATAATTGCCACTACTGGTCTCCTGTTAATCCTCATTGGATGCGAGAAGTTGATCATCAGCATCACTGGAATGTAACGGTATGGTGTGGTATCATTAACGGATGTCTGATTGGACCTTATTTTTTTGAAGGTCACGTAACTCAACATACTTATTAACAGTTGCTGAGAGACGAGCTACCACTCTTTCTAGAAAACGTTGATCTCCATACAAGGGCCAGAATGTGGCTACAACAAGATGGTGCTCCTCCACATTAAGCCAGAATTTTCAGAGATTTTCTTAATGAACGGTTTAACGGTCGATGGATTGGTAGAGGAGGTCCCGTAGCATGGCCACCAAGATCTCCAGATCTGACATCTCCAGATTTTTATTTATGGAGCTTCCTAAAAAATACAGTCTACCGCAACAGGCCGACTACAAGAGATGACATGATTAAAGGATTACACAAATCTGCTTAAGTATTCCACGTCAAGTATTATTAAATACTGTTAGAAACTTTAAAAGGAGAATAGAATGTTGTCAACAAGTAAATGGTGCACTATTGAGCATCTTCTTCAGTAAATGGTGACCGAAACACTTGGATCCTATGACTAAATACACATGAACGTGGAATTTTCCAATGAATTTTTAGCTGGCATGATCATCCCCGACCTTGCCTTAACTGGCCGGGTCATCTCCGACCTTGCCTTAACTGACCGGGTCATCTCCGACCTTGCCTTAACTGGCCGGGTCATCTCCGACCTTGCCTTAACTGGCCGGGTCATCTCCGACCTTGCCTTAACTGGCCGGGTCATCTCCGACCTTGCCATAACTGGCCGGGTAATCTCCGACCTTGCCTTAGGTGACCGGGTCTTCTCCGACTTTGCTCTTAACTGCACGGAAACTGACCATAACTTTGACCATGACCTTGACCCAAGGTCATAACAGAATTTTTCGGTTTTTCTATTTACGAGGTCAAAAGTGAGGGTTGCCGTTAAAGAAAATTGATTTAACCTTCAAACGACATCATCCTTGACCTCAAGTTCATGGTCAAGGTCACGATGAGTTGGGCCCCTCCAAACACTACAACTTCTGTATTTAACACTTATATACGTAATTATGGGAATGTTTGGATGCGTTGATTGTTTTGATATTAAACATGACCATGACCATGACCATGGCCTTGACTCAAGGACATATCTAAACGTAAAATTTTCCGCTCTTTCCATTTACGAGTTCAAAAGTGGGGGTTCCCATTTGAAAAAATCGATTTGACCTTCAAATGACCTTGATCATTGACATCAAGGTCATGACCAAGGTTACGATCAGTTGGGCCCCTCTGAACCCTACAACTTTTGTATTTAGCAATTTGTCTCGTATACCTTATTATGGGAATGTTTTGATGCGTTTATTGATTTTGATTTTAAACATGACCATGACCATGACCATAACCTTGACTCAAGGACATATCTGAACGTAAAATTTTCCGCTCTTTCCATTTACGAGGTCAAAAGTGGGGGTTCCCACTTGAAAAAATCGATTTGACCTTCAAATGAACTTGATCATTAACCTCAAGGTCATAACCAAGGTCACGATCAATTGGGCCCCTCTGAACCCTACAACTTTTGTATTAAAAGTTTTTTTCCATCTCCCTTAGTTTTCGAGATATTTGCCTGGTGGTTTTAAAATGGGACACCCGGTATATATATATATGATGTTTCAGGTGAAGTGAGCATGTCAAAATTTTAAAATCGCTCAAAACACTTTTACTTTTAGTTTTTTATGAAAAAAACATGTTCCTCTAATTTTAGGTCAATATTTGCATAAATAAAGAAGTTATAGAACATTGAAAATTCAAAGTTTTTGCAATTTGTGGTTAAAATCCAAGTTTATTCATTTTTTTACTCAAAATCTTGAAACTTTTTATGTAGAACATTGATTGGGAAAAAGTTTGCATTTTATTTGTAGAATACACCAGTATTTTTTTATGACCCGTTTTGAAAGTCTCTGATTTATTGGTTTTTGGTATACCTTCATCGAGCAAAAGTAAGGACTGCGCCAGTACCAAATTTCTCCACCAAAGTTTTTTTCAATTCTCTGGAGAAAATACTTTAATTTAAAAAAAAAAAGTTTGTGGCTGGAGCAAAGGACAAAATTCTACAGCACATTGAATATTGATAAAAACCATAAAAATGTTAAATCATGCAACCGTAAGCCATTATGTGCTTGAGTATCATTTGAAGACTTCATGTCACTTATCTTGCTACAAAATTTTGTATTAGCTGTAAATATACATTAATCAACTAATTTGATTTGTCGAATACTTCATACAATATATTTAGCAATGTGCTCAAACCTCACTTACTTTGAATTTTCTGAATAGATATTATAACTGATTGACATCAGAGTTACCGGTACCTGGATCAAGAATTCATTCTGAACTTAAATGACTACTTTCTTAATATTATATAAGTATTTCTATAATATACTATAGTAATACTATATAAGTACTTTTTATAATGATTCAAATTATTTAATACTGAAAGTCAAACATGTTGTGGATAAAACTTATAGTAAGTTAATCTTTATCGGATATTCACTAAAAATCATGTTTTATACTACTTTAGATGAAATTAAAATTTAAAATTACTACTTACTGATAATGAATTAACTCGTATTGGAATTATGAAACTGATGATTAGAATGCAATAGTACAGGTATTTAATTCAGTTATAAGATATCAAAATGGATAATTTTTCATATGGTTCTTTTGTATGAAATATATGAAGTGTTTTTGTACAATTATTTTTTTTTATTTCAAAAGTTCATATCAATCATATAAATTGCACAGCTATTTTAATGTGAGCTTTCTATATTCTGTTTTGTTACTTTATTTTGGCCGGCTGAAATTAACAATTATTTCTCAATAGTCTTCGTACAATTACTTTTATGGAATTTATGCAAAGGCTTATCCGCAACATGTCTAACTTTCAGTATTAAATAATTTGAATCATTATAAAAAGTACTTATATAGTATTACTGTAGTATGTTATAGAAATACTTATATAATATTAAGAAAGTAGTGATTCAAGTTTAGAATGAATTCTTGATCCAGGTACCGGTAACTCTGATGTCAATCAGTTATAATATCTAATCAGAAAATTCAAAGTAAGTGTGGTTTGAGCACATTGCTAAATATATTGTATGAAGTATTCCACAAATCAAATTAGTTTTTTAATCTACATTTACTGCTAATACAAAATTTTGTAGTAAGATAAGTGACATGAAGTCTTCAAATGATACTCAAGCACATAATGGCTTACGGTTACATGATTTAACATTTTTATGGTTTTTATTAACTTTCAATGTGCTGTAGATTTTTTTCCTTAGCTCCAGCCATAAACTTTTTTTTTTAAATTAAAGTATTTTGTCCAAAGAATTGAAAAAAACTTTGGTGGAGAAATTTGGTACTGGCATAGTCCTTACTTTTGCTCAATGAAGGTATACCAAAAACCAACCAGAGACTTTCAAAAAGGGTCATAAGAAAAATACTGGTGTATTCTACGAATAAAATGCAAACTTTTTCCCAATCAATGTTCTATATAAAAAGTTTCAAGATTTTGAGTAAAAAATGAATAAACTTGGATTTTAACCAAAAATTGCAAAAACTTTGAATTTTCAATGTTGCATAGCTTTTTTATTTTTGCAAATATCGACCTAAAATTTGAGGAACATTTTTGTTCATAAAAACTAAAAGAAAACGAGTTTTGAGCGATTTTAAAATTTTGAGCTGCTGACTTCACGTGAAATATCGCATATACCTGAAACAACAGGAAGGTGTAACAAAATTTGAGACCAAGGGTTGAACTTCAAATGAACCTGAGCATGGTATTTAAGTTGATCGGCATTTTAAAATATACACCTTCCATCATATAAACGCATAACTGCAAATTAAAATTTGTATTTTTAGAAGTATTGTCATTAATAATTACTTTGCATTATACTTGTCATGCTACTGAATGATTGGCGAAAGTAGAGCTACTATAATTTCATTAAGCTAGGCTCACAAGTTTCTTTAACTCCTTTTCAAATTTTATGAGTTGTGTTGAAAAAAAACGGAAAAGAATTAATTTTGTGTCAAGACATCTAGTTTCTTATAAATAGATAACTAAATAAACTCATGTAATTGTAATTCTTTTCTTTTATAATTAAATATGTTCGCCCATACACCTTTCCTTATAACTAATAATTGTGCGTATTTCGTCTATACGCATTTTTGCATTATAAACAACTGTGCGTATTTCGCTTATACAAATTTTTGATATTGTAAATAATTGTGCGTATTTCGCTTGTACACATTTTTTATTATAACATAATTGTGCGTATTTCGCCTATACGCATTTTTGTATGATAAATAATTGTGCGCATTTCGCATATACGCATTATTTATTATGAATAATTGTGCGTATTTCGCCTATACGCATTTTTTTATTTACTATTTTCTTTATTACAAACACATGTCAATTTGAACGTAATTACGTTCGAGTATTTATTTACAATCACGATTTTTACTTCTAGTATAAAATTACGTGATTAGTAATACTTTAAGTGTTGACATGTCCAACACCTATTAGCCAAAAACTACGGAACCCACCACCTAAATATCGTCATCGGCTTCCCCGAAGACCTGGACCACGTATTAGATGCGCCCTAATATCCAAACGTAAAAGACTACGAAGCGCACCACCTACACCTCACATCGACTACCCTGAACACCTGCACTGCGTATTAGATGCGCCCTGATATTTTAATGCAAAAAACGACGGAGCGAACCACCTAGAATCCATCATTGACCACCTCAAAGACCTAGACGATGCATTCAATGCTTTCAATTATCGATAAGTAACACTTCCTTATAATAGTTGTGATTTCCGTATTAGCAGGTAGCAACCGTTACCGCTATAGTATTTCTCCCTTACAATTGAAGGTGGAAGCAATGTATACTAAAATCGTGGGACGCTGTTACGTCCGTATGCTGCTCATCCAACGATCGTATAATTGCGTAACTGTTGTAGTATGAAAAGCAACATACTTTAAAAGTAAGCGACCCATACCATAAAAGTATGGGTCCCTTACCAAGATTGCTAAAACCACCTTACTTATATAGTAAAGGAACTCCTATACTCCACGAGTAAGCCGTTTTAACTGTAGCAGTAACAGTTTTCTTTCCGTGTGCACCCGCAGAAAACTGTTATTTTTTGGAGAGGTATAATTTGTACCTAAAAATCAGGTGCGCCCTAAATACTGACATTAGTCTAGGCGCCAGGGGGGTTTCCGTGGTCGATGGATGTCCACGCCTCCACCAAAGCTTTTCTTACGTATTTTTGTCTGCTGATTCTGAATTTCGAAGGTGGACAGCCGACAGACTGTTAGTTTTTTTGTTATTAACAATTTAATTGTTTAACTTGCTGCCAAATCAATATGATTAATTATAACTGAATGCTAACTGTCTAAAACTGTAGTAAATTGATCTAGAATTATGCACGATTGCGCTCGAATTCGCGAGTTATTGCACTAAATTTGCAATAATTCGGGTTCTAATGAAAATTTTTCAATTCTGAAAAAATGAGCATATTTCTAGATCAATTTACTACAGTTTTAGGCAGTTAGGATTCAGTTATAATTAATCATATTGATTTGGCAGCAATTTAAACAATTAAATTGTTAATAACAAAAAACTAACAGACTGGCGACTGCCCACCTTCGAAATTCAGAATCAGCAGACAAAAATACGTAAGAAAAGCTTTGGTGGAAGTGCGGACATCCATAGGCCACGGAAACCCCCCTGGCGCCTAGACTACATCTCGAGTCTGTCGCGGCAGCGCAGACATTCAAGTATACCTTCGCCATCCCTTCTCCGTCGTGTCTGCCTAGGTGATGTCCTCGGGAAGTGATAGTTGCGTTGGCTGCCGTCGAGGAGAGTACAATTATATGAAGACGTGTTATCTTCTGCAGGAACTCTTCGCCTAGAGCAAAACAAAATATATTAATAAAGTGTTAAGCAGTATAGGAATGAGCATTGCAGTACCGACCTGCCAGGAACAGAGGAGTTGACAGATGGAAAGTTGGACGCTAGGCTCGACTATACTACAGGATAAAGTCCAAACCCGAAGTGAAGTACTTACTCGAGTCTGCCGCGGGAGCGCAAACTACATTCAACTATACACCTCCGCCCTTACTTCCCTGTTGTGTCCTCCTATGTGATGTCCTCGGGAAGTGATAGTTGCGTTGGCTGTCCTCGAGAAGAGTAGAATGATATGAAGACGTGTTGTCTTCTGCAGGAACTCTTCGCCTAGAGCAAAACAAAATATATTAATAATGTGTTAAGCAGTAGGGATGAGGATAGCAGTATCGACCTGCCAGGAACAGAGGGAGTAGATAGATGTAAAGTTAAGATATTTGTATAGAATGGAAAGGGATCTTTGGAATCAAAAGTCGAAAAAGCGCACGTGCATTTCCAACTAAGACCTCCCGACCCTCGCTTAAAGTTTACCAGAATGTCCACATACAACGCTGTACATACAGAGGGATTGGATATCCAATTTCAGATATACTCAATTAGCCAGTATGGAGAAAATAACTTTTTTTCTTGAAAACTCCTTGAAAAACACACAATAAATGCAGTATCTCCACTCTTGCTGATTATTTAGAACGAAAACATGGTATATAATCCCTCAGTATGTACAACGTAGAGTGTGTAAAGTTTAAGATATTTGTAGAGAATGGAAAGGGATCTTTGGAATAACAAGTCGAAAAAGCGCATGTGCATTTCCAACTAAGACCTCCTCCTATGAGCTTGAAGTTCTGAACGTTCACCGTTAACGAAATTTCGAAAATTTCCAAATTCGGTTTCTTTGATATTGTGTCTTAAAGATATGCATAAAATATGTACAAATTACAAACTAAGTTATTTCCAAAGTGATTATCCCCCCCCCTCCAAACTCATCCCTAAAACCACCGCGACTAGACAATAAATGACAAAAAAATTGGTACCATGAAAGTATATTAATTTAAAACAAATTTTATGGCTGATATTTCCTCTAGATACCGCCCTAGTATTGAGAAAAAATTGTCGATATGAAATCGGAACAGGATTCTTTAGCTTGGGGGGTGCAAAGAGTCTAAAATATCGGAAAATCTACGAAAAATAGCGAGAAAAAATCATGTCACATGAGTTTATTAATTTAAGACAAATTTTATGGCTGATATTTATTCGAGATGCTGTCCCAGCATTTCAAAATAATTGGCGATATGAAATTCGAACCGGATCCTTTCACTTGGGAGGTGCAGAGGGGCTAAAATAGCGGAAAATCTACGAAAAATAGCGAGAAAAAATCATATCCCGTGAGTTTATTAATTTAAGACAAATTTTATGGCCGATATTTCTGGGAGATGCTGCCCTAACATTGCAAAATAATTGGCGATATGAAATTCGAACCGGATCCTTTCGCTTGGGGGGTGCAGAGGGGCTAAAATAGCAGAAAATACACGAAAAGTACCGAGAAAAAATCATATCTCGTGAGTTTATTAATTTAAGACAAATTTTATGACTGATATTTCTTTCAGATACTGCTCTAGAATTCTAAAATAATTGGCGATATTAAATTCGAACCGGATTCTTTCTCTTAGGGGGTTCAAATGGGCAAAAATAGCGGAAAATCTACGAAAAATAGCGAGAAAAAATCATGTCTCGTGAGTTTATGAATTTAAGACAAATTTTATGGCTACTTTTTCTTTGAGATGCTGCCCTAAAAAAATTGGAGATATCAAATTCGAACCGGATCCTTTCGCTTCAGGGGTGCAAAGGGGCCAAAATATCGGAAAATTACACGAAAAATACCGAGAAAAAATCATGTCTCGTGAGTTTATTAATTTAAGACAAATTTTATCGCTGATATTTCTTCCAGATACTCCTCTAGCACTAAATAAAAATGGGCGATATGAAATTCGAAACGGATCCTTTCCTTACAGGATGCAAAGGGGCTAAAATAGTGGAAAATCTACGAAAAATAGCGAGAATAAATCATGTCTCGTGAGTTCACTAATTTAAGACAAATTTTGTGGCTGCTTTTTCTTTGAGATGCTGCCCTAAAAAAATTGGAGATATCAAATTCGAACCGGATCCTTTCGCTTCAGGGGTGCAAAGGGGCCAAAATATCGGAAAATACACGAAAAATACCGAGAAAAAATCATGTCTCGTGAGTTTATTAATTTAAGACAAATTTTATCGCTGATATTTCTTGCAGATACTCCCCTAGCACTAAATAAAAATTGGCGATATGAAATTCGAAACGGATCCTTTCCTTACGGGGTACAAAGGGGCTAAAATAGAGGAAAATCTACGAAAAATAGCGAGAAAAAATCATGTCTCGTGAGTTTACTAATTTAAGACAAATTTTGTGGCTGCTTTTTCTTTGAGATGCTGTCCTAGCATTGTGAAAAAATTGGCGATATGAAATTCGAAACGGATCCTTTCGCTTTAGGGGTGCAAAGGGGCTAAAATATCGGAAAATACACGAAAAATACCGAGAAAAAATCATGTCTCGTGAGTTTATTAATTTAAGAAAAATTTTATCGCTGGTATTTCTTCCAGATACTCCCCTAGCATCAAATAAAAATTGGCGATATGAAATTCGAACCGGATCCTTTCGCTTCAAGGGTGTAAAGGGCTAAAATATCGGAAAATACACGAAAAATACCGAGAAAAAATCATGACTCGTGAGTTTATGAATTTAAGACAAATTTTATCGCTGGTATTTCTTCCAGATACACCGCTAGCATCAAATAAACATTGGCGATATGAAATTCGAACAGGATCCTTTCGCCTCAGGGGTGCAAAGGCTAAAATATCGGAAAATCTACGAAAAATAGCGAGAAAAAATCATGTCTCGTGAGTTTATGAATTTAAGACAAATTTTATGGCTACTTTTTCTTTGAGATGCTGCCCTAAAAAAATTGGAGATATCAAATTCGAACCGGATCCTTTCGCTTCAGGGGTGCAAAGGGGCCAAAATATCGGAAAATACACGAAAAATACCGAGAAAAAATCATGTCTCGTGAGTTTATTAATTTAAGACAAATTTTATCGCTGATATTTCTTCCAGATACTCCTCTAGCACTAAATAAAAATGGGCGATATGAAATTCGAAACGGATCCTTTCCTTACAGGATGCAAAGGGGCTAAAATAGCGGAAAATCTACGAAAAATAGCGAGAATAAATCATGTCTCGTGAGTTCACTAATTTAAGACAAATTTTATGGCTTCTTTTTCTTTGAGATGCTGCCCTAAAAAAATTGGAGATATCAAATTCGAACCGGATCCTTTCGCTTCAGGGGTGCAAAGGGGCCAAAATATCGGAAAATACACGAAAAATACCGAGAAAAAATCATGTCTCGTGAGTTTATTAATTTAAGACAAATTTTATCGCTGATATTTCTTGCAGATACTCCCCTAGCACTAAATAAAAATTGGCGATATGAAATTCGAAACGGATCCTTTCCTTACGGGGTACAAAGGGGCTAAAATAGAGGAAAATCTACGAAAAATAGCCAGAAAAAATCATGTCTCGTGAGTTTCCTAATTTAAGACAAATTTTGTGGCTGCTTTTTCTTTGAGATGCTGTCCTAGCATTGTGAAAAAATTGGCGATATGAAATTCGAAACGGATCCTTTCGCTTTAGGGGTGCAAAGGGGCTAAAATATCGGAAAATACACGAAAAATACCGAGAAAAAATCATGTCTCGTGAGTTTATTAATTTAAGAAAAATTTTATCGCTGATATTTCTTCCAGATACTCCCCTAGCACTAAATAAAAATTGGCGATATGAAATTCGAAACGGATCCTTTCGCTTACGGGGTGCAAAGGGGCTAAAATAGCGGAAAATCTACGAAAAATAGCGAGAAAAAATCATGTCTCGTGAGTTTACTAATTTAAGACAAATTTTATGGCTGCTTTTTCTTTGAGATGCTGCGCTAGCATTGTGAAAAAATTGGAGATATGAAATTCGAACCGGATCCTTTCCCTTTAGGTGTGCAAAGGGGCTAAAATATCGGAAAATACACGAAAAATGCCGAGAAAAAATCATGTCTCGTGAGTTTATTAATTTAAGACAAATTTTATCGCTGGTATTTCTTCCAGATACTCCCCTAGCATCAAATAAAAATTGGCGATATGAAATTCGAACCGGATCCTTTCGCTTCAAGGGTGTAAAGGGCTAAAATATCGGAAAATACACGAAAAATACCGAGAAAAAATCATGACTCGTGAGTTTATGAATTTAAGACAAATTTTATCGCTGGTATTTCTTCTAGATACACCCCTAGCATCAAATAAACATTGGCGATATGAAATTCGAACAGGATCCTTTCGCTTCAGGGGTGCAAAGGGCTAAAATATCGGAAAATACACGAAAAATACCGAGAAAAAATCATGTCTCGTGAGTTTATTAATTTAAGACAAATTTTATCGCTGATATTTCTTCCAGATTCTCCCCTAGCATTAAATCAAAATTGGCTATATGAAATTCGAACGGGATCCTTTCGCTTATGGGGTGCAAAGGGGCTAAAATAGCGGAAAATCTACGAAAAATAGCGAGAAAAAATCATGTCTCGTGAGTTTATTAACTTAAGACAAATTTTATCGCTGATAATTCTTCCAGATACTGCCCTAGCATTGAATAAAAATTCGTGATATGAAATTCGAGCCGGATCCATTCCGTTAGGGGGTACAAAGGGGCTAAAATAGCGGAAAATCTACGAAAAACAGCGAGAAAAAATCATGTCTCGTGAGTTTATTAATTTGAGACAAATTTTTGGGCTGATATTTCTTCGACATACTGCTGTAGCATAGTAAAAAATTGGCGATATGAAATTGAATCCGGAACCTTTCGCTTGGGGGGTGCAAATGGACTAAAATAGTGGAAAATACACGTAAAATACCGAGGAAAAATCATGTCTCGTGAGTTTATCCATTTAAGACAAATTTTGTGGCTGCTTTTTCTTTGAAATGCTGCCCTAGCATTGTAAAATGATTGGCGATATGAAATTCGAATTGGATCCCTTTCGCTTCAGGGGTGCAAAGGGCTAAAATATCGGAAAATGCACGAAAAATACGGCGAAAAAATCATATCTCGTGAGTTTATTAATTTAAGACAAATTTTATCGCTGATATTTCTTCCATATACTCCCCTAGCATTTAATAAAAATTGCCGATATGAAATTCGAACCGGATCCTTTCGCTTAGGGGGTGCAAAGGGGCTAAAACAGCGGAAAACCTACGAAAAATAGCGAGAAAAAATCATGTCTCGTGAGTTTATTAATTTAAGACAAATTTTATCGCTGATATTTCTTCCAGATACTGTCCTAGCATTGAATAGAAATTGGCGATATGAAATTCGAACCGGATCCTTTCCCTTAGGGGGTGCAAATGGGCTAAAATAGCGGAAAATCTACGAAAAACAGCTAGAAAAAATCATGTCTAGTGAGTTTATTAATTTAAGACAAATTTTTTGGCTGATATTTCTTCGAGATACTGCTGTAGCATAGTAAAAAATTGGCGATATGAAATTGGATCCGAAACCTTTCGCTTGGGGGGTGCAAATCGGCTAAAATAGACAAAAAAATACACAAAAAGTACCGAAAAATATCAGTTCTAGAGAGTTTATTAAGAGGGCTATACAACTTTTTTCTCTGAAATAAGAAGTCACATTTTAATACATAAATATAAACTAATTATTTCATACTTTTTACATATAAAAGTGGGTATATTTACCTTACCTTAAAACTTTCTCCGATGGGCCTTTTATATGGTCCAGAACCATAGTCATCGATGAAACAAGTTTTTGCACTATCCGTAAACTTGGAAATTTTCCTGTGGATGGATTGACTTCAGAATTGAACTAAATTACTCCTGAATAGTATAATTTTCATATAAGTGTAGGGATTTTTGATCTAATGAGAAAAAAAAATTGGGCTGTTTTTCAAGAGTTTTTTTTTAAATTTTTTTAAATTTTTTATATTTTTTCATAATTTTTCTGATGTAAAATTTTTTTCCGACATTTAATCCTAAATCCCTACACTCATATGAGAATTACACTATTCAGGAGTAATTTAGTTCAAATCTGGGGTCAATCCATCCACAGGAAAATTTCGAAACTTACGGATAGTGAAAAATCTTGTTTCATCGATCACTATGGTTCTGGACCATATAAAAGGCCCATCGGAGAAAGTTTTAAGGTAAGGTAAATATACCCACTTTTATATGTAAAAAGTATGAAATAATTAGTTTACGTTTATGTATTAAAATGTGACTTCTTATTTCAGAGAAAAAAGGTGTCTAGCCCCCTTAACTCGACACAAAGGACCCCGCCCACAATGTATGGAAAAAAAATCATTCGGTCAAATTTTGGATGGTTTTGCCCATGAGAACTTTTGTTCAGGACCTAAAAATCTATCTTTTCCCCAAGTTTGATCCAATTTGACCGAATGATTATTTTCCATACATTGTGTGCGGGGTTCTTTTGTGGATGAAAATAATTCATTATTTTGCTATAAAAATTGTACTATTACAAAGCTTGCTCTAGGAGTAAGCAATTTGTTGGTTAGAAATTTAATTGGAATCAGAACAGTATTCATAGTCCTTCATTGTTAACTACAGATAACTTTTAATATTTTTTTGTCATACAAAACCACATTTCAAATGATTAATACTATTTATACTTATATTTTTTATTTAAATATTTCATTATTTCAAACTTTGCGGGTTTTATTCGGCCCAATCAGTCAAGACCGTAAGCGAAAAACTGAAGTCACCGTCGATCAATCTGGCGCTCCTTTTGAACTGACTTGGCCAATCGGAATGGTTTTATTTCGGCTTCACATTTCCTCCATCATTCTTTTAAGAGAGGAACATATTCGTAATAATAGACTAATGTAAAATGTATATGAGAAAAATGATTTTTTCTCTAGTATGCCAAAACTTATTCCATCGCCATAATACTTTATTTGTAAGAAATTAATTGAAAAACAAAAATTGTTTTGGTTTTTGTATTTTTTCATACCTCCATTACGTCCTCGAAAATGTCCTTCAGAAAACTATACGTGTCCATAATATACCTGATTTTGTACGTTTGGAAACGAGTCCATAAAATCGAATGACGGACAAGCACATCCAAATAGCATATTGTGCAACAAGGAGAGAAAATGAGCTGATAACTCCTCGCCTGAGTCTGAAATAGCTCTACTTTCCGTGATGAGTACACACCTTTTTTTTAACGAATCCATGAGAGATCCTTTTTGTAGGCATAAAAGTTGTGTAGGCATATGGGATCGCGCATTTCGAGTCATGTACTATGCAGTTACAAATCATTGCATTTTCTGTTTTTATTTGGATAGCTTATTACAAATATATGCGTCTTTCTTATATTTATTTTAAATCGAAATGTAATTTTTTTCAATTTCTTGTATAAGTGGTAATAACTCTTGTTATTTTACGATTGAAACTTTAAAAATTATCTTACTAAACAAGCCAAAAAAGTATATAATATATAAATTTGACACTAAGAGAAAAATTTTACAAAATTACGTTGAAGTTAGCGGGGAAAGAATTTTTTTTCCCGCTAAACTTTGAAAAAACGCTCGGAATGCGCTATTTCCTATGCAACTTTTAGTCGTGAAGAAATGCATGTTTCAAGCAACTGTAAAAAAAAAAACTATTTTGACGCGAGCAAGTGTAAGACCATGGTACCATGTAAAGTAACACCAATCCTTCTGTTAGGGGCGCCTAATGTAATTTTTTTTCTCATTTAATTAAAGTTTACAAAATATAGTTTCTTCATTAAAAATATTACTTATGTCGACTGCAAATTTAATATCAACTGATAAGAATTTTTCCATCGGTCTTACAGTCTTACAAATTAAATTAAAATAATTAATATTTATGGCAGTCAGATTGCCCTTGTTTATAATCACCCCCGCAGAATCTGAAATAAAAACTTAATTAAAATCTGGAAAAAACTTTGTTAGCAAAGGACGATCTGACTGCCCACCACCACCACATTGTCCGACGTTTCGAGCCTGTTCCGGCTCCTCCTCAGGGACTGAAATAAAACCCGCGATACACCTCCTTATATACCATGCACCCATACCCCCTTCTTTTCTCTTACCCCACCACCCTCCACATTCACCTCTCCAACTTGCCATTCTCACTTAAATTAATAAAGAATGATAAATGTTATCTAATTTACTTGACTCTATCATTAAATTTACATTATTCCGATTTCTTAGAATGTGAATACTTTCAAGGCTTTCCCTCTTATATTTATTCTTAATCCCCTGTTCCAAAATATCCACACTCCCAAAATCGAAAGAATGCAAACTATTTAAACAATGTTCTTTCAAACCCGATGTACAACTTG
This sequence comes from Torymus aiolomorphi, assembly GCA_036365515.1. Lineage (NCBI taxonomy): Eukaryota > Metazoa > Arthropoda > Insecta > Hymenoptera > Torymidae > Torymus > Torymus aiolomorphi. Next base: position 214,423,466 of record CM070874.1, read on the forward strand.
AGCTGCGTAAACTATATTGATGTTCATATATTCTCTTTTTCAAATATCTACCCGTTTGACCAATATAACAACCATTACAATCCCTACAATTAATTTTATAAACAACTCCCGATTTCAAACATTTATCATCCTTGTCTTTACAATTACTAAATAACCTTTCTAAATTATTATCATTTCTAAAGAAAACTTGAATATTATGTTTACTAAAAACCCTTCTAATCCTTTCCGACAAACCTCTAACATATGGTAAACTAAAATATGCATTCTTTCCATTTCTATTCCTTGTTTGATTATCTACCCGCTGCTTCAATCCACTATTATAAATTTCCCACACTCTCTCATCAATCATTTTATCAATAAATTTTACGGGATAACTATTTTTAATAAATGTTTCTCTAACTAAATTTAAATTCTTTTTCCTAAAATCTTTATGTGACAATTTAATCGCTCTGTCAATGACACCTTTGATCGCACCTGTCTTGTTTCCGAATTGGTGGTGAGAATCAAAATTTAAAAATCTACCTGACCATGTAGGTTTTCTATACCAATCTAATTTCACTCTATTATTATTACCTCTAATGACTCTAATATCTAAAAAACTCAATTGATAATCTTTCTCAACTTCTTTTGTGAATTTAATTCTATCATGGATAGAATTAAACACATCCACCATTTCATCCACAAAACATTCTGGTACAACTGCAAAAATGTCATCAACATATCTTTTAAAAATAATTGGCTGAAAAACCAACTTAGACAAAGCAATACTTTCCAATTTTTCCATTACTAAATTGGCTATAACAGGTGACAAAGGTGATCCCATTGGACAACCATATCTTTGTTCATATAGACTATTATCAAAAGAAAAAATTGTGTTTTTAAAAACCAAATTAAGTGCCTTTATAAATTCATCTTTTGTTAAACTAGTATGTACTTTAATTTCAGACCATTTATCTTGTATAATATCATTCAACAACTCTAAAGGTATATTTGTAAACAAAGATACTACATCCAATGAAACCATCCTATGATCATTCGGAATAATAATATCTTTCATTATACCATAAAAACTCCAACTATCTTTAATATATGAATTTGTTTTACCCACTATCTTGAACAATATATTAGACAAAAATCTAGCAAGTCTATACGTCGGAAAATTTATCGATGATATTATTATTCTATATGTCAATTGTTCTTTGTGAATCTTAGGAAGCCCATAACATTTAGCTACAGTGCCATTTTCACATTTTAAATATTTAAACATACTATCTTTAATATAAGCTTTTGTTTTCCAATGCATCAATAATTCTTTCAATTTATCTTGTAGTCTATTGATATGTGGATTCCTAATTTTCACATAAGTGGTATCATCCTCCAACATAAGTTGAATTTTATTAATATAATCCCTTTTATCCGAAACTACAGTTACATTTCCTTTATCTGCTTTTGGAAGATCATATTCGGATTCTCTCTCAAGAATTTCTTCGTTATTTTTAATTCATGGAATAAATTACTATTCAAATAATTATCAAATCTATGTTCTCTTTTAAAATTATCAACAACTTTAACTAAAGAACGCCTACATTCTTTTTTAAACTCCAGATTAAAACTACTCATACTACTTTCTACCTCAGCGATGATATTCTTGATCGGAAGAGATTTACTTGAATATGATATTCCAAATTTAGCACCCTTTGACATGATATTTACCACTTCTTCTGGTATTACTTTGTCAGTTAAATTTCTAAACCAATCCTTATTAACATTGTTAGTTTGATTGACCTGAGAGTGTTTTCTATGCTTTAAATATTCAAATTTTCTTTTTAATTTACTCCTATGGTTATATTTTACTTTTTCAAAGTGCCTCTTTTGACCACCAAAAAATTCTTGCAAATCATTCTGTTCTATTTTATTATATAAATATCTTTCAAGCTCTAATAAATATTTATTCAAACGATTAATTTCAAAATTCAAATCTCTAATTTCTAAGTTAAGTAATTTATTTTTGAAAAAGAAAATATTTTTCCGTAGATCATAAGAAACTCTTTTATTGTAATCCCGATAAAAACCCTTATCATCAAATTTTTTTCCAATATGTTTTTTCGTGGTCAAAAGAGGCACTTTGAAATTTTTTTCCAAGAATTTTTTGGTGGTCAAAAGAGGCACTTTGAAAAAGTAAAATATAACCATAGGAGTAAATTAAAAAGAAAATTTGAATATTTAAAGCATAGAAAACACTCTCAGGTCAATCAAACTAACAATGTTAATAAGGATTGGTTTAGAAATTTAACTGACAAAGTAATACCAGAAGAAGTGGTAAATATCATGTCAAAGGGTGCTAAATTTGGAATATCATATTCAAGTAAATCTCTTCCGATCAAGAATATCATCGCTGAGGTAGAAAGTAGTATGAGTAGTTTTAATCTGGAGTTTAAAAAAGAATGTAGGCGTTCTTTAGTTAAAGTTGTTGATAATTTTAAAAGAGAACATAGATTTGATAATTATTTGAATAGTAATTTATTCCATGAATTAAAAATAACGAAGAAATTCTTGAGAGAGAATCCGAATATGATCTTCCAAAAAGCAGATAAAGGAAATGTAACTGTAGTTTCGGATAAAAGGGATTATATTAATAAAATTCAACTTATGTTGGAGGATGATACCACTTATGTGAAAATTAGGAATCCACATATCAATAGACTACAAGATAAATTGAAAGAATTATTGATGCATTGGAAAACAAAAGCTTATATTAAAGATAGTATGTTTAAATATTTAAAATGTGAAAATGGCACTGTAGCTAAATGTTATGGGCTTCCTAAGATTCACAAAGAACAGTTGACATATAGAATAATAATATCATCGATAAATTTTCCGACGTATAGACTTGCTAGATTTTTGTCTAATATATTGTTCAAGATAGTGGGTAAAACAAATTCATATATTAAAGATAGTTGGAGTTTTTATGGTATAATGAAAGATATTATTATTCCGAATGATCATAGGATGGTTTCATTGGATGTAGTATCTTTGTTTACAAATATACCTTTTAGAGTTGTTGAATGATATTATACAAGATAAATGGTCTGAAATTAAAGTACATACTAGTTTAACAAAAGATGAATTTATAAAGGCACTTAATTTGGTTTTTAAAAACACAATTTTTTCTTTTGATAATAGTCTATATGAACAAAGATATGGTTGTCCAATGGGATCACCTTTGTCACCTGTTATAGCCAATTTAGTAATGGAAAAATTGGAAAGTATTGCTTTGTCTAAGTTGGTTTTTCAGCCAATTATTTTTAAAAGATATGTTGATGACATTTTTGCAGTTGTACCAGAATGTTTTGTGGATGAAATGGTGGATGTGTTTAATTCTATCCATGATAGAATTAAATTCACAAAAGAAGTTGAGAAAGATTATCAATTGAGTTTTTTAGATATTAGAGTCATTAGAGGTAATAATAATAGAGTGAAATTAGATTGGTATAGAAAACCTACATGGTCAGGTAGATTTTTAAATTTTGATTCTCACCACCAATTCGGAAACAAGACAGGTGCGATCAAAGGTGTCATTGACAGAGCGATTAAATTGTCACATAAAGATTTTAGGAAAAAGAATTTAAATTTAGTTAGAGAAACATTTATTAAAAATAGTTATCCCGTAAAATTTATTGATAAAATGATTGATGAGAGAGTGTGGGAAATTTATAATAGTGGATTGAAGCAGCGGGTAGATAATCAAACAAGGAATAGAAATGGAAAGAATGCATATTTTAGTTTACCATATGTTAGAGGTTTGTCGGAAAGGATTAGAAGGGTTTTTAGTAAACATAATATTCAAGTTTTCTTTAGAAATGATAATAATTTAGAAAGGTTATTTAGTAATTGTAAAGACAAGGATGATAAATGTTTGAAATCGGGAGTTGTTTATAAAATTAATTGTAGGGATTGTAATGGTTGTTATATTGGTCAAACGGGTAGATATTTGAAAAAGAGAATATATGAACATCAATATAGTTTACGCAGCTCAAGTTGTACATCGGGTTTGAAAGAACATTGTTTAAATAGTTTGCATTCTTTCGATTTTGGGAGTGTGGATATTTTGGAACAGGGGATTAAGAATAAATATAAGAGGGAAAGCCTTGAAAGTATTCACATTCTAAGAAATCGGAATAATGTAAATTTAATGATAGAGTCAAGTAAATTAGATAACATTTATCATTCTTTATTAATTTAAGTGAGAATGGCAAGTTGGAGAGGTGAATGTGGAGGGTGGTGGGGTAAGAGAAAAGAAGGAGGTATGGGTGCATGGTATATAAGGAGATATATCGCGGGTTTTATTTCAGTCCCTGAGGAGGAGCCGGAGCAGGCTCGAAACGTCGGACAATGTGGTGGTGGTGGGCAGTCAGATCGTCCTTTGCTAACAAAGTTTTTTCCAGATTTTAATTAAGTTTTTATTTCAGATTCTGCGGGGGTGATTATAAACAAGGGCAATCTGACTGCCATAAATATTAATTATTTTAATTTAATTTGTAAGACTGTAAGACCGATGGAAAAATTCTTATCAGTTGAAAATATAGTTTCTTCTTATACTTAATAGTATATTTCGATACAAGTGGGAAAGTATTGATTCTAGCACACGAGTGTAGAACAATCTTTCGCACGTGTATCGAACGATATATCTATACAGGGGAAGTAAAAGCGATTTTAAAAGTGTATGTATATGTAAAATCGCATTTCAGGCATGCTGAATCGAAAAAATATGATTATGCATATACTGATTACATCCATTAGATTTATGGCTTACGAGATGCATTTCGCATACGTTACGGAATTTAGCGTACGTTACTCAAGCAGAGAAAATTATTTACATCGACGAAAAATTTTCCTGTTAGTTTTTCTAAAAAAGAAAAAATGCTCGTGCATAAAGATCGGAATTTCGTGTCAATGACTGGAGGTTTTTCAAAAAATACAATATTATAGAAACGAAAAATAACAATTGAAAATCAGATTTGACAATATAACGGTGTTATTCTTAATAATGTATGCAACAGCAGAAACAATAAGTTCTGTCTGATTCAAATTTCTTTGAAATCCTGAAATCTACTCATCACATACTAATGATTTTACAGTCGCTTTTATTTTAAATAATATGAAATCTCAATTGTTGTCGAATCTTAATGCGATTGTACACACGTATATCGTATATATACTATCACCAGGGAAAATTGTGATTTGAAAAAAACAATGGAACAATTCACATCTGAAATATCTTTAGAATTTATGAACCAATCTTTGCAGAGAACAAACTAGTGCGATAGATGTGTAAACTCTCCCACTTAACAAAATTGATATTACATTTGAATCTCAGTTACTCCACCTATCCATACAAAAAGAAATTCGACTATTTTTACAAATGGATTTTATCTCTGAGAAAAAATAAGATCAACAGTATTTAACAAATTATAAATCTTTTCATAATATACATCAAAAATATTTCAATACCATATATCTCTTTCTATTTTTTAGATTAATCTATTACATAACATCGCGTTTTAGTCTATACTAGAATATAACTATTAACGCCGCTTTTCTCACACTATGAAGAATTTCACTTGGCTTTAAGTACGTTAATTATTTAATGTATAACTAACATTAATTTTAATGTACAAAAAAAGAAAGAAACAAAATTTGAAAAATTACTCTCAAACGAAAAAACAAATTTTTACCATTATTTATAATTTCTTTTATTGAAAAGTTGATTTTAGCGTTTTGTTTACTCATCTATTAAATTACGAGCTATAAGTCCGCCAAATTGGAGCGAAGTGGGAAAATCGGGAAGAGATGGCCTGTACCCGGCTGGCGTTGGCTCGCGCGACTCCGCTACGCTCGAACACATAATATAGATATCCATTCATATACACACGATCAGTGCGACTTCAGTCGAGATGGAGTGGGGGAAGCGGTAGAAGGTGATTCGGCTGACGCAGCTCACGAGAGTCGGCGGCGCTCGAACAAAACTGTATACAGCGCGCGACCAGTTCCTGGAATCGCTGCAGAGCGGGGGAAATCGGAGAGAGTCGGTACGGCCGTACGGCCGCCGCTGGCTCGCGTGAGTCCGCTACGCTCGAACCTCGAACATGTGAGAACGTCCGCCGCAGAAGCGGGCCAGCAGGCGCACGCCGCGCATTTTTGGGGGGAAAATACGCTCTGTTTAACTCGCTTATAATCGCATGCGGAGTCTCTAAAAGAAAAACAAAAGACATATATCAATAGACTTTTTCCTGCTCTTTCCAATGGTACTATGTTTGTTACTCCGAAACGCTTTCTTCTGGTCGGAAATTCAAGTTGAAAGTTCAAAGTCATTTTTCTCACAGTAAATCATGTTCTTTTTTCAAAATGCATTTTACCATTGGAAAGTACAACTCTTAAGCTTCAAGACCCTAATTTTTCGAGTTGGAGAAATGAAGGATTCAAAAGTAATAAGATTAAAAAAGAGGCGAGCGGCCGCGGTTGCTCTTCGCGCTGCGCCCCAGCGAGCTCTCAAACATCATTTTTATTAATATAGGTTATATATTTCACTTTAGAATTTTTAATTTCTCTAGCTTTTTCAGAAAACTATGCTTTCATTGGATAATGTGTGGCGCAATAATTTTACTATAATAATAATAATCAATGTAGTTTGACGACAATAGTCATTTACCATAAAAGATCGGATTCTAAAATTGAACACAAAAGAATGACAATTTTTTCAGAGAATTTAATTCATGATGCCGTAGCACTTTAACTAATCCAAGAAATAATAATTAATTACATTAAAAAATCTCTTGATTACGTTAAAGAAGTAAATGTTTAAAAAATATACACAACTTCTAGAATCTTCTTCATCACTATGAAGATTTTTCTGTTAAAGTGGTATTGTCATCGGACTGCTCACGGAGAAAATGGATGTGATAGAATTGGTGCTTTCGTAAAAAGTAATGCTAGGCGGGCAAGTTTGCGAGAAGTATCCGATAATTATATACCAACGCCACAAGATCTTTACGAGAGGGTAACAATATTTTGAAAATATTGTTTGCTTCTTTTCATCAAAAGATGAATATTTAAAAACTATACATAAACTAAAACAACGGTTAGATTCAGCAAAAACAGTGCCTGAAATTCCATCGTTTCACGATGTCAAATTATTAGCAGATACTGGAAAGTTAGATCTAAAACGATTTTCAGTATCAGGAACTTCCCAATTGTATCATACCTATTCGAATAAAAATAAAAAAAAAATTAGAAATTAACAGGATTGAAAGTTAAATTTGTGACCTACTAATAAAAATGATGTTTGAGGCTACATTGTTTAATGATATTTTTCAGAATGAAAAACCGAAATGGTTCACTACATTTATTAGTATAGAGCTCGCTCGGGCGCAGCGTGCAGAGCGCGTGCGGCCGCTCGTCACTGTCTGTTACTGTTGAACCCTTCATTTATCGAACTCAAAAAATGAGGGTTTTGTAGCTTAAGAATTGTACTTTCGAATGGTAAAATGCATTTTCAAACAAAAACATGATATACTTTGAGAAAAATGACTCTGAACTGACAACTTAAATTTTTGACCAGAAGGAAGTATTGTTTCGGAGTAAAAGCAATAGGAACATTGGAAAGAGCAGGAAAAATCTATCGATAAATGTCTTTCGTTTTTTTTCTTAGAGACTTAGCATAGGATTATATGCGAATTGAACAAAGTGTATTTTACGCTAAATATGCGCCTCCCATTATAGGTACTATATGATCGCGATCAGTATGACGTGTGACACTGCCTCTTGCTGGTGAAGGCTGGGGGAAACGTCACACAATGGTGCCGATCGATGCAAAAGTGATGAAAATTCGTGCTTTAGTACAATAAGACTCAAAAAATTTTTATAAAATACGTTTTGGATTCGCGAAGTAATTTCCTACGATAAATCGTTTCCCTCATGGCTGTAGCATTGCTCTTTTTTTTTTAGTAAGGAATACGTTAAATGCCGTTTTTTTGGAGTTTATTTATTTATTTTTTTTGTTTTTAAGTAGGATTAATTAATTTCTTTTGTTTTATAATAAGCGCCTATTTTTTATAAATATAATTTTTTTCAAACAACTGCATAAGTCCTAGAATTTTGAAAAAAATTATATTTATAAAAAATGGGCGTTTATTATAAAACAAAAAAAAATTAATCCTACTTAAAAACAAAAAGAAAAAAAAATAAACTCCAAAAAACGTATTTTATAAAAATTTTTTGAGCCTTATTGTGCTAAAGCACGAATTTTCATCAGTTTTGAGTAGATAGGCATCACTGTGCGTCAGCTCGGCAAGTGTTCTATTTGCATAGCATTTATATAGTTTCTATTTGCCAAGCGTTGCTAAATACATGACGCGCGTGATTCCTATTTATTTATTTTCTTTAACAGACTGATTACATTATCGATATTTACGGATTTATTTACCTATTCCTTGATGTGAGAGTTTAATTTTCAAACAAGTTATTTACGTCTTGTAATTTTTTTTTATTTACGTAAACAATGAACATTCGTTGTACAATATTATAGTCAAAATATAAATTTGTATACCCTGTAACAGACCAAATTTTAAATTGAAAACATGGGTTGCTACTGCCAACAAAGAAAATATGGAAATATTATATTATAGACACTTTAAAATATGATCATAATTTTAAATAGTTTTATTTAAACATCAATTTAAATCTTAAGGTAGTTCTGTAATGTATCAAAAAGTCGGTTTCGAAAGTAACAACATTCTAGGGAGTTTTTTTTTAATTTTTTAAAATATATGTAGCATAACTATTTTTTGAGATAAAAATTATTGAAATTAGTCATTTTTACACTACAGTTAATATGAATCATATCAATTGTGATGAAAAGTAATAAAGTTTGTTACTTTAAAAGTTGGTTTTAATTAATAAAAAAGTATGTTATTAAATAAGAAATTCTGCACTTTCTTATAAGTACAATAAAATGTATTACGACGACCTTTTTAAAACGGTATTTATTGTTGAGAATAAAAAATCGATGTTTTCCTAACCTATTTTGCGTTAGTACGGGAATCACGTGTTTGTGCAATTGGAAATTATTTATTTTCTACTCTATGCTTAAATTATCCCTTAACTTAAAAAATCGTATAAGTTCATAAATAATTTTTTCACACATGATTTGACTAATTAAAATGTTAAATAATACTTATTGTTTCATGATCGCTGCATTGACTCACGAGTCCTTACAGTACTACCTTACATATAAACTAGAAATACCTCCATTTAAAACCAAGAGAGTTGTTCTATTCAACATAGTTTAATTTTATTAAGATATCTCTTTATGTTTTTCAAACATGAACTATGGACAGCAAATCACTTATTAATCAATAATCGCTATGAACAAATTATAGCTATCAGAATTGTTTTATTTTTTTATTAAATAGTGCAAAACATAATACTACTAGAAAGTTCATTAATAATACATAAATAATATGAGCTTTAATAGTATATAAAATGGAAAAATAATGTATTAAAAATCGAAAAGTCGATGTTCGTGATACAAACTGTTTACGGAAAAAACGATTTCAGTAATAACTGAAAATTAACTAAGAAAGGAAGCAGTACTTGGACTAAGACAATTTTCGGACCAGTAGTAGGATACCAATAAAAAATCTACAATAAACACTTAAGACGATAATGTCATTAATTTATTAGCATTAATTATGGTGTTTACTATGTGTAATCACTTCGTTATTTTGTTGGTTTCGCAGACGACAATAGTGCATAACATGGTACCAACTTTTCGAGGCCAATTATCCGATTGCATATAGCAAAATCCTTGTCCCACATAAGGTACCTCTTGATTTCTATATCACAGCAGTGGGACAGTCCGAAACATGTTAAAAAGTATAGTCCCATTATTGCATCCGGACGGACGTCCTACTACAGCTCCCAAGTAAATTAGTGTGACCCACTCATCAGACAATAGTTAATTTATTTGAATGCGATTATTTCAAAACACCAGCAACGAAAAAAACTTCTTTTTTTAAATAAATCTCCAAACACGAGCTATCTGCTGAGGTGATGACTTTTCATGTATTATGCTTCGATATGCTACTACAAAAGATTACAAAAAGATATGCTCGAAACTGTCCCACATCTGCATACTTTACCTTATATCAATAGCTATATTTTGAAAATCTTATTTGGCTATTATAACATTAATAAAACCGAAGCAATATTGCCATTAAAAAAAAAAGATAAAAATATAATAACAAAAATTGAAAAATTAATGAGGTGCATTATACAATATCTCCTACGAATTATAAAGTTTCACATGAAACCGCTCTTGAGTAACTGCAGATTGAAAAAACTATAAAAAAATGTACATTTTAAATATCTTTGCACTCATCTCCCCTTCAGAAAATATAATGAAAAAGAAAAAACAAAAATTTTCGAATTAATAAACTCCCGAGAGCTGATTTTTTTTCATTCGTAATGGATTATTTTCCACCCCCCCCCCCCCCCCCGCGGCAAAGCGAAAGGTTCCGGATCGATTTTCGTAAAGGCGAGTTTTGCAAAAAGCTATCGCAATATCTTGAAGTAATTTCATCCATAAAATTTGTCTTAAATTATTAAACTAACGAGACATGATTTTTTCGCCGTATTTTTCGTGTATTTTCCGCTATTTTAGCCCCTTTGCACCCCCCCCCAGGAAAAGAATCCGGTTCGAATTTTATATCGCCAATTATTTTGCAATGCTAGGGCAGCATCTCGAAGAAACATCAGCGATAAAATTTGTCTTAACTGAATAAACTCACGAGACATGATTATTTCTCGGTATTTTTCGTGTATTTTACGCTGTTTTAGCCCCTTTGCACACCCCAAAGTGAAAAGATCCGGTTCGAATTTCATATCGCCAATTTTTTTACAAAGCTAGGGCAGCATCACGAAGAAATATCAGTCACAAATTTTTCTTTAATTCATAAACTCACGAGACATGATTTTTTCTCGGTATTTTTCGTGTATTTTACACTATTTTAGCCTCTTTACACCCCCCCAGGGAAAGGATCCGGTTCGAATTTCATATCGCCAATTATTTTGCAATGCTAGGGCAGCATCTCGAAGAAATATCAGCCATAAAATTTGTCTTCAATTAATAAACTCACGTGATATGATTTTTTCGCCGTATTTTTCGTGTATTTTACGCTGTTTTAGCCCCATTGCACCCCCCAAGCAAAAGGATCCGGTTCGAATTTCCTATCGCCAATTTTTTTCAATACGAGGGCAGTATCTACAAGAAATATCAGCCATAAAATTTGACATAAATTCATAAACTCACGAGATATGATTTTTTCTCGGTGCGTTTCGTGTACTTTCCGCTATTTTGCCCGTTTGCACCCCCCAAGCGAAAGGATCCGGTTCGAATTTCATATCGCCAATTATTTTGCAATGCTAGGGCACCATCTCGAAGAAATATCAGCCATAAAATTTGTCTTCAATTAATAAACTCACGAGATATGATTTTTTTCTCCGTATTTTTCACGTATATCCCGATATTTTAGCCTATTTGCACCCCACCAGCGAAAGGATCCGGTTCGAATTTCATATCGCCAATTATTTTGCAATGCTAGGGCAGCACCTCGAAGAAATATCAGCCATAAAATTTGTCTTCAATTAATAAACTCATGAGATATGATTTTTTTCACCGTATTTTTCGCTTATTTTCCGATATTTTAGCCTATTTGCACCCCACCAGCGAAAGGATCCGGTTCCAATTTCATATCGCCAATTATTCTGCAATGCTAGAGCAGCATCTCGAAGAAATATCAGTCATAAAATTTTTCTTAAATTAATAAACTCACGAGATATGATTTTTTCTCGGTACGTTTCGTGTACTTACCGCTATTTTGCCCCATTGCACCCCCCAAGCGAAAGTATCCGGTTCGAATTTCATATCGCCAATTATTTTGCAATGCTAGGGCAGCATCTCGAAGAAATATGAGCCATGAAATTTGTCTTCAATTAATAAACTCACGAGATATGATTTTCTTCTCCGTATTTTTCGTGTATTTTACACTGTTTTAGCCCCTTTGCATACCCCAAAGTGAAAAGATCCGGATCGAATTTCATATCGCCAATTTTTTTTCAATACGAGGGCATTATCTACAAGAAATATCAGCCATAAAATTTGACTTAAATTTATAAACTCACGAGACATGATTATTTCTCGGTATTTTTCATGTATTTTACGCTGTTTTAGCCACTTTGCACACCCCAAAGTGAAAGGATCCGGATCGAATTTCATATCGCCAATTTTTTTACAAAGCCAGGGCAGAATCTCGAAGAAATATCAGTCATAAATTTGTCTTCAATTAATAAACGCACGAGATATGATTTTTTCGCCGTATTTTTCGTGTATTTTACGCTGTTTTAGCCCCATTGCACCCCCCAAGCGAAAGGATCCGGTTCGAATTTCCTATCACCAATTTTTATCAATACGAGGGCAGTATCTACAAGAAATATCAGCCATAAAATTTGACTTAAATTCATAAACTCACGAGATATGATTTTTTCTCGGTGCGTTTCGTGTACTTTCCGCTATTTTAGCCCCTTTGCACCCCCCAAGCGAAGGAACCGGTTCGAATTTCATATCGCCAATTATTTTGCAATGCTAGGGCAGCATCTCGAAGAAATATCAGTCATAAAATTTGTCTTAAATTCATAAACTCACGAGACATGATTATTTCTCTGTATTTTTCGTGTTTTTTACGCTGTTTCAGCCCCTTTGCACACCCCAAAGTGTAAGGATCAGGTTCGAATTTCATATCGCCAATTATTTTGCAATGCTAGGGCAGCACCTCGAAGAAATATCAGTCATAAAATTTGTCTTAAATTCGTAACTCACGAGACATGATTTTTTCTCGTATTTTTCGTGTATTTTACACTATTTTAGCCCCATTGCACCCCCCAAGATAAAAGATCCGGTTCGAATTTCAAATCGCCAATTTTTTTCATGCGATGGCAGTATCTGAAAGAAATATCAGTCATAAAATTTGTCTTAAATTAATAAACTCAAGAGACACGATTTTTTCTCGGTACGTTTCGTGTATTTCCCGCTATTTTAGCCCCTTTGCACCCCCCAAGCGAAAGGATCCGGTTCGAATTTCATATCGCCAATTATTTTGCAATGCCAGGGCAGCATGTCGAAGAAATATCAGCCATAAAATTAGTCTTAAATTAATAAACTCACAAGATATGATTTTCTTCTCCGTATTTTTCGTGTATGTTCCGATATTTTAGCCCCATTGCACCCCCCAAGCGAAAGGATCCGGTTCGAATTTCATATTGCCAATTTTTTTTCGATACGAGGGCAGTATCTACAAGAAATATCAGCCATAAAATTTGACTTAAATTCAGAAACTCACGGGACATGATTATTTCTCTGTGTTTTTCGTGTTTTTTACGCTGCTTTAGCCCCACTGCACCCCCCAAGCAAAAAGATCCGGTTCGAATTTCGAATCGCCAATTTTTCCAATGCTAGGGCAGTATCTGAAAGAAATATCAGTCATAAAATTTGTCTTAAATTAATAAACTCACGAGACGATTTTTTCTCTGTACGTTTCGTGCATTTTCCGCTATTTTAGCCCCTTTGCACCCCCCAAGCGAAAAGATCCGGATCGAATTTCATATAGCCAATTATTTTGGAATGCTAGGGCAGCATCTTGAAGGAATATCAGCCATAAAATTTGGCTTAAATTAATAAACTCAAGAGATATGATTTTTTTTTCCGCATTTTTCGTGTATTTTCCGATATTTTAGCCCCATTGCACCCCCCAAGGGAAAGGATCCGGTTCGAGTTTCATATCGCCAATTTTTTTTCAATTCGAGGGCAGTATCTACAAGAAATATCAGCCATAGAATTTGACTTATATTCATAAACTCACGAGACATGATTATTTCTCGGTATTTTTCGTGTTTTTTACGCTGTTTTGGCCCCTTTACACACCCCAAAGTGTAAAGATCCGGTTCGAATTTCATATCGCCGATTATTTTGCAATGCTAGGGCGGCATCTCGAAGGAATATCAGCCGTAGAATTCGACTTAAATTGAGAAACTAACGAGACATGATTTTTTTTCCGTATTTTTTGTTATTTTCCGATATTTTAGCCCCATTGCACCCCCCAAGGGAAAGGATCCGTTTCGAATTTCATATCGCCAATTTTTTTCAATTCGAGGGCAGTATTTACAAGAAATATCAGCCATAGAATTTTACTTAAATTCATAAACTCACGAGATATGATTATTTCCCGGTATTTTTAGTGTTTTTTACGCTGTTTTAGCCCCTATGCACACCCCAAAGTGTAAGGATCCGGTTCGAATTTCATTTCGCCAATTTTTTTACAATGCCTAGGCAGCATCTCGAAGAAATATCGGTCATAATTTTGTCTTTAATTAATACACTCACGAGATATGATTTTTTCGCCGTATTTTTCGTGTACTTTACGCTATTTTAGCCCCTTTGCACCCGCACCCCACACCCCTAGTGAAAGGATCCGGTTTGAATTTCATATCACCAATTCTTTTACAAAGCTAGGGCAGCATCGCGAAAAAATATCAGCAATAAAATTTTTCTTGAATTCGTAAACTCACGAGACGTGATTTTTTTTCGGTATTTTGCGTATATTTTACACTATTTTAGCCCATTTGCACTCCCCAAGCGGACGGATTCGGCTCGAATTTCATATCGCCAATTTTTTTACAATCCTGGGGCAGCATCTCGAAGAAATATCAGCCATAAAATTTGTCTTAATTACTAAACTCAGGAGACATGATTTTTTCTCGGTATTTTTCGTGTATTTTACAGCCCCTTTGCACCACCAAGTAAAATGATCCCGTTCGAATTTCATATCGCCACTTTTTTTACAATGCTAGGGCAGCATCTCGAAGAAATATCAGTCATAAATTTGTCTTAAATTAATAAACTCACTAAATATGATGTTTTTGCGTTATATTTCGTATTTTACGCTATCTTAGCGCCTTCGCACCCCCCATCCGAAAGCATCCGGTTCGAATTTCATATCGCCAATTTTTTTACAAAGCTAGGGCAGCATCTAGAAAAAATACAGCAATAAAATGTGTATTAAACTCATAAACTCACGGGACATGATTTTTTCTCGGTATTTTTCGTGTATTTTACACTATTTTAGCCCCTTTGCACCCCCCGAGAGAAAAGATCCGGTTCGAATTTCAAATCGCCAATTTTTTTTACAATGCTAGAGCAGCATCTCGAAGAAATATCTGTCATAAATTTGTCTTAAATTAAAAAACTCACGAGACATGATTTTTTCTCGCTATTTTTCGTAGATTTTCCGCTATTTTTACCCATTTGCACCCCCTAAGCGAAAGGATCCGGTTCGAATTTAATATCACCAATTATTTTAGAATGCTAGGGCAGTATCTGGAAGAAATATCAGCGATAATATTTGTCTTAAATTAATAAACTCACGAGTCATGATTTTTCCTCGGTATTTTACGTGTATTTTCCACTATTTTAGCCCATTTGCACCCCCTAAGCGAAAGCATCCGGTTCGACTTTCATATCGCCAATTTTTTTCATGCTAGGACAGTATCTGAAAGAAATATCAGTCATAAAATTTGTCTTAAATTAATAAACTCAAGAGACATGATTTTTTCTCGGTACATTTCGTGTATTTTCCGCTATTTTAGCCCCTTTGCACCCCCCAAGCGAAGGATCCGGTTCGAATTTCATATCGCCAATTATTTTGCAATGCTAGGGCAGCATCTCGAAGAAATATCAGTCATAAAATTTGTCTTAAATTCATAAACTCACGTGACATGATTTTTTCTCGTATTTTTCGTGTATTTTACACTATTTTAGCCCCATTGCACCCCCCAAGATAAAAGATCCGGTTCGAATTTCAAATCGCCAATTTTTTTCATGCGAGGGTAGTATCTGGAAGAAATATCAGTCATAAAATTTGTCTTAAATTAATAAACTCAAGAGATATGATTTTTTCTCGGTACGTTTCGTGTATTTCCCGCTATTTTAGCCCCTTTGCACCCCCCAAACGAAAGGATCCGGTTCGAATTTCATATCGCCAATTATTGGCAATGCCAGGGCAGCATCTCGAAGAAATATCAGCCCTAAAATTTGTCTTAAATTAATAAACTCACGAGATATGATTTTCTTCTCCGTATTTTTCGTGTATGTTCCGATATTTTAACCCCATTGCACCCCCCAAGCGACAGGATCCGGTTCGAATTTCATATTCCCAATTTTTTTTCAATACGAGGGTAGTATGTACAAGAAATATCAGCCATAAAATTTGACTTAAAATCAGAAACTCACGGGACATGATTATTTCTCTGTGTTTTTCGTGTTTTTTGCGCTGTTTTAGCCCCATTGCACCCCCCAAGCGAAAAGATCCAGTTCGAATTTCAAATCGCCCATTTTTCCAATGCTAGGGCAGTATCAGAAAGAAATATCAGTCATAAAATTTGTCTTAAATTAATAAACTCACGAGACGATTTATTCTCTGTACGTTTCGTGTATTTTCCGCTATTTTAGCCCCTTTGCACCCTCCAAGCGAAAAGATCCGGATCGACTTTCATATCGCCAATTATTTTGCAATGCTAGGGCAGCATGTCGAAGGAATATCAGCCATAAAATTTGCCTTAAATTAATAAACTGACGAGATATGATTTTTTTTCCGCATTTTTCGTGTATTTTCCGATATTTAACCCCATTGCACCCCCCAAGGGAAAGGATCCGGTTTGAATTTCATATCGCCAATTTTTTTTCAATTCAAGGGCAGTATCTACAAGAAATATCAGCCATAGAATTTGACTTATATTCATAAACTCACGAGACATGATTATTTCTCGGTATTTTTCGTGTTTTTTACGCTGTTTTGGCCCCTTTGTACACCCCAAAGTGTAAAGATCCGGTTTGAATTCCATATCGCCGATTATTTTGCAATGCTAGGGCAGCATCTCGAAGGAATATCAGCCGTAGAATTCGACTTAAATTCATAAACTCACGAGACATGATTTTTTCTCGTTATTTTTCGTGTATTTTACACTATTTTAGCCGCATTGCACCCCCCAAGATAAAAGATCCGGTTCGAATTTCAAATCGCCAATTTTTTTCATGCTAGGGGAGTATCTGAAAGAAATATCAGTCATAAAATTTGTCTTAAAATAATAAAATCAAGAGACATGATTTTTTCTCGGTACGTTTCGTGTATTTTCCGCTATTTTAGCCCTTTTGCACCCCCCAAGCGAAAGGATCCGGTTCGAATTTCATGTCGCCAATTATTTTGCAATGCCAGGGCAGCATCTCGAAGAAATATCAGCCATAAAATTTGTCTTATATTAATAAACTTACGAGATATGATTTTCTTCTCCGTATTTTTCGTGTATTTTCCGATATTTTAGCCTCATTGCACCCCCCAAGCGAAAGGATCCGTTTCGAATTTCATATCGCCAATTTTTTTTCAATACGAGGGCAGTATCTACAAGAAATATCAGCCATAAAATTTGACTTAAATTCAGAAACTCACGAGACATGATTATTTCTCTGTGTTTTTCGTGTTTTTTACGCTGTTTTCGCCCCTTTGCACACCCCAAAGTGTAAAGATCCCGTTCGAATTTCATATCGCCGATTATTTTACAATGCTAGGGCAGCATCTCGAAGGAATATCAGCCACAAAATTTGTCTTAAATTAATAAACTCACGAGATATGATTTTTTCTCGGTACGTTTCGTGTACTTTCCGCTATTTTGCCCCTTTGCACCCCCCAAGCGAAAAGATCCGGTTCGAATTTCAAATCGCCAATTTTTCCAATGCTAGGGCAGTATCTGAAAGAAATATCAGTCATAACATTTGTCTTAAATTAATAAACTCACGAGACGATTTTTTCTCTGTATGTTTCGTGTATTTTCCGCTATTTTAGCCCCTTTGCACCCCCCAAGCAAAAAGATCAGGATCGAATTTCATATCGCCAATTATTTTGCAATGCTAGGGCAGCATCTCGAAGGAATATCAGCCATAAAATTTATCTTAAATTAATAAACTCACGAGATATGATTTTTTTCTCCGCATTTTTCGTGTATTTTCCGATATATTAGCCCCATTGCACCCCCCAAGGGAAAGGATCCGGTTCGAATTTCATATCGCCAATTTTTTTTCAATTCGAGGGCAGTATCTACAAGAAATATCAGCCATAGAATTTGACTTAAATTCATAAACTCACGAGGCACGATTATTTCTCGGTATTTTTCGTGTTTTTTACGCTGTTTTGGCCCCTTTGCACACCCCAAAGTGTAAAGATCCGGTTCGAATGTCATATCGCCGATTATTTTGCAATGCTAGGGCAGCAACTCGAAGGAAGATCAGCCATTAAAAATTTGTCTGAAATTAATAAACACGAGATATGATTTTTTTTTCCGTATTTTTTGTGTATTTTCCGATATTTTAGCCCCATTGCACACCCCAAAGTGTAAGGATCCGGTTTGAATTTCATATCACCAATTTTTTTACAATGCTAGGGCAGCATCGCGAAAAAATATCAGCAATAAAATTTTTCTTAAATTCGTAAACTCACGAGACGTGATTTTTTTTCGGTATTTTGCGTATATTTTACACTGTTTTAGCCCATTTGCACTCCCGAAGCGAACGGATTCGGCTCGAATTTCATATCGCCAATTTATTTACAATCCTGGGGCAGCATCTCGAAGAAATATCAGCCATAAAATTTGTCTTAATTACTAAACTCAAGAGACATGATTTTTTCTCGGTATTTTCCGCGTATTTTACAGCCCCTTTGCACCACCAAGCGAAAGGATCCCGTTCGAATTTCATATCGCCACTTTTTTTACAATGCTAGGGCAGCATCTCGAAGAAATATCAGTCATAAATTTATCTTAAATTAATAAACTCACTAGATATGATGTTTTTGCGGTATATTTCGTGTATTTTACGCTATCTTAACGCTTTTGCACCCCCCATCCGAAAGCATCCGGTTCGAATTTCATATCGCCAATTTTTTTACAAAGCTAGGGCAGCATCTAGAAAAAATATCAGCAATAAAATTTGTCTTAAATTCATAAACTCACGAGACATGATTTTTTCTCGGTATTTTTCGTGTATTTTACACTATTTTAGCCCCATTGCACCCCCCAAGAGAAAAGATCCGGTTCGAATTTCAAATCGCCAATTTTTTTTACAATGCTAGAGCAGCATCTCGAAGAAATATCTGTCATAAATTTGTCTTAAATTAAAAATCTCACGAGACATGATTTTTTCTCGCTATTTTTCGTAGATTTTCCGCTATTTTTACCCATTTGCACCACCTAAGTGAAAGGATCCGGTTCGAATTTAATATCACCAATTATTTTAGAATGCTAGGGCAATATCTGGAAGAAATATCAGCGATAATATTTGTCTTAAATTAATAAACTCACGAGACATGATTTTTCCTCGATATTTTACGTGTATTTTCCACTATTTTAGCCCATTTGCACCCCCTAAGCGAAAGGATCCGGTTCGAATTTCTGATCGCCAACTTTTTTACAATGCTAAGGCAGTATCTGGAAGAAATATCAGCCATTAAATTTGTCTTAAATTAATAAACTCAGGAGATATGATTTTGTTGCCGCATTTTTCGTGTATTTTCCGATATTTTAGCCCCTTTGCACCCCCAAGCGAAAGGATCAGGTTCGAATTTCATATCGCCAAATTTTTTTCAATGCTGGGGCAGTATCTGAAAGAAAAATCAGCTATAAAATTTGTCATAATTAATAAACTTACGAGACATGATTTATTTCTCGGTATTTTTCGTGTATTTTATGCTATTTTAGCCCGTTTGCACCCCCAAGCTAAAGGATCCTGTTCGGATTTCATATCAACAATTTGTTTTCAATGCAAGGGCAGTATCTGGAAGAAATATCAGCCATATTATTTGTCTTAAATTAATAAACTAACGAGACATGATTTTTTCGCTCTATTTTTCGCGTATTTTCCGCTATTTTAGCCCCTTTACACCCCCGAAGCGAAATGATCCGGTTCCAATTTCATATTTCGCAATTTTTTTACAATGCTAGGGCAGCATGTCGAAGAAATATCAGCCATAAAATTTGTCTTAAATTAATAAACTCTCATGGTACCAATTTTTTTTGTCATTTATTGTCTAGTCGGGGTGGTGTTAGGGATGATATGGAGGACAATCACTTTGGAAATAACTTATTTTGCAGTTTATACATGTTTTATGCATATCTCTAAGAGATAATATCAAAAAAACCGAATTTGGAAATTTTCGATATTGCGTTCACCGTGAACGTTCAGAACTTCAAACACATCTATTTGTACAGTCATGAAAAAAGTTATTAATATTTTTAAAGAGGGCTTATTGAATAGATGTTTATCTACTCAATCTCCCAGTATGGAGAAAATAGCTATTGTCTTGAAAATTTCTTAAAAAACACACAGTAAATGCAGTATCTCCACGCTTACTGATTAATTAGATTGGAAATCTGATATATAATCCTTCAGCATGTTTAATATAGTATGTGTAAAGTTTAAGATATTTGTAGTAAATGGAAAGGAATTTTTAGACTTAAAAGTCGAAAAGGCGCATATACATTTCCTACTGAGACCACCTGAACCTCGCTTAAAGTTCACCAGAATGTTCACACACAATACAATGCATGCTTAGGAATTATATATCTAATTTCAAATCTTTTCAATCAGCCAGTGTAGGATAAATTTTTTTCTTGAAAATTTCTTGACAAGAGCACAAAAATTGCAATATCTCTACACTTGCTGATTATTTCGATCTAAAACTTGATAAACAGTCCCTCAGCATGTATTGCATGGTGTGTGTAAAGTTTGAAATATGTTTAGAGAATGGAAACGCATCTTTTGGACTCAAAAATCGAAAAGGCGCATGTGCATTTCCTAGTAAAACCACCAGACCTTTGCTCAAAGTTTACCAAAATGTCCTCACACAGTGCAATACATGCTGAAGGATTGTATATCCAATTTCAGACCTTTTCCATCAGCCAGTTTTGGAAAATAACTTTTTATCTTGAAAATTTCCTAAAAAGACACACAAAAAAGGCAATAACTGAACACTTACTGAAAATTTAGATCTCAAATTCGATACGCAATCTCTCTGCATGTATTGCATGGTGTGTGTAAAGTTAGAAATATGTTGAGAGAATGGCAATGTATCTTTTAGACTCAAAAGTCGAAAAGGCGCATGTGCATTTCCAACTAAAACCACCAGACCCTTGCTCAAAGTTTACCAAAATGTCCTCACACAATGCAATACTTGCTGAGGGATTGTATATCCAATTTCAGACCTTTTCGATCAGCCAGTTTTGGGAAATAACTTTTTTTCTTGAAAATTTCCTAAAAAACACACAAAAAAGGCAATAACTGAACACTTGATGATTATTTAGATCTCAAATTCGATATAGTCCCTCAGCATGTATTGCATGGTGTGTGTAAAGTTAGAAATATGTTTAGAGAATGGCAATGTATCTTTTGGACTCACAAGTTGAAAAGGCGCATGTGCATTTCCAACTAAAACCACCAGACCCTTGCTCAAAGTTTACCAAAATGTCCTCACACAATGCAATACATGCTGAGGAATTGTATATCCATTTTCAGACCTTTTCGATCAGCCAGTTTTGGGAAATAACTTTTTTTCTTGAAAATTTCCTAAAAAACACACAAAAAAGGCATTAACTCAACACTTGCTGAATATTTAGATCTCTAATTCGATATACAATCCCTCAGCATTTATTGCATGGTGTGTGTAAAGTTAGAAATATGTTGAGAGAATGGCAATGTATCTTTTGATCTCAAAAGTCGAAAAGGCGCATGTGCATTTTCAACAAAAATCACCAGACCCTTGCTCAAAGTTTACGAAAATGTCCTCACACAATGCAATACATGCTGAGGGATTGTATATCCAATTTAAGACCTTTTCAATCAGCCAGTGTAGGGGAAATAACTTTTTTTCCTGAAAATTTCCTGAAAAACACACAAAAAAGGCAATAACTCAACACTTGCTGATCGATATTGACTTTGTTACCGTACTTAATTCATAAGAGTATAAGAATGATAGAAATCCGCTTCAGTAATGCATCTCAGACATCTCATGTATGTCTGAGTCGACTTTTTTTTTTTTTAGTACTAATCTATGTTTTTATTAAACATAATTAAATAAAAAAATGAAAATATGTAACTTTTCAGTTTGATAGTTCTAAAAAATAAACAAGTAGTGCCTTATTACTAAATCTGAAAAATTGCATAACTTCATTCTTATTTTATTAAATTATACCTACTTACAAAAAGATAAAATCAGCTTAAAAATGATGCCATGTAATGCATTAAGAAGCAGATTTCTATCATTCTTATTCTCTTTTAAATTAATTTCGAAAACACGTAACCTCAAAGTAAATATCAAATATGTTAAAAGAGACCACAATGTGGTCATAGAGTATTAAAATACTTACAGACTAGATCTGGTTCCATGGATAATCTGGAAGATGAAGCTGTCAGATGGGTGTATCAGGAAGCCCTTCACTTAAGGTTGCCCACTGTAATGCCATTGTGTAGTTTTTTCAAAGTTGCAGTTCCCAATTTGGTGCTATTTTCTTAAAAGTCTCCTGCCTTATGATGGTCATATTAATAGTCATATCGAGAGTCCATTATAACTTCCAATCGATGCTGAAGAACTGTACTGGCAAAAAAATTTGGTTTAGTAAATAACGGTTGTTATTTTAGATTTGAATACCCTAAGTCGTGTAGAAAAGAAAAAGAAAAATCAAAATTTTTCTATGAACATGGTTTCTTTTGCCGCAAAAGGAAAACAAAAATAGAAATTTTTTGATTCAATATAAAAAGTAATTATATTAAATAAGAAAAAACTAAAGAATTGGATTAATAATAATATGCTTCGAAACATTCTGCTTAGAATAAATTATTACACGGTCACCTATGGGTTGGTACCATAACCATAAACTACAATACCTCTACACATAACTGACTGCTAGCATCAATGGAGGCACAGCTGTCATCACAATAGTAAATACTATGATTTATAATTTCTTTATACGGTGCTTCTCATTGATTTTTTACTTTTTGTACTCTAAAGTAGATTTGAAAGTAAAGATTTAGTATATTATATTTAATAAAGTATATTCATTTAATAAGTTTGTGAAAATGTTTAATAGAAGTAGTGTACAATGAGTGTTTTGTTAAAGTTTCAAATTAGCTTGACAACGAAACAGTATTGTCAAGCACACTCTCTATGAATAGAAATATATTTATTTCAAGATTCAGTTTAATTTATAATCATCAAATCTACAGTTTCATCTACCTTTATAGGGTATAAGTTGGTTCAGACATATGAGGTATGTCTTGAACTTAACTATGTACTCTGGTTGAAATAAATAAATAAATTAATTTTTGAATGACTTAATTTTCTGTCATCTCCTCAAAGGTCTTCTTTATAATAATATAATCCATCATCAAGATCCTGTATCATTTTTACTTCTGAAGTCCAATCACCAATGCGATCATGTCCTTCATGTTTTGTAATTTTTAAAGAAACAGGCTGTGTAACCATGAGCATAATTTATCACCTTGTGATTGATCTTCTAATGGTCCTTGGGGGGCTTTCATCATGGTCAGCTGCGTGTTGGTCTTGCACTTTTAAACTTTACCTCGTGGTACTTGAAGTTACAGATATAGATACTCCGCAAATCTTTGCATAATTCTTCAATTGTAGTTTTTTTACTTTGCTGCAGATAAACAACAACTGCATTCACTCTGATAGATTGCAGGAGTTACGGATCCATAACTTATTTACAAGTTACTTACATGTTGGAATAAGAGCGAGCCCCCCGCAATTCACTGCTTTGTCTTAGTACAGCTATCTTCTGAATTAATTTCTGTGCAAGAATTATACATTAATTATAAGAATTGTACAGTACTTATACATTCATCCGTTTTGATCAGTTGCATATCGAATTTGGAGGCAGGTGTTTGAAATTTCGAACGTTCATAGTGAACGAAAGAGTTTTGCCATTTTCAAATTTAGCCGAATTTGGCTACTTAATACATTTAAAATCGAATAATAACTGTGTTTCTTCACGTCTCACTCTTGCAGTCACCAGTAAACCACACTCCGGGGAATTCTAACCAGAATTAGAAACTTTAAGTTAATATTTCGTTCATTATTAACGTTCGGAATTTCAAACACGTTTGGAGGCTGAGCATCAAACACCAGTAAAATGCTGCACAAATTGTAGTCGAAACAATTTTTTGATAGTAAACAATGGCTAAAACTGATTTCTTGTTACTGTTGTCCTTGTCACTGTTTCACAAGCAACTTTGCCATCTGCATTTTGTTTGCAGTTAGCATCCAATATATCATCACTAATCTGGTTGCACATTTTGTCTGGATGTCCTCGCCGACGGACTCAGAGGTGAAGAGGAAGCTCATTTCTTAAATCAGTTCACTGTAACTTGACCATTAAGACCAGCATTTCTCTGTGGATCACCAATGATGAAAAAACCACATGGGTTTACGTGGAAATTTGTTTTTTCATCCAGACACGTTAAGGGAATCACTTCCTTGATCACTTTCTCCACAAACCTTTGCATAATTCTTCAATTGAAACTTTTTCACTATGCTGCAAAGAAACAACAACTGTATAAATACTGATAGGAATGCAGGAGTATTGGAGTAGGGGCGAGCCCACCACAATTCACTGCTTCGTCTTAGTTCAGTTATCTTTTGGATTAGTTCATGTACAAGAATTACATTAATCAGTTTTAATCAGTTGCATATTCAAACATTGAACACTGATCGCCAGCACCAACTTCTTCATTGCTATGATTCTTGTATACTCTTGTTGCAAATTTGGAGGCTCAGCATCAAACAGCAATATAATACTGCTTAACTTGTAGTCAAAACAATTTTATGATAGTCAACCACAGCTATAAAACTGATTTCTTGTCACTGTGTTCTTTGTCACTGTTTCACAAGCAACTTTGACATCTGGATCTTGTTTATAGTTAACTCCAATAAAGCATCACTAAACTGGTCGCACATTTTGTCTGGGTGTCCTCGCCAACGGATTCAGAGGTGAAGAGGAAGCTCTTTTCTTACACTACAGCTCTATTGCTACTTCTCCGATTGTAGTGTTCGTAGTTGTCGCCGTTGTCGTCGGCCTCCTAATATCCAACCACACGGTGCAGACTGTGCAGAGTCGGCACAGTCAACGACAGCTGTTACAGCCTGGAGGTTGCAGCACGCATGCGTCCAAACTTTTTTTTTCTTCCACTATGAGGTATTCAGGCTCCAAGCCAGGTCCTCCAATGCGGCCAAGCTGTCCAAGCTGCACGGTATGGGGTTAGGATATACAGTGCAGTCCGCGACGCGGTGTAACTCGACGACACGTTGACACAGCTGTGCCGCAGCCTACAGCGCATGCGCCCATGGGCGTATACACGCACACGCGCTAGCAAGACTAGCTCGGTCGGCAGGTACCCGGGGCGGCGGCGCCGCGGGCCGCGGCGGACTCACGACCGCCGACGGTACGCTTGTGGCGCCATCTTCCTATAAATACACAAAACATGCGCGATGCGCTTGGGCGTACACGCAAGTGTACACACACACGCACAACACATCTATTTTATTTTTAATGTTTATGACTGTAGCAATGCTGCACATTACCCGTATGGTACAATAATCTATTTTTTTTTATTGCGAATTATGTAAAATGATGAGAACTCTCTTCTAAGTTTCAGCATATTATACATTTGTGCAAAAATTCGAATGAAAATTTGAACGAAATTCCGAGATGATGCCGAGCTCAAATCTCATATTTCGTTCAAAGTTTTTGCAAAAACTAAAGTATATTTTCACTTGAAACTTTGCCAGAATGAAAGAGAATAAAAGAATACAGAAGAGAGTTCTCATTATTTTGCATAATTCGGTCTATTTTTATTGTTATTAAGTAAAAATCAATCGTATTGTCTCGGTCGGTAACAATCGAGTAAGGCATCCCCTTAAGGTAAGTGTGCAAGCATCTACCGCGCCGCGAATTAACTCCGCGTAACCGCTCGTCTAGGCTCGTCGTACCTGGACAACGGTTTCGAGTAGGCGCTCTAGTACGGGGAGAGCAAGTATGAGGAGAGAGTGTGGACTTCGGGTTCGCACATTATCAAGGTTGGACTCAAAGTCGAATCACCGGCTATTTCAAAGCCGGTGAGTGCGCACACGTGCAGCCCCGCCATCTACCCTCTCTCTCACACTTATACGTGTGTGCGTCGCGCGGCGATCGCGACCGCTCTCTCACTTCGCCGCTTTACTCGGCGAGTGCGCGCGTAGGATACCGCACACGTGCGGCTATTATACCTCACGTGCGCGGCGTATATTACCGCGAGCGTGACGTCAGCCTCCGAGACAGCTGACGTCTGAGATAACGTGCTGGCGCACCGTTAGATAGGTAATTAATCTATTTCAACGCGACACTTCAACTGACTATCTTATTATTATTCAATCAGCTTAATTAACCTTTATGTTAATAAACAATAGTCTTTTATTATGAACTTTAACTGCTCGAGTTATCATTTCGCGACCTAGCCATTCCCCGTTCCCCGCCGCCTTCGCGGTCCTTACGTTGGTGAAAACGTATCGTTTACAACTGAGCAGCTGGCACACGAACCAGGAACCCGGAGAGGAGTTCGAATCCCTGGCAGAAATAAAGCGCGAGCCTCCGACTTGCCTGTTGCACGGTAAGTAACCAGATTAGGTTTAGCATTGCACGACGTTGTAGCGTCCGCTGCCTAATCTGGCTATTGGGTCTCCGAGAGTTGAACCGGAGGATCCGGAGTTGAACCATTGAGACACAGAGAGGAAACGTGTCTCTACCAGAAAATCCACCCCGTGACAGCACACAAAACTAATCAAAATTTAATAAATTAACTCGCTTAAAAAAATTTACCCCCTTCAGGGGGTAAACAACCCCTTATTACAATATTTGATTTTCGATTAACTAAAAAATAGTTTTTTCATGCAACTGTGATTACTTAATTCTAAAACTTATTTTTTTAGCAAATTAAATATATAAATAGGTATATTGGTCCCTTGTACAAGGGTAGACTCCCCTTATTTAAAATTCAAAAATTTAGATCTGAAAAAAACTAAAAGGGAATAAATATTTTACTCTACTACAATATTTAAATGTACTGATGTGTCCTGAATACAACTCGAAAAGTAAAATTTTTTTATAAACATAAACAAATTTTTTATTTATTCCAGCTTTTTTTACAACTGAAAAACATTAAACGATAACAAAAATTCTGATATTTGTAAAGGTAGTGCACACTCCTATTCATGTACTATGAATAAAAAAAAATCTTTTCAGAGTAATTTATTCCAATTTTTCAATAAATGATCTGTAATAATATAAATAATTTGTAATAATACAAAAGAACACAAGTGCTCGTATATAGTTTCTAGAATCGTGAATGATGCCTTAATATTACTGAAAATGTGATTTTTATAATCTATACTTATTTTCATCATTCACCGACCTTCGACCGAAGATAAATTTGTATTTTTAACTCGTTCGTTTTATTTTTATTCGTTTATTTCGCTTCTGTTTTATAATAAACAGTCAGTTGTGTTTCATAGTTTTAAAACGTAAGACGTTCATTGTTTTAAAAGTTGTTTTTATTACTATTATATATACTGTACAGTTTTTTAAATAAGTTTACGAAGAAAAATATTAAAATATTTTTAAGAGAGTAACTACTTGAGTTAAAGAGGTAAATATCTATTGCAAAATAATGTAATATTAGTTTTATTGTTTCTATTCTTCTAATTATAAATAATACTCATACTCATAATACGCATACTCTCTGAAATCCAAGGTTGTTGTAAGGGTAAGAAAAAATACACGTAAGTAAACATAACTTTTAGAGGGGTGTCTATAAGTTGCTCAAAGCCTTCTTCCCAATCTGGGCTATTCGAGTCTAGATTTTTTAATCTACCATACTAATTCTGTAGGTCGACCTAATTTATACTATAGTTGGATTTAATTGATGTAAATGAGTACCCAAATTCAATATTAAATAGAGACAGAACGAGAATTGCTAATTTATACTATTTTAGTATTGCAATATCAAAATGTGATGTTACAACGTATTGTTATAATTATAAAGTAATATATGAAAGTTCTATGAAGTATTTCTATGACATCACCATTAGTCAGCAATATTTATCTTTTCAATAAACTCCCTGTATTTTGTATATTATATATGAAGTATAAATTTAATTATTCCTTTTAAATCATTTTAAAAAACAGTTTTTGAATATCTCATAATATTTTACAAACATATTTGTTATTATATTTTCGATGAATATTTAAGCATTTTTTTCAAGTTCAGGAGTTATTTTTGTAAAAAAACTCCGGAAGGTAGATCTCACATCAATTAGAGCTTTGTGAAATTTCTTTAAAACGTTGGTATACATTAAGATTATAAAGATAATTTTTTAATAACAAAATAAGATATTTTTAATACATATACTGTTTGTTGCATATTTTCTTTACAAATGGTTTGTTAATGAACACATGCATCTATAACAAAAATTTTCTTATTTGACAATTTTATGTATAAACAAATCAGAAATATTTTCTGAAAATTCTTTTTTTTTTCATCTTTAATATCTTTTGAAACTATCATTGACGAATAGAATAAATCGTATGTATTTAATATTTCTATCTGATATGTTTAGTAGAAGTTTAAGCGTTTAATTTTTATTTGAATGAACGTGAAAAATACAAACAAATTAATAATAACATAAGTGAAATCCATATTATGATTCCAGTGAAAGATCATAATCTGCGTATCTACTCATAAAATCTTTAAGATTTAATAAAAATTAATTTTTCCGTTTAAAAAAACACTTTAAAATAAGTAACTGTAAATTATACAGGGTGAGGAAAAAGTATGGAAACCGCTGGAAATTTTGCCATTTTTATAGTAAAAGAAAACAAACAAACCTCATACCCTAGGTAACTTTCAACGAGGAACTCAACGGTGACCCCTGATTTGACCTTGAACCTCATTTTTAAGGTTATTTCAAGGTCAACCTCATTTTTTCAAATGGGAACCCCTATTTTTGATGCCGGAATCGAAAAGAGCGGAAAATTTTACGTCCGGATATGTATTTAAGTATGGGGTTACCGTAACCTCTGGAGGTCAAACAGAGGTATCCAGGAACAACAACGTGGGCGTAGAAGAAATCTGTTCCCTTCGGGGTGCTTTTTGAAAGTGAGTTCCCCTCGCCTCTCACATCGGGGTGCTTGTTGAAAGTGAGTTCCCCTCGCCGCCCACGTCGGGGTGCTTTTTGAAAGTGAGTTTCCCTCGCCTTTCACGTCGGGGTGCTTTTTGAAAGTGAGCTCCCCTCGCCTTTCACGTGAATGAACTTAGAGCAAATGTTCAAATTGTTCTCCATTCGCTTCCTGACAGTAACCAATCCTATTGTAAAATGATTCAATTGCATTTCTGATCATCTGTAGTGGAATGGAATTAATTTTTTGAACTATTCTATGACTTAATTCTTCCAGCTTTTGTGGATTATTTCTGTATACCCGATCTTTTAAATACCCCCACAAAAATAGTCCAAAGGTGTTAAGTCTGGAGATCTTGGAGCCCACTCTACTATACCTCTTCTACCTATCCATCTTTCAAAAAATGTCTCATTCAAGTATTGTCTGAAATTTACACTGTAATGAGCTGGAGCACCATCTTGCTGAAACCATGTGTTTTCAAAATCATCTCCTTTTAAGGCCTGGATAGCTGGAACAATCTGATTTCGCAAAAGTTGTTCATAACTTACAGCGTTCAAATTTCCTTCTATAAAAAAAGGACCTATTATTGTATCACCTACCATTCCTGCCCACACGTTCAATTTTTGAGGATATTGAGTGTGACTTTCTCTTATCCAATGAGGATTTGTATCGGACCAATATCTAAAATTATGACGATTGACTTCGCCATTTAATTGAAATGTTGCTTCGTCTGAAAAAACAATATTTTGTAAAAATATTGGATTTTGAGTTATCATTTCCAACATCGTCTCACAAAATTCTACCCGGCAATCAGGATCATTCTCATTCAATTCTTGCACAAGTTTCATTTTATAAGAATGAAAATTGTTTACCTTTAAAATTTTAAGAACAGATTTTTGTTCGATGTCCTGTTGCAAAGCTACTGATCATGTGGATTTTCCACAATAGACAGTAAAACATCAATGATTTTTCTTCATTTGTTGCTGCTTGTGGTCTTTCAGTAACAGAAGGATTTTTAATAGACCCCGTTTCTTCAAAACGTCTTAACGTCTTTGAAACTGTAGATTTAGACAAAGGAGTTTCACCATCGCCGTTTCGAAATGTTGCATTAAAGAGATTAACAACATTAGTAAACGACCTTTGCTGATCACCCCAACCTCTCATCATTAGAAGAAATATTCGCTCTCTTTCGGCCAAACGAAACATTTTAAAAGTTTTGAAAAAACAAAAAAGTAATATTGTTATTGTAACCAACAAAAAAACCGCTGCCAATTCATTGGCACGTAGCTTCCTCAAACTTAATTTATTGATCCCTTTAATTAATTTTTACTTCTATAATATTTAAAATTTAATACTTTATCTTGTACGGTTAGACTAACAAGGAGAGGGTCATGGGTCCGGATTCAGCTTAAACTGTGGTATATGTTTTTGGATGTACAAATATGAAGAAAGCTGCAATATTAGACCCTAACGCTAAAAAAACTAAAGTTCTGGGAACTTTTAGCTTTATTTTGAAGAAAGTGTTGAAAAAAACCTTCTCTAAAAATGGCAACTATTAAACTTTAGAAAGTCTTAAATATAATTTCAAGTAGAGAAAATAAAGCTAGAGAAAACGAGCTTTCATTTGCGTTTTTAAAGAACAATAAAATCTATTCCTTCCAAAGTTATAAAAGTTTGAAATTGATCATCGAAACTGCTCCTGTTTAGCTCTTGTTATCGTACGACAATTAAAACGCAAATTTTTTTCTAAAATGATTTGTTTCTAAAAAACCAATGAAGATAATCTCTTGAAATTTGAACAACATATAGTTTTCAATGAGTTTAATAAGTGGTTAAAATTTCAAGTCGATAAATCAAGTATTCTCTTATAAAACGCCATTCGAAAATTTTTTTAAAAAATGTTTAACCTCAAATATCCTTTTTCGTAATGGACCAATTTTTTTGAGCAACCAACTCGATCTGAAGATATTAAAAACTACATCTGTGCCAAATTTCAGGACGATTGGGTAATTTTTGCTCTAGTTATCGTGCGACAGCAAAAACGCAAATTTTTTCTAAAATAATTTTTTTCTAAAAAACAAATGAAGATAATCTCCTGAAATTTTAACCAAATATAGTCTTCTATAAATTTAATAAGTGGTTAAAATTTTAAGTCGATAAATCAAATATTCTTTGAGAAAACGCGATTCGAAAATTAAAAAAAAAAAAATTTTTAGCCACAAATATCTTTTTTCCTAATGACCGATTTTTTTGGGCAACGAACTCGATCTGAAGATATATAAAACCTACATCTGTGCCAAAATTCAGGACGATTTGATAATTTTTGCTCTTGTTATCGTGCGACAGCAAAAACGCAAATTTTTTCTAAAATAATTTTTTTCTAAAATACAAATGAAGATAATCTTCTGAAATTTTAACCAAATATAGTCTTCCATAAATTTAATAAATGGTTAAAATTTTAAGTCGATAAATCAAGTATTCTTTGAGAAAACGCGATTCAAAAATTTTTTTTTCTAATTTTTAACCTCAAATATCTTTTTTCGTAATGGACCGATTTTTTGGGCAACGAACACGATATGAAGATATTTCAAAGCTACATCTGTGCCAAATTTCAGGACAATTGGATAATTTTTGCTCTAATTATCATGCGACAACGAAAACGCAAATTTTTTCTAAAATAATTCTTTTCTAAAAAATAAATGAAGATAATCTCTTGAAATTTTAACCAAATATAGTCTTCAATTAGTGTAATAACTGGTTAAAATTTCAAGTCGATAAATAAAATATTTTTTGAGAAATTAATTTAAGAAATATAAAAAAGTTTTCCTTAATAACAAATGACAGAGTGAAGATATTTTAAATTAAAAAAAAAGAAAATATAGGTAATTTAAATACCTTTCAAGAAAAGTTTATTACATTATGTAATAATGGCTGTAAGATATGAAAAAATCAAAAAAACTAAAAATTCAAAATCGTTTTTTAGTTACAAAACAAAAGAAAATCAATAAAATCTCAAATCCATCAGGGTACCTTTCTTTTCCCGCGAAATGAAGAGAATAAGCTTTACCAGACGAAAATCGCACTGAAAAAACTCTGGCACGCAAGACGCACAAAACGAGTGGCTTATTTCGTCCCTGGATTCGGCACAGCACATCTCCCCTTCTGGCACGTAATACATACCAAATATTGCCGATACTTTTAAAACCTAACCTAAATTCGCCTTAAGATACGGTATACGCGCCGCCAGGGGGAATCAGTAGCACCGTTACGGGACAACAGCCGTGCCAAACCGAAGGGACGAAATACGTCCCTCGTTTTGTGCGTCTTGTGTGCCAGAGTTTTCTCAGTGCGGTTGATTCGTTTCGAAGATATGAAGAGTTTAACACACACACACACACACGCACATACACATACACACACACACACACACACATACAGACACACACACACACACACGAAAACCAAAATTATCAAAATCAACTAATATACACATATATCGCCTTAAAACATCTTTTTGAACATTTTTTTTCCAAAACTTTTTTCACCGTTACAAAGCTTCCTCTATGAGGAAGCAATAGAATTTAATAGGGGTACAATATAGATATTTCGAAATAAATCATTAGAAACGGGTTATATTTGCTTTGAAATCGTAGTAATGAAATTCGATGTTTTGGACAGAAGATGAACTGTTACAATCGAAAGTATGATTTTCGTAATTTAGAATTTCAAAACATGGAACTATCTGCATTATCACAGTCGAACGGAAAAACGTCTATAGTTGACTTCAATTTTATAGTGAATCGTCGAAACTCTGGACCCCCCCCCAATTCATTATGATTTTTAAATTCAGGACGATTGGATAATTTTTGCTCTTGTTACCGTGCGACAACAAAAACGCGAATATTTTCAAAAATATTTTTTTCTAAAAAACGAAATGAAGATAATGTCTTGAAATTTTAACCAAATATAGTCTTCTATAAATTTAATAAGTGGTTAAAATTTTAAGTCGATAAATCAAGTATTCTTTGAGAAAACGCGATTCGAAAATTTAAAAAAAAAAAATTTTTAGCCACAAATATCTTTTTTCGTAATGACCGATTTTTTTGGGCAACGAACTCGATCTGAAGATATATAAAACCTACATCTGTGCCAAAATTCAGGACGATTTGATAATTTTTGCTCTTGTTATCGTGCGACAGCAAAAACGCAAATTTTTTCTAAAATAATTTTTTTCTAAAATACAAATGAAGATAATCTTCTGAAATTTTAACCAAATATAGTCTTCCATAAATTTAATAAATGGTTAAAATTTTAAGTCGATAAATCAAGTATTCTTTGAGAAAACGCGATTCAAAAATTTTTTTTTCTAATTTTTAACCTCAAATATCTTTTTTCGTAATGGACCGATTTTTTGGGCAACGAACACGATGTGAAGATATTTCAAAGCTACATCTGTGCCAAATTTCAGGACAATTGGATAATTTTTGCTCTAATTATCATGCGACAACGAAAACGCAAATTTTTTCTAAAATAATTCTTTTCTAAAAAATAAATGACGATAATCTTTTGAAATTTTAACCAAATATAGTCTTCAATTAGTGTAATAACTGGTTAAAATTTCAAGTCGATAAATAAAATATTTTTTGAGAAATTAATTTATGAAATATAAAAAAGTTTTCCTTAATAACAAATGACAGAGTGAAGATATTTTAAATTTTAAAAAAGGAAAATATAGGTAATTTAAATACCTTTCAAGAAAAGTTTATTATATTATGTAATAATGACTATAAGATTTGAAAAAATCAAAAAAACTAAAAATTCAAAATTCGTTTTTAGAAAATAATTTTTTTTCTAAAAAAAAATTAAGATAATCTCTTGAAATTTTAACCACATATAGTCTTCAATTAGTGTAATAACTAGTTATTTATTTCAAGTCGATAAATAAATAATTTTTTAAGAAATTAATTTATGAAATATAAAAAAGTTTTCCTTAATAACAAATAACAGAGTGAAGATATTTTAAATTCAAAAAAAAGAAAATATAGGTAATTTAAATACCTTTCAAGAAAAGTTTATTACATTATGTAATAATGGCTGTAAGATATGAAAAAATCAAAAAAACTAAAAATTCAAAATCGTTTTTTAGTTACAAAACAAAAGAAAATCAATAAAAACTCAAATCCACCAGGGTACCTTTCTTTTCTTGCGAAATGAAGAGAATAAGCTTTACCAGACGAAAATCGCACTGAAAAAACTCTGGCACGCAAGACGCACAAAACGAGTGGCTTATTTCGTCCCTGGATTCGGCACAGCACATCTCCCCTTCTGGCACGTAATACATACCAAATATTGCCGATACTTTTAAAACCTAACCTAAATTCGCCTTAAGATATGGTATACGCGCCGCCAGGGGGAATCAGTAGCACCGTTACGGGACAACAGCCGTGCCAAACCGAAGGGACGAAATACGTCCCTCGTTTTGTGCGTCATGTGTGCCAGAGTTTTTTCAGTGCGGTTGATTCGTTTCGAAGATATGAAGAGTTCAACACACACACACACACGCACATACACATACACACACACACGCACACACACACACACGAAAACAAAAATTATCAAAATCAACTAATATACACATATATCGCCTTAAAACATCTTTTTGAACATTTTTTTCCAAAATTTTTTTCACCGTTACAAAGCTTCCTCTATGAGGAAGCAATAGAATTTAATAGGGGTACAATATAGATATTTCGAAATAAATCATTAGAAACAGGTTATATTTGCTTTGAAATCGTAGTAATGAAATTCGATGTTTTGGACAGAAGATGAACTGTTACAATCGAAAGTATGATTTTCGTAATTTAGAATTTCGTAACATAGAACTATCTGCATTATCACAGTCGAACGGAAAAACGTCTATAGTTGACTTCAATTTTATAGTGAATCGTCGAAACTCTGGACCCCCCCCCCAATTCATTATGATTTTTAAATTCAGGACGATTGGATAATTTTTGCTCTTGTTACCGTGCGACAACAAAAACGCGAATATTTTCAAAAATATTTTTTTCTAAAAAACGAAATGAAGATAATCTCTTGAAATTTTAACCAAATATAATCTTCTATAAGCTTAATAAGTGATTAAAATTTTAAGTCAATAAATCAAGTATTTTCCGAAAAAATGCGATTCAAAAATTAAAAAAAAAATTTTTAATCTCAAACCTCTTTTTTCGTAATGGACCGTTTTTTTTGGGCAACGAACTCGATCAGCAGATATATAAAAGCTACATCTGTGCGAAATTTCAGGACGATTGGAAAATTTTTGCTCTTGTTATCGTGCGACAACGAAAACGCAAATTTTTTCAAAAATAATTTTTTTCTAAAAAACAAATGAAGATAATCTCTTGAAATTTTAACCAAATATAGTCTTCTATAAGCTTAATAAGTGGTTAAAGTTTTAAGTCAATAAATCAAGTATTCTCCGAAAAAATGCGATTCAAAAATTAAAAAAAAAAATTTTTAATCTCAAATATCTTTTTTCGTAATGTAACGATTTATTTGGGCAACGAACTCGATCAGCAGTGTTACGAGTGGTAGCTTCCAGAGAGAAAGCGCGTGCGGCCATGAACTCATACAGACTCTCGATGAACGAAGACACGTAGCCCAACACAAACTCCCGGTCAGCAATATGCCGAGCGTTGATAGAGGACGTCGAATGTCGAAGGTGCATGACATCAACCAATGCCAGTCAGCAGAACAGCGAATCCGCGAGGCACTGCATCACCGGCACGAGATCTGGACGTCGAATTAGGGGGAAGAAACGAACAGCCGATGAGCAATGATCCCCCACTTACGATCCCCAAGACAGAGATATAAAAACCAAGGGAAGCGCATCCAGAAGAACAGAAAGAAAGAGAACGAAAGCGGGGTCAGAGAGAGGACGGAAGCGAGGTACGAGGGATGAGGACGAACGGATGACAAATTCACGAGAGGACGTCGGTCGGTTGCATCGCGAACGCGTGTTAGGATTATCTCTCTCGCGCCTATAAGTATTTTAATAAATAACTCATGTATACTTTAACTCTAGTTGTATTTCACTGCATCGTTTCGAGTCTCGGCTTGGAACGACACGAACGCCTCAGAACCCTTCCTACGTGCGTGAACCGAGATAGGCTCACACGTAACAGCAGATATACAAAAGCTACATCTGTGTCAAATTTCAGGACGATTGGATAATTTTTGCTCTTGTTATCGTGCGACAACGAAAACGCAAATTTCTTCAAAAATAATTTTTTTCTAAAAAACAAATGAAGATAATCTCTTGAAATTTTAACCAAATATAGTCTTCTATAAGCTTAATAAGTGGTTAAAGTTTTAAGTCAATAAATCAAGTATTCTCCGAAAAAATGCGATTCAAAAATTTAAACAAAAAATGTTTAATCTCAAATATCTTTTTTCGTAATGGACCGATTCTTTTGGGCAACGAATTCGATCAGCAGATATATAACAGCTACATCTGTGCTAAATTCCAGGACGATTGGATAATTTTTGCTCTTGTTATCGTGCGACAACGAAAACGCAAATTTTTTCAAAAATAATTATTTTCTAAAAAACAAATGAAGATAATCTCTTGAAATTTTAACCACATATAGCCTCCAATTAGTGCAATAACTAGTTAAAATTTCAAGTCGATAAATAAATTATTTTTTGAGATATTAATTTTTTAAATATAAAAAAGTTTTCAGTAATAACAAATGACATAGTGAAGATATTTTAAATTTTAAAAAAGGAAAATATAGGTAATTTAAATACCTTTCAAGAAAAGTTTATTATATTATTCAATGATGGCTATAAGATATGAAAAAATTGGAAAAACTAAAAATTCAAAATTGTTCTTTGGAAAATAATTTTTTTTCTAAGGAACAAATGAAGATAATCTCTTGAAATTTTAACCAGATATAGCCTTCAATTACTACAATAACTGGTAAAATTTCAAATCGATAAATATAATATTTTTTGAGATATTAATTTTTGAAATATAAAAATGTTTTCCTTAATAACAAATGACAGAGTGAAGATATTTTAAATTTTAAAAAAAGAAAATATAGGTAATTTGAATACCTTTTAAGAGAAGTTTATTATTTTATGTAATAATTACTATAAGATACGAAAAAATCAAAAAAACTAAAAATTCAAAATCGTTTTTTGGTTATAAAACAAAAGAAAATCAATAAAATCCCAAATCCATCAGGGTACTTTCCTTTTGCCGCAAGACGAAGGGAATAAGCTTTACCCGACGAAAATCGGTTGATTAGTTTCGGAGATATTAAGAGTTGAAATATACACACACAC
Organism: Torymus aiolomorphi; assembly: GCA_036365515.1. NCBI lineage: Eukaryota > Metazoa > Arthropoda > Insecta > Hymenoptera > Torymidae > Torymus > Torymus aiolomorphi. The sequence continues at coordinate 214,461,248 of CM070874.1, forward strand.
ACACACACACACACACACACACACACACACACACACGCACATACATACATCCACGAAATCAAAAATCATCAAAATCAAATAATATAAACATATACCAGCATAAAACATCTTTTTGAATACTTTTTTTTTCGAAAATTTTTTTCACCGTTACAAAGCTTCCTCTTTGAGGAAGCAAAAAGAAGAATTAAGAATTATGTGACGAATTTGTCGAATTAGTTCAACCTCAAAACACTATTTGTTCTTTTTTATTGATCACGTAATTTTTTATTTCAAGAGTCTATTTAATGACAAAATTATGACAACAACAAAATATTGTTTCAACTTTCAATTAGTAGAAGTCAAGAGCAAATAAAATTATAAAATCTAAATGATAAAAATTTTTTAATCAAAAATACATTTGTACAAGCACTTCTATTTTACTTTTGAATTTTCACTTCTTTCAGATGCCTTTCGAATAATTTCGTATTTTTAATAAACAATTAGCTTTACAGCCCATAAAAGAGGAGAAAACGTGACTTTTGACCAAAAAAAACGTGATTTTCCAGTTTTTGACAATTTTAACGATATTTTTTGCTTGAAGTAGTGAATTTCTATCTTTTAAAATGAATGTTGATGACTGCGAAAAAAATGAGACCTGGATGAACTATCTAGGATGAAAAAGAGGGTTGCCTCCCTTTTTAAAAAAATTTTTTTTTTCAAAAATCTAAAAAACTAAATTAACGATAGATCTTTAAATTATTTTTTATTCATTTACTAACAAAATTCAATCTTGTTTTTGTATTTTTAAAAAGCCTTTTTCGAAATTTTAGCACATTTATTACTCAGAAATGAATTAAAATTTTTCATTAGTAGGCCAGGAGAACTACCTCAAAAATAGTCGTTTGAAATAACTCGGTTGACCTTGAAATAACCTTGTAAATGAGGTTCAAGGTCAAATCAGAGGTCACCGTTGAGTTCCTCGTTGAAAGTTACCTAGAGTATGACCTTTGTTTGTTTTCTTTTACCACTAAACTAGCGCGATTTGTAGGAAGTCATACTTTGACCTCTGATTGACCTCCAGAGGTTACGGTAACCCCATACTTAAATACATATCCGGACGTAAAATTTTCCGCTCTTTTCGATTTCGGCATCAAAAATAGTGATTTCCATTTGAAAAAATGAGGTTGACCTTAAAATAACCTTGAAAATGAGGTTCAAGGTCAAATCAGAGGTCACCGTTGGGTTCCTCGTTGAAAGTTACCTATGGTATGACCTTTCTTTGTTTTCTTTTACCACTAAACTAGCGCAATTTGTAGGAAGTCATACTTTGACCTCTGTTTGACCTCCAGAGGTTACGGTAACCCCATACTTAAATACATATCCGGACGTAAAATTTTCCGCTCTTTTCGATTCCGGCATCAAAAATAGGGGTTCCCATTTGAGAAAATGAGGTTGACCTTGAAAAAACCTTAAAAATGAGGTTGACCTTGAAAAAACCTTGAAAATGAGGTAGACCTTGAAATAACCTTGAAAATGAGGTTCTAGGTCAAATCAGAGTTCACCGTTGGATTCCTTGTTGAAAGTTACCTAGGGTATGACGCTTGTTTGTTTTCGTTTACTATTAAAATCGCAAAATTTCCAGGGGTTTCCATACTTTTTCCTCATCCTGTATAATATTAATATGAAATAATTATTTTTAGATAAAAAACTTACAAAATGACTATTAACCCGATCAACGTTATAAATTTACTTTTACTGTCCTTTCAAGTAATGAATATAAAAGAAAGTCCTACTAAAACAGAAGAAATTGCATTGAAGGATAGTATAGAACAATTTTTTACTGGATTTTATGAATGACTTTAACGAATCAGAATTCATTCAGCAAGAAACATTGGATTTTCAAGAGCCATTCGAAGATGTTGAGATGCAAATTGTTGAAGATAATGATAGAATATGGAGAGCAGACGTTGATGAAAGTTCACAAATATGTACTGTGGATGAAGAAGATCTAACATGGGATTATAAATCTAAAGCTGTGGAGTACTGGAGAAGTGGCACAAAAAATCTCGCTTTGAAAACTGTACAATATAAATTTCGAAAAGTTAAGTCAATTACACAATTGAAACGATGGGCGCATACCTTAAATAAAGAAGGCACCTATAAAGAAAAAATTGGAAGAATTGCTAAATTTGTGTTAGATAATTTTCGTTTTGCAATCGACACTGGGCATATAGTTCATGACGTAGACTTACGAAAATGGGCTTTGCAGGCTCAAAAAATTATTGGAAAGGAAGATATAAGGTTTAAAGCGTCAGATCGTTGGTTAAAAAATTTTAAAAAAGCCCATAGAATAGTCAGCAGAAAAATTAACAAATTCATAACGAAAAAAACTTTGGAGGGATCAGAACACTTACAAAAGGCAGCTAATGCTTTTGTTTCTGAAGTAAAAGAAATAATTAATATTAAAGGTATAGAATCTATTTTTAATTCAGATCAAAGTGGGTTTCAAATTGAAATGCATTCAGGAAGAACATTATCTGTTGAAGGAGAATGGCAAATCGAATGCCTTGTAGAATCTGTTAGTTCTACAACGCATAGTTACACTATTCAGCCCTTAATATCGGGTGACGGTAAGCTACTTTCTCCCTTGTTTATTGTATTAAAGGAATCTAAAGGACAATTTGGACTAAGAGTATAAAGTACGCTATCTAAACCTTCAAATGTTTATGTAATGGCTTCTAAATCTGGCAAATTAACTTCAGGTATATGAAATTTACTATTATTATAACTTTTTACTTTTATTATACAAACATAAAAATGTATGTAATTATTACAGAGCATTTTAAAACGTGGTTAAAAGATGTGTATTTCCCCAACGTTGATCATTCAAGTGTTTTATTAATTGACTCTTGGAGTGGACATTGTCCTGATGCAGTGAAGGAAGCAACACCTCGAAATAAAAATATCGATGTTAAAATAATTCCAAAAGGAACAATCAGTAAAATTCAGTCATTAGACGTGTTTGGTTTTAGGATTTGGAAAAATTACGTAAGACACTTCTCCGACAGTGTAATATTGATGAATGAAGATTTAGAACTGCATTTAAGAAATAACATAATAAAACTTCAATCAGTGGTTCAATCAGTGGTTCATAATCAGTTATCATCCCCTCGATATGTGAACCTATTCAAATATTCGTGGCATAAACGTGGCTACGTTGATGCAAAGCCGAGTAAATTTGATAATCCAGTAAAATTTGCTTTGGAAATAACTGTAATGCTCGTTGCGAAGTTACAGAATATTCTAATCCAGTAATCGCAAGATGCTCTTGGTGCAAAAGATCATTATGTTTGAAACACTTTTTTGATGATTATCACTATTATCATGATTATAAAGAATAGTATTAACAATAAATACCAAAAAATAGTCAACAATATTTAATAACTATTGTTGTTAGTTTATATTTAAATAAGTATAAAACACAAACTGTTTATTTTATTAATATTTTAGAAGTTTAATCTGTAAAAGATTTTTTTTATTCAAAATACATGAATAGGATCTTGCACTATCATTACAAATAAGAGAATTTTTGTTCGCGTTTAAGTTTTTTTCAGCTGTAAAAAACTAGAGTGAATAAAAAATGTCGTTATACTGGTAAATACAGGGATACTACCTTTCAAATTGAATGAATTATATCAGTTGTATCCGGTACATTAGTACATTTCCATATTTATTCACTTTTAATTTTCTTTCAAGATCCAAATTTTTGAATTTTGAATATGGATAACTAATGAAGTATATAAGCGGTCAATATTTCTATTTGTATATTTAATTTACCAAAAAAATAAGTTTTAGAATAAAGTAATCACAGTTGAACGAAAAAACTATGTTTTAGTTGATCGAAAATCGAATATTGTAATAAGGGGTTATTTACTGAAGAGGGTAAATTTTTTTACGCGAGTTAATTTATTAAATTATGATTAGTTTTGTGTACCTAGTATAAATAAGAAAAAAATTTATTACATATTTAATATTGAAATAGCATAATATCCGTTTTAGGGGTAGTTTACCCCTTGTAAAAAACATTTTTTGTAAAACACCGGGACACGTCAACTTTATTTTTTTAATTTGTTTATAATACAATTATTTTCTTTAGGATTCAATCAATTTTGTAATTTTTTGAGCGAAAATATTGTCAAAATTTTAGGGTTTTCTTTTATAAAAAATAAGGGATGCTACCCTTCTAGGTAGAAATATTGCACAAATATTCGTTTCTCAATTGCGAATCATATCCACTTTGTTTCATCAAAAAATTCCAATTCGTTCCGGAGATATAGAAAAAAAAACTGTCCTTGCGGGTGAACTTTAAGGGTGGTTTTCACCCCTCAAAGGAGCATATGGGTACGTAAAAAAACACGTATCAAATATTTTTGGATGTACTACAACATATCAAAATTTGAAGAAAATCGGTGAGGTACACCGGGGGCCCTTTCTGTGAGATAGGAAAGCACCAGCATGTCCGTAAAAGTGGTAGGTAACCAAGCAGCACTACGTGGCAACAGATTGGCACATTTGCGCTTAAAACTTCATGTCGCTTCCTTCTACTCTCTCGAAATAAAGGCATTAATTCTGCCAAAGATCTCCTCGTACGAACCGCCAGTGGCCCGTGCATCGTCATCACTTACCTATTTAAATGGACTCCAATTGGCAGATCCAAACTATCTTGAATATTTCAAAATTGAATTATTGCTAGGAGCTGATGTCTATAGCTGCATAATTGAGGACAAAATAATTAAAGGCTCAGTTCATCAATCCACAGCAACACTGTCCAAATTCGGCTGGTTGCTCACAGGAAATATAGCAGGAATTAATTCGTATTCCAAAGCGCAAATACTTAACCTTGCTACACTTCACTTCGTCTCTACTAAGGATCAAAATGCTTAACTGTCTGATCTGTTGCGTGAATTTTGGAGGACGGAGGAGCTGACTGAGAGTAAAAATTCTCGCTCCATCGTAGATCATGCTTGTGAAGATCTATTTGCCAAGACCACATCAAACAAAAAAATTAAGAACCGTTTTTAACGGGTCCAGTATGCTCAAGTCAGGTGAATCATTAAACGACCTACTGCATAGTGACCCAAATCTACTAATACAAGATGTAGATTTAATTGGTTCAACTAGAAACTACAAAATCGCTCTGCTTGCAGACGTAGAAAAATGTTCAGGCAGATAGGTGTGCATTCGCTTGACAGGAAGTATCAAGCCATTATTTGGCGATTTAATCCCTTAGAAAAAATTGTCATCTACATTCTCAACACCGTAACTTACGGGTTGACTTGTTCGTCCTACTAGGCCATTAGAACACTCTTACAGATGGCTATCGATTACCTAGAGGAATATCCTATGGCAGCTAATGTAGTTCGTGAGGAGATGTACTCCGAGAACGTGCTCACCGGATCACATACGACTGCTGAAGTAATGCAAAAAATAAAAGATTTAGTCAGTTTATTTGCGAAAGCTCAGATGAATCTTCAAAAATGGGCCACGAATGACCCAGAAGCTCTTTCGGCTCCACCAGATCAAATGTTAGCTGAAGGCAAGATAACCTTGTTTAGCACAAGCTGATCAGTTCCCATGCTAGGAATTGCCTGGCATACAAGCGGCGATTATTTTTGTTTTCACCTTGCTGATGTCAATGTCCTCACGACACCTACAAAACGATATGTACTTTTACGTATTACACGTAAGTACGATCCACTAGGCCGGACCGCACCAGCTGTCGTAAGATCCAAGATGCTGCTTCAGTCGTTATGGCTTCTGAAGTTAGGATGGGATGATCCATTACCCAACGAAGTTGCCCAAGAATGGTTTAATTGGGTGAGCGAACTTCCTGGGCTCGTAGACATTAGCAGAAATTCAACATTAATAAATAAGTTTTATTTTTACAACTGTGTACGTGCTTGCATAATTGACAAACATTGTGACTGTAAATGTATCAGTGCGTAACTGCAGTGTTAATGTACGTGTGAGTAAGTGACTGTATGTACACTCGATAGACATTGATTCTCGTAGAACGTGCTTACTGAATTTTAAAATCCTGCAATCCTATTGGACAAATCGACTGTAGCCATTAACTTTAAATGCGATTGCAGAATTTTTAAATTTATCAGGCGCGTTCTACAAGAATCAGTCTATCAAGAAGTGTACATATGCGCATGTGTACACTTATATCAGAACGTGCAGGCCCTGTTAAAAAAAATCAGCTAAAAGAAATGGCTAAAAAACAGATAAAAAATATAGCTATATCGACTTGAAATACAGCTGTATTTCGTTGGATATTTAGTTGTATTTTTTATCTGAAAATTTAGTTAAATTTTTAGCTGTAAATCTAAGTAAACGATTACGACCTGTTAACAACTGGAAATTTAGCTAAAATTTTTAGCTGTAAATCCACCTGTTAACAACTGGAAATTTAGCTAAAATCCACCTATGAATAACTGGAAATCCAGTTATATATTTAGTGGCATGGAAATTTCCAGCTACTAATAGGTAAAAATTTAGTTAATTTTTCACTTGTAAATACACCTATAAGTTTATTATTAAATGGAAATATAGGTAGATTGAAAGCTGAAAATATAGCTATATTTTTTAGCTACAAATAGAGCTATATTTTATTCTCGATTTGGCCATATTTTTTAGCTGTAAATCAATGTATTAATATGGATTGGATTGTTAATTTCATTTTATGCTAATAATAACAGAATTTACAGATCATATCTGTTTAACATAGGTATATTGAAAAAGTTATATTTATATACATAATTTTACTATTTAAAACTAAAAAGAACATTTCTGCATCAAATATGTTCAAATATATATTTGAGCCGTTATTTACATGATTTAAATACTATTGGCATACCCCAGATCACCCATACACACTATACGTACACTAGCGTGTTGACATGAATGACGCCTGAGTTGAAATTATCCAAACTGTCCTTTTCATAATTTGATATGTATGGTTTCCAAGTGATATTAACAAGTGATACTTAATTATTATCACATACCATTGAATTAGGAAAAAATCCACACAGAGAAAAATTTATTTGTAAACATCACTGTGTTTATAAGAAAATTTATTATTTTATAGCGCTGGGACACACTCGACATGTGGGATTTTTACTGTTTGAAACAGTAATTTTTATGATTTTCGTAGCAAATTTTTCTTTTTAAATAATAATTTTTATTATTTGTGTAGCAAATTTTACTATTTGAAATAGTAATTTTTATTATTTTTCAGCAGTCATGAAAAGTACTATTTCAAATAGCGAAAATCTCATATATTGAGTGTGTCCCAGCGCAATTATAAAAAATAATATATTTTTCTCCATGTCTGTAATAAATATTATATTGTTTTAAATTTACTGCTAAGTTTCCTCCTTCACAGTAAGTTATATAACAATAACTTGTACTTGCACTCTACTATGATGGAACACTGACATTTCATAACTTTACACCTCTGTCAATGTAGAGAAAGGAGAAACCATGGTCAACGAGTCTCGTGCTCGCGCTACTCGATGCCGGCCCGCGATAGCAAAATCACACGAGGCCAGCGCCGAGCGCGCCCACGTGTACTCGATATTAGCAGCTATCAAGAACAGTCATGATAGCGACGGCGACAGCGCGAGGAGGCAACGTCTTGGCGATGATGTCCCCGTTGACAGAACTCAGCTAAAATTTTACGCCAAGTCTCATATAACAAAATAAAGTAGAAAGTATCTTACAAAATTTAAGTCCTCACTAGTCTTGGTGAATTTACGTATACTTATAAAAGCACTTTACATATGAAAGAGTATTTAAATGTGGATGGCTTTACCAGTTTATTAATTGTAATCGATTTTTAAATAAATTGTTTGCACATTCATTATTATTTATTATAATTGTAGTTTTCTCTCCATCACTCACTGTTGTACTGTGAGGTATATTTAAAAATTTTTTTAATATATTTATTAATTTTATTATTTAGTAAATATTGTATACTTATAAGTACAGTCTTTAGGCTGTAATTATAGGCACATTTCCTTTGAGATCCACAGTTTATTTGCTCGTTGATAGATTTAAGACTTGGGTAGCCTTAGCGTAAGAAATATATTTGGACCCAATGAACGAAATAATATTGTCGATTACTTATACGAAAGAACCAAAATCAACCTAGATTGTGTGTAAATTGTAGCTAAAGATACTAAGTACCTATAAGCATACAAAATTTTGTAATTACATAGAATATTTTGTATACTCATAGGTAGTACCTTTAGTTACAACTTTTATTACTCGATAAGTCACTTATGGGCTTGGCTGACTTTATCGCAGGAAACATTGGGACCGTATGGACAAAATGACTTGATTCATATTTGACTATAATAGTTATGGCTTGTACGTATTGCTTTTTTCAAACAAAATGTATCACCCTTCCCGACGTGTTCCCAGCATGACAACGGATGCTAGTACGGTGACTTGGTGGAGGGTATCCTCTCGTCGTGTTCCTCGGTTAGCGGTGACTCGTGGGAGATAACAAGGCAGCGCGGTCGGCGGAGATGAAGCAGATTCGGTAAGCCCTTTCTCGTTCCTAACCTCTCTGATATTGGTCTGATGATACGATTTTCTTGTTGCAGGGACCTGGGGCAGCGAGAGAGGTAAAAACTCATCACTGTTGCAGATTTTGCTTTTGTGTACTTATGGTTTTAAACAGTAGCTGTCTTCAAACTAATAGTGGTTGTTTGAAGTCATTAGACTACGTAATCTCTCACCAAACCCCAGAAGCTGAGAGGCTGCCTCGACTACAGCAATGATGGTCTCACTTGGCCTTTTCACCACCAGGAGATGATGTGGTTACTGCACGAGTGAAGAAATCTTCAAGTGCTGTGCTATTACTGGTAGGTTTCAGAATATCTTCAAGTATCAAGATAAATTGTTAGAATACTTCATCTTTTTTTATAAAAGTGTGTGAATCGACAAGATTTATTGCATAAGATTTTGGTTTTCTTAGAATGAAATAATAAACTAACTCAGATTTAGTTTATTGTTACTGATCTAACTGCAATTTAGAAAAATAAACCAAAAAGACACTGGTTTCATCGCCAGAAAATAGGGAATACTCTTAAAGTTCTTATGGCATATACGATTACAACTCAGATATCAGTAGGAAAGAGCACTAGAAATTTTATATAACTTTAAAACAGAATCTGTCGCTGCTACCCTTTCGTTGCTTCTACTTATGTTTAAAATATAATATGCAAGCTAGTCATATAAGAATTTACTTACTTGGCCTAGTAAGTTTAATTAGAATGCATTTTAACTTAGCATACATAAATTATAAATAAATGAGAAATAATATTTAAAGACAATACAATATTTTCTGTGATTTAATGCACCACAATTGTAAACTTAGTAATCAATTTTTACTGATACCCATACTTATAAAAATGCAGTACTGACAGTTTCAGTAGTGAAGCGATATACTTATAGCTTTTAGAAATGCTTTTTCGTACTAGCTATCATCCGAAGCTTATACATATGTGACATAAGTACAGTCCAGAATGCTCCTTATTTTCTAGTGATAAAATCAATGGAATTTTTGGGCTTATTTTTCTAAGATAGATGATTATAATAAAGGGATTGATTTTAACAGGAAAAGGATAAATATAAGTTCTCATTACAAGAAAATAAAAAGCAGACATAACTTATGTCAATTCGCACACTTTTATAGAATATCTTTCAGCATGATAGAATATTGCCATATTCGAGTCTGGTATTATAACAATTCATTCATGTCTCTTTTAATTTAGGACTTATGTGCGAAGAAGTGAACTTGTGTTAGGACACTGAGAAAGCTGTTCTATATCAAATTACTATGTTTTATTGTAATCGGGGGACAAACTTGAATTCTTAAAAAAAATTACTGTTTTCTAGCAAAAATTAATTGCTATAAATGTAGTTAAAATTACTATAAAGATAGCAATTTTTACTAGAGTACATAGTAATTTTTTTGAGAATGCAAGTTTGTCCCCGGTTCTAATAAAACATAGTAATTTTTAACAGAACATTTTTCTCTATGTAGATTAATAATCACCTTCTTAGTCTACAGTATTTTAAAACATACATTTTTATAACTGATAGTGATATTGGTTATTACAAGTTTTGTGTGTTAAATAATAAAAAGTATTATTTTAAAGAATTTCATGTATAAAAACAGTGTGAGAATGTATAATTTTTCAAACATATTATAATTATCATTAAGTAAGTTACTTTTTTTTGTCACTCCTTAGAAATTTTGTAAGAGGATTGGGATTTTTTGGTAGGATTTGAGGTTCTGTCTGAAATTTCACAAGATTCTCAGTACTTTCAACAGGGTCATCATAGCCAAGATATCGCCTTGACGAACTGTCACCGTCGCACAGTGGGGAAAGATGGACAAAATTCTGTAGATTCCACAATTCTTGATGGATCGTGGTCAATTTTTTTTTTAAATCTTTGTATTGCCTTCTACTTTAAGGAAAACCTGCGGCAAACCCGGAAAAAGAGAATTTAATAGCACTTTAGCTCGTTAAAGATAGCCTGCTGCGAAACTTAAATTTTGCACGAGGTGAACTTCAACAATGACACTGTAATTCACAAAATTTTCACTTGTAAACTCTAAACTCATTAATCCATGATGTCTGACACTCATAAAACCCACAAACCCATCCACCTCGACCCCATAAATCCATAAAGAAATAACTCCATAGAAACCATAAACCCTATATTTGTTATACATTAAGCGTATAATAATAAACACATAAATACACTTACTTCGAAACTCATAACCTCAGAAACCTCTAGATCAATAAACCATAAACCCATAAACCCTAAACCCATAAACACTAAACCCATGAACCCCAAACCCACAAACCCACAAACCCATAAAGCCTAAGCCCACAAACCCCAAACCCACAAACCCTAAGCCCACAAACCCCAAACCCACAAACCCACAAACCCACAAACCCACAAACCCTAAACCCACAAACCCCAAACCCACAAGCCCATAAACCCTAAACCCACAAACCCCAAACCCACAAACCCTAAACCCACAAACCCCAAACCCACAAACCCACAAACCCACAAACCCACAAGCCCATAAACCCTAAACCCACAAACCCTAAACCCACAAACCCACAAACCCCAAACCCACAAACCCATAAGCCCATAAACCCTAAACCCACAAACCCCAAACCCACAAACCCACAAGCCCATAAACCCACAAGCCCATAAACCCTAAACCCACAAACCCTAAACCCACAAACCCACAAACCCACAAACCCACAAGCCCATAAACCCTAAACCCACAAACCCTAAACCCATAAACCCTAAACCCATAAACTCTAAACCGTAAACCCGTAAAACCACAAATTGCCTAAGCTTCATTCGTTTCGGTTCAATTAATACCTACTTACACATATCACCACGTGAAGGTTGAAGTTAGGACTTTGATATGCTCTTTTTTTTTACTTTTTTTTTAGTTTTAAAATTTTTTTCAACTTTTTTTTTTTTTACTTTTTTTTTTAATTTTTATTTTATTTCCAGTGTAGTTAAGTAATATGTAAAATGAAAATTTAAATATGTATTTTATTATGTAAAATAGAACATTTTTTAACAAAAGCTTCTGTATTTATTTTAATAATTCTTTTGCTTCCGAAGTGAGCTCCTTTTCCTCTCGATCTTTGGTGTATCTTAAAGGAATTATTTGAGGGTCAGAAATAATAAGCATGTGATGCATTATATCTATATTTGTATTTGTTCTGTGAAACATTCTACTGTGTTGACTGCGGGCTTTTCGGAAAAGTTTATTACTAGCTTCCTGTGGTTCTTCTGAAAACCATCCTATTGGTGCAGGATAATTTTGTATAATCTCAAATCCATGTATTAAAACTTTGTGAACAGAGGGAGGCATGGGGTACCATGGATATAAATGAACACATAGTTTAGCTGTTTGCAAACAGTATGCTTTAAATTTGTCTACATTTATTTCTTTTCGTTGTGAAATTACTTGCAAAACTGTATGTAATCGAACTAAAAGATTTTCATCTATTTCTATAATTTTTGAGACTTCTGCAGCTTTACTAAAAAACTCACGACTAACATTTCCGGTGTTTGTTGTTCCAGCACCTTGTTTCACCACGTCAACAGTCAGATTTAAACGAAGTCTTAATAACTTTTGATTCCTCTGTTTTCTTTCTTTCTTTAATTCTTTGTTTGGCCCCATTGCTGATCCCTTTTTAAAGTCTAAATTATAAGAAACGTGTAATACATATTCCATGAAACGGATCCAACTATGTAGAATGGGAAATCCAAACTTATAGCAGTTCGTATTGCAAGAAAGTGTCTGTAAGTATTCTATATTATTAATATACTTTGGGCCAACCTTACATATGTTGCAACATTTTGTAGCAGAATGTTCTGTTAATATGTTGTTTTCTTTGCCATCTAACATAGAACACCATAGATCAAATTTTACTTCGAATGTCATACCTTTAAATGTAAAATTATATAATTTCACTTTATCCAAGATGTTCATGTAGTAATTATAGTTTTTCTTCACAGCTTCAGGAGTTTCTTTTATAAACTTAAAATTAATTGGGCGGCAATATGATACTGAGGATGGTTTAACATTAGTCCATAAAACTGTATCATTAGCTGTTATCTGAAGTGGGACTAAAGTTGTCATAAGTACTGATGCATCAGAATGATCTAGACAAATCTCTTCATTGTCTGAGTCGCTGCTATCTGAACTCTGATCACTAACATTTTGATTCTGGTTAAACCACTTTTGTCTAGTAGTTTGTTGATCGGAAGCACCATCCATTCCCCACTTTACTAAAAATACTAATTTTTTTTCTGATAATTTTTCCAAAATTTCTGGATTGAGAGTAGAAAGTATTCGCTGTAATGTATGATCCAGTATAGAAATAATATTAACCTTTGATCCACAACTAGTAGTATGAATGTGGTCTGGAAAACAATCATTTTTTGCTTTTGTCAATAATTTATAATGGGGATAAATCTGATTGCCATGAATATCTTTATTATGTAAGCGTAATTTCTCATATTTAGCTTTTGATAAATCTAAATCTACATACATAACTAAGCTTTTGTTAACATTTACAGATTGGATGATGTTAATAGATGATGAAGATTCAGATTTTGGCTGTCTAATAAGATCTTTCTCACTTATCTTAAGAGCTTCCATGAGTTCTTCTCTAGAATAATTTTTAGAAAGTTCGGCAGACCGTCTTTTCTTTGTCTTTGAACTACCTTCTTCATATGATAAACGCGGCCTGCCTCTTTTTACCTTATTAGATTCATTAGATTGATCATTATTATCGATATTATCCAATTCTTTTTCGTTTGAAGTTTGCAGCTGTGATGTTGAGGGTTGTGATAAATCGAAAATAAAATCTTTTTGCAGAAATGCAGTGTTCTTATGTATAAAACGATCTTTTTACGACAAACTTCATTCCACTTTGTATTAAAATTTGGGAAAAATGTAGTAATTAATTGAGTTCTTAAAGATTTTTCTTCATCCTCGGATAGAGAATACTTTGATTTTAATTGAGATATTACATAATCGTGTTTACTATTCTTATCAGTTTCTTTACATTTCCAGAGAAGATCACAAAGGTCAGAGTATTTCACATGAAACGATGTCATTTTAGAAATTAAATTATAAGTATCAGAAACAAAATTTTTTATATGTTTGTATTTATTATAAGGAATAAGTACTATAAATAATTATTATAAAAAACTATAGCTTAAATTATAATATCAGTATATAAACTCAATCATAATTAACTAAAAAATGTAATTATAAGGATCTTTGTAGCCGTTAACTTTTTAGGATTAATAGTAAAGAAAATCAGTATGTCAGGTATCGCAGTACAATTTATGTCATAATTACATTAGAAGTAATTGTGTAACAAACTTAAACTAAAGACATTTTTTAAAAAGTTGTTTTTTTAATGAATAAAAATAAAATAAGTTGAACATTTAGAAGATCAGGTTCTATGAGATGAGCGTTAACAGGATTATTGGGTTCTTAATTTATGGGCTGGGGGCTTAATGGGCATATATGTTGCAGTTTTCTGAATTAAAGCTTTAATACATAATTCTAGAACCTTGTAGATTTACGATGTCCAGAGTTACGGATTTGTAGAATAATGGTAGAAATTATAAATAATGAATTTGGAGATATATAAGTTTATAGATTTTCGAGTTGGTACGTTTAAGATAGATGCCTTTTTCGATTCATTGAAGTATAAGTGTCTAATTGTTAAAGATAAATATATGAGTTAATAGAATAATAGAATAAATAAATTTCTAAATTTTGCTTTATGGGATTTTAGCTTACGAGTTTCTGTGTATATGCGATTATTACATTATAAACTGAATATGAAAATACAGTTTTATAATTTCATAGGTTATACGTTTTATGGATTAAAAGGTTTAAGGATTGATAGGATTATGGGTTGGTGAGTTTCTTCATTTTATGGGTTAGTGGGTTAATGTACTTATGGGTTGGTGGGTTTCTTGATTTTATGGGTTAATGTACTTATGAGTTGGTGGGTTTTTTGATTTTATGGGTTGTTGGATTGTTTGAGATTACGGATTAATGGGTTAATGAGTTGATGAGTTTATGGGTTAATAGATTTATCGGTTGGCGGGTTTTTTGGAATTACGGGTTTATGGGTTGATGGGTTGATTAGTTATGGGATTTTTTATTATGGTTTATTTATTATGGGTTGAGAGATTTATGGGTTGTTGGGTTTTTCGAGATTACGGATTTAAGGTTTATGGATTTAGGGATTACGAGTTTAGTGTAGATAGGTTTAGTGTTTATGAGTTTAGAGAAGATGGGTTTAGAGTGTATTGATTTAGGGTAAATAGATTTAGGGTTCATGTAATTATGGTTTATAAACTTATGGTTTATGTAATTATGGTTTATGGGTTTAGCGTTTATGGGTTTAGGGTTTATGGGTTTAGGGTTTGTGGGTTTAGACTTTGTGGGTTTAGGGTTTATGCGCTTGTGAGTTTGTGGCTCTGTAGGTTTGTTGGTTTGGTGTTTGTGGGTTTAGGGTTTATGGGCTTGTGGGTTTGTGGGTTTGGGGTTTGTGGTTTGTGGGTTTAGGGTTTGTGGGTTTATGGGCTTGTGGGTTTGTGGGTTTGGGGTTTGTGGGTTTAGGGTTTATGGGCTTGTGGGTTTGTGGGTTTATGGGCTTGTGGGTTTGTGGGTATGGGGTTTGTGGGATTAGGGTATGTGGGTTTGGGGTTTGTGGGTTTAGGGTTTATGGGCTTGTGGGTTTGTGGGTTTGGGGTTTGTGGGTTTGTGGGTTTAGGGTTTGTGGGTTTAGGGTTTATGGGCTTGTGGGTTTGTGGGTTTGGGGTTTGTGGGTTTAGGGTTTGTGGGTTTATGGGCTTGTGGGTTTGTGGGTTTGGGGTTTGTGGGTTTATGGGCTTGTGGGTTTGTGGGTTTGGGGTTTGTGGGTTTGTGGGTTTATGGTTTATTGATCTAGAGGTTTCTGAGGTTATGAGTTTCGAAGTAAGTGTATTTATGTGTTTATTATTATACGCTTAATGTATAACAAATATAGGGTTTATGGTTTCTATGGAGTTATTTCTTTATGGATTTATGGGGTCGAGGTGGATGGGTTTGTGGGTTTTATGAGTGTCAGACATCATGGATTAATGAGTTTAGAGTTTACAAGTGAAAATTTTGTGAATTACAGTGTCATTGTTGAAGTTCACCTCGTGCAAAATTTAAGTTTCGCAGCAGGCTATCTTTAACGAGCTAAAGTGCTATTAAATTCTCTTTTTCCGGATTTGCCGCAGGTTTTCCTTAAAGTAGAAGGCAATACAAAGATTTTAAAAAAAAGTTGACCACGATCCATCAAGAATTGTGGAATCTACAGAATTTTGTCCATCTTTCCCCACTGTGCGTCGTCGTTGCAACTGTTCTCCTAGCTGCTAAAAGCGAGTACACGTGGGCGCGCTCGGCGCCGGCTTCGTGTGAATTTGCTATCACGGGTCGGCGTCGAGAGCGCGAGCACGAGGCTCGTTGAACATCGTTTCTTCTTTTTCTACATTAAGCAATCTATCATTGATGATCTAATTCTAATTTTCCAAGTATGTTACATGTCTCTATTATTTACTTACACTTGTGTCGGAACATTATAATTGATACTAATAAAAATAAAGTTATCTATCTTCAATTAAATTGATCATTTTTAAAAATGTAATACTTTCAAATAATTATAATTATTGGATAAATTATACATATTGTCGCACAAATGTTTCTTTAAACTGTTATTTTTCATTTATAAGCAGTGTTAAACTGCTAAATAATAAATAAATAAAGTTATAAATTATAGATGTTTTTTTTATAAATTCATTATGTAAATTTCCCATTACTGATATTACAACAGCTTACAATATTTAAATGTTTATTTTATTTTTAGCATACCTTGGCATATAGTATTGTGTTTATTCTTTGCCATGAAATCAGGGATTAAACACAAAAAACTTTCCGTCGGGTATGCGAAGAAGTTGCATATTGCACTCAGAAGCGATGAGGACTTTTGGCGAGAGGCTTCCCTCGTTGCCCTCGGGCAGCAAGTGTCCCTCGCGGGAGACAATGGCCTATTTTTCTCGCTAGAGGCATAGTATAATATCAGGTGGCGTTTTGGCATGATTTTCAGCTTATTTTCAGCTGATTTTCAGCTAATTTTTAACTGATTTTCAACTGATTTTCATCTGATAATCAGTTGATCTTTTTCAGTAGGGACCTAGCCTATGTGAATGTGGATTTTTTATTTAAATATATTTTTAAATTTTGTTATTTAGTAAATATTGTATACTTATAGGTACCGTCTTTAGGCTGTAATTAATAATTATAGGTACATCTCCTTTGAGATCCACAATTTAGTTGCTCGTTGATAGATTCAAGACTTGGACGGCCTCAGCGCAGGAAATATATTTGGACCCAATGAACTAAATAACATTGTAGATAACTTATACGAGAGGACCAAAATCAACCTTGATTGTGTGTAAATTGTAGCTAAAGGTACTAAGTACCTATAAGCATACAACATTTTCTAATTACATAGAATATTTTGTATACTCATAGGTAGTACCTTTAGTTACAACTTTTATTACTCGATAAGTCACTTATCGGCAGGGTGACTTTATCGCAGGAAATATTGGGCCGTATGGACAAAATGACTTGATTCATATTTGATTATAATAGTTATAGCTTGTATGTATTGCTTTTTTTAAATAAAATTTATATTTAACGTGATATTTTTACCAAATAATACATTTTCTTTTAATGCAAAGCATGTTTTCAAAAACATACTTAACCATTACGATCACAAAGAATCATATCAAATATGATGCCATTTGGTCCATTGAGTTCAAATATGTCCAGTGGTAAAGTCATCCAGCCTATATAAATGTGGATTTTTTATAATAAATTATGGTATTAATTTATTTATATTATGACCAGTTCTATTTATAAATTAATAATGTGAAAGAGTTAAAATTATATGATTAATCATATTAAAGCGGATTGACATGTTCGTAGCTGGGGCTGTAATTTTCTTAATGTTATATTTATGTTTTGCAAGTATTTTATATATAACAGTATATAAGTTATTTTTAAAAAATTTACAATGAAAGAAGAAACCCATGCATTATTGCTAATTGCTACTTGATCATTAAAATGTAGCTTACAACTTGTTTGCTAAATGCAGTAGTAAATTTAGAACAATTATATTATATTTATAACATAACCTTTAACAAACTGTAAGCTATACTGTAAGCAATACTGTATGAGACAGGACAGAAGCAAAAATACATAAAATTGTATGAGCTTACCTAGATATGAACCTGGGGAACATAACCTCAGGGATGACAGCACGAGCACGGACAGCAGCAGGTCTTTCTTAACGTTGAAGCCACAATGTCCACTCACTTACGTTCGAACTCTTGCTGACTGATGCACACCTACACTTCCGAAGGCGCCCCTCTCTCTTCCCTCTCTAGTGACTAATTATACCTGTGCGTGGTAGACATCGAACAAGGAACAACGTGTTGCAACCGGCGCTTTCGCGCTTCATGTATTAGGAGTTACGACTAACGACGACGAAAATTCGAACGTGAGGGAGTGGTCATTGTGGCTTCTACGTTTAGAAATACCTGCTGCTGTTCGTGCTCATGCTGTCATCGCTGAGGTTATGTTCCCCAGGTTTATATCTGGGTAAGCCCGTACACTTTGATGTATTTTTGCTTCTGTCTTGTCACATGCAGTATTGCTAAATGTTATTTAATCATTAAGGTGATGTGATACCTTGATTTCAATATTTTTTAAATCAACATTCAAACGTTGATTTGGAAAAAGACGACTGTCAGGCGCTCCGGAGACGTAAACACTATATTCAGAAATTTTTTTGAGCGATTCTATTAGCATTTTCGTTAGCTGTGCTCGTTTCAAAAATAGGCCAATTGCAGATTCCTACTTACCGACAGTACGGTTTTTATTATTTAATTAAATAAACTCTGATGATTTTTTTGGAAAAACGCGTTTGTCAGGCGCTCCATATATGTAAATACTATACTCAGAATTTTTTGTGGATGGTTCTATTGGTATTTTCATGAGATGTACTCTTTTTAAAATTATGTCGGTATATAACATCACCTTAAACTATAGCTTACAGTTTGTAAAAAGTTATGTTATAAATATAATATAATTGCTCTAAATTTACTGCTGCATTTAGCAAACAAGCTGTAAGCTATATTTTAATGATCAAGTAGTATTTAGCAATAATGCATGGGTTTCTTCTTTCATTGTAAATTTTTTAACAATAACTGGTATAGTGTTATATATAAAATACTTGCAAAGCATAAATATAACATTAAGAAAATTACAGCCCCAGCTACGCACGTGTCAATCCTCTTTAATATGATTAATCATATAATTTTAACTCTTTAATATTATTAATTTATAAATAGAACTGGTCATAATTGTTGAAAATGTACATTCTATATTGCTCGCCCGACAAATGTAAACATGCGAGCGCGCAACACTCACACATACACGTACACTACGAACGCCTCCCGACCCGAGTATACTATATGACTTGGGCGCGAGCGGCACCGGCCGTCGCGCGCCTCACTCTCTTGTCTGCCGGACTCGCCCGAATAGCACCGCGCGCTGCGAGCATGAGAGGCTCGCGGATCTTTTCAACCATTTTTTATTTAGAATAAGGACCTATCAATAAAACTATTCTTATATATTTAAATAGTACTCTTCTTTATGATCCAACTTCAACATGGTAGCAGGGGCCGTGGTTTGTTTGCCACGAGGTGGTTGGTGTGTGAAATTCTCTTACCTTCTACACGACTCGAGAGTCGTGTAGAGATAATTAATGTGCCGCGTATGTGAATACCGTGTGAAACGTATATGGAAGAAGAATCGAAATTGAAAATCGAGCAAGAAGAAAAGTCCAAACACGAAGGAACATTCGAGACATCTATTGAAGCAGAAACGACCTTGGAGGTTAAGCACGCGGAAAATTCCGAACACGAAGGAAAGTTCGAGAACGAAGAAGTCGAAATGGATAAAAATGAAATTTCGATACCGGTGTTTGATGGAGGAAACTACAGTATGTGGAAAAGGAGGATCCAAATGTACATGAAGTTCAAAAGATGTGAAATTGTGATAGAAAGAGAAAAGAGTGAAACAGACAAAGTAGAAGAATGGAATCAGAATGATTTGAAAGCAATAAATATAATTTATAGTGCGATATCAGATAAACAATTAGAATTTGTTTGTGAAGAAGAAACAGCATACAAAAATATGAAGAAGCTAGACAGTATGTATTTTAAAGAATCAACGGCATTACAAATAGTCTGCAGGAATAGACTGGAGAAATTAAGATTGAGAAGTTATAGTGATTCCGAGGCATTTTTCAGTTATTTCGAAAAAGCGGTAAATGAATTAAAAGGCGCGGGTGCTAAAATAAGCGGAAAAGAAAAATTGAATTATATGCTCAATACGTTACCGGAATCATACAGTTATATAGGTGATTTGGTTGATACATTGAAAGAAGAAGAACAAACGGCTGATTACATAAGAAACAAAATTAAGCTAGCTGAAATAAAGAATCGAAAAGAGCATAACGAGAGAAATACGAATGTATTTACTGCAAGAAAGGAAAACTGCTATAAGTGCGGAAAACCTGGTCATTTCGCACGAGATTGCCAAGATGGAGGACAAGCAGGTAGCAACGGCAGCTCATGGAGAGGATCGACACGTGGTCGCAGCCGAAGCACACCCGGAAGGGGCCATTACGGCAGAGGATGCGGAAAATTCCATGGACAACAAGGAGCAAGCACGAGCGGATAGAGCGGCGAAGGTGTGAATGCATGGTCAGCATCGACACACGTTGTGTACACCAACGAAACGAATAGGTCAGGTTTGAGCGAGATGGAGTGGATACTCGATAGCGGATGTTCTGATCATATTATAAATAATGAAAATTATTTTGAAAAATGTGTTAGTTTAAGAGAACAGGTAAATATTTATCTCGATGATAATAGAGTTATAAAAGCAACAAAGATAGGAACTGTATCTCTTTATTTTGTCACCTTCGGGGAGCAAAATAAAGTTAATATTAATAATGTTTATTTAGCTAAGGAAATGAATGCTAATTTAGTAAGTGTTCGAAAATTAATGAATAATAGTAATACGGTAATTTTGAAAGGAAAAATTGCAAAGATTATAGATAGTAATAATAAATTAACGGCAGTGGCATAGAAAATTAACGATACGTATAAATTGGAAAGTAAATCGGCAAGAAATATAAATTTTGTAAATAGTGCCGAGCGAAATAATAACATAAGTCAGAAGGAAAGGTGGCACAGAATGTTAGGACACATAAACTTTGGATACTTAAATACGATATGTAAACAACAATTGCTTAACGGTATTCCGAGTGAACTTGAAACGGAATTTATGAAATGTAAAATTTGAATTGAGAACAAAATGCATAACTTACCGTTCGAAAATAATAGGAATAAAGCAAAGGAGATTTTAGAAATAGTTCATACGGATGTTTGCGGTCCATTTAAAACTACGGGGTTTAATGGGGAAAAATATTTTGTTTTCTTTATTGACGATTATAGTAAAATAGCTAAAGTTTATTGCATAAAGGCTAAAGATGAAGTTTTTGATTGCTTAGTTCAATTTATAAATGAAACTGAAAATTTAACTGGAAAGAGGGTCAAAATACTGAGGTGTGATAACGGGAAAGAGTATTTAAACAATCGGTTTTATAAATTTGCCAAAGAAAAGGGTATTATTATGAATAACTGCCCGGCGTATGTACATGAATTAAACGGCACTGCTGAAAGATTTAATAGATCGATAATGAACATGGCGCGATGTTTATTAGCAGAGGCAAAAGTACACAAATGTTACTGGCCAGAAATAATATGTGCCGCAACGTATTTGAAAAATCGTACGATAGCAAACACGATAGAAAGAAAGACTCCTTACGAAATATTTTTTAAGAGAAAACCAAATGTAGAAAATTTAAGGTTTATGGGAGTAAAGTTTCTGTAAGAAATCCAGAACAAAAAGATTTTCGAAATGGGATAAAAAATCTAATATGGGAATTTTACTTGGGTATAGTGAAGTAGGATATAGATTTCTTTTAGATAGAAAAGTAATAGTTGCGAGACATGTACATAGTTGAAGACGATGTAAAATGTATCGGTCTAGATCTCGACGAAAATGAGACTGATTATACTCTTCATTCTACTCCTACCTTCGAGAAAAGTAGAAGAAGAAATAATGATAATGACGATGATCCGGATGATAATGTCTTTGAAAGTGCAGATGAGTCTCAAAAACCAAATGATAATAGCACCGCGCGCTGCGAACATGAGAGGCTGGCGGAACTTTTCAACCATTTTGTATTTAAAATAAGGACCTATCAATAAAACTATTCTTATATATTTAAATAGTTCTCCTCTTTATGATCCAACTTCAACAATAATATAAATAAATTAATACCATAATTTATCATAAAAAATCCACATTTATATAGGCTGGGTGACTTTACCGCTGAACATATTTGAACTCAATGGACCAAATGGCATCATATTTGATATGATTCTTTGTGACTGTAATGGTTAAGTATGTTTTTGAAAACATTGCTTTACATTAAAAGAAAATGTATGATTTGGTGAAAATATCATGTTAAATATAAATTTTATTTGAAAAAAGCAATACGTACAAGCCATAACTATTATAGTCAAATATGAATCAAGTCATTTTGTCCATACGGTCCCAATGTTTCCTGCGATAAAGTCAGCCAAGCCCATAAGTGACTTATGGAATAATAAAAGTTGTAACTAAAGGTACTACCTATGAGTATACAAAATATTCTATGTATCCGAATGGAAAAAATTTACAGTACTGTAACGTAAATTATCGTACGTTCCAGCAGGCTTGCATATATTCGCATATGTTCGTGTACGTTCGCGTACGTTTGGGTTACGATTCGGACATTGTGTACAGTATTATACGGAAACGTACGCGAACTTACAAGAATGTACGCGAACGTACGCGAACGTACGCGAACGTACTCAAACGTACGGAACATACTTATATATACTGATATGTACGGCTTTATACATTATAAACATGAAATAAAGGTTGATAAGTAAATAGTTCTGTACGCCAACGTACGCTAACGTACGCCAACGTACGCGAACGTATGCCAACGTACGCGAACGTACGCGAACGTACGCGAACGAACGGAAATATATTTATATATACGCATAAGTACGGCTTTGTATATTTTAAACATGAAATAAATGTTGATAAAAAATAGTTGTGTACGCCAACGTACGCGGACGTACTTTGCTGTACGTTGAAGTATGAAATTTTGCAGCTATAAAAATAATTTTATTCCACACTCGACCAAAATAGCCACCTTTCACCTCCGAAAATCGGGGCAAAAGTCGCATATATTTCCCACAAACCTCATCTGCGTGGCGAAAGTAAAAATAGGATATTTTTTTACAATTTTTACAATAATAATATTTATTTTGTAATACATCCATGAAAATCTAGTGTAAAACAAAAAAAAAACGTGTCAGCCCCGCTTTTGAGAGTCAGACGGTGGCCACGGTCGAGTGTGGAATAATAGTATATTACGCAGCTAGGAAGGTAAAGAGTTGGCCAGTCCAGAGCACGTGAAAACATGTCCTCTGGGGTGGCCCTCTTTATCTCCGTGTTGCATATACGATTTTTCACCATACCATACCATAAATGATGAAAAATACTATATGTAACACGAGACGAAAGTAGATTTTTCTCTTTGGTGGTTACTCGCTCCGCTCGGGCAGTAAACGAACGCTTGTGAACTATCTTGTCGCTCGGGCAGCAAACTCACTACTCGATACTGTAGATTTCTCTACGTTCGCGTACGTTTTCCGTACGTTGTTTAATAATAAAAAAACATTTTTTTAGCAAATGTACGTTTTTGTAGTTTTGTACTTGATACTATAGATTTACGTATGTTCGCGTACGTTCGCGTACGTTTCCGTACGTATCCGTACGATGGCGTACGTTTCCGTACGTTAAAGTATGAAATTTTTTCATAATAAAAATAATTTTTTTAGTAAATGTACGTTTTTGTAGTTTTTTACACGTTACTGCAGATTTTCGTATGTTCGCGTACGTTCGCGTACATTCACGTACGTTTGCGTACAAAATTGTCAAAAATAAGAGATTATAACAATAAGTCAGACACTTATTGCAGTCTAAAAAAAATTCACAGGTGTTTCGTCCAGGCTACTAGATTGGACTCATCAGTGATGATCTAGTAGCTGTCATCAGACACCTACCGCTCCATCGTAGCGGCCAAAGGTTTATAGACTGAGCCGCTCTTTTCGCTAGTGGAAAAGGGAAGCTCCATCTGTCGGTGCATTACTAACACAAGCACCGCGTTAAATATAAATTTAAATGAAGCTAATTGCCTAGTGTAATATTTAATAATTGTTATGACGCTAATGTGCATAAAGGCAAAAAAACAATCTCATGTCCTTTTTTTTTATTAAAGGCCCAAATCGAAAAAATTTTTTTTTAGACTGCAATAAGTGTCTGACTTATTGTTATAATCTCTTATTTTTGACAATTTTTTTCGATTTGGGCTTTTAATAAAAAAAAGGACATAAGATTGTTTTTTTGCCTTTATGCACATTAGCGTCATAACAATTATAAAATATAGCTCTATTTGTAGCAAAAAAATATAGCTATATTTTCACCTTTCAATCTACCTATATTTCCATTTAATAATAAATTTATAGGTGTATTTACCAGTGAAAAATTAACTAAATTTTTACCTATTAGTAACTGTAAATTTCCATGCCACTAAATATATAACTGGATTTCCAGTTCTTCATAGGTGGATTTTAGCTAAATCTCCAGTTGTTAACAGGTGGATTTTAAAAATTTTAGCTAAATTTCCAGTTGTTAATAGGTCATATTCGTTTACTTAGATTTACAGCTAAAAATTTAACTAAATTTTCAGATAAAAAATACAACTAAATATCCAACGAAATACAGCTGTATTTCAGGTCGATATAGCTATATTTTTAGCTGTTTTTTTAGCTATTTCTTTTAGCTGATTTTTATTAACAGGGCGTGCACGTTCTGATATAAGTGTACACATGCGCATAGGTATACTTCTTGATAGACTGATTCTTGTAGAATGCGCCTGATAAATTTAAAAATTCTGCAATCGCATTTAAAGTTAATGGCTACACTTGAATTGTCCAATAAAATTGCAGGATTTTAAAATTCAGTAAGCACGTTCCACGAGAATCAATGTCTATCGAGTGTACATACAGTCACATACTCACACGTACATTAACACTGCAGTTACGCACTGATACATTTATAGTCATAATGTTTGTCAATTATGCAAGCACGTACACAGTTGTAAAAATAAAACTTATTTTTTAATGTTGAATTTCGGCTAACTCGCGCGATTAGTCGCGCGATATTTTTCAATAGAATGTGTTTTTAGTCACTTGCGTTGTGTGAGTCAAGCTTGTTAACGGTTCGTTTATTTTTACATTTACGAAAGCTGCATTAACTGTAGCTTGAGTAGCATCCATTGATTGGAGTGTGTTTGTAATATTAGACTCAGCTTCTGTATATAAGTGCAAAAGAGCATGATGCCTCCTTTTACATGTGAAACAACTATATTTTGTTTTGCAGCGATTCTGAGTATGACCGCTACATAAGCAATTGAAACAGACATTTTAAGATTTGACCAGTTCTCTTCTGTCCGCTACGGGCATTCGTGTGAACTGATCGCACTTAGCTAGAGTGTGTTCTGCGTTACAGAGGATATACTTAAGGGACTTAGGATTGCAGTCCTTAGAGCTTGTCTGCAACGAATGGACAGTGCTCGAATCGTTATCTCTTTTTGACACTTTTCCTTTCGCACCTTTTGACTTGGGGCTTGTGGAAGAATTGCTCGGGCTTTCTTTTCCGTCTTTCAGGTTTTCGATTTGACCTTTGATGAACTCTTTTAATTGAGCAGTAGCAGATGGAGTGTCGTTCGAGCTGTCTATGGATTTCTTCCATTCCTTTTTAGGCACGACCGCTTCTCGGGAGAGCCTTATATTTTTGTCAGGGCGAAAATTGCACACTTAAAATTCTAAAAATGGACAACATAAAAACTATTTTCCACCCAAAATAAGTTTATTTTAAGCGTTTTCCGAGATGTATGTATGTCTGTACGTATGTATGTGATCAAGTAAACTGATTATCTCAGCGAAATTTCCATAGATCCAGACGAGCTTTGGAGAACATACTCTTCTAATTATAAGTAACTGACAGTTCTCAACCGGGCCGAATCGATCGACAAATAAAAAAATGCCAGAGGAAATAAAAATTTGAAAAAATCGATTTTTGGATATATGGTGAACACAATTAACTTTAAGTCAAAAACAACAATTGCATCTGCTAAAATTAATTAAAATACGACTTTTTTACATTGAACATTTTTTTCTACGAACAATATTTCGCAATAGAATATCGAAAAACCGCTAAAAACATCAAAAATAGTCGTTTTTTGCTATTACTTTGCAGGATTTGACTTTACACAAAAATGTTAAACATAAAAGTTGTAGATAATATTAAAACAAAACTTTTTCCAATTCAACATTTTTTTGTACAACGAATTCCTGACGAGTTAAATCCCAAAAAAAAGATTTTTGATGCCTAAACGTACATAAAATGGCCGATTTTCGTTTATAGCTTAGCAGGATTTGATTTTATACAAAAATGTTAAATACAAAAGTTGTAGATAATATTTAAACAAAACTTTTTTTCATTTAACATTTTTATATAAAATCAATTCCTGACGAGTTAGACCTATAAGAATGATTTTAAACGCCTAAATATACATAAAATGGACGATTTTCGGCTATAACTTGACAGGATTTGATTTCACGCCAAAATGTTACATACAAAAGTTATAGATAATATTAAAACAAAACATTTTCCTATTGAACATTTTCATATAAAATGAATTCCTGACGAGTTAGATCTATAAAAACGATTTTTTTAATGTCTCAATACACTCTACACAGTCAATTTTCGCTTATTATTTAACAGAATTCGAATTTGCACAGAAATATTAGATACAATAGCTATAAATAAGATTGAAAAAATCGATTTACCATTCCAAAGATAATATAATTAAAAACGAAAATATAATAGTAAGATACAACATTACATTTTATTACTACGAGGGGTGTTCAAAAAGTAAGTTTCCCTAGTCTGCCTGTAGGGATTCTGTACCCACGGGTCTCCTCACGTTCCAGGAAAGGAAGGGGGAGAGGAGAATAAAGAGTCGGAGAGTTAATAATAACGAGGAGGTTTATTGAAGGTAAGGAGGTACAGCGGATTACGTCCGCACGCTCGTAACACTGAGCAACGACTGCCGCTCGCAGGCGGCTTTACGCAGAGCGCGACATGGCGGCTTCCTCCACTCTCGCAGTTAGAGTGAGAAGGAAGTTCGCAGTCCCTACATGCCGTTTTGCCCCAGCGCCATCTAGCGAGCTGGGACCGAACATAGTTTTAGTTTAGGATATACCGATAAGAGCGGAACCGGTCTTAGCTGCCGAAAAAATATTTTTCATCAGTACCGGCTCGGAAATCATGGAGCTACCTGTGAAAAACGTGTCCACCTGTGAGTTGCGTGCAGTTATTCGCTTTTTAACTGCAAAAGGGCTTAATGGCAACGAAATTCACACTGAATTAGTGCATATTTATGGTGACAAATACATGAGTGTGCAAATGATGCGTCGGTGGCGTACATATTTTCTCGAGGGACGCGGAGAAGTTCATGATGAGCAGCGTGCAGGCAGGCCAAAAACCGCCATTACAGAAAACCGCCATTCAGCAAAAAAACACAAACCTTACTGGAAAAATTCAAATGGGAAATTGTTGATCACCCACCCTACTCTCCAGATCTCGCACCAAGTGACTTTTTTCTTTTTCCTAAATTAAAGGAAAGTTTGGGTGGCCATCACTTCAATTCAAATGATGAAGTGAAAGACATCGTTAAATTATTCTTTAAAAAACAGGGCAAGGATTTTTATAAACAAGGTTTGTCAAAGCTTGAGAACAGATATAAAAAATGTATTGAAGTCCAAGGGGACTATGTAGAAAAATAGTTTATAAGTCAAACAATAAATACATATGTTACTTTAACCTAAAAATTGTGTTTTGCTTTTTTCCCGGAGCAGGGAAACTTACTTTTTGAACACCTCTCGTATATGCGATGGGATAAACACATTAGAAGAATAATTAATGAGACAACATATCTACTCTCCTTCTTTTACAAAAACATAAATATTATGCAAACTAAAACATTTTTAATATATTATGCTCTTTTTAATAAGATTACAAATTATGGGATAATGGTTTTGGGTGGTTTATATGTGAATAGTCTAAGATCTTAGCAAAATCTTCAAAATAGAATCTTTAAAACCAAATATGAAAATTCTTTTGTGATTGAAGGATGCCCTTTTAATATTGAACAATTATTTTGTTTTGAAGAATTGTTTTGTTTTGAACAATTATTCTGTTTTCTATTATGAGGAACTAATAAAAAAGTAGATATCAGAAACAAGCCATTAATACAAGAAATAAAAGTATACAGATACCAATAAAATAAAACAATAACTAACAAAAACTGCTGCATAGAAGCTGTCAGAACTTATAATTTCTTAACAAATGATCTAATGAACTTAAAATGTAATAGAATTAAAATTAGAAAAAGTATAAAGATTGGATTGGTGAAAAATATATAATTAATTACATTATGTTACTGTTTTGATAATAAATTTAAGAAATTTTATATAAGATTACACAGCTTAACCTATTAACTATGTTCACAGGATCTAAACGATATAAACGAATTGCTCACATTAGTTTTTTTTTTCTTTTTTCTTTCTGAGATAAAAATGAATAAATGTTGTGTTATAAAATTAATATGTAATTTAGCTAGTAAGTTTTCTTTTATCCATTGTCTTAGGTAGTTGATTTACCTATGTAAGATTTACTTTGTAAATTTCTGGTTTCAATAAATAAATAAATAAATAATTATAAATTAATGTTGAACTAAAAGAATCAATATTATGTAATCTTATATAAGTACACATTAAAGTATTTAATATCATATTTATAAAAAAAACTCTTGTGTAATGTATGTTATAGATTTTAAAACAAGGCAAATTTCCATATATAACGAATGTAATATTCTAGCTGACTCTGTCAGTCTTACAGTGTGATAAAAATCTATTAGATAAGAAAGTCTCACAGAGAAGTCTGCGAAATACATAATAATGTATTTTAATGCAACAAACCCCCTGAGACGAGTTCTTTTATCTTGACTAAACTTATAAATTGATAAGCCAAACTAATCTTATGAATAATAACTACCTACCCGAACCGCATCTAAACATACACTGCACTTTTTAAGTTTTCTCCGAGTACCTCATTACCTATCCCCTCACATTCTACAGCACTGACAGACACTCTCAAATTACTGCTGGAGCTGCAGAGACAGCAAAGTAGAGCTGGCCGACTCAGATTGGCACTACTCCAAAGACACCAGCCTGTTCAGGATAATATAACTGTAACAGCCAGTCGCTAAATCAATAGCTACACCATCTTCTCGATAGGAAGAACTGGTAGAGACCTTCAGTTATTTTACTGCCAGAAACAACCTTAGCTTAGGAGTCGACTAAGGCACATGTAACAGATTAACTAAACACAGTCACTATACTCTATGAGCCAAGCAGGAAGAATTGAGCACCTAAAAACCACATATAGCTAATGAATAGATGACACAAACAACATTACCACACTCAAGAAAGAGTTTGTAGCAATGCTCGTTGTTTACTTCTCTCACTGCCCCAGATACCTGTAACAAAAGAAAAATACCATCAACCCACCCATCAGAGGTTAGAAAATATACCACCTGTGCTTTGTCGTTGAAACTCAAATTTTCACAATTTTCACGGGCTGCCCTTAATAATAAACATGACAATCTAAATATTTCAAACAATTGTAAATCTCTGAAACTATTAGCTGTTTTCCTATACTTTGTTAATGATCTATTGGTATCAGCTTCAGATATTTAATTTATTTCACATATTAACTAGAAAAATAATTGCACTCCTATCGTAAGTGCTTGACTGATCAGTATATAACAAGTTCAGGTTATAATTATAAATCATCCAATGATCATTTATATACCTCTGGTAATCCATTTGTGTACTATACAGCTCTCAATCTTCACCATGCAAGAGCACTATCTCCCTCTAATCACTTAAAAAAGTATACCTTTTAAAATAACAAATATACTTTTATAATAAAAATAAGAATACAGTTAAATATTTAATTAATCATTAATACATAAAATACACTCACAAACTTCATTTATCGCTTGTACAGATAACTTTGAATCCGCAAAATTTCTCATCCATTTTAAATTCATATTCAGGATTAGAAAATTGTTTTAAGAATGGTTGAGGATCCGAAATTACTGGAAAAGATAACTTATAACATTCCTTTACTAGATCAAAAATCTGCAAATATAAATTTACACATTACACGTATGAAAATAGGTTGATTAAAATCACAGTCATACTTGTAAAAAGCTATTCTTCTACTACTTCTACACATTAAATAGCATCATCTATATATACTAGTACTTTTAGTTTTTATAAGAAATAAATCATTTTTAGTAAAAAAAATAAGACCAAAATAGACCGACTTTTAATATATTAACTTTATAAATTATATCTGTACAACTATAAAGCTTTTAATTAATAACAGTCTTTTTTTTTACTTGTATTTTATTTATGACTGATGAGTATATTTATGTGTGCATATAAAGTGACTATCAAATATAGTTAATAATGTTGTATATAAAAAATTCTAACTTAAATACTTTCATGTACAAATTGAATATTAAAAAATATCCAGTTGTTACAGATCAAGACAGTGTGATATTTAAAATATATAACTATGAGTCAAAATCAAAATTGCCTTTTTCATATAAATAAGATAAAAAATACCATCACATTTAATCCAAATTTATCTACTTCACCCTGCTGAAAATGTTTGCTGGAAAAAAAATGATACTAATTGATAGAAAGTGATAAAAAGTGTTAAAAAATAAAAGGAAGTGATACAAAGTGAAAAAAAATGAAAAAAAGTGATAATAAGTAATAAAAAGTGATAATCTTTGTTGGGATTTGGACATTTTATCAGTTTTTATTATTTTTTTTCATTTTTTTTTTAATTCTTGCATTTTTTAGAAATACATATTATTTTTTATCGAAACATATTAGTTTCTATCAATTTCCTATTTTTTCTTGTAGTTAATAAAAAAAAATGATATTATTAATCTTTTATTGAATAATAAAAACATATTTTCTTTTTATGTTTGAATAATATTTTAGCTGAGTTTATGATTATTTACCTGCACTAATATGTATGAGTTTTTCTTAAAGATAGACAAATTTAATTTGTTTTTAAGCCTCTTGCTAAACGACCGTCAAATTAGAGTACATTGTTTCAGAGTAGTAATGTTTCAATATTGGTTTTGTTTTGACCTTTGTACTAATATATAAATATACCTTCCATATAGAAATCTGACGGACGAATAGCAGAGGCGTAAAATTATGAAATAAAAATTTTTGATTTATATGAATATTTTTGTATGTAGTAGGTTTAAATCAAATACAAAGTATTGAATTTTAATCAAGAAAAGTTTTTATTTTTGAACATATATATAGTCTTAATCTCTGAAACACCCATCCGTTATACTACACAAGTAATTTTTACCACTGCGAGATGTTAAAATACATTGTCTTTTCAAATCTTTGGGAGTACAAAAATATAATATATTTGATTCTAAGTAACATTCTTGTATATGCTGAATTCTAGGTATGTTAAATGTATTTCCATCCATTACTACTAAAGAATTAAAAAAAATAATTATTTTATTTTGCCTACTAGATTCAATAACACAAATATTAGTAATAACTCCTTTGACTCCGGAATGGGTTTCTACAACAGAATCATCTATTTTCAGATGTTCCGAGTAGTTTCTTGTCGTATATCGAATACCATCATGAATCATTTTTTGATAGCTTAGACAAGAACCAATATAATTTAATCCTTGCTCTTGTTCATTAAATACGTAATTTTTTCCTGCTCCAATGGCGACAGTAGAATTTAGTTTAATACAACATTGAATGCGGTGTTCAAAATCCTCCGAAAATTCTAAAACTCGTGGTCCAATAGAGAATAATGTTGAAAATGTTGGAATCGCTCTGTAAAATAAATAACGTTTAGCTATTTGAACTGTAACTCCTGTAGGACTTTTTTTCATCTGCAGTAACAGGCGATTTTCATTTTCAAAAGCAAATGCATCATGCATGTACAAAGGTCCCAAGTTTTGTACACTTCTTGGAATGTGTAGTAATAGATGTACGTTGTATACCATATTTTCTTGTCCAAAATATTTTTGAAAATCAATGACAAACTCGACTAACAATCTATTTGCACAAGATAAATCGGAAGAACTGATGGAGTTTCGTAACAAAATTTCAATGCTACATACTAATTTTGTCAGATGATCAAAATATTTGTGAAGAAGTATTCCTACTAAACATATTAAACAATAATTAATCAGCCATGAGCGCCACTCAGATGCTTTCCAAAAATTACGTATCGTTAATGATCGTGGCGTTCTTGTAATACTTTTGGGTGCTTTTATAGACATCAGACGTCTATCGATTTCAGCTATATTATTTGGAGAACCAACGTAATAGGGTGCATTAGGAACACTGAGAATTAGATTTGTGTACTGATCGACAACTCCTAAATAAACGCAGTGGATGCTGTCTGGCATCATCCCATCTGCTAAATTAAAATATTTTAAATTCATTAACGATGATGGACCTTTCACTCCATTAACTGGAATAATTCTTGTGTTTCCTGTTCCTTTATCTCGTATATGAGTTGCCAACATATCCTTGATAATATTTTTGTGAGTTCGGATCTCAGGAACAGCTATAGTTATTGGATATATTCGTGCACCATTTACATTTTCTGTAGGGTGATGACAAAATGTACAACCATAGAATCCATTAAATTGCTTCATATTCAATAAAGAACATCGACAAACAGAATCGACGCAACAACATAAAGGAATGAATTTTGATTTTATTGACTGTCCTTGCATTAGCCATGTTACTCCTTCTGATGCTAAATTATTCAGTTCATTTATAACTGGCTGTAGAAATGTATTCATTGTAGATTTCTTTTCGTCTACCCATAGTCCTATCAGTACAATATGTTCATTTCTTATTTTAGGAGGTAGTTCATTGATTCGTAAGTATATAGGCCACACGCTTGTAGGACTAGAGTCACTTGCCTGGCATCCATCTGTATTAAAAACATAAGAAAAGTTCCACTTATCAGCCAATACATTGCCTGGTGATGAAAGACTTTTATACAAATTGCCATCATAAATATCTTCAATGTTGTCCATACTTTTTTTCTGGCGGTTGTTTCTGTACTCTAAATTAGCTTGAACAAGTGGATTCTGAAGCAATTCTTTTAACTGCGCTTTTACATCAAGAGTTAAGAAATATGGTGCGGTTTTTGCATCATTTAATTTTATCTCACAAAAAGGACAAAATATTATGTTCGGTAATTCTGAGTGATTTCCTACATAATAGTTGCAATCCCGACAGTATATATGATAT
This sequence comes from Torymus aiolomorphi, assembly GCA_036365515.1. Lineage (NCBI taxonomy): Eukaryota > Metazoa > Arthropoda > Insecta > Hymenoptera > Torymidae > Torymus > Torymus aiolomorphi. The sequence goes on from CM070874.1 coordinate 214,494,695, forward strand.
GCATACCAGTCCTTATGTTCCGAAAAAAATTGAAATAGTTTGTACTTGCTAATATTTAGAACATCCGTGTCAAACAATTTATTAATTAAATTGAAAATATCCAGCATTGCTTCCCAAGTAAGTGAGTGTCGTACACCCATTAACATACACATTAATATAATTTCGCCAAAGCTAATGTTGGTTTTTTTACATAACTTTTCATTAAGAAAGTCCTTATTATTATCTAAATTTCTAGCAACCTATATAAATAGTAAAATAATTTTATTTAGTATTTTTGTTAAAAGAATAATAAAATTTTTAATAATTTTTCACAATTTTTAAAATTATTTATTTCTGATTTCATGTGTAAAAGATATATAATTTAGAATAATTAGCAATTTATTGGCCAAACGTTCATTAATTGCGAATAAATTATTAAAAATTGTATGTTTTATTAATTAATAATTGTAATAAAAATGATTCACCTTTAATTTTTTATAAAATTCCTTCTCTTCTTTATCTTCATCGGATCCATCTAGTGAATACACTGTATTCTCAAGTCTTAATATGGCCTAAAATTTTCAATTTAATATTAATATTAATATAAATAATGCATAAAATTTGAAGCTGAAATTTGAAAATGTAGTTAATACTCTAAAGGCGGATTTCCTTCGTGATTTAGATAACTACATACAATACATAGAAAACTCACTTGAATCCAGTCTTCATCGTCTTTAGTTCTGAATTCATATTCTCCATAAGTTGTTATTTCATTTTGATTCTTTTCTAGGACCGATTGAACGTCTTCAATACCTGTCATTCCTTCAAATTGTTCGGCAGAAACATCTCTTGTCTGGATAAATGTATCATCTTCAGCATCCGAACCACTGCTATCATTTTTTAAATTTACACCTGCCATCTAACCAAAATTTACTTTGTTTAAAATCATCGTTACATTTTCATTGCACAAAAATTGCGTATTAATATTTCTAAGGCGTGCGATAAATATTTTACTTACATTAAGGAGTATTTCAGATTTGTTTCGTTTAGGATGATATTTAGTTGATCGTGAAATAGACACTTCTAGTCCGGGAGGCAGCGACAAATTTCACTACACCATTTTCATCAGCTTTATTTTTTGAGTATAAGTTATTCGAATGATATCTAACAGTAAAATCATCGTCTTCCATTCAAGTTGTACAACAGGGGGTTGCAGGAGGGTAGCGATTCCCACCAAAATTTAATAGAAAAAACTCATAGCGGTTGCATGAAACTTAGTATACTGATTCATTTGAACATAAAAAGGATAAAAAATCTCGTCTTCCATTAAAATTCCACAACAAACAAGGTCTTCCACCCACACAATTAGGCACAAAAAAAAATGAAAAAAAACTCATAGCCGTTAAGCTGAAACTGGGTGTGATGTTTATTTTTATAGTAAGAATATAAAAAAAACAGTCTTCCACCTGTAAAGTACAACAAAGGTCGTCTTCCAAGCCGATAAAGATGCACTCGATATGCGGCGCGTGCGAGCGCCACGGCCACAACGCTGCGTTTTTACCTGTTTGAAAGATGATCATTGATGTTGTACATTATTAAACAACCAGCAGAATGTTCATGTTTATATTATAAATTATTCATTTAATTTATTTTAAGTTTAATAATAACTGTACGGTAAATTTAAACGTGAAAATCGAAACTCAAGTAAATCGATAAAATACGATAGAATACTGTTTGATTAAGAACTATGGAATAACATTAATTGTTTACAATGTATTTAACAATTTATATAAAAAATTAATTTACAATGTATTTAATAAATTAATTTTGAGGATATTTACAATTACAATATTCGAGAAATGCAAAGCCATGGGCCAGCCGATATATGAGTTAAGAGATTGGCAATATGACAAAGTTTTTCGGCGCGGTAATTTTTAAACCGTCGCACTGTCTTGATAAACTTTTATTTGGCTTTTCGGAAGAAAGATCAAGAACATGTCAAAAGAAAACAGAAAGCGTTTAGATATCGTTTGTGCAATTACATATAACGCACAACTCGTCACTGCTATTATAGCTGTCTATGAAGCTCGGGCTGAGTTCATCGACCTCAAACCATAACATTGGGTACAATTTTTGTCGATGCGAATATTCAGACAGTAGTGTCCTTGCCGGTCTCACAGAGACTTGTCAAAAGCCGTGCGAGAAAATCAAAGTGTAAAATGTCTGAAGTACAGCCATATTGTGTTTTCTGTAGAAAAAAAAAGGAAAATTACAAGAGTTTGTTACAAAAACTTTAAATAAGTGTACCAGCATTCTTGCAATTCGCAAAGAGAAAAAATTACATTCGAATCACGTTATTTTGCCTGATATAATCAACGCGTATCAGAGATACCACTCGGCATGTTACTCCAATTTTACAGCAGTGCCAAAAAGTACAAAGTTTCTGACAAAACAGGAAAGTAAGTATTGCGTAATGGTTTTTCTGAAATTGTCATTTTATACTTTTCATGAATACTTACGGACATTGTAAACACACACATATTCTTTATATATACATACATACATACGCACTCTCTTTATCACAATAAATTTATCGCATTTCCTATTTTGAATTCCAATAAAACTTCGTTTTAAACATACAATACTTATTGTTATAATCTGTTCTTTTTCGAGTATCATTAAAAAAATGTTAATATTGTATTATTATTTGACAGTGTAAATTTGTTACAAGAAAGTGTTCAAGACAACGTTGGAGAATCAACATCAAAGGGAAAGTACGTATGATAAGCACTTTGTTCATTAATCTCCTCAATTAAAAGCTTACAACTTTATGATTGTTTTAATGAAAAAATTCATTTTAATGCTTTAAAATTATGAAATTATCAAAATTCGTATTATGGTTTTAACGGTTCAATTCTGATATTGTCATTTCATTATAAATGTTCATAGACAGCATCTTATTTAAAATCTATTGTTATTCATACGCTTTCAAGAATTATTATAAATATATTTATATTAAAATTATTATTTTTCAGTGTAAACGTGGTACAAGACAGTTATAAAGACAAAATTGGAGCATCCACATCAAAGGGAAAGTACGTATGATAAGCGCTTTGTTCATTAATATTCTCAATTCAAAGCTTACAACTTTTGGGTTGTTTCAATGTAAATTCGTATTAATGCTTTTAACAGTTCAATTTTGATATTGCTATTTCATTATAAATGTTCATAGACAGCATCTCATTTAAAATCTATTGTTATTTATACGCTTTCAAGAATTATTATAAATATATTTATATTAAAATTATTATTTTTCAGTGTAAACGTGGTACAAGACAGTTATAATAAAGACAACATTGGAGCATCAACATCAGAGGAAAAGTACGTATGCTAAGCACTTTTTCCATTAATATTCTCAATTAAAAGCTTACAACTTTTGGATTTTTTTAATGAAAATTCGTTTTAATGCTTTTAACAGTTCAATTTTGATATTGCCATTTTATTATAAATGTTCATAGACAGCATCTCATTTAAAATCTATTGTTATTTATACGCTTCCAAGAATTATTATAAATAGTATAAATATATTTATATTAAAATTATTATTTTTCAGTGTAAACGTGGTACAAGACAGTTATAAAGACAACATTGGAACATCAACATCAGAGGGAACGTACGTATGACAAGCACTTTTTTCGTTAATATTCTCAATTGAAAGCTTACAAATTTTGGATTGTTTTGATGAAAATTCATTTTAATGCTTTTAACAGTTCAATTTTGATATTGCCATTTCATAATACACGTTCATAGACAGCATCTCATTTAAAATGTTTTATTATTTATACACTTTCAAGAATTATTATAAATATATTTATATTAAAATTATTATTTTGCAGTATTTGTACAGAATCACGTGAGGGCTTTAGCGTTTTACCACAGAGCAGTGATGTAGATGTACATATTGATATTGAAAACGTTGATAAGCGTGCCTCTAAGTCCGATGATGAGGTTCCTAGCGATGTGGCACAAGAAAACGAGAATCTCAACGTAAAATAACAAAACTCAACAGATGATGTGAACGCAAGTAAACAATGTCTCTTTTGTGATAAAACGCGTAAATTTGTTAAGGGTCACTGGCAATATTTACAAGTATTCGTAACGATAGATCCCATAAAATCTAAGGCGCAAGAAATAAATGATAATCTTTTGCTTGCAAAAATTAACGATTTTTGTGAAAAAAATCAAACAATGTTTTATCACAAATTATGTAAACAAAATTATGAATATAAATCGGAATCGCAATTAGGTCCACACACACAAAAATCTGAGTGGCATATTAAACGAGATATGCATCAAACCGCATATGAAGAAGTATGTTCTTATATTACAGAAAATGTCATTGGCAAAAGAAATTGTTTTTTTCTAAGTTTTTTCACAACAATATATAAGAGCAATTTAGAAAGATCGTTAGAACGATTACAGAACAAAGATATCTATATAAATTTAGAAACTCATTTTCATTTAGAAGACAAATTGTTGGAAAAATTTCGAAAGAAAATTACTATTGTCACACTCAGAAAGAAAAAGGTTGTTAAACCATACATGGGAGTCTTCTTAAAAAATAATGATATGAATGATTTGGAAAAAGAAGACATTTTACAACGAGCAGCTCTGATTTTAAGACGCGATATACGTGAAATTGAGCATCGACCATTGCCGGATCAATTAAAAACGTCGGATTTAATAAATGGAGACTGCACGTTACCAACGTCACTGACGCGTTTTTACGAAACTTTACTCAGCGGATCCAATTATCGCCGAAGAAGTAGCTCCAATAATCAAAGAATCAGTGAATCATTCTCTGCTGATTTAGTATATGCAGTGAGTAACGGTAAAGTAAAACCGTCCAAATACGTGACTCTCGGTTTAACTATAAAAGGATTGACAAATAGCAAGAAAGTAGTGAATATTTTAAATAAATATGGACATTGCTGTAGTTATACCGTATTGGAAGAATTAGAAACATAATCAACATTTGCATCTAGCAATCGGCTTGAAATTTGTCCTGAGGACATATTAAAAACAACGAATTTGTGCACCGGTTTAGCGTTCAATAATTTTGACAGATTCGTCGACACGCTTACTGGAAAGGATACGCTACACGATACAGTCGGTATTATTTATCAAAATATTGGTAATACGGTAGAAAATAACATTGACGTAGTAGAAAATGTTGCAGCAAATATGTGCCCTGAAGGATCAACAAAACGTAGGCAAACTTTCGACGCAATTAGCCACGAATTAGAACCGTATACAAAAAAACCTCGATTACTAGAAGTGTTACAGCATTTAGCTCCTCTTTCAGACTTATCCATGCCTCCGAATTTTGATGCTCTAAAATAAATTAATTTTGCATGGATGGTCTCGCATTTTATGCAGATAGAAGAAATGCCAATGTGGGTTGGCTATAATAGTCTCATATTTAATGACAAAACACCAACGCAAAAAGTTTCGTACTTAACAACTGTTAATGCTTCGCCAACAAATACCGCAGTTGTTATGGAGACGTTAAAACAAAGCCAAAAAGTCGCCAGAGAGTGTGGTGAAACGTATATGCAGGTGACATACGATTTGGCAATAGCTAAAATCGCACTGCAAATACAATGCACAGAAAAACCACGTTTCGACGACTTATTTATACATGTTGGAACATTCCATGTAATGATGGCTTTTTTTAAAGCTGTAGGAAAATATATTGATAATAGCGGAATAATCAACGTAATGATAAACTTAGAATTATTGGCGAATGGTTCAATCAATGGTTTTATTGAGGGTAAGCATTTTAATCGGTGCAAGAGGCTTTACCCGATTGTATCTGTTGCAATTCAAATGCTAAATTTTCAAAGATTTGTAAACGATAATAATATCGACATAGGCGATGAGGTTAAAAAATATTTAGAAGAATTTAAAAAAAATTGCTCAGAAAAACCAAATATACAGCATCGTCATCTCGAGCAGTTATTTAACGAGTACGAGAAGTATAAACAAAAAACGCTGGAAGGTGATCATGGAAAAACTCCTCAATTTTTTATGATTTACGTTCAACTGATAGATTATTATTTTATTCTCAACACCGCAATCCGTACAGCAGACTTAGAGCTTTTTCAGTATATTTTACCAAAACTTACAAACATTTCTTTTGTTTTTAACCAGCAAAATTATTCTCGGTATTTAGTCAAATATCATGACAATTTATTGAGGATTAATGATTCGCACCCAGGACTAAGACTGCAACTTGAAAAAGGCTCCTTTGGCATCAAGCGAGCAGAAAAATCCTTCTCTCGACAACCAGTTGATTTGACGCTCGAGCAGACCATTAATGCAGACGCTGCAAATCGATTAACAGGTATCGTTCATACGACAAATTCATTGTCTGCTCGACAGCGTTGGTGTAAAAGCCACAGTATAAGGTCATCAATAATAAGTCACACTAGGGATAGAGTAGAGTTAAGAAAACGGCAAGATGTCACCGCTGACTTGGAAAAAAGTCGAATATCAATGAATTGTTCACAAATACAAAAATTTACTGCAAACATACAACAAAACGTTAATCCCTTCGCTGTTGATTTAGACAGCAATTTTTTGTATAATATTTCAACTGGACAGGCAGCTAAAGAAGAAATTGTAGATTTTTTATTGAAAATTGAAGAGAATGGTAATAATCAACGACAAAATTTTATACAAGAATGCAATGCAGATGCTGAACGGTTCGAAAAAAATATTAAAAGAAATAAAATATTGAATTTTACCAGTGCCGTTGGGAAGAAAAAGGTATCTGTTGCCGGAAAAATCATAGAATTACGCATGCAGAGAGACTTATTCGGTCATCTTCTACGAATTTCTTTGGGAAAAACCTTGGATATCGACAAAGTGTTGACCCTTTAACGCCAATCCCTTTCTCGCTGTGCCATGTTGATGGATCCATTTGTAAGACTGACAAATCAGCATTACTTAAATTATTAGAAAAAATGGCAGATAAAAATAAACCACAGAATATTGATGTAATTATCCATGATGGTTTTTTTTTACTACACCTCATGAAAGATATTCCTCTTACGTTTGCTGGAATATCAGAAAAATTTCTAAAAATGTGTATCACTGAGGGAGCACGAACAATAGTGGTTACATTTGATCAATATCTTTCGCCATCAATAAAAGACAACGAACGCCTTTTAAGAGGATCGAAAGAAGATCGCGCCTTTTATATACATGGGCCGGATCAAAGACGCCCAGCCGATTTTTTTTCTGAGTTAAAAAATGTAAATTTCAAAAAAGCGTTAGTAAATTTTTTTATTTTAGACTGGGAATCGAACCATTACGCTCCATTTATGAAAAATAAAAATGTTTTTCTAAACTATGAGATGTGCTACAAATACAGCGTTACTAATGACATTGTAGTAAAGGAAATTGATGATGTTCTAACGTGTCCGCAACACGAAGAGGCCGACACGAAAATCACCTACCACATCAGCAATATTGATTACGAATCGAACGTGGTCGTGCGGTGCTCTGATAGTTATATCCTTATTATATTGCTAGGCAATATAAGTTTTATAAAAAAGGATGTTAAAGTGTGGATGCATGTAGGCGTGGGAAATGCCCAGCGATTTTTGAATGTCACAGATCTGTCAAATAAACTGGGCTCAAAATTGTGTAATGCGCTTCCGGCTTTCCACGCCTTCACCGGATGTGATTACAATCCTTCTTTTTACCGGAAAGGTAAAAATCGACCCTTTACTATTTTAAAAAAGTCGGAAAACTACATGGATGCTTTTGAAAAGATCAATGACTTGCACACAGGATACATTCCAGAAGTTTACTTAGTAATTGAAGAGTTTGTGTGCAGGATGTACAGTTTAAAGAAAATCACTAACGTGAACGAAGCTCGTGTGACCGTGTTCATGAAGAATTATAAAATTAATGACGGTGATGAAATATTCCAAACAAATGCCAAAAATGTTGACGGAGCAATCCTGCCACCATGCAAAGCTGAACTGCATAAGCAAATAAAAAGAACGGCATTCATTGCGCATCTTTGGAGGCACGCTTATCTACCACAGCCGACAGAATTTTCTCCCACCGACTATGGTTGGGATGAATCTGAGAATAAATTGATTTTCCAATAGTTTGATGGAGATCAACTGCCACAATCTATTGATGATATTGCAATTAACTCTACAGAAAACCAAGGTATTACAAATAAATATTAGCTATATAAAAATAATTTTAAAAATTTATAAATTAAATTATAAATTAATTTTTATATTTACAGATAAAGAAAACGGTCAAAATGATCAACAGGAATCAGACGAAGAAGAGGAAATATTGAATTCCGATATTGAAGATTTCCCATTTGTAATTGATGAAAGTGACGATTCCCTCAATCAATGCGATATCGACGAGTGGTAAATTACGAAACGTTAAATAATTGTTATGAAATATAATAAATATGAAATTTGTTAAAGTAAAACCAAATTTTTAATCTTCAAAAGAAAATTTATGCAAATGACCATAAAATAATTTATTAAGTACTTTTAAATTCACTCACCTTAATTATTGAAATTGTAAATATTCCACGATCAAAACCACCGCTAAAATATACTGTGAAATTAATTTTATTCCATACTTTTTTTATCGAACAGACATATTGTATTTTATTAGTTTACTTCAGTTTTAATTTTCTCGTTTAAATTTGCCGTACAGTTATTATTAAACTTAAAATAAATTAAATGAATAATTTATAATATAAACATGAACATTCTGCTGGTTGTTTAATAATGCACAACATCAATGATCATCTTACAAACAGGTAAAAACGCAGCGTTGTGGCCGTGGCGCTCGCACGCGCCGCATATCGAGTGCATCTTTATCGGCTTGGAAGACGACCTTTATTGTACTTTACAGGTGGAAGACTGTTTTTTTTATATTCCTTACTATAAAAATAAACATCACACCCAGTTTCAGCTTAACGGCTATGAGTTTTTTTTCATTTTTTTTTGTGCCTAATTGTGTGGGTGGAAGACCTTGTTTGTTGTGGAATTTTAATGGAAGACGAGATTTTTTATCCTTTTTATGTTCAAATGAATCAGTATACTAAATTTCATGCAAACGGCTATGAGTTTTTTCTATTAAATTTTGGTGGGAATCGCTACCCTCGTGCAACCCCCTGTCGTAAGGGTGCAACGGAAGACGGCCTTATTATAGTTACATATGACATGCATAAGTCATATAAAAGAAATGAAGTTAAGGAAAATGACCCCGAAATTTCTGTCGCTACCTCCCGGACTATTCAGAATTCGGATCCACCCACTCTTTATATACTTTATTAGGCCTTTTCGACATTTTAAAACTTATTTTAGAAACAAATTTATTGCATTTACCGTTATATCAATATGAAATCTAAATTTTTTTTTGCAGAAACTGATCACACCTTGTTCTTGTTTATATATAATAAAATGTATCAAACGTATAAAGGTAGCTTCTACACTATAGGGACGGGACGTGTCCGGGCTCGATACGTAGTTCCTATTGTAGAAGTTGCCTTTCAAAAGAGTATATTCCGAGCGCGAGATCGAAAAGTCGAGAACCAAGGAATATAGATATCGCGTAAATCGTGTACCCATGCATCTAGCATCTAGCATAGAGATGGAAATAAAAAATCTTATATAAAAAGGAAAATAATAGTCATTACTATATTGTATGCAATGAATTTTAATATTAAAGCAGCCTCTACACGGCGTGCTGCGTAATATAGGCGAAATCCTGTAGGATAATTCGCATATCTGTCTTTGTCTAGAGCACGCGGCTCGCGGCTTGCGGCACGCCGTGTGTAAGAGGCAGCTTAATAATTTCATTATGTGCTCTATAAAAACAATGGTTTCTGATATATTTGGAAGTGTTTCAGTTTTTTAGAGAGAATCCACATTACATGCCGAATGCGCATGCCGTATGTCATCCGAAAAAAATTTGTTGTCCGAAATCTATAGGATTTATAACTCTATGGTTATAATTCCTATATGATTAATAACCATAGAGTTATAAATCCTATAGATTTCGGACAACAAATCTTTTCTTACGGCATACGGCATGCTCATACGGCATTCGGCATGTAATGTGGATTCTCTCTAAGGGAGCATGTACATAAGCGCTGTGCTATGCAATGCTGTGCGATGCCGTATGATGCCGTTCGATGCCGTTTGATGCCGTTCGATGCCGCGCGGTGCCGCACGGATTAGTGCTGCATCCGATCCGTTGTCTAAATGGTTCAAAATAAATTGTAAGTTGTATCTCTGCATTATTTATTTAACTATTTAATTTAAATCATGCAGAGATACAACTTACAATTTATTTTGAACCATGTAGACAACGGATCGGACGAAGCACTAATCGTGCGGCACCGCGCGGCATCGAACGGCATCGTACGGCATCGCACGGCATCGCACAGCACAGCGCTTATGTACATGCTCCCTAAGAGAGAATCTCTTTGTTCGCTATGCCTTAGGGCCTTCTCACAGCTCTGAGGAACAGATATAAAGAACAAGAATAACGTGGGTTAGTATATCTATATATACGAGGAACAGCGCTTATTCCTCGCTGTTCCTTGTATATATAGATATACTAACCCATGTTATTCTTGTTCTTTATATCTGTTCCTCAGAGCTGTGCGAAGGCCCTAAATCTTATATGGTGTAATGTGCATTGCGTATAGGCCTTAATAACTGCGTCGGTGTATTATCAACGACTATAGACTATATGTGTTGGTCTATACGCGTCTATATAATTCTAATTGGTATCATCCTAAATTTTGATTTCGAAATCCGAAGAACCAATATAATTAGTACAATTATAGTATATGAAGTACTTGTTAAGTGAAATAAGGTGTAATCATTCATCATGTTTGTTTATTTATACATTAAGAGTATAAATAAATATGTAACTTTGGACGACTCAAAAATAGAAAACTTTCAACATGAAGAGACAGGACATCAATCAAAAACGTTTAGTTCGAAACCATTTAGGTGTATTTATGATAAACAAAACTATGTTTGTCAGATTCTCATGATAGCAGGTAAGATTTCATTTTGGATGTAACTATTATTGAATTGTTATATTAAATGCTAACTGATAGAACATAACCTTATTTTTTTATTACAGGCAATCCACATTGCATGCTTTATGCTCTATGCGCTATGCTCTATGAGTTGAGTACTTATAGACTTCTCCGCTGATTGATTCACTGATAATGCTCAAACAATCAGCGGAGAAGTCTACACGTACTCAGCTCATAGAGCATTATAGTGCATAGAGCATACAATGTGGATTCCCTGTTATGTTATCATTTTATTCCAATATTATTTTTAAGTGATTTTTAATTTTAATGTTTCTAGTAAGAATAATAAATATTTAAAATATTAACCTTTATATGAACATTTATTATTAGTTGTTCAAGTTTTCATTTTGATTTTGGTTTTCATTTTCTTGCTTGTTCTTTTATGTTTAAGATTTTGAATATGAAATCTAGGAGTATTTGGCAGATAAGCGACCTAAAGTACCAAGATTAAATAAATCTGATCTAGAAGCGCTTGATGGTGATAATTATGAATTTCAGCAACAGAACAGCAAAATTAAACTTGAAAAAGCTGTAAGTAAACATTCTTCTGTATCAAAAAGATGAGTCTGAAGTTTGCATCGTTGGAGTGCAACCAAATAATTTTTTACGATTGATTAAAGTTATTGAACAATGGAAATTTTATCTAAATCTTGGTTAAAGTTGTTGATTAAATTAAAGTAATTGATTGATAAATAAATAATTTATTTAATGCAAAATATAGAAAATCACGATGTTCTTCAAAATTTTGAAACAACATATAGATTTTATTAAATATACTTTAAAAATTTTATAGTTCCTATTCAACTGTAAATAATATTTACATGTATTTTTTTCATATTAGGAATCAACCAAAAAAAAGAAAGAAAGTGCTACAAAAACAATGACAACTATTGTTAAGAGCTATGCAGCCTCCCTTCAGTCTCAATTCGAAGTACCAAATGCTCGCTCTGGTCGTTCATCAATATCTGTACCATCAAATATCAATGTAAGTACATGAAATGTTAACATGTGTGTAGAAATGTTAACTAACGGTTGTTGAATTCTTTGTCAATTTTAAAATTAAAAACGTCACATTATGATTATGTTGCTATTATCGACAAAGGATAGCTATTTATACATATGAAAATATTGTATTATAGATGTTTTAAAATATAGTCATAGTTTTAAATAGTTATAATTAAATTTCGATGATAATCTTAAGTAGAAATGCCTCAATTTGATTAACATGCTAACCAACAAAGTTGGTTTATTTTCTACCAGAGTAATTACATAAATAAATAAACAAATAAATATATATTTCAAAACAGTCATAATTATTTAATAGTATTTTTATATTCTGATTTTTTATACAAACTTTATTTAATGTATAAGTTAAAAATCAATATTAAATAACCTATTTTATTTTATATTGAAAATTAAATGTCTTAATAGCAAGCATTATTTTTACAGGCATTTCAGGATAATGAGGACAGTGAATTTGAAGATATTCGGGGCACACTTCCTAATAGTCCTATTCCTACAGTGGTGGTAAAAGATGAAGGACTCGTTTTGTTGAAAAAACAATTAAAAGAAGAAAAGCGTAAAAGCAAAACTGCTATTGATATAGCCAACACCCTTCAAACGCGCTATGAAAATGTAAAAGAAAAATTACAGCATTATGAAAATGGTAAGTAAATTATTTACATGTTAACAGCATGGTAGAAAGTATGTATTTTTGAAAATTAAAATGTCACTCATAAATTTATATATATGTACGCATTTTAATTTCAACATAAATACTTACGCACACACTCACACGCACACTTACACGCACACTTACACGCACACGCGCACGCACACACACACACACACAAACACATATACATATATATATATATTGTATAATGTATACACATATAAGCAATTAATTTATATTTTTAGGATCAACTCATAATGAAAACACCGTTAAGGAAACGCAAATATTGGGTTTCCTAAACCTATTTGTACAAAAAGTGGAATTTATGTAAAAAAAGAAGCCATCGAAGATGCCTACGCAAAATTAGAACCACCTAAGTTTTATATCAATTTATGCTACGCAACATGGGGCTATAAAGAACTTGCTAAACGATGTGTGAAGAAAACAAAATCATCTCCAAAAAATAAACAACCCAGTGATTGTACGAAGTTGACTCCAAGAAAGAAAAGTCATAAGAGAGCATTTTAGCCACATCTTAAGTTTTTACAAATACCCAGAACGGTTGTATAACTTCCATTTAAGTAGAATGAATAATTACGCACACCGCGCAATATGTGGCGCACGATCTCACGTGAACATACGAGGGTCATTTGACAAGTACCTAGCCTCACCGCCAGATGGTGCCACTATCGCACCAGAAATACACTACAGTGCAGTATCTTCCTGTAAACGGTTACAGACGAAATTTCAGCCGGATCGGAGTTGTAGTTTATTTTTGAGAGCGTGTGAAAGCAAATGTGTCCGTTGATTTTTGAAAAAATGGAGAAAGAACAATATCGGTCGGTGATTCGATTCTTGTCTTTGGAAGGGAAATCGCGCAGTGAAATTAAAGAACGCTTGGATGCAGTGTATGGGGATGCTTCTCCTTCGATGGCGACCGTTAAATTTTGGTATAACGAGTTTCAACGTGGTCGTACGTCGATTTTTGATGATCCACGCCCAGGTGCTCCGAAAACAGCCACTACGGAGGAGAACGTGACAAAAATACACGATATCGTTTTGTCAGACCGCCGATTAAAGGTGCACGAGATAGCTGCGATAGTAGGCATCTCAGAAGAACGCGTGTGGCATATCCTACATGAGATTTTAGGCATGAGGAAGCTGTCAGCAAGGTGAGTGCCGCGTTTGCTGACTGCAGATAACAAGCGCATCCGTGTGACCAGTTCAGAGCAGTGTTTGGAGCTGTTTAATCGCAATCCAAAAGAGTTTTTGCGTCGTTACGTGACCGTCGACGAAACATGGATTCACTACTACACTCCAGAGACCAAGGAGCAGTTAAAACAGTGGACCTTACCCGGTGAACCTGCTCCGAAGAAGGCGAAGGCGGTCCCGTCGGCCGGAAACGTGATGGCCACTGTTTTCTGGGATTCTCAAGGTGTGATTTTTATTGACTATCTGGAGAAGGGCAAAACGGTCACAGGACAGTACTACACCGAACTAGTGAGCCGATTTGACGCTGTGTTAGAAGAAAATCGGCCCCATTTGTCTAAAAAGAAAGTGCTTTTCCACCACGATAATGCACCGGCTCACACTTCTGCACTCGCCACGGCTAAATTGGTCGAATTACACTACGAACTGCTGCCCCATCCACCGTATTCTCCAGATTTGGCTCCGTGCGACTTTTTTTTGTTTCCGAACCTAAAAAATTCGCTCACCGGGAAGAGATTCCACTCCAATAACGAAATAATCGCCGCCACGGAGGCCTATTTTGCAAACCAAGAGAAAACATTTTTTTCAACGGGGTTAAAAAAATTGGAACACCGCTGGACCAAGTGTATTCAACTAAAAGGAGACTACATTGAAAAATAAATTTTATTTTTTGTAAAATTTTGGTGTTTTCATTTGTAGGCTAGGTACTTATCAAATGACCCTCGTAATGGAGAAAATAGAAGAATTAGATAGTGTAGAAGATACGACTGAAGATGACGAACTAATAGAACTGTAAACATAATTTTATAATATATTGTTTATTTTTATTGAAATAAAGTATTTTATTAGATAACTATTAACAAGTGTACTTTTAATTATTTATGCCATCTAAGTTATAAATTATTTAATGCAAAGAATTTTATTCTTTATTAAATCAATAATAAACGTATACAATTATTAAATTTATAAATTTTAGGAAATGTTAGGAATTGTTAAAATCTAACAAATAATAAAAAAATATATTATTAAGTAAATATAAAAGGAAGTAACAGATAAAAAGCAGTAAAAAATAAAAAATTCTAATAAAAAGTGATAAAAAGTGATAAAATGTCCAAATACCTACACTTTTTATCACTTGTTATTACCTTTTTTCACTTTTTATCACTTTTTATTACATTTATTCATTTTGTATCATTATTTGCTTTTTTTTTTACTCTTCATCAGTTTTTATCAATTTTTATTACTTATTTTCAAAATATATTATTTTTTTCAGAAAAATTTTTCACCAGGGTAGTCTATATTATCACACGGTTTTAGTGTAAACATATAGAGTAAATACTATCAGGCATATTGTATTGCCTTTCTTCTTTAACGCACTTAAAGCCAGACTTTTCAACAACTTTTAATAAGTCTTCACGAGGATGAGTCACTAAAATCTTCTTTGTCAATTTCTATCTCACTAGAACTTGTAATATTTTCTGTGACAACCACAATACCCATATTCATTAATCCTTGCCTGAATAGAAATTACAATTCGATTTATTTCTTATTATCAAAAAATTTCTATTAAACTTACCGGCAATTTTGGAAAAAATTAATTAGATCTGCATTATTTAAATGTCCCAAGACCCATTAACACCACATAAAATCATATGTTTGTGAACAAAAATCCTGTAACCCTTGATAAAACAAACAATATTATGAAATACAAAATCAAATAAATTAATTTTACCAACAGTATCAAATTTTCCAACCTTGTTCATAGTTTTTCAAGTAAGATTTGGCTTGCTCCAAAAATTTTAGATATTGTTCTACTAAATCCACTTTATCAAAAAATTTTGTAAATAAATTGCCTGTTATTCTACCAATACTAGCACCATAATCCAAAGCACGTTTTTTTTCTGATATTGTATCAGGTATCTAAAATCATTAACAAGAATAATATATTGTTACGACCCGAGTCGGGGTCTTCGAGCAGAAGGGCGCTTCTGCAATGGTCGCCGAGTTGACCAACAGGAACGTGGAATTCGTTGTCCGATTAAGCGCTGAAGCGCAAGGAATTGCGGGAACTTGAAATGAAAACTCGAATTTGAAGAGATAAACCTTAACTTCGAAGTTTTATTCAATTAATAAATACTTTTGAACTTTAACAAAAATATAAAGACTTTTAAGCGTGACTCTATATAATTCAAAATGATCTTGAATATTATGCTCTGAGGCACTTGCACAGAGACCTCGGAGTGACCACTGAGGCCGGTGAGGAGGCCCTATTTATATTCTAAATTGCAGGTGGAACTCCAGGTTGGTGGTGGGAGTGGAACCAATCAAAACTATTTCCCTACCTCGAGTGGGAGTGGCTTCGCTGGAGAATTCTAGTTTAATCCGGTTTTGTCCTTGAGAGTGGGAGTGGCCTCGCTAGATAATTCTAGTTTATTCTGGATCGTCCTCGAGAGTGGGAGGTGGCCCTGCTGGAGAAATCTAGTTCCTTCGAGAGTGGGGGTAATTGCCGTTAGAATCCGTTGGCCTTGGTGCCTCTAAAAATAGAAGGTAAACAGGAAGAGGGAGAGGGAATTTCCGTTGGGATCTTGCCGGTTCGATCTGGTTTCCGCTGACCTCTAGAGCTTCTAAGAATAGAAGGTAAACAGAAAGAGGGAGAGGGAGTTTCCGTTGGGATCTTGCCGGTTCGATCTGGTTTCTGCTGATCTCGAGAGCTTCTAAAAATAGAAGGTAAACAGGAAGAGGGAGAGGGAATTTCCGTTGGGATCTTGCCGGTTCGATCTGGTTTCCGCTGACCTCTAGAGCTTCTAAGAATAGAAGGTAAACAGAAAGAGGGAGAGGGAGTTTCCGTTGGGATCTTGCCGGTTCGATCTGGTTTCCACTGACCTCGAGAGCTTCTAAAAATAGAAGGTAAACAGGAAGAGGGGAGGAGGAAGAGACAAACAACTCCCGGAATTATATGGGAAAAACAATTCTAGGAATTATATATTTAGAAAAGGAATGAGCGTTTCCCTGAGCGAGTTTTATCCTGTTATATTTTATATTAAACTATTTACTATTATTCTTATTTATTATTAAATAACGTATTTCTACTAGAATCGCAAGCCGTTAGTTATTTGCTTATTCGGGATGTTATTATTATTATTATTATTAACAAAATTAATCGTTGCGGTATCAAGTTGTTTATTGGTTAATTATTATTATTATTTATTTACGGAGCGGTTAAACATAATTTATCTGATTAAAGATAAGGGTTTTATAGTTAAAATCTTCATCGGTTTTTTATTTTATGAGAATACGTTTGATTACGTTTATCATTCAATTAATCGTTTAATTACGTTTTGATGGTTTCATATGATTAAATCACGTTTGCTATCCAATTAATTATATTTATTATTTAATCTATCTCTTATTGAATACCTATACCCACGTTTATTATTTAATTGATCAAATACGTATAATTACGTTTGCTATCTAATATTAATTCCTCAAGTTCCAAATGACTATTGTAGAATCGCCCCTAAATATTCCGCCACTCGTCCGTGCGAACGCAGTTCATAACAGTCCCCCCCGTTTTTTAAAACACGAACCCATGGTTCGGGCTTTTCTGTATTTCGAATTTCAAATGATCGCGCGCTTAACTGAGTCCTCCCGCCGCGAACTAAATTCGGCTTATCTCCGCTAGATGGTGCCACCAATCCCTGCCCCTGCCGGCAATTGTTGTCGACTGCTGCAACTGTCAAAGCAATGGGCAAGGGGAATCAGAATCTCCCTCAAAAGATTCGCATAAGCCAAGTTAACATCTTTCTCAAGGGGAATTGTATATAAGAAAATAAAGGAAGAGGCGAAGAAAAGGAAGGCTTCCTTCCATAAAAGGAATTCTATTTTATCGACCATTCTGGGTTTAAGGGTGAATTTACAGTAAAACGTGGATTTAAGTCAACTAATTAAATTTAAGGGTGAAGCTTTTAATAGGAAATTTCGGATTTTAAGTGTAAATTTCAACGAATAATTTTAATCCTTAAGGGTGAATCTACAATAAAACATGGGTTTAATTTAAATAATTTGATTTCTTAAGGGTGAAGTATTGTTTTTTAATTTAAACAAAATGAGTTTAATTTGGTTGGTTAATGGTGAAATTAATTATACTACTCAGTTTGATGACGCCGTGATACTTGCAATTTTTACATTAAGGGTGATTTATTAATAATTTTAATTTTTTCTTTTAGGGTGAAGGTTTAATGGGCGATTTTTAAATTTTAAATGCAAGTTTTCAATAAATAATTTTAGTGAACCTATTATGAGACGCAGATTTAATTTAAATAATTTTATTTTTTTCAGGGTGAAGATTTATTATGGAGTGCGGTTATTTACTCATTTATTCTCGGATTTTCCCTTAAATAGTTTAATTTTTCAGGGTGAAGGGAGCCCCTGCCATCGCTCCCTTCGGGAGATGCTACCTATGGCTCGCCGGGACCCATCCTGATACAGTGTATCAGGAGTACTTCCGGTTTCCCATCTCCAGAGCAAAAGGAACAAAACATTCAGTTCTTTAACTTTAAGGCGAGCCCTGGCCATCTCTCCTATAACCCTTATTATTTTATTATTTATTAATTTAATTACAAATAGGATACATGAAATTACAATTAGGTCGCACGTGGAATATAAAAAATATAAATATCGCAATCAGGTAACATATTAGATATCGTATAAAGAAATAAATAATAAATAAATTTAATTAGGTCGTAAACACGCATGTTTTAATTTATCTACATGGACTATTTTGGTTTTATAATTTCCTAAATCTATTTTCGCATTTCTATCATCTATTAATTCTATTATTTTATACCGGCCTGCATACTGTTCATCAAATTTTCCGATTCGCGGTTCCTTCAACAAATATACCTCCTCCCCTACCTTAAAATCTTTTGCATTTAATTTTTGGTCATAGTATTTCTTCGAGCGTTTCTTTGCTTCCTATAACCGCGCTTTTGCCATTTTTTGAGTGTTATTTAATTTAAATATTAATTCATCCAGGTACATTTCGTATGTCTTTTCTACAGTCCTTGTTTCAAACTCGGAAGGTAATCGCGCCTTTTGTCCAAAAATTAGCTCGTGGGGAGTAAAACCGTGTGCCGAATGAACAGACGTGTTATAAGAAAACATAGCCATTTTAATCCAAGTGTCCCAATCGGTTTTATCCGTATACATTTTTAAATATTCAACCAAAGAGTGATGACTTGTTTCTAACGAGCCCATGGTCTGAGGATGAAAGGAAGTGGATCGCAATTGCTTTATTTTAAATATCTTAGCTATCTTTTGCATTAAACTGTTCTGAAAATTACTGCCTTGATCGGTTTTAATCGCTTCGGGACAGCCGAATCTAGTAATAATATCATGTACTAACGCGGTAGCGACCATCTCGGCGGTCATATCGGGGATAGGAAGGGCGTCAGAATATTTAGTTAGATTACATTGCAAGGTCAGGATATACTTATTTCCGGATACGGTTACGGGTAGGGGGCCCACTATATCCATTTTCAACACTTCGAATGCCTTACTGGGGGTAGTCGTGATTCTCATCGGCTGCTTTGTTTTCACCCGTACTAATTTCTTTCTCTGGCATTCCGCGCAAGTCCTAACATATTCGGAAACGTCTTCTTTTATTCCCGGCCAAAGGTATTGCTCGCGGATTCGACGATAAGTTTTCGCGATGCCTTTGTGTCCTCCAATAGCCGAATCGTGGGCCTTGCCAATAATACCTAATCTATCATCGGGAGGTGGGACAATTACTTCCCCCGTGCAAATAGTTAATTTCGGGGGTCCGGTTTCCCAGCGCGCTCATAAGGTTATTTCTATGGGTAACCAGTGATTTCTTTCTAAGCCGTCCCTAACTTTTGAAATGCTGACCGATCCTACTTGCTCCTCAATCATCGCGGTTGGAAGTGAGTCTAAATACTGAACTATCAGGGCCGCGGTTGCTATTTCGGCCGCCTTTTCTTTAACAAACATCGAGTACATAATTCTACCGATGGATAATTTAGTCTGCACTATCGCGCCTATACCTATTGGCTCGTCCTTCAATTTCTCTATGTCTATCATTCCTAAATCGATTAATTGTTGGCAAACGGGGGTGCTTATTTCACAATCAACTGACACGAAGTGCGCGATATTATCTTTTCTCATTAAGAGTTGATCCCGGGAATATTCGACACAAGTTATGACGAGGATTCTTTCGGGGTGGCTCGCAAGGGACGGGGTTGTTAAGACGGGACCTTTTTCACTCGGGGTAGGTTGGGTCTTGCTCATACAGGGTTTCTCAATATTATCACTTATTATCATTGCTTCCTGGGGGAATTCTTTCTCAACTTCCTTGAAACAAGGACTCATGGGGTCTATGCTAACCTTTATTTTGCAAGTTTTAATGTTAATAATTCTAACTTCATCATCAACGTCAGACGCACTCTCTTTAGGGGTTTTGTCAGTGGTCAATTCGTCATCTGTTGTTGGTTCTCGGAGAGCAATTACCCCTTGAACCTCTGTCTGTATATTGGGAGCCCTACTTTTGCCAGACGGGATTTCTTGATAGGAATTTTCCTGTAGGTCCCCGGCCCTATCCTTCCCGCCATGTGTGGAAGTACTACGCTCCAGAGCCTTACACTCCCCGAGCCCCCCGACACACGCAGGAACTTCGGCCTCCGTGGTCACAGCCAGAACAAAACCGCCCGTCAGGGTTTCTTGATAGGAATTTTCCTGTAGGCCCCCGGCATCCTCTTCGACACATGCCAGAGTACTACGCCCGTCGGGATTTCTTGATAGGAATTTTCCTGTAGGTCCCTGGCCCCCAGCATGCGCGAAGGCAACAGTCGTGCCCTTGACGACCGGATCTCCTCCTATAGCTACATCCTCTATAGAGGGCAACGGCCACGATATACGTGCAACCGGACCCTTACAGGAAGCAACTGCAGCATTGCGAGCAACCTCACAATTAGCCGCTGCAAGGGGGGATTCCCTAATGCTACTCTCCTCACATCTAGAGGGCATCAGCCGTGACCCCGTGACCGGCTCGTATCTAAAGCTACCTCGGCCACGATATACGTGCAACCGCTGACCTCTCCTAATGGAAGAGGCAGAGCTAAATTTGTCTATGTCCGTACATCCGTCGTCTCTTTCAGTCAAATTATTGGAACTTTCAGAATCTCCGGCGCCTTCGGAACCTTGACTTTCAGAGGTTGACTCTACTTTGCTAGCAAGAAAGTCATTTTCTATGTCTAATTCAGAAAAAGGTTCCTCCGAGCCGGGATTATCTGGATTTGGAGGTATGGATGAGGTGGTTATGGGGTTTCTGGACAGTGCGTTCGCGTCCATGTTGATTTTGCTTGGTTTGTGCACTATATCGTAAACATACTCTCTTAACAGTATCTTCCATCTTGCTATTCTTTGGACGGCATCTTTTAGTCTATGCAACCATAATAGGGGTCGATGGTCGGTCACTAACGTGAATTTTCTACCGTACAAATAGGGCCTAAATTGCTTTACCGCGTGAATTATTGCTAAAAGCTCTTCTTCGGTGGTTGTGTAATTTAATTCGGCACTAACTAAAGCTCTAGATGTGTACGCGTTTGGAAGGTTTTTCCCGATGGGTCCCTGACTTAACACGCCACCTAAAGCGAAATCTGACGCGTCCGTGGTCACCACGAAAGGTAAGTTAAAATCCGGGTATTGCAGTAAGGGTTGAGAGCAAAGTTTTTGTTTAAGAGTGAGAAACGCGTTCTCCTGTGCCACCCCCCATGAAAATTTAACTTCTTTTTGCAAAAGGTAATGGAGCGGTTTAGCGATCTCAGCAAAATCGGGGATAAACCGACGATAGTATCCGGCTAACCCTAAAAATTGTTTTATGTTTTTAGCGTTAATGGGGCGCGGGAAATCCGATACGGCTTGAGTTTTCCGAGGGTCGGATCTTACGCCTTGTTCCGAGATTACGTGACCGAGATAAACAACTTCCTTTCTCAAAAAAAGACACTTATCAGGCTACAAGGTGAGACCAGCTGTTTTTAATCTTCCAAAAAGCTTTTTTAATTTACGAGTATGATCTTTAAGAGATTCAGCATATACCACTATATCATCCATATAAACGAACAGCTCGATACCCTGCAACCCGGTGAGAACCTTATCCACAAGGGATTGGAATGTAGAGGGGACGCCTTTTAGTCCCATAGGCATTCTCTTATATTGTAAATGATTAAACGGAGTGGAGAAGGCAGTTTTAGGGGCGTCCGCGGGGTCTATAGGAACTTGGTGAAACCCTGAGGCTAAATCGAGTGTAGAAAAATACTTGCTCCTACCTAATTGGTCAAGGATTTCCGTTATGTTAGGGAGAGGATACGCGGAGGTAACAGTTTTTTCATTTAACGCGCGAAAATCAATTACTAATCGCCGTCTCTTATTTCCTTGTGAATGCGGTTTTTTTGGGACTATCCATAAGGGAGAGTTATAAGGTCATTCTGATTCTTCTACAATATCATTATCAATTAATTCCTTAACCTGTTTTTGTACTATATCCCTTAAATGAGGTGGATAGCGGTACTGCTTTACGTTAATGGGAATGTCATTGGTAGTCGGAATTTTGTGCATGATTTTAGAAGTTTTGCTAAGCTTATCGTTCGGCAAATGGAATTGGCAAGGGAACTCCAAAATTCATCTCTCTATACTATCTCTTTCTATTGAATCAAGATCCTCTAAATCAAGCAGCTCAAGTATTTTATTTATTCTGGTTTGAAGATTAGCCTTAACCTCAGGTTCATTTGTAGTTTTAATGACGTGTATAGGTTTAATCGTACTGTCGTAAGATTCTAATTCGAGCGGGGGCAGAATAAGACTTATATCTTCTGATGTGGAATTTATCGCGAATAAAGAAGCCTTACCATTATCGCTCGTGACAAGGCACTCTCCGATAAATATTCCCGGACCCGCATTTATCTTGGGTAGGTAACCGGAAAAGCGATTGGGTTTATTAATAGTGATTTTAACCAATGTTTTTGTCCTAGCGGGAAGATAAAGAACATCATGGCTAACAAAAGGAATGGTTTCTCTTGGGTTTCCCCATAGAAGAGCACCATTTCGGAAGGACAAGGTTGCGTCCTGTTCTTTTGGAAATTCTACGCCCAAAATTCCGTCGACTCCTATAGGAAAGCTATCGGGTACTACGTTCATTCGGCAATAACCTTCATCTAGATTTATTCTTACACATCCCTGAGTCAGAACCAATCCCTCACTCATCCCTGCCAATCTGTACACGGTATTTTTGTCAATGAATAAATTAGGTTTAATCAGACTTTGTTTAATTATATTAAGTTCGGAACCTGTAACAATAAGGAACCGCGGCATGTTTTTGATTAAGTCTTTACTTTTTAGAATTACGATAGGGGATTTTAATTTTTGGGAGGTCTCATGGGCAAGAATAACAGCGCGGGTATGGACGCTTGGTTGTCGCGACGAGGTTGGTTCAACATTGCGCCCGTATGCTGAACCCGGTTCGAGTTTAAAGAACGCGCATTATTATTTGGGAAGGATCGCGACGGAGGCTCTATCGCGAGATGTTAGCTATTATTGGATGAAGTATCTCGAGATCGTCGCCTACATGCTTCAAGGGTGTGCCCCCACATCCTACAGTAGTTGCAATAAGGACTTGCGTTTTTAAATTTACGACAATTCCGCGCGATATGTCCCATTTCCCCGCATCGATAACAGCCACGCCTCTTTCTTTCCGGTTCTTCCTCCCTTTGAGGCTCCGCGACATGACAATATTTACGCTTCCGATCTTCCTCTGCCCTTTCCCCATGCAGTTCCCTTCGCTGCTGCACATATCTTTCGCAAGTAATGGCGGTACTAATTGCTGCTTCGAGGGTGGAAAATTATTTCCCTATCATTCGCGTCGCTATATCTGACTCTAGGCCTAAAGTAAAACATTCGATGGCCGTGTTCGTTGTTCCTTCGATCATACCACGAGCCACGACAGGATTAAAATTTTCGTCTATCAATTCCCGAGCCTTTTGCAGAATCTGAGTGACCCTTAATCCGTATTCAGAAACCTTTTCTTGGGATTTCTGCCTTACTGGTGCTAAGTCGGTTTGAATTTGAGGCAAATTTTGAGTGGGCGCGAATACCCTTTTTAGTTCTGATAGAAGCTGATTTAAATCATTAAAACTTTTAAATTGTAAATAATCGTTAGCGTCGCCGGTAACTCGTGATTTTACCAATTTTAAAAAGAAACTCTGGTCACTTGGATTTACAAAACTCTCAGCTTCCTTGCATTCTCTTATGAAACGATTTACAGAGATATTCTTTCCATTAAACTCGGGGAGTATACGCACTATCTCATTAATCTTTTTGTAACTGGATAAAGAACTCGATTTAACGGATCTATTATTTATGGAATTATTATCGAAATCATCACTCGTAACAGAATCATCTCTAATATTCCGTAGCCTCGGGGCAGGATTAAGCGGCGGTCTAATCTTTGTTAAGCTCGGTTCGACGCGTGTATTTATTGTTAAATCTAGTGCTTCTGTAACGTTACGTAGACTACTATCGTTATCTATCAGCCTAGAATTCTCCGATATTGACCATGAACCCGACGCCTGTTCGTTATCTACCGACATTTTTAGACTAATTGCTCGCTCGCTCAGGTACTTAGCTTGGGTTATCCGCTGCCTTGCAGATGGCCTTGATGATCTGGACAGGGGCTGATGATTCCTGATGAGCGCTGGTGACCTGGGCATGACGTTATCCTTGACAATGCTTGCAGTTGGGCGGTGAAGATAAGCAATGACCCGATCGCAGGTGGCGCCGTGAACGAAGCTGATAAGGATGTGCTCTACAGGGGGATTGACGTCTCTGATTTAACCTTGGAATTCTATTATTTGCCCCACTCTCGTATCCTGAATTCGAGGTGTTTTCTCTCGAATTTGGTGGAGTTCTGTTGTTGGCGTTCATGAAGTTCTGGATCCTTGATTGGTTGGGGATTTTCTCTCTCTTATTGCTGCTGCGGACCCAACTTCCCAATCAAAAGTGCTCCGGCATTCGCCCGCGTCCCAGGGGAAACCACAGCTCAAAAACCCTGGACGGAACACAACACTGAACTTCTTCCTTTTCTCTTTGGATCCTTTTCCTTGCAATCCTTCGAACGAATCCCACCGCTGTCACCAAAATTTGTTACGACCCGAGTCGGGGTCATCGAGCAGAAGGGCGCTTCTGCAATGGTCGTCGAGTTGACCAACAGGAACGTGGAATTCGTTGTCCGATTAAGCGCTGAAGCGCAAGGAATTGCGGGAACTTGAAATGAAAACTCGAATTTGAAGAGATAAACCTTAACTTCGAAGTTTTATTCAATTAATAAATACTTTTGAACTTTAACAAAAATATAAAGACTTTTAAGCGTGACTATATATAATTCAAAATGATCTTGAAATTATGCTCTGAGGCACTTGCACAGAGACCTCGGAGTGACCACTGAGGCCGGTGAGGAGGCCCTATTTATATTCTAAATTGCAGGTGGAACTCCAGGTTGGTGGTGGGAGTGGAACCAATCAAAACTATTTCCCTTCCTCGAGTGGGAATGGCTTCGCTGGAGAATTCTAGTTTAATCTGGTTTTGTCCTTGAGAGTGGGAGTGGCCTCGCTAGATAATTCTAGTTTTTTCTGGATCGTCCTCGAGAGTGGGAGGTGGCCCTGCTGGAGAAATCTAGTTCCTTCGAGAGTGGGGGTAATTGCCGTTAGAATCCGTTGGCCTTGGTGCCTCTAAAAATAGAAGGTAAACAGGAAGAGGGAGAGGGAATTTCCGTTGGGATCTTGCCGGTTCGATCTGGTTTCCGCTGACCTCGAGAGCTTCTAAAAATAGAAGGTAAACAGAAAGAGGGAGAGGGAATTTCCGTTGGGATCTTGCCGGTTCGATCTGGTTTCCGCTGACCTCGAGAGCTTCTAAAAATAGAAGGTAAACAGGAAGAGGGGAGGAGGAAGAGACAAACAACTCCCGGAATTATATGGGAAAAACAACTCTAGGAATTATATATTTAGAAAAGGAATGAGCGTTTCCCTGAGCGAGTTTTATCCTGTTATATTTTATTATTAAACTATTAACTATTATTCTTATTTATTATTAAATAACGTATTTCTACTAGAATCGCAAGCCGTTAGTTATTTGCTTATTCGGGATGTTATTATTATTATTATTATTAACAAAATTAATCGTTGCGGTATCAAGTTGTTTATTGGTTAATTATTATTATTATTTATTTACGGAGCGGTTAAACATAATTTATCTGATTAAAGATAAGGGTTTTATAGTTAAAATCTTCATCGGTTTTTTATTTTATGAGAATACGTTTGATTACGTTTATCATTCAATTAATCGTTTAATTACGTTTTGATGGTTTCATATGTTTAAATCACGTTTGCTATCCAATTAATTATATTTATTATTTAATCTATCTCTTATTGAATACCTATGTCCACGTTTATTATTTAATTGATCAAATACGTATAATTACGTTTGCTATCTAATATTAATTCCACAAGTTCCAAATGACTATTGTAGAATCGCCCCTAAATATTCCGCCACTCGTCCGTGCGAACGCAGTTCATAACAATATCATAAAGATAAATACATACATATACATACTATTAATAATTTACATACTAATAATTTTAAGGTTATTTGGATGAGCCATATTCCGTCAGAAAATGTAAGTAAATCATATAACCGTAAAATTACCGTTCAATGACGGTCCTGATACCGAGACATAAGGATAAATTGCACTAATTTTAAATTAATGTAAATTACAATTACTATATTTCCAATTATTGACAATGGATAAATGTAAATTTCAAAATAAATAATTTTAAATATTTTTCATTGATTTTTTCACATTGATCAAATTTCAAACAAATACAATATTTTGTTCCAAAATCGTAACTTACATAGAGGGTATATTACGTCTCAGTAACGTATGTTACGGTTTTAAAAGTGATGAAATGAAACATTGTATATGTCTGATGCTGATCAATGTGAAAAATAAAAATAAATATTTAAAATTATTTACTATAAAATTTACATTTTTTAGTTGTCGATAATTGGAAATGTAATAATTACAATTTAAAGTAATTTACAACCAGTGCAATTTCCGCCACCAAGTAGCGGAGAAAGCTCCATTTCAAAAAACAGTCCGTGTCCGTTAAGTCCGTATCGGAAGACAGAACACTCGGAACATACCCAATAGCGCCACCAAGCTGCAAAAAAAACGATACTTCTTTTATAATTTTCGAATTTTAAAAACGTTAAGTATTGAAACTTTGAAACGCATACGCAGTGTAATCTAGCAGTGTTCGTCAAATCGGTTTTTGTTTAGACAGATAAAGTAGTTAAATAAATAAATTTAATTGAATTTAAAAAAAAGATGGATCCAATGAATGAAATTTTAGACGTAAGTACAATAATTTATGCATATAAAAATGTAATAAATGAAACTAAGTAAAATAAAAATTTTGATTTTTTAGAAACTTTTAGAAAAATTAAATTTAAGTAAAGACGATGATTGTATTATTAAAATTAATAATCAATTCAAAAGTTTTAAACAAGACATTGAAAAATTAAATAATATAATAAATAAATAAAATGAACAAATCGAAAACTTGAAAAAGTTAATCAAATGCCATAACGACGCTATGTACAAAACTGCAAGTACAACAGGTACTTATTAACAATTCTTATTTTTATTATACATTGTATTTATTGTTATTAATATATATATATATATATATATATATATATATATATATATATATATATATATATATATATATATATATATATATATATATATATATATATATAATCATATAAACATGGACTTATGCTGACACCAATGTATAAGACCACGTGACCTGTCTGCATAAGTGTAGTACCGTTTATACAAGTGTCTGCACAAGTCTAGCGTGACTAAAGAAATAATCTCTCTACTTATGCTGACGTCTGCATAAGTCGGTCTCTGTCTGCATAAGTCTATTTAAATTTCGGAAAGTGTCTGCATAACTAGCGTTTCATATATTTATATATATATATATATATAAATATATATATATAAATATATGAAACGCTAGTTATGCAGACACTTTCCGAAATTTAAATAGACTTATGCAGACAGAGACCGACTTATGCAGACGTCAGCATAAGTAGAGGGATTATTTCTTTAGTCACGCTAGACTTGTGCAGACACTCGTATAAACGGTACTACACTTATGCAGACAGGTCACGTGGTCTTATACATTGGTGTCAGCATAAGTCGATGTTCATATGATTATATATATATATATATATATATATATATATATATATATATATATATATATATATATATATATATATATATATATAATAACAATAAATACAATGTATAATAAAAATAAGAATTGTTAATAAGTATATATATATATATATATATATATATATATATATATATATATATATATATATATATATATAACAGAAATCAAATTCAATAGCATTATAAAAAACAGTAATAACAAAACCAATAATTATCAAAGGTGGCAAAATGCTAAACAAAAATGGACACCAATCCATAAACAGAGAAGACATCAAGAGGAATACTTCTCCAAACACGCATCTTTTTTAAAGTCATCTAATAATTATAATACTAATCAACCTAGATTAACAAATTTTTAAAAATTTAATAATTATAATAAATCAAAAGGTTTTCAATGGAATTCAGTAGCGAACACAGTCTACTGAAAAATCAAAATTAATATTTTGTATAGATAAAGGTTATATACATGATAACAAAATGTAAAACCATATTTCAATTGTTTAATAAATACATTTGATTTATAAAATGTTTTTTATTTTCATTATTTTTATTATTATTACAATTAAAAAAATCAAGTTATTTCTTTAATTTCTTTAATATACTGACAATTAGATTTGATCAACAATAATTATTGACTGCCCCATAAGTGTATGAGGCGTTTCACGTCAACTGCCCCAGATCGGCGCGTGAGTGCCAAATCGTGCTATTTCCAACTCATGTTTATGATACTAAAATGTACTTAAAAAAATTATTTGATAAGCATTTTCAACGTGTTTTTTCCTCAGCTTTCCAATGATATAGGCAGTTTTTTCGAAATTTTCCATTTTCACATTCAAAAACTACAAAACATCTTATATCTCAAAAACCGCGCTGGGGCAGTTGACGTGAAACGCCTCATATATGGAGTACATGCACTAACAGTCATTTTGACAGATATAAACATTCTCTTTCTCTTTACGGCGTAGACTCATGAGAGCGATCAATTTACGAATTATCATTTTTATGTAAATACTTTACATATTATTTTTAATAATATTTTTTTTCAAACTAGTGCTTCTATTAATTACAACTTATCTATTATATTATATTTAAAATCCAAAAATAAATAAAGCAATCAAAAAGAGTATAAACAACTACAATATATATATATATATATATTGTAACGGGGTTCAGTTACGGAGAGGGTATTAATCCCTCTCAGGGGTTCGCGGGGTAATATACGGGTGTAATCTACGCCCGGGCAACTCACCGTTGTAGAATCACCTGTAGTCCGGCAGAAGCGCCTCGGCACAGGTTCCGAACATGCGAGCCCGGCTTCTATTGTAGAAAGCCTAGGCCGCCTTCCCCTAGAACCGGCGCTGCGCTCTGCCGCTGCTGCCAACTCCTGCCCGCGAACTACCGGCTGCTCGCTAAGACCTAGCGTTACCAGCACAGCCGGCTTTTCCCGCGTACAACGCCGCTCAGGCTAACCTCTCGAGCGGCTATTGAGATACTTACACCTTGCTACCTTGTCCCCTCCAGGAGACGAGGTGCTCGGCTAACTGCAGCTGCTGAAATGGGTAGAGGGCGGTATTCGGGAAATCATGCATAGGTTAAGGCGCGCTCAATAAATACTCGTGACTCGACAAGTTAAGATAAAAACAAGGTTTTAATACGAAGAAGATGGTCGCGCAAGGGGCGCGAAACCCGAACAAACTGTATTACAACCCGCGACAGGCCGAGACTTCAACTACCGCACGCACGCTCGCGGTTACGGTGGAGCCGCTTATCCGCGAGTGACGGGGGGGGGGGGGGGGGGGGAAGGCACCACGCGCCCGTTACCAAGAAGCACCGATGCAAGTGTAAGCCCTACTTACTCGGGGCTGGCCAGCCATCGCACGCAATCTATATGGAGCTGCCTCTCTCTCCCTCTCGTGCTCGTCCTCGCGCTCGCGTTCTCTCTCTTTCTCTCTCGCTTCCACTCCTTCCAGTGGTGGCGGCGCGATCGCTCGATTGGCTGCAGTCGTGGCGGCGCGGCACGCACACAAAACTCTCCGATGCACGGAGCTCACTCACGACGCGACTTGTTGCGTGT
The DNA here is from genome assembly GCA_036365515.1 of Torymus aiolomorphi. Lineage (NCBI taxonomy): Eukaryota > Metazoa > Arthropoda > Insecta > Hymenoptera > Torymidae > Torymus > Torymus aiolomorphi. Next base: position 214,525,179 of record CM070874.1, read on the forward strand.
CACCACGGTCAACAACAACATGGCCGCTCGTTCCCGCTCACAGCGGCGCGGCGGCTTCGTCTTCTTCTCCGACTACGTGGCGCTTGTTCCGCGTGGCGCTCTGCCGATCACGATACGTGCAAGCGCGCGAGATTCAAGTCTCGCGGCGCAGTGTACGTGATCCAGTTACCATATATCAGCGCCCGTCACACCCCCCACCTAGATTCGGCGTACTCTGGACGCTGCATCGATCAGGAAGGAGATAGGGCGCTGATGGATGAAATGAAACGCGGACGTCTGGTTTTGGGTAAGTGTCTTTAGACATCGCAGGCTCGCTGTGGTTTCCCACCGGCCGCGACGTAGGAAGGCGGAAAGGTCAGATGACTTTCCGAGGGCGCCCGCGTCCTCGTTGCGGTTGAGATGGGGCGGATAGGGCCACCGGAGCGGGCCGAAGTGGGCCTACTACCACTGCTCGGGCTCCCGGAGGCCTTCCGCGTTCTCTCGGCGGGCGAGCCGAGGCGGGCGCTTGATTGGGGACGGATGGGACCGACGGATTTGGCCCGACTGGGTCTACTACCACTGCTCGGGCTCTCGCGGGTCTTCCGCGTCCCCTCCGTGGAAGAGATGAGGCGGGTGGTACCACCGGTGTCTGCTCGAGTGGGTCTACTACCACTGCTCGAGCACCTGGGGGCCTCCCGCGTCTCCTCGGAAGCGTTTCGTCCAAGAGGGCGTCGCCGGAGGGCTCGCTTATTGGCGTGGCCTCCGTGTCGACCGGCCCTTCCGGCTCGTCGGGTTCTGGCGGAGCAGAGTGGTAACTTTTCAGCTGTTCCGCGGCCACCACCTCTTCTACCTCACCGCCGGCGCCTATCAATCTGTAGGTGTTAGGTCCAAGGTCATCCGTAATCCAATACGGACCTTCGAACTTCGGCGCTAGCTTCGCCGCAATGCCCTTGGCGGCTGAGGATAGGGGATGGTTGTGCTTCCGCACTCTGTCGCCTGGTTTGAAAGTTGGCTCGCGCCTGCCGGCGTCATAATAGCCGGCTTGGCGTTCTTGAGCCGCGCGCGCTCTCGAAGCGGCGCGCGCGTGCAACTCTGGAAGGGCCTCCATTCGCTTCTTCCAGTGAGCCAAACTTTCTTCCTGAGCCGGGGCGTCTGCTGCTACCTCTTGCATCCTCCGTTGCGTGCCAGGAGGTTCTGGCTGTCTCCAATAGAGCATTAGGGCCGGGCTCATCCCGGTAGAACTTTGCTCCGCCGTATTCACGGCGAAGAGAAGTTCCGGAAGCTTCTCGTCCCATGTACTATGCCGCTCCTTAGGATAGGAAGCGACCATCGTCTTTAGGGTACGGTTGGCTCGTTCTACCGGGTTAGCCTGAGGGTGATAGGGGGAGTGTGGGTGTGATGCACACCGCGCTCCCGCAGGAAGTCTTCCACGGCATGGTTCTTAAACTCGGTGCCGTTGTCAGACAGGAAGACTTCCGGGCAACCGAATCGAAGAAAGATCTTCCGACTCAGTTCCGCTATCACCGTCTTGGCGTTTGCTTTGCGTATGGGGGAGGCCTCCACCCACCTGGTAAAGAGGTCCTGGAACACCAGGATATACTCGCAACCTTTGGAGCTTCGAGGCAACGGTCTGATAATGTCTCCAGCTACGACCTGCCAGGGTTTGTCGATTACTCGGCGTCCCATGAGGCCGGCTGGAGCCCTTTGCTCCACCTTGAAGCGCTGGCACGTCTCGCAGTTTCGCACGTACTCCTGCGTATCCGCATAGTAGCGCGGCCAGTAATAGCGCAGCGTGACTCTGGCGAACGTCTTCTCTCTGTCGAGGTGTCCAGCGGTGGCGTCATCGTGGCATTCTTGCAACACCTCGCGACGATGTTCTTCTGGTACTACCAGTTTCCAGGCATCGTCATCGTCGCCGAGGGTTGAGTCTACCTCTGAGTTGGAGCGGTACCGATAGAGACTGCCTGTTACGAGTTTGTAGGTGGAGTAGTCATTGGGCTGCTCCTTGACCTTGGCGCACCACTCCTGATACCACGTGTCCGCGGTGTCGGTGAACCACGACACCGCGGCCACTTCTAGCCCATCCTCATCCTCATACATACGAGAGAGGGCGTCTGCCACGTGGTTCAAGGCGCCTTTGCGGTGTTCGACGGTGAACTAGTGGCCTTGTAGCTCCAATGCCCAACAAGCCAACCGGCTCGTGGGGTTTTTCAGTTGGCAGAGCCACCGCAAGCTGCTGTGGTCTGTCACTACCTTAAACTCGTAGCACTCGATGTACGGACGAAACTTTTGTATCGCCCATACCACTGCGAAGCATTCTCGCTCGGTCACGCTGTAGTTGCGCTCCGCCGGTGTAAGCACGCGGCTCGCGAACTCGATCACCCGCTCCTGCTCTTCCCATTCTTAAAGGAGCACTGCCCCTAGGCCCACGTCGCTCGCATCCGTCTGCACGATGTATAACCCCTCGGGGTGAGGTCGCTGCAGAACCGGCGCGGTCATCACCATCGCTCTCAGCAGCTCGAAAGCGTACTGCTGCTCCTCGAGCCACTCATACTTCTGGTTCTTCTTAGTCAGGTTTGTGAGCGGCTCAGCGATGGTGGCGTAGTTCGGTATGAATCTTCGATACCACGAGGTGGTGCCTAGGAACCTTCGCAGTGCCTTCAGGTTCGGGGGCGCTGGGTAATTCTTAATTGGTTCAATCTTGGCCGGGTTAGGCCTCGTACCGTCCCGGTTAACCAAGAATCCCAGGTAGGCTACCTCTGGCTTGCAGAAAACACACTTATCTGCGTTAAGCGTCAATCCAGCGGCTACTAGCCGTTCTAGCACCATTCGGAGGCACGCCTTATGCTTCTCGAATGTCTCGGCGACAATTATGATGTCGTCGAGATAGGCATAGACGTACGGCTCTAGCTCGGGTCCGAGCACCTAGTCTATGAGCCGCTGGAAGGTGGCGGGCGCGTTTGTCAGCCCATACGGCATCCGCCGAAATTGGTATAGCCCCATCCCGGGGACTGTAAAGGCCGTTATGGGCCGCGCTTCCGCTACCAGAGGTATCTGGTGATACGCACTCTTAAGGTCGAGGGTGGAGATGAACTTCGCCTTCCTTAGTTTCCGCAGAATATCCTGCATATTCGGCAGGGGATAGGCGTCCGGTTCTGTGACTACGTTTACCTTGCGCAGGTCTTCACAGAACCGCCGTGTCCCATCACTCTTGCGGGTCATCACGATAGGGCTCGACCAACCGCTGCGGGAGGGCTCGATCACTCCTTTCTCGAGCATCTCCCGCACCTGGCGGTGCATCTCTTCTTGCACTTTATCCGAGACTGGATAGTGCTTCTGTTTGATCGGCTGATCGTCCCGCAGAGTGATCCCATGCTCCACGCCCTTTACGCATCCTAAGCCTGGCGGAAGCTTGCTCAGGATGGCGTTAACCATTTCCTTCAGCTCCGCCCGCTGAAGGTCCGTAGCGTCCTCGAGCCTGATGGCGGACACTGCGCTGGGATCGGGCGTTAAGCTGGCTACCTCCAGCTCAACGTAGGACTCTGAGTCTTTACAGAAGAGCCGATCCGTATCCGGGTCAAGTACAGCCCTGAACGCACGTACAAAGTTGACCCCTAAATAGCAGTCTGCATCGAGCTGGGGCATAATGGCGACTCTAATCTCGCGAGTAAGCCCCCCCACCGTGATCGGAAGAAACACGTGGCCTAGCAAGGGACTGCGGCTACCATCCGCGAGTCTCACACCTCGCTTTTCGGACGCTACGAAATCTCGTTTGAGCGCTGTGTCCAGTTGGAGGCCAACGGTGCCCATCACCGTTGTGGACGCTCCTGGATCCAACAGCGCTCGGAGATTGAACTCACCCACCTCTACCTGAATCCACTAACGCGTCTCGGCATCGGTTGGCTGGCCGACGGAGGCTTCTCCTCGGTCATGAGGTGGGTAAGCTTCCGACTCCTTGGGGGCCGGGCGAAGGTCGCACACGGCCACAGTGTCCTCGCACACTGGAGTCGGGTCAGGAGACGGTACTACGGGTACCGCCGGGGTAGACTCGAGTGGGTCTACTACCACTGCTCGAGCTCCCCGGGGGCTTGGGTCGGGGGCGACTTCTACCGATCGCCCCCCTTCCCGTTTCCCGAACAATTCGGGCAGTACCTCGCCGAGTAGCCAATCTCCCCGCATAGGTGGCATTTCAGCGGCCCTTTCGGCTCTCCCGGGGGTCTACTCCCGGAGTTGGCGAGCGGCGTGACGTCCCCTCCCGGACGCGCGCCCTTGTCGCTTGGCTTTGGCGCCGGGGGTCTCTCTATCCCCGTTCGCCCAGGCGGCTGGTGGCCACGCCCCTTACGCGGGCCACCAGGTGCGTGCCTCGGTGGGGAAGTTCACCCGGAACTCTCCATCCGGGGGTTCCCCATATCCGCGAGGCTTTGCTTCAGGACCCTCCGAAGCATGTCCTCCAAATTCTCCTGCTTGGGGTCCTTCTCCTCTCTCACCGCTGCCACCTTGCTCTCCTTGCTCCCCCTCGGCCTGTGCTGGGTATAGCACGGAGGAGGGGGTTTGTACGCCATTTCTGGCAGCAAGGTGGATCCTGGCGGTGGCGGCGGCAGGTACGCCTTGGAGTACTCCAAGATCTGCTCAGCATCTACCGCCAGATCAAACAGCTCCTCGATGGTTCGGAATTCCGATCTCCGAACCATGGGCTGCAACTGCGGCTTGAGGTTGCGGTGGAGTTGATCCAGCTGCTGTTCCAGGCTGGGGACGGGCGACATCTTCCTTATTATCGCTACGAGGCACGTGATATAATCCCTCACGGCCTCGTCCGTCCCGTGTGTGTGACTATTGGCTTCGGCGATCAGCCGCTGCTGGTACCCTTTCGTCGTGCCGTACCAGCGCCTCGCCGCCGATAGGAAGTCTTGCCACGTGGCCCACTTCTCTTTCTCATTGCGGTACCACGTGGCCGCCGTGTCCGTAAACAGCTCCGACAGGGACGACAGCACCTCCTCTTCCGTGAGGTTGGCCAGGACCCGACAGTCTTCTAGCCTTGCGAGGAACACGTGGCTCTTCGCGCCAGAGAAGCGTATGTGCCATTTACGCACGATTTGGCCAATGTCTCTCGAGTGGTACAGACCCGACCTCGAGAAGTTGGCCGACGTGTTCTCCGCGTTCCGCCAACTCGAGCCTCTCGCCGAACTTCGGCGATCTCCCCCCTCCCAGGCTGGATTTACTCCGTGAAGTCCAGCCTGGAACTCTGGGGGAGTTGGCGGTGGCGAAGGCTGCCTTTGTTACCAGGTTTCTGTTCGTTCTGGCATCGTGAACGTTTCCTCGAACCTGACATTTTGTCCTGGCCTGTTGTCGCCTAGCCTGGTACTTGATGCTGCGTGTCGCGACTGCTCCGGCATTCGGGTGTCCTGCGTCATTGGTCGCTGGGAGGCCTCTAATTTTTCCTCCAGCGATCGTACCCTCACTATTAGGTTTACTAATAGTGAGGTGACGTCCTCCGGCACTTCGAAATTTGTGCCGTCGTGCGACACCAGCGGCATCATCTTTGGCTGCGATGGGTGTCGGTTGGTTGCACCGGAGGCGCCTTCTTGTCCTCGGCCGCACTCTCCGGTACCTCTTTCTTCCTCTTCTTCTTCCACGTCCTTGTTCGCCGCGCATGGCGTTGTGTTGGGTGCTGGGCCGGGGTCTCGGCATCCTTTGTCGATTTCCGTAGCATGCTTAGAACCGCATCGCTAACCTTTATTACTTGTAATGGGTGTCGTTCCCAACCCGTTGTTTCGACAAAGGTGTCGTTCGGCTCCGACACGATCCTTTCGATCAATTGTTCCCAAAGGATCGTTCGTCGCGCGATGGCCCCTACCGTGTCCGCCGACTCTGCGAAGTCTTGCGGCGCGTAAATGCCCAGCATCCAATTTTTCAGTCTCTCGCACAGGCGGAAGAAGGAGCCCTGTCGCCTCAATTCCAATTGCGACAGGTAGTCGTCCAGCTCGTTACGAGAGATATACAACAGCCAATCCGTCAAGGCATCGTCGATGTTGTACGCCATTACAAATCAAACGACGTGGCGTGTGTGTGCAAGGGGATTGGTCTTCAATCCCACGGGTTTTAAGGTGCTTTTGCACGGTCAGTGGTATCCTTCACAAGGTACCTACTGGATTACCACTGACTAAGGAAAACGCGAATTTTCCCAACTGGTGGTTTGGTCTCTAATCGCTAGACCAGTGTAACTCGCTTTTTAACCTGCTTGCTTGGAGGTTATGTCGCTTTTTGGGTATGCGCGAATGTGGTTCGCTTGTTTGCGCAATATGCTAATGCTTTTATCGCATGCGCGACGATTCGACGTCTGCGCAAGCGATAAAGTCGGTGCCGTAGCAATTTCGCGGGCGCGTGAGCGGTTTAGCGGGGTTTCTCCCTTAGAGCAAGCGATTCCGCGGCCCCGAACGAAATTTCCACTTTTCCACCCTTTACGCCTCCGCGAACTCGAAGTTATTGGTTCGCACACCTCCCCGTGAGGTGTACTAGATATTCCGCGTGCTAGGTCGGAATTTCCGTTTTTCGACCCTTTGCGCATGCGCGAACTCGAAATTCGTGGTTCGCGCACCTCCCCGTCAGGTGTACTAGCGATTCCACGTGCTAGGTCGAAATTTCCGTTTTTCGACCCTTTGCGCATGCGCGAACTCGAAATTCGTGGTTCGCGCACCTCCCAGTTAGGTGTACTACCGATTCCGCGGGCTAAATCAAAATTTCAATTTTTGGCCCTTTGCGCATGCGCAAACTCGAAATTAGTGGATGTGCGCACCTCCTGGTGAGATGCGCTACCGATTCCGCGGTAGTGATTTTCCACTTTTTTTTTTCGATTTCTGCGCATGCGCGGCCTCAAAATTGCTGCGCGCGCACTCTAGGTTACCCCCCGCGACCGCGCTTACGCGTATTTCCCCAAAATTGCGGAAATTTCCGCTAATAACCCGAAAATGCGGAATGGGTACGTAAACTGCCACTTTACGCCCGGCGTGCACGTGAGTTGTCCCACAAAGAGATTGAGCGCTAGGAACCTACTGTTGCTTAACAAAAAGAATGTTAAATGAATAATTATTATTTAATCTCTTTGTTGACCTCACTAAGTACTTCAACAATGCTCGGCCTTCACAAGCAATGTCCTCGCTAAGTGCGTGCAGGCCGGGTTATTCCCTCCAAGCAAGGTTAGGAACCACCAGTTGGTTACCCTTGCACACACTATACACTTTTATAATAATTAATTATCCCTCTCGATAATTAATTATTCGCACGCGGTCTCGACCTGTTTAAATACTCGAATTATTCCCTAACCAATGCTTCCCAACACGTTAAGGGCGCCAGTTGTAACGGGGTTCAGTTACGGAGAGGGTATTAATCCCTCTCAGGGGTTCGCGGGGTAATATTCGGGTGTAATCTACGCCCGGGCAACTCACCGTTGTAGAATCACCTGTAGTCCGGCAGAAGCGCCTCGGCACAGGTTCCGAACATGCGAGCCCGGCTTCTATTGTAGAAAGCCTAGGCCGCCTTCCCCTAGAACCGGCGCTGCGCTCTGCCGCTACTGCCAACTCCTGCCCGCGAACTACCGGCTGCTCGCTAAGATCTAGCGTTACCAGCGCAGTCGGCTTTTCCCGCGTACAACGCCGCTCAGGCTAACCTCTCCAGTGGCTATTGAGATACTTACACCTTGCTACCTTGTCCCCTCCAGGAGACGAGGTGCTCGGCTAACTGCAGCTGCTGAAATGGGTAGAGGGCGGTATTCGGGAAATCATGCATAGGTTAAGGCGCGCTCAATAAATACTCGTGACTCGACAAGTTAAGATAAAAACAAGGTTTTAATACGAAGAAGATGGTCGCGCAAGAGGCGCGAAACCCGAACAAACTGTATTACAACCCGCGACAGGCCGAGACTTCAACTACCGCACGCACGCTCGCGGTTACGGCGGAGCCGGTTATCCGCGGGTGACGGGGGGAGGAATGCACCACGCGCCCGTCACCAAGAAGCACCGATGCAAGTGTAAGCCCTACTTACTCGGGGCTGGCCAGCCATCGCACGCAATCTATACGGAGCTGCCTCTCTCTCCCTCTCGTGCTCGTCCTCGCGCTCGCGTTCTCTCTCTTTCTCTCTCGCTTCCACTCCTCCCAGTGGTGGCAGCGCGATTGCTCGATTGGCTGCAGTCGTGGCGGCGCGGCACGCACACAAAACTCTCCGATGCACGGAGCTCACTCACGACGCGACTTGTTGCGTGTCACCACGGTCAACAACAACATAGCCGCTCGTTCCCGCTCACAGCGGCGCGGCGGCTTCGTCTTCTTCTCCGACTACTTAGCGCTTGTTCCGCGTGGCGCTCTGCCGATCACGATACGGGCAAGCGCGCGAGATTCAAGCCTCGCGGCGCAGTGTACGTGATCCACTTACCATATATCGGCGCCCGTCACAATATATATATATATATATATATATATATATATATCTTGTGTATATCCTGGTTTAATACGCACACGAACGCCATCTTACGACTAACCATTGAAGCTGATTAAAGAAAAAACTTTTTTGAAAAATAAATTTAAATTCAGAGTTTCAAAACATCATTATGTTAGTCTATAATTTTATTTTAACAATTAAAGAACCATATAATTATGTTCATCAAATGAAAAACCTTTTATCTTGTACATACATTTTTTTTACATACATTATTAATGATTTTTTTTAAAGAACGTTTCAAATAAAAATAAAACAAAATGCTCCTCTGACTGTCAATGCCAACACTACAACAGTAAACATATTTCAGTTAGTAAAATTTTCTTTATTGTTTGTGAAAGAATACAAAAAAGATTACAAAAATTTAGAAGATAATTACTTTTATTTTTCTAAATAAGTAAGACTTTTTGTGTTAGACAAACCCATTTACAATCAAATTTGTACGTATATTATAAAATATAGTATTTAATTCTTTATATATTATTTTGTATATTATTAAATAATAGTACTAAAAATTAAGGTTAATTTATGGCATAAATTACGTATTGTATTATACATAAATTCAAATAAAAATAGTAAAGTATATATACACCGCATAGATCAACTATTAAGGTAATAGTCATTTCTTTTTTTTTATATTTTAGAACTTTTAAATCATGATGATTTATTCGCTATAAATATTTCAGTTATAAGTAGTAGGTTTTACAAAAAATTATTATACTTTTAAGCCCCATGCGTTCAAAAAACCAAGCCATATTTACAGACAGATATATATTTGATTCTTTAATTAGTATGAACATTTTTAATGGAAGATAGAGTTTAAAATTATGTAGTTACGTGATTAATTTTTTCCTACTGGTATTATATTATCGAGAGCACTGCCAGATGACGTAATCAATATACTGAAATTCATATGAGCATAAGAAACTATCAAATTTCTTATAATTTTTTTTTAAACTTTTTGAAAAACCTTAATTTATAAATGTCGTTAATACGTGCTTGAAAACCCGATATTCAAAGCGGTAGTTAAAATAAAAATATTTAACTTAAAAAATGCAGCGTTAACATAGAATCCCTTTTATAATTCGTTTAAAAAAATACATTTTTTACTATCAAAAAAATTTTCTTTGTGGTTGTTTTTCAATCGTGAGGTATAAAACTAAAAATCAAGAGGAATAATAATATGGTACAATTTTCAATATGATAAACGAAATTAATTTCAGAGACATAGTAATATAACAAAAAACGTCCATGTTATTTGCATATCTATATATAGTCACACCCTGTAAGTGGTATTTATTTCAAATATCCTATTGACACCTTTTTGCTTACACTCTTTTTTTTTTTTTTTTTTTTTTTTTGGAGTAGTATATGAAAGCTTATAATGGGTTTCATAAATAATATTTTTAAATCACAATTTTCGCAACATTGATGAAATTGAACATCACTAGCCCCAGAGAACGTCCTTAACCCTTTCGTACCGAGACCCCTTTCTCGAGGAAAAAGTGACTTTTTTGTTATATACTATAATTATGAAGGCTTCAACTAAGATCAATCTACAGTTTTCTTTTTTAAAAGTGTCGATAAGTACTATTTTTCAAGTGGATCCTCCAGGACCATACGGTCTTAATGATTTTTTTCTTTAATCAGAAAATGTTTATATTTAAATAAATTATTTATCGCGTTTGAGTGACGAAAAATACTGCGGGCTCATTATTAGGCCACACGAATTTGCGAGTTTGAAAAATTTGTTTTTTTTAAGCATAGCTCATAATTTAGATAAATATAACGATAAAAATTTCAAACAAAAAATTTTCAAGGTGTAATCGACATTATTCGAAACCTCGCTATGTACACATTTATATATATATATATATATATATATATATATATATATATATATATATATATATATATATATATATATATATATATATAGACATACATACATAGATTGTATATATACATTGAAACGGGAGGCCTGGGGAAATCTTTTGTAATTCCGCGAACCGAACCCTAGAACACGGTGCCGTCGAGTGCTACTTCTACGACGAGCACTCGGGGTTGATGTTCTCTGGATCCCTGTTTACAAATGTCGAGTCCACGATTGAACTCGACTTTTCCGTGTGCCGGAAAGGGTTAATACTCGCGCTAGCTAGACGCGAGGCGCGGCCACTCAGAATGATCGTCGTCTCGGTTCGACGATCCCGCGGAGGCGGCGGTATCCGGGAGAAGGTTAGGTGAAGGTTAATAAATAACGAGTGGTCTTGGTTACATTCAAAACTATAACAAGATCTATTCTCAGTTATACTATACAAAACACGCGTCGCGTTGCGTGTTGACAAGAAGGCGGGAGATCCGCCGCTCGGCGCGGGCGGATCGAGGTGATTGTTTTTCGCTGGGCCGGCGATCAAGACACCGGCCGCTCGCCGCTGCGAGCCGAAAATACAAATCAATCGCTGCGCGGAAAATAGGCGAAGAGTCTTACCGGGAGGGGAGTGCACTCCCCTCGTCGCTCGCTCACGAATCCGCTCCTGCGTCAGGCCTTATCCTCCGGTCGACTTCGGAGTGTTCAGGCCGAGTCCTAACGTCCAGCGTTCACCTACAGACGCTTCGGACCCCAGAAGTGGCTCGGATTGCTCACGTGCGCTGCTCTTCGTGGTCGGTACGTGTACGGGCGCTGCTCTGCACCGGCGAGGACGCACGATACCGTTTTCTTCGCGGACGATCAAATTAGCTCGCGTACGCGCGGTTTGACAGCCCGAGAGAATCTGATTCAAAAAGAATCGGGCGCGACTTAGCAACGGTCAAAGTCGCGCCTGCCCCGCGCGTAGCTAACGCAAATACATCGTCCGAGCGATGTCAATACTCGCTCGAGATATACGAATTCGCGGAAACGAGAGCCTAACGGGTTCGATAGAATACGGAGGACCGAGATGCTTATCTTCTCCGTATTTTATCTTGGAACCTCGTTATACCCCTCTCCCAGACGTTGCGTAGCGGGAGAGAAGCAACTCGATACTGAGGCTCTCGTTCGATTCGACTTTACGTCGTCGTCGGCGGCAGAGACGACAGTTCCGGATACGCGCGGATCAGCTCGTGTACTAAACGGCTGATCAGACGATCCACGTCGAGGGATCGTCCGCACGCACACGGTGGGTCGCTCATCACCGTAATTCCGCTGAATTCCAACGGCGGTCGAGACCAATCCCAAGACGATTGATGGACCGGAGACTGTTGGCACTTCTGGCGCTGGGGCTCCGGTCGACAACTGCCGCCATTCCTCCAAGGTTGACTTGGCAGATCATCTCGTCTTCTTCTTGTCTTCGTCTTCGGGCCCTCTTTCCGCTCCGGGCAGGCCCAGTGAAGGTGCGTTGGTGACCTACACGTCCAACACAATTTTCTGGTTGGACTCGGTGGTGGGGAGTTATATGCTCCGAGCGCGTTCCTCGATCTTGACGAGCGGTATACTCGACTATCCAACCCCTGCTGGATATACCGCTGTTTGGAACGTCGAGAGGCTACCGTCGTCCAAGGATTCGAACGTGTTCCTTGATTCGAACCCAGTCCACTCGAGGGTTTTCTGACTTTATCTCTTTTGGATAACTTTGGAGGTCGTTGCATGGCCGCTGCATACGCCTCTTCTTTCCCTGTCGAGCTGGACTTTTGAAGACTTCGGGACGACTTCTTGTTGTCTTTAGTCCCTAGGTCCGATCGAGGTTGCTTTGCAGAGTGTTTGGCTGCACCTGCGGCTCGTTTCTTGTTAGGCGCAGCGGAATTATGAAGTGACGACATTTGCGCGCGTAGCTGGCGCAGCTCGTCGTGCAGTCGCCTTACCTCTTCGCTTAGGCGCCTAACTTTCTCCTCCTCCAATTTACGCGTCTGATTACATTCGCATTCGCAATGACGCTCGCCTTCTGCTTGCGTCGATACGTTGCGAAATTGCGAAGTAATCAGCGTTCGGTCCACCGGTTGTGTCGTCACCAGACTATCGATCTCTTCCTCGTTGCTCCTTGGAAGGCTTGTCTGCTCTTCGTCTTCAGGAGTCTTTGAATGAGTAATACAGCTGTCCGATGCCGATATATTCCATAAACGGGCCATATCAGACGCTTCGGACAGGGGGAAGCTTGGAAAATCTCCCTTCCCCCAGGCTGCATTTACTCCGTCGTCTTGGGCTTGGGAGTATTCAGCACAGCCGTTCGGTGCCCTCAGGCAGTCTGTATACGCCAAGCGACGTGAAGTATCAGACTTCTCGAACAGGGGGAAGCTTGGAGAATCTCCCCTCCCCCAGGCTGTGCTTACTCCGACGTCGATTTCGTGGATGGAAGCTGAAGATGATGGCGATGGTGCGGTTGCTGCACAGCTGTCCGAAATCCATGTGCGGTCTGCATTCCCCGAGCGACTCGCGTTCTCGGATTCTTCGGACTGGAAGGAGATCGGGGAATCTCCCCTCCCCCAAGCTGTGCTGCACCTTAGGTGCACCTGGACTTCACCCGGTCCTCCCGCTGGAGATAAAGTGCTCTGTGGTGACGTAAGAGCCTCGTGTCTTACGTCGGGAGGACTGCCTGCTCTTTGGTTCCTCTGCAAGACATGTGTCCTTATGGAACTCAGCAAGTTGTTGTCGACTGCTTTGTTCGACGCCAATCGCTGAAACAGGCTGTGGGTTGAGGGATCGGCAATTCGGTTCACTTCTGGAGCGCCGCTTGTATTGAGGGTCGTCGTGTTGACGAACTTATTCCTGCAATCGAGCCTCCTTGTGAACTGCTCGTAATCACTTCCACTTATTTCTTGTGTGAAGTGGGCTGGGTTGTAACTTCCCATTAGCCATTGAGCGATTCGCTTAGAATCCCCCTCGAGATGTCCGGTGCTTCTTAAATCTAGAGCTATATTTGCTTATATTACAGCTTCAAAGCTCAGCTCTAGATTTTTGCGCCAATGCTCCATCTTATCGGCTAGTTCTTCTGGGGTCGATGATTCCATCTTGCGAAGCTAGACCGATTATATAAAAAATTTGGTGACGAATTGTGTGTGTATGCGCAACTAACTGCTGAGATTCTCTCTCTAATTGGCCGTCTGTTACGCAAATTACAATGTTAGAATTCTAACTACCACACACAATTGTCCCAAGCTGCTCGAGAATGACGTATCTCGATGCAGCTAGCTAGGGAGAGAGCGTGGCTATTCCAAAAAAAATTCGCGACGATAACGATTTAAATAATTCCCGCAACCAAAAAAAAAGGATGAAAGTATTCTCACTTCCGACCGGCTGCCCGCACAGGCACGGTCAAACCAAAAAAAAATCGCGTGAAAATCGCTTTAAATCTCGCGTCAAAAAAAGGAATTTAATTCTCGTCACATATGACGACGAAAACAACGATAATCGTCGTTTAAATGCTCTCGCCCTGGCTTTACAGCAGTTTAAAAGACTCGGGACAAGTATACACAATACTGCCCGAGCATAAACATAAACACCTACAAAAACAAGCAATCTGCTGTTTTGTGTTTATGTTTCTATGCGCGCCGCGAGTCTTCTTGTCTGTTTGTTTACGCCCGGCACCTCGACTTGGCGAGTTTAAATCACTGCGCCTATCAGCTGTAACGGCTTATGGCCACTGGCCGTCTGCTGATTAGTCCGGTGCAGTGATTTGCGCGCGGGCGAATTTAAACGAAACGCGATTTGAATAGGCCGGTTTCGAATGTACCGGCCTCTAACCTTCTCCTTAAACCCAACACGTTAGGGCGCCATTTGTAACGCGCGGACTAAAAAAAGACTTTACAGAAAAATAACTCGACGCGTTGCGCACCGACAAGAAGACGGGATCCGCCGCTCGGCGCGGGCGGATCAAGGTATCTATTTTCGCTGGGCCGGTGAACGCACCACCGGCCGCTCGCCGCTGCGAGTCGAAGATACTCAAATAAATCGCTGCGCGGAAAATAGGCGAAGAGTCTTACCGGGAGGGGAGTGCACTCCCCTCGTCGCTCGCTCACGAATCCGCTCCTGCGTCAGGCCTTATCCTCCGGTCGACTTCGGAGTGTTCAGGCCGAGTCCTAACGTCCAGCGTTCACCTACAGACGCTTCGGACCCCAGGAGTGGCTCGGATTGCTCACGTGCGCTGCTCTTCGTGGTCGGTACGTGTACGGGTGCTGCTCTGCACCGGGGAGGACGCACGATACCGTTTTCTTCGCGGACGATCAAATTAGCTCGCGTACGCGCGGTTTGACAGCCCGAGAGAATCTGATTCAAAAAGAATCGGGCGCGACTTAGCAACGGTCAAAGTCGCGCCTGCCCCGCGCGTAGCTAACGCGAATACATCGTCCGAGCGATGTCAATACTCGCTCGAGATATACGAATTCGCGGAAACGAGAGCCTAACGGGTTCGATAGAATACGGAGGACGGAGATGCTTATCTTCTCCGTATTTTATCTTGGAACCTCGTTATAACATATATAGGTTATACATATATAGATATGTGTGTCCGTGCGTGTGTGTGTGTATATTACATATTACACGTAAATCACAGGACCGTAATATTTTATTTATTGATAAGATCGACTGGGTCCTGTAGGACCCACTACATTTACGTAAAACGCCCCTCCAACAGGGTTATGTTTCTGAACTCGGAAAGTGATAAATTCTTAGTACATTGTCTCATTAACAAGATCAACCACTAAGAATAACAAAAAATCCCCATTAACCCTTTTCTTATTCGAAAATAAACCATTCAAGATCCAAATTTTCGTGAAATTAGAATTTTCATCGCCGAGCCCTTTTTTAATGTACTAAATAGAACGAAAAAAAAACAAAAAATTTTAATTTTAATGGCCAGAGAGCTTCCACTTGAATAAAAGAACACGACTAAATGGGTATATTTAAGAAATTATTTAATTTCAGTTTTCTATAACATGAACAAAATGGATCCTACGGGACCCCTACGGTACGAAAGTGTTAAGTATGTTTATATTCACACTATATAAAGATGCAGCTAAATAGTAATGGTTCAATCTACATCAATCTATAAAAATAATAAATTCGCACGTGAGAATCTTATTACTAAACCATATGGTTTTTAAAAAGTAATCGTTTTCTTTTGTTGTGAACATTTCTATGATTTTTCGCTTAGTACTCGTATATTATTATTTCTTCAAACGTTTTTCTCAAGCCAGAAAAGAGAATACTTATATTACATTGAACAGAATTTTGGCTAGCGGCTTTAGCAATTTTATCGACTATTTCATTACTATTTCATTAGTTTCGGTTTTTTGGCGGTTGAACTCTAAGTTGGTAAAATTTTCATGTATCTTATCTAAGTATACGATTTTCTTAAATAGATTCTATTGTACGCGTTATACAATTTCACACGCGCACCTCTGACGGGCTCGTTGGAGCTGATTGTAAACACATCTTACTGTGTCAACTTCCCAACTTGGACTAAAGGTAATAGGCAATAAATATTATTCACTAGTTTATTAGATTAACCTTTAATTTAAAATTTTAATATTTATTTATATTCATTACTAAAATATCAACTATTTACAAGAATAATAATATGGAGAATCAAATATTTAATGTGAAAAATTTTGAATTAATAAAAATGAGTGGAGACGGTAATTGTTTATTTCGTGCAATGAGCTACGCTATTCATAAAACGGATATTTATCACAAGTTCATGAGACAAGAAATTGTGAATTACGTAAAAAACAACTGGGAAACCGAAAAGGAATCAATTCAAAACGTACACCGGATCAATAATAAAGAAGATTATTGCAATTTCATGTTAAAATCAACGGGCACGCAAGTAACTTATGGAACGGAATACGAAGTACTTGTCTTCTCGTACATCCATAGTAAATCAGTCATAATCCTTAAGAAAAATATTAATCACGCAATATCATATTACAAACTTTTTCAAACTAACAATGGAAATGACAACGATAATACCGAGACTATACATTTTTTACACTCAGGTGAAGGTAATAATGGACATTATGATTTTTTGTTACTAAAAAACCTTTCATTTCATAATCTAGCCCAACTAACAAACCAATTTACTAATATGCAATTAACTAGTAATAAAACATCTAATTATACCACTCAGAGAACATCAAATAATTATCAAAACAAAAAAAACATCAAAATTGACTAAAACAAATCATTTCATAAACGATATTGAAAAACATAATCAGAATATTATACAAAATTTCAATAAACAGCAATCAAATAAAACTATAAATGATCGTATTACAGAAACCTTCCCAATAAATAATTATAAAAAAAGAAAAAATGATATACCCGATCAAGATAATAGTAATAAAATAACACATGAAAATGAAAAAAAATACAAAAATACAATGGTAAAAAACGAAAAAAATACTACAAATAAATTACAAAATATTGAAAAGAAATGTAATAATACTAATAGGAATTCTACAAAAAAAATAATAATAAATCAAGAAGCTAAAAAATATGATACTAATATATCATCAATTAATGGAACACAAAAAAAATATAATATAAACAACGTTAAATTAATAACAATAACTAAACACAACAATAGTTTATTTCGCGCTATGAGTTATACTATTCACGAAATAGAAAATTATCACGAACTTATGAGATACGAAATTATAAATTATATAAAACATAATTGGGAAGCCGAAAAAGAATCAATTAAAAATATACACAAAATAACTAATAAAGAAGATTATTATAATTATATGTTAAAATCAACGGGAAAATATATAACTAATGGAACAAAATATGAAATTCTTATCTTTTCTTATATCCATAAAAAATCAATACTATTACTTCAGAAAAATATTGATCAGGCAATATTTTACCAACAAATTTTCAAAACCAATAATGTAAATATCGATACTAATGAAAATATATATTTTTTATTTTCAAATAATGCCGATAATAAAACTATACATTATAATGTACTACTACCAACTAAAGTTAATTTTGGTTTAACCAATTTAACTAACCAATTAGCTAATACACAAATATCGAATCAATTAATAAGTACTGAAATAATTGTCAATACGAGAAATGATATGAATGAAAACATAGATCAAAATTTACATGTTGATAATTCAATAAATCATATATTTAATAAAATTGAACCTATCACTGTATCAACAATTAAAAAAACAAACACACTACTTTCTAATTCTAATGAAAAAAAAAAACAAATTATAAACACACAAGAAAATGTCACGTTTATTCTGTAAAGAAAACAAAGTATACAAAAAATTATATAAAAAAATATCGTAATTCAAATGAAAACAAAACCAAAGAATATAAAAAATACAATAAAGTCTATATAAAAAAATATTTACTCAATAACAATTTATCCGATTTACGAAAACAAACAACTAAAAGAAAAATGCAAAAATATAGACAAAATAATAAAAACAAATATAAATTAGAAAAATTAAAAAATAAGAAACGTTTAAGAAATTTAAGACAAAATCCAGAATTTAAAAATAAAGAATACCTAAAGAACGCAAAAAAAATGTCTTATTTAAGAAACACAAACAATGAAATGCATAAAAGAGATTTAATAAGAATAAACCAACTCAGAACAAGACCATCTTTTAAATTAAACGAACGTTTAAAAGACAAAATATACAAAAAAAATATAAGAAAAAATAAAACATTTAAAAGAAAAGAATCACTAATGAATTTAAATAAAATACGAAATTTAAGATTGTATAATGAAAATTATAAAATGAAAGAATATAAGAAAAATTTACTACGAATAAGAAATATTCGTATGAATAAAACAAAATATAATGTACAACGTCATAACAATATATATAATGCAATAAAAAATATGCGAAAAAATAAACTTTTACTACGTAAACAACAAAGAATTAAAAATTTATTTCAATCATTAAACGTATTAAACAATACTTCAAATAATCTTAATGATTCATACAATTTAATTAACCGACCGCATTTTATAAAAAGTATAGAAAATTATAATAAGGCAATAAAAGAAGGACCAACGTGGATCTGTTCTAGTTGCGGAGGCCTTTGGTTTAAAAAATCAATTACAATTTACACAGAAAAATCTATGTTAAAACATAAAAATCTTATTACAAATTGGACTGAAATCTGTCAAATTAAAACTAATAACAACATTATATTATGTCCCACTTGTAAAAATGGTATATTTAGTAATCGCATACCAAAATTAGCACTGATAAATGGTTTGCAATTTCCTGAAATTCCAGAAGTTTTACAAAATTTAACACCACTAGAAGAACGATTAATTTCACCCAGATTACCATTGATGCAAATTCGACACCTAGGAATTGATAAATAATTTGGAGTTCGAGGAAACTGTGTGAATGTTCCAACAGATGTCGAAAATAATGTATCAATTCTACCACGAACCATAGATAATATACAAACTGTCCAAATTCAATTAATGAGAAGAATGACAGATAAAAATCCATATTCGTTTGAAACCATAAGACCAAGAAAAGTATATGTTGCTGCAGATTATTTAACAAAACAACCATTGTATCAATTACATAATATTATACTTTCTCACAATTGGTTTGAAGAACAAAATAACAATGAAATAAATACAACAAACAACATACACGACGATATAACTAAAAGAAATTTAATAATAAAGCTTAACAATAATGATACTAACTTAGA
This sequence comes from Torymus aiolomorphi, assembly GCA_036365515.1. Classification (NCBI taxonomy): domain Eukaryota; kingdom Metazoa; phylum Arthropoda; class Insecta; order Hymenoptera; family Torymidae; genus Torymus; species Torymus aiolomorphi. Next base: position 214,544,321 of record CM070874.1, read on the forward strand.
AATAGACAATTGGGATGAAACTATACATGACGAACCTGTAAATCCAATAAATGAAGAAACTTTATTATTAGATGAATTTGTAGCAATTAAATTTTCTCCAGGAGAAAAAAAACAACCCATATCTTTATTAATGGACGACGATTTGGAAGAGCTTGCATTTCCAACTATTTATTGTGGTCATCGACGCATATTAAAAACAAAAATCAGTTTAACACAAATAGCTAAATCCGAAGCTCGTATATTTGATAGACGCTGTGCTCTAAATATACCTAAGCTTATGTTAAGCCATTGTAGAACGCGTCTTAGTAAATTAGTATCTAATATACAAATAAATTTGAGAAAAAATGTTTAAAAACTAATACTGTAACAGTACAAAATGTTTTGAATAACGACACATTAAATAATATTATTCAACATAATGATGGTTTTAGAATTTTACAAGTTGATCGATCAAGTCCTGCTTTTTGGGAACATAATAAAAAAAATGTATTTAGTATGATGCGCCAACTTGGTATGCCTCATATATTCTTAACTGTATCTGCCGCTGAAATGAAATGGACAGAATTGATCATCACATTAAAAAAAATTCTCGAAAAAGTTGATATAAGTGTAGAAGATTGTAACCAATTAACTTGGCAAGAAAAAATAAAACTTATACAAAATGATCCAGTCACATGTGCTCGATATTATAATTATCGAATTCAAGAATTATTCAAACTTTTAAAATGTAAAAATGGAATATTTGACAAATATAATCTTAAAGATTATTATTACAGAGTAGAATTTCAACATAGAGGAAGCCCACACGTTCATTGTATGTTGTGGTTAAAAAATGGTCCTAATTTCATTCGCCAAGATCCGAATTCCATTAAAAAATGCGAGGAATTTATTGATAAATTTATTAAAGTTTATAAAGATCCCGAAATATCTGATTTGATCAATTACCAAGTTCATAAACACAATGCTACTTGTAAGAAAAAAAATTTCGGAGCAGACAATGATTATTGCAGATTTGGATTTCCTCAATTACCCATGCTTTTAACAAAAATACTATTACCCAAATGTAATAAAAAACAATCTAATAAAAAAAAAATGTAATAAAAAAAAATTACAAAAAATGCAAAAATATATATTGAAGATAAATGGCTTCTTATTAAAAAGACAATTGATTTAATTGATAAAAAAGATATACATGTACAACACATTTTGTCAACAAATAATTTTCTTAATTACATTCAATTAAATGAAAACGATTACTTAAATGTTATTCAATACAATATAAAACGGCCAACTATTTATTTAAAAAGAAACATTAACGAATTAAGAATCAATGCCTACAACAAATTGATTTTAATATTAATGAAATGTAATATGGACATACAATTTATATTAGATCCATATGCTTGCATTTGTTATATTATCAATTACATCGGAAAAAGCCAACGGGGATTATCAAAATTATTAAAAGGAACTGCTGATCAAGTCAAAAAAGGTAACTATTCGTTACAACAACAATTACGCAATATTGTAAATGTAACAAAACCGAAGTATCGGCACAAGAAATCGCTTACCATATTTTAGGCATACCTTTATCTATTACATCAAGGCAATGTATTTATATTAATACTTCTCCAGAAAACGAAAGATGTCATTTGTTAAAATCAAAACAAAAACTCGAACAAATACTATCTGTAGACCCAAATTCTACTAATATTGTTGAAGCTAATATAATGGAACACTATATAAATCGTCCTGATGGTATTGAAACATTGTGCTTAGCTGACTTTGCTGCTAAATATCAATTTTCAAAATCTCGAAGAAAAATCAATAATGAAGATGATGACGATGATGATTGTGTTAATAAAGATGAACAAAACGAAAAATAATGGTTGAAACTAAAGAATAATAATGGTTTCATTTATTTAAGAAACTTCTCTAAAATTATAAGATATCGAAACTTTAGTATTGTAAATGATGAAAATAATTTTTATAGAGAACAATTAATGCTTTTTACAAATTGGAAAAATGAAAATGATATTACTAATGATGATACATCAATATTAGAAAATTTATACAGACGTAATATTGACGAAATTAAAAATAATAGAAGTAAATATATCTATACAGATACAATTGAAATTGAAATAGAAGATGCATTGCAAGATGTCCAAAATGACATCAACGATGAATTTATGTTTAATATTAATAAACCAAAAGATAAAGCAATAGATGGTTTAGCAATATATGAAATTGATGAACCAGCAACTGACATCGGGCTTGAAATGCCTACAGACTTTGATACTATTGATATACAAAATATTTCATTACCTAAACAAATTTCTAATGATGAATATTACTCATTAATAAGACAGCTAAATGATAAGCAATATAAATACCATCACAATTTTACATATCACTTAAGAAATAAACCAAATGAAAAGATTTATCACTTTGTTACGGGTGGTGCAGGCGTTGGCAAAAGTAAATTAATAGAAGCTATAACACAAACTACATTAAGATACTATAACTCTATTCCTGGGAATGATCCAAACGATATTAATATACTACATTGTGCTTATACTGGCAAAGCCGCTTTTAACATTAAAGGAATAACATTACACTCGACATTTTATTTACCAGTAAATAATGAATCAATGAATAAATTACCACCAGATCTTCTTAATAGTTTAAGTACAAAATTAATTAATTTGAAATATTTAATAATTGATGAAATATCCATGGTTGGACGAAAAGTTTTTAATCAAATTAATAAACGTCTTCAAGAAATATTTCATTCAAATGAACTATTTGGAGGAGTGTCAATTATTACTTTTGGCGATTTTAATCAATTACAATCAGTAATAGATGGATGGATATTTGACGTAGATAAACGCGATCCATTATCAATTTTAAGTGGTCCTTATTTATGGAGATTATTTTCTATATTCGAATTAGATGAAATTATGCGTCAAAGAGATGATGTTGAATTTGCAACCACATTAAACGGTTTAGCAAATAATATGTTAACAGAAGAAATGAATCAACTTTTTAAAACAAGAGAAATACAAACATTAATAATTGATAAATGTTACCCACCACAAGAATCAGTACATTTATTTCACACTAATGAACAAAAAGATGAATTCAATAAAATATGTTTAAATAATTTAAACAGTGAATGCTACATAATAAAGGCCATTGACATTTGCATTGGTAATGCTAATCAAGAAATTAAAACAAACATATTGAATTCTATAAAAAAATTACCTCCTCAAAAAACACAAAGTTTATCATATGAAATCATAGCTAAAATAAATATGAGATATATGATAACTGTAAATATCGACGTCGAAGACGGACTTACAAATGGGGCTTGTGGTCGTCTCAGATACGTAACATGGGGTCAAAATAAAAAAGGAGAAAAATTAATATTACGAATATATATAGAATTTGAAGATATAAATGTAGGTAAAATAGCAAGAAATAAATGGAAAAATTATATGAAAATTAGAATATTAATCATGTTTGGACACCTATTGAACACGTAGTAAGAACTATATCAATAAAACGTAACAGTGTATACAAAGTTTTCAGAAAACAAATACCCATAATTCCCGCTGAAGGAATAACTATCCATAAATCTCAAGGTAGTACTTTTGAAAATATTGTTGTTCACACAGGAAAACGTCGTCTAAATACGAGATTACTTTATGTTGCTTTCAGTAGAGTAGCATCTCTTAAAGGTTTATTTATTGAAGGACAATATATTCAACCAAATAAAAATTCTTACGATTCTACAACATATAAAATAGAACGATTAAAAAAAGAAAATCCTATACAATTTAATCTGAAATTTCCACAAGACTTTATAACGAATGAAAAAATTTTAGTAATGTTTCATAATGTAAGATCATTACACAAACATTTACTCGATATATCTGCAGATAGAGCTTTTACCAGTGCAGATATATTAATTTTCGTAGAAACATGGACATTAAAAAATGATCCACTTATTTTAAATGAATTTTCACTAATTTCAATTAATGACTGTGAAAATATTCGAAAACCTTTTGGCTATGCTGTTTTTATAAAAAATTCTATCCTAGAAAATAATTATATACAAAAATTTTATGATAAATTTTTTGAACAGCAAATAAGTGTTACTGGATTTTTCATAAATGATACTATATTAATATTTATTTATAATAAAACCAATGCTCCATTTCATCAACTACAATTGATGATTAATGAAGCCTGCATGTTAGCGAAAAATCAAAATCCATCTTATTCAAATATTATTATTGTTGGAGATTTAAACATTAATTTGAAAGATGAAAAAAATGCTAAAGTACAACAACTAATAAATTTAATGTCAAAATTAAAGTTATTACATGTTACTCCTATCAATCATTCATCGACAATATATAATTCGCAAATTGATTACTGCTTTTCTTTATCAAATACAATAAAAGGTTTTTACTATGAAACCATATTCAGTGATCACAAAGCTATTACGTTTCAATTGTAAAATACTGATACTGTGAAAACAATTCATTTCAATAGACCATCATTCAAAGAAAATGCATCTAAGTACAAAATTATTTATTTAGTTATTATAATACTAACTAACATTATTTTGTACTTGGAAATAAGTCGTACTATCAATGATTTAAGAATAATGCATCTAAATACAAAGTTAAAATATTCTACAAATATAGAATGGATAATATACGAATTATTTTTTTATATGCGAAATTCTTTAATTAAATCATAAAATATATTTTTAATAGTTATAAATAAAATAATGAATAAATTAATTTTGTACTTAGAAATAAGTCGTACTATCAATAAATACATTCAGAAATAATGCATTTAAATACAAAATTGGATAATTTAATGAAATACAATTAATCAATGAAATTTATACACACACACACACACACACACACACACACACACACACACACACACACACACACACACACACACACACACACACACACACACACACACACACACACACCCACACACACACACACACACCACACACACATACATATATATGTATATGCATATTTGAATTGAAAACAATGTATGAAAATCATATTAAATCTGAACCAATCAATTTTGTACTTAAAAATAAGTCGTATTGTCAAAATTTTCAGATAAATCTGTTTTTTGAAACTATTTTATAAATATATAACTATTTCATGAAACGGATAATGCATCAAAATACTTAACTAAAATAATTATAGTATATTTAGTTGATTACAATAAAATACTGATATATTTAAAAAAAAATAAAATAAAAGTTCAATAATATGTTGTATGGCGATATATGTTGAAATTTGTCGATTTTGAGAAAATTTTGTTCGTGTTTGTATGAATGTATATATGTATATGTGTATGCGTTTGCGTGTGTGTGTGTGTGTGTGTGTTTCTGTGTGTGTCTGTATGTATATGTATATATATATATGTGTATGTGTATGTGTGTGTGTATTTGTGTATGTATCTGTATATATGTGTGCGCTCATGAATGCTTATATTACTTTATCTTATGATCTACTCGATTGATTTAACTTGACAGGGTACATACTTTTTGGTTTTTTTCTAATATAATCAAAATCAATATTTTTATATTATTTAATATTATACTTTTTGAGTTTATTATACTATTTTGTGACTTTCCGATTTCAAAATTTCATTTTTACAGTTCTTTTTTATTTTGTTATTTATTATTACAATATAAAAAATCGCTGCCAATTCATTGGCCCGTAGCTTCCTCAAACTTAATTTGCGGATTTTTTAAATTAATTTTTAATAACAAAATTTATAATTTTTGCAACAATTTATTACATAATTATAATTAAATCCATTTATGATGATTAAAAAGTACTAACTTTTAAATTATGTATAAAATATAAATATTTTTGTTAATAACAAAAGAACCGTGATAGCAAGAAATTTTTTTTTTTTAGAAAATATAGGTATTTTAATTCTTTTTCGAATACTACCCATCCGATTCAGATACATAGAACCGTTCTCGCGAAATTACGATTTGAGAAAAAGGTTCAAAAATTTTAATCTCAAATATCTCTGAAATATATGAACCAATCATTTTGTCCAAAGAGCTCGACCGATAACTATCCAAAATCTACCTCTACAAAGAATTTTGAAGCGAATTAAGTCAATTTTACTCCCGTAATCGTTGGACGTACAAAAAGTATTTTGTTTCATTTTTCAATTTTTTCCTCAAAAACGTAACCAACAGAATGAATTCAAATTTTGACAGATTATAAATATTTATATTCTGCATTATCATGATTTTTCTTAAAGCAATTTTTTTTCTCCTTCGAATGCTACTCATCTGATTAAAATTCCTCGATCCTATCATTAAAAAAAAGCAAGAATAAATTTTGAGAAAATCAAAAATTCGAAAAAAAAAGAAAAACGGATCGGCCCAATCAAAAAACAGATTTTTGACCCGCAATCACACACAAAAAAAATGAGACCTATCCAGTTAAAATCGACCGAGTAGAAGCTGAGATCCAGGCGCACGCACGCACGCACACACACACACACACACACACTCACACACAAACACTCACACACACGCACACATACACACACGCGTGCACACACATACACACACACACACACATTTTCTAGACAACGCATATTCGACTCAGGGTAGCATTCGAAAGAGAAAAAACCGCTGCCAATATATTGACACGTAGCTTTCTCCAAATGAATTTATCACTCCTATATGTACAGTATATAGTTCAAATATAAAATATGTATCTTCATTCTACATGTTTTTTCAATAATTTACAACTTCATTAGTATTTACAAAAATTACACATTATTTCTTATTCTTGTAATCCTTTATAAGCTGGTACTGATAATATGTCAACATAAAAGTACTATGTTAAGATATTAATAATACAAAATAACCTACCTACCTGGAGCGCAACTAACACACATGCACTGCATAATCTATAGAAACACCTTTTCTACATTTCTATTACCCCCAAATTATTGTACTTCAATGTTCTGTACAATAGATAATGTTTCTTGATGAAATTTGACAAATATATTGCCTATAACACACATAAAATTGTCTATAAATTTATTTCATGTTTCCATTTATAAAAAAGAGAACGCGATTAATATCCAAATGCAACCAAATGTATTGTTAAACGTATTTCTCGGCCTCTAATTCATCAGCGTATCTAATTTCATGCATGTATCGATGAAGCGCGCTGTAAATTAACCTCAATAAAAAACAAAAGCAAGTAAGTAACACGCACGCGTAGCACGCGTCAGTTCCATTTTCTAGTATACATAAAGCCGTTCACGAAAAATTACGATTTGAAAAGAGGTCTAAAACGGTTTTAATCTCAAATATCTCTGAAATTCATAAACGAATTTTTTACCTTAAGAGAATAAATAATAAATAATAAATAACATACAAACTATGCATCTCCACCAAATTTCAAAGAAATTATAACCATTTTTCTCTAGTTATCACGCAACAACGAAAATAACTTTGTAAAATACGAAAATTTTAAATATCAAATATCTCAAAAAGTAATAGTACGATCTTGATAAAAATTCACATACATAATATCTATATCACACACAAAATTGTCTATAAATCTGTAGCTGATTCATGTGTGTGTGTGTGTGTAGTAATATAGAATTTATTTTATCTTGATAAAAATTCACATACATAATATCTATATCACACACAAAATTGTCTATAAATCTGTAGCTGATTCATGTGTGTGTGTGTGTGTGTAGTAATATAGAATTTATTTATCAATTGAAGGAAACAGTGATATAGAATATTCATGAAGTTTATTAAACATAATTTTTACAGTTTTTCATATTATATTAGCATTACATTGAATACAAGTGATATATAAGACAACTTCTTTTATTTATAAACCTACATTTACAATCAATCTTCATTAATTTCAATAGTTTTATAGTGCCCCCAAGGTAAAGTATCTGTTTCCCCAGGTATTAAGTATCGCTTATCATCGTAGGGACTTAAAGCTAACTTTTTTTGTCTTACAGTTTGTACTACATGTGCTTTAGATTGTATTGTACACAGCTCTCTGTGTTGTGTTGACATATTTAATAAACAATCAACATAGTCATCAAAAGTAATGGTTCTATCAACAACTCCAGTTTTAACACCTTTAACTTTTTTAACATGATCTTGGCCATTTACACGAATACTATACATTTTACTACGTAACCCAACGAACTCTGTCATAATTTGGTCATTACATTCATCTTTCATTAGGCCTACAACTTTCTTATTGACTTGAGGAATTCCAAAAATGTTATCAACTGGGTAGTCAGAAGTATCAAAATTTGAAATGTCACGTTTTATCACTTTATATATATCTTCATCATTTATTTCATATATTAAACTATCAGTATCGGTATACAACAGTTTGCAGCGATCCCCGAATTACTTCTTCATGTAGTTGTAGTGAAAATCATATATCAAAGTCTTTGATAAATCCAATACACAAAGATCTACATAAATTGGCTTATTCATGTATACTTCTGTCTTCTCTAATTCTATGAGAACAAGGTTTTCATCAATGATTGTACGGCTATGGAATTCTGGTCGTGCAATAAGAGCTTCTGCTCCATATCGACCTTCCCATTTGGTCAGTAATTTAACATTAACTCTTTTTCTTACATTTTCCATAGTCTTTCCGAAAACAGCATTGTTCATTAATTTGTAGAGATTTTTCTCAAAGTCATTTTTAGCTCCTTGTCTCATTTTACTATTTAGATCGATATATTCTTTTAGCCAGGGTCTTTGATTAAATTTCATTACTCTGTGAATTTTTGTTAGTTCTAATCCATTTGCAAGAGCTTGCTTTAAGTTACGATAATGAAGTATATATCGCAATTTTGTTTCAACAGTTGTAAGCAATTTAGCTTGTGTGGAGCCTGGTGGCTTCTTATGCTCTGCACATAATGGTAAATCTTTGTGTACATCATGTAAATTTTCTGGATATTCCAAATCAACTTCAAGTATATAGCCTATTGGAGCATCATCTGGAATATTGAAATTTATATGCTCTATATCTTCAATCCATTGAAAGCCGCCATATGGTAAAGACTGTTGCATAGCCCAACCATAAAGATTGTTTACATCGAAATACATGAGGTGCTTAGAGTTTTTATCTACATCATAGTCACTACCCATGTATTTGTTATTAGCTCGGGCATAACGATTTGAACACTGACTTATTCCACCTCGTATTCCACGCTCAATAAACATAAGTTGATCAATATCAGTGAGCAACTCAAGCTGTATATTTGTATACTTCAACATGGCATCCCAAGTTAGGTCTGGAGTTGTATAATAGTGTGCTGGATCTAAGCCATAGGCTTTAAGACAGCTGTTGCGAAAATTTTCAAACACCTCTGCCAAGAGTAGTACATCGGTTTTTAAGTACAAATCTGCATATTCACCTAAATTTGTTATATTAAATGCTATCCAAACATTTTTGGCATGTTCATAATCTTCATCAGATATGTGACTGCTATTTAATTTGCTATAAAAGTCATCTTTCGTTGGCAGTCTTGAAACTTCAAGTTTTTCTTTAGAGTCTAGATAATCATAAGAAAAGACATCCTTTCTTCTCAACAGTTGAAATTTTTCTTCAGTTAATACTTCATCTTTAGAGAACTCTTGCCGCAAAATTCTAAGTTCCTCGAGGTATGATGATAGTTTATCCAGCGATGATGCCATCAATCGGTAGGAGTCAATAAATCTAAAGTTTATGTCACTTCCTTCGATGTGCTTGGTAAATGAGATGAAACGTTCTTTATTTAACGGTAAAAGATTAACCCGACCAGGAAAATCTTAAGCAATAGCCTTGATGAGAAAGTGGGAGTCATAGCCAGTTAAATTGTGGAATATAACCGGAATACTGCATGACTCTTGGTAATTAAGGTTACATTTTTCATGCGCTGCTCCTCGATATCTGAAACATATAACAATAATAAATTAAAGTAATATGTTTAAGTAATAAGGATGCATATTTAACCTTACCTTCCAGTCAGATGACAGTGATCTCGAACACGCTACTCGCCCAAGGGTTTCTCACAAATATGACAAGTTTTTGTGCATTGGAATGCTTGTTCTTGTTCCAATGTTAACATTTCCATAAGTATTGCACATTCTAAGGCAGTCTCTACATTCTCAGCTAAAACTTGCAATTCCCTTGCAAACCATTCGGCAGGGCTCGGTCCTCTGTAGCTACGGTAATATGATAGAGAGTTATCATAGCTACATTTTAAGTAGTACCCCATACTGAATGCCTCATGCTTTTGATAAGCGTTCCCAACTTGTATAGGTTTCAAGAGACACTCAAAATATGCATAAATGACAAATGGTACTTTCTCTTTATTATTATAATTTTTAAATTGTAAAATTTGGTCTCTTGGTGTAGGTAAGTTCACTCTATACTTATTGATTGCGCACAATCTTGTTCATGATATTCTAATTTAGAGATATCTCTAAAGTAATGTAGGCATCTATCACATAAATATTTTCGGCCATTACGTTTTGAAAGTTGTGAAGATACCAAGCGAGATAAGTCTTTGATCCAAACATAATGAGATATAACTGTAGTATCTTCCTCCAGCTCTTCTTCTTCATCCTCATCCTCATAATTATTTTGTATCAGAAGAAGGTTTACATGTGTTTCCTTCTTAAATGTTGTTATATGCAGTGGCGCAACTTTAAATTTTCCACTACACTTTTTTAAAATGTAAATATTCGTGGAGAGATTATTTTGTTTTTCAAACTTTGGAATTTGTTTTGGTCTTACAGGAAATTCTATTCCTGTAAAATTTAATTCGTTCTCATATTGCTTATATTCTTTCACTCGATCTGAATGGTGCACAGAATGCAAGGCCGATAGTATTGCCCATTTGAAACATGCATTGTCTTCATTTTGCACATTAACACATGTTTTTTTCCTTTTTATAAAATCTGGTAAGTCAATGTAATAACTTCCATGAATTGGATTAAATTTATTTATATGTACACTCAAGTTAAGAATTGTATGAAGCGACCATCCTGAATCTCGCTCTTCAAATTCTTCCATATCTCTTAATATGGGCTGTTTAACGTTTGTTGTAAACCATTGTTTTAAATCTGTTGTTTGCGAAATCGATTCAGCTTTCGTATTGAAATATTTCATTTCAATTATTTCTTCATCAGCTTTCGTTATCACATATTCAGCTGCCAGCACTGTATATACTTTAAGATTATTTTCTTTCTTCAATGCATTTATAATTCGAATTTTAAACAATGTCTCAGCATCTTTCATAAATCCAGTAGCGTCTAAGTTCTTTAAGTTTGTAATAACACCCGATCTGATTCGTTCATTAAATGCACATTTAAGATCTTGCCATTTTACTCTGTCTAGTAATCTTTTGCGTAAACCCTCTCCTCCTTTTAGTAAACTTTTTAGTTTCAATTGATGAGATTTCAATAATCCAATCGTAGATAAGTATTTTTGTTTCTCTGGAACTGTAGCTTCAACTTTTCGCAATAATTTGCTCAAAAATTTGATATTTTGTGTTGTATATTTTATCAATTTTGGAATCTCGCTTTTATCAATTTTACCACTTTGTAGCAGTTGCACAACTTCTCGCGTACGCTCAACGATTTTTTTACACTCGTAAACAGACATGTTGATTTTTCTAAGAACAGTTGTCAACTATTCGAAAACGCGTTGTGTGCGCTCTTTTATACTTTTTACTAGTGTTAATTTGCCTCTCTTCGCTGCTTCTCGATTTCTGTTGGGTTTCGAGATCGATTCGAGATTTCGAGATACCTCGCAAAACCGAACGAATATCGATCGCTTAAGGAAATTCAATAATAATGATAATAACCCCTCAAAGAGATTCTCTTTTACACTGAAAGAATTGCAGCAGCTACGTCGTATTTATAGGGTCTGTATGACGCAAAAATTGATTGGAATCTCTGATAATCTCATTCTAGAACCTTACAGAAATAAACTGTTTACAAGACCCCCTTTTAATTTGATATCCTTTGCATACATCCAAGAGACACAACCTGCAAAATTCTAAGAAGTGCGTTATACCCTTTGATATACCGCAAACACCTGCAAATGCTTAAATACAGAAGAGTTGTTGACAGGAAACGGCTGTAATTTGATACCTCTTCAATATGCCACACTTATTTATCATATAGAATTCTTCGTAATATTTCTTTTAACTTGATACCCATACACTTGTTATCTACAAGTCAAAGCATTGGAACGTTTACCCTTTGATATACCGCAAAAATTCTTTAAGCAAAGACTTGTTGACAATAAAAGGTTGTAATGTAATACCTCTTCGGTATATTGTTATTGTTCCAAAATTCCAGGAACTATTAATAAAATTAATATAAATTTAGTAATATAATAAGAAGTTTGGATGAGGGGATTATAATTTCGAAGAATTAAGTTTATTATGTATTGTATGAATTTCATTGTAAATTAAAGTGTCTGTATGTGAAAAAGAATGTATCATCATCTTGATATATAAATCAAATTTAATAATTTGTGCATTTGTAAGAAGGCGCACTTTCATTGTAAATTAAAGTATTAAGTAGCTAATAAGAAAGTGCGCCTTCTTACAAATGCATAAATTATTAAATTTGATTTATATATCTCAAAATTGTATGCGAAATCTCAGCAATAAACTCGTGCTCAAATAAAATAAATCCTATACCTCGCGAACGGCTTGAAATATCGAAAAAATAAGCGAATTTTGATTCTCTCACGAGAAGCGATTATAAGGGCTGTCAATTCATTGGTATTGTCGTATAAAACTTTTATTAATAATTTAAACATTTTTAATTCTGTAAGTAAGCCGAAAGAGTGTGAATAAGGAGAGCGCAATTGAAATACTCCCGAGTTCCAAGAATCACGCCGTGCGAATATCGGAACGAAGAGGAGGTGCGATAGATAACGCATTGCATGTATGTGGACATCAATATATGTTCGTTAGAAGGAGAATTTTTAATAGGCAAAATATTACACCATGTGTGTGTGTGTGCGTTAGAAGTTATTGTGTATCAAGATGATGATACATTCTTTTTCACATACACACACTTTAATTTACAATGAAATTCATACAATACATAATAAACTTAATTCTTCGAAATTATAATCCCCTCATCCAAACTTCTTATTATATTACTAAATTTATATTAATTTTATTAATAGTTCCTGGAATTTTGGAACAATAACAATATACCGAAGAGGTATTACATTACAACCTTTTATTGTCAACAAGTCTTTGCTTAAAGAATTTTTGCGGTATATCAAAGGGTAAACGTTCCAATGCTTTGACTTGTAGATAACAAGTGTATGGGTATCAAGTTAAAAGAAATATTGCGAAGAATTCTATATGATAAATAAGTGTGGCATATTGAAGAGGTATCAAATTACAGCCGTTTCCTGTCAACAACTCTTCTGTATTTAAGCATTTGCACGTGTTTGCGGTATATCAAAGGGTATAACGCACTTCTTAGAATTTTGCAGGTTGTGTCTCTTGGATGTATGCAAAGGATATCAAATTAAAAGGGGGTCTTGTAAACCGTTTATTTCTGTAAGGTTCTAGAACGAGATTATCAGAGATTCCAATCAATTTTTGCGTCATACAGACTCTATAAATACGACGTAGCTGCTGCAATTCTTTCAGTGTAAAAGAGAATCTCTTTGAGGGGTTATTATCATTATTATTGAATTTCCTTAAGCGATCGATATTCGTTCGGGTATGCGAGGTATCTCGAAATCTCGAATCGATCTCGAAACCCAACAGAAATCGAGAAGCAGCGAAGAGAGGCAAATTAACACTAGTAAAAAGTATAAAAGAGCGCACACAACGCGTTTTCGAATAGTTGACAACTGTTCTTAGAAAAATCAACATGTCTGCTTACGAGTGTAAAAAAATCGTTGAGCGTACGTGAGAAGTTGTGCAACTGCTACAAAGTGGTAAAATTGATAAAAGCGAGATTCCAAAATTGATAAAATATACAACACAAAATATCAAATTTTTGAGCAAATTATTGCGAAAAGTTGAAGCTACAGTTCCAGAGAAACAAAAATACTTATCTACGATTGGATTATTGAAATCTCATCAATTGAAACTAAAAAGTTTACTAAAAGGAGGAGAGGGTTTACGCAAAAGATTACTAGACAGAGTAAAATGGCAAGATCTTAAATGTGCATTTAATGAACGAATCAGATCGGGTGTTATTACAAACTTAAAGAACTTAGACGCTACTGGATTTATGAAAGATGCTGAGACATTGTTTAAAATTCGAATTATAAATGCATTGAAGAAAGAAAATAATCTTAAAGTATATACAGTGCTGGCAGCTGAATATGTGATAACGAAAGCTGATGAAGAAATAATTGAAATGAAATATTTTAATACGAAAGCTGAATCGATTTCGCAAACAACAAATTTAAAACAATGGTTTACAACAAAGTTAAACAGCCCATATTAAGAGATATGGAAGAATTTGAAGAGCGAGACTCAGGATGGTCGCTTCATACAATTCTTAACTTGAGTGTACATATAAATAAATTTAATCCAATTCATGGAAGTTATTACATTGACTTACCAGATTTTATAAAAAGGAAAAAAGCATGTGTTAATGTGCAAAATGAAGACAATGCATGTTTCAAATGGGCAATACTATCGGCCTTGCATTCTGTGCACCATTCAGATCGAGTAAAAGAATATAAGCAATATGAGAACGAATTAAATTTTACAGGAATAGAATTTCCTGTAAGACCAAAACAAATTCCAAAGTTTGAAAAACAAAATAATCTCTCGACGAATATTTACATTTTAAAAAAGTGTAGTGGAAAATTTAAAGTTGCGCCACTGCATATAACAACATTTAAGAAGGAAACACATGTAAACCTTCTTCTGATACAAAATAATTATGAGGATGAGGATGAAGAAGAAGAGCTGGAGGAAGATACTACAGTTATATCTCATTATGTTTGGATCAAAGACTTATCTCGCTTGGTATCTTCACAACTTTCAAAACGTAATGGCCGAAAATATTTATGTGATAGATGCCTACATTACTTTAGAGATATCTCTAAATTAGAATATCATGAACAAGATTGTGCGCAAATCAATAAGTGTAGAGTGAACTTACCTACACCAAGAGACCAAATTTTACAATTTAAAAATTATAATAATAAAGAGAAAGTACCATTTGTCATTTATGCAGATTTTGAGTGTCTCTTGAAACCTATACAAGTTGGGAACGCTTATCAAAAGCATGAGGCATTCAGTGTGGGGTACTACTTAAAATGTAGCTATGATAACTCTCTATCATATTACCGTAGCTACAGAGGACCGAGCCCTGCTGAATGGTTTGCAAGGGAATTGCAACTTTTAGCTGAGAATGTAGAGACTGCCTTAGAATGTGCAATACCTATGGAAATGTTAACATTGGAACAAGAACAACCATTCCAATGAACAAAAACTTGTTATATTTGTGAGAAACCCTTGGGCGAGGAGCGTGTTCGAGATCACTGTCATCTGACTGGAAGGTAAGGTTAAATATGCATCCTTATTACTTAAACATATTACTTTAATTTATTATTGTTATATGTTTCAGATATCGAGGAGCAGCGCATGAAAAATGTAACCTCAATTACCAAGAGTCATGCAGTATTCCGGTTATATTCCACAATTTAACTGGCTATGACTCCCACTTTCTCATCAAGGCTATTGCTCAAGGTTTTCCTGGTCGGGTTAATCTTTTACCGTTAAATAAAGACCGTTTCATCTCATTTACCAAGCACATCGAAGGAAGCGACAAACTTTAGATTTATTGACTCCTACCGATTGATGGCATCATCGCTGGATAAACTATCATCATACCTCGAGGAACTTAGAATTTTGCGGCAAGAGTTCTCTAAAGATGAAGTATTAACTGAAGAAAAATTTCAACTGTTGAGAAGAAAGGGTGTCTTTCCTTATGATTATCTAGACTCTAAAGAAAAACTTGAAGTTTCAAGACTGCCAACGAAAGATGACTTTTATAGCAAATTAAATAGCTGTCACATATCTGATGAAGATTATGAACATGCCAAAAATGTTTGGATAGCATTTAATATAACAAATTTAGGTGAATATGCAGATTTGTACTTAAAAACCGATGTACTACTCTTGGCAGAGGTGTTTGAAAATTTTCGCAGCAGCTGTCTTAAAGCCTATGGCTTAGATCCAGCACACTATTATACAACTCCAGGCCTAACTTGGGATGCCATGTTGAAGTATACAAATATACAGCTTGAGTTGCTCACTGATATTTATCAACTTATGTTTATTGAGCGTGGAATACGAGGTGGAATAAGTCAGTGTTCAAATCGTTATGCCCGAGCTAATAACAAATACATGGGTAGTGACTATGATGTAGATAAAAACTCTAAGCACCTCATGTATTTCGATGTAAACAATCTTTATGGTTGGGCTATGCAACAGTCTTTACCATATGGCGGCTTTCAATGGATTGAAGATATAGAGCATATAAATTTCAATATTCCAGATGATGCTCCAATAGGCTATATACTTGAAGTTGATTTGGAATATCCAGAAAATTTACATGATGTACACAAAGATTTACCATTTTGTGCAGAGCATAAGAAGCCACCAGGCTCCTCACAAGCTAAATTGCTTACAACTGTTGAAACAAAATTGCGATATGTACTTCATTATCGTAACTTAAAGCAAGCTCTTGCAAATGGATTAAAACTAACAAAAGTTCACAGAGTAATGAAATTTAATCAAAGACCCTGGCTAAAAGAATACATCGATCTAAATAGTAAAATGAGACAAGGAGCTAAACATGACTTTGAGAAAAATCTCTACAAATTAATGAACAATGCTGTTTTCGGAAAGACTATGGAAAATGTAAGAAAAAGAGTTAATGTTAAATTACTGACCAAATGGGAAGGTCGATATGGAGCAGAAGCTCTTATTGCACGACCAGAATTCCATAGCCGTACAATCATTGATGAAAACCTTGTTCTCATAGAATTAGAGAAGACAGAAGTATACATGAATAAGCCAATTTATGTAGGTCTTTGTGTATTGGATTTATCAAAGGCTTTGGTATATGATTTTCACTACAACTACATGAAGAAGCAATTCTAGGATCGCTGCAAACTGTTGTATACCGATACTGATAGTTTAATATATGAAATAAATGATGAAGATATATATAAAGTGATAAAACGTGACATTTCAAATTTTGATACTTCTGACTACCCAGTTGATAACATTTTTGGAATTCCTCAAGTCAATAAGAAAGTTGTAGGCCTAATGAAAGATGAATGTAATGACCAAATTATGACAGAGTTCGTTGGGTTACGTAGTAAAATGTATAGTATTCGTGTAAATGGCCAAGATCATGTTAAAAAAGTTAAAGGTGTTAAAACTGGAGTTGTTGATAGAACCATTACTTTTGATGACTATGCTGATTATTTATTAAATATGTCAACACAACACAGAGAGCAGTGTACAATACAATCTAAAGCACATGTAGTACAAACTGTAAGACAAAAAAAGTTAGCTTTAAGTCCCTACGATGATAAGCGATACTTAATACCTGGGGAAACAGATACTTTACCTTGGGGGCACTATAAAACTATTGAATTTAATGAAGATTGATTGTAAATGTAGGTTTATAAATAAAAGAAGTTATCTTATATATCACTTGTATTCAATGTAATGCTAATATAATATGAAAAACTGTAAAAATTATGTTTAATAAACTTCATGAATATTCTATATCACTGTTTCCTTCAATTGATAAATAAATTCTATATTACTACACACACACACACACACACACACACACACACACACACACACACACACACACACGCACACACACACACATACACACACACACACACACACACACACACACACACACACACACACACAAAATCGCGCGCACACACACACACACATACACACACACACACATACACACATATATAGTGCTCATGTATATCTTACACGAGAGAACGAGATAATGTGAATCGCACGAGGGTGTCGCGGGTAGGGGGTACGTGCAGTAGTATCTGGGGGAAAACTATATATAGATATACTATCCCAACAAGACCGTCTCAAATAATTCAATGTAGTATGCTATTCTTTATGCGAATACTTTATGAGGTAATATTATATATATAGATATAGTACCTGCATACATAAATAGTGCAAAAATTCATGGGAATTATTATGTATATAGTACCTTGTGTACACCAATGGGGGTTAGCCTAGGGAAATTTCGAGGACTAAAATGTTCTAGGGAAATTTGTGGTTGGTCTAGGGGATACACACACACACAGTGCTCATGTATATCTTACACAAGAGAACGAGATAATGTGAATCACACGAGGGTGTCGCGGGTAGGGGGTACGTGCAGTGGTATCTAGGGGAAAACTATAGATATACTATCCCAACAAGACCGTCTCAAATTACAGAAATCAGTGTGCGCAGATATTTGAATCCAACGCGGGAAAGTACGCGCATGCGCAGTGGTGTCTAGGGGAAATACTATATATAGATATACTGCCCATGTATAAGAGTGGGGCAGAACTCTCCTAGCTTACCTACTATTGTATTTAAATTCTTGAATAGGTGAGTAAAACTGAAATAATATAGAAATGAAATAAATTTTATATAGAATTATGTATATATTAAATGACTTAAATAACCTCAAGGTGGTTGTACTCAAATCATATCGTCTGAGAAAATTAGTTATAACTTATACTTCGAAGGCTATATAGTCCGGTAAATGGGTTTATTCCTTCATTACATCAGTCTTTTCACATACCCCCAGGCGGAAATAAAACTGAGAAAATAATTATGAATGAGAATGTATAATTTTTCATAATTTTTGAAATAAGTCTATAACTGTTTATAAAGATAAGATATGAGACTATATAGTAACAGTTTTTAAAAGTTATCAACCGTTTTTTTACTGTTATGAACAGCTAGAAAATGTTTATAACAGTACTATTATATATCATAAAATCAATCTGTCAAAAGTTATTATCAGTTATAAACTCTTTTTATCTAATAATAATAGTTATTAATAGTTATAAAAAGTTTATAGTAATGATTCAGTTTTTGTATAAAAAAGAAATTTTATTAATAATTCCAAAATGCAAATAATTATTCATTTCAATTATTACAAATTATAGTAAAAATTTGTAAAAGTTATTATCAGTTATTAACTTTTTTTACTGATCGATCAAAGATTCAAATTGTTATGATAGTTCAAAAACTTATAAAAGTAAATAACTATACTAAAAAAAAATTTGGTTTAGATTAAATAAATGATTTATTTGCCTCACTGCAATATGTTCAAAGCAATGAAAAATAATTAATTGCACCAAATAAATATTTATTTGGTTTTAAAAATTTTAGTATGCAAAGTAAAAAATAGTTATTTCACTAGGATCAGAGGCTCAGGGTTCCGAAACCCCAATTGTGAAGTTGAACTTGCAGAGGTGGGTGTTGGTGGTAATACCTCACCTTTGCATAATTATAGACCCAAATGCCTTCCCAGAAAAAAACTAAAGCCATTATATTTAAAAAAAAACTGGAAATATGTGTACGATATTCACATTTTTTCCCATTTTTACTATTTGTGTCAGAGGTTCATGCGATGAAGTATTACCTCTTCAAGTTTCAAGAAATTTGGAGATCCAGAACCCTGAGCCTCTCCTGGTTAGTGTAATAAATATTGTTGTCATTAAATAAAATAAATTTTTGTTTTAATTCAATTATAAGTTTAGGGGCAATATTTTATAAAATGATTCACTAAAATCAAATACATACCTTACTTAGTTACTTTAAATAAACTAATGTTTTGATTTAAAACTGAGAAATCGATGCAATAATCATTTATTTCTTTGAGTTATATATATCCTCATAGAGGAAGCTTTGTTACGGTGAAAAAAATCGCTGCCAATTTATTAGTACGTAGTTAGCTTCCTCCAAATTAATTTATAGTTCCTATATTTGTATTACATAGTTCAAATTTAAAATATTTTTACGCATTTTTTATTCAAAAATATTTAATTTCAAATCCATAAAACGAAAAGTGTTATTTTATTTTCAAATATGTGGAACTGTATATTATTTCATGAAGGCGAAAAAATATAAAATTTTATATTATTGCATATAGAAATTTGTTTTCTGAGAAATTGATACATTATAGTAATGTACTTTGCAGTAAATTTGCAATTTAAAAGCAATTCTGATTAATGTATTCATTTGATATTCTACACGTCTACTATGTAATACTGAAAAATAAAATTAATTGTACATTCATTTATATCTACTCTTAACAATTTATTATTAATCATGAAAATGTAATTATAAATAATATAATTATATAATTATAATTATAAAAATAGAATATGCTTTTACGCATGTTTTGTTTAAAAAATATATTTGTTGAATATTTGATATTAAACTAAAAATTAACTAGATCGATGTACTTTTATCAATAACAATTATTTTTTAAACTTTTATTGTTAACTTTATTACAGTAACCGATTATCCACAAAACTTGCTGTAAATACGTTAAATAAGTGGTTGATATTTCTAGCCGATTAATCAAATATTCTCTGAGAACCCGCTAATCAAAAATATTTTAAAAAAATTTATAATCTTAAATTTTTTTTTTTTTCGCCATCATGGCGTCGACGAGTAAGGAACCTCCCGATCGGGGGAAGCCCAAAATGTATAAGTGTCATCCGAGTACACCAGTTAAAACAGTAGTGTGTTTAATTTGTGAGGAAGTGTATCACGCTTGTGATTTTAATAAGTTAAAAAACATTACATGCTTAAGCAACATACTTGTAATTTGCCCGGAATATCAAAGTCTAACCTCAAAATCAACAGACCACGTGTTGACCTCGTTGTCGGAGGAAGTGAAAGTATATATAGCACAAATTAAAGCAACCAAAGAGGAACAACTAAAGGAACAAATTTTGAACGAAATTTCAAGTGATTCGTCAAGACTTGATACGACTGTAAATAATGCCTGTGCGGAATGTGAGAACTTAAGAATTGAAAATACCTTACTAAAGGATCTTAATGCAGAATTGAAGGAGAAGAATGCGATACTAAAAGAATTAATGAAAAAAGATAAAGAAAACACTGCTTTAAATTTCAAAAAAGTGACTTATGCCGAAATTATGACAAGTAAACCAAATAAGCCAAAAAGAATTCCTAGAATAATAATTAAGAAAACAAAACAAGAGGAAACTATGGAGAAAGTTAATGAGGAAATATCTCGATACTTGACAAAAGAAAAAACTATACAAACAAATAATATTTAAAAAAAAAAAGAATGAAGAAACAATTATTACTTGCAGTAATCTTGAAAGTGTAGATAAAGCTTTCGATACGCTAAAAAGGAAATTAAAAGGTACATGTGAAATCGTGAAAGAACAGATAATGAATCCTAAAATGAGGATTGTTGGTATTGATAATTTTGAGAACATGAACACTAAACAACTACAAGACGACATCAATGAAAGAAATTTCAACGAAAAATTCAAAGATGAATGTAAAATTATACACACGTACATACATGATAGAAAGAAAACTCTAACTGTTATAATCGAAATACCTGCAGAATTATACAAGCACGTAAAAGAAAATAAAAATAGAATCTTTGTAGGTAATCAAAGATGTAAAATTTTTGACGTCATAAGTGTAAAGCTTTGCTACAAATGTGCAAGACACGGTCACAGTGGAGGAAGGTGTAAAAATTCTGCTATGTGTACAAAATGTGCTATGCTACATAGTGCAAGTCAATGTAACACAACAGAGAGCAGTTCATGTGTAAATTGTAAGTACAGCAATACCAAGTTCGGAACTAATTACAATACTAACCACGAAGCAACAGATAGTGATATGTGTGAAATTCTTAAAGCTAAGGTGAGAAAGTATATAGATATGCACGACTACCCAATACAACCTACTATACCAAGACACCTAGGTAAAGTAGGAACCTACTCACTCTGGTTACCATTACAAGTTAATGTATCTACACAATCACTAAATAAGCTTAATGATAGTTTGACTAAGAGTCCAACTTCAGTCCAAACTGTAATTAAAAGTCCGCTGAAAATGCTGTCTGACAGAATAAAAAATAGGCAAAATATTGAATAAACTACAACCTCGACATGATGAATCTTGATTATGATTTTGAAAATCTATTACAACAAAAAACTGAATGCAGCGATATAAGGAGCCTTAACGTTTATTTAAAAAGACAAAATTTTATAATATTATATGTCAACATAAGAAGCCTAAACAAAAATTTTGAAAAGCTTGAATTATTAATAAATAGACTAAAAGGAAAACCAAGTGTTATAATCTGTACGGTAACTTGGACAATTCAACATGCGGGATTTTTCAATCTACCTGGATACAAGTTGCGGCACAATGAAAGTAGTATGAATAAAGCAGATGGTGTTATTATGTACATAAAAAGTGATATCATAGAATATACTGAAACTGTGGTGATAGATAATTTAAGTATCATATATGCGGATATCCTTATAAATAATAATGAAACCATAAGAATCTCCGCAACCTAGAGATCACATTCCATAAAAAAACCTAAGTATATTTACTCAATTAAAAAATACATTAATAGCAATATTAATATTAAGAACCATATGGTTATTGGTGATTTTAATATAGATATTATGGACTGTGATAACAGTAGTCAGGAGTTTCTAAATAATTTTTATGAAAAAGAATATATACCATGTTTTCTAGGAATAACCAGGCCTGCAACTAACAGCTGTAATGGAACGTGTATCGACAATATTTTTATAAAATCAAAGTCACTTATTCCAGAATCATATAAACTTTGCACTAATGAAATTAGTGATCATTACTCATTAATAGTTGCCCTTGGCAACGTAAACTTAAATAAACAAGATAATAGTGCAAAAAAATATTGTTAACTATAAAAAGCTCTTTAATAAAGCCTCATTAACAGACTGGAACTCTATATTATCGATTCACGATCCAAATGAAGCAGCCTGCTCGTTAATAAATGGGATTAAAAATTGTATAAATTGTGCTACAACTAGTAAAGTCATTAAAAGAAAAGATAGGGAGATGATACCAAGAAAAAATTAGATCTCTTCTGCAATCGTTACATCTTGTAAAAAAAAAGAAACACTGTATAAATTATGGAAAATGAGTCCTAATTGTACTGAATTAAATAATAATTATATGAATTACTCTAAATTATTATGTAAAGCAATAAAAGATGCTAAATTTAAATTTGAAAGAAATAAGATCGAAAAAAGTAAGAAAGATAATAAAAAACTATGGGAGATAATTAATAATAAGTTAGGAAAAACAAAGAAATCGAGCAAGACAATTGATCATATATATGTGAACAATAATAAAATTACTAATAAAGAAGACATAGCTAACTTTATGAACACTTATTTCTGTGAGGTGGGTACTAATTTAAGTAGGAATATTAATCAACAAAGAAATGTTGATATAAAACCAATTGCAAGAAATGCAATGTCAATATTTATATCCCCTACTAGTATTGACGAAATAAGTAAAATTATTTAAGATCTTAAAGAAAAAGCAGGAGGTGTGGATGGTATAAATGCGAAAGTTCTAAAAATAATTTCGCCATTTATCTTAACATCTCTTCAACATATTTTCAATATATCAATTGAACTGGCAATATGGCCAGAAACCTTAAAAAGTGCGGAAGTAGTGCCAATACACAAAGCAGGTGACAAAACTAATATTTCAAATTATAGACTTATATCGTTAATATCAAATATTGCAAAAATTTTTGAGAAAATAATATATAATAGACTTTATGACTTTATTAAAAAATGTAAAATATTATCAAATTCACAATATGGCTTTATTAAAGGTAGAGGTACAACTGATGCTCTCAGCAAAATTACGGATATTATATTCAATCATCTAGATAACAGTAAATCATTAATAATCTCTTTTCTTGACCTAGCAAAAGCCTTCGACACTGTTAATCATAGAATTCTAATTGAAAAACTAGAAACTTATGGAATACGAGGAAAACCGCTTGATTTAATGACTAGCTATTTGTCTAATAGAAATCAAATAGTTAGATTAGAAGATAAAATAAGTACTGAAAAAAGAATAGAAACGGGAGTTCCACAAGGAACAATATTAGGACCACTTTTATTTATTATATACGTTAATGATCTATTGACAAATATGCAAAAAGATTCAATCCTCTCCTACGCAGATGACACTATCATCATCTCTGGTGAAGATACGTGGTTTGATGCACAGGAAAAAATGAACAAATCATTAGAAAATGTTGCAAATTGGTTGGCATTTAATAAACTTTCATTAAATACTAGTAAAACGGTCTATATGACAATTGGTAGTTATTGTGATAGTGTACCAAAAAACATTAAAATTGAAATACAGAAACAAGAAATAAAAAGAGTGACTAATTATAAGTACCTAGGAATAATTTTCGATTACAATATGAAATGGGATATGCATATTCAGTATATCATAAATAAAACCAAATATCTAATATTTATCTTTGCAAAAATTAAAAATCTCTTGGACATTAAATCGCTAATAACAATATATTATGCCTTCTTTCACAGTTACATAAATTATGGAATAATAGCATGGGGTGGGGCTTACAATAATAATATAATGCGATTACAAAATATACAAACAAGAATTTTGAAACTTATATACAAAAACTCTTTCGTAGAAAGAAGGCCTCTAAACGTAAGGGAAGTGTTTCATTTGGAAGCACTAATGTATCACTATGAAGAACTGAAAGAATTATATTTAAAAAGTACATCTAAAACTAGGAATAAGAGTATTCAGCAACCAAAAATAAATAAGTCTGTTAGTAAAAAAAGTAGTTTCATGGTAGCGCTGAAGACCTTTAACTGTCTTCCTAATGAATTAAAAAGTTTGACCTGTAATGGTAATTTTGGAAAATATAAAAAAAAAAGAAAAAACTATTTAATTATATACAAAAAATATAGATTATATAACTACTGTTTTGCTTGGGTGTTTATACTTTATTGGAAATTTATAATGTTAAAGTAATTTTAAGTTAGTTTTTAAGTTTTTATTTTGTATATCCCAGCCCTTGTACAGGTAGTTATATCTACCTCTTAAGGATTACGCTATGTAATTTGTCTGGTAAATAAATAAAAATAAATAAATAAATAAATAAATAAATAAAAAAATATCTTTAGTCGCTACAGTCACTTTTTTTGGGCAACAAACTTGGTTCGAAAATATGGATAGATTGATTGGTTTTTAATTCAGTTATCGTGCGGCAAAGAAAAAAAACATTTTTCTTGAATAATTTTTTACTCAAAAATAAATAAAGATAATTTCTTGAAATCTTAACATAATAAATTGTCTTAAAAAAAGTGGTTAAAAATTCGAATCGATTGATCAGTCTCTGAGAAACCGGTACACAAAAATATTTAAAAAAAATTTTCAACCTCAAATATCTTTGCTCATGACAGCCGGATTTTTTTGGACAACAAATAACGAAAGAACGAAAAGCTATCTATTTTTATCTCGACAACGAAGACGCACTTCTTTCCTTCAATAATTTTTTTCTCGAAAACAAATGAAGGTAATCACTTGAAATTTCAACCTAATTTACGTTTAATAAGTGTAAGGTGGTTCTATGAAAATCGTAAAGTCTGCAGATGAAAATAATTTTGAAGGATGTTATTGTTAAGGTTTTCATGAACAAATTGGTATAGTTTTAAGTGCAAGTTGCCGACCAAATACTTGAAATAATATTGTTTAAAAATTTGTGTTTTAACATGGGGAAATACGGGAGCCATGCGGTTGGCATGGAAAAGTAATGAAATTGAAGTACTTAAACACTGCAGAATTATAGCAAAAAAGAGATATCGAAAAAGTAAATTTCATATTTTCTAAAGGTATTAAAAAATATTCCAATAATCGAATAAAATAAAAAGATATATTAGATCAAAGTAGGAAAAGTCATGGTTTGAGTTTAGATAGACGGCATTTACTAGTCAATACAACAAACTTTTTAACCTTTATTTTAAAAAAACCAAAATTATTAGCTATCAAATATATATGAAAATTGAACAATTATTATTAATTAATTTATCGTTTCAAAATATTTCTTAAATATTGAAGCATAAAAATAATATTTTTTTAACACTCAATTGACTTCAGACTTTTAATAGAACCACCTTAACATTTCGAGTAAATTAATCAAATATTCTTTGAGAAACCGGTATTCGAAAATATTTTAAAACATTTTTAACCTTAAATATTTCGGAAATTAATAGACAAATCGATATTAATAGTTATCTTGCGACATAAGAAAAGCATTCTGTTTTCAATTTTTTTTCTTCAAATTTTAATCTACAGAATTGACTGAAATTTTTACAGATTATAGGTATTAATATTATGCATTATCGTGATGTTTTTTAACAGTTGACCAATTAGTTATAACGGTTTTTTTAGAAAAATCATGTTTTTGTAAAAAACAAAAAAAAAAAAGCTGGAGAAAACATTTTTTTTTAAATATAGGTGTTTTTATGCTCCTTCGACTGGCATTGATTTAAATGTTGAAATCCGATCATAACAAAAATTCAAATATAAAGTTTTTGAAAATGAAAATTTCAAGATAAAATAAAAACGAATCACATACTTTGCGAGGGGCATCCTTCGCCTTTACGGCCCATTACACCGCGCGACCTGGCGCTCGATCATACGGCATCACCTTCTCTCTTCTTCTCGTCTTTCTTCTTCTCTTCTTTCTTGTTCTCTTCTTTCTTCTTCTCTTCTTTCTTGTTCTCTTCTTTCTTCTCCTCTTCTTTCTTCTTCTCTTCTTTCTTGTTCTATTCTTTCTTCTCTTCTTTCTTCTTCTCTTCTTTCTTCTTCCTTCATCTCTTCTTTATTCTTCCTTCTTCTCTTCTTTCTTCTTCTCTCCTTTCTTCTTCTCTCCTAATGCGATAAAGTATGTTCACCACTCTGGTGGCGAGACCAGTCACAGCATCCCATCCTCTCTGTGAGCTGAGTAAGCACCGCCCAATGCCCTCGGGATACAAGGGGCCTTCCCATGAGATCCTGAGCCATTCCAACGCGCCAACACTTTCTCTTGGCTGTCTTGGTGTCAACCCTGGCATAAGAAAAAACTGTACATTTCTGTACATTTCCGTACATATCTGTACATTTCCGTACACTTCTGTACATTTTTGTTACTTATGAGACTTTTATACAGATTTGTACAGAAATGTACGAGAATGTACGGAAACATACGAAAATGTACTAAAATGTACGTAAATGTACGTAAATGTACAGGAATGTACAAGAATGTACGCAAACGTAAATAAATATAAATCGAAGCTTATTAATAATAATATTATAAAGAATTTGTTGTTAATATTGAATATTAATATTAATTACGACCGAGTGTATATTTTAAGTCAATACATGGATACCTGAAATAAACGGATGAAATAATTTTTGCATGTCTGTATTATAATAATTTTGAGTTATTCCATCAACATTAACTCAATAACATAACCTGCAATAATACAGTAATCTAAGAAACTCACTTTCAACTCAATGATTTTAACATTAGTCACATTTATAGATTTTGGAATATACTTATCATTTTTAAATTGAGAAAGAATTTAAAGTGTTTATAGTAGTTAAATGAAACATATATCCGCGATTTGGATCATTACAGACAAGTATTGTTCGATGGCGCAGATGGAAAAGCATTTGCTCAGTAACCTAAAGATTATCGGTTCGATCCCCAATAAAGTAAATTTTTTGTTTTTAATTTTTTATAATTTTATTGCTTTGTCCTTTACTAATCTAATTTACTTTCAAAATATTAAGGTATTTTTATTTATTAAACATTTTAAGGATTATTTGATGAAGTAATTTTTTACATTATTTTTTAGAACTATACATTTTTGTACATTCTTGTATAATTCTGTACATTTGTGTACATTTCAGTACATTTCTGTACAGTTCTGTACAAAAATGTACGGAAATGTACAGAAATGCAGTTTTTCTTTCGCTAGGGAATCTTAACCTCTTTTCTCTTTTGCTCATACCTGGTGGTTAATGTTAATTTGCCACCTGTCAGCAGCTTTTTTGTTGCTGCCACCGGCAGCAGGACACTGGCTACTTGAGTGCCACTGTAAGATGCCTTGAGTCTTATTTTCTCAGTGGTCATTATTCCAGGGCCGATATCTGAAGTGATCGACTGTATTACCTCTTCCACTGTTGTCGTTTCATGCAAATCTTTAATATCGATTGTCTCCTTATGGGACAACGTTTGCACTATTGCTTATCCTGCAAAGGTCGACAAGACCAGTGTCTGTAGCTCATGCGTCACGACACTAGGCTTGTCCAGTTCCAAGAGCAACTTTCCTGCTTTAGTGCACCTGATGCGTGAAACCCTTTCTTGCAAGGCCTTCAACTCAGCTGCTCCTTTGAGAGTTCCTAGGATGTCGATGTACGGGTTTTTACCGCACTTCCTTATTTTGAAGGCATCAAGTAAGTCTCAAGCCAGTTGTGGTATGTGCCTGCACTGATTTCTCTTTGCCATCAGGCTTGGACCCCTCAGCTTTTTTGGGTATGCTTGTTTCTCACGACGGTTGCCCAGTCAGAATGTCCTACCTGAGCTCCCGGGTTTTTCTCTGGTAACTGCGGGGTTGCCCGGATTTTTTTCTTCTTCTCTGTCGGCTCTGGTGGCGGTGAGGGGCGGTTACGTTGGGTATGTACTACCGGCACCATCAAATTCCGAAAGAGTAGTGATGTTTGACGCCATCCATCAGTTCTTGCATATTTCCTGCACATGCTTTCGAGTGTGTCGAACCTTAATGAACTCTATATAGGCCCTACTGGTTGTTTTCGCCATATTTTTCAGCTACGTGTGAATATTCTTCTTTTCCCGTATAAACGCAACCAGGAACTCGAGTTCTGCCTTTAATTGTTGAAATGACAATTTCACTTGCCCGGCTCTGGTACTTCAGCCTTCGTATTTTTTTTGCTTTTCTTTTGAGATGCAGTAAAGGCCAAGTGATCGACCCCTTCTGCACCCAGTCTATTGGTCACAATGTGTTTGTGCCCCCCCACTCCTAAACCCGTGGGTAGTCCCGACTACCGGGACTTTCACCCGATCGGAATCGGTGGCGGGATTTTTCTCATTGTTGAGGATACCCGTTCGAGGTACCGTTTTCTCGTACATCTAGCATAGTTGGTTTATTATTTGGAGTGCCTTCCCCTATCTAGTTTTAGTCCATCCCGGGTATTTTATTTCCCCGGTGCCCGGCTTATGCTTTTCCCTATCCGCTGCCTGTGGAGGTGCCCGATGTGGGACTAGCAACTCGTCACGCGTGTGTATGTGTATGCTTGCGTGCGCGCGTGTGTGTATAATGCAGTAAGTTTTTCGATTTTTATCCAATCGTTTTTGGCAAGCGCACAAATTTTTATTTTATTTTATGTTTGTGGAAAACAAATAATATTATATGATTTTTAAGTAACTTCTTTTTAATCAATTTTCCACTTTCTGAACAATTATTTTTCAATTTTCGAAGGTTTTAACATTAATATCTTTTTTCATAGTAAAGCATTCGAAACAGCGTAAAATTATCTACGATCTAACAAAATAGTCGATTCCTATATTTGGTCATAAGTTACTTATAAAAACACAATTTTTATAGGTTATATAACTTCGAAATGTTAAAAGTTATCTATATGAAATTTTTTTTTTTAATTTCTCATATAAAAATCTAGAATTTGTTAAGATTTCGAGTAGTTTCAATCAATATGTTTAACGAATAAAAAGGTTCATCGTTACAAAATATCAAATGCAATAATTTCAATTTATTTTATTTCTTTTTTTTCATTTGAATTTTTATTTGGGTTCATGATCGGTGAAACTTTTATTATTTTTGCATTCTTTATTCTCTATATTTGATTACGATTAAAAACGGAATATTAAGGCTAATAGTTTAAATAGAATGACACGTTTTATCGTTAATAATTTCAGAAACCTCCAATTTCGTCCTTATTTCATGCTAGCGTTACGCCAATACTAAGTGGTTTAGCGGGCGTTACGGGAATAGAAATTACGTAAAGCGACTAAAATACTCATTACTTTCTACAGCACCTGTTTATAGCGTCTTTATCTGAAAGGTATTAATCGCAAAGTTTATTAAATCAGATCCCCGGCCAATAGTCATCGGGCTCCCTTATCCAATCCTAAAAAATATTTCTCAAAATATGTACAAATGTGAATTATTAAGTGATGTTTGGGTTAGTAGAAGATCGATGGACTTGTATTTTTGTTTCTGAAATTATCATATATTTTTCTATATAAATGTAATTTGGCTTCTTTTCAGATACGTCACCTTTCATGATCTATTTTGGCAAAATAGATACGGCGATTTTGACTCAAATCCACAATTCTTCGATCATTATTATTACTGACGAGGATATAACAGAACAAATAAGAAATTTGAATTCAACTAATTCTATTCTACTATTAGATAGTATCAGGTCAGTATGGTATACATAATATTTTTATATTAATATCCGCTGCCACTTAATTAGGACCTTGCTTTCTCAAATTTAATATACTGATGCCTCATATTTTGCTTCCTCATAGAGGAACGCCTTTTTTAATTTGAATAATTATGCTCAATTTTGTTTACAATATCTTTTATAATTTAGTAAGCATCATAATTACTCAAATTACAAACGCAAAATTTACATTACAAGTTCTGTAAGCAATACCTCAGAAGCGAGCGTGACTTTGCAATGGCGATACTCACGCTCTTCCCACACGGTGCTGGTAAATATATTTCTCGAGCGATGTAAATACATGGTCGGGATGCACGAATTCGCGGAAATGAGAGCCAATGTGTCTATAATAGTATATTACACACCTACGGAGTAAAAGTCAAGAATATCGCAGATAGAGTATAAAATGTTACCCAAGACGAACCCGAGGTTGACAAACATGCAGTCTGAGGCATCCTTTATTTTCTTCCGTGGTGCGTATGCTATCTTTTTGCCTGGCGAGGCCAAAAGTCGTACTTTCGGTCGGGTAGCCAATAATATTACGCAACTAGGGAGATAAAGCGTTGGCCAATCCAGAGCACGTGTAAACTGACATGTGACTGGAATGGCCCTCTTTATTCCCGTGTTGCGTATACTATTTTTCACCATACCTTGGCCGAAAGTATTACTTTCGCTCGCGGTTCAGAAAGGATAATGTGGTATTTTCGGCCCGGGTATGGTGAAAAATAGTATACGCACCATGGGAGAAAAATTCACCAATCCACATCTCGTGTTTGCCACCCTCTCCTTCGGCTCGGGTGTTAATTTACCCGACCTGTAGACTGTATAAGTTTTCTCCCATGGTGCGAATAGAATTTTTCACTATACCCGGGCCGATAATACCACATTTGCGTTTTTGAGCGAGAAGCTAAAGGGGTACTTTCAGCCAGGGTATAGTAAAAAAAATTGTTTAAGCTATAAAGTTGCAATGTTTCTACTTATATGAAGCTAATTTAATACTTTTTATTTGATTTTAAAGATGTCAATTACAACTTTTAACCGCCGTATTTTTTCGAGTTCTTTTTCAAGAAAAATTTAAAAAAATAACTTATGAAATTATTTAAAAAAAAAATTCAAAATTCGAAATTTGTCGAAATTTTCATGTTCAGAATTTTTTATAATCTTATTAATTACACAGGCCCACAAAAAAAGAGTATATTGCTCTGGGGTTGAGATAACGTTATTCCTATGTATTTTGACCCACTGAATACGAATCTGCAATAAAAAAGGGGGGTTGCCCAGTGAATAATCGTAAAAAAACACGTTTTCTAGAGGTAAAGGCTTAAAAACAAATATGATGTGTCTCAGGTTGAGACGACATTGTAAAGGCTTAAAAAAAGAGAATTTAATATGTCTTAACCTGATATTTAGACTTGAAGAAAAACTGAAGACAATAGCATGCTGAAGGCAAATCTGAAGATGTCATGGTTATACATCTGAGAGCGGGAAAATTTGGTAATATTCGCATAGTTGTCGTCTGTAAGTCCAGTATGGTGATCAGAAGATTACTGTAACAGAATTTAGTGACGAAAAACCTGCATGAGGCCTTAAATGAAGGTGGTCTTATGAATAAAAACTAAATTGGTTTACGCTTGCGTATGCGTTTGTCATCGAATGACCTATGTAAAGGATTTCTATGTCGTTTTTTGCCTCTGGGCTGTGTTTCTCTTTTCAGCATCCAGCAATAGTCTGCCATCATATTTATGCTCTAGTTTTCTTGTCATCTATGTTCAAATTCCTTCAGATCCTGAAGAAATCTTTCACCTTGCTCTTCACTGAAATCCCTAAGATTCCGTGGAAATTCATCAAGGTGCGAATCAAGAAAGTGGAGCTTCAAATTCATTAAGCAACCTAAGTTTTTAAAGTTTTCTACCATATTTTCTGCGATGCTCTTATAGTTTTCATCTTTGTTATTCCCCAAAAATTTTGTCGCGACATCTTTGAAGCTCAACCACGCTGCCTTCTCTGCATCATTCATACTTTTGACAAACTCTTCGTCTCTAAACATTTAAAATACAAATACAGTCTTACGCCAAAGAGAAAATAAAAGAAAAATCAAGAATAAAAGGATTTAAGGAAAAAATAAACAAAAGAGAATATTACAATATATAGACAAGAATATTATAATAACAAAGTATTAATACACAATTAAGAATAATTATAAAATAAATCACAAACATATTACGTGTAAAAT
Organism: Torymus aiolomorphi; assembly: GCA_036365515.1. Taxonomy (NCBI): domain Eukaryota; kingdom Metazoa; phylum Arthropoda; class Insecta; order Hymenoptera; family Torymidae; genus Torymus; species Torymus aiolomorphi. The sequence continues at coordinate 214,577,304 of CM070874.1, forward strand.
AAGAAGTAGCATACTAATCAATCACAAATCAGGAAATTGAATAACAATATAAAAATTTGTTTATGATAGATAATCATTGCATAAAATAAATATTACATTTTAAATAATAAAGGATAAAACACTAAAATACATAGTTATAGAAATAGCAAATAAATAAATGAATTATATTGTCAAGTAAACAATTACAAAAAATACAAAAAAAAATAGTTGAACTAATAATAAAAACGTATTTAAAAAGAATTACTAAGTATTGCATAGGCAAAAGAGTAATATGTCACGTCATATCAGAAAAACACAGGAAATTGTGGAAACAAAGAGATTAGAACCGGACAGACGGCACAAAGCGTCCCAGATTTAAAAAAGCAAGTAGGAGATAGAAATAGGCAAATGACCGCTTTCGAAAGGAAACCAGGATTTTAACATCACCTCCAAATAAACAATTGAACCGATTTTCATTACATACTTATGCTAGCGTACCATTGCACTCAAAAACAAAGGAAAATACGGAAATAGTTTGAATTTCATCAACTTGAAAAACAGACTTTAATGAACTAGAAGAAACAGATTCACGAGCTTCAGTTAATTTAAAGAAAAAGCAGAATATTACAAAATCCACACAAGAACAAGATATACGTGGAAAAAATATAAATAATCTTTTAATTCCGGAAATAAAACAAGATAGTATATCACCAAATACTTTTTATACTCTGAATTCACCAGGTCAAAGCCATGCATTTTTTAACGACTCGGCATATTTAGAAGACGACAAGCAATACGATTACAGAAACATAGGCTTACTTAATGAACAAAGCCTGATTTTAGCTAAAAATAATAACTTAAATAATAACGAAGAGGTAAGAATTCGAATAAACGAAAATTTAATAAATTTCGAAGCAGAAATGGCAAATCAACCATTAAAGTTACTCTTCGGGATTTTGCGTATATACGCCAGTCGCCGAAAGCGTTCCCCCTACTCCGGCTACATTCTACATGTGCGAGAGAGCCGTGCCGCTCTGCGCTCTCCTCGCGTCTCTCTACCGCCCCTCCTTCAATAAAGGCACGCGGCCGTCTCTTCGCAACGCCGGCCGGCGTCAGTTGTTCACGCGCGACGGCTAGAGAGACAGCAGCAGAAACACTGCACGACGGACTGCTTCAATAAAACCACATCATTACCTCTACACGAAAGTGTTAACATTTTTTTAACCTCTCCAGTCCACGATCTCCAATACAACACAAAACATTTGGTCCTTCGAGCCGGATCGTGAGAGGACATTGCCATGGCCACATCGATGAAGAAAATATTTTCTATCTTCTACGCTCACTCTCGAGTGGCGTAGAGATGGCAACTTCTTCTTACAGGTACGCATCAAAGAGTTCGTGGTCATGAGTGCCGATAAAGTCACATGTGCCCGCATGTTGATTTCGCGCGTTCGTTGCTGTCTCTCACATTGTCTCACCGTCGCGTGAATTCGGAAGCCACCTTCTAAGGCTTCCGAGGGGAAATAGTACATCAATTGCTATTCTCCCCATTTCTAAAACGCCTTGGAGTGTGCGTATCTACCGACTCCAGGACGTCGCCAAGAGCATGGGCTGAAAAGCCAGCTATAGAATCACCGCGTGTACGGTGATCGGCAGCCATCTTGTTGTAGTCAAAAGCAACAAGTGGCAATCTACAACATTGAAAGAGCTCGCGTTGTAAAACCAGCTCTAGAATCATCGCGATCGTACGATGATCAATTAAACGTTGTCGGCAAGAGCAACTTGTCTACGGGTTCGCGTAGACTTAAGTGTACTTTTCATTAAACCCCATGTTACACAATCATTTGCTCAGGGTGGACGGTCGCTTCTCTCATTCTCTTCTGAAAGAAGATTCTAAGCATCCTCTTATTTTACCTGCTAAGTGTCATTTTACTACTCTAATAATTAGTCATGCTCATCAGCGTATTCTTCACGGTGATGTTCAGTTAACACTTGCCACACTCAGGCGTCAGTATTGGATAGTGAAAGGACGCGCTGAAGTAAAGAAAGACATCAGGGCATGCATTACATGCTCACGACACGCTGCTCGAGTGCCTACTCAATTAATGGGTGAGTTACCCAAGGCTCGCGTGCGCCCCTCATCTCCCTTTGAGTGTTCGGGTGTTTATTACGCCGGCCCTATCAACGTTCGTCTTACTAAAACTAGGGGGAAAGGTACTATGAAATGTGATATTTATTATATGGCGATATATCGCGATATTTATTTGCATGTCTACCAGAGCCGTCCACATCGAGTTAGTTGAGGACTACTCAAGTGAAGCCTTCATCGCTGCTTTCCATCGATTTACCGCTCGTAGAGGTCATTGCAAGAAACTATATTCAGATCAGGCAACTAATTTGGTAGGTGCAGATGCACAGTTAAGACAGATGGTCGACGCTTCTTCTTCATTCGCGTCTCAAGTTGTTAAGCCCGTCGCGCAAGAAGGAACTTTGTCGATTTTCAATCCTCCCACTGCACCTCATTTTGGTGGCTTATGGGAAGCTGCAGTGAAACTGGCCAAACATCACTTGCGTCGCGTCATTGGGGACCAAGTCCTCATTTTCATTACTTGCTACTTTACTCTCTCGAATAGAAGCGTGCCTTAACTCGAGGCCTTTAACTGCTCTCAGTGATGATCCGTCTGTCCTCGCGTTTTTATCGCCATCACATTTTCTCATACAACGTTCATCATTTTTAGTACCCGAACAAGATGTCAACGGAGTCAACGTGACACCAGGAAAGCTCTGGCTACTGATTAGTCAGCTAGCTCACTCAACATTTCTGGGCTAGGTGGTCATCAGAATACTTGGCATCCCTGCAATCACGCCAGAAGTGGAGGCAACATCAACGCCCTGTGTCAGTAGGTGACCTCGTGCTCATAAGGAGTGAGCTTACTCCGCCAGCCAAGTGGCCCCTCGCCCGTGTCATCGCCATCCATCCACGGAGTGATGGCATCACCCGTGTGGTCGACCTTCGCACGGCCACCACTACGCTACGTCGCCCCATCGCCAAGGTCGTTCGACTACATCCATCGGAATGAGGTCCGTTCGCCAGTCTGTCGAAGGTGGGCGGAATGCTCGGGATTTTGCGTATAAAATATACGCCAGTAACCGAGAGCATTCCCCCTACTCCGGCTATATTCTACATGAGCAAGAGAGCCGTGCCGCTCTGCGCTCTCCTCGCGTCTACCGCCCCACCTTCAACAAAGGCACGTCGCCGACTCTTCGCAACACCGGCCGGCGTCAGTTGTTTACGCGTGATGGCCAGAGAGACAGCAGCAGAAACACTGCACGACGGACTGCTTCAATAAAACCACATCATTACCTCTACGCGAAAGAGTTATCATTTTTTGAACTTCTCCAGTCCACGATCCTCAAAATAACACAAAACAATTACCACTTAAAGAAGTTGAAAAATTAGTACCTGATTTTGATGGGGAAAATATTCCAATTGATGAATACATAGAAAAATTAAAACAAACGTATGATAAGTTAGCGAGCCCACTTTCGAAAATTGCAACTTTAACTATTGGATTAATTGCCATTGATTAGCCGTTAATTAGCCGTAAAGCTAAGAAATTTGCCGCTCTTCATTTTTAAAAAAAAAACGGGGTGGTCTGCTAACTTGATATCCAAGCTAGCGAACCGCCTTCCCAAAACTCTAAAAAAAATCATATCATGAAAAAACTAATCAAAGCAATAATTGCCGCTTAATTAGCCGTTCATGTTACAACTGCTTAAAATTCGAAAATATCAAATTTACCTATCGTTTGTTGAATAGTTTCAAATGGCACGCTAATTTGATAAACAAGTTAGCGGACCACCTCTTTAAAACAAACGATATAATCAATAGATAAAAAACGTGTCCGACCATTAATTGCCGCTTAATTAGCCGTTAATAATTCTGCTGTACAAGAGTGGAAAATATTCAAATTAACAATTATTTGTTAGAAAAAAGTGACTAGCCCGGGGATAAAAGAGGGCTTTTTGTGGCAGTTTGACGTTCATGGCTCCACCAAAGTTTTTTTAATGTTTAGTGACCTCCTCAATCACAATTTCGAAAGCGAAGCAGTTTTCGAATAAAAAAATTATATAAATTGTTTCGCAAATGGGGATTTTTTGAAAATTCGCCAATTTAGTTACTCAAAAAATCTTGATTTGTAAATTTGACGTGATGTATATGTATACCAATAACGACACTACGCATTCTCAAAAATACAGATAAGTGCCGTTTTAACTCTACTATGTAACGTAAAATTTGTTTATTTTGCAGTGCACTATAGTAGCCCCTATTCGCGAACGTCTAAAATTATTTCCCGTCCCCTGGCCCGCTAACTTTATGTACCGAGTACAGACAGTAATATCGTGACGAGTCATTCTAAACAATACAGATAATTGCCGTTTTAGCTCTACTATTTAGCCGTAATTTTCGTTTATTTAGCCGTGGACTACATAAACCTGGATTCGCGAGAGCTAAAATTATTTTCTTACTCGTGGCCAGCTAACTTGATGAGGTTAATACATACACTGGTATCGCGACTAGGCATTCTAAACAATGCAGATAATTGCCGTTTTAGCTCTGGTAATTGGCCGTGAACTTTGTTTATTTTGCCGTGCTCAACAGCAACCTCTCTTTGGTGTTTACTAAAATTTGTTCGTTCTCGCGGCTCGCTAACTTGATTTGGCTCGTACTTACACCAATATTGGGACTAGACATTCTAAACAATATAGATAATTGCCGTTTTAGCTCTAGCCATTAGACGTAAACTTTGTTTATTTTGCCGTGCTCGATAGCAGCCTTACTTCGGTGTTTACTAAAATTTTTTCGTTCTCGCGGCCCGCTAACTTGATTTGGCTCGTACTTACACCAATATCGAAACTAGGCATTCTAAACAATGCAGATAATTGCCGTTTTAGCTCTAGTAATTAGCCGTGAACTTTGTTTATTTTGCCGTGCTTGACAGTAGCCTCTCTTCGGTGTTTACTAAAATTATTTCGTTCTCGCGGCCCGCTAACTTGATTTGGCTCGTACTTACACCAATATCGAGACTAGGCATTCTAAATAAAACAGATAATTGCCATATCAGCTCTAGTAATTAGCCGTAAACTTTGTTTATTTTGCCGTGCTCGATAGCAGCCTCTCTTCAGTGTTTACTAAAATTATTTTGTTACTCGTGGGCCACTAACTTGATCTGGCTAGTACATACACTAATATCGAGACTAGGCATTCTAAACAATACAGATAATTGCCGTTTTAGATCTACTAACTGTTTAGTCAATTTTACAAAATATTTTGCTAATTATTTCAAGAAAATTATAAAATTTTTTTTTGATAATTTTGAAACAAAAGTTTTTTCTTCCTTGTAGCATTTTCGGACAACCATCGGCATTGAAGTTGGTGATTTTTCCTGAACTCCTGTAACTTAATATGGATTCTGCATAGTTATTATATAGTTATTTTATTAATGTTACATTATTATTATTATTATATATTCGCATTAATTTATATTAATTATCGCTCGCAGTTTCGCATTTACATATTATCTAACAGAAAAAAACGTAGAAAAAATTTTTGACCTAAGGTGGGATCGAACTCGGGACCCTCGGATTACAAGGATAACGCTCTAACCGCTAAGCTACGCAACGCTTGTACCCTACAAAATTTCAATTTTACCTAAGTATAGAGATGCATTTAAATGTGAAATATCGCGCACATCAATCTAATAATTAATTATATTCTTATAATTAATATACATTCTTAATTGCATTTTAATTAATGATTTATAAACTAAATAATATGTGTGTAACTCATCATTTGTAACTAACGATTTATTTGAAACTATGAAATAGTTAGTAAACTTTAATATAAAAGGCCGTGTGAAGTACCGACACGATCTCTACCTTATCGGCATCAAAATTTTACTTTTGTTGTCGTATTTAAACAACAATTCTAGAAAATAGGGTCTTCTACAAAAAAACGTTTTTCACACCCTCCGGAATGCCATTACGTATACCCTATTAAATTGTCAGATGATTCCATAATCGATTAAATTCTTTCAAAATCAATTTTGTAATATTTGAGGTCTTGTTCTAATTAATCACTAATCTCAAAAACGTTTTTAGAAACATCTAGTGGATATAATCATTTGGAAAATTAATGAGATGTACTTAATGACATTTTGAGGGGCGTGAAAGAACGTTCTTTCCTAAAACTATTCTTTAAATCTGATAAAAAAAATAAAATTTATGTGTCGATAAGGTAGGAATCTACGCGTGAGTTGAAGATGGCCTTGATAGACTCAACTAATTACTTCAATGAATTCGTACTCTTGACGATAAAGCATTTATTTGATTTAACTTTATATTTCTTAGGAACAGTAATTATTTTATTATTTTATTATGATTCAATGAAAGTTCAATAAAATAAGTAGTCAATTTAAGTATTTAGTTATTTCAAATAAACATTTTGTTTATGCGATTAATTACGTAGTATAATATACTAAATAGTTTAGTTTGTACCAATAAATGTGAAAATGTATCTAATTTTAATTCATAGTAATTAAAGGTCGAGTATATATATATTAATTTAAGGAAATAAAGGAAAAAATGAACACTTAATCATATAATTGACTGCTTTATTTATATCAACTGATAAGAATTTTTCCATCGGTCTTACAGTCTTACAAATTAAATTAAAATAATTAATATTTATGGCAGTCAGATTGCCCTTGTTTATAATCACCCCCGCAGAATCTGAAATAAAAACTTAATTAAAATCTGGAAAAAACTTTGTTAGCAAAGGACGATCTGACTGCCCACCACCACCACATTGTCCGACGTTTCGAGCCTGCTCCGGCTCCTCCTCAGGGACTGAAATAAAACCCGCGATACACCTCCTTATATACCATGCACCCATCCCCCCTTCTTTTCTCTTACCCCACCACCCTCCACATTCCCCTCTCCAACTTGGCATTCTCACTTAAATTAATAAAGAATGATAAATGTTATCTAATTTACTTGACTCTATCATTAAATTTACATTATTCCGATTTCTTAGAATGTGAATACTTTCAAGGCTTTCCCTCTTATATTTATTCTTAATCCCCTGTTCCAAAATATCCACACTCCCAAAATCGAAAGAATGCAAACTATTTAAACAATGTTCTTTCAAACCTGATGTACAACTTGAGCTGCGTAAACTATATTGATGTTCATATATTCTCTTTTTCAAATATCTACCCGTTTGACCAATATAACACCCATTACAATCCCTACAATTAATTTTATAAACAACTCCCGATTTCAAACATTTATCATCCTTGTCTTTACAATTACTAAATAACCTTTCTAAATTATTATCATTTCTAAAGAAAACTTGAATATTATGTTTACTAAAAACCCTTCTAATCCTTTCCGACAAACCTCTAACATATGGTAAACTAAAATATGCATTCTTTCCATTTCTATTCCTTGTTTGATTATCTACCCGCTGCTTCAATCCACCATTATAAATTTCCCACACTCTCTCATCAATCATTTTATCAATAAATTTTACGGGATAACTATTTTTAATAAATGTTTCTCTAACTAAATTTAAATTCTTTTTCCTAAAATCTTTATGTGACAATTTAATCGCTCTGTCAATGACACCTTTGATCGCACCTGTCTTGTTTCCGAATTGGTGGTGAGAATCAAAATTTAAAAATCTACCTGACCATGTAGGTTTTCTATACCAATCTAATTTCACTCTATTATTATTACCTCTAATGACTCTAATATCTAAAAAACTCAATTGATAATCTTTCTCAACTTCTTTTGTGAATTTAATTCTATCATGGATAGAATTAAACACATCCACCATTTCATCCACAAAACATTCTGGTACAACTGCAAAAATGTCATCAACATATCTTTTAAAAATAATTGGCTGAAAAACCAACTTAGACAAAGCAATACTTTCCAATTTTTCCATTACTAAATTGGCTATAACAGGTGACAAAGGTGATCCCATTGGACAACCATATCTTTGTTCATATAGACTATTATCAAAAGAAAAAATTGTGTTTTTAAAAACCAAATTAAGTGCCTTTATAAATTCATCTTTTGTTAAACTAGTATGTACTTTAATTTCAGACCATTTATCTTGTATAATATCATTCAACAACTCTAAAGGTATATTTGTAAACAAAGATACTACATCCAATGAAACCATCCTATGATCATTCGGAATAATAATATCTTTCATTATACCATAAAAACTCCAACTATCTTTAATATATGAATTTGTTTTACCCACTATCTTGAACAATATATTAGACAAAAATCTAGCAAGTCTATACGTCGGAAAATTTATCGATGATATTATTATTCTATATGTCAACTGTTCTTTGTGAATCTTAGGAAGCCCATAACATTTAGCTACAGTGCCATAAGAAAAGAGAACATAGATTTGATAATTATTTGAACAGTAATTTATTCCATGAATTAAAAATAACGAAGAAATTCTTGAGAGAGAATCCGAATATGATCTTCCAAAAAGCAGATAAAGGAAATGTAACTGTAGTTTCAGATAAAAGGGATTATATTAATAAAATTCAACTTATGTTGGAGGATGATACCACTTATGTGAAAATTAGGAATCCACATATCAATAGACTACAAGATAAATTGAAAGAATTATTGATGCATTGGAAAACAAAAGCTTATATTAAAGATAGTATGTTTAAATATTTAAAATGTGAAAATGGCACTGTAGCTAAATGTTATGGGCTTCCTAAGATTCACAAAGAACAGTTGACATATAGAATAATAATATCATCGATAAATTTTCCGACGTATAGACTTGCTAGATTTTTGTCTAATATATTGTTCAAGATAGTGGGTAAAACAAATTCATATATTAAAGATAGTTGGAGTTTTTATGGTATAATGAAAGATATTATTATTCCGAATGATCATAGGATGGTTTCATTGGATGTAGTATCTTTGTTTACAAATATACCTTTAGAGTTGTTGAATGATATTATACAAGATAAATGGTCTGAAATTAAAGTACATACTAGTTTAACAAAAGATGAATTTATAAAGGCACTTAATTTGGTTTTTAAAAACACAATTTTTTCTTTTGATAATAGTCTATATGAACAAAGATATGGTTGTCCAATGGGATCACCTTTGTCACCTGTTATAGCCAATTTAGTAATGGAAAAATTGGAAAGTATTGCTTTGTCTAAGTTGGTTTTTCAGCCAATTATTTTTAAAAGATATGTTGATGACATTTTTGCAGTTGTACCAGAATGTTTTGTGGATGAAATGGTGGATGTGTTTAATTCTATCCATGATAGAATTAAATTCACAAAAGAAGTTGAGAAAGATTATCAATTGAGTTTTTAGATATTAGAGTCATTAGAGGTAATAATAATAGAGTGAAATTAGATTGGTATAGAAAACCTACATGGTCAGGTAGATTTTTAAATTTTGATTCTCACCACCAATTCGGAAACAAGACAGGTGCGATCAAAGGTGTCATTGACAGAGCGATTAAATTGTCACATAAAGATTTTAGGAAAAAGAATTTAAATTTAGTTAGAGAAACATTTATTAAAAATAGTTATCCCGTAAAATTTATTGATAAAATGATTGATGAGAGAGTGTGGGAAATTTATAATGGTGGATTGAAGCAGCGGGTAGATAATCAAACAAGGAATAGAAATGGAAAGAATGCATATTTTAGTTTACCATATGTTAGAGGTTTGTCGGAAAGGATTAGAAGGGCTTTTAGTAAACATAATATTCAAGTTTTCTTTAGAAATGATAATAATTTAGAAAGGTTATTTAGTAATTGTAAAGACAAGGATGATAAATGTTTGAAATCGGGAGTTGTTTATAAAATTAATTGTAGGGATTGTAATGCTTGTTATATTGGTCAAACGGGTAGATATTTGAAAAGAGAATATATGAACATCAATATAGTTTACGCAGCTCAAGTTGTACATCGGGTTTGAAAGAACATTGTTTAAATAGTTTGCATTCTTTCGATTTTGGGAGTGTGGATATTTTGGAACAGGGGATTAAGAATAAATATAAGAGGGAAAGCCTTGAAAGTATTCACATTCTAAGAAATCGGAATAATGTAAATTTAATGATAGAGTCAAGTAAATTAGATAACATTTATCATTCTTTATTAATTTAAGTGAGAATGGCAAGTTGGAGAGGGGAATGTGGAGGGTGGTGGGGTAAGAGAAAAGAAGGGGTATGGGTGCATGGTATATAAGGAGGTGTATCGCGGGTTTTATTTCAGTCCCTGAGGAGGAGCCGGAGCAGGCTCGAAACGTCGGACAATGTGGTGGTGGTGGGCAGTCAGATCGTCCTTTGCTAACAAAGTTTTTTCCAGATTTTAATTAAGTTTTTATTTCAGATTCTGCGGGGGTGATTATAAACAAGGGCAATCTGACTGCCATAAATATTAATTATTTTAATTTAATTTGTAAGACTGTAAGACCGATGGAAAAATTCTTATCAGTTGATATTAAATTGCAGTCGACATAAGTAATATTTTTAATGCTTTATTTATAAAATACTTTTTATTCTAAAATATATATTTTGGAAGTGCCAATGTTGTCATATTTACAAAATATTTACTTGTTTTGAAAAACCATTTTATTAAACCATCAAGGCATTTAGTACTGCAACCAACAGGTTTTGCGATCTGAACGAAAATGATTTGTTAATTTTCTTCTCTCGTCAATCAAACGTATCCTTGATTTGAATAAATATTTTTTAGATTACAAAAAAAAACAATAAATTTGACTAAGTGTTTAGTTAAACAAGCACTATGACAATATAAAACTATGTAGTTAATTTGACTACATATTTCTTGGTTTCAAATAAATTTTTTGTTAAAAGAAGTAACTACGTAGTTCTATCTACAAAACTATTAACTTACCACAACCAAAATTTAGTTAAAAAATTTCTCTCCCGATTACTATGTGACAATTAGTCGACTTGAATAAATGTTTGTTAGGACTGACTAAAAAATTAGTTGAAATGCGAATGTGTATGTAATAAAATACGTCGTCATTCTGACTAAATTTTACCTGCTTCAAACAAACATTTTATTAAACCAACAAGATATTTAGTAACTGCAACTAACAGGTTTGCAATCTGAACGAAAGTCATTCGTTCATCTCGTTAATCAAGTGTTTCCTTGATTTGACTAAATATTTCTTAGATTACAATAAATATTAACTAGATTTAACTAAATGTTTAGTTAAACAAGCACTATAACAATATAAAACTATGTAGTCAATTAGACTACATATTTCTTCATTTCAAATAAATCTTTTGTTAAAAGGAGTAATTACGTAGTTCTATCTACAAAACTATTTACTTACCCCAACCAAAATTTAGTTAAAAAATTTCTCTTACGCGTATTAAGTTACAATGAATCAACTTGAATAAACATATGTTAGGTCTAATTAAAAAATTAGTTGAAGTGCCAAAGTCTGTATATCCACATATGTTGTCATTATTACTAAATATTTACTTGTTTTAAACAAACATTTTATTAAACCGACAAAATATTTAGTAACTGCAACTAACAGGTTTTGCAATCTGAACGAAAGTCATTCGTTCCTCTCGTCAATGAAGTGTTTCCTTGATTTGACTAAATATTTCTTAGATTACAATAAATATTAACTAGATTTAACTAAATGTTTAGTTAAACAAGCACTATGACAATATAAACGTATGTAGTCAATTAGACTACATATTTCTTCGTTTCAAATAAATCTTTTGTTAAAAGGAGTAATTACGTATTTCTATCTACAAAACTATTTACTTACCCCAACCAAAATTTAGTTAAAAAATTTCTCTTACGCTTATTAAGATACAATGAATCAACTTGAATAAACATATGTTAGGTCTAATTAAAAAATTAGTTGAAGTGCCAAAGTCTGTATATCCACATATGTTGTCATTCTTACTAAATATTTACTTGTTTCAAACACACATTTTATTAAACCGACAAGATATTTAGTAACTGCAACTAACAGGTTTTGCAATCTGAACGAAAGTCATTCGTTCCTCTCGTCAATCAAGTGTTTCCTTTATTTGACTAAATATTTCTTAGATTACAATAAATATTAATTAGATTTAACGAAATGTTTAGTTAAGCAAGCATTATGTTTAGTTAAGCAGACAAGATATTTAGTAACTGTAACTAACAGGTTTTGCAATCTGAACGAAAATGATTCGTGATTTTTTTCTCTTGTCAATCAAACGTTTCCTTGATTTGACTAAATATTTCTTAGATTACAATAAATAAATATTAAATTTAACTAAATGTTTAGTTAAACAAGCACTATGACAATATAAACGTATGTAGTCAATGTGACTACATATTTCTTCGTTTCAAAAAAATCTTTTGTTAAAAGGAGTAACTACGTAGTTCTATCTACAAAACTATATACCCCAACCAAAATTTAGTAAAAAATTTCTCTTATACGCTTATTAAGTTACAATTAGTCAACTTGAATAAATGTATGTTAGGTCTAATTAAAAAATTAGTTGAAGTGCCAATATCTATATATCCACATATGTTGTCATTCTAACTAAATACTTACTTGTTTTAAACACACATTTTATTATACCAACAAGTTATTTAGTAACTGCAACTAACAGGTTTTGCAATCTGAACGAAAGTCATTCGTTAATTTTCTTCTCTCGTCAATCAAATGTTTCCTTGATTTGACTAAATATTTCTTAGATTACAATAAATAACCATTAAATTTGACTAAATGTTTAGTTAAACAATCACTTCGACAATAAAAAAGTATGTAGTTAATTTGACTAGATATTTCATTGTTTCAAATAAATCTTTTGTTAAAAGGAGTAACTGCGTAGTTCTATCTACAAAACTATTTACTTATCCCAACCAAAATTTAGTTAAAAAATTTCTCTGACGCTTATTAATATACAATTAGTCAATTTGAATAAATATTTGATATGTTTGAATAAAAAATTAGTTGAAATTAGTCCAAAGCCTGTTAGTTGCAGACACAAAATGTCTTGTTGGTTTAATAAAATGTTTGTCTAAATCAAGTAAAGATTTAATAAGAATGCCAGCATATTTGGATACAAAGACATTAGCATTTCAACTAATTTATTAGTCAGACCTAACAAACATTTTTTAAGTTGACTAATTGTAACTTAGAAATCGGGAGAGAAATATTTTAACCAATATTTTGTTGGGGTAAGGAAATAGTTTTGTAGATAGAAGCACGCAATTACTCCTTTTAACAAAAGATTTATTTGAAACCAAGAAATATGTAGTCATATTAACTACATTCTTTTATATTGTCATAGTGCTTGTTTAACTAAACATTTAGTTAAATCTAATTAATATTTATTATCATCTAAGAAATATTTAGTCAAGTCAAGGATACGTTTGATTGTCGAGAGAAGAAAATTATCGAATCACTTTCGTCCAGATTGCAAAACCTGTTAGTTGCAGTTACTAAATATCTTGTCGACTTAATAAAATGTTTGTTTAAAAATTAAAAATGTTTGTTTAAAACAAGTAAACATTTAGTAAGAATGACAACATATTTGGATACAAAGACATTAGCATTTCAACTAATTTATTAGTCAGACCGAACAAACATTTATTTAAGTTGACTAATTGTAACTTAGAAATCGGGAGAGAAATTTTTTAACCAATATTTTGTTGGGGTAAGGAAATAGTTTTGTAGATAGAAGCACGCAATTACTCCTTTTAACAAAAGGTTTATTTGAAACCAAGAAATATGTAGCCAAATTAACTACATTCTTTTATATTGTCATAGTGCTTGTTTAACTAAACATTTAGTTAAATCTAATTAATATTTATTATCATCTAAGAAATATTTAGTCAAGTCAAGGAAACGTTTGATTGTCGAGAGAAGAAAATTATCGAATCCCTTTCGTCCAGATTGCAAAACCTGTTAGTTGCAGTTACTAAATACCTTGTCGGTTAAATAAAAGGTTTCTTCAAAGCAAGTAAGTATTTAGTAAGAATGACAACATATTTTGATATACAGATATTGGCATTTCAACTAATTTATTAATTTGAATCTATGAGATAGTTAGTAGTAACAAGTAAAGATTTTGTAAATTAGGATTTGATTCTTTAATAAATCCTTTAGATAGTTGAACAAAATCATGCTGTCGAAGTTACTAAGTAAATAGTTCAGTTAACAAAATATTTGTTAATGGAATGAATGGTTTAGTTAATGCGTCGGAGATATGTCCTTGTTTTTAATTGTTTAAATCAACCAAATATGTAGTTGTTTCAAACAAACATTTATTTGTTTTTAGAAATTGGGTTCATCAATATTTCAGTTATTTGATTTAAGTAAATATTTCGTTAACTCTACCAATTGGTTTTGCTAAAAACAATAAATATTTATTTGAAGTTATTTTCTTGTTTCAAGAATATGAATTTAGTTCTTCCAATGAAACCTTTTAATTGAATCAACGATACCATATTTGAAGTAACTAAATGTTTAATTAAATTTACTAATTATTATTTTAACTAAATAATTTAGTTGATTTTACTCTTTATGTAGCTGTTTCAGAGAAATATTTAGTTGATTTAACTAAAGATAACTTTACTAAATATTTTACTAAATATTTAGTTGAAACAACTAATCTTTTTTTTCAGTGTACTAGCCACATCAAGTTAGCGGGCAACGGGTAAGAAAATAATTTTAGCTCCTGCGGTTTCAGGCTTATGTAGTGCACGGCCTAATATACGAAGTTTACGGCTAAATAGTATAGCTAAAACTGCAATTACCCGTAATGTTCAGAATATCTGTTATCGATATTAGTGTACGTACTCGCTACATCAAGTTAGCGGGCCGCGAGAACGAAAACACTTTTAGTAAACACTGAATAGAGGCTGCTGTCGAGCACGGCAAAATCAACAAAGTTTACGGCTAATTACTAGAGCTAAAACGGCAATTATCTGTATTTTTTAGAATGCCCAGTCTCGATATTCATGTATGTACTAGCCACATCAAGTTAGCGGGACACGGGTAAGAAAATAATTTTAGTAAATACTGAAGAGAGGCTGCTGTCGAGCACAGCAAAATAAACAATGTTTACGGCTAATTACTATAGCTAAAACGGCAATTATCTGTATTGTTTAGAATGCCTAGTTTCGATATTGGTGTAAGTACAAGCTAAATCAAATTAGTGGGCCGCGAGAACGAAAAAAATTTGGTATACACCGAAGTGAGGCTGTTGTCAATCACGGCAAAATAAACAAAGTTTACCGCCAATTACTAGAGCTAAAACGGCAATTATCCGGATTGTTTAGAATGCCTAGTCTCGATATTAGTGTATGTACTAGCAACATCAAGTTAGCGGTCCACGGGTAAGAAAATAATTGTAGCTCCTGCGGTTTCAGGCTTATGTAGTGCACGGCCTAATAAACGAAGTTTACGGCTAAATAGTTGATGAAAAACGTCAGTTATCTGTATTATTGAGAATGCGTAGTGTCGTTATTGGCATACATATGCATCACGTCAAATTTACAAATCACGATTTTTTGAGTAATGAAATTGGCGAATATTCAAAAATAGCCATTTCCGAAACAATTTATAGAATTTTTTTATTCGAAAACTGCTTGTCGTATGTTAAAATGTGTACTAACAATTTTTTACTTAAACTGATCGAAAGAATATGATTATATTTTTTGGAATAAAGTATATTTTATCGATTTGTTTACAAAAATTGTTTATAAACATTTATTATATTTATAACTACAATTACCTTATCATCGTATGACATTTCGCTTTCGAAATTGAGATTCAGGTGGCCACTAAACATTAAAAAAACTTCGATGGAGCCATGAACGTTAAACTGCCACAAAAAACCCTCTTTTGTCTCCGTACTAATCACTTTTTTCCAACAAATAATTGTTAATTTGAATATTTTGCACTTTTGTACAGCAGAATTATTAACGGCTAATTAAGCGGCAATTAATGGTCGGACACGTTTTTTATCTATTGATTATATTGTTTGTTTTAAGGAGGTGGTCCGCTAACTTGTTTATCAAGTTAGCGCGCCATTTGAAACTATTCAACAAACGATCGGTAATTTTGATATTTTCGAATTTTGAGCAGTTGTATGATGAACGGCTAATTAAGCGGTAATTATTGCTTTGATTAGTTTTTTCATGATAGTTTTTTCATGATAATTTTTTTTAGGGTTTTGGGAAGGTGGTTCGCTAGCTTGGAAATCAAGTTAGCGGACCACCCCGTTTTTTTAAAAAATGAAGAGCGGCAAATTTCTTAGCTTTACGGCTAATTAATGGCTAATTAACGGCAATTAAGCCAATTGTTAAAGTTGCGATTTTGAAAATGGGCCCGCTCACTTATCATACGTTTAAAACAAACAAAAAGAATAATCTCGGATAATGACGAGCAGAACCTAGTTCAGATTCTCAAAATAAAGCTCAGGGGCGAAACCTATAAAACTTTAGCAATTATAGAGATCGCAAATATTGAGACGTTTATTCAAACCATACGTAAATTATATCCATCGACGGGTAATATACATTATACGGAAAACTAACACAACAAATTCACAAATCAGATGAAGATGAACTGTATTTTGCTAAGAATTTACGAATATTAGGCACACAAATAATTGAATTAAAAACAATGGGAACCAAATATAACAAGAGAAATATTAACAGGATTTAAGACACATTTAGAATACGACATACTCAGCAGTTTTAAAGGAGGATTAAACAGGAAATTCAAATAGAACTCGGAGAGCAGCAAAACATGGATTACGCAGTACAAAAAGCTATTAGAATTGAATCAAATTTAAAACAACAAAATAGCTTAAGGAAGGATACTACAAGCATATTGTTTAACTTCGAAATGCCAAATCCAAGTAAAACTAAAACACTTTTTTATCAATTATGTAGACAAAAAAATCGCGAAGCTTTATTTTGCATGAAAGCTTCATGTGCCTACTGTAAAAGTAAGGAGCATGTATCATATCATTGCAGAACAGCTAAGCACATAATAAAATTGATTTACAAATTGTGTAGTACGGAACGCCACTCAGTAGATACGTGTAATTTAAATACGATGTCGAGTAATCATTGTCAATATTGTGAAAATAGGGGGCACGAGGATGTACAATGTCCTACTGTTACAGAGTACGAACTGTGTTGGAAGTGTAAGGAAAGAGGACACGATCCGCTTACTTGCAGTAATTGAGCAAGAATTACGGAATCATGCGAAATCTGTGGCAGCGCGTCAGACACGGCTAAAGATTGCCCATCAGCATTATGTAAAAGGTGCAACAACCTCGGCCACTCAATGAAATACTGCACGATAAACAAAAGAACAATATGGTGCGCGATATATACGGAAGAAGGCCACGAAGCATCTGATTGTGAATGCGCGAAAATACTGATGATGCAGATTAAGCAGTTTAATGCGACGGCCAAATTGGCATGTCAACTATGTAATGAGACCGAGCATCTAGCAAATATTGCCCAGATTTAAACATGCAACACCAAAGGAATTCAAACAATAGAAATCACAGTATGAATTATGGAACTAATGAAAGAAAAATGAATCAATCTACATATAACAGTGGTACATATAACATATACAGGGTGTGTCAAAAGTTCCGGGACGGCCAGTTATCTCAGCGGGAATACATTTTCGGAAAAAATGTTTCATACAAAAGATGTAGGATTTTTCCCTGGCTATCTGATTGTGACCTTGAATTTGACCTTGGGCTTGACCTTCAAGGTCATTTGAAGGTCAAGTCGAATTTTTTAAATGGGAAGCCCCCTTTTTTATTGCGGAAACCGAAAGAGGGAAAAATTCTCTTTCCACCGATATAAGATACATAAGGGGTCAAATGTGATCTAGAGGTCGTTTCAAGGTCAAGTCGGTAAAATGAGGTCAAATTGATCTTTGGCAGTCCATAGCATGGAAACTAAGGGCGTTGGGAAAAAACTTTCCATACGAAAGTTTCCGCAAATCGAATGGAGCATCTGATGGTGACCTTGAATTTGACCTTGGGCTTGACCTTCAAGGTCATTTGAATGTCAAGTCGAATTTTTTGAATGGGAACCCTCTTTTTGTTGCAGAAATGCGGGCCACGGACCCATGGGTTTTCGGGGTCGCTGAACCCGTATCTGGGGTCGGTTTGCCCCGCTGGATCGACCCAAGGTCGTTCCAAGGTCAAACTAGAAGGAATTGCAGAAGGTGCTTAAAACCACGGACCCATGGGTTTTCGGGGTCGCTGAACCCGTATCTGGGGTCGGTTTGCCCCGTTGGGTCGACCCAAGGTCGTTCCAAGGTCAAACCAGAAGGAATTGCAGAAGGTGCTTGAAACCACGGACCCATGGGTTTTCGGGGTCGCTGAACCCGTATCTGGGGTCGGTTTGCCCCGTTGGGTCGACCCAAGGTCGTTCCAAGGTCAGCGGTGATTAGCCAGGTCCCAGGTCTGGGTTTTGATCCAGAAACGTTTGCACAAAAAATGTTTTTTAACGCCCTGATACACGAAATTCGATGGGGTGTCCAGATGATCGGAGTATAAGAACGTTGACCTTCAAATGACCTTCGGCTCACTTTTAATCCCGTATGTATCTTACACCCCTGG
Source organism: Torymus aiolomorphi (assembly GCA_036365515.1). Classification (NCBI taxonomy): domain Eukaryota; kingdom Metazoa; phylum Arthropoda; class Insecta; order Hymenoptera; family Torymidae; genus Torymus; species Torymus aiolomorphi. Next base: position 214,596,000 of record CM070874.1, read on the forward strand.
AAAGGTAAGTTTTCCCGCATTTCTTTAACAAAAAGAGGGTTCCTATTCAAAAAATTCGACTTGACCTTTAAATGACCTTGAAAGTCAAGCCCTAGGTCAAATTCATGGTCACCATCAGATGCTCCATTCGATTTGCGGAAACTTTCGTATGGAAAGTTTTTTCCCAACGCCCTTAGTTTCCATGCTTTGGACTGCCCAAGATCAATTTGACCTCATTTTACCGACTTGACCTTGAAACGACCTCTAGATCACATTTGACCGCGTATGTGTCTTATATCGTTGGAAAGAGAATTTTTCCCTCTTTCGGTTTGCGTAATAAAAAAGGAGGGTTCCCATTTAAAAAATTCGACTTGACCTTCAAATGACCTTGAAGATCAAGCCCAAGGTCAAATTCAAGGTCACCATCAGATAGCCAGGGAAAAATCCTACATCTTTTGTATGAAATATTTTTTCCGAAAATGCATTCCCGCTGAGATAACTGGCCGTCCCGGAACTTTTGACACACCTTGTATATGAATGGATACGGCAATAGGGATCAAAAAACAAATTACCGGCCTACAAGCTTTAATCACAGTAATAATGAACGTCCAAATCGACAAATACCCCACTGTGATTATTGTAAAATAACGGGTCATTCCATTACAGATTGCAGGAAATTACAAAAGATGGAATCGTCGGTAACCTGCGCCTATTATAAAAACAAAGGACATTTGATTGGAAATTGCTATAAAATTGAAGAAATGGAAAACAATATCAAAAAGTTTTGCAGCTTCCGTAAAAATACAGGTCATTTCATGCATTAGAAGAATTCTTCAAAAAAACCAAGCCAACTACAAGCATCTAATCAACAAAATTCGGGAAACTAACATATTTTTCTGGAAATGAGTGGACTAGAAGGACTAATAAAAAAAGGCACTCGAAAATAATGAGAACATTCAAATAAGTAGAACTAATATCGTAAGCACGAACTAGACCAAAAGAAAAGAAGATGACTCAAGAAAGTTGAGTAATATTAATGAAAACAGAAGGAAAAATCAGATGTCCAATAAATCTGAAGGTAAGGACTTTGATGAAATAAATTTGAGTGATTGTAAGGTTTTGTGAGTAGGTTCTGTGGATAGGGGAGGGAAATCCAGGTTAGAAATCACCTCAGTGTAATGGTGACTTTGAACAAGCGAATATGGTCTCGATGATCACTGCTGCAGTTATCCTCCGCCGTAGCATTAATGATATATGTATATATATATTTCGAATCAAAGATTCTATAAAACGAGAAAATAAAAGTCTAGTCCAAGAAAAAAAATTTGTAAAAATCAAGAAAACAATAAAATCAGTATTAATAAAATAGAGAAATTAAAATAATCAAATGAGAACTTATAACAACGATTGTAAAATGAATTAAATGAGAATAATAATAGTTGTTAACACTCGGATCAAAATAATATAAATAATTTATAATTGATGTGTGAAATGGTAGGAAACGGGATATGGTAGGAGAAAACGCCCAGGTTATAATAATAACAATAATAATCATGTAATTTTTTTTTTTTTTTTAGAAAGGTTCGATGTTAATGAGTACATTGAGTTACTATTTATGCAACGTTTCGATAACTGTTTTGTTATCCTTATCAAGCACTAGAATTTATTAAAATATGGAGATAAATAAAAGTCAATAATTAAAATACATACAAATAAACAATTTGCTCGTCATTCTTACCTAAAATTACAATCATTATAATGTTAACCCTGTTGAAAATATCCATGTGGATTTTACACTGATTTCCACATGGAATCCATATGGAATCCATATGGAATCTATACGGATTCCATATGGATTCCATGTCGATTCCATGTGGAAATCAGTCCCAAATCGTCCTGTGGACTTCCACATGGAATTCCATATAGATTTCTATATGAATTGTTCTACAAACATTTGTAAAACAAAATCCGTATGGATTTCCATGTAGATTTCCATGGGAAAATCCAGGTAAAAACGACATGATCCATATAGATTTCCACATGGATTTCCATATGGTAATTTTAATGTTTATAAAAATGTTTATTTATAAAATTGTTATATTTTTTTTTAATAGGATACATATTTTTGACAACAAGTACTGTAGAATCTTTTCCAAGAATTACATAAGAGGAAATTATAGTTTATAATCTTTTATGCTTTACTGATATGGTAAAAAACGTATCCCTAGTAAAAAAATTTAAAAATTTTATAAATAAACATTTTTATAAACATTTAAATTACCACATGGAAATCCATATGGAAATCTATATGGATCATATTGTTTTTACCTGGATTTCTCCATGGAAATCTACATGGAAATCCATACGGATTTTGTTTTACAAATGTTTGTAGAAAAATTCATATAGAAATCTATCTGGAATTCCATGTGGAAATCCACAGGACGATTTGGGACTGATTTCCACATGGAATCCACGTGGAATCCATATGGAATCCGTATAGATTCCATATGGATTCCATATGGATTCCATGTGGAAATCAATGTAAAATCCACATGGATATTTTGAACAGGGAAGACATCGTCAAATTAATAAAATTGTGTTTTTGTTTATCTAAAAATATAGAAACAATAGTGAAAAATCAGACGGAAACCTTGCACAAAGGTGAGAAGTCAAATTGATTACAACTGTTACCTTGCTTTCTTGGTAAAAACAAAATAAACATCGTCAATTGTATTAAAAGCTATGCACACTTTTTAACTCACATTAAGATAGGACAGTAACTGAATAAATTAACATATAATAAACCAAACAATAATAAATTAACACAAAGGAAAGCAAAGGCAGTCAGACTACGTTAAGAATATGTAAACAGAACTAATAAATTTGAATATAGTCAAGTGATCAATACCAACGTCAACTAACTACGTATATGACATAGTAATTGACACAGTATATCAGTGACAACATTAAAATCTAATTAATTTATAATTCTTATCTAAACAGATACATAAGGTCAGTTTAGTTAAAACTTTATTGTTAGTGTCCTAAAAATCAGTTTGTCAAAAACAAAATGTAAAACCTTAAATTGTACCAATAAAAATAATAGTTATATTCAATTTATTTGATTCTTTTCAATTTGTTCAATAATTGAGAATAATGGTTGCTTAATTTCTAAGTGTCTTCTTTTATATTTATAGGATTGTCTTGTAATTTGATGTTAATCATTTCAGAAATTAATCTTTTTTTCCAACAACTTTTGGTATCAAGTATCTTAGCATTATCAAAGTTAAACTTATATTTATAATTGTTGATGTGACTATTAATTACAAATTTTTTGTCATCATCTTTTTTAGTATTCGCAATGTGTTCTTTTAATCTAGTATTTAATATGCGTTTACTCTCTCCTACGTAACTAGCATTACAATCATTACATTCGATTTTGTAAACAATATTCGTTTTCTCGTATTTCTCCTGTGTATCTTTCTTTCTTTTTATGACTTTGCTGAGATTATTATTTATTGTTGGAACAGTTTTTATACCAAATTTCCTTAAATTATTGGAGACTTCTTCAAAGGTGTCTGGTATGTAAGGTAAACTTAGAATAACTTTTGTGTGATCCCCATTATTGTTATTGTTATTAGAATTGTCATATTTAATTTTATTGACTCTATTTTTCACATGATATTCAATAAAGTTAGCAGGGTAGTTATTATTATTTAGATATTCTTTTACCAGACAGATTTTTTTTTCCCAAAATTTTTTATGTGATAATAATAGTGCTCTGTCAACTAAATTGTAGACCATTGCCCTCTTTTGAGGCATAGGATGGTGTGATTTGAAGTTTAAAAATCTACCTGAGAAGGTAGGTTTTTTATACCAATCTGTAATAATTTTGTTGTTTTCTTTTATGAGATTCACTTCTAAGAAGCTGATTGTGTTGTTCTGTTCAATTTCGTGTGTGTATTTCAATTTTGTCATGGTAACTATTGAAGATTTCCAATATATGTGAAAAAAGGTTGAAGAAAACCAAGACTTTTTTAAAGACTAATGATGTTTTTTTCACAATGGCAGATAAAGGTGATGTAACTGTTGCCATTGACAATGAACAATATAACCGAAAAATGGAGGTGTTATTATTAGATAAAAGTACTTATACGCAAGTTAAATGTAATCCTTTAAGCAAACTACAAAAAATTGTTCAAAAAGTAATGAATCGTTGGAATGATAATAATTACTTTAACAAAAAATACCATAACAATGAATTAACACAAACTAATACATTTCTATCTAAGATTTACGGACTCCCAAAAATACATAAAAAGGAGAGTCCCTTAGGCCTATTGTGTCATGTATTGGAAGTCCCACCTATAAAATGTCGAAAACATTAGACTCTTTAATACGTAATAGTATTCCTAAACCGAATTCATACCTGAAAAATAGTTTTGATTTAATCGAAAAAACGAAAGATATTATCATTCCTAATGATCATACTATTATTTCTTTAGATGTGACATCACTTTTTCTAATGTACCCCAGGAATTGGTTATTAAAGGCCTAGAAAAACGATACAAGTACATGACACATCTTAACATACCATTGAACGAAATAATTGAGACTTCTAGATTCCTAATGAACAATACATTTTTTCAATTTAATGGAAATTATTATAGACAAATATTCTGGTCTCCAATGGGTAGTCCCATTAGCCCTACTTTTGCAGACATAGTGATGGTTGATTTAGAAGAAGAATGTTTAAAAAAACTTGATTTTGTTCCAATTTTTTATTATAGATATGTAGATGACATTATTGTTTGTTTACCCAAAGAGAAGATTTCACACATGTTGGAAATCTTCAATAGTTACCATGAAAAATTGAAATTCACACACGAAATTGAACAGAACAACACAATCAGCTTCTTAGAAATGAATCTCATAAAAGAAAACAACAAAATTATTACAGATTGGTATAAAAAACCTACCTTCTCAGATAGATTTTTAAACTTCAAATCACACCATCCTATGTCTCAAAAGAGGGCAATGGTCTACAATTTAGTTGACAGAGCACTATTATTATCACATAAAAAATTTTGGGAAAAAAACATCTGTCTGGTAAAAGAATATCTAAATAATAATAACTACCCTGCTAACTTTATTGAATATCATGTGAAAAATAGAGTCAATAAAATTAAATATAACAATTCTAATAACAATAACAATAATAGGGATCACACAAAAGTTATTGTAAGTTTACCTTACATACCAGACACCTTTGAAGAAGTCTCCAATAATTTAAGGAAATTTGGTAAAAAACTGTTCCAACAATAAATAATAATCGCGGCAAAGTCATAAAAAGAAAGAAAGATACACAGGAGAAATACGAGAAAACGAATATTGTTTACAAAATCGAATGTAATGATTGTAATGCTAGTTACATAGGAGAGAGTAAACGCATGTTAAATACATGATAATGCTAAGATACTTGATACCGAAAGTTGTTGGAGAAAAAAGATTCATTTCTGAAATGATTAACATCAAATTACAAGAGAATCCTATAAATATAACAGAAGACACTCAGAAATTAAGCAACCATTATTCCCAATTATTGAACAAATTGAAAAGAATCAAATAAATTGAATATAACTGTTATTTTTATTGGTACAATTTAAGGTTTTACTTTTTGTTTTTGACAAACTGATTTTTAGGACACTAACAATAAAGTTTTAACTAAACTGACCTCATCTATCTGTTTAGATAAGAATTATAAATTAATTAACTTTTAATGTTGTCATTGATATACTGTGTCAATTACTATGTCATATACGTAGTTAATTGACGTTGGTATTGATCACTTGACTATATTCAAATTTATTAGTTCTGTTTACATATTCTTAACGTAGTCTGACTGCCTTTGCTTTCCTTTGTGTTAATTTATTATTGTTTGGTTTATTATATGTTAATTTTTCAGTTACTGTCCTATCTTAATGTGAGTTAAAAAGTGTGCATAGCTTTTAATACAATTGACGATGTTTATTTTGCTTTTACCAAGAAAGCAAGGTAACAGTTGTAATCAATTTGACTTCTCACCTTTGTGCAAGGTTTTCGTCTGATTTTTCACTATTGTTTCTATATTTTTAGATAAACAAAAACACAATTTTATTAATTTGACGATGTCTTAACATTATAATGATTGTAATTTTAGGTAAGAATGACGAGCAAATTGTTTATTTGTATGTATTTTAATTATTGACTTGTATTTATCTCCATATTTTAATAAATTCTAGTGCTTGATAAGGATAACAAAACAGTTATCGAAACGTTGCACGAATAGTAATTCAATGTTCTCATTAACATCGAACCTTTCTAAAACTATTTAATAATGAGTGACAAAGAAATTCTATGGAAATAATCATGTAACTTGAATTATAATTTATTATGATTACCCTTACTTGGGTCGACTTATCACCAGTTGTACAAAAATAAAAAATATAAATTCCAAATGATAGATCCTATATAAACACAAAAACAAAAAAAATCGCCGATATTCCTTGCAAATTTATAATCTAACAAAAAAAATATGTAAATATTTCAATGAATGTATGCAATACATTAAAAAAAAAAAGAATAAAACAAATTCGAAGAAAATGCATAGTATTTAAGACAAAGAGAATTTAGAAATGCCCATACATGTGCATATATATACACATACATACATCCACATGTATGACCGCGTGAGTTTGTCCGTCCTAGACCTATTTTATATTTAAAATTTATTTACTAACAGAAAATCTCAAATAAAAAAACTAATCGCGTCACGTAGGTAAATATGACACTAGCTACGGCAGTGCCCTCGGATTTGGGGCAACCCTGTCGCCCAATGGCACGTTGACCTTGCGGTCGTCGTGCCAGCACCGGAAGAGAGGCTATGCCGTCCCTTAGTTTTAGACCCAGCGTCCGAGACCCTAGCCTACTTTAGGCCGAGTTGGGCAAACCAACTCAACTCAGCCTGGTTTATCCTAAACGGAGTAATTCCAGGCCTCAATCCCACATAACGCCAACAAAAACAAAACTTACGTGTGGTTGCGATACACAAAACACAAGAAAAAAAAATGCATGAGGGCAGGTACAATGCGCCCGGCTCCAAACAAAATTTCCGCTGTCTACCCTCAGAAGGTTGTCCGCGCGTTCCGCTCTCTTCCCCTCCTTTGTGCTTTCACTGGTACTTCGCTGCTCTCTGACACGTATACGCGGACGGGTGATCAAAAGGAAAACTGGCGCGTGCTGCTGCTGGAAGCCAACTGACACTCTCCTGCTCGTCTCCTCGCTTGTGGCCCGCAGTCGTGAGGGAGTGCCTGGTTTTTGGGGGGTTGCGCACAAACGAATTTGCGTAGTTTGCGGGTATTCAGTGCGCACATCCTAGTTGCTCCTTCTCCTCGGGTGCTCCTTCTATGTACGTCCGTCGCTGTCTCCTTGCCCCGCTCCGCTAGAAATTCTTCCTCCCCTTTTCGATTCCTAAATAATTTATTTATTCATTTAACGATAGGGACAGGACAATCACGCAACATGCTCAATTGTTAAATGTTTCGAGAGCCAAATGTTATATTTCATAATTCTGAAGAATGGGAACTGTAATAAGTTGTTAATTAATAAATTAGTTTAACATGTAGATTATGTGATGGGTTAGATGCATATACCGAACGTGCTTCTTGGCTAAATTCCTGCAATAATCGAGAATTGTAGAAAGAAAATGAAGTTAATTTATATCATGTTAAACGTATACGAAATGATGGCATAATAATCATAATTAACAAAATACGTACAGACATTGCCACGGGGGACTATTACACATCATGCTTGTTAGTTAAGTTCCTGAAATAAATGTTAACAATGTTTTTAAATGGGAAAATTGAACTTATAAATTGATTGAATATCCGATTGTCGACTTCGGTATGTCGATAATCGGGTGCGCGGTCGCGATGTTGATCAGGAAATAATTTTTGTTTATTTTTATGGGTGAAAATTTAACAAGGAAGATTAAATAAAGATAATTTGTCTTGCGTCTCACTGGCACTCACGTGAAAAGCTATAGCGCCGTCTCGGTATTTTTTTTTACCTCAGTTAACACGTAGTTGCGCCGATAGCTATAGATATAGGAAGAGGACGCGACATTGTAGTCAATGTAGAGCCAGGGAAGAATGCGACACTATAGCGCATTCAAACCCTAGGCGCGCGAAAATCAAATCCTCACGGCATGAACTCTAAATGATAAAATCCGAAATTTGTTAATGTTAGCAACATAAAACATATAACATACCATTTATTTATGCCAGTCGAACATGAATAAATGTTACCTTCATATACATGCAAGGTAAAAGGGAATCAAATCAGAATTCCCATCAATATGAGTTAATTATTCACTTTAGGCGCTATATATATATATATATATATATATATATATATATATATATATATATATATATATATATATATATATATATATGTAAGGGGCTCATTTTTATGCCCGTTACATGATTCTAACGATTCCGGAATAAATAATTTTGAAGAAGGAAAAATACAAGACAAAGTAACAGCGACAAAGATAGCAATTTATTTTCTGAAATTGGAAAACTCACTATAGTATATCGAAATAGAGAATCCATTCACAAGTAAAATATGTAACTTACTTGTCGATAGTGGAGCTTAATTAAATATTATCAAAAGAAATCAGATACCTTCTACTATAATTTTAGAAAATAGAAAAATTCATTTATCCGGTATCACGAATAAGACGATAGAGACATTAGGAGTAATAAAAATGAACATAAACGGACTAAATGTTGATTTTCACGTAGTACCACAAAATTTGTATCGACCTTACGACGGGATTTTAGGAATCAACATTCTTACTGAACAAAAATTAAGACTAGACGAGGGCTATTTACAAATAAACAAGAACAAAATCAAACCATGGCCAGCACATAAATTAAATCGTAATCTTAATATAGTAACTGAAAACCCACAAAAAAAGATAAAGAAGTTAAATCAAGAGTAACGATAGAGCAAAAGGAATTTTTAAAGAGAATGTTGGAAAATACGGACGAAACAAAAAATTTTAAAACTATAATTCATGAAGATATTCAACAAGAAATGCAATTAAATCAACAAACAGAGAATTTTCAAATTGAGGACGAAACTGAAAAACTTGTTTAATATCATATGAATCCGAATTAATTGTTAAAAATAAAATACATATAAAAACAGAAATCACATTTTATGAGGATGTTACAAAAATTTTGAATATCATTCCAATATTAGAGGCAGAAGGAAAAGATTTACAACACAAAATTTTAAATGAAATTTTATCAGAAAATATACATCATTTACATTATGAGATAATTTTGGAAAATAATGAAAACAATATTAAGTCACTACTAAATATTATTAATATTGCTTTTGATAGTGAGGACCACACATTTGTTTTTGAGGAAATAGAATCAACAGTGTATAAACAATTTTTGACAATAATAAATAAAAAGATGGAAGTAGATTTAGAAGAATATAATAAACTTTATGAAAATGAAAAAGAATATTACTTTATTTCTTATGAAATAGACAATTTGCCTGAAGGTTTTAGAATAAAAAGACTTTAACATAGACGAAAATGAGATTTTAAATTTGGGATCAATAAACTTTATAGAGAAAAAAGATTTAATACAAGATTTAAAAGAGTTTAATCGAGAAGAAAAATTACTAGAAAAAATACATTATTAAAATTTACCTTAAAATAGTAAAACAATGATTAGTGATCTAGTATTGAAAAATTAAGATATATTTTGGCTAGAGGAAGATAGTCTAGGATCATGTAATGTAGAACAGCATGAAATAAATTTAACGGATGATAAACCCATATACGTACTACAATTCCCTTTACCTCGTATATGAAATGATATCGCGATAGAAGAAACTCAAAAATTAATAAAACATGACCTAGTTAGAAATTCAAAAAGTGCTTTTCATACTCCAGCATGGAATGTAGCGAAAAAACAGTTAGCAGACGGAGAAAGACGATGGCGATTCGTAATAGATTACAGAAAACTAAACGAAAAAACGCTTCCAGATCAATATTTGCTTCCAAATATTACAGAAATATTCGAACAATTAGGAAAACCTAAATTCTATCACCTTATAGATTTAAAATTGTGTTTTCATCAAATTCCAATGAAGCCGAGTGATATACATAAAACAGCATTTCGTATACATCCATTACGACGTTTTGAATTTCGCGTATTATCTTTCGGATTGAGAAACTCACCGCGTACATTTCAAAGAGTTCTGAATACAGTTTTAGACGATTTAATCGGTAAAATATGCTTTGGGTTCATCGACGATATAATTATTTTTGGCGTAACTATGCCAGAAGCAAACGAAAGATTTAATACAGTCGCACAAAAATTACGGGAAGCAAACAAGAATTTCTAAGACTTACAGGTTATTATAGAAGATTTAGAAAAAATTATGCAAAAGTAACAAAAGATTTAAATATATTACTAGAAAAGGACGCGCAACTACATTGGGAAAAAGAACAACAAAAACCTTTTGATGAAATTAAAGAATTATTATGTACAGCGCCAGTCTTAGAATATCCACGGTTTGACGAGCCATTCATTATTACAACAGATGCTTCGAATTTTGCTTTAGGTGCAGTTCTATCACAAGGCCAAATCGGCAAAGACCGAGCGATAGCTTCCGCATCACGAAGTCTACATAAAGCCGAAACTAAATATCACACCTACAGAAAAAAAGCTTTGGCTCCTCTCTCTCTCTCTCTCTCTCTCTCTCTCTCTCTCTCTCTCTCTCTCTCTCTCTCTCTCTCTCTCTCTCTCTCTCTCTCTCTCTCTCTCTCTCTCTCTCTCTCTCTCTCTCTCTCTCTCTCTCTCTCTCTCTCTCTCTCTCTCTCTCTCTCTCTCTCTCTCTCTCTCTCTCTCTCTCTCTCTCTCTCTCTCTCTCTCTCTCTCTCTCTCTCTCTCTCTCTCTCTCTCTCTCTCTCTCTCTCTCTCTCTCTCTCTCTCTCTCTCTCTCTCTCTCTCTCTCTCTCTCTCTCTCTCTCTCTCTCTCTCTCTCTCTCTCTCTCTCTCTCTCTCTCTCTCTCTCTCTCTCTCTCTCTCTCTCTCTCTCTCTCTCTCTCTCTCTCTCTCTCTCTCCCCCCCCCCCCCCCCCCCAGCAAGGCGTCCTTTTACGTCGTCTGCACCTGTCACAGATTCTTAGGAGGTTAGTACAGATGTAATGCGGAGAGAGGGGTAAATGACGAAGAATTATTTTCCGTCATACGCCCCTCCCACAGATGCTGGTTACGGACGACGTACCAGCTCGAGATAACCTCTCTCTCCGTCATGCAACATGCGGTAAGGGCTGGAGCCTCGACGAGCCATGCAATAGGCTTTAGGAGTACAAAAGGAAAAAGATAAGCAACACGGGTTCCCTTTTACAATTTTTATTCGGTGGCTCGCAGGCCTGCGGTCTTGCGCAGCGGCGATCCTTCCCGCATCACGCGGGCTCTTATCGGCTCATCCCTGGAAGATTCGCCCTAGCGGGAAAAAGAATTGGTCACTATGTTCCATGGTGAGATGTGAGGTTAAGGGATTAGAGACGTGCTCGGCGCGTTGCGGCGCGCGTGCGTCGGGGGGAAGGTGTCCCGACGTGGTTCGTTGTGGTTGCGTTCCGAGAGCCTTTCGGCCCTCCGCGGCTTCGGGGTGGCGTTGCGCTTTCGTTTGTCGCGAGTGGTAGCGGCTTCCGCTCGTAAGCGTCTGCCGTTACTCGCGAACGCTTGCTCACATGGACCCCTATGACACGTGTGGTTCGCGTTACCACCAACCGTGCTTTGCGTGGTCTTCTCTTCTTGCGGGATGCGAGCTGCTCTTCGCTCGCCGGGTCATTGGGAGATTCGTCGTCGCCGGGATCTATCCCAGCCTGGTCATCGCGTGCCGAGTTAACGTCAGTTGAGCTCCTTGCCTCCACGGTGAGATCAACCTTTTCGTGGTAGGGTTTGAGGTCTTACACGTGGACCTTGCCGCAGTCCTTTCCGACTAGATTTTGCAGCTTGTACATATTCGAGCCTAGCTTGGCTGCTATTATGTACGGAGCCGCGTACTTCGGCACTAATTTCGCCGCTACGCCTTGGGCTGCAGAGGACAGGATGCGATTTCGCTTCTACACCTTGTCGTGTAATTTAAAGTGAACATCACGGTGACGCATTATAATATTGCGACTGTCGCTGTTGCGCTGCTGAAGCATTCTTCGCAGCGGATTATTGCACGTCTCGCAACTTCTGCAACCGCAAGCGCCAGCGCTCGAGCTCGGCTGCTTCTGCGAGCTCTTCCACTATGCGCTCTTCGCGGCGTTTCAAGAAAATGGGCGGAGTCGGTTGCCGGCCCATGTTCAGAAAAGCTGGGCTCGACCCGTTGACTCCTGAGTCGCAGTGTTGTACGCGAACATTAATTCGTGGATATGCAAATCCCAATCCTTATTGTTTTCTTCGAGGAACGCGGTAATCATGGTTTTCACCGTGCGATTCACTTGCTCCACAGGATTCGCCTGCGCGTGATACGGCGGAATCGTCGTATGCAGAACTCCACATTTGCTTAGGATGGAGTCAAGCGCCTTGTTTTTGAACTCCGTTCCATTGTCGGAGTGAAAAGATTCGGGTACTCCAAAACGCAGGAAAATTCTCCGTTCCAGTTCCTTTTCGATGGTACATGCGTTCGCCTTGAATCGGCACGCATTCGATCCATTTTGTAAATAAATCCAGGCATATCAGCAGGTACTTGAAACCTCGATCAAATCTGGGGAAAGGTTCCATAATGTCCCCTGCGACAATCTGCCACGGGCGTAATGCGCGATGGCTGCCCATGAGGCCTGCCGGCGCTGTCTGCTGCACTTTGCACTACTGACAAATCAAGCAGTTTCGCACAAAGTCAGCGACATCTTTGCGCAGCGAAGGCCAGTAATAATAGAGTGTGACACGCGCATGCGTTTTCGCTCGGCCTAAGTGACCCGCGGTAGGTTCTGCGTGGCTCTCTCGCATCGCTTTCTCGCGCTTCTCAGTTGGTAGCACTAATTTCCACGCGTCCTCGTCCTCGAGCAAATCTTGAACAGCAGGGTTCGGACGGTAGCTATAGAGACTTCCGTGAACCATCTTCCACCATGCATAGTCACCGGGATTTTGTCCGACTGCGGCGACCATGCCTTTGTACCAGGCGTCGTCTGTCTCTTCGGAGATATCTACTGCCGCGAGGTCTGGGGCTTCCTCGTCCTCAAACATGCGAGACAGCGCGTCAGGTACGTGGTTTAGTAAACCCTTTCGATGCTCGACGTCGTAGTCATACGTTTGCATTTCAAGCGCCCACCGCGCTAGGCGTCCGGTGGGATTATGCAAATTGCATAACCATTTCAGACTGCTGTGGTCGGTTATCACTTTAAAGTGATAGCCTTTGACATAAGCACGGAACTTACGTATCGCCCACATAACTGCGAGGCATTCACATTCCGTGACGGAATGAGTCCGTTCCGCCGCAGTCATCGTGCGGCTTGCGAAGCATAGAAATCGCTCTTCGCCGTCGATTGTCTGCGTGAGTACCGCCCCAAGGCCAGTATCACTCGCGTCCGTTTGAATCACGAACTGGTGTTCAAACGACGGTCGGTATAATACCGGGGCAGATGCAATGAGAGCTTTAATCTACTCAAATGCGGATTGCTCCGCGTCACTCCACACATACGCAACGTTGTTCTTTGTTAACCGCGTGAGCGGCTCCACGATCTTCGCAAAGTTGAGCAAGAACTTGCGATACCACGACGCCATGCCAAGGACCCTTCTTAACTGTTTGAGGTTCTTCGGCGCCGGATATTCCAAAATTGGAGAAATCTTGTCCGGTTCACGCTTAAAACAGTCTCGGTTAACTAAGACCCCGAGAAACTTGACCTCACTCCGACAGAACTCGCTTTTCTCACGGTTAATTAAGGACGTGGCTAAGCCACTTGAGGTGTTCCTCAAACGTCTCCGTGACGATAATAATATCGTCCAGATAGAAGAACGCGTGAGATTCCATTTTCGGGCCGATAACGCGGTTCGAAAGCTCCTGAAAGGTCGCTGGTCCGCCCACTACCCCATAAGGCATTCGGGTAAATTCGAAGAGGCCCATCCCCGGGACAGTAAACGCGGTTAGCGCCTGCGCCTCCTTCCGCAACGGAATTTGGTGGTAGGCGCTGCTCAGAGATCGTCGATAAATATCGAGCATCATGGAGCTTGCGTAAAATTGCGTCCATATGAGGGAGCGGATACGCGCTCGCCTTCGTTACCACATTCAATTTGCGATAATCTATACAGAATCGGTACGTGCGATGCGCTTTCCGTTGCATCACAACAGGGCTTGACCATTCACTAGTCGATTGGACAATAATGCCCGCATCGAGCATCTCTTGCACTTGCCTGTGCATTTCCTCCTCGAGCTTCTTCGAGACAGGGTAATACTTTTGCTTAATGGGCCTCGTGCTTGAGACTTCGATATTGTGTTCGATCCAGCTGGTGCATCCTAATAGTGCGTTACTCACAGGCAGCAGTTGATCGAGCAACTCTTACAACTATTGCCGTTGGGCTTCGTCAACATCGGTAAGGCCAACCGAAGCGAGGTGAACAGTGCTCGTTTCGTCTTGCGCTAGCGATGCTAATTCTAGCGGAATCAACGCCTTCGATGCTAAGCGTCGATTAGCGCGGTCACAGCACGGCATTGAATTTTCGCATGAAGTCGGCGCCAAGCAGACAGTCGGCATCCAAGTCCTCAAGGATTACCACGTCGAGGTAATGTCGCACACCTGCCACGTTAAAGGGCAGGTCTACGTGGCCCAGCACCGCCGCGGTCTTGCCGTTGGTGAGGCGTGCGCCACTTCCGCGGTGCGGCGTAATCTGCTTGCTACATGCGGTCGCAATCTGCAAGCCAATCGGGCCTACTGTGGTGCGAGATGCACCTGAATCGTGTAGCGCGCGTATGCGAAATCCGCCCAGATCCAGGGGTAAATACCATCATGGGTATTCTGATTGACTCGGGGTACACAAATTTCCCTCCGAGTCGGTAGAGGTTGCCGCAACGGATGCAGCCGGGGCCCCTTGCCGAGGCACCGTTGAGGTCACGTCAGGTTAGAGAGGGGCGCGAGGGACCTCGTCTACACGCCTCCTTTGCCTTTTTCCGAGCACTCTGGGCAGTGTGGCTTAATACAGCCAGGCCAGCTGCAGTTCCAGCACCGCACGTGCTCTTTTGGCCCGGGCTGATTGTTGGCGTTCTTGTCGCTGATCGGAGTAGGCGGTGCGTAATTCGCCTCGCCGTTTCTTGCCGGGGCGTTTTCCCTAGGCTTGTTAGGGGAACTGCGACCATTCTTGCGGTACACTCCTGTCCTCTTGGGAGGGCTGTTCCTTGCCGGCGGGGATCCAAGGGTCGCTCCCTGCTCAAGTTAAGTTTAGCCAGTTTTTCGTCTCACAGTTGGCTAATACGCTGGTCGAGGCCCTGAGCCGACTCGCCTGCCATCGCGGCTAGGCTCGGCTTGCCATCGCTAGGCGCGGATTTTCCGTCCTTGTCTTGCGGGGTCGCGCCACTCGCCAAGGCCGTCAGACTACTCTT
Organism: Torymus aiolomorphi; assembly: GCA_036365515.1. NCBI lineage: Eukaryota > Metazoa > Arthropoda > Insecta > Hymenoptera > Torymidae > Torymus > Torymus aiolomorphi. Next base: position 214,611,641 of record CM070874.1, read on the forward strand.
GCCGTGCTGCAGTTGCGTTTTCGCGGACTTTGGCTCCTTGTAGGCTACGTCTGGTAACAGACTGTCATCCGGGTTCGGGGGAGGTTTGTAACTCCTCTCTGCCTCCCTTAGCGCTTCCGCTTCTCGTGCAAGTTCTACGAGCTTGTCTACATCGGTGAATTTCTCCCTTGGCACCAGGCGCTGGAGACTAGGGAGCATATTTTTATATATATGCCAGAGTTGTCTTTCATCCTCCCAAGGCTCCTCGAACTTACTTAAGATCGTATCGTAAGGCGGCATAATGAATCGGTTGTCGATCCCATAGCAGCGGCGCAGAAATCTTCCCAAGTTCGCCAATTTTTGCGAGCTTGGCGGCACCAATGCCTTGCCACGCCAGACGTCAGCTCGGACATAGCGTTCAGCAGGTCTTCGTCTGTTATCCGCGCGAGCGAACAGCATTCGTTGACACGCTCGAGAAATTCCTCGATGCTGCTGCCTTTCTCGCCGGTGAATTGCAGTTTCCACTGCCGCACCATTCTGCCAACGTCCACGTTTATGGACTGATGGAGCGTAGTACCTTCGCCCGAGTATCTACTTTGCGAGTTACTCGGGAGGCTCTCCCTCCCCCAAGACTCTTGCCGGTCACGGGCTTGAGGCTGAGGATGTTGTTGGGGACCACGCTCGTTCCCATAGTACCTTTGCGGTGTGAAGTTTTGCGCTGTCGGATTTAGCGCTGGTGGCTGTCGCGCATTTGCGTTCGTCGCTGTGTTGCGCGAGTCCGTTTTTGTACTTCCTGTCAAGGTACTCTAATCTGTACGTGTCCTGGAAGTTCACTGTTCTATGTTTTTGCGAGCTCGCTTCATTGCCTGTCGTTCTATTTGATATTGCGTACAGGCGTGTACTCGCTATCAGGTCTGACATCTGCTCCTGCAGTTGCCTAATTTCTTGGTCGTAGTCTTTTGCTATTCCTTGTATTCTCATTATTTCACATGCTACTGCTCTTGGCATTGTGTATGTTTTGCCGTTTGTGAGCATGCATTGTACAGGGTCATCGGTTGTATCTTCTGTTCGTATCGTGAAGACCGATTGCGGAGCTAAATGTATTGTGTGCGTGCCGGCAGTGCTGGCTATGTGTTGTGATAGGTGTTGGAAATCTACCTTCGGCTATCGCTTTTCCCAGGTTTATATCTTCACGGATATCCTGCTGCGATGTTAGCCTCGGTTCTTGTTGACTTTGCGTCGTCGCGGTCCATATTTGCTCTGCGGTTGTTGTCAGCGCTGTCGCGCGGCGTTACCTTCTTGTACTTCGGTGAGTGACATGTCCATTTGGTCCCGTGGTGTGTGACCATGGTCTAGTAGCGTTGACGCGAGACGTCTTTGCGTGTAGTGTGTGCGTCTCGTAGCTTCACGCCTTTCTGTCAGCTCGTCATGTGTACGTGCGTCGAACGGCAGAGTTTGTACCAAGGTTTCCAGTTTCTTGTTTCTTCTGTCGAATGCTTCTGCTTCGTCTTCTGCTTCTTCCGTTCGCATGAAATCTTTCGCCGTATAGTCGCCTCGCAGTTGCCTATATAACCTATCCGTTTTTGCAAACTGTGTGATGCTTTTCACTAATGCGCTGCGTGAACTAATGTCACCGCACGCTGCAATCTTTCGCACTCCGGATGCGCGCGAATTTAAATTCTTCTGCCCACGGTCTCGAAAACTGTGGGTTTTTTCGAGGAGCGCCAATTTGTAACGGATAATCTATTTCCCTGGCTGCTCGGCAATTATCTGGTTACAAATAGTGCATGCGACGGTGAGGCTAGCGCACCTCGTGCAATGCACACCGCATGCGGATCTTAAGGGGATGCCTTATACCGGCAGAGTTCTCTGCCGTACCGACCACAATATTTTTAATTAAATGATAATTATTATAAGCTTTTGCTTGAGTTCTGAGAATGCACGCACATAGGCAAACTTATTAGCTACTTCTCAGTCAAATTTCAGATAAATCTGTTGGAAAATAAAGACAAAATTTGAGAATTCGCAACGACGCATAATATCATATTAACCCTAAAATATGACATCTTGCGAGTTCTCAAATTTCGTCTTTATTCTCCAATATATTTATCTGAAATTTGACCGGGAAATATATAATAAGTTTGTCTATGTGCATCAACTCTCAAAATTCAAGGAAAAACTTATAACAATTAATATTTAATTAAAAACACTGTGGTCGGTACGGCAGAGAACTCTGCCGGTATAAGACATCCCCTTAATGATTGAATAGTTATAGGAGAACGGGATAAGGTAAATAATTACTCGCGGTTAATAGGTAGAAACCGTCTGGCGTTTATTGCGCGGTCAGAAAAGGGGGCACAAAGCGATGCACGGTCAGCGGGCGCAGAAGGAGGCCCGGGTTGCTGTGGGCTAGAGAGAAAGAGAGAGAGAGAGAGAATGGTCGAGCCGGCATTTACAAGTGTTGCGGTAATCAATGTCGCCGGCGGGTCCTTCGCACCAGCATCTGGTGCGTCGCTCGCTATCGCTGGTCTCGGTCGGGGCCACTCACATGTGGCCGGGTGCACTCCACCCACACACTCTCACTCGGGCACAATTCGCGGACACTTGCTAACTGGCAAGGAGCGCGAGCGCTATCCCTAACGAGACTGATCTAGACTCTCTCTCTCTCTCTCTCTCTCTCTCTCTCTCTCTCTCTCTCTCTCTCTCTCTCTCTCTCTCTCTCTCTCTCTCTCTCTCTCTCTCTCTCTCTCTCTCTCTCTCTCTCTCTCTCTCTCTCTCTCTCTCTCTCTCGCTCTCTCTCCCTCTCTCTCTCTCTCTCTCTCTGTCTCTCTCTCTCTCTCTCTCTCTCTCTCTCTCTCTCTCTCTCCGTTGGCTAGGCGTCCTTTTGCGTCGTCTGCACCTGTAACAGAATCTTAGGAGATTAGTACAGATTTAATGCGAAGAGAGAGGAAAATGACTATAGGGGCACGATCGCAGTGCTCACAAGAATCTTATACTTTCATTATTGAAAAAATGTTAATACTTCATTTATCGTTTTTATCATTAAAATAAACATAAATACGTCTGCGGTAAAATTTAAATAAAAATTTTCCATTTACTTTTAAACATTTATTTCTTCTTTTTTTGTAGAAGGTTTGCGTTTTAATTCTACATATATAAATATATTTAGATAACTTTTTAAATAGTCTATTATGTATATATATTTAAAAAGTACTAATTGGTATGATTAAAGTGCGCATAGATATATTGAATATAAATACCATGTTTGCAGTTATATTTCAAATTAAAAACATTATTTTCATAATTTGTAGCATAATTATAATAATCCTTTTCATTTTTATTTATGAAAATGTTATACGGAAAAAAATTTTGTTTTAATGTTATCCATAACTGTTGTATTTGATAAAAAAATATAGTTCAATTTTATACTATTTTAATGAAAGATGAAGACTATAAGCTGCTCACAGACTGATGGGTATTCCAAACTACATATACCTACACAATCTCAATTACAAAAAACAAATACTCGCGGCACATGTGCATATATACACTAATACCGCGAAAAGGAGCAAAATAAAAGGAGAAAGCTCAATACTGATGCATTCGGCAACGGCAATCCGACTTAGCCCTATGACGTGCGTCCATAAATACCAGAATACTACTGCAGCAGTCGTAATGGATACCTCGACTAGGCTGTGTTCGCATACCAAGTACAGCGGAAAAACACATGCGACGATGCGACTTGCGCGATGCGACCGCTAGCGCTGCCTGTATACAACATATATCTATACACTGAAAAAAATTTGGCACTCCAGCTGACCCGATAAGTACATACGCTATGCCGAAAGTAGGGTCGAATGTTGTACCGCGGTTCGGCACATCTCCTGCCCCGTACTGGCACAGCTCCTGTCCCGTAAAAGCATTGCGCGCCCTGTACTGGCACAGCTCCTCTCCCGTTAGGGACAAACGCTGTGCCAAAAATGGGTGGTCTAACACACGCAGCGAAGGGGGCACTGACGAACTGTGATGGAAACAGACGCCGTGCCAAATTTTTTTCAGTGTATATATTGTGTAGTGCGGCATGCCGTTGCGCATGTGTATCCATGGTGTGTGATGTCAACAATCGCATCGTCTGGCTCCCGGCGTCCTTAATGATGACAGTGGCTGTTGTAGTATGCCGCCCTGGTGAATGTCGTCCTTTTCATTATGTTCGCCGATTAGCGATGCTTCGTCGGAGATGGGAAGGCAGTGTGCCAACGGCGAGAGCAGATTTAGTAAGCCCTTTCTTGTTCCTAACCTTTTTGATGTGTGAGCTGATGGTACTTTCTCTTGTTGCAGGTATCTGTGGCAGCGAGAGTAGTGTAAATAGCGGGCACTGCTGTAGACTATTTCTTGGACGTAGAAATGTTGTCTCGGTCATCTATTTATTAATTATATGTTGTTTTTAGGTGCTGAACTTTCCTTGTTTGGCTCTGATTCTAGTGACTATGTATATAGTTAATCTGCTGCTTGTGTCTTCAGCAACTTTCAGGCTGGAGCTGTTTCCAGCAGTGAAATAATGGTTAAAGGTCTCTACCAGTCCTTCCTCTCTAGTTGTTATAGGTAGCTTGTACAGCAAATGAACACCAGCCATTACTGCAGACTTTTCTTTTGTATGGTATGTTTTTTTGTGTCATCTGTTTTCTAGTCATATGTGCTTTTAGATGTGTAACTCTTTTTACCCCCAAAATAGGGACTGATCTGCTGTTAATGTGCTTTGTTGATACCTTGGCAGAGGCTGTCTCTGACATTGAGACACAATTGACGGCCTTTGTCAGTACTTTCGTCCCAGCTGGTGTGATTACTAACATAGTGGATCGTTATTAGATGAGTCTCAGCAGATTGGCATCAATGGATCAGTGCCAGCCTACACCATCCAGCCCTATTCTGCTGCTTCTGTAGCTCTAAGTGATCTTTGAGTGTTCGTGCTTTAGAGTGTGAGGGGATAGGTTATAGAATCTGGGAGATATCATAATAAGTGCTGTTCGTGTAGTTAAATGCGATACGGGTAGGTAGTTGTCTCTGGTAATATTAGCTTGTCTAATTAATTTCTAAGTTTAGTCTGCGTGTAAGAACTTGCTTCAGGGTATCTGTTGTTTTAAAATACATCATTGTGTATTTCGCAAACATCTACTCAGTGAGACTTTCCTATTTAATAGTCTTCTACACACTATAAGACTGATAAAGTCATCTAGCACATTGCAATGATTATGCATTGAAATTTACTATATTGCAAAATTTATAGCTCAAACATTACATAATAGTTTTTTTTTGTAAATATGATATTACTTTAACATGTTCTTATATAATATTACACAATTTTGATTCTTTTATTTCAATCGCTTAGGTCCTGGAAACATAGTTAACAAGTTAAGCAGTGTAATCTTATAATAAATTTCTCAAATTTGTTATTAAAACAGTAAGATAATATAATTATATATTTTTACCAACCCAATTTTTTTACATTTTTCTAATTTTAATCCTACCACATTCTAAGTTCTCTAGATCATTCGACAAGGAATTATAAGTTCCTACAGCTTCTATGTAACAGTTTTTGTTAGTTATTGTTTTACTTTTCTTTTATTGGTATCTGTACACTTCTATTTCTTGTATTAATTATTTATCTCTGACGTTTAGTTTCTCATAATGATAGAAAACGGACTCAAAACAAAATAATTATTTAATATTTAAATATTGTAATCAAATGTAATTTTGTATCTTATTATTATGTTTCTGTAATTATATTATTTTTGGAATGTTATATCGATTTTAAACGGGAAATCTCGAGATATAAATACGGATATATTAATCGAAAATAAGAACATAAAACTAAAACTTTCATTTACAAAAGATAACATAGATATAATAGATATAGAGAATAAAAAACTATTCACGATATACATAGATACGTATGTTTCATGTATATTAATAAAGGAAAATTTAGCGTAATTATTTAACCAATTCAAAGAATTATTAGTTACTAAAAATATATGTATTTATAGTATTTCTAAAGGTATAGAAATTTTAAATATAAGTTGGTTAGAGATAGAAGAAATATTAAGGGAAACATTTAATAATACAAATATAAAAGTAATAATATGTTGAAATTATATTTGAATACGTAAAAGTTGAAGACAGCGATAGAATCTTCGAAATGTGCTACTTCTCTATGATAGGACATTCAGGTGTAAATAGAACTTAAGGATAATAATAGACTAATATAATAATAGTATAATAATAGACAAATATAGTAATAATATAATAATAGACTAATATAATAATAAACTAATATAATAAAATAATTAATAGACTTAAGGAAAAATATTTTTGGGAAAGTAATTTTTTGAGTTGATGTAAAAACGTGTTGTAATTGTTTTTCGAGGTGTTAGGAATCAAAATACATGATTTTTAAAAAATGTCTGTATGGATGTGTGCGTGCGTGCATGTGTGGGCGCGAGTGTACGTGCGTGTGTGGGCGTGCGTGCGTGCGTGCGCGCGCGCGCGTGTGCGTGTGTGTGTGTGTGTGTGTATTTGCGTGTGTGCGTGTGTGCGTGTGTGTGCGTGTGTGTCTGAGGTGTGTATGGAAAGTGTGCTTTCGTGTGAAACAGGATTGCCGCCCCGAAGCCCATTGGTGATTTGGTGTACCCAGTCAGACTGAACCATCACAGCCACGACTGGAGGGCTGCTTCTTGGTTGGCTGAGAGGGCTGCTGTCCTCCCTTGGATTTGGCCGAGGCCGTCTTGTCCCGGGGGCTACCGTCTACATCCGCTTGGACTGGTATCCCTCGATACCGCCTCACAATCGCCTGAACTGATCCTTATCGGGGTCGCCTCATTCATACAGGACAAGACCTTTCAGAACCCGAGACGAGAATACCATCTAACGAACCAGTAAAAAAATCTGAATTATTACCAACCTATAATGGATATTTAGAAAAACTGATTAATAATATGAGAGAAACTGCCTCAATAGCAAGACAAAAATTAATAATGTCAAAAGAAAAATCTAAATCGTATTATGATAGATTTATTAATCCAATAGATTTTAAAATGGGAGATAAAGTATGGTTATTTAAAAAACCCAAACCAGGAAAACTTGAAAAAAATCATTAACAGAGTCCTTTCAACATTATTAAATTAAATACAAACAATAATGTAGAATATGAGTAAAAGATCGCACTCCCAAATTTTTTCTAAGAAGGTGATGAGTTAAGTCGATCTGACGGAGGCGAGGATTAGAAATAAAAAATTCAACGATTTCGTTAGAAAAAGCAACGTTTCGTTGGCTTGGTCTGCCAACCTCTTCAAGCTACAATTTTTTATTAAACAGAAAAAACAATTAATACAATGTAATTAATGTAACTAAACACTCGCGTGATACAATAATTAATACCTTAAATTACGTTTACGTAGTACACATCTGTTACGTAGTACACATGAAGTCGATGTTAACGCAAAACATGAGATTGGTCATTACCTATAGTATACACAGTAAAGGGTTGGTGCCTGTGTTTACAAACAAACCGCAGATATATATAGAAAGAAGAATCAAACGACAACAAATTCAATTTAAAAGTCTCAATAAAGGAAAATAAGACGTATTTAAAAATTTAACGTCTTCTTTCTTATTTATGTTATTACTGTTGCACTTAATGTGGATCATTTCTGACAATAAACGTTTTTTGTAATTAGCTTCCTGATCTAGAATTTTAGTATTGTCCCAGTCAAAATCATGGAGAAATTTATTCCTATGTTGTGGAACTACTGATTCTATGTTGTTATTTTTTTTATGTTCGTTAATTCTGATTTTTATTGTACGTTTAGTTTCTCCTACATATGAGGCAGGACACGATTTACAAAAGAACTTATAAACCACGTTGTCCCACTTTTTTGTAGGGTCTTTACATATTTTATTACAGAACTTAGACTCTTATTAACAAGAGGCAAAACACGGAAGTTATAAGGTTTGAGAATGGTTACAATTTTTTCAAAAATGTCATTGAACGGTAATGAAATATGGGATACAAATTCGTTTTGTACAATATTGTCTTTCTGGTTGTTCTCATATTTAATTTTGTAAAATCTTTTGTATGCATATTGTTTTATGAATCTCCGAGGGTAATTATTATTTTTGAGTAATGTAGTAACAATATTTAGATTTTTCCTATGAAATTTTGCTTCCTCCTAGAGGAAGCTTTGTGATAGTAAAAAAAATGTTTGGAATCGAAATACACTATTTTTAGAAAATGTCCGTATGGATGTGTGTGTGTGTGTGTGTGTGTGTGTGTGTGTGTGTGTGTGTGTGTGTGTGTGTGTGTGTGTGTGTGTGTGTGTGTGTGTGTGTCCGTATACGCTGATATCTCATGATCTACTCGACCGATTTTAACGAGAGAGTGATCATTTTTTTAGATTTTGCTTCCACAATTGGGGTCAATATTCTATTTTTGTAAAATTCAATTTTTTTTTTTTATAGCCATTTTTTAATTTTCAAAATTTTTATTTTCGATTTCTTAAATATTTAGAACAAATATTGTTTATATATCATGAATTCTCTGTATGTAAGATAAAATTATCTACAATTAAAAAAAAAAAAAGTCGTTAGCTATATTTCGTCATAAGTTATTGATGAAAACGTAATTTTTTGTAAATAGGTTATATTTCGAAATTAAAAAAAGATATTAACATGAATATTTTTGTGGTTATAAAGGATATTAAGTACTATAACTTGCTAAATTTTTAGGTTTTTTCATTCATTATTTTTTGAGAAAAAAAATAATTTATAAAAAAAAGTGATTTTTTTGTCGTTCAATAACTATAGTAAAATTAGCTTAATCACTTTGAAATTCTTTGTAGGGGTAGATTTTGTATACCAATCGTGTGAATTCTTTGGGCAAAATGATTGATCCATAAATTTCGGAGATATTTGAGGTTAAAATTTGTTTCAATTTTTTTTTAAATCGTAATTTCTCGAGAACGGCTCTATATATCTAAATGGGATGGGTGGCATTCGAAAGAGAATTAAATTACCTATATTTTCTAAAAGAAATTAATTCTCTAGTTATCACGGTTCTTTCGTTATTAACAAAATGTAAAAATTCAAAAATGAAAAAAAATGAGTTTTATATGTTCAACTATTAAAAGAGTAAAATTATCTTATTCGCTTCAAAATTCATTGTAGAGGTATATTATTGATAGTTCTCGGATGAGTTCTTTTGGCAAAATGATTGGTTCATAAATTTCAGAGATATTTGAGGTAAACACAATCAAAGAACAACTTTAGAATATTTTTTTTTATTTCGAACAAATGTACGTCGAGAAGCCGTTGACAGTGGACTTGAAGAAGAAAAATTTGATGAAGAATAGAAGTTGAAGAATATTGTTTTCCATTCATATAAGAATTAAAATTACAAACAAATAAATTACAAATGGAACCTCAATGAATAGCCATGGAAAATTGCAAGTTAATATTTTCCATAAAATTTTTCCAATTTTTTTCGTTAAAAATTTATTTTTCGAATTTTAATTTAATAAAAGGAATCAAAAAATTATTTTGAGGAAGCTACGTGCCAATGAATTGGCAGCGGTTTTTTATTTGATAATAAAATTGCTCTGTCAACAAGGTTGTACATAATATTGATCTTCTGTTGTGGTGGATGATAGGAATGATAATTAATTAGTCTGCCGGAAGAAGTGGGTTTATTATACCAAGCTGTGATAATCGTATTATTATGGTGGATTAAAAGAATGTCTAGAAAATTGATTTTTTTGTCCTGTTCTAATTCATAAGTAAATTGTAACTTGTTATAATAGGAATTGAACGTATTTATTACGGTATTGATATGTTTTTTGTCGATACACATAATCGTGCCATCAACTTAGCAGAAATAAAAAAGTAGAAGAATATTATGGTTTTGTTTCAAAGTTTTTAGACAGTCAGTTTCCAAATCGTCCATCACTATATCTGCAAATAATGGCGATATCGGGGAACCCATAGGTGTACCATCAATTTGTCTATAAAATTTGTTATTGAAAGAAAAAAAGGTATTCGAAAATAGAAATTTTATACATGTAATAATTTCGTTGAATGGGATTTTGCATCTATTATGTATGGAATCAAATCTTCGATCTATACAGTCTAATACTAGTTGTAGTGGAATGTTTGTAAATAGAGAAATAGCGTCTAAAGAGAGTAATACATAGTCATCTGGTATGATAACTGAATTTAATTTTTGTTTCAAATGAAAATTGTTGTCGATATGCGACACTGGGATTTTTATGGACGATTTAATTTCATTGTAAATAATTTTAGCTAAAAAGTGGCTCGGACTATTGACTAACGAGATCATGGGACGGAATGGTACATCTTTTTCCTGTATTTTTGGAAGACCGTAACATTTTGCCAATGTAGTATTTGAACAAGACAGTGAGTTATTATGAAACTTAGTGCGCAAATAGTTATTATTATTTAAGTTCTTAAGTATCGTCGACGTGTCCGATTGTAATTTTTTTAGAGGATTCTTTTTAATATTTTCGTAAACAGTTGTGTCAGATAGTAACAAGTGCATTTTTGAGTTGTATTCAGTCTTGCTTAAGCAGACAGTCACATTTCCCTTGTCAGAAGTTGTAAACCATATATCTGGATTATTTTTAATAAACTTTTTAGTATTAGTTAATTTCCTTTTAAACATTTTTCTTGTGGCTTTTCATGTTTTTATTTCATAAACGCTGTTGTTAGATTTGATACAATTCTTTCCCTGATTTCGGATTGTTTAGATGTCGATAGTTCAGAATTCATTAAACTAAACTCAACATTTTTAACTGTATCCACGATGTCTTTTTTATCACAACTTTTGTTGATACTAAATTTTGGTCCTAATGAGACTACGGGGGGGGGTCCAAAGTTTCGACGATTCACTATAAAATTGAAGTCAACTATAGACGTTTTTCAGTTCGACAAATGATAATGCAGATTGTTTTTAATTTCGAAATTCTAAATTACGAAAATCATATTTTCAAATGTAACAGTTCACCTACTGTCCAAAACGTCGAATTTCATCAATACGACTTCAAAGCAAATATAAGCTGTTTCTAATGATTTATTTCGAGTTATCTATATTGTACCCCTATTAAAATTCTATTAATGAAATTCGATGTTTTGAACAGTAGGTGAAGTGTTACAATCGTAAATATGATTTTCGTAATTTAGAATTTCGAAATTAAGAACAATCTGCATTATCATATGTCGAACTGAAAAACATCTATAGTTGACTTCAATTTTATAGTGAATCGTCGAAACTCTGGACCACCCCCCATTATGTCGTCAGGTATATGTACCTCTGTCAAGTTTTTGAAAAATTGTTCTTTTGATGTGGTATTCTTCGCTTGTAATTTTTGTTTTTTTCGATATACAATAAAATTTTTTAATTAAATTTCTGTTGTGTTTTTCTCTAATCAATTTGGCTTTTTTGTTAGTATATGTAAAAAAATGATTAATAGGTTAATTATCAATGTTGAGTTCTGAAATTAGGTTTTTAAGAGAAGATAATGATTTATTTGAAAAATTCATATGAAAATTGATATAACGGATTTCCAGATTTAAAAGTTTAAATGAGATATGTTTTTCCATATCAACGAGTCTTAGTTTGCAAAATTCACTGTGAAACAAAAAAATACGAAAACGCTTACTTAAATTTAACATATGTTGAGGAAAGATGTTGTTGGATCTGCACCTCAAAAAAAACCAGCGTTGCGGAATTGATACGGCGAGTTGATAGTTTAAATAAATCTTCCGGCTTCTCCTCCACTTCTACCGGCAGACTTATTAATTATCATTCCTATCATCCACCACAACAGAAGATCAATATTGTGTACAACCTGGTTGACAGAGCAATTTTATTATCAAATAAAAAATTTCATAGGAAAAATCTAAATATTGTTACTACATTACTCAAAAATAATAATTACCCTCGGAGATTCAGAAAACAATATGCATACAAAAGATTTTACAAAATTAAATACGAGAACAACCAGAAAGACAATATTGTATAAAACCAATTTGTATCCCATATTTCATTACCGTTCAATGACATTTTTGAAAAAATTGTAACCATTCTCAAACCTTATAACTTCCGTGTTTTGCCTCTTGTTAATAAGAGTCTAAGTTCTGTAATAAAATTAGGTAAAGACCCTACAGAAAAGTGGGATAAGACCAACGTAGTTTATAAGTTCTTTTGTAAATCGTATCCTGCGTCATATGTAGGAGAAACTGAACGTACAATAAAAATCAGAATTAACGAACATCAAAAAAATAACAACATAGAATCAGTAGTTCCACAACATAGGAATAAATTTCTCCATGATTTTGACTGGGACAATACTAAAATTCTAGATGAGGAAGCTAATTATAAAAAACATATATTGTCAGAAATGATCCACATTAAGTGCAACAGTAATAACACAAATAAGAAAGAAGACGTTAAATTTTTAGATACGTCTTATTTTCCTTTATTGAGACTTTTAAATTGAATTTGTTGTCGTTTGATTTTTCTTTCTATATGTATCTGCGTCTTGTTTGTAAACACAGGCACCAACCCTTTACTGTGTATACTATAAATACTGACCAATCTCATGTTTTGCGTTAACATCGACTTCATGTGTACTATGTAACACACGTTATAATTTAATGTATTAATTATTGTATCACGCGAGTGTTTAGTTATATTAATTACATTGTATTAATTGTTTTTTCTGTTTAATAATAAATTGTAGCCTGAAGAGGTTGGCAGACCAAGCCAACGAAACGTTGCTTTTTCTAATGAAATCGTTAAATTTTTTATTTCTAATCCTCGCCTCCGTCAGATCGACTTAACTCATCACCTTCTTAGAAAATACAAACAATAATCTTGTCATAGACTATAAAGGAAACACCAAAACAATGCATACAAATAAAATAAAAGCATTGTTAATAATAACAAATAATAATACGACATTTTTATTTTAGGATATGGACAACATACTTATTATTAACATCTATCATAATCTCTACTTATTTTTTCAAATTTTATACAGCAATAGAGAATTATAATTGCAGCTGAACTTTTGTATTTGAAGCAAAACCACCCCGCGTTTTGGCCAACTAGAAGATAAACCTAAGGTGATCCAGACTTTATCACATTTACAATTTAAAATTATAATCACTAATCATTTGTCTACAATTGCTCGTATCAAATTGGTAGTAATTTTGTGAGGAGTAACTGTAGTTCCTTAGAAAGTTAAAAATTTTATAAGAATGCGATTGAAATGAGTCAAATTTGAATAACGAAATTATAAGAATCTTTTTTTCTATGAAGACAGCATATAGATTCATACGTGACACATTTTAGGAACAATACTACAACTAACAATGGAATCGTTGATAAATTAAAATACATATATTGCGATTATATATTAAAATACCTCAGTTTTTATTTTGCAAAAATGAAACAAACAAAAATTTTATGTGTAAAAATGATGTGTTTTTAAATAATAAAATTATTTAATATAAATATTTAGTTACAAAGTAGAAAACATTACAAGTATCAATTTATTAACTTATTATTCTCTCTATAGCTATGAATAAGAAATTATAGAACTAATCCAAACGAAAATAAAATAAAACCATTTCTAAACCTTGCAACTCTAACAAACATAGATAAAAATAATTTGGCTATAATTTTATGCAAAATCAAACTGTATTTGCCTACAAAAGAATTGCTCGTACCTATAAAAGAAATTTAACAAAGAACAAATAAAAGAAATAATTCAGATAGCTATATTCACATTGCTAAGATTAAATGGAGTATATGTATTGGAAGTGATCAGTTCAGTCATGTACTAACATAATCATCCTATAAGGCACACTATTCTGCACTGTTTTGAGTACTTAATACAATTTTATACTCTAACGCACTGCATACCCCCTAAAGCAAATACGTGAATGCTGCCCATGCCAGGATTATACTGAGATCTAAATCGGACTTTTGCAGCTCTCAAAAAAAGGTAAAACAATGATGCATAAGAGCAATAACAAGTCAAAATTCACCAAAATTACTCCAACCTATTAACCTCCCTTTTTATCAAAAATACCTGCACATTATGAAATTTTTCATTATGAAAAATATTTTTATAATGGTAATATCAAAAACCTATTAATATTATTCTATTTAAACAAAGAAGAAAAAATAATATATCTTTTGCCAAATATCTCAGTAGTGAGGGAAGTAAATGATCACTTGAATCATTTCGTATATATTTTTCCTTATCTTTTATTTACTACAAAATTATCTAATATGCACATTATATCTAAACTTAATCAATGACTATTTTTTCGTAAATACAGCAAAACAACAAAGTTATTACACATTAGCGATAATAAAATAATTTAATTGTCGAAATGTTATTACAATAAAGATATACATCTCTATACAAAATCTAATGCATAACATATCAAGGAGCGCGGGAGCGCTCCGAAGGCAAGTAACTGTCCAAATGTAGAAGAAGCCTGAGGGAGGACGACCGCGGTTCATATACTTTGAAATGGGTGTGCGAGAATTTCACCTTTTTTTTACGACTTTGCATTATGTTTTATCTTATATTTAAATATATCAGTGGATAGCTTTTTTGATATACTACATGTATAAAAAATTTCAATTAAAAATATTATGTCGTTTTGATTTATATCTAGTTTATATATTCCGGAGGGTTGTTTTCTGATTCTCTAAAATTTTTCTTCTTCTTCTTTTCTCTCCTCGATCAGCTGTTTTGTTCCGACCTCTGCTCTGTTATGATTGGTCAACAACAAGCTCCCATAATATAATATATACACATAATGTAACTCGAAGAGAGAGAGAGAGAGAGAGAGAGAGAGAGAGAGAGAGAGAGAGAGAGAGAGAGAGAGAGAGAGAGAGGGTGAGTGAGAGAGAGAGAGGAGAGAACATAAACAAAACTGTGACTCTATACGACAGCCTCAAAATATCTTATGTCGTATGGTATTTTTAGAATATACGTATAATTATTAGGTATAAAAATATGAATTTCAATCAGCTGATGGTATATGAGCATACTTTTATACATATTAGATAAGTATTTTATAAAAAATTGATATAACTTAAAGAGATATACAACTTAAAAAAAAATAAAGAATAGATACTTTGTGAAAATTTTTTCATTTTCAGATTATAGAATTTTTTCACAGACTTTCAGGAGGTGGAATAGAAACAGGATTACAGAAATCTTTGGAGAATTTAGAACTGGAAAATCACAGCTTTTACACTTTAGCCGTTAACTGCCAACTACATGTTGATATGGGAGGTCCAGAGGCTAAGTCCATATACATTGATGCCGAAGGTACTTACAGATCTGAAAGATTAATTGCTGTAGCTGAAACATATAACATCAGTGTACTTGATAATGTTCCAACTGCCCGTGCATACAACTCTGACCACCAAACTCAGCTTTTGATAAAAGCCAGTGCTATGATGTCAGAATCTAGATACGGGCTACTGATAGTAGACAGTGCTACTGCATTATACACAGGACAGATTTTGCTAGAAGAGGAAAATTGACAGCTCGCCAAATGCATTTATAAGTGGATGGTACAGCTAGTACGTTCGAAGGTGATCAAAAGATGCATTTACAAGTGGATGGTACAGCTAGTATGTTCGAAGGTGATCAAAAGAAACATATTAGCGGCAATATTATTACTTATGTGCAACTAGACTTTATTTACATAAAGGAAGCGGTGGAACAAGGATATGCAAAATTTGCGATTCATGCTTACCTGAAAGGGAAGCTACATTTGCGATAAATGCTGATGGAATTGGTGATGTTAAAGAATAGTATTATTATAGAATTATAAGTATTATTAATTTTTTTAATTACATTTATTATTTCAGTCACAGGCTTTACTGTTTTTTTTTACTTAAAAGGCAAATGCAGTTTGAAAAAGATTTATACATTAACTTCAAGATTTATGTACATCAACAACAAAAATAATCAGATAAGTATTAAATGACTAAATGTCTATTTTTAGAATATAAAATATCAGTTAGAGATGAACATTGAAACTTTGTGTTAATTTTTTATATTTTTTTCAGATTGTATAAGGAATATGATCCAAATTTGTACGTGATTGTACAAAATGAAGGAATCATTATAGTTTAGTTGAAGTTATATTCAAAAATTAGATTTTTTTATCTAGAATGGGGATCCACGCAAAAACTAGCAGGATAGAAGTTTTTAAACGATAAAAAAGACCACAGTAAACTTTTTTCTACACAAGATTAAGATAATAATTTCAAGAAGTTATATCCATAAATAAATGTCAAGAAAGTTTTTGTTCTCTCAGTAATTCTTATAGTTAATAAATTGTTTCAAAAGATTATATGAAATGGAAATTGAAGTATAGAAAAATGCCAGAACAATGTGTTATTTTGTGAATATTTGAACGAATAAAAGTGCTTCGAATAATTTAATTTATGATTAGCTCATGGTAAGAGACGATAAAATGTTTCAGAGTCCACAGTAAACTTTTTTCTACACAAGATTTAAATAACAATTTCAAGAAGTTATATCCACAAATAAATGTCAAGAAATTTTTTGTTCTCTCAGTGATTCTTAGTTCATAAACTTTATTTTTAATTTTACAAGATGTGAGCGATGATAGATTATTAATTCAAGTGATTTTATGTAAAAATTTCAACAAATCCAAGTGTTCAGAATAATGTAATTAATGATTAATGATTCATGGTGTGGGACGCTAAATGTTTCAGAGGAGCCATCTGTTTAGAGAACATTACAGTTATCTTAGTTCATAATCTGTTTAAAAAATTATATAAAATGAAAATTGAAATACAGAAAAATGCCAGAACGATGTGTTATTTTGTGAATATTTGAACGAATAAAAGTGCTCAGAATAATTTAATTTATGATTAGCTCATGGTAAGAGATGATAAAATGTTTCAGAGTCCACAGTAAACTTTTTTCTACACAAGATTTAAATAACAATTTGAAGAAGTTATATCCACAAATAGAAGTCAAGAAATTTTTTGTTCTTTCAAAGATTCTTAGTTCAAAAACTGTTTATTTTTAATTTTACAAAATGTGAGCAATGATAGATTATTAATTCAAGTGGTTTTGTGTAAAAATTTCAACAAATCCAAGTCATGCTGAGAATAATGTAATTAATGATTGGTTCATGGTGTGGGACGCTAAATGTTCCAGATGGGACTTACTCGGACAACATGCCTGTGTTAACTGCTTTCCAATTTGAAAAAGAAAAAAAAATAAGACCAAATGGATGCAAGAGTATTTTGTGAAAAAATTCTGTACCGGCTGCTATTACGGAAATGGGATAGTTGAAATGAGATTATATTATGTTATTTCACAGTGATTCTTTCTGGGATTCTTAGTGTTTCTTCATACAAGTTACAGTTGTCAAATCATGTGTGATCGAATTTTATATTTTATATAGTAAAAGTGTATATTTTTTTATAACAATCAAGACGTTTTTTAAAAGCTAATATTTTAAGTACGTTCTAACAGCACAATTTGTCTATACTCCTTTTAATTCTTCTAGTCTCTTCTATTCAATAAGTACTCTTTACAAATGGGAATAATTTTTTTCATGACTGTACAAATAACAATATTTGCTAATATAATAAACTTTCTACGAAAGTATAAAATAAGGCAAGTATAGACGTTTTTTCTGGATAATCTATAAAAAACAACACATAATTTGTCTAGTCCTTTTATTTCTTCGAATCTCATCTATTCAATAAGCACTCTCTATAAATGGTAATAATTTTTTTCATAATCGTACAAAATGCTGAACAAATTATATGTAAGTAAGTACATTCAAACTGTTCACTCCCAATCAAACAAACGAAAGTTGTGAAATCAATTATCAAATAGTCAAGTAATGCAAACAACTGTCGGAAACTACTGTATGACTGTTCTTAGAAATGTATTCAAATTTGTTCATCTTTCTATAGAAATTAAACACAAGAAAGTACTGAAATGATATAAAACTTTCTACGAAAGTATAAAATAAGGCAAGTATAGACGTTTTCTTTGTATAATCTATAAAATAATAGTATTTATGATTTTTTAACATAAATCAAATAAATACCAGTCAAAAAGTCTTTCACTTCTTTGAGTCATTGTATGCTGAACAAATTATATGTAAATATTCAAATTGTTCACTGCAAATCAAACAAACGAAAGTTGTGAAATCAATTATCGATATAGTCAAGTAATGCACACATATCTCGGAAACAACTGTAGACTGTTTTCAGAAATGTATTCTAATATGTTCATCCTTCTATACAAATTAAACACAAGAAAGTACTGAAATCAATTTATTGTAGTCAAGTTCCCATAAGATAAGTTGACTGACATAATAGAACTTTTCGTACCTTGCGTGTAAAATTACATTTTATGCCGACGTTATAACTTCAAAAATATTCAGCCAGTGGGCATAAAGTATTACTTAACGCCTAAGAGACGCAATAGCTCACATACTCCTGTACAAAACCTTATTGAACCTATACGCACTTTACGCCCGTGTGGGTGAAAATTATTTTATATCTATTATGCATTCTTTTCACTTCTAAAATTCATAAGAATTTTTTCAGATATTTACGAAAAGTCAAAGTTTTGAACTTTCTATAATATTACGCATCTTGGGAGGACAAGAGAAGTCTAGAGCTGCTCTAGCAGGGGTGGTTCTCCAATCTCCCACACATACTTGGCGGGCCCGACGGTTTGCAGTTCAAGGTGTAGACATGGTCATTTCCATATATAAAGATCAGATAAAATGTATAAATGGGTTGCATTTACATATTAAATACTGATCCATGAATGTATCACTCTGTTTTTAAATAGAAATTGCAAACCCGCGTGAAAATATCATATGAGATCTCATATATGTGAATATGGGACATCAGATATCATGAGATTTCATATGAGATCCCACTCTGGTAGCATGTCCATTGCAATTTTGATGCAATTCTGCCGCAATTTACAGAAATTTAACGGAAATTGCATCAGACTATATGTGATCTGTTACCTATTTCGTGCATATTTCTGCATTTTCAGTAAATTGCGGAAAAGTTACAACAGAATTGCAACATGTCGCAGCAGAATTGCAACAGAATTGCGCAAGCTGCGCGAGGCAGATTGTGTTTCCAGGGCATAATATATAAAATTGCAGATAACTATATATATAATATATATGTGATCTCATATGAGATCCTGATGGCTAAAATACACACATGAGACCTTATATGATATTTACTCGCGGGAAAAATACGTGGCTTATAAAATGGTTAGTAAAATCTAAAGTACTTTTGAGTAGATTTTTTAGTACAATTTATATACATTTTTATTTCATTCCTGTTTAAAATCGACGGATACAAGGAAAAATATTTTGGGTAATGTAAGTAAATCATGAAATTCTGCACATATGTAGGGATTATATATTTGAAAAGTATCAATTAAAAATTATAGTCATTGTAATTATTTATTAATTATGGTGGACTTATAGGTATAAACATTTTTAATGAATTTATGCAAAAATTTAGCACATTTAGCTACATTTGCAAAGCCCACCGGTAAACTGCAAACCGTCGGGCCCGCCAAGTATGTGTGGGAGATTGGAGAACCACCCCTGCTAGAGCAGCTCTTGACTTCTCTTGTCCTCCCAAGATGCGTAATATTATAGAAAGTTCAAAACTTTGACTTTTCGTAAATATCTGAAAAAATTCTTATGAATTTTAGAAGTGAAAAGAATGCATAATAGATATAAAATAATTTTCACCCACACGGGCGTAAAGTGCGTATAGGTTCAATAAGGTTTTGTACAGGAGTATGTGAGCTATTGCGTCTCTTAGGCGTTAAGTAATACTTTATGCCCACTGGCTGAATATTTTTGAAGTTATAACGTCGGCATAAAATGTAATTTTACACGCAAGGTACGAAAAGTTCTATTATGTCAGTCAACTTATCTTATGGGAACTTGACTACAATAAATTGATTTCAGTACTTTCTTGTGTTTAATTTGTATAGAAGGATGAACATATTAGAATACATTTCTGAAAACAGTCTACAGTTGTTTCCGAGATATGTGTGCATTACTTGACTATATCGATAATTGATTTCACAACTTTCGTTTGTTTGATTTGCAGTGAACAATTTGAATATTTACATATAATTTGTTCAGCATACAATGACTCAAAGAAGTGAAAGACTTTTTGACTGGTATTTATTTGATTTATGTTAAAAAATCATAAATACTATTATTTTATAGATTATACAAAGAAAACGTCTATACTTGCCTTATTTTATACTTTCGTAGAAAGTTTTATATCATTTCAGTACTTTCTTGTGTTTAATTTCTATAGAAAGATGAACAAATTTGAATACATTTCTAAGAACAGTCATACAGTAGTTTCCGACAGTTGTTTGCATTACTTGACTATTTGATAATTGATTTCACAACTTTCGTTTGTTTGATTGGGAGTGAACAGTTTGAATGTACTTACTTACATATAATTTGTTCAGCATTTTGTACGATTATGAAAAAAATTATTACCATTTATAGAGAGTGCTTATTGAATAGATGAGATTCGAAGAAATAAAAGGACTAGACAAATTATGTGTTGTTTTTTATAGATTATCCAGAAAAAACGTCTATACTTGCCTTATTTTATACTTTCGTAGAAAGTTTATTATATTAGCAAATATTGTTATTTGTACAGTCATGAAAAAAATTATTCCCATTTGTAAAGAGTACTTATTGAATAGAAGAGACTAGAAGAATTAAAAGGAGTATAGACAAATTGTGCTGTTAGAACGTACTTAAAATATTAGCTTTTAAAAAACGTCTTGATTGTTATAAAAAAATATACACTTTTACTATATAAAATATAAAATTCGATCACACATGATTTGACAACTGTAACTTGTATGAAGAAACACTAAGAATCCCAGAAAGAATCACTGTGAAATAACATAATATAATCTCATTTCAACTATCCCATTTCCGTAATAGCAGCCGGTACAGAATTTTTTCACAAAATGCTATATTCATTACGTAACGTTTTATTAATCAACTGTTATATAAAATTAAATTATGTACGAACGAAGTAAGACTACTCGTTTATTCCATAGTGATCCGTACTGCTATTTAAACGCTAGGAAAAATCGGCATTAAACATGCGCTACAAAGTAAAACCATAAGTTAAGTGTAGTCAAGTGTTAGGAACAATAATATTTGATTTATTTTATAGAAATATATATACAATACAAAATTTTGTTTGAATATATTGAATTTTTATTATTGTTTTTATTATATGAATTTTCATTATTTTTATTTATCATTTGAACTATCATTTTATTATAATTAGAAAAATACTGTAACAGGAAATTACTGATGACTCAACTATTCCTATAATTGTTGAATCTCTGCGATATTCAACAGTATAAGGGGGGAGGTGTCACGTCCGTGACGTATCCTTAAATTACATTTGATATTCATATTCTCATCAGTAATTTCTTAACACACAAAATTATGTGATTGCGAATTTAAACGACGCAGCATTTCGACAACGCAACAGCGTGATGTAGCAAGCTACCGACTTCGCGAAAACAAACGCTCGCAGAACCTTTTTTGTACGCACAGCACTTTTCAAATTTCAAATCGAAAGACTTTACGTAAAATTGTTTATTAAACGTGTTTACAACATGATCTTGACTCAGCATCAAGATAATCTTTAACTCAATTTAACCATGTAATAAATACGGTGACGTACGCCACACACGTCAGTAATCGTGCAAAGGGACGCGAGCTCCGTACCAGTCCAACCGACAAAAGGAGTAGCAAATATTTTGTACAGGCCAATACGAGCCTATAAAATCAGTAAACTATCGGTACCAATTACCCGCGCATATATCATTCAGTCAACAATTAAATTAGAAAATACATTATGAATCGAATTATTTATTTTTGTAAACCTCATAGTGTTCAATAAATAGTGCAGCAACTAATCATAAGCTTAATTATTTACGAGAGATTACCCCTAGGGAAAAGGTAATATACTTAATTTAACCATTAAATAAAAACCAAATTATAGAAGTATATTCCCCGATTTTCGAGACCTAACAATAGCTCACGCTGGAAAAATTCCACGCTTTTTAGGGAAAATCGAACGTGCGACTTATTAAAGGAATGCAACATTTCTTTTAAAGGGACCGAGAAATGGGACCCCGAGGAATTTTTATCGCGCGCAGGTGTATGTCGAACTACATTCGGATTTTCCTTGGACGATTTATTGCGAACCCTACCCGCAGTTTTTGATGCCGAGGCGACCTTGTCGTTTAATCGCGAATTTATGCAGTGGGCTACGTACGATGACTTCGTTGAGACGTTTAGACTGTAGTACGGAGCAGACGATTTACAGGAGCCGTTGCGGCAAGAAATTGAGCATCGCACTCAAGGTCCGACGGAAGATATTTCTATGTATTTGACTAAATTTAAAGTACTGTTAGATCGAGTGAGACCCGCGATTCCGCTAGTAGAACAACTTGATTGTGCATATAGTAACCTCCACCCCAGCTATGGACAGCGTATATCCCGTGAACAGTTCGTAACATTCCCAGAATTACAAAAATTAAGAAAACGCGACGAAGTGAGGCGGTTGCAAGACCAAGCGTACACACGCTATAAAAATTTCGACGCCGTTAATCAAAAACGCGAGCCCATCGGTTAATCACCCGCCGCGAGCAGAGGAAGGAAAACTAGATATCCTCAGTCAATCTCCCGTGCAGTCGATCGTCGCGCCGATGCATTTTGAACCGCGACATTTCTTGATCCTGGATTTAAATGGAATGGTATTAACAGCGATGGTTGAGTCGGGAGCAGCACAATCATATTTAGGGAAAGGCTTTAGTACCATTTTAAAAGGGAAATTTTCATCCCTTTCCTCAATGGTAACGGTCGCGGACGGAACTCCAGTCGCTTCGCAGAAGATATTAACGGCCACGTTTAGCATCGATGGGATGGAGAAAACGATGCCTCTCATTATTTCTGACGATTTTCAGTACAAAGAATTGTTGGGTATCGACTTTCTACAGCTTTTTAATATTCGAATTAATTATGAAGATAATACTTGGTAGACAGAGAAGGGGATTATACACCCCTTTTACCCCGACGGTGCTGATCCTGGTTGTGTCGCCACAACCGCGGAACTTAAAAAAGTTACGCGATTGATAGGTGCCTGGATCCCCAAACCCCCTGCAACCTTAGGTATCTGCCCGTTAGCAGAGCATAGGATCGATGTACAGAGACACGAACCTGTTAAACAGAAAATCCGCAGCATATCCACGAAAACGATCGAAGCCGCGCAAGCACAAGTAGATCGCATGTTGGCTGAGGGCATTATTGAACCCTCCGAGAGCCCGTGGTGTAGCTGCCCCGTAATCGTCCCTAAAGCAAACAGCAAACATCGTTTCTGTATAGATTTTTGGCTCGTAAATCAATTAACAGAGCGAGATGCTTATCCTATCCCACATATGGATGACATTTTCGATAAACTTCGCTCCGCGCGGTATATTTCCACTTTTGATCTTAGTCAAGCTTACCATCAAATCGCCTTAGAGGCAAAAAGTCGCGAAGTTAGCGCCTTCACGATCACGGGTTGAGGGCTTACGCAGTTCACTAGAATGCCATATGGATTGACTAACGCCCCCGCCAGTTTCCAGCGAATAATGTGATAATTTGATTCGGCCCGAGTGGAGCCCCCATGTATTTGCATATATGAATGACATCGTCATTGTGTCCGAGAATTTTGACGAGCATATTAAGTGGTTAAAAATTGTGTTAGATGCTTTGAAAAAGCTAATTTACAGATAAACAAAGACAAGTCAAAGTTCTGCGTGCCAGAAGTCAAATACCTCGGTTACGCGGTCGATGCAGGCGGATTGCACGCTGATCCTGATAAGATTAGGCCGATAGCCGAATACTCCGCGCCCGCTAATTTACGCCATTTTCTCGGAATAATGGTCTGGTATTCCCGTTTTATTCCGCATTTTTCAGATTATCGCTCGCCCCTTAATCAACTAACTAGGAAGGGAGTGAAGTGGGACTGGGAGTCGACTCAACAAGAGGCTTTTGAAAAGCTTAAGCGAGCCCTCACTCACGCGCCCGTACTCGCCCGCCCAGATTTCACGCGTTTCTTTTCTCCACAGACGAACGCCAGCGATATCGTCATCGCTGCCGTTCTGCCGCAAGACTTTGACGGAGAAGAACAATCGATTTATTATATCAGCCTATCTCTCACAAAATCCGAGCGTAATTACACGGTAACGGAAAGAGTGTGCCTCGCCGTCTTATGGGCCGCGGAACGTTTGCGTGGATACCTACTTGACGAACAATTCACAGTCGTGACGGATCATTACAGATTGTTTTAGTTAAATAATTTAAAAAATCTACTCTAAGCGTCTATGATATCAGGTTTGTGCATCGCAAAGGCTTGGAACATAACGTTCCTGAAGCTCTATCTAGAGCATTCAAAGGTTTGAGTGAGATAGCTGCTCTCGCTCCGACGAGCATGGACGCCTGGTATCAGAAGCGCTTAGAGTTGGTACAACGAGCCCAGAAAAAGTTTCGACGCTGGCGCGTTCGCGACAACCTGCTTTTTTATTACCGAACCGATCCCATAATAGACCCGATTTAAACGCATGGAAACACATCTCACCTGCAGCCGAGCGAGAAAGAGAGCTTTCTGAAGCGCACAATATCCCCAGGCCGGACACTTAGGGACCGAAAAAATCTTCGAGAGATTAGCTAGTTACTATTAATGGCCAGGGTTGTACTATGACACAGCTTCCTACGTTAGAGCTTGTCAAGATTGTCAGCTCCATAAAGTCTCTCAGCAAACCCCCGCTGGTTTAATGGGAGAGAGACACATAGAGGGACCTTGGTCAGTGGTAGCAGCGAATATTATCGACCCCTTACCGCTGAGTAAAGGTGGCTGTCCCTATATCTTAGTCTTTGAAGATCTTTTTACGAAATATGTAGAGATAAAAGTACTTCAAAGAGCGGATGCGAAAAATATCTTGGAGGCGCTCGATGAACTAGTCGTCCATCGGTAGGGTTATCTGTAGTATCTTTTAACCGATAACGGTACAGAGTTAGCCAACAAATTAGTGACAGAACATTTGACGCAATATTGTATAATCCAGATCACCATTCCCCCATATTACGCGCAGGCCAACCCGGTTGAATGCGTGAATAGAACTTTGAAAAGTATGATAGCCACCTTTTTGAAAAGCGATCACAAGGATTGCGCGAATTCGGATTCGCTTTAAATAGCATGGAAGACGTAGCGACTAAAATTTCCCCCGCATATCTAAATTATGGTCGGCAGCAACAACCCGTATTGTTTCTGCGCAAGCATCTGGAGAGTCCCGAAACGTTATATCCCCTGTACCCAGAGATATGGTTCAATAGAGTTAAACGCCTTCCCGCATTGCATGATTTACTTAAGCGCCATTAAGAAAGCGCTTCGACACACCAAGCACGTTATTATAACAAAAATAAGCGCGATGTTAGTTTCAAGTTAGATGATTTATTATTGCAACGAAATCGCGTTCTGTCGTCTGCAGAACAAAATCTCACAGTTAAGTAAGCCACTAAGTTCGTAGACCCCTGTAAAATTATAAAAGTATATTCCCCCCTAGTGTACGAAATAGAAGACGTAGAATCTAAACGAGTAATGAAAGTTCATATTTCCGATTTGAAGAAGTACCTCCTGCCTAGAGTGTCCCTTCTCAACCCCCGTTTTCCCTCAGGATGAAGACGATGGAACGCTTCCCTCGCCCGGGGCTTCATCACCGAGGCTTACGCCGCGTCGCACACAACATCAGTCTTATCCTGAACATGTCATGGCCGGGAAGGAGGTGGCGAGTAAGACCACTGCCGGGGGCGGAGAGGGCTCGACCGCTGCGGACTCTTCGCGCCTCGGGGCATCCTTGGATCCGCGTGGTCTATCACTGGGCCGCCCCCGAGCCACCGGAGGTGTCCATACTTCAGCACGAGGTTCCACCGCCGCTCCTCCACCACGAAATGAGCCCACACTTACAGGACTCTCCGCTCTCCGACGCCGCGGGGGCGTTCTCCAAAATATGTTGGGAGGGGCGGAGGAGTGTGTGGCTCTTCGGAGGTCAAAGCGGGGCGAAGTCGGCGCGGGAGAGCCGGCGGTCGCCCAAACTAGGAGGATACTTCCGCGGAGGAGCGCACTTGAACGCGTGGTGCGCGTCGCTCGCGAGCGGCCAAGCTCCTGAGCGACGGCTATCGCTGCCCGCTTCCCACTCGGCGCCGGAAAGACGACGTCCCCCGTCGGAGCCGCGCGTGATAAGCTGGGGCACTCCGGCAGAGCTCTGCGCGTCACTCTCCGCCGCAGCTTCCTCACTGCCGATGATCACGTCACCGAGAATGAAGCTAGCCTCGGAAGGCAGCCGCACCGGCTGCATTGCCACCGCCGCCTCCTCAGTAGCACTAGGAGCATCGCGAGACGCAAGCCCGCCCCCAGCAGTGCTGCCTCAACCGGCTGAACCTCCCGACCCTATTTTGCCACTAATGGCGTTACACGTCGTTCTCCCTCCAGGATTCGAACATGTGTTTGAAGCCCGGTCCTTGGGGTTGGTGCATCCTAGTGCGCGCCAGAAAATATATTGTTGGAATTGCGGGAAGACGGCTCACTCATGGGTGAAGTGCCCAAAGCCGTTGGAGGCATTCTACCAGCGGGTACTGCGGTGCGGGCACTGGAGCGTGACCATTTTCAACTGTCGGACTGTGGAGAGTATTGGAGGGAGGGGCGACAGGGGCAGCGTAAATAGAGGAACAGTCGCGCCGGCAGGTGGAAACCGACCGTACCTGATCCATCAGTTTTTTTTGTGATTAACTTTGTAACGCTAAGATAAGACCAACTACAGTTTTTTTTTTAGATTAGCCTCGTATAGGCGTACGTATGTTTTTTAAAATTTGTATTTTTGGGTACCCTGTTGAAAATATCCATGTGGATTTTACATTGATTTCCACATGGAATCCATATGGAATCCATATGGAATCTATACGGATTCCATATGGATTCCACGGGGATTCCATGTGGAAATCAGTCCCAAATCGTCCTGTGGATTTCAACATGGAATTCCATATAGATTTCTATATGAATTTTTCTACAAACATTTGTAAAACGAAATCCGTATGGATTTCCATGTAGATTTCCATGGAGAAATCCAGGTAAAAACGATATGATCCATATAGATTTCCATATGGATTTCCATGTGGTAATTTAAATGTTTATAAAAATGTTTATTTATAAAATTTTAAAATTTTTTTACTAGGGATACGTTTTTTACCATATCAGTAAAGCATAAAAAATTATAAACTATAATTTCCTCTTGTGTAACTCTTCGAAAAGATTCTACAGTACTTGTTGTCAAAAATATGTATCCTAGTAAAAAAAATATAACAATTTTATAAATAAACATTTTTATAAACATTAAAATTACCATATGGAAATCCATGTGGAAATCTATATGGATCATGTCGTTTTTACCTGGATTTTCCCATGGAAATCTACATGGAAATCCATACGGATTTTGTTTTACAAATGTTTGTAGAAAAATTCATATAGAAATCTATATGGAATTCCATGTGGAAGTCCACAGGACGATTTGGGACTGATTTCCACATGGAATCGACATGGAATCCATATGGAATCCGTATAGATTCCATATGGATTCCATATGGATTCCATGTGGAAATCAGTGTAAAATCCACATGGATATTTTCAACAGGGTAAAGAATGTACCACGCTAATTTTTTTTACTTTTATATAAAATGTCAATTTCGTTTTTTTAGATTAACTAGAGTTTTTCTTTCTCGAACCTCCCGTAGTCAGCCAATAAGTAGAATCTATAAGTACCGAGAAACGACTCTCTTATCTGTGCCAAAGAGTGACCTGATCACCGCAATATTCCAGTAAAACGCAAGGACACATTCGCGCAATGATTATATTCGCGTAAACGAGCCACGTAGGTTCTACCCGTAATTAATTGACCCCCGTGCAAGCGTCTCAGTAACAAACCAATCGAAAAGCTAAGTAAAACCGCGAAAAATCGCCTTAAAAAAAAAACAGCTTACGATTCGTAGAGAACTTGACAGACTAACAGTAGTCATCGACACGCGCTAAGTTAACACTCCGTTCGCAGGTATCTTTAACAGGACTTCGCAAGAGAATGAGTGCCCAAGCCGCGCGATCATGAACGTGACTATTCACCGCCAGCACATCGCCACCATTCGTGTATCAGAGAATATACCCGGACGAGCAGCGCCGGCTCTAGCCCGCGAAGACCCGCTGGCACCAGGACGAGGAAGAGACGAGGCTTAGGGATGCTTACAATGCACCGCCTAGCAGCTGCAGTCAGCGCCAGTCCCCTTAGAGGACAGAACACATTTATAACACAAAATACTCGATAGGGATTAGGGAAAACTCGTTGAACGTTGCACGAAATTTGTCTTTGAATTTCGCATACTAAAATGTTAACCTTTGGATATAGTTACGTTTTTGTGCGTCCCTTCTGCCCCCCCCTCCCCGCCCACCTCATTTTAACGCATCGCGATCCACATTATCAAATATTTTTTGAGAAATTAATTTATGAAATATAAAAACGTTCTCCTCAATAAAAAATGATAGAATGAAGATAATTTAAATTTTAAAAAGAAAATATAGGTAATTTAAATATCTTTGAAGAAAATTTGATTATATTAAATAATAATGACTGTAAGATGTAAAAAAATCAAAAAACTACGAACTCAAAATCGTTTTTTCGTCATAAAAAAAGAAAATCAATAAAAACTAAAATCCATTAAGGTACCGAGTTTTTTTCACAAGACGACTAGAGTAGTCTTTTTATCCGACGAAAATCGGTCGATTCGTTTCCGAGATATAAAGAGTGCACATGTATACACACATGCATGCACGCACGCACGCAAACCCAAACACATACACATACATCACACATACAAAAATTTTCTCAATATCAACAAATATTGAGATATATCGCCTTAAAACATCATTTGAACATTTTTTCTGGAAAATTTTTTTCACCGTTACAAATCTTCCTCTATTGGGAAGTAATATTTTCGGTAATGAGAGTAAATCATGATTCTGCAGATGTAGGGATGTTGTACTTAACGGTATCAATTAAAAATTAGAGCCTATGTAATTATTTATAGTGGACTTACAGGTGTGCGTGCGCGTGTACGTGCGCGCGGTGTGTGTGTGTGTGCGTGCGTGTGTGTGTGTACGTGTGCGCGTGTGTGTGCGTGTGCGTGTGTGTGTGTGTGTGTGTGTGTGTGTATGTGTGTGTGTGTGTGTGTGTGTGTGTGTGTGTGTGTGTGTGTGTGTGTGTGTGTGTGTGAACTCTATATGTCAGAAACTAATCAATCGAATTATGTTGGATAAAGACTATTCTCTTCGCCTGCGAAAAAATCTCGATACACTGATGGATTTGATTTTTTATTGATTTTCTTTTTTTTTATAAGCAAAACACGATTTTGTATTTTAAATTTTTTTTATTTTTCTATTTCTTACAACCATTATTACACAATATAATGAACTTTTCTTGAAAAGTATTTAAATTACCTATATTTTCTTTTCTTAATATTTAAATTATCTTTACTCAGTCATTTGTTAACGTTTTTGTATTTCGTAAATTAATGTCACAAAAAATATTTTCTTTATCGACTTCAAATCTTAACCTCTTATTACACACAAAAAAATCGGTCTATTACGAAAAAAGATATTAGAGGTTAAATATTTTTAAAAATATTTTCAAATAGCGGTGTGTCAGAAAATAATTGATTTATCGACTTAGAATTTTAACCACTTATTAAACTCATTGAAGATTATATTTAGTTACATTTTTAAGAGATTATCTTCGCTCAGTGACGGTGGCGTCGGTGCGGTAAGTCGGCGCAAAGTCATGAAGTCGGTAGTCCTGTTTCGGTGTCTACGCCACGTGACTGCCCCCTTTCCTTTAGTCACATGTGCACAGATCGACTAAGGGAACGGTAGCTTTGGGCACGCGTTCTCCGTCTATATTGTGTGCTCACGACGGTAGAATCAGGGCCCGTTCCAATTCCTGTTTCGGTATCTACTGCCCGTGAGTAACATCTTTCCTTTAGCCACGTGTGCACACGTCGACTAAGGTGAACGGTAGCATTGGGCAGGCGGCATGTGTCTACCTCATGCGCTTACGACGGTAGAATCAGTGCCCGTTCCGGTTTTTCTGGCACAGGCACGAATAGTCAGTCTACCGCTAGTCACGTGTGCGCTCGTCAACTAATGGATCAGTGACTCCAGGAACACGCCTCACTCGTGTGCATGCGACGGTAGAAGATGAGTTTGTTCCGGTATTCCAGGTACAGGACGGAGGGGTTCGTGTTCCTTTCATCATGTGTACGCAAGCCGTCTTAGGAACAGCGGTTCCGGATATATGGCCAGTGACTCTCGTCCACTCACGACGATAGTAACAGGTGTACCGTGGGTCAGTATGGGAGAAACGGTTGTTCGTGTTCCCCTAGTCACGTGTGCGCATGTTGACTAAGGGACAGCGGTTTCGGATACACGGCCTGTGACTACCTCGTGTGTCCACGACGATATTAACAGACAGCTGTCCTGGTGATCGGTGATGTCCTAAGGCTGGCAACACCTGAATTCCTCACGTGTGCTCACAAGCGGATGGCGGTAAGTCCAGTCTATTAGACGGTCGGTCACGGTCTGACTCACCCATATGAGAACTGCTTACACATGTTAGATTTGTGAAAAGGTGCGCTCCGGTGTGAAGTCGCGGCAGTCTCTGGAGAAAGCGGATTTAAATGGGGTGGCATTAGCATGCGCAGCGCACGTTCGTGGACAAAGCGGGTTTACATAGAGCAGCGTGAGTACGCGCGGGTATGTTCGTCGACAAATGGAGCTGAGGCACGGACCTAACCTAATTCGGTGCCCTGATCATGCTGGCCAGCTCAAGTACCTCCTGGATCCTTATTCGATCTTCGAAAGGGACATCCGGACGTTTTCCTTTCTCCTGGTGCTGGCTCCAGGTGGAATTACCTCTCTCCCATAATTGAGGTAGGCTGGAGTGTAATCGGTGCTGTCGCTGGCGGCGGAGTTGCAAGCGAAGGCTAACTCGGCCAAGAGAGCGTCCCACTTCTTTAGTGTCTTCTCCAGATACTGTTGATGGCCGTCTTTAGTAGCTTATTAGTCCTTTCAACGGGGTTGCCCTGCGGGGTGTACGATGGAGTTCGTTTGTGTTCCACTTTGTATTCCGCCAAGAGCTGAGTGAATGAATTGACGGCCATTGTTGCAGACGACGGCCTTAAGCGTTCCGAAACGGAGAACCACCTGCTCCTTCAGGGCCTTAGCAATGGCAGCGCTGGTGGTCTTGCTGAGAGCTTTTATTTCGACCGACTTGGTATAACGGTCCTGCACCACCAAAAGCCATGTATTTCCTCGGTCTGATGGTGGTTTGGGGCCCATTAGATCGACGGAGACCGTCTTCCAGGACTGGTTGACGGTCGTGGCATGCGTTGTGCCGGAAAGTGGTTGTTGCGACGGCTTATGTTTTTGACAGCTGGTACAGTTCTGGACGTGGCTAGCTCCTTCTCGCATCATTCCAGGCCAGTAGTAGTGGCGGCCGAGACGATTTAGCGTTTTTACGATTTCCGGGTGTCCTGCAGTCGAATTGTCGTGAGCTTCTCTTAAAACTCGCTGCCTATCCCCGGACGCATAGCATCCACGGCCCGCTTTCGGAGTGTTCACTGGAATCTAATGTGTGCGAAATGTGTCCTTAATGTCTACAGCACATATCGAAAGGGATTGACGTGACAGAGTATCCGCTAGATAGTTTTCGACTCCTTGACGACAACGAATTTCATAGCCCCATTGACCTAGTTCAATGGTCCACCTGGCAAGATGTCCAGACGGGGTATCAATCTTTTTTAACCACTTCAACGACTGATGATCAGTAAGCACAGTAAAATGATAACCTTCAAGGTAGTCTCTCATCTTCTAGATGCCCCATTTAACGGCCAGACATTCCTTTTCTGTCGCGGAGTAGTTTCGCTCTGCTGACGACAGAGAGCGACTAGCGTAAGCTAGAACTCGCTCTTTGTAGTCGTACGGCTGAGTCAACTTAGCACCAAGCCCATGTTTACTGTCATCGGTCTGCAAGACGAAGGGCTTGGTGAAGTCCGAGCACGCCAAGACGGGTGCCTGGCTAAGGCGGAGTTTGAATTCTTCAAACTCCCTCTGCTGTTCTTCCCCCACACCCACTTCATCCTTTTTTTTAACAATTTATTTAACGGTGAAGCTAGGGCAGAGGCATTCGGTACAAACTGCCTATACCACGAGACCATCTTACGATGATGATGTCATCCAGGTAGCAAAAGGCATGAGTCTCCAGTTCCGAGGTGAGAACGTGACGATGATGATGTTATCCAGGTAGCAAAAGGCATGAGTCTCCAGTTCCGAAGTGATGATGCTGTCGATAAGGCGTTGAAAGGCGACCGGTACCGAGTGCAGTCCGAATAACATGACAGTGAACTGCATCAGGCCACGGATAAGTACAGTGAAGGGCATGAGTGTGTTACTGTCTTCGGTGAGGGGATCTGCCAATATCCGTTCTTCAGATCGATGGTGGACAGGTACTTCGCCCCCCTCAGCTTGTCCAAAGTGGATTTACTTGAGATAGCGTGTAGGCGTCTTTCTCTTCGGTTAAGTCTCCGAAAATCAATGCAGAATCGGTATTTTCCAGCCCTCCTTCTTGGCTATGACGATTGGTGAGCACCACGGGTTATCTGAGAGCTCGACCACCCCCGCAGCGATCATACGACTAACCTCCTCGTCAATGATCTTCTGCATGGCTGGGTTCCGAGCGCGGTATCGCTGCTTGAGTGGGGTGGAGTCCTTCAGTTGAACTCGATATGACATCAGGTGGGTTGGGCCGGCGGTGGTGTCGAACAACTTCCTCTCCTCGGTTATGAAGTTGTTGATGAACCCCCTCTTTTCGGCGATTAGTTCGCTAATTACGTCGGTGCAAACGTTCTTGTTTGCGGCCGACGTAGTCGAAGCCAGCGGCTGTCCACTGCTGGTTAGTTGTAAGCCGTGTTGTTCTCGGATGTCCATCCCTAATATTATTCGTGGCCCATTTGTTCCATGGCCAGGAACGTGCAGGTTACCTGTCTCCTGCCGACACTACATGTGCCGTGACACTGCTCTCAATCCGGGTTTCGGTGCTGTCGGCTAAAGTGGCGACTACTTGTGACGGTTACCTCGTACACCCATATATATATATATATATATATAGAAATATCTTTGTACGGTATTTTGAGGATATCATAAAGAATTTGTACAATAGTGGTGACACAAATATAAACATTGTTATAAACAACCAATAAACAAGCGCGTGACTAAAGAAATAATGACCCTAAGGTTATTGACTAACACCACGACGCCTGCGGCGCCCGCTTTTACGGAAAAATATCACGGAATTTCCGAAATCGATGTATTAACACACTATTGTGGAAACCGCTGAAAAATCCTCAAAATGCCTCTCGAGTGCTTTGGACTTTTGAGGAGACTCCTCAAAATGCCTACAAAATCCTCAAAATTCGGTATATATGACTTATATAATCCTCAAAATGCGTCCCAGATGTGAATATATATATATATATATATATATATATATATATATATATATATATATATATATATATATATATATATATATAAACTTGTATAACGTTAGTTCCCAGGACCCCATGTTACTGTAATACCCATACGTGACTAAAGAAATAATGTCTCTTATGGGGGCCGATGTCCTCAAAACTGACGTTAAACATATGTAGATTCAGGGACTGTCCCCAAAACTAACAAATGTCCCCGAAACCAACGTTAAACATCTGGAATTTCCTGGAAACTAACATAAAACATAAATATATATATATATATATATATATATATATATATATATATATATATATATATATATATATATATTTCGGAAACCGGTACTTTTGAGGATCTATAGTTTTTTTCTCCACAGTTCGTATATGCTTGACTAAAAAAATAACTCCCTCTCTGCGTTGAAGGTATTAATATAAATCCTCAAAAGTACCGTTTCATACCGAAGGAATTTTGAGGATGTCTTCAAATGTCTGAAAAATCCTCAATGTATCGAATCCGTGCTGACATAGATCCTCAAAAGCTGCATTTGATATATTTATATATGTGTGACTAAAGAAATAATGGACCCTGGGGTTATAGACTCTAGGTCGAGCCGCATAAACCCCTATATTTAGAAATATTATGAGGCCCGGGCTGCATAATCAAAATCGGGCTCGATAAACCCCTATATATAAAAAAACGGGCTTTATAAACCCCTTTAGAGATATGTATATATATATATATATATATATATATATATATGTACGAGGGTCATTTGATAAGTACCTAGCCTACAAATGAAACACCAAAATTTTACAAAAAATAAAATTTATTTTTCAATGTAGTCTCCTTTTAGTTGAATACACTTGGTCCAGCGGTGTTCCAATTTTTTTAACCCCGTTGAAAAAAATGTT
Organism: Torymus aiolomorphi; assembly: GCA_036365515.1. Taxonomy (NCBI): domain Eukaryota; kingdom Metazoa; phylum Arthropoda; class Insecta; order Hymenoptera; family Torymidae; genus Torymus; species Torymus aiolomorphi. The sequence continues at coordinate 214,646,402 of CM070874.1, forward strand.
TTCTCTTGGTTTGCAAAATAGGCCTCCGTGGCGGCGATTATTTCGTTATTGGAGTGCAATCTCTTCCCGGCGAGCGAATTTTTTAGGTTCGGAAACAAAAAAAAGTCGCACGGAGCCAAATCTGGAGAATACGGTGGATGGGGCAGCAGTTCGTAGCGTAATTCGACCAATTTAGCCGTGGCGAGTGCAGAAGTGTGAGCCGGTGCATTATCGTGGTGGAAAAGCACTTTCTTTTTAGACAAATGGGGCCGTTTTTCTTCTAACACGGCATCAAATCGGCTCAATAGTTCGGCGTAGTACTGTTCTGTGACCGTTTTGCCCTTCTCCAGATAGTCAATAAAAATCACACCTTGAGAATCCCAGAAAACAGTGGCCATCACCTTTCCGGCCGACGGGACCGTCTTCGCCTTCTTCGGAGCAGGTTCACCGGGTAAGGTCCACTGTTTTGACTGCTCCTTGGTCTCTGGAGTGTAGTAGTGAATCCATGTTTCGTCGACGGTCACGTAACGACGCAAAAACTCTTTTGGATTGCGATTAAACAGCTCCAAACACTGCTCTGAACTGGTCACACGGATGCGCTTGTTGTCTGCAGTCAGCAAACGCGGCACCCACCTTGCTGACAGCTTCCTCATGCCTAAAATCTCATGCAGGATATGCTACACGCGTTCTTCTGAGATGCCTACTATCGCAGCTATCTCGTGCACCTTTAATCGGCGGTCTGACAAAACGATATCGTGTATTTTTGTCACGTTCTCCTCCGTAGTGGCTGTTTTCGGAGCACCTGGGCGTGGATCATCAAAAACCGACGTACGTCCACGTTGAAACTCGTTATACCAAAATTTAACGGTCGCCATCGAAGGAGAAGCATCCCCATACACTGCATCCAAGCGTTCTTTAATTTCACTGCGCGATTTCCCTTCCAAAAACAAGAATCGAATCACCGACCGATATTGTTCTTTCTCCATTTTTTCAAAAATCAACGGACACATTTGCTTTCACACGCTCTCAAAAATAAACTACAACTCCGATCCGGCTGAAATTTCGTCTGTAACCGTTTACAGGAAGATACTGCACTGTAGTGTATTTCTGGTGCGATAGTGGCACCATCTGGCGGTGAGGCTAGGTACTTGTCAAATGACCCTCGTATATACTAGGGGGGTACTCCCCTGCTCGCTCCGCTCGCCAACCCCCCATTAGTAAGTGGACTTTTTATTTATCAGTTTTTATTCTAAAATTAAAAAAAAAAATAGAGATTATTATATAGATATTAAAAAAAAAGTAAGGATCATAAGTCTTTATCTAAAAAATATTTAACGTACGAGCATAGGCATCACAGTTTCTAGGAGTGAGGTTATGTGACGTTTTCGACCCTGAAATCAAAGATTAAGTACAAATAACTTTCTGTACGGTATGTGGAAAAATTGTATATTGCCTTCGGTAGCAATGAGGAACACGAACGCACGCGAGTTGTGCCTTCGCTTCGCTTGATCCTGAAATTATGGATAAGCACAAATAATTTTCTGTCCCACATATGAGGAAATTGTATATCTCTAGGTAAAGGTAATATATGGGCTGAACAGTGACAGAGACTCTCTATTATATATAAAAGATATAAAAGTATATCTTTTCCACGCCACCCAAGAGGTAGATAGGTAGGCGCCTTTTTTATAGAGGTTTCCCCTATTTTACTATCTTTGAATTCATTTTCCATTAAATATGTGATTTTTTGTTTTTGTAATAAAAAGTTAGTAAAAAAATGCCTATTCCTCTGTTAAAAAACTGTATAATTTTCAAGTATTACTTTTATTCTATTAAATAAACATATGTTATATTTTTAAACATTTTTGTAGTTATTTAAGGGAGTTCTATGGTAAACAGAAATAACGCTAAGACAATTCTGAAATTTCGCACATTGGTTAACTTTTACATGAAAAGCTCTCATATAAATTTTTAGAAGGCTAGGCTACCTAGAAGTCGAGAAATAAATGTTTTAATTTTTCACTTTTTAACATGGGCTTTTATGGGAAATCACGATTTCATTGTGTTCATTTGCGTATAAGAAAGAAATTAACGCTAAGATATTTTTGATAATTTATGTAATAGAAAGACAAATATCTTATGAAGATTTATTTTCTTGCAAAAGTATCATTGGATGCCTCCAATTTACGGAAAAAAAAGTTTAAAAGCGAACAACATACATTTAACCTCAAAATATGAGTCAAATCTACTTCTCAATGGAACTTTATATCGATATTTAAGACTATTAAAATAGATATAATTATCTAAAATGAAAATATTATTGGTATTTAGTGTAAGTTTATTAATAACAACATCTAATAATAAAGTAAATCAACAAGAGATAAAATGTGTACTTGTTTTGACTAGTGTAGTTACCATAGAACTCCCTTAAATAACATAAATTTTAAACTTGAAAATCATTCAAAGCTTTTGAACTTCATATTGATTTCAAAAGTCACTCAAAGTATGACGCTAAAAATATTAATTATGAAGGTCGCTGAAAGCAGACCGAAATTTAAATCGAAACCGTTGTTGAATTCTAAAAGTAGATCGATTTTGAAGGTTAAGCTAAAGATTAGTTTGTAAGTCATTGAAAGTATATTAATTTTAAAGGTTGTTGAAAGCTAATCTATTTTGGAGGTCTGAATACTGACATATATATGTCATACCTATTTTGAAGGTCGCTGATAGCAGACCTATTTTGAAGGACGCTGATAGCAGACCGATTTTGAAGGTCATTGATAGCAGACCGATTTTGAAGGTCGCTGATAGTAGACCGATCTTAAAGGTCGCTGATAACAGACTGGTTTTGAAGCTCGTTGATAGGAGACTAATTTTAAAGGTCGCTGATAGCAGACCGATTTTAAAAACATTTTTTAATAATGTTGTTGATAGCAGGCCAATTAAGACATTTTTTAATACATTTTTTTTAATTTAAAAGTCAATAAAAGTAGACCAATTTTGAAGGTTGCTGAAAGCAGACCAATTATCTACTAAGATTTTCAATTAGATTTTTTATATAATTTAAATTATATACTTTCAATGACTCCTCTAAATATTCATTATACTTATTTGTTTCTTTTATATTTTCTTCTATTTTTGTATTTAATTCGGACAGTCGATTTTCTTCTTCCAATGTATACACGTCTACATATTTTTTTTTCTGGATCCCATAATACTGAAAATTCTGTTTTATTTTGGTTTAAATGATTATTGTATTCATCTATTTAATTGTTCATATAATTATTGTCCTCGTGGTCATGTTCTAACAACTGTTTATTTAAATCGTCTAAAATTTGAGCTTGTTCAATGGTGTGAACTTCTATAAATTTTTTTTCTTTTGGATCCCAACGTAATGGTATTGGTTTTACATCACCTTGGTCTGCCATGTTTTCTAATTTAATATACCTTGAATTAATATAAATATTATAAAAAATAATTTGTAATTTTATTACATAATAAATATAAGAATAATTATAATTGTTCATCAAAAATTTCTTTCCACACAATATTGATAATTTCCTCTATATTTTCCGAATCATTTTGAATAAATATATTATTAGGATTCCTACATCTAGATAGGGCAACATATAATTAATTGTCCATGTCAAAACAATGGTTTTCAAATATAAATACCTATAGCATCAAAACTTTGTCCTTGTGATTTATTTATTGTCATACAAAAAGCTAAGAGGATAGAAAATTGTTTTCTATTAACTATAAATGGTAATGAAGACGATTCTGCAGTAGTTAATGTTAGTCTCGGTATAAAAACTTTATTTCCTGATTTTTCACCTGTTATTATTTCAGCTTCTACATTGTATTTAAATAGTCTAATTATTTTTAATCGCGTTCCATTGCATAAACCATCGTTTATACTCAAGTTTCTTATTAACATTACTATCGCATTAATTTTCAGATTTAATTTATGTGGAGGTAAACCTTCACGAATATTATGCAAATATTCAATAGGAAAATTTATGTAAATATTATCATCTGATAGATCAACACCTTTATATGTAGCAGTATCTATACTATAATAAGTCATTTCATCACTATCGATCAATTTTAATATTTTATTATTCAGAGTAGTTGAATCTTCATTATGAGACGTTAAAATGACACTATTCATAGATAAATTATAATTTATATCTTTATATATTTTCAAACAAACATCGTCAGTTTTCCAACTGTTTGGTACTTTGAATGAATTAATTGTTCCCTCTCCAATATCTAATAAAAATGAAGCGAATTCTTTATTGTTAGAACGAATATTTTTTTTTAACTTCATTATATTGAAAAGTGGCCAAATATCTGAATATTATATTGTTTCTTGTATAATTGTGTTTCTAAAACCGTTTTTAATAACTGGAAGAATTTGCCGAAAATCTCCTCCTAATACAATTAATTTTCCCCCAAATGGTAAATTATTATTACAAACATCTCTTAATATTTTATCTACAATGTCTAAAGCTTTTTTTGGTATCATTGATGCTTCGTCCTAAATTATTGCATCTACTTCCCGTAATTTTTTCTTATCAGAGTCTAATTTTAAAAATGCACTTTCTATACTTTCTAAATCTAAAGGTAATTTAAATGTTTTATTACTTATCATTCCTTTTGGTAATAGTATTGACGCAATACCAGTCCAAGCCATTGATAACATTTTTTTTTCTTTAGACAAAAAGTAAAAAATTAATGTTTTGTATAAAAATGTTTTACCTGAACCACCAGGACCGTCTATAAAATGAATCTTATGTTCATTATTTAATAATTTCTCAAAAATATACTTTTGTTCTAAATTTAGTTGAGTATACATGTTACTAAACATTTCTTCACAGAATAAAATTTTAGTCTTATTAACTTCATTACATTCAACTTTTAAGATTTTATTTGGTTCAGGCAATCCAAAATCTATACCTGATTTTCCGTTTAATGATAATATTTCATTTATTTGTACGAGGGCATTGTTTAATTTATCATCTTTAAAATCTTCTATGAAAAGGTTATTAAATTCCTTCCAAATATTATTACCATTAATATTTTCAGATAGTAAATACCAAGAAAAAAATTGACGTAGTTGATATCCTAACGTAACGTCACAAGCTTCTTTAAAAATATTTTTTATTTGTAAGTCATCATCAACTAAACCCATTTTTATTGCAGTTTCTCTATATGTGTTATATGTAATTTTTTCATACGTTCGTAAATCTTGAAACGAAATTGCACCTTTAACACGATTTAAAATTAATTTTAAATGAAATCGTTCAAAATCCTTTGGAGAAACAATATTTAAACGACCTGTTAAGGATTCATCACCTACGGAAAGCACGTCAAGCTCGGAGAGCACGGACAGCACGGAAAGCACGCTCGAGCTCGAACGAAGCCGAGCACGCTCGAGTTCGAACGAAGGCGAGCACGCTCGTGCTCAATGCTCAACCAAGCGAGCATGCTCGAGCTCGATGCTCAAATAGGAGAGCCCGCTAGGGAGCGCCCCCTTCTTCTCCCACCACTGGCTCTATCGGCGATCCAGCGCTTTTCCCACAGTCTCTACATCACCAGTTCACACGCGACGGCCAGAGAGAGAGAAGCAACACCTGTACGCCAAGAGGCACGACGGCACTTGAAAAAACCATTTCATTTCTCTACACGAAAACTTATTCATTTGTGAACCTCTCCAGTCCACGATCCCATCATACAACAACAAAAAAACATTTGGTCCTTCGAGCCGGATCGTGGAAGAAGGAGTGACGTCCCCATGGCCATGCCGAAGAAGCCTTTCTCTACGCCCTACGTCTACTCACGAGTGGCGCAGGACTAGTCTTTCTACTTCAGGTACGCATCTAAAGTGTTCGTGGTCGAGAGTGCCGATACAGTCGCATGCTCACGCATGCCGACTGCGCGCGTACGTTGCTGTCTCTCTCTCTCGTTTGTTACACCGTCGCGTGAATTCGGAAGCCACCTTCTAAGGCTTCCGAGGGGAAATAGCACATCGATTGCTATTGTCCCCATTTTCCGAAAGCGCCTTGGAGTGTGCGTGTCAATCGACTCCAAGACGTCGCCAAGAGCGTGCGCTGTAAAGCCAGCTCTAGAATCATCGCGTTCGTATGATGATCGGCATTTCTAGAATCATCGATTTTACGATGATCAGCCATCTTGTTGTAGCCAAGAGCAACAAGTGGCATTTCTGTTAAGAAGCGTGCGTCGCTGACCAGCTTCAATCCGCCAAGAGCGTGCGCTGTAAATCCAGCTCTAGAATTACCGCGTTCGTACGGTGATCGGCAGCCATCTTGTTGGAGTCAAGACCAACAAGTGCAATCTATAGAAGAGCGTGCGTTGTAAACCAGCTCTAGAATCATCGCCATCATACGATGATCCTCTAATCGTTGCCGGCTAGTGCAAAGAGTCGAAACGGGGTTCACACCTCTCATTTCAAGGTGTACCCGCGTGGCGCCTAGCGCTAGGGTGTCCACGCCAGTCAAGACAACGAGTACCCGCGTGCGGCGTACACGCTACGGGGCTCACACCGGTCAAGACACGGAGTACCCGCGTGCAGCTTGCGCTACGGGGTCTACAATAGTCCATCCAAGGACTACCACAGGAAGCGAACTGATACCTCGTCTGTCCTAATACTTGGACACATGTATCGTTCCAATTTGTTTATATTAAAACTTGCAACTATCGTCTAGTCAAACTAGTGCATCTTCTCTTTTAATGAAAATTTATTGAATTCAGTCAATGTTAATTTAATTAAAATTAAATTTGAGATTAATACAAATTAATTGATTTGAGTTTATGATAAAATTAATTGCAATATTTAACTAGTCTTATGAAAATTGAATGCAATTTTCGACTTAGCAAGTACTTATATTATTGAACCTTGCAGTTTTACTGCTGCCTGCGGATGCAACATCGCGACTCAACTTAGGCTGTTTATCTACATTTGAATACCCTTCTGGATTCAGTTGCTGATTACACGCTGCAGGAGTTGCTGAATTCAACGCTGGCAGTCACTCCCCTTCGAGCAGTCAACACTGATCAACAGCTGAATCACAGTGGGAGCGTTAGCAGACGCGCAACGTCGCATCTTCAAGCGAATATCTACGTGCATACTATCATAAGTATTATAACCTAGGCTAAGGCTTAATTGTAACAATTTTAACTTATTGTTATTCTACTTTCGAGTGGGTAAACATAGTTCAAGCAATACTCAGGTTAAATAATCAAATTTGCTACTAGTCTAAGTTAACTTGATCTCAAAATGGAGGCGTTTCATGCTAAGCAGATGGCACTCCAAGCTAAAATTACAAACTCCTTTAAAAATTTCAAATCTAAGTGTAAAGATAATATGATGAAAGGTTATGCAAAATCATGTCTAACTGGACTTGAAACTAATTTTACGTCGTTTCGGGTAAATCACGAGAAACTTATTCTCGTTGAGGATATTGATCAAGATCATGCCTATTTTACAACTAATCTCTTTGATCTGGTTGAGGATAGCTTTTACCTCCGCAGAGGAGACTTTCTTGATTACTTAGAAACTTGTGAAACTAGAGATGCTGCTCAAGGATCTTCTCATTCGACTGCTGAGCCAGTGCCTGCAAGCACTGCTCGATCTACGAACGTTTCGTTTCAATCGTTGCCGAAAGTAGATTTACCAAAGTTTTCGGGGAAATTCTCGGATTCGAAAAATTTTAGAGACGTCTTTTGTTCAGTCATACATCGTCGCGAAGACTTAACGCCTGTTCTAAAATTGCATTATCTTCGCACTCACTTTACAGGTGAAGCACTTGAGAAAATTAAATCTCTTCCAATTTCTGGTGATAATTATGACCGAGCATGGACAGCCTTAGTCGAATATTACGAGAATCAACGTCGCATTGTTAACTCTCACATCTCAGAAATCTTCTCAGTTAAATCCATGAAGGCAGATTCTTCGTCGGAAATCAAACGGATTTATAGGGAAATTTTCAATCCCGTCGCTAGTCTGACTTCTCTAAATAGAGCGGCTTCTTTAGGTAGTGATTTAATTGTTCATTTTACGCTGAATCGGCTTGATTTAAATACTCGTAAAGAATGGGAAAAGCATCTAGGTGACAGTGTCGATCCACCGACAATGGAGCAACTTCAAGCCTTTCTTCGAAGTGAAACCCTGACTCTAGAGGCTATCGAGGCTGGCACTAAATCGTCTTCGAACAATAACCCGAAAACTCAGTTATCTAATTCAAAATCTCGAAAACCAGAGCAAGACAATGCACACTCGGCTTATTCTCATCAAGCGTCGCCTCAAAACGCGAAAAATCAACAAAAAAGGAAATGTTTGCTATGTAACGAACCGCATTACTTAAACCGATGTGGACAATTCATCAATAACACGAGCCAGGAGAGGAAAGACTTTCTTAAGTCGTACAATCTTTGTTTTAATTGTTTAGGTAAGCACCCCATACAGAATTGTCCTTCCTCTTATCGATGCTTTGTTTGCAAAGCTAAGCATCACACTTTAGTACACGTTGATGGTTATTCGCATAATATATCGGATAATTCGTCAACACCTGTTCAAACAGCCTCAGTTATAGACTCTTCAAGCTCAAATTGTGGCAATGTTGTCGTCCCTAACGACATTCAATCTGCTTCTCAAGCAGCCTCCCTTAATAGTGGAGTAAGTACTAAATGTACAGGAGTAGTTTTAGCTACCGCTAGGGTTAACGCCCTTGGTCCTAACGGAACTAAAATTCAAGTTCGTGCGCTGATCGATCCTGGATCTCAAATCTCACTTGTTACACAGACTTTGTGTAACTTACTTTCTCTAAATTGTAGAACCAGTCACACGCACATTCAAAGTATAGGTGAAAAGACAGCTGCCGTGTCTTCTAAGGTAGCTCGTCTTTCTATACATTCTCATTTTGATTCAACTTATTCTCTAGAAGTTGATTCTATAGTCTTGCCAAGACTATCTTCTTATAAGCCAGCCCCTCGTAGGTGGTATTTCTAACCTCGAATACTTAAGAGGGCTGCAGCTAGCAGATCCCAAGTACTTCGAATCCTCACGCATCAACATTCTTCTCGGTGCAAGCGCTTATGCGCAAATCATTCAAAGCCAAATTGTTAAGGGTCAGAGCCTTCAGCCGATAGCACTAAGTTTTAAATTCAGTTGGCTCTTAACAGGCAATATTTCCACTTCACCCTCAGAAATCGGGCCAGACCCTCTTCATTGCTCGAACGAATGTGAGCATGAAGCCAAGCTCTTGAAGCTCGTACAAGATTTTTGGAGGGCGGAGGAAATAACAGTCGACAAAAAATCTTACTCGCCTGACGAACAAGCATGCGAGGAGTTCTATCAGAAAACTACTCGTCAAGATGAAACAGGGCAATATATAGTAAGTCTACCCTGGAAAAGTCGAGACAAGTTGAGTTCTGCTCATCTAGAAAACTCTCATTTTGCCGCGATACGCGCACTTATCGTCTCGAAGCAAGTTTCGCTAAAGACGAAAAACTGAAATTAGCTTATACTGAATTCATAAAGGAATACATTGACTTAGGTCACATGTCTCTCTCTTCGAAGTTCGATTCATTTACGAGCAAATCTCAAGCCATCTTACCACATCCTGGTGTGTGGAAGGAAACAAGTACAACTATCAAATTACGTACTGTGTTTAATGGCTCGAGTAAATCAAAATCAGGTATCTCGGTCAACGATCTTCTACACGTTGGACCCAATCTGCTTCAAAATCCCGTCGCTTTGATTTGTGCTTGGCGTAGGTACAAGATCGCTCTCTCAGCTGACGTGGAGAAAATGTTCCGACAAATTGGAGTCGAACAATTTGATCAACCCTATCAGTCGATCTTATGGCGTTTTGACAAGAGTGAACCCATTCAGGTCTATCGATTGACCACTGTGACGTATGGTTTGGCCTGCTCGCCTTTTCTAGCCATACGTACGCTCTTAAAATTAGCCGAAGATTATGGCAAAACTTATCCGATCGCTGCTGAAGCTGTTCGCTCAGAAATGTATCATGATAATGTGCTATCGGGTGCACATTCGTTAGAAGAAGCTTTACTTAAATAAGATGAGTTAATCCAACTCTTTAAATGAGGTCATCTTAATCTTCGTAAGTGGACTTCAAATAATGCTGAAATACTCACGGCTTTACCGTCGCATATGTTAGCTGCAGATTCAATCGCTTTATTTGCCTCCCAAGCATCCGTACCAATTCTAGGTATAGATTGGCAACCTAACACAGACTACTTTAGTTTTCATATCGAAGATGCTCCTTCTGACTCGCCCTTTACCAAACGCACCATTCTTTCAAGAATCGCTCGAATCTTCGATCCCATGGGATGGTTGGTTCCTGTTGTAATAACCGCAAAGATTATTATGCAGTCTCTGGATTCTTAAGGTTAGTTGGGATGAAGAACTTCCTCACGATATCTCCAATCGGTGGCAGTCTTGGTTGCAAGATCTTCAATATATAAGTCACATCAGAATCTCACGTTGGAGTTGATACACTCTACAATGCGAATTTCTGGAAATCCACGGATTCGCAGACGTATCTAACATAAGTTTGCGTATGGTGCAGTAGTCTACCTGCGCTTAATCCGTACACAAGAAGTGATCGTCACTCTTCAAGTGGCTAAAACGCAAGTAGCTCCACTTAAGACGCTAAGCATACCTCGCTTAGAACTTTGCGCAGCGTTGCTACTTGCTCGCCTCGTTCAAATGTTTATCGAATCTTTCCCAATAAAGGTTGAGAGTGTTCACCTTTGGTCAGATTCAGCGGATGTGCTTTTTAGGGATGTTTTCGTGGCTAATAGGTGCTCAGAGATTCACACTCGTCTGCCCGATGCATATTGGCATCATATCAGATCAGCAGATAACACCACTGACGTCATATCACGAGGAATTGAGCCCTCAAAATTAGCCTCGCATAATCTCTGGTGGAAAGGTCCCGCTTGGCTTTCTGACAGCGTTGAACCATGGACAAGGTCTCATGACGAGCTCAACTTCACCGTTAATAGTCTTAATCTGCAACCTAGTCACACTCTACTCGCTAGTAAGACCACCACAAATTCTGTTGAGAACACTCCAGAAGTTTGGAGTCTTAATAATGAGTACTCTTCATTGGATAAATTGTTACGAATGGCTTCGTACTGCCTTAGATTCATTAGTCGAATCTGTACCAAAGTAGTGCGTACGACGTCTTCAAATTCCGGCGTTAGGCCCCTTTCTGTCTTTCAATTCCTACTATGCCATCACACTCCAATTTCCAAGGAGGTTAGTGCTAGTGAGATTGGAAACACTAAATTGTGTTTGATCCACTTAATTCAGACAGCCTATTTTAAGCCTGAATTTCAACGACTATCTAGCAGAGGAAAACTCTCGTCTCAAAGCACACTTTTACAACTAAACCCCATGATACAAAATCATTTGCTCAGGGTGGGCGGCCGCCTCTCTCATTCGCTGCTCGAAGAAGACGCTAAGCATCCTCCTATTTTACCTGCTAAGTGTCATTTCACAACGTTGATAATTCAGGATACTCATCAGCGTACTCTTCATGGCGGTGTTCAATTGACACTTGCCACAATCAGACGTCAGTATTGGATAATTAAAGGACGATCTGAAGTCAAGAAAGTCGTCAGAACTTGCCTTGCATGCTCACGCCATGCCGCTCGAGTGCCAACTCAATTAATGGGTGAGTTGCCAAAGGCTCGAGTGTGCCCCTCTCCGCCATTCGAGTGCTCAGGCGTCGATTACGCCGGCCCCATTCAGCTTCGTCTTACTAAGACTAGGGGAAAGGGCACCATGAAAGGTTACATAGCCATCTTCATTTGTATGGCCACCAGAGCCGTACACATCGAAGTTGTCGAGGATTACTCTAGTGAAGCGTTCATCGCTGCTTTCCATCGATTTACCGCTCGTAGAGGTCATTGTAAAAAACTGTACTCTGACCAAGGTACAAACTTCGTAGGAGCAGATGCTCAATTAAAACAGATGCTCGTAGCATTTTCTTCATTTGCATCGCAAATCGGTAGGTCACTCGCTCAAGAAGGAACTTCATGGATTTTCAATCCCCCCAGTACGCCTCACTTTGGAGGCATTTGGGAGGCCGCAGTTAAATCCGCTAAACATCACATGCGTCGAGTCATAGGAGATCAAGTTCTCACATTCTCAGAACTTGCTACACTTATGTGCCGCATTGAAGCGTGCCTTAACTCCATACCATTAACCGTTCTTACTGACGATCCCTCTGACCTTGATTTTCTGTCACCATCACATTTTCTTATACAACGATCCTCATTTATAGTTCCTGAAGGAGATGTCACCAACGACAATGTCCCAGGAGGACGGCACTGGCTCTTAATCAGCCAGCTGGCCCAGCACTTCTGGCAGAGATGGTCGACGGACTACCTGCCGGCTTTGCAATCCCTTCAGAAGTGGAGACAATCTCATCCTTCAGTTGCCGTAGGGGACTTGGAGCTCATACGCAACGAGCTCACGCCTCCAGCCAAGTGACCCCTCGCACACATCACAGCCATCCATCCAGGAAGTGATGGAATCACCCGCGTGGTCGATTTGCGTACGGCCACCACAACGCTGCGTCGCCCCATCGCCAAGGTCATACGCCTCCAACCGCAGGATTGAGAACCGTTCGCCAGTTTGGCGAAGGTGGGCGGAATGTTGAGGATTCATCACCTATGGAAAGCACGGCAAGCTCGGAGAGCACGGAGAGCACGGAAAGCACGCTCGAGCTCGACTTTAGCCGAGCACGCTCGAGCTCGACTTTAGCCGAGCACGCTCGAGCTCGAACGAAGCCGAGCACGCTCGAGCTCGAACGAAAGCGAGCACGCTCGTGCTCAATGCTCAACCAGGCGATCATGCTCGAGCTCGATGCTCGAATAGGAGAGCCCGCTAGGGAGCGCCCCCCTTCTTCTCCCACCACTGGCTCTATCGGCGATCCAGCGCTTTCGCCGCAGTCTCTACATCACCAGTTCACGCGCGATGGCCAGAGAGAGAGAAGCAACACCTGTACGCCAAGAGGCACGACGGCACTTGAATAAAACCATTTCATTTCTCTACACGAAAACTTATTCATTTGTGAACCTCTCCAGTCCACGATTCCATCATACAACAACAAAAAAACACGACCTATTATATAATTTTCTTGATTTCGTTTTCGTTTTATTCAACATTTATTTTTAAAGTTGTAATATTTAGGTATATTAACATATTTTATATTCCTTGCATAATTATCTTTTTTATTTAAATCAAACCATGCTGTTAATGTTGTTTTATAATTTTCTAAAGCTTCAGTCTCGTTATTTTCTTCAAAAATAATTCTTTGTTGATTTTCTGTATGAACTGATAGACTTATTACTGTATGTTTTCTACTACATAAAGGAAATTTTTCCAATCGCCAAGCTGCTCCCATTCGACTTAAAAAACTTCCATCAAAAAATTGAGTAATTTCGTCATATATATTACCATCATTGGTATCATTAACTTTTTTTAATTTACATAATGCTCTATCTCCACCTTTATGTATGTAATCAAATATATATTTTATACTTTGAATATTGGCGCAATATTCTACATTAATGTGACACATATTTTTTTAATAAAAAGCTATTATAAGGGACTACCATAGAATTATCTACTGAGATTAATTGACTGTTATTTTTTGCTTTATACGTAAATTTTCTGAGGTATTATTTCTTCGTTTATATTCTGGATAACCATTCTTTTTAAATTTTGTATAATTTGTCAATGATTTAGAAAAATTTTTTTTACTTATACTTTTATCTTTTATATAACAAGGAGAACTATGTGTATGCGGTCCCTGGAGCATGTGTTTAATTACTAATTTTTGTAAGTTTTCATCTTCATTTTTGTCTGGTATTTCTGCAGATATATATTTATCGTATAAATATTATTATATTTATAGTATAAATATATGATTTAATATCTCCAAATATTTTATTTTCTTTTATGTCATCTAATAATGACATTAATTTTGTATGAAATAACCTAACTGCTATATTTGGAATATCATTTGGTGTAGTCCTTACAGGAAATGTTTGCAAAACTTCTTTTAGTTCTTGCCACTTAGGATTAATGTTACTGTTATAAATAAGTCAAGTCTCCCAGTATTTCTCATAATAGCCATTGTATCTTGATAATGATGTTGCATATATCACGGACTACCAATGTAAGTGGCTAGTAGTATAAAAATATTTCCTAATCTTTCTTTATTTTCAAAGTTATTAGAAATATTAGAAGCATTATTCATTACATCACCTAATAAATATTGATAACATTCGACTCTTAATTTTTTTTGATTATTTTGAAAAAAATTCATTCTATTACTTTCCATCATAACGTATGCATGTAAAAAAAATTGTTGTGTTAATCTTCCACAATAAATGGACTAAATTTACCATTTGGTCGATAAGCTAATCTATATGAATAATATTGTAGGATAGTAAGATGTTCCTTTTCTGGAGCGCTTGTTCTTTTAGTGTAACCAACATTCCAACCTAAATCTCCTAAAGGAAATAATATCGGGAACACCATAGGATCAATATGGTGCGATAATTTATCAATATATGTATTTTTTTGTTCAATATCAGGAATGTTTTTAGGATATACACATACATCGTAATTTTCTGGAATTTCATTTTTCGATACTATTATTGCTCCACATTCAGATGTTACAGGAGCATTATATCTATGCTTTTGATTATTATTTTTACGGACGAAATACAATTTATAATTTGGGTAATTTTTTAAATTTGATATTTGATATAAATGTTTATAATTTTTTGCGTATGGATTACGGTTTAATATTTCAATTAATATTCGTATATGTTCATCACTTAAGTCTTGATTTTTTTAACCTTCGTTCAAGTGCTGTTACATTATCATAAATATATAATTGTCCACAACAAGGTTCATCTTTACCGATAGGTAATAAAGTGATTGGCGTAATGTGACAAATTTGTCCTTGAATTTTTAAATTATAAATTCCTTTTTTCTTTTCATGTTCGACGTTAGCATTAAAGATTGCAAAACAAAATAAATTATTATAATATCGTATTAAAGATCTGAATATTTGATCATGTAATAACATTTCTTTCAATGTTTTATCATAATCACTTAAAAGTGAAAGTATTATTGTACCATTATTACAACAATTAGACTTATATTTTTCTTCTTTCCAAAATACTGCTGAACATTTTATTCTACTATCAACGACCTTCAAAATCGGTCTGCTATTAGACCTCTAAAATTGATTAACTTTCAAAAATTGGTCTGCTACCAGCGACCTCCAAAATCGACCTGCTATCAGACATCCAAAATTGATTAACTTTCAAAAATTTGTCTGCTATCAGCGACCTTAAAAATCGGTCTGCTATCAGACCTCCAAAATTGATTAACTTTCAAAAATTGGTCTGCTATCAGCGACCATCAAAATCGGTCTGCTATCAGACCTCCAAAATTGATTATCTTTCAAAAATTGGTCTCCTATCAGCGACCTTCAAAATCGGTCTGCTATCAACGACCTTCAAAATCGGTCTGCTATCAGACCTCCAAAATTGATTAACTTTCAACAACCTTTATAAAATTAACAAACTGGTCTTTTGCTTAACCTTCAAAATCGATCTGCTTTCAGAGTTCAACAACGGTTTCGATTTAAGTTTTGGTCTGCTTTCAGCGACCTTCATAATTAATATTTTTAGCGTCATATTTTGAGCGACCTTTGAAATGAATATGAAGTTCAAAAACTTTGAATGACTTTCAAGCTTAATATTTATGTTAATTAAATAGCTATAAAAATGTTTAAAAATATAACATATGTTTATTTAATAGACCAAAGTAATACTTGAAAATTTTACATTTTTTTTTAACAGAGGAATAGGCCATTTTTTACTAACTTTTTATTATGAAAAAACAATGAAATATTTAATGGATAATGAATTCAAAGATAGTAAAAAAAGGGAAACCTCTATAAAAAAAGCGCGCCTATCTATCAACATCATGGGTGGCGTGGAAAAATAGACTTATTTGTGTTAAAAAAATATCAATGGTCCTCATTGTTTGGAGACAATATACAATTTTCCCATATACCTTACAGAAAGTTATTTGTGCTTAATCTTTAATTTCAGGGTCGAAAACGTCATATAACCTCATTCCTACACTGAAAAAAGTTTCGGGGATAGCGCCCTCACAGCTGGGGAGCAGCTCCCCAGTTACTTTCGGGGAGCAGCTCCTCTATATTCGAGGAGCAGGCACTCGAAGGAGATCGGGGAGCAGCCCCTCTCTTTTGTCGAGGAGCGGCACCTCGACTCACGCGGGGAACATAATGACCGCAATTCTAAGGTAAACGGCCGTATTGTGAGAAACTGTATCCGATAAATGGGACACTTAAGAAAACATTAAATTTGGTAATAATTATTGCATATATTAAAAAAGAAAAAAATATCATTAAAAGCATAACTTCTTAATGTATAAATGTGTATACTTGTATTTTGTTTAGACACGATTAATATGAAGCAAAAAATTATTATGCAGTTTTACTTAGAGGTTATGTTCAACGTATTAGTTATTTGAACAGAAGCAGCAACTGCACTGAACTAGTTAGGTCGACTATTATAAGGAAATTAAATGCTTTGAAAATATGTAATATAGCTTTTTCGAAAGCTTATAATTTCTCAGTAAATTAAAAAAATGAGACCTTCTCGGGACTGAAGTCTAGGCTTCTTTGGTTTATTCGACATGCTATTATTACTTTATATCACGTCTACTGCGTGTGATGAACTTTCTGATGGTTCAAATTCAAACGAATTAAAAGGCCCATCGGAAATTGACGAAGATGTTGTAGATACATCTAGCGTTAATGTCGAGGTTAATGTATTATCTAGTACAATATTACTTTCTTCTTGCATACTGAATAATAATACTCCTTTCTCATAATTATATTTTGATAAAAAGCTACGTTGAACATTTGTTGAGAAATAGCTAAAAGCCACATTAATTTGCTCATCACTGAGAGCATAAAAGCTATTTTCTGTTACAGCAGTATCTGATATTAAAATATGCAATTAAAACAGCGGTAATAAACGAGGCAAAATCAATAAAAAAAACACGTGAAACATGTTAACCTCATAAGCATGCAATTATATTTCAAATACAATAACTTACCAAGGATACTGTTCCGGACTATTAATAAGGTAGGATATTTCGTGAAAAATTCCTCCATTTTCCTTTACTTATGACTTATCTTATTAAAAGTACTTTCGCACTTATTATCTTTGTACATATAAATCTTATAAATCTGCGCGCAAAGGTTATAGTTTCTAATACGCGCCGCGCGCCTCTTCGCGACTCTCTGCCGTGCCGAGTATCAATCACTCGATTGCCGAGGAGCTGCTACTCTTCTGTTTTGAGGGGCAGTCCCTCTATATCGAGTGGCTGCTCCTCGATAAGAGAGAAGCGGCTCCTCGAAAGACAGTGTAGCAGCTCTGCGGCGCTTCGTGTTGCCGCTCCACGGGCCAGAGGAGCAGCTCCCCGAAACTTTTTTCAGTGTAGAAACTGCGAAGCCTATGCTCGTATGTCTATTTTTTTTCCGATGATTAGTGCCGTTTATAATTATTTACGGGCCGAGCGAAGCGAGACTCCCTAACGTCAATGTGAAAACAGAATAATTTACGCGTGGTGTGAGAAAAAAAGATCTTTGTCGCATGTATACCGAGATGATAAATACGATTAAAGAAAAAATGAATATGAGGGGGGGGCTGAGTGGGGGTTGAGGGGGGTGGCTCAGAGGCTATTTTAATATAAAAAACTCATAGAAATACGCTGATTTTTACGTTATTTTGAGGGGGGCTGGGGGGGCGGGGGGGGCTGAGGGGGAGGGCTTGTGTTCAAAAACAACACTAACATCTATATAATATAGGTAGATATATATATATATATATATATACACACACATAAAAATATATATGACTGTGATATAGGTACTTATGCAGACTTGTCTGCATAAGTCGGGTGCCAGTTATAGAGAGTGTCTGCATAAGTCCGGTTCCGTGTAAGAATTTGTCTGCATAAGTCACGCTTGACTAAAGAAATAATCTCCCTACTTATGCAGACGTCTGCATAAGTACCACAAAGTCTGCATAAGTCTCTTTCCGTGTCAGAATTCGTCAACATAAGTCTGGGTTTGTAAACTTATACATATATATATATATATATATATATATATATATATATATATATATATATATATATATATATATATATATATTAGGGGGCTGCGCCCCCTACTCACTCCGCTCGTCAACCCCCCAACTTTGATAAATAAGACCTTGAAGATTTTGAACCTATTTATTTTCAAGGTAGTGATTTTTTTGAATATATAAGAGTACATTTACGCTATCAATTTTGATTTAAAAATCTTTTGTTGTATTTTATTTTTATTATTTTATGTATAAACTGAAACTTAAATATATTTCGTATACCGATTTCATTTAGCTATTGATTTAGATCTCTTATAATATCGTTTAAACAATTCCTCATTTATTTTATACTATTATTGCGTATATTTTATATCGTGAAATTTGTTTTTTTGAAAATAGAAGAGCATAATCACTTTAAAAATTTTGATTTAAAAATCTTTTCTTTGATTTTATTTGTATTTTTATATGGATCAAATCGAAACTTAATTAAATTTTATATACAATTTTCATTTAGCTAATTATTAAAATCTCTTATCATTCAAATAATTTCTCCTTTATTTTATACTTTTATTGCGTATATTTTATATTGAGAAATTTGGTTTTTGAATATATATGAATATATTTCTTAATAAATATATGCAATAAATATATATACATATTTACTTATATAACTAATTGTTTTTTATTAATTATCAAGAATTTCTTCCCAAACAATATTTTCAATTTCTAATGAATTTTCTAAATTATTTTGAATATATATATGTTATCTGGTTTTCTACATCGTGGTAAAGCATCATATAACTAACCGTGTGAGAGTAATTGCCTTTTGATGTATAACCCTACATAATCAAAACTTTGTCCCTGAGATTTATTAATGGTCATGCAAAATGCTAATGTTAATGGAAACTGTTTTTTTATAAAAAATAAACGGTAATGAAGAAGATTCTCCTGTATTTAATGTAATTCTTGGAATAAAAAATCTATTACCTACTTCTTCTCCTGTTAATATTTCTGCTTCAATATTATATTTAAATAATTTGGTTATTTTAATTCTAGTACCGTTACACAAACCTTCGTGTATACTCAAATTTCTAATTAACATAACAATAGCATTAACTTTTAAATCTAATTTATGAGGTGGCAAACCTTCATAAATATTGTTTAATGTTTCTATTGGAAAAAGTAGATGAATGTTGTCATCACTTTGATCAACATCTTTATGAGTCGCATAATCTGTACTATAATAAGTCTTCTTATCACCATTTAATAACATTTAAATTATTGTATTCAAAAATTTAATGTCTTCATTATGAGGTGCTAAATAACACGATCATAATCATTTATTTTATTAATATTTTTATAAATTTGTAAGCAAACATCGTTAGTTCTCCAATTATTAGGTATTATAAAAGGATTTATATTACCGTCTCCAATTTGTAATAATAATTTTGAGAATTCATTATTCTGAGAACGAATATTGTGTTTTAATATGCAAATTTTAAATAAATGCCAAAGTTCAGAATATTTAATAGTGTCTTCAATTATAGCACCTCTAAATCCGTTTTTCATTACTGGGAGTATTTGTCGAAATCACCTCCTAAAATTATTAATTTTCCCCCAAAAGGTAAATCGTTTGTACATAAATCTCTTAAAGTTCTGTCAATAATTTCCAAAGCTTTTTTGGGTATCATAGATCCTTCATCCCAGATTATGACTTCTGTTTCTCTTAATTTCTTTTTATCTGATTCTAATTTTAAAAAAGAATTTTCAATACTATTTAAATCTAATGGTAATCTAAAGGTTCTATGAGTAGTCATTCCTTTGGGTAATAGAATAGACGCTATACCAGTCCAAGCCATTGATATAATATTTTTTCCTTTTGATAGAAAATAATAAATTAAAGTTTTATATAAAAATGTTTTACCCGAACCTCCAGGACCGTCTATAAAATATATTTTATTTATATTTTTTATAAGTTGTTCGAAAATAAATTTTTGATCTTCATTTAATTTTGTAAACATATCTTCGAATATTTCCTTACTAATTGAAATTATTTTACTATCGTATTTTATATCATTTATGATGGGATCAGGTTCAGGTAATCCAAAATCTGTACAAGATAAATCTTCCAAGAATAATAATTTATTTATATGATCTAAAGCTAAGTTATCTTTATTTTCATGAAAATCTTCACTAAAGTATTTTTAAAAATTTTCCCAAATAATATTGGCTTGAATATTTTCTGTTAGTAGAAACGAAGTAAAAAATTTACGTAATTGAAAAGGTAACATGATACGACATGCTTCTTCAAAAATTTTTTAAATTTGTAAATCGTTTTCTATTAAATCCATTGCAGTCGCAGCTTCTTTATGAGTATTCTACGTTACATTTTTGTATGTACGTAAATCTTTAAAGGAAGTAGCGCATTTTATACGACTTAATATTAATTTTAAAGCGAATCTTTCAGAAACTTTTGGAAATACTATCTTTAAACGTCCAATGGCATAATGTTTTTGTTCACGTTCACGTTTCACCCAAACTTTTTTTGCGTTAAATATATAATAATGCGGTATATTAACGTATTTTATATTATTTGCAAATTTATCATTTTTATTCAAGTCAAACCAGGCTGTTAAAGTTTTCTTCCAATTATCAAGAGCATTTATTTCATAATTTTCTTCAAAAACAATTTTTTGTTAATTTTCTGTATGAACTGCTAAACGGATAATAGTATGACTCCTTCCACATAAGGGAAATTTTTGTAACCGCCATGCTGCTTCCATTGGGCTCAAGTACCGTCCATCAATATATTCAGTAATTTCATCATATATTCCATTTCTTTTGTCATCATTTTTTTTTAATGTACAAAAAGCTCTATCACTACCTTTATGTATATAATCAAAAATATATTGATGCTTTGAATTGAAGCACAATCTTCAACATTAATGACATTTATATTTTTCTAATAAAAATTTATTGTAAGGAACTACCATTAAATTAACTATATATTGACGATAGCCATTTTTTTAAAATGTTGTAGGCGATTGAAAATGTTTAGGAAAATTTTTTTTACAAACGTCTTTGCATTTATCGTAACACGGAGAATTTTCACTATGTGGTCCATGTAAGATATGTTTTATACCTAATTTTTGTAATTTGTTATCATTATTAAAAGGTATCTCTGTGTTTATTAATAGCTTCTGGTGTTATTAATTTATTTTTATGATCTAATGTTACTACAAGATGTGCATACCGTAATCCTCTTTTCTGAAATTCAATAGTATACACATAAGCTAAAGCATTACCAAAAATTTGATGGTTTTCTATATCATTAAGTAAACACTTAAATTTTGTACAAAATAATCTAACTGTAATATTTGGTATATCATTGGGCGTAGTTCCGATAGGAAATGTAGTTAATACATTTTTTAATTCTTTCCACTTAGGATTACACGTCATAGTTATAAATAAATCAGGTCGACCAATATTTCTTACTATTGCCATTGCATCTTGATAATGTTGCTGCATATATCTAGGACTACCTATATAAGTTGCTGGTAGTACAAAAATATTTCCTAGTCTTTTTTTTCAAAATTTTCTGATATATTTAATACACTATTTATAACATGATCCCTCAAACCTTGGTAACATTCAGTACGTAATTTTTTTTTTTGTTTCTGCCTAAAATAATTCATTCTATTGTTTTCTATCATAATATAGGCATGTGAAAAGAATTGTTGGGATAGTCTCCCTCCAAATAAAAGTGGATTGAAATTTTCTGAATTTGGTCTGTAAGCTAAACTATAAGAATAGGGCTGTAATATTGTTAGAAGGTTCTCTTTTGAATCATATGGGTTTTTAGTATAACCAGTACTCCAGCCTAAATCTCCTGAAGGAAAAAATACTGGAACATTGGGTCAACATGATGTGATAATTTACTTAAATATGTGTATTCTTTTTCATTAGAACTATTTTTCGGATAAACGTATAGATCATAATTATGAGGGATTCCTGATTTGGAAATAATTATAGCTGCACATTCCAACGTTAATGGTTTAGTATAATTATGTTTTTGGTTATTATTCTTACAAAAAAAATATAATCTATAATTTGAAGTTTCTCTACAGGGTGATTCTGAAACAATACAACATTTATATACCAACGTGATCAGCGTGAAAAACTGAGTCAAGATCACTTGGTCCCGAAAATTTTCCGGCAAATTTTCCACACCTCTGTTAAGCACAGTGGAATTTCCCGCATAGCGTCGGCCCTGGCAGAGCGGCGGCGCGAGCCGAGCGGCGGCCGCCGCGGCAAAGAGTGGGGGGCAACCGTTGCTACGGAGTACGTCTACGGAAGCGGGAGGTAAGCGGGAAGCGGAGCAATCGAGGAGCGCAACGATTTAGTACGCAGTAAAAATCGCTGTGAAATCGACTTGTCACAGAAATGACTGCATATTGGTTATAAGGTAAATCGAGGTCATAAAAACCGATTTTGAAATTTGCAGATTCCTAGGTCCAAGGGTTCTATCCGAAAACAGCGTTTGAAAGATTTATTTACTTATATCTCGAGAACCGCTTAGTCTACAACAAAATGGCTTACACCAAACGAAAGAGCGCAAAATTTTGAATCAAAAACGATTTTTTACTCGATTCCGATGAGTGCAAGGTTCCGAGATAATTAATCGAAAAGAAATGAACATGACCCCGACTTTCCTCCCGCGTTGCGGTATGCTTCCCGTGTCTCTCGCTCCCACAGCGTTTATTTCTTTTCTATTAATTATCTCGAAACTTTGCACTCGACGGAATCGAGTTCAAAATCGTTTTCGATGCAAAATTTTAAGCTCTTTTGTTTGATGCAAGCCATTTTATTGTTGACTATAATCAAATAAAACTTACGAACGTTGGTTCGTATAGAAGCTCTGGAAAACAGAGAGCTGGAAATTTCAAAATCTGTTTTTCTCGACTTCGATTTACCTTATAAACAGAATTCAACCATTTCTGTGACAAGTCGATTTCAGTACTGGACTCATTTTCAAGACAGCTAGTGAGGAAAGCTTTCGTTTGATCGGCCAAAAGCTAGTGAAACTATGAACGCATCATAGTTGATATCTCTTGTTGATAAATACAGAGCGAGTCATGTATTTCCTTTCTTAAAAAACGTGGGTCCGATGTTGTGCAACATTTGAAAATTGATTTAGATTGGTCATAAAGAATAGGCGTGAAGATTTGCTATAATCGTTACATTTGAATTTTTATATTGAATTTTTATACTTTAGATATTTTAAACTAAATAAATAAATTAACATAAAATATGAAAATAATTTTTCGTTTAAAAAAATTATCTGATTATCCTATCACTTAACGTATTCAGAATTAGAGAATGATAAAATACTTTTATTTTATACTTTGATTTTGTCATTAGTCTTTACAAAAGACGAGAAATCGACGGCACTGCTATTTTAGAGCGTTACATGAAAAGTTCTTTAGTTTAAATCATGTTAACCATGTAATTTCTTGATGAAACCCCGGGAAGCGTTCGTTTCGTTTCGTCACCAGTTCAACTTTTATTTTCAGGCTCGTAAACAGCTGTACAGCCATGCAGCGACAAGCTCACTCGAAAAATTACGGACGATGCCGCCTTGCACTATTACGACAAAAGTTCTTGCGGTAAAATCAATTTCTCATGCTCGCAAGCGCGTTATCCTTCTAATCGTCAATGGATCATTCAATAAAAAAACGATAAAACAGTTACACGACCGTTGTCAAAATTTATATAAAGGATATTCTGGCTTAGAATATTATTTTAACCCCACGATGAGCTCAGGTGGCTGGTAACACATTACCCTTTTAAACACAAGCGTTTTTCTATTAGAAATCAAGAAAACGCGTACACAGGCACCTCCATTATCCAAAACCTTCAAAGTTAAAGCAAATTTAAAAAATACATTTCTTTTACCATTTTCACGAATTTATGAACAACCACGGCCATGGTTATAACATTCTGAATAATAAATGATTTTGTATTTTTCCCTTGACGAGACCCAAAAACATTCATTAAGGGGGTCAGAGACCTTTAAAATGACGAAAAATCGATTTTTTTATTACATATTTCACTAAAAAACACTTGTACAATATGTCCCAAATTGTTTTAAAGCATTATCCATTTTTCTTTTCAGAATATACACAAAACATTGATAATGCTTTCTATTTGCTTTCTGTGCAAATTACATTTATAGCACTGCGTGACTTAAGTCCGCACTTAAGTCACGTCTATCGGAGCGATATGTAGTCCATTATTTCACCGTGTTTATCGCACTCGCTACGCTCGTGCGCTAACCTCACGGTGCCCTAATGGACTGCTAAGCGCACGGATAGGCGTGACAGCTAACTTAAGGCATGCAGTGTTATAAAAAATTGTACGATACTAGTGCGTTAAGTAACCCATTACACGCCGCGATAGGACCCTCGCTACGCTCGGGCCCTAACTTCACGCCGTGACACAATGGGCCACATATCGCACTTGTATCGCAATGTACTATTTTCCTCTTGTATAGATAATATTGACTTGTACTATTTTTTTTTCTTCATTTTTCCTTTTTTTATATTTTAAATTTTCATTCTACATATGTAATCCGCGTAACCAAATTATCCTGACATTGGATTTTCTCCGTGGAAAATTGTGAAAAGGTTGGAAAAGCGGTGAGTCTAAGGGTTTTGGCGACCGAGGAACACAATGGTGCAGTCAAATTGACGTAGGACAAAAATAAAAAAGATAGCAAAATTATTTTTTCAAAAAATATTTAAGGTTTGGTTTTTATGTCCATTTATCGAAGTTCATTAAGTTTAAAGACCATACCGCCTTTGACCGACCTTGATATCCATATATTAAGTTAAAAAATTGACAATATATTGCTAGTATATTGGAAATATATTGGGTAGCATATGGGAACTATATTGCCAAACCTATTGGCGATATGTGTGAGATACCTGTTTGGCACAATAATTGCAATATATTGGAAATAGGTTTTGCAATATAGTGCCAATATACTTCCGATATCTATTGCCAATACATTACCAAGGTAGATCCAATAGTTTTGATTTCTACGCAGGTATGGCTGAAAGTATAAAGGATTCCGTACGGAAAGCGATGGATTCGAATTTTTGGCACAACATTGACTGAAATTCACCTAAATTTAATACTAAGTTTCCCGTAAGTAGAGCGTATTTATCACTCTTTTCCCAAACTTAGGTGAAACTTAACATTAACTTTGTATGAAGTTCTATGTAACTTAATCATAAGATTTCAATTTGGATTTCCAAACTTTCAAAGAGATGAACTGAGGCAAAGGAATATAAATATATGAAGTATTTCATAAGGCGAGTGTCAGATTCGTATTTTTACACGAACATGGCCGGAAATTAATATGAAGTTCATACTAAGATTTCCATCGATGGTTGTGACAATCTTTTTCTAAAGTATGGCTGAAAGTATGGCTTAAAGTATGGCTGAAGGTATGGCTTACAGTATGGATGAAAGTATGGCTGAAATTTATCGTTTAGATTCCGTAAGGAGATCGTAGTATTCGAATTATTTCCACAACCTTGACTGTAAATCACCTAAATTTTGTATCAAGTTTCTCGTGAGTAGAACGTATTTATCATTATTTTCCCAAACTTTACCGAAACTTAACATTAACCTTGTATGATGGTTTACGTAATTTAATCGAAAGATTTCAATTCGGTTTTCGAAACTTTAAAAGAGATGAACTGAGCCAAAGTTAATATAAACATATGAAGTATTTCCTAAGGCCAGTGTAAGATTCCTATTTTTACACGAACATTGACGGAAACTAATCTGAAGTTCATATTAAGTTTCCTGTCGATGGTCGTGACAAGCTTTTTCTAAAATATGGCTTAAAGTATGGCTTAAAGTATGGCTGAATGTATGGCTTAAAGTATGGCTGAAAGTATGGCTTAAAGTATGGCTAATGTATGGCTTAGAGTATAGCTGAAAGTATGGCTTAAAGTATGGCTGAAAGTATGGCTAACAGTATGGATGAAATTATGGCTTAAAGTATGGCTGAAATAAAGTATGGCTTAAAGTATGGCTGAAATAAAATATGGCTTAAAGTATGGCTGAAAGTTAACGTTTAGATTCCGTAAGGAGATCGTAGGATTCGAATTATTTCCACAACCTCGGCTGAAATTCACCTAAAATTTTTGTATTAAGCTTCCCGTGAGTAGAACGTATTTGATAGTTCTTTTCCCAAACTTTACCGAAACTTAACATTAACCTTGTATGATGTTTTACTTAATTTAATCGTAAGATTTCCATCCGGTTTTCCAAACATTAAAAGAGTTGAACTGAGCCAAAGTTTAAATAAATATATGAAGTATTTCCTAAGGCGAGTGTAAGATACCTATTTTTACACGAACATTGACAGAAACTAATCTAAAGTTCATTATAATTTTCTGTCGATGGTTCTGACAATCTTTTTCTAAAGTATGGCTTAAAGTATGGCTTAAAGTATGGCTTAAAGTATGGCTGAAAGTATAGCTTGAAGTATGGATAAAAG
Source organism: Torymus aiolomorphi (assembly GCA_036365515.1). Classification (NCBI taxonomy): domain Eukaryota; kingdom Metazoa; phylum Arthropoda; class Insecta; order Hymenoptera; family Torymidae; genus Torymus; species Torymus aiolomorphi. The sequence continues at coordinate 214,673,226 of CM070874.1, forward strand.
TATGGCTTAAAGTATGGCTTAAAGTATGGCTGAAAGTTAACGCTTAGATTCCGTAAGGAGATCGTAGGATTCGAATTATTTCCACATCCTTGACTGAAGTTTACCTAAATTTTTTGAATTAAGTTTCCCGTGAGTAGAACGTATTTATCATTATTTTCCCCAACTTTACCAAAACATAACATTTACCTTGTATGACGTTTTACGTAATTTAATCGTAAGATTTCCATTCGGTTTTCCAAACTTTAAAAGAGTTGAACTGAGCCAAAGTTAATATAAAAATATGAAGTATTTCCTAAGGCGAGTGTAAGATTCCTATTTTTACACGAACATTGACGGAAACTAATCTGAAGTCCATATTAATTTTCCTGTCGATGGTCGTGACAAGCTTTTTCTAAAGTATGGCTTAAAGTATGGCTCAAAATATGGCTTAAAGTATGGCAGAAAGTATGGCTTAAAGTATGGCTGAAAGTATGGCTTAAAGTATGGCTTAAAGTATGGCTGAAAGCATGGCTTAAAGTATGGCTGAAAGTATGGCTTACAGTATGGCTTAAAGTATGACTGAAAGTATGGCTTACAGTATGGATGAAATTATGGCTTAAAGTATGGCTGAAAGTATGGCTTAAAGTATGGCTTCAAGAATGGCTGAAAGTTAACGTTTAGATTCCGTAAGGAGATCGTAGGATTCGAATTATTTCCATAATCTTGACTGAAATTTACCTAAATTTTTTTAATTAAGTTTCCCGTGAGTAGAACGTATTTATCATTATTTTCCCCAACTTTACCGAAACATAACATTAACCTTGTATGATGTTTTACGTAATTTAATTGTAAGATTTCAATTCGGTTTTCCAAACTTTAAAAGAGTTGAACTGAGCCAAAGTTAATATAAACATATGAAGTATTTCCTAAGGCGAGTGTAAGATTCCTATTTTTACACGAACATTGACGGAAACTAATCTGATGTTCATATTAAGTTTCCTGTCGATGGCCGTGACAAGCTTTTTCTAAAGTATGGCTTAAAGTATGGCTTAAAGTATGGCTTAAAGTATGGCTGAAATTATGGCCTAATGTATGGCTGAAAGTATGGATGAACGTATGGCTGAAAGCATGGCTCAAAGTATGGCTGAAAGTATAGCTTACAGTATGGACGAATGTATGGCTTAAAGTATGGCTTAAAGTATGGCTGACAGTGTGGCTTAAAGTATGGCTTAAAGTATGGCTGAAAGTTAACGTTTATATTCCGTAAGAAGATCGTAGGATTCGAATTATTTCCACAATCTTGACTGAAATTTTCCTAAATTTTTTGTATTAAGTTTCCCGTGAGTAGAACGTATTTATCATTATTTTCCCAAACTTTACCGAAACATAACATTAACCTTGTATGATGTTTTACGTAATTTAATCGTAAGATTTCAATTCGGTTTTCCAAACATTAAAAGAGATGAACTGAGCCAAAGTTTATATAAACATATGAAGTATTTCCTAAGGCGACTGTAAGATTCCTATTTTTACACGAACATTGACAGAAACTAATCTAAAGATCATATTATGTGTCCTGTCGATGGCCGTGACAAGCTTTTTCTAAAGTATAGCTTAAAGTATGGCTTAAAGTATGGTTTAAAGTATGGCTTAAAGTATGGCTGAAAGTGTGGGTTAAAGTATGGCTTAAAGTATGGCTGAAAGTTAACGTTTATATTCCGTAAGGAGATCGTAGGATTCGAATTATTTCCACAACCTTGACTGAAATTTACATAATTTTTTTGTATTAAGTTTCCCGTGAGTAGAACGTATTTATCATTATTTTCCCAAACTTTACCGAAACATAACGTTAACCTTGTATGATGTTTTACGTAAATTAATCTTAAGATTTCATTTCCGTTTTACAAACTTTAAAAGAGATGAACTGAGGCAAAATGAATATAAACATATGAAGTATTTCCTAAGGCGAGTGTAATATTCTTATTTTTACACGAACATTGACGGAAACTAATCTGAAGTTCATATTAAGTTTTCTGTCGATGCTTGTGACAAGCTTTTTCTAAAGTATGGCTGAAAGTATGGCTTAAAGTTTGGCTTAAAGTATGGCTTAACGTATGGCGTAAAGTATGGATGAAAGTATGGCTGAAAGTATGGCTGAAAGTTATAGTTTAGATTCCGTAAGTAGATCGTAGGATCCGAATTATTTCCACAGTCACCTAAATTTTGTAATTAGTTTCTCGTGAGTAGAATGTATTTATCATTATTTTCTCAAACTTTACCGATATTTAGCATTAACCTTGTATCATGTTTTACGTAAATTAATCTTAAGATTTCAATTCGGTTTTACAAATTTTCAAAGAGATGAACTGAGGCAAAATGAATATAAACATATGAAGTATGTCCTAAGGCGAGTGTATGATTCCTATTTTTACACGAGCATTGACGGAAACTAAGCTGAAGATCATATTAAGTTTCCTGTCGATGGTTGTGATAAGCTTTTCCTAAGTATGGCTGAAGGTATGGCTTAAAGTATGGCTGAAAGTATGGTTGAAATTATGGCTTAAAGTATGGCTTGAAGTATGGATGAAAGTGTGGCTTAAAGATGGCTTAAAGTATGGCTTAAAGTATGGTTGAAAGTATGGCTTGTCGTATGGATGAAAGTATGGCTTGAAGTATGGCTTAAAGTATGGCTTAAAGTATGGTTGAAAATATGGCGTAAACTATGGCTGAGAGTATGGCTTAAAGTATGGCTTCAAGTATGGCTGAAAGTATGGCATAAAGTATGGACGTAATTATTGCTGAAAGTATGGCTGAAAGTTATCGTTTAGATTGCGTAAGGAGATCGTAGGATCCGAATTATTTTCACAGCCTTGACTGAAATTCACCTAAATTTTGTAATTAGTTTCTCGTGAGTAGAATGTATTTATCATTATTTTCTCAAACTTTACCGAAACTTAACATTAACCTTGTATGATGGTTTAGGTAATTTAATCGAAAGATTACAATTCGGTTTTCGAACCTTTAAAAGAGATGAACTGAGCCAAAGTTAATATAAACATATGAAGTATTTCCTAAGGCGAGTGTAAGATTCCTATTTTTACATGATCATTGACAGAAACTAATCTAAAGTTCATGTTAAGTTTGCTGTCGATGGTTGTGACAAGCTTTTCCTAAAGTATGGCTGGAAGTATTGCTTAAAGTATGGCTGAAAGTATGGCTTGAAGTATGGATGAAAGTATGGCTTTAAGTATTGCTTAAAGTATGGCTTAAAGTATGGCTGAAAGTATGGCTTAAACTATGACTTAAAGTATGGCTGAAAGTTAATGTTTAGATTCCGTAAGGAGATCGTAGTATTCGAATTATTTCCACAATCTTGACTGAAATTTTCCTAAATTTTTTGTATTAAGTTTCCCGTGAGTAGAACGTATTTATCATTATTTTCCCAAACTTTACCGAAACAGAACATTAACCTTGTATGATGTTTTACGTAATTTAATCGTAAGATTTCAATTCGGTTTTCCAAACATTAAAAGTGTTGAACTGAGCCAAAGATAATATATACATATGAAGTATTTCCTAAGGCGAGTGTAAGATTCCTATTTTTACACGAACGTTGACGGAAACTAATCTGAAGTTCATATTAGTTTTCCTGTCGATGGGCGTGACAAGCTTTTTCTAAAGTATGGCTTAAAGTATGGCTTAAACTATGGCTGAAAGTATGGCTTAAAGTATGACTGAACGTATGGCTTAAAGTATGGCTGAAAGCATGTCTTAAAGTATGACTGAAAGTATGGCTTACAGTATGGAAGAAAGTATGGCTGAAAGTTAACGTTTAGATTCCGTAAGGAGATCGTAGGATTCGAATTATTTCCTCAACCTTAACTGAAATTCACGTAAATTTTTTGTATTAAGTTTCCCGTGGGTAGAGCGTATTAGATAGTTCTATTCCCAAACTTAACCGAAACTTAACATTAAACATGTATGATGTTTTACGTAATTTAATCGTAAGATTTCAATTCGTTTTCCCGAACATTAAAAGAGATGAACTGAGCTAAAGTTTATATAAATATATGAAGTATTTTCTAAGGCGAGTGTAAGATACCTATTTTTACACGAATATTGACAGAAACTAATCTAAAGTTCATTTTATGTGCCCTGTCGATGGTCGTGACAAGCTTTTTCTAAAGTATAGCTTAAAGTATGGCTTAAAGTATGGCTTAAAGTATGACTTAAAGTATGGCTGAAAGTTAACGTTCAGATTCCGTAAGGAGATCGTAGGATTCGAATTATTTCCACAACCTTAACTGAAATTCACCTAAATTTTTTGTATTAAGTTTCCCGTGAGTAGAACGTATTTATCATTGTTTTCCCAAAGTTTACCGAAACATAACAGTAACCTTGTATGATGTTTTATGTAATTTAATCGTGTGATTTCAATTCGGTTTTCCGAACATATGAAGTATTGCCTAAGGCGAGTGTAAGATTCCTATTTTTACACGAGTATTGACGGAAACTAATCTGAAGATCATATTAAGTTTGCCGTCGATGGTTGTGATAAGCTTTTTCTAAAGTATGGCTGAAGGTATGGCTTAAAGTATGGCTGAAAGTATGGCTGAAAGTATGGCTTAAAGTATGGCTGAAAGTATGGCTGAAAGTATGGTTTGAAGTATGGATGAAAGTATGGCTTAAAGTATGGCTTAAAGTATGGATGAAAGTATGGCTGAAAGTATGGCTGAAAGTTATCGTTTAGATTCCGTAAGGAGAACGTAGGAGCCGACTTATTTCCACAGCCTTGACTAAAATTCACCTAAATTTTGTAATTAGTTTATCGTGAGTAGATGGTATTTATCATTATTTTCTCAAATTTACCGAAATTTAACATTAACCTTGTATGATGTTTTACGTAAATTAATCTTAAGATTACAATTCGGTTTTACAATCTTTAAAAGAGATGAACTGAGGCAAAATTAATATAAACATACGAACTATTTTATAAGGTGAGTGTAAGTTTCGTATTTTTACACGAACATGGGCGGAAACTAATCTGAAGTTCATATTAAGTTTTCCGTCGGTGGTTGTGGCAAGCTCTTTCTAAAGTATGGCTGAAAGTATGGCTTAAAGTATGGCTTAAAGTATGGCGTGAAGTATGGATGAAAGTATGGTTTAAAGTATGGCTTAAAGTACGGCTTAAAGTATGGCTGAGTGTACGGCTTAAAGTATGGCTGAAAGTATGGCTGAAAGTATGACTTAAAGTATGACTCAAAGTATGGCTGAAAGTTAACGTTTAGATTCCGTAAGGAGATCGCAGGATTCGAATTATCTCCACAACCTTGACTGAAATTCACCTAAATTTTATATAAATTTCTCGTAAGTGGAAAGTATTTGAATGTTCTTTTCCCAAACTTTACCGAAAGTTAAGATTAACCTTGTATGATGTTTTACGTAATTTAATCGTAAGATTTCAATTCGGTTTCCCAAACTTTAAAAGAGTTGAACTGAGCCAAAGTTAATATAAACATATGAAGTATTTCCTAAGGCGAGTGTAAGATTTCTATTTTTACACGAACATTGACGGAAACTAATCTGAAGTTCATATTAATTTTCCTGTCGATGGTCGTGACAAGCTCTTTCTAAAGTATGGCTGAAAGTATGGTTTAAAGTATGGATGAAAGTATGGCTTGAAGTATGGATGAAAGTATGGCTTAAAGTATGGCTTGAAGTATGGCTTAAAGTATGGCTGAAAGTATGGCTTAAGATATGGATGAAAGTATGGCTTAAAGTATGGCTGAAAGTTAACGTTTAGATTCCGTAACGAGATCCTAGTATTCGAATTATTTCCTTAACAGTGACTGAAATTCACCTAAATTTTGTATTAAGTTTCCCGTGAGTAGAACGTATTTGATCTTTCTTTTCCCAAACTTCACCGAAACTTAACATTAACTTTATATGATGTTTTACGTAAGTTAATCATTTTAACCTTGCAGAATATCTACAAAAATAATGGCAACCCCCAGAGCACCGCGGAAGACCGCCAAAGAAACCCTAAGGCGCGAAAAAATCACAAAAAATCTAATTCCGCCGTTTTTGAGATCCCGGATAATTCTATTCCGGGAATACAATTTTCAGCATGCAAGATAGCTACACAAAAATTAGGAACCTCCAAAGTACCGCGGAAGACCCTCAAACAATCCCTTAAGCACGAAAAAATCGCAAAAAATTCTTTGGGGGTGTACTGCGATACTTTGGGGATTGCCAATTTTTTTTAGCTATCTTGCATGCTCAAAATTATATTCCAATACTAAAATTATCGGAAATCTCAAAAACGGCGGAATTAGGTTTATTTTTGTTGTTTTTTGTGCTTTAGAGGTAGTTCGGGAGTGTTCCACGATGCTATGTGGGTAGCCAATTTTTTGTAGCTATCTTGCATCCGCAGAATTGTATTACGGGAATAAAGTTATCGGGGATCTCAAAAGCGGCGGAATTAGATTTTTATTGTTCGTGTAAAAATACGGATCTTACACTTGCTTTAGGAAATACTTCATATGTTTATATTCACTTTGCCTCATTTCATCTCTTTTAAAGTTTGGAAAAACAAATTGAAATCTCACGATAACGTAAAATTTCATATAAAGTTAATGATAAGTTTGACCAAAGTTTGGGAAAAGAATGATAAATACGATATACTTTCTCGAAACTTAATACAAAGTTTAGGCGAATTTCAGTCAAGGTTGTGGAAAAAATTCGAATCCTACGTTTTCCTTACGGAATCCAAACGATAACGTTCAGCCATACTTTAAACCATACTTTCATCCATACTTTATGCCATACTTTAAGCCATACTTTAAGCCATACTTTCATCCATACTTCAAGCCATAGCTTCAGCCATACTTTAAGCCATACTTTCAGCCATACTTTAGAAAAAGATTGTCACAACAATCGCCAAAATACTTAATATGAACTTCAGATTAGTTTCCGGCAATGTTCGTGTAAAAATAGGAATCTTACACTCGGCTTAGGAAATACTTCATATGTTTATATTAACTTTCGCACTGTTCATCTCTTTTAAAGTTTGGAAAACCGAATTGAAATCTTATGATTAACTTACGCAAAACATCATTCAAAGATAATGTTAAGTTTCGGTAAAGTTTGGGGAAGAAAGATCAAATAGGTTCTACCCACGGGAAACTTAAGACAAAATTTAGGTGAATTTCAGTCAATGTTGTGGAAATAATACGAATCCTACGATTTCCTTACGGAATCTACACGTTAACTTTCAGCCATACTTTCAGCCATACTTTAAGCCATACTTTAAGCCATACGTTAAGCCATACTTTGAGCCATACTTTAAACAATACTTTCATGCATACTTCAAGCCATACTTTCAGCCATACTTTAAGCCATACTTTCAGCCATACTTTAGAAAAAGATTTTCACAACCATCAACGGAAAACTCAATATAAACTTCAGATTAGTTTGCGCCCATTGTCGTGTAAAAATACGAATCTTACACTCACCTTATAAAATACTTCATACGTTTATATTCATTTTGCCTCAGTTAATCTCTTTTAAAGTTTGTAAAACCGAATTGAAATCTTCAGATTAATTTACGTAAAACATCATATAAGGTTAATGTTAAATTTCGGTAAAGTTTGAGAAAATAATGATGAATACGTTCTACTCACGAGAAACTAATTACAAAATTTAGGTGAATTTCAGTCAATGCTGTGGAAATAATTCGGATCCTACGATCTCCTTACGGAATCTAAACGATAACTTTCAGCCATACTTTGAGCCATACTTTCATCCATACATTAAGCCATACTTTAAGCCATACTTTCAGCCATACTTTAAGCCATACTTTAAGCCATACATTCATCCATACTTTAAGCCATACTTTGTCCATACTTTTAGCCATACTTTGATCCATACTTTAAGCCATACTTCAAGCCATACTTTCAGTCATCCCTTAAGCCATACCTTCAGCCATACTTTAGAAAAAGCTTGTCACAACCATCGACAGAAAACTGAATATGAAATTCAGGTTAGAGTCCGTCAATGTTCGTGTAAAAATAGGAATCTTACATCGCATTAGCAAATACTTCATATATTTATATAAACTTTGGCTCAGTTCATCTCTTTTAATGTTCGGAAAACCCAATTGTAATCTTACGATTAAATTACGTAAAACATCATACAAGGTTAATGTTAAGTTTCGATAAGTCTGGGAAAAGAACTATCTAATACGTTCTACTTACGGGAAACTTAATACAAAATTTAGGTCAATTTCAGCGAAGGTTGTGGAGATAATTCGAATCCTACGATCTCCTTGCGGAATCTAAGCGTTAACTTTCAGCCATACTTTGAGCCATATTTTAAGCCATACTTTCAGCCATACTGCCAGCCATACTTTAAGCCGTACTTTCAGCCATACTTTAAGCCATACTTTAAGCCATACTTTAAACCATACTTTCATCCGTACTTCAAGCCATACTTTCAGCCATACTATAAGACATACTTTCAGCCATACTTTAGAAAAAGCTTGTCACAACCATCGATAGAAAACTTGATATGAACTTCAGATTAGTTTCCGCCCATGTTCGTGTAAAAATACGAATCTGACACTCGGCTTATGAAGTTCTTGATATGTTTATATTCACTTTGCCTCGGTTCATCTCTTTGAAAGTTTGGAAAACCAAATTGAAATCTTATGATTATGTTACGTAAAACTTTATACAAAATTATTGTTAAGTTTCACCTGTGTTTGCGAAAAGTGTGATAAATACGCTCTTCCGAGTGACAATCCACCAACGCACCACTTTTAAAAGGTTGTAATTAACGATTGAATTGAAATATCGATACGGGGTAGACGGCATTTTAAGTTTTTTGAGCTCTATCGATTGGTCGGATCTATTCGGCGATAGAATTAGTATTAACGAAGTTATGAAAATTTTTTCCCCGAAAAAATATTTTTTCGAACTTTATGCATTTTCGGAAAGAACAGAAAAAAAGATTTGAGAATAGGCGTTTTTGGTATAAATTCGGTAAATGCTTTACTTTTAAATAAATGTACAAAATCATTAATATTTCGATGCAGACGGAAAGAAATGTGGATGAGCCTTCAAGCGTTCGGTAGCGTTGGAATAGAGGAATGTAATGAAACGCGCAACTTCTCGCCGTGTCAGAAAGAAGAGGTAACTTGCTCTGTTTAAACAACGATCTTATGTTCGTCGCTCAGAGATGTCGCCAATATGTTCGCTCGATTCGCCGGTGCTAGGCGACCAGCGTAGCGCAGCGGCAGACAACGATTGAATATCGTCCAAGGGTCATGCCGTATGCCTCGACGCACAATAACGTTCGATGTAACAGCCCGTTGTAAGTTTGGGGGTGTACTCTGTCGTTTTTACTTCTAGGTGTCGTAGCACATCCAATGGGGTGTCTAGATGTTCGGAGTAACCGAAGATGGAGTCTAGGTCGTGCGCTCCGTAGTTTCTTACGTCTAGGTGTCGTAGTACATCAAATGCAGGATCTAGGTGTTCTGGGTGGCTGATGACGGAGTGTAGGTCGTGCGCTCCGTAGTTTTTTACGTTTAGGTGTCGTAGTGCATCAAATCGGGAGTCTAGGTGTTTCGGGTGGTCGATGATGGAGTCTAGGTCGTGCGCTCCGTAGTTTTTTTACGTTGAGGTGTCGTAGCGCATCCAATGAGAGATCTAGATATTCAGGGTGGCCGATGACGGAGTGTAGATCGTGCGCTCCGTAGTTTTTTACGTTTAGGTATCGTAGCACATCCAATGGAGTGTCTAGGTGTTCGGAGTGACCGATGATGGAGTCTAGGTCGTACGCTCCGTAGTTGACGTCTAGATGTCGTAGTGCATCAAATCAGGGGTCTACGTGTTTGGGGTGGCCGATGATGGAGTCTAGGTCTTGCGCTCCGTAGTTGTTTTACGCCGAGGTGTCGTAGCGCATCCAATGAGAGATCTAGATGTTCAGGGTGGTCGATGACGGAGTCTAGGTGCCATAGCACATCCAATGGGGTGTCTAGATTTTCGGAGTGATCGATGATGGAGTCTAGGTCGTGCGCTCCGTAGTTTTTTACCTCTAGGTGTCGTAGTGCATCAAATGGGGGGTCTAGGTGTTTGTGGTGGCCAATGATGGAGTCTAGGTCGTGCGGACCGTAGCTTTTTTACGTCTAGGTGTCGTAGCGTATCCAATGGGGGCTTTAGGTGTTCGGGGTGGCCGATAACGGAGTCTAGGTGGTACGCTCTGTAGTTTTTTACGTCTAGGTGTCGTAGCGCATCAAATGGGAGCCTAGGTGTTTGGGGTGGCCGATGAGGGAGTCTAGGTCGTGCGCTCTGTAGTTTTTTATGTCGAGATGTCGTAGCCCATCCAATGGGAGGTCTAGATATTTGGGGTGGCCGATGATGGAGCTTAGATGGTCCGCTCCGTAGTTTTTTACGTCCAGGTGTCGTAGCGCAGCCAATGTGAGATCTAGATGTTCGGGGTGGCCGATAATGGAGTCTAGTTGGTGCGCTCCGTAGTTTTTTACGTCTAGGTGTCGTAGCGTATCAAATGGGGGGTCTAGATGTTTGGGGTGGCCGATGATCGAGTCTAGTTCGTGCGCTCCGTAGCTTTTTACGTCGAGGTGTCATAGCACATCCAATGGGAGGTCTAGATTTTCAGGGTGGCCGATGATGGAGTTTAGATGGTGCGCTCCGTAGTTTTTTACATCGAGGTGTCATAGCGCATGCAATGAGAGATCTAGATGTTCAAGGTGGCCGATCATGGAGTCTAGGTCGTGCGCTCCGTAGTTTTTTACGTCTAGGTGTCGTAGCTCATCCAATAGAGGCTCTAGGTGTTCGGGGTGGCCGATGACGGAGTATAGGTGGTACGCTTCGTATTCTTTTATGCCTAGGTGTCGTAAAGCATGCAAAGGTGGGTTTACGTGCAATATTTAATTTTTATCTAATAAATATCTAATTTTTAAATATTCTATTCGAATATTTACTGGAAATCTCAGCCGTAATCTCAGCCGGAACACTATCTGTAATTTACTCAAAAACAGTAGGTACAGCTGGAATTCCAGCTGGTATTCCAGCTAGGTATTTTCTACCGGGAGCGCATTCTCAACGGATATTCCCCTCTAGCTGCTCGATTCCTCATGATAATATAAATTAGTAGTTTAAGCTATTCATTGTTCGTATGCTTAAAAGACCTCTCAAAGAGCGAGCCCAAATACAGTAGATTGTGAATTTTCATGAAAAATATTGACGTTTAATTAGTTTGCTATTGCATCAAAGAGAATTGTTTTTGCGTAACAGTACTTACTGCACTCTTAAAAATTATGTGCCTATTTAACACAAAGTTTATGTAAACTATGAATGTTCCTATTTAACACAAAAATTTGTGTAAATGATGTACACAAACATTGTGTAAGAATTCGACACAAGAATTTGTGTAAAATCGCTGGTTTACAAACAAACTTGTGTAAATTGCCGTTTTACACAAAAATTTGTGGGAGAGGACAGGGAGATCGTTTAATTTCCGTGGACGCCGATTTTGGTCCCTTTTCTGGCGATTCTGAGAAACGCTGCTAATCGGGCCGTCCGGTGTGCTAAAGACGCTTCAATATAAGTCATGATCTAGTAGAAATTTATCTATACGAACTGGCCAAGAAGTTAGAAAATAGCTAGTAAACTGGCTAATAAATGACTATGATGAAACGTTTTTTCTCCTATTTTTTGCCTATTTCTTAGATTGAGGTAAAAATAAAATATTCGTATTTGATTTACTTACTAATTGTATCTTTGATAAAAGAGCATTAAACTGCATTGGATGGCTTTTCAAAATATAAATAAATAACATGAACTAATAAACCTTTTATTGTACTCATTCTATGAATAATTCAGCAAAACTCTTATTTCTCCATCTGATTCTGTCCCTCTCACTCCTTATCATAGCAGCAAGCCTTCTAGTAGCCATTTTCAGTATATAAAAACTGATCAGTTTTAATATCTTTAAAATACTTAAGAACAAGGTTGTGCTTGTCTTCGAAAAACTAAATTCTATTTTTCAATCTATTAAATAGACAAATAATGGAAGAAAAAGTATTTCATCTAGAGCTAGAAAGTGGACAACAGAAATTCCTATTTTATAATGGCCAATTTCTAATATAAATGGTCAGATATTGGTTATAAAATGTTTTGGATTTCCACCAGGGTAGTGCAGTCATTAATTTGCGATTTCGGCGGTCAAGATACTCTGTGAAAACACAATTTAGTTATTCATTGACGAATCGATCGTCGTGCGTCTCATTATCGTAGGACAATTATGTAAAAAGTTCAACAAGTATGAGGCCTTTCGAACACGGCCATAAGAAAAGCAAATACCTGTTAAGTCCATCTACCAGTTCTATTGTAATGTTTGCTAGGAGTCATTTTATTTGTTTATATTTATTTGATTTCTGCCGTTCTCATATCCTTAGGATAACCCCTCGAGAAGTTCAAAAGGTCCCAGTCGCGAGAGACGGCTTACGATGCGAATAAGAGTTAATAATGTATCCTTACTTAAACACGATTTCGCCGGTCAAGATGGTCTACGAAAACACAATTTAGTTATTCATTGACGAATCGATCATCGTAAGTCTCTATTTGGTAATACGTATACTCTTCATGTTGAAATAATAAAGGAAAATTTTTCAAAGTTGACAGAGTTAACCCACAAATTACTAAGAATTAAAACATCTTCATATAAATTAGATAACGTTTCGCTGATATGGTTCTCAGCCTCTTCAGATCTTTATTAAATTTGAAAAATACAAATATATATATAAACAATTAGATAAAAGTTAACAATGATTGCAAAAAGTGTTATCTTACTAACATACCATAAACATAAACTAATAAAAATTAGTCGATCACATAGTGGTCAAATAAATTCAGAGAATAAGATTCTCTCGTCAAAACTTAGCGATCCATACTTAATATATATACATAGTGAGACAATATTATCAGGTCATACTGTATACACAAGTCATACTGTATCGAGAGTTACAAGTATAATAGAAAACGGGTAACCAAGAAAACTGTAATTACCACGCGTATGAATATCTAGGCAAATGAAAATTTTCCTACATATTTAAATAACATTAAAACGGTACATCAACAAATGATAGTTAAACAAAATTACATAGAATAAGTAGATACTGATTTTTATAAGTACATTTGACAGGAATTTTAAATAAATATGATAAAGATTATTAACCTGAGAAAATTAATTAAAAAATTTTAAGTAATTGAGAATTTGAATATTATGAATAAAAAAGTTTGTAAATAATTATCTGTCCGTAAGGACTCTATAAATTCTATGATATTGTTTACTTAAAAATTGCGTATCTTCTTGCCTATTAATGGTGTGACTATGTGTATTGATATGAATCATTTCAGAAACTAATCTTTTGTGTTTATTGATCTCCCTATCTAAAATCTGTACATTATCAAAGTCAAAATTATGCGAAGGATTTTCATTTAAATGTTCTGGAATAGGAAGCAATTTTTCTAAAGATGTATTTTTATGCTCGTCTATTCTTTTCTTTAAATTTCTTTTAGTTTGGCCAATATACGTCGCTGGACAACTATCACATTGAAATTTATACACAATATTTGTTTCCATCCATTTTTCTGGTTTGTCCTTCTCTAGTTTTACAATGTTGTTGAGTTTTCGACTCATCAATGGAACACAACGAATATTGAACTTGCGAAGAGCAAATTGACAAGAATAGAAAAATTGTTCGTGAAACGGAAGTGAAATTGAAAGGTTTGGCAAGACCCTATTGTTATTCTGTGGACAACGAGTTTTATACTTAAGTTTGCGAATGCGTTCCGCCATACATGAATGTATAAAGCTCTCTGGATAATCATTCTCTATCAAAATATTTTTGACAATTTTAAAATTCGTATTGTGAAAAGAGGCATGAGACAATAACAAGGCTCTATCAATTAAATTATAAACAATATTACGTTTCAACTGTGTAGTGTGATTCGAGTTATAATTTAAAATTCTACCAGAACAGGATGGTTTCTGGTACCAATTAGTTATAATTTTGTTATTATCAATTGACAACGATAAATCTAGGAAGGAAATGCTATTGTTAATTTCTGTTTCATGAGTAAATTGTAAATGGCTATTATAACTATTGAAAACTTCTAAGACTAAATTCAAATGTTCTTTTTAATACATAAAATAGTATCATCTACATATCTATAGTAAAAAGTGGTGTGCAGTTGTATTTTTCAGCAAGGACCTTAAGACATTCAGTCTCTAAGTCCTCCATAACTAAATCTGCAAAGAGAGGGGAAATTGGAGAGCCCATTGGTGTGCCAAAGATTTGTTGATAGATAACATTATCGAATTGAAAGAAAGTATGCTTAAACAGAAAGTTAATTGTATCAATAATATCGGTGAAGGGGATCTTAGAATTCAAATGAATTTGATGGAAACGTTTATCAAAACTGTTAATAACCAACTCAGTTGGGATATTAGTAAATAAGGAAGAAACGTCTAGTGAGATCAAACTGTAGCCTGAAGGAATTGTGAGAGAATCTAATTTTTCTTTAAGTTCAAAACTATTGTTGATATGTGAAGAGGGTTTTTTGATACATTTTTTGAGATCTCTATCAATAATTTTAGATAAAAAGTTAGTAGGACTATTAATAGTAGAGATGATAGGTCTAAGTGGAGCATCTACTTTATGTATTTTCGGTAGTGCATATGCTTTCGGAAGGACAGTATTGGTCTGAGTTAAACTGTCATTGTTATATTTGAAATCTAGAAAATTATTATTGTTAAGTTGAGATAAAATATTGTGAACTTTGGACTGTAAGGATTTTAAAGGATTTCTTTTTATAATTTTGTAAGTCCTAGTATCACTAAGTAGAAGTTTCATTTTGGATTTATATTCCTCTCTATTAAGGCATACAGTCAAATTACCCTTATCCGCACGAGTAAAAAAGATTCCAGGATTATCCTTACAAAATTGTATCGTGAATTTTAAATCTTTGGATAGTTCTTTGGTATATTTTGTGAACAATTGTGGACGGTTACTAACTGATTCAATATTCTTAATTAATATTTCTCTGAGGTCTTGTATGGGAACTGTGTTTTGGTTTTTAAAGGTGGATTCCAAATTTTTTATCGATGTGATAATATCTTTTTTAGAAAAAGAGGAAGTTAAATTGTATTTATCCCCTAAGGAAACAATGTTCATAACTTGCTGTGGAATCTGAATGTCAGAAAGGTTTTTAATCCACTTTTCTTTATTCTTGTGAGATAAAACCGTTGTGTTATTTCTTTTATATCTAACTAATGTGTCAAATTTTTTGTTCAATTTTGTCTCTAATTTTTGAAAAATATTTTGACTTTTAATTTCAATAAAATTTTTGAAATTATCTAGAGTACAACGATTAATTTTAAGAGTATTCATAATATAGACAATCGCATTGAGACGCTTTCTAACAAAATTAATGTGGACATATAGATCATTAATTTCTAATTTAAGTAATTTTTTACTTTGAACATTGATATTAGAACTATATTGTCGATGACATAAATTACTGTTAAACTTAAACCTACGTGTGTAGCAATTAGCTATATGAGTCGGCGTAACCTCTTCACGTCTGCATTTATTCAAAAATAATAGTCTTGCGTTGGAAAGTGCCAGATCATATCTGAATGTAGACCATCTTTTTAGTAAAATAACAGTTTGGCAACCATATTTAAATGAAATAGAATCGTAGAAACTCAACCTTCTTTGAGTCTGGCCATTATTCCTTTGGAGGCCGTGATTATATTTGGTAATACGTATACTCTTCATGTTGAAATAATAAAGGAAAATTTTTCAAAGTTGACAGAGTTAACCCACAAATTACTAAGAATTAAAACATCTTCATATAAATTAGATAACGTTTCGCTGATATGGTTCTCAGCCTCTTCAGATCTTTATTAAATTTGAAAAATACAAATATATATAAACAATTAGATAAAAGTTAACAATGATTGCAAAAAGTGTTATCTTAGTAACATACCATAAACATAAACTAATAAAAATTAGTCGATCACATATTGGTCAAATAAATTCAGAGAATAAGATTCTCTCGTCAAAACTTAGCGATCCATACTTAATATATATACATAGTGAGACAATATTATCAGGTCATACTGTATACACAAGTCATACTGTATCGAGAGTTACAAGTATAATAGAAAACGGGTAACCAAGAAAACTGTAATTACCACGCGTATGAATATCTAGGCAAATGAAAATTTTCCTACATATTTAAATAACAAAACACAGTTCCCATACAAGACCTCAGAGAAATATTAATTAAGAATATTGAATCAGTTAGTAACCGTCCACAATTGTTCACAAAATATACCAAAGAACTATCCAAAGATTTAAAATTCACGATACAATTTTGTAAGGATAATCCTGGAATCTTTTTTACTCGTGCGGATAAGGGTAATTTGACTGTATGCCTTAATAGAGAGGAATATAAATCCAAAATGAAACTTCTACTTAGTGATACTAAGACTTACAAAATTATAAAAAGAAATCCTTTAAAATCCTTACAGTCCAAAGTTCACAATATTTTATCTCAACTTAACAATAATAATTTTCTAGATTTCAAATATAACAATGACAGTTTAACTCAGACCAATACTGTCCTTCCGAAAGCATATGCACTACCGAAAATACATAAAGTAGATGCTCCACTTAGACCTATCATCTCTACTATTAATAGTCCTACTAACTTTTTATCTAAAATTATTGATAGAGATCTCAAAAAATGTATCAAAAAACCCTCTTCACATATCAACAATAGTTTTGAACTTAAAGAAAAATTAGATTCTCTCACAATTCCTTCAGGCTACAGTTTGATCTCACTAGACGTTTCTTCCTTATTTACTAATATCCCAACTGAGTTGGTTATTAACAGTTTTGATAAACGTTTCCATCAAATTCATTTGAATTCTAAGATCTCCTTCACCGATATTATTGATACAATTAACTTTCTGTTTAAGCATACTTTCTTTCAATTCGATAATGTTATCTATCAACAAATCTTTGGCACACCAATGGGCTCTCCAATTTCCCCTCTCTTTGCAGATTTAGTTATGGAGGACTTAGAGACTGAATGTCTTAAGGTCCTTGCTGAAAAATACAACTGCACACCACTTTTTTACTATAGATATGTAGATGATACTATTTTATGTATTAAAAAAGAACATTTGAATTTAGTCTTAGAAGTTTTCAATAGTTATAATAGCCATTTACAATTTACTCATGAAACAGAAATTAACAATAGCATTTCCTTCCTAGATTTATCGTTGTCAATTGATAATAACAAAATTATAACTAATTGGTACCAGAAACCATCCTGTTCTGGTAGAATTTTAAATTATAACTCGAATCACACTACACAGTTGAAACGTAATATTGTTTATAATTTAATTGATAGAGCCTTGTTATTGTCTCATGCCTCTTTTCACAATACGAATTTTAAAATTGTCAAAAATATTTTGATAGAGAATGATTATCCAGAGAGCTTTATACATTCATGTATGGCGGAACGCATTCGCAAACTTAAGTATAAAACTCGTTGTCCACAGAATAACAATAGGGTCTTGCCAAACCTTTCAATTTCACTTCCGTTTCACGAACAATTTTTCTATTCTTGTCAATTTGCTCTTCGCAAGTTCAATATTCGTTGTGTTCCATTGATGAGTCGAAAACCCAACAACATTGTAAAACTAGGGAAGGACAAACCAGAAAAATGGATGGAAACAAATATTGTGTATAAATTTCAATGTGATAGTTGTCCAGCGACGTATATTGGCCAAACTAAAAGAAATTTAAAGAAAAGAATAGACGAGCATAAAAATACATCTTTAGAAAAATTGCTTCCTATTCCAGAACATTTAAATGAAAATCCTTCGCATAATTTTGACTTTGATAATGTACAGATTTTAGATAGGGAGATCAATAAACACAAAAGATTAGTTTCTGAAATGATTCATATCAATACACATAGTCACACCATTAATAGGCAAGAAGATACGCAATTTTTAAGTAAACAATATCATAGAATTTATAGATTCCTTACGGACAGATAATTATTTACAAACTTTTTTATTCATAATATTCAAATTCTCAATTACTTAAAATTTTTTAATTAATTTTCTCAGGTTAATAATCTTTATCATATTTATTTAAAATTCCTGTCAAATGTACTTATAAAAATCAGTATCTACTTATTCTATGTAATTTTGTTTAACTATCATTTGTTGATGTACCGTTTTAATGTTATTTAAATATGTAGGAAAATTTTCATTTGCCTAGATATTCATACGCGTGGTAATTACAGTTTTCTTGGTTACCCGTTTTCTATTATACTTGTAACTCTCGATACAGTATGACTTGTGTATACAGTATGACCTGATAATATTGTCTCACTATGTATATATATTAAGTATGGATCGCTAAGTTTTGACGAGAGAATCTTATTCTCTGAATTTATTTGACCACTATGTGATCGACTAATTTTCATTAGTTTATGTTTATGGTATGTTAGTAAGATAACACTTTTTGCAATCATTGTTAACTTTTATCTAATTGTTTATATATATATTTGTATTTTTCAAATTTAATAAAGATCTGAAGAGGCTGAGAACCATATCAGCGAAACGTTATCTAATTTATATGAAGATGTTTTAATTCTTAGTAATTTGTGGGTTAACTCTGTCAACTTTGAAAAATTTTCCTTTATTACATCGTAAGTCTCATTAAAGTAGAATAATTATATAAAAAGTTCAAGAAGTATCAGTAATTTAAAAAAGGTCCATATGATACGTAAGTACCAGTTAATTCCATCTAGCAGTTTTATTGTAATGTTTGCGTAGATGTCAATTTCTTTTTGTGCTTTTATTCGATTTCTGTCGCTCCCACGTCCTCAGGATAATCCCTCGAAAAGTTCAAGTGGGCCCAAATAAGAGAACCAGCGTAGGCCGAGAATAAAAATTAATTGTGTATCATTACCTGAATGGAATTGTGGAGATCTAGATGCTGTATCAAAACACAATTTCTTTATTCATTTATGAAAAGATCTGCGTGGGTCTTATTATCGTAGGACAATTATATAAAAAGTTCAAGAAGTATCAGGACTTTGAAGTAGGGCAAAACCTACAGTTATACACAAATAATATTATAAATTTTGAAGATTATAATTTGCATATCTCGACGGTTGATTTTTAAATGAAAATTTCACAATCAGACAACTGTAATGACATTGAAGGAAAAACAAATCCTATCCGCGATAGAGGGTAAACCGAAAAAGAGAATTTTACGCAAAGGATCTACTGTACGCGATAGGTTCTACTACTTCGGTCGTCTCTCGGCGAGACCGCTCGACTAGTAAACTCGACTGCGTACGAATGTTCCGTTGATTCCGGAACATTCGTACGCCATTCTTGAGGAAGATCGAAATTTCTGCTATCCGATCTGTCTGATCATACTCGTCAACTTTCAAAATAACTCTTCTATGTGCAGAATATCGCCTTTTCAGATGGCAAAGGCACAACAAAACCACTTCGAGTGTGCCAAGAACAGCGTACTCAAGGCACACGACCGCGTGCGGCTGTTCATGCAGAGCTGAAAATAGTCTTACGCAATACAAAAAGGAGCAAGGAATCCACGCGATAGGTTGTACTACTTTGGGCGTCTCTCGGCGGAACTGCTCGGTGAGTCCGGAACGTTCGTACACTATTTTTGAAAGAGCTCGAAATTTCTGCTGTTCGATCTCCCGAACGAGACCAGTGGGGTTTCCTAATTGTTCTGATGCGTGAAGAATCTCTCTTCAGATATGGTAAAGACTATGCAAAATCTCTACGAGCGTGCCAATGAAAGCGTACTCGAGGCACGCGACCGTATGCGGATGTTCATGAAGACCTAAAAATGGTCTTACGCGATACGAATGGAGCAAGAAATCCACGCGATACGTTCCACTAAGTACTTTGGGCGTCTCTCAGCGAGACCGCTCGATTAGTAAACTCGAGTGCGTACGAATGTTCCGGTGATTCCGGAACATTTGTACACCCTTTTTAAAAGAGTTCGAAATATCTTCTGTTAGATCTCCCGAACGAGACTCGTGGGTTTTCCTAATTGCTCCAATACGTGAAGTATCTCTCTTCAGATATGGTAAAGACTATGCAAAATCTCTTCGAACGTGCCAGTAAAAGCGAACTCGAGCCACGCGACGGCGTACGGCTGTTCATACAGTGCTGAAAATGGTCTTACACAATACAAAAAGGAGCAAGAAATCCACGAGATAGGTTCTACTACTTTGGGCGTCTCTCAGCGAGTCCGCTCGACTAGTAAACTCGAGTGCGTACGAATGTTCCGGTGATTCCGGAACATTCGTACACTATTTCTGAAAGAGCTCGAAATTTCTGCTGTTCGATCTCCCGAACGAGACGAGTGGGGTTTCCTAATTGCTCTGATGCGTGAAGAATCTCTCTTCAGATATGGCAAAGACTATGCAAAATCTCTTCGAGCGTACTAATAAAAGCGTACTCGAGGCACGCGACAGTGTGCGGCTGTTCATGCAGACCTAAAAATGGTCTTACGCGATACGAATGGAGCAAGAAATCCACGCGATATATTCCACTACGTACTTTGGGCGTCTCTCAGCGAGACCGCTCGACTAGTAAACTCGAGCGCGTACGAATGTTTCGGTAAGACCGGAAAATTCGTACACCATTTTTAAAAGAGATCGAAATTTCTGCTGTTAGATCTTCCCAACGCGACGCGGTGGTTTATGTAATGGCGTTAATGCGTGAAGAATCTTGCTTTCGGATATGCTAAAGACTGCAAAAGTATTTCGAGTGTGCCAATAACTGCGTACTCGAGGCACGCGACCGCGTGCGGCTGTTCATGCAGAGATGAAAATGGTCTTACGCAATACAAAAATGAGCAAGAAATTCACGCGATAGGATCTACTATTTGGGAGTCTCTCGGCGAGCCCGCTCGACCAGTAAATTCCAGTACGTTCGAATGTTCCGGTGAGTCCGGAACATTCGTACACCCTTTTTAAAAGAGCTCAAAGTTTCTGCTGTTAGATCTCCCCAATGCGTTTCCGTGGTTTTTCTAATGGCGTTAATGCGCAAAGAATCTCGCTTTCAGATATGGTAAAGACTATGCAAAAGCATTTAGAGTGTGCCAATAACTGCCTACTCGAGGCACGCGACCGCGTGTGGCTGTTCATGCAGAGCTGAAAATGGTCTTACGCAATACAAAAAGGAGCAAGAAAGACACGCGATAGTAGTAGGTTCTACTACTTTGGACGTCTCTCGGCGGGACCGGTCGACTAATGAACTCGGGTGCGTACGAATGTTCCGGTGATTCCGGAACTTTCGTACGCCATTCTTGAAAAGCTCGAAATTTCTGCTGTCCGATCGGTCTGATGATACTCCTCAACATTCGAAATGACTCTTCTATGTGCAGAATGTCGCCTTCTCAGATGGCAAAGGCACAACAAAAGCATTTCGAGTGTGCACAATAACAGTGTACTTAACAGGTACTTACGTATCGTATGGACCTTTTTTAAAGTACTGATACTTCTTGAACTTTTTATACAATTATCTTACGATAATCAGACGCACGATGATCAATTCGTCAATGAATAACTAAATTGTGTTTTCATAGAGCACCTTGATCGCCGAAAGCGTGTTTAAGTAAGGATACATTATTAACTCTTATTCGCATCTTAAGCCGTTTCTCGTGACTGGGACCACTTGAAGTTTTCCAGGGATTATCTTAAGGATATGGGAACGGCAGAAATCAAATAAATATAAACAAACAAAATGACTTCTGGCAAACATTACAATAGAACTGCTAGATGGACTTAACAGGTATTTGCGTCTCTTATGGCCGTGTTTCAAAGTCCTGATACTTCTTGAACTTTTTATATAATTGTCCTACGATAATGAGACGCACGACGATCGATTCGTCAATGAATAACTAAATTGTGTTTTCTTAGAGCATCTCTATCGCCGCAATCCCATTCAAGTAAGCATAGACAATTAATGTTAGTTCACTGCGTAAGCCATTTCGCGCCACTGGTCTCACTTGAACTTTCGAAGGATTATCCTAAGGACATGGGACCGACAAAAATCGAAGAAATATTAAAAAAAAAAACTGACTTCTAGCAAACATTGCAATGGAACTGCTAGATGGACTTAACAGGTACTTGCCTCTTGTATGGCTCTTTTTCAAAATCATGATTCTTCTTGAACTTCTTATACAGTATAACACATTAAAAACGTACACTTTTCTCCAACAATTTTCTCATGATTGGCGAAACCGATTTGGAAAAAGTAGTAGAGCATTCGAAAGAGCGGAGAAAGAGCTTTCTAATGCTATTTTCAAATTTCTCGTAATATGAACTTTTCTGCATAAGATAATCCGTTATTTTTGCCAAAATGTAAAATATCGATGAAATGGAAATGCATTAAAGTCAAGTTTAGCAATCTCGATTTTGAAAAAGTAGTAGAGCATTGGAAAGAGCGGAGCAAGAGCTTTCTAATGGTATGCTTATTTTGGTTGATAGACTTGATAATTATTATTTATATTGATGTTGAAAGTGCAGTTCAAGGTGCAAAGTTGACAGGTTATGTTTTTTCAGCAGATCTTTTTTTCTCATGTATTTGGTGTAAATTGATACGAGATAACCGTACTTTGAATGTAATTTGAGGTATTTTTCTATTTTTGAAATAATAGTAAAAATTTGGTAATGAAGCTATGCGTTAAAGAACAACAAGTCAGGTCTACGGCAACTTCAGACCTCCCGTTTGAAAAAGTCCCTAGGATTTTCGAATGGCTTGAAACGTAAACAACGTGATCGATGGATGTGTATTAATGATTCACAATGGTAAGAGTTAATTTAATTAATATTGAAATGTATTATGAAATACTGTATAATTAGAAAAAATTCATTTAGAGAAATATTATTAACCTAAAAAACTCTATCCCACGAATAATGTAATTTTGTAAAGATGTTGAAGCTGATTAAATAATATTTATAATAATCATAATAATATTTAATTATTTAGATAATTGTAACCGAATAAATAGTGCTAATCTCATCATCACAACGATGCGAGAAGAGCGAAAAAAGTAAATCGACTTAGCGAGTAAAAGCGTTGGAATGTGCCAAACGTAGGTGCCCGATCTTAACAGTTTTAGAGAATAATTCTCGGTGCGGCCGAGCTCGCTCGCCGTCTACCGACAGGATGAGGGCTCGTTGTATTTGATCTTCTTTCTATGGCGCTTAGCTGTTTGATTAACATTATACGCGTGACTGCGGACAGAAGAAGAAGCTGCCGCGGTTGACTCGTCTTCGGCGACATGAGTAGCATCTATCCCCCCAATTTTTCTGTCTATTGCTGGACCACTTCTCCTCATTCTTATTTATTACACTTGTTTGATGTACGTAAAGTACTAGTGAAAATGAAAAGTATGCAATATCTACTTCGGCCTATTTTTGGCAGAATTAGAGAATACGATGTCTAAACCCAATATAAGTAGTTTTAAATTATCTATAATATGTATTTCTATAGTTCTTAAAGTGAATAATAGTTATATTATTATTATTAATACATTGATGTATTAATAAGTAAGAATATGTATTATTGTACTTAGGTAAGGCGAGCCAAAGAATCGCGCACTATCGCGGCGTTACGGCGTCAATTCATGAGCGCAGGCTGCATGTGCGCAGTATCGTACTGCGTATATTGACGTTTTTGTAGAGAACGGCAGATGGCAGTAGTAGTTGAGAATAACAAAGCCAATGTTACATATTTTATTCTTTGTCTTGAGGCTTGAATTAACGAACTCCGAACTGTACACGTACATTTCCCATTGATACTATTGATAAAAGACATTGACTCTGACCTGCTTTCGATTCCCATTGTCTATGATAAGCAGTATCCGAGTTTCTCGTCACGTAAACCGCAGTAATACAGAATTTATCATACAATTACAGCGTCTTTTACATGTAATGGCATGGGCTAGCAAGTCTAAATGCCTGTGCGAGTAAACTAGAACATAACTGGATCAATTTCGTGTGACTTCCCAAATCTCGGTTACCGAGAAGGGGGAAAAATGATATATTTAATCAGGCGACGATTATTAATGATGAAATTGGTAAATATAACGTAATAATGCAATGATAATTAATTTGGCACAAGTTCAATACTTATTTGGTCTTCGGAATAGTCCGCAAGGCTCCTGAAACTACCTAAACCAACTGAGCACGACATTTCCTGCTTCTCGGTCGCCGAGAACCGGAAATTGCAAATGGTACCGTTCAGGTCTGGGAATTGACTAATTATTGATTACCTAACATAAATTAAAACATTTATTTTTATTAATATTCTTAATATTTATAAAAATTGACTCATATTATTGCTAAAAGACATTTACCCTGAGCGGTTTTCAGTTCCCGCTGTCTATGATAAGCAGTATCCGAGTATGTCGTCAAAGTAAACCGCAGTAATACAGAATTTACCATACAATTACCGCGTCTTTTACATGTAATGGCATACGCTAGCAAGTCTAAATCCCTGTGCGAGTAAAGTAGAACATAACTGGATCGATTTCGTATGACTTCCCAAATCTCGGTTACCGAGAAGTTGGAAAAAATGATATATTTAATCACGCGTCGATTATTAATGATGAAATTGGTAAATATAACGTAATAACGCAATAATAATTAACTTGGCACATGTCCAATACTTATTTCGTCTTCGGAATAATCCGCGAGGCTCCTGAAACTACCTAAACGAACCGAGCACGACATGTCCTGCTTCTCGGTCGCCGAGAACCCGAAATTGCAAATTGTACGGTTCAGGTCCGGGAATTGACTGTTTATTTATTACCTAACATAAATTAAAACATTTATTTTTATTATTATTCTCAATATTTATAAAAATTGACTCATACTATTGCTAAAAGACATTGACTGACCTGCTTTCGATTCCCATTGTCTATGATAAGCAGTATCCGAGTTTCTCGTCAACGTAAACCGCAGTAATACAGAATTTACCATACATTTACCGCGTCTTTGACATGTAATGGCATATGCTAGCAAGTCTAAATGCCTGTGCGAGTAGAGTAGAACATAACTGGATCGATTTCGTGTGACTTCCCAAATCTCGGTTATCGAGAAGTGGGAAAAAATGATATATGTAATCAGACGATGATTTTTATAAAGAAAGTGAGGAATTGAACGTAATGCTGAATTGATTATTAACTAGTAACTTCTCAAATACTCATTTGGTATTTAGAATAGTACGCCTGGCACCTGTAAATATCGAAACCAATCGAGTACGGACTTTTCTGCTTCTCGGTCACAGAGAACCGGAAATTACAACGGTAGGGTTCAGGTCTCTGAATTGACTGATTATTCATTAGTTCAGATAAATTGAACATTTATTTTTATTACTATTCTTAATATTTATAAAAATTGACTGATACTATTGCTAAAAGACATTGACTCTGACCTTCTTTCGATTCCCATAGTCTATGATAAGCAGTATCCGAGTTTCTTATCAACGTAAACCGCAGTAATACAGAATTTACCGTACAATTACCGCGTCTTTTACATGTAATGGCATACGCTAGCAAGTCTAAATGCCTGTGCGAGTAAAGTAGAACATAACTGGATCGATTTCGTTTGACTTCCCCAATCTCGGTTACCGAGAAGTGGGAAAAAATGATATATTTAATCAGGCGACGATTATTAATGATGAAATTGGTAAATATAACGTAATAACGCAATAATAATTAACTTGGCACATGTCCAATACTTATTTGGTCTTCGTAATAGTCCGCGAGGCTCCTCATCCTACCTAAACCAACCGAGCACGGCATTTCCTGCTTCTCGGTCGCCCAGAACCGGAAATTGCAAATGGTACGGTTCAAGTTTGGGAATGAATTCACTATTAATCACCTAACATAAATTAAAACATTTATTTTTATTATTATTCTTAATATTTATAAAAATTGACTCATACTATTGCTAAAAGACATTGACTCTGACCTGCTTTCGATTCCCATTGTCTGTGATAAGCCGTATCCGAGTTTCTCGTTAACGAAACCGCAGTAATACAGAATTTACCGTACAATTACCGCGTCTTTTACATGTAATGGCATACGCTAGCAAGTCTAAATGCCTGGGCGACTAAAGTAGAACATAACTGGATCGATTTCGTGTGACTTCCCAAATCTCGGTTACCGAGAAGACGGAAAAAATAATATATGTATTCAGACGACGATTATGAATGATGAAATTGGTAAATATAAGGTAATAACGCAATGATAAATTACTTTGGACATGTCCAATTCTTATTTGGTCTTCGGAATAGTCCGCGAGGCTCCTGAAACTACCGAAACCATCCGAGTACGGCCTTTCCTGCTTCTCGGTCACCGAGAACCGGAAATTACAACGGTAGGGTTCAAGTTTGGGAATGGATTCACTATAATTCCCTAACATAAATTAAACGATTTATTATCCTTATTTTTAATAATTATAAAAAAAGACTGACATTATTATGCTCAAAGACATTGAATCTGAGCTGTTTTCGGTTGCCGCTGTCTATGATAAGCAGTATCCGAGTATGTCGTAAAAGTAATTCGCAGTAATACAGAATTTACCATACAATTACCACGTTATTTACATCAAATGTCATGGGTTAGCAAGTCTAAATACCTATGTACCTATGTGCGGCCGAGCTCGCTCGCCGCCTGCCGCCGGGATGATCGGCTCGTCGTATTTGATCTTCGTTCTATGGCGCTTAGCTGTTTTATTAACATATACGCGTGACTCCGGACAGAAGAAGGAGCTGCCGCGGTTGACTCGTCCTCGGCGGATGCGCAGCATCTATTCCCTCAATTTTTCTTTCTATTGCTGGACCACTTCTCCTCATTCTTATTTATTACGCTTGTTACGTAAAGTACTAGTGTAAATGTAAAGTGAGAAAAATCGTCTTCGGACTATTTTTGGCAGAATTAGGGAATACGATGTCTAAACCCAAGATAAGTATTTTTAAATTATCTATATTATGTATATCTATAGTTGTTAAAGTGCATAATATGTAGTTATATTATTATTATTAATATATTCATGTACTAATAAGTAAGAATGTGTATTATTATACTTAGGTAAGGCGAACCAAAGAATCGCGCATTATCGCGGCGTTACGGCGCCAATTCATGAGCGCAGGCCGAATGTGCGCAGTATCGTACTGCGCATATTGACGTTTTTGTAGAGAACGGCAGATGGCAGTAGTAGTTGCGAATAACGAAGCCAATGTTACGTATTTTATTCTTTGTTGGCTTGATTTAACGAACTGTATACACAGATTTCCCATTAATACAACTTTCATTAAACATTATTATTTTTCATGACCTAATCGCATAAAATCTAATGAAAAAATAATATCAATTTTTCATTTTCGATTAATGCTTTTCCTCATTAAAGCTTACAATCCCTTCGCTCATTCTAACGTCTTTAAAAACAAAAATCCAATTTTTATTTATACAAGAATGAAGCACTACAGTGATATAGAAATAAATGATTTTAACTTAATTAAGAATTAACTATTAATCTTTAATCGAAAGCTCGTTATTTAATTAAGAATTAACTTGTAGCGGTTATTTCTCTTTAATTAAGAAACTGAATATTTTCATGTATGGTCCGGGATCGGGGAAAGAAACTGGTTTTCTTTTGGTTCAGAATATAATCAGGACAATGAAAAAATTTAGCAGATTTAAGGTAAAAAAATTATAATAGCTTCTGTCTTTATTATTCGGAGCTGTGGGCATATAATCAATTTAATCAACGATTTTCCGCAATGTGGGATTTGTCTCACTCATATCAGGATAACTTCACTTCATACGTGTACCTTGATATGTCAGTCAAGTCATACACGTACGAGAGAAAGGGTTCCCCAGGTGTGGGCCAGGTCGTTCTGCAAAGCGGACTGATCTCGCATATCGCACAATCAATCGCTCTCGCTAGCGCCACCCAACATATACCTCATGTGCGATCTAGGTGCCACGCATCACACCGATTTTATACATTATTATTCCTCGCTCTCCGCGCAGGAAGATGGATTAAACACATGTTCATGGATTGTCGGCATCGTGACGTCACACGATGTCGCCCGCCGCGCGAATTCGTGTTTATATCAACCGTCGGCCGGCCGTGTTTTGATTCTATGCTACAACTAAACTATATCCTATATCATCGTTAAAGCGTTTCTATCTCTACTAAATACTCGCGTACTAAACATTCTCTCATGTTGAGTTTTACAAAATTTCCGTTTTAGTTATTTGTTAATGATTCTATTACTCAAATTTAATAATTAAATAAACTAAAAAATTATTGGCATCAGTATTAACTGATGCCAATAATTAATTTAATTGTTATTAAACAATCGGTTAATTTATAAATAATAATTAATTTAATTGTTATTAAACAATCGGTTAATTTATAAATAATCATATTGAAAATTATCTGTTTATGCTAACTAGATAACTTATAATTTATTAATAAAGGGAATACGTAATAAATAGGAAATTATTAGTTAAGTAACTAATTGTTTAAATATTACTTTAAACTCATCAATATAATAGCAAAATAATTTCTCTAATTTTTATGCCAAAATTAGGACTGTTACAATCTCAGGGTACCTGCGGGTTTTTCGACCGACTGAGCACGTTTTTGAGATCTATTTCGGTTTATGACTACACTCTCAGATGCAGGAGATGATTTCCTCGCAATGTGATGGTACTTGCTGATTTTTTTACCAGTTAAGTCTGTTATTCGGCGAGAGGGAGAATCTTGACGGGATGAAGACTATGAGAAAAGCAGCACATTGTGAAACACAACGAGCGCTTGAACGCAAAGCACCTTCGTCGTCCGCTGCACACGTTTGTTCGCTGTCTCGATCTTGCACTGCTCGCTCCGATGAGCTTCGCCGTCGGCAACGCGTGCCTTCGTCGGCGATATTGATTCTTTGTTGCACCTATTCGCCCCTACATCGGGATATGTGTTAGCTCTTATGTTGGATCAGATTGGCTAATCAGAAAATCTGAGACTAATCGTTGTCTCAATTGATTTACTATTAATATTTATATTCGCATGATACATATAAATTTATCAATCCAATTTCCTTAATACCATATTGAAAAATAAATTAATATGTAACCAAAATAGTTTACAAACTATATTCTATAACTAACTTTGATTTGTAAAATATAAACAATGTATAACTTAGTGCCCAAAAATGGCTTCAACTTCTATTTCTTGCGAATCTCAAGAAATAGCGATTTGGACTGTTTCTTGAGATTCTCAAGAAACAGTACAAAACTCGGTTTCTTGAAAAAGTGATTAATCAGTATCGACGTTTGCTTTTTGAAAATTGCTAAAAGTATATTATATTTAAAATTATTCATTAAAAAATTAAGAAAATAATAAAAAATAATTGTTTAGTTATAAATACATTAGTACATTATACACCTAGGGCGTAAAATAATCAAGTGATGTAAGTGTAAAGTTTGCTACGTAGGATAGCGTGGGATTACGTATGGTATGGAAAAGAATACTTTATAAACTACATTTTAACTTTCATTTTTCAAATATTTATGTTGAACAAATTAGTCGAAAAAAATAGCGTCAACTTCCATTTCTTTAGAATCTCAGGAAATAGCGTCAACTTCCATTTCTTGAGAATCACAAGAATTAGCGATTTGGACTCTTAAGATTATCAATAAACGGAAGTCGATGCTGTTTATTGAGAAACTGAGTAAAGAGTGTGGATGTTTCTATATTGAAAATATGTTATATTTCAAATTATTAATTTATAGGTTAATACCATATTGAAAAATAAATTCATAAGTAATCAAATAGTTTATTTTCTATAACAAACTTTGATGTGCCAAGTATTAACGGTGTACAATTTAGTCTCAAAAAATAGAGTCAACTTCCATTTCCTGATAATCTCAAGAAATAGCGGTTTGGACTGTTTCTTGAGATTCTCAAGAAACAGTTCAAAGCCCGGTTTTTTGAGAAAATCATTAATCAGTGTCGACGTTTGCTTTGTTAAAATTGCAAAATGTTTCTTATTTTCCCAATTAGTAATTTATAAATTAAGAAAATTGTTCAAAATAATTGTTTAGTTATAAATACATTAGTACAGTATGTAAAATAATCAAGTTATGTAAAGTAAAGTTGGCTACGTAGGATAGCGTGGGATTACGTGTGGTATGGAAAAGAATAGTTTATAAACAATATTTTAACTTTCATTTTTCAAATATTTATGTTGAACAAATTAGTCTAAAAAAAAGGAGTCAACTTCCATTTCTTCAAAATCTCAGGAAATAGCGTCAACTTCCATTTCCTGAGAATCTCAGGAATTAGCGATTTGGACTATTAAGATTATCAATAAATGGAAGTCGACGCGGTTTCTTAAGAAACTGAGTAACCAGTACGGACGTTTCTTTATTGAAAATATGTTATATTTCACATTATTAATTTATAGGTTAATACCATGTTGAAAAATAAATTCATAAGTAATTAAATAATTTATAAACTATTTTCTATAACAAACTTTGATGTGCCAAGTATTAACGGTATATAACTTAGTCCCAAAAAATAGAGTCAACTTCCATTTCTTGATAATCTCAAGAAATAGCGTAAACTTCCATTTCTTGAGAATCTCAAGAAATAGCGATTTGGACTCTTAAGATTATCAATAAACGGAAGTCGACGCTGTTTATTGTGAAACTGAGTAAACGGTGTGGACCTTTCTTTATTGAAAATATGTTATATTTCAAATTATTAATTTATAGGTTAATACCATATTGAAAAATAAATTCATAAGTAATCAAATAGTGTATAAACTATTTTCGATAATTAACTTAGATGTGCCAAATACTAATGTTGTACAACTTAGTCTCAAAAAATATAGTCAACTTCCATTTCTTGACAATCTCAAGAAATAGCGGTTTGAACCGTTTCTTGAGAATCTCAAGAAACAGTCAGAATCTCGGTTTATTCAGAATCTCATGAAACAGTGTTGTCGTTTATTGTTTTGAAACTACAAAAGGTTTCTTATTTTCCCAATTAGTAATTTATAAATTAAGGAAATAATGAAAAATAGTTGTTTAGTTATAAATACATAAGTACATTATACATCTAGGGCGTAAAATAATCAAGTAATGTAAGTGTAAAGTTGGCTACGTCGTATAGCGTGGGATTACATGTGGTATGGAAAAGAATAGTTTATAAACTACGTTTTAACTTTCATTATTCAAATATTTATGTTGAACAAATTAGTCTAAAAAAAGGCGCCAACTTCTATTTCTTTAGAATCTCAGGAAATAGCATCAACATCCATATCTTGAGAATCTCAAGAATTAGCGATTTGGATTCTTAAGATTATCAATAAACGGAAGTCGATGCTGTTTATTGAGAAACTGATTAAACAGTGTGGATGTCTCTATATTGAAATTATGTTATATCTCAAATTATTAATTTATAGGTTAATACCATATTGAAAAATAAATTCATAAGTAATCAAATAGTTTATAAACTATTTTCTATAACAAACTTTGATGTGCCAAGTATTAACGGTATATAAATTGGTCTCAAAAAATAGAGTCAACTTCCATTTCTTGATAATCTCAGGAAATAGCGTAAATTTCCATTTCTTGAGAATCTCAAGAAATAGCGATTTGGACTCTTAAGATTATCAATAAACGGAAGTCGACGCTGTTTATTGTGAAACTGAGTAAACGGTGTGGACCTTTCTTTATTGAAAATATGTTATATTTCAAATTATTAATTTATAGGTTAATACCATATTGAAAAATAAATTCATAAGTAATCAAATAGTTTATAAACTATTTTCGATAATTAACTTAGATGTGCCAAATACTAATGTTGTACAACTTAGTCTCAAAAAATATAGTCAACTTCCATTTCTTGACAATCTCAAGAAATAGCGGTTTGAACCGTTTCTTGAGAATCTCAAGAAACAGTCAGAATCTCAGTTTATTCAGAATCTCATGAAACCGTGTTGTCGTTTATTGTTTTGAAACTACAAAAGGTTTCTTATTTTCCCAATTAGTAATTTATAAATTAAGGAAATAATGAAAAATAGTTGTTTAGTTATAAATACATAAGTACATTATACATCTAGGGCGTAAAATAATCAAGTAATGTAAGTGTAAAGTTGGCTACGTCGTATAGCGTGGGATTACATGTGGTATGGAAAAGAATAGTTTATAAACTACGTTTTAACTTTCATTTTTCAAATATTTATGTTGAACAAATTAGTCTAAAAAAAGGCGCCAACTTCTATTTCTTTAGAATCTCAGGAAATAGCATCAACATCCATATCTTGAGAATCTTAAGAATTAGCGATTTGGATTGTTAAGATTATCAATAAACGGAAGTCGATGCTGTTTATTGAGAAACTGATTAAACAGTGTGGATGTCTCTATATTGAAATTATGTTATATCTCAAATTATTAATTTATAGGTTAATACCATATTGAAAAATAAATTCATAAGTAATCAAATAGTTTATAAACTATTTTCTATAACAAACTTTGATGTGCCAAGTATTAACGGTATATAAATTGGTCTCAAAAAATAGAGTCAACTTCCATTTCTTGATAATCTCAGGAAATAGCGTAAATTTCCATTTCTTGAGAATCTCAAGAAATAGCGATTTGGACTCTTAAGATTATCAATAAACGGAAGTCGACGCTGTTTATTGTGAAACTGAGTAAACGGTGTGGACCTTTCTTTATTGAAAATATGTTATATTTCAAATTATTAATTTATAGGTTAATACCATATTGAAAAATAAATTCATAAGTAATCAAATAGTTTATAAACTATTTTCGATAATTAACTTAGATGTGCCAAATACTAATGTTGTACAACTTAGTCTCAAAAAATATAGTCAACTTCCATTTCTTGACAATCTCAAGAAATAGCGGTTTGAACCGTTTCTTGAGAATCCCAAGAAACAGTCAGAATCTCAGTTTATTCAGAATCTCATGAAACCGTGTTGTCGTTTATTGTTTTGAAACTACAAAAGGTTTCTTATTTTCCCAATTAGTAATTTATAAATTAAGAAAATAATGAAAAATAGTTGTTTAGTTATAAATACATAAGTACATTATACATCTAGGGCGTAAAATAATCAAGTAATGTAAGTGTAAAGTTGGCTACGTCGTATAGCGTGGGATTACATGTGGTATGGAAAAGAATAGTTTATAAACTACGTTTTAACTTTCATTATTCAAATATTTATGTTGAACAAATTAGTCTAAAAAAAGGCGCCAACTTCTATTTCTTTAGAATCTCAGGAAATAGCATCAACATCCATATCTTGAGAATCTCAAGAATTAGCGATTTGGACTCTTAAGATTATCAATAAACGGAAGTCGATGCTGTTTATTGAGAAACTGAGTAAACAGTGTGGATGTCTCTATATTGAAATTATGTTATATCTCAAATTATTAATTTATAGGTTAATACCATATTGAAAAATATTTGCTCCAGTCTACAAAAAATCGGGAATGAAATCGCTTTTCCGGAAAAGTCCCTTGAAGCCGAGATACCGTGCTAAAAAATATTTACAAATTCCCAGAGTCGCAAATACTCCGTTAGCAATAATTTTGGGACTGGTATTTGTAATTCGGTTTTTTTTATCTTATCTGTTAGAGATATGCATAAAAACATAAAAAAAAACAACAAAATATGTTATTTCCCAAACGATTATCCCCCCAAATCATCCCTAAAACCACCCCTACCAGAAAATACATGATAAAAAAATCATATCTGCGGAGTTTATCAATTCGAGGCAAATCTCATGGCTGATATCTCTTCAAGATATCGCATTAGACATGTAAAAAGTTTCCGATATGAAAATCGATACGGAACCCTTCACTTGGAGGGTGCAAAGGGGCTAAAATAGCGAAAAATACGTAATAATTACGGAACAAAATTCATATCTCGGGAATTAATGATTTCGAGACAAATTTTATTGCTGAAATCTCTTCAAGATATTGCCATAGCCTTGCAAAAAAATTGCCGACAGGAAAATCGATTCGGAAAATTGTGCTTCGGGGGTGCAAAGAGTCTATAATGACTAAAAATACACGAAAAATAGCAAAGAAAAATTCATAACTCGGCAGATTATGAATTCAAGATAAATTTTATGGCTTAAATCTCTTCAAGATATTGCCATAGCCTTGTAAAAAAATTGCCGATAGGAAAATCGATCCGAAAAATTGTGCTTGGGGGGTGCAAAGAATCTATAATGATTAAAAATACACGAAAAATAGCAAAGAAAAATTCATATCTCGGAAGTTTAATTAAAATACCTATATTTTCTAAAAAAAAAAAAAAAAAGTTTGTAGCTATCACGGTTCTGTTGTTATTAACGAAAACGTGTTTTTTTTTTAAAAGCTTATAACTCCCAAACTAAACAGTCAATTTTTTTAAAAGAAAAATCACGATAATGTAGAAAATAATTACCTATCTGTAAAAATTTTTAGTTCATTTTGTTAATTAATTTTTTTACAAAAAAATTGATAAATGAAAAAAATTAGTTTTGTATGTCCAACAATTACGGGAGTAAAATTTACTTAATCGATTCAAAATTTTTTGTAGAAGTAGATTTATAATTTTTGCTATTAAAAATTAATTAAAGGAATCAATAAATTAAAATTGAGGAAGCTACGGGCCAATGAATTGGCAGCGATTTTTTTTATAGTTTTATAATTTTTGGTACATTTTCAATGTACGGGGCTACCAAATTTAGAAATACTATTCGAATATTTAAAAAAATATGGCATATGTCTAGGTTTAGATAAGTATAGTTATTGAGCATAAAAAACTGAGTTTAGGGCGACCCGTTTGTAGCCTGTCCTGCACCGCGTCACATTCCTGGATACGACCCTCCTAACTTTACCCTGTGCAGGGCCTACATCCGGGAGACTTGGATGAATTTCTACTCGGTAAGAAACACAAACGCGGTTCAAACAGTTCGACGTAATCAAATAGACCGACCTGATTTGAATAGTTCGATGGAATCGTATAGTCCGACTTGGTTCGAACAGTCAACGAAATCGAATAGACCGACTTGGTTCGAACAATTCAACGAAATCGAGTAGTACAAGCACTTCCTAGTAGTTCATTTGGTTCGAACTGTTTGATTGTGTACGAGTAGATCGTATTATGTTGAATAGTTCAAAGTATCGAGTATTCGACTCGAGTTCGAAAAAATAGATCGATACTGTTCAACTACGTCGAGTCGAGTATTCGTACATCCCTACTTCGACGTATAGCGAAAAAATAGTTTACATACAGTTTACATATACAAAAATAGTTTACACATACTTACACATAGCAACACCTAATGAGGACGCCACCGATTGTTTCTTTTTTGACTTCCTTCGAGATCAGAGATGGATTCGTTTATTCTAGATCGTTCTAGAATAGAATAAATTATGTCGAAAGC
Source organism: Torymus aiolomorphi (assembly GCA_036365515.1). Taxonomy (NCBI): domain Eukaryota; kingdom Metazoa; phylum Arthropoda; class Insecta; order Hymenoptera; family Torymidae; genus Torymus; species Torymus aiolomorphi. The sequence continues at coordinate 214,708,857 of CM070874.1, forward strand.
TCAAATTTAATCATAAATACCGAATTCTATGCAAATTGTCTCGCAAGACGTTACTTTTATTTTCAAAGTATCTACAGCCAGGCCGAAAAAAGCACAACTCAGGCCCGAAAAAAGCACTATTCGTGTAGCTAGGAAGAAAAAAAAATAGTACTTTCGGAACGGCGTCGATGAAAAATAAAGAATGTACCAGATCGAACATAAATTGTCACTCTAACCGAAGACAAGACTGACAAACATAGTCGAAGGGATTCTTTATTTTCACCCCTTGTGCTTATATAATTTTTGTGGCTGGCGACACCAAAAATACAACATTTGCGATCGGGCGCAGGTAGCAAAGTTGGTACTTTTGGCCAGCTAATCAAAAATAGTAGATTCGGAAAAGTATAGTACATTACGATACGTGTTACCAAAGTAGCACTTTTTTGCACGTAATAGCGCAATGCTAATTAACTTGAGACTTGTCCAATACTTCATTGGTCTTCGGAATAGTCCGCGAGGCTCCTGAAACTACCTAAACCGACCGAGCACGGCATTTCCTGCTTCTCGGTAACCGGAAATTGTAAATTGTACGGTTCAAGTTTGGGAATGGATTCACTACTAATCACCTAACATAAATTAAAGCATTTATTTTTATTATTATTCTTAATATTTCTAAAAATAAACTGATATTATTGCTAAAAGATATTTACTCTGAGCAGTTTTCGGTTCCCGCTGTCTATGATAAGCAATATCCGAGTATGTTGTAAAAGTAATCCGCAGTAATACAGAATTTACCATACAATTACCGCGTTTTTTACATCAAATGGAATGGGCTAGCAAGTCTAAATGCCTATGCGAGTAAAGTAGAACGTAACTGGATCGATTTCGTGTGACTTCCCAAATCTCGGTTACCGAGAAGTGGGAAAAAATGATATATGTATTCAGTCGACGATTATGAATGATGAAATGGGTAAATATAAGGTAATAACGCAATAATAAGTTACTTGGGACATGCCCAATACTTATTAGGTCTGGGAATTGACTGATTATTCATTACCTAACATAAATTAAAACATTTATTTTTATTATTATTCTTAATATTTATAAAAAGAGACTGATATTGTTATGCTATAAAAGACATTTACTCTGAGCTGTTTTTGGTTCCCGCTGTCTATGATAAGCAGTATCCGAGTATCTCGTCAAAGTAAAGCGGAGTAATACAGAATTTACCATACAATTACCGCATTTTTTACTCTCTAAATTTTAATGAATGTCTATGCACTGATACTAAGTTAGTGTTATATTTATAACTGCCAATCAGTAAATATTCACTTATTGTCACTGATTATTAGTTATAAGTACACCACTAATTCGGTTTAAGTGCATTTGAACTGTTTTCATTTTAAAGTGAAGGCGAGACTATTCACGTATAGAGAAGTCATTTCTAAAGCTCACGGGTCTCATCGGACAGATCTGACGACAGCGATATCTAGTTACTTCAAGCTTAATGTAAGAATGTTCCGGAATCACCGGAACTTGTTCTGTGCGCATACAAACACGCGTTACGATAATCTGGCGGGGAAGGGCCATCGGACAAAAATGAAACTTGTCGAGCCACTGATTGTCCGAATAGGCGAGGCAGCTCGACCGCATCGAGACTTATTCTGTAACACTGCTATGTACAATCACCAACGTTCCGCATACTACATCGCTTTGCCTCGAAAACTCTATTCATTTTTTCGCTCTTCTCGGCTCGTTGTGACGATGAGATTTAAGCGATATATCCTGTTATAATTAAATATTATTATGATTATTCTACACCCAACGGAAAAAGTAACTTTGAAAATTGGAACTCCACCTTTTAGAAGGTTGTAAAGGATGGGTTAGATAAAGATCTGAGAGTAGGTTGTACGAAAGTTTTATGGCTAACCTAACCATTATAAAGTTCCAAAACTTGTGTTCAAATATTAAAAATTATTTTGTCCGTTGGGTGTACGTATTATTTCATCTGCTTCGTCAAATTTACAAAATTACATTGTATTGGTATTCATTTTTTTAGGTTAATAATATTTCACAAAATTAATTCTTTCTTATTATACAGTCTTTCATTTTACTTTATACAATTAAATTAAATGGAATCTTAGGATACATCCATCAATGACGCGGTTTATTTTTCAAGACATTCGAAAATCCTAGGGACTTTTTCAAACGGAAGGTCTGAAGTTGCCGTAGACGTGACTTGTTCTTTAACGCATAGCCTAATTACCACATTTTTAATATTATTTTAAAAATAGAAAAATACCTCAAACTACATCCAAAGTACGGTTATCTCGTATCTATTTACTCCAAATACATGAGAAAAAATGATCGGCTGAAAAAACATAAGCTGTCAACTTTGCACCTTGAACTGAACTTTAGACATCAAAATAAATAATAATTATAAAGTCTACGAAAATAACTAACAATACGATAAGAAAGCTCTTGCTCCGCTATTTCGAATGCTCTACTACTTTATCCAAATCGGTTTCGCCAATCATGATAAAATAGTTGGAGAAGAGTGTACGTTTTTAATGTGTCATACTGAACGACAGAAATAGAATAAAAGTACAAAAAGAAATTGACTTCTAGGCAAACATTGCAATAAAACTGCTAGATGGAATTAACAGGTACTTACGTATCGTATGGCCGTGTTTCAAAGTCTTGATACTTCTTGAACTTTGTATATAATTGTCCTACGATAATAAGACGCACGCAGATCTATTCATCAATGAATAAAGAAATTGTGTTTTGATACAGCATCTAGATCTCCACAGCTCCGTTCAGGTAATGATACACAATTAATTTTTATTCTCGGCCAAAGCTGTTTCTCTTATTTGAGCCCACTTGAACTTTTCGAGCGATTATCCTGAGGACGTGGGAGCGACAGAAATCGAATAAAAGTACGAAAAGAAATTGACTTCTACGCAAGCATTGCAATGAAACTGCTAGATGGAATTAACAGGTACTTACGTATCGTATGGACCTTTCTTAAAGTACTGATACTTCTTGAACTTTTTATATAATTATCCTACTTCAATGAGACTTACGATGATCGATTCGTCAATGAATAACTAAATTGTGTTTTCATAGACCATCTTGATAGGCGAAATCGTGTTTAAGTAAGGATACATTATTAACTCTTATTCGCATTGTAAGCCGTTTCTCGCGACTAGGACCTTTTGAACTTTTCGAGGGATTATCCTAAGGATATGGGAACGGCAGAAATCAAATAAATATAAACAAACAAAATGACTTCTAGCAAACATTACAATAGAACTGCTAGATGGACTTAACAGGTATTTGCGTTTCTTATGGCCGTGTTCCAAAATCCTCATAGTTGTTGAACTTTTTACATAATTGTCCTACGATAATGAGACGCACGACGATCGATTCGTCAATGAATAACTAAATTGTGTTTTCACAGAGCATCTTGACCGCCGAAATCGCAAATTAATGACTACATTACCCTGGTGGAAATACAAAACATTTTATAACCAATATCCGACCATTTATATTAGAAATTGGCCATTATAAAATAGGAATTTCTGTTGTCCACTTTCAACCTCTCGATGAAATACTTTTTCTCCCATTATTTGTCTATTTAATAGATTGAAAAATAGAATTTAGTTTTTCGAAGACAAGCACAACCTTGTTCTTAAGTATTTTAAAGATATTAAAACTGATCAGTTTTTATATACTGAAAATGGCTACTAGAAGGCTTGCTGCTATGATAAGGAGTGAGAGGGACAGAATCAGATGGAGAAATAAGAGTTTTGCTGAATTATTCATAGAATGAGTACAATAAACGATTTATTAGTTCATGTTATTTATTTATATTTTGAAAAGCCATCCAATGCAGTTTAATGCTCTTTTATCAAAGATAAAATTAGTAAGTAAATCAAATAGGAATATTTTATTTTTACCTCAATCTAAGAAATAGGCAAAAAATAAGAGAAAAAGCGTTTCATCATAGTCATTTATTAGCCAGTTTTACTAGGTATTTTCTAACTTCTTGATAATGGCTTATATTGAAGCGTCATTAGCACACCGGACGGCCCGATTAGCAGCGTCTCTCAGAATCGCCAGAAAAGGGACCAAAATCGGCGTGCACGGGAATTAAACGATCTCCCTGTCCTCTCCCACAAATTTTTGTACAAAACGGCAATTTACACAAGTTTGTTTGTAAAGCAGAGATTTTACACAAATTCTTGTGTCGAATTCTTACACAATGTTTGTGTACATCATTTACCCAAATTTTGGTGTTAAATAGGAACATTCATATTTTACATAAACTTTGTGTTAAATAGGCGCATAATTTTTAAGAGTGCAGTAAGTACTGTTACGCAAAAACAATTTTCTTTGATACAATAGCAAACTAATTAAACGCCAATATTTTTCATGAAAATTGACAATCTACTGTATTTGGGTTCGCTCTTTGAGAGGTCTTTTAAGCATACGAACAATGAATAGCTTAAACTACTCATTTATATTCAGTTATATTAATTTCAATGGGCTAGATTACCATGAGGAATCGAGCAGCTAGAGGGGAATATCCGTTGAGAATGCGCTCCCGGTTGAAATTCGTAGCTGGAATACCAGCTGGAATTGCAGCTGTACCTACTGTTTTTGAACAAATTACAGATAGTGTTCCAGCTGAGATTACGGCTGAGATTTCCAGTAAATATTCGAATAGAATATTTAAAAATTAGATATTTATTAGATAAAGATTAAATATTGCACGTAAACCCCCCCTTTACATGCTTCACGACACCAAGACGTAAAAAACTACGGAGCGCACTACCTAGACTCCATGATCGACCACCCCGAACATATAGATCTCTTATTGTATGCGCTATGATACCTCGATGTAAAAAACTACGGAGCGCACCATCTAAACTCCATCATCGGCCAGCCTGAACATCTAGACCTCCCATTGGATGTGCTATGACACCTCGACGTAAAAAACTACGGAGCGCACGAACTAGACTCGATCATCGGCCACCCCAAACATCTAGACCCCCCATTTGATACGCTACGACACTAGACGTAAAAAACTACGGAGCGCACCACCTAGACTCTGTTATCGGCTACCCCGAACACCTAAAGCCCCCATTGGATACGCTACGACACCTAGACGTAAAAGAATACGGAGCGCACCACATAGACTCAATTATCGGCCAGCGCGAACATTTAGATCTCTCATTGGATGCGCTACGACACCTCGACGTAAAAAAGCTACGGTCCGCACGGCCTAGACTCCATCATCGATCACTCCGAAAATCTAGACACCCCATTGGATGTGCTATGACACCTAGACTCCGTCATCGGTCACCCTGAACATCTAGATCTCTCATTGGATGCGCTACGACACCTAGACGTAAAAAAACTACAGAGCGCACGACCTAGACTCCATCATCGGTCACCCCAAACACCTAGACACCCCATTGGATGTGCTATGACACCTAGACTCCGTCATCGGTCACCCTGAAAATCTAGATCACTCATTGGATGCGCTACGACACCACGACGTAAAAAAACTACGGAGCGCACGACCTAGACTCCATCATCGGCCACCCCAAACACCTAGACCTCAGATTTGATGCACTACGACACCTAGACCGTAAAAACTACGGAACGCGCCACCTAGACTCCATCAACGGTCACTCCGAACATCTAGACACTCCATTGGATGTGCTACGATACCTAAACGTAAGAAACTACGGAGCGCACGACCTAGACTCCGTCATCAGCCACCCAGAACATCTAGATCTCTCATTGGATGCGCTACGACACCTAGACGTAAAAAACTACAGAGCGTACGACCTAGATCCCATCATCGGTCACTCCGAACATATAGACACCCCATTGGAGGTGCTATGACACGTAAACGTTAAAAACTACGGAGCGCCGGACCTAGACTCCGTCATCGGCCACCTGGAACATCTAGATCTCTCATTGGATGCGCTACGACACCTCGACGTAAAAAACCTACGGAGCGCATGACCTAGACTTCATTATCGGCCACCCCAAACATCTAGATCCTGCATTTGATGTACTACGATACCTAGACGTAAGAAACTACGGAGCGCACGACCTAGACTCCATCTTCGGTCACTCCGAACATCTAAACACCCCATTGGATGTGCTATGACACCTAGACGTAAAAACGACGGGGTACACCCCCAAACTTACAACAGGCTGTTACATCGAACGTTATTGTGCGTCGAGGCATACGGCATGACACTTGAACGATATTCAATCGTTGCCTGCCTCTGCGCTACGCTGGTCGCCGCGCACCGGCGAATCGAGCGAACATATTGGCGACATCTCTGAGCGACGAACATAAGATCGTTGTGTAAACGGAGCAAGTAACCTATTCTTTCTGACACGGCGAGAAGTTGCGCGTTTCATTACATTCCTCTATTCCAACCTTACCGAACGATTGAAGCTTCAACCACATTTCTTTCCGTCTCCATCGAAATATTAATGATTTTGTACATTTATTTAAAATTAAAGCATTTACCGAAATTATACCAAAAACGCCTTTTCCCAAACCTTTTTTTCTGTTCTTTCCGAACATGCTTAAATAATGTTCGAAAAAACATTTTGTCCGGGAAAAAATACTAATCCTATCGCAGAATAGATGCGACCAATCGATAGACCAGCTCAAAAAACTTAAAATGCCGCCCACCCGGTATCGATATTTCAATTCAATCATTAATTACAGCCTTTTAAAAGTGGTGCGTTGGTGGATTGTCACTCGGTAGAGCGTATTTATCACTCTTTTCCCAAACTTAGGTGAAACTTAACATTAACTTTGTATGAAGTTTTACGTAACTTAATCATAAGATTTCAATTTGGTTTTCCAAACTTTCAAAGCGGTGAACTGAGGCAAAGTGAATATAAACATATGAAGTATTTCATAAGGCGAGTGTCAGATTCGTATTTTTACACGAACATGGGCGGAAAATAATCTGAAGTTCATATTAACATTTTTGTCGATGGTTGTGACAATTTTTTTCTAAAGTATGGCTGAAAGTGTGGCTTAAAGTATGGCTGAAACTATGGCTTGAAGTATGGATGAAAGTATGGCTTAAAGTATGGCTTAAAGTATAGCTTAAAGTATGGCTTACAGGATGGATGAAAGTATGGCTTAAAGTATGGCCGAAAGTTATCGTTTAGATTCCCTAAGGAGATCGTAGGATTCGAATTATTTCCACAGCCTTGAGTGAAATTCACTTAAATTTGTTGTATTAAGTTTACCGTGAGTAGAACGTATTTGATAGTTCTTTTTCCAAACTTTACCGAAACTTAACATTAACCTTGTATGATGTTTTACGTAATTTAATCGTAAGATTACAATTGGGTTTTCCGAACATTAAAAGAGATGAAATGAGCCAAAGCTTATATAAATATATGAAGTATTTCCTAAGGCAAGTGTAAGATTCCTATTTTTACATGAACATTGACGGAAACTAATCTGAAGTTCATATTAAGTTTCCTGTCGATGGTTGTGACAAGCTTTTTCTAAAGTATCGCTGAAGGTATGGCTTAAGGTATGGCTGAAAGTATGGCTGAAAGTATGGCTTGAAGTATGGATGAAAGTATGGCTTAAGGTATGGCTTAAAGTATGGCTTAATGTATGGATGAAAGTATGGCTGAAACTATGGCTGTAAGTTATCGTTTAGATTCCGTAAGGAGATCGTAGGTTCCGAATTATGCCCACAGCCTTGACTGAAATTCACCTAAATTTTGTCATTAGTTTCTCGTGAGTAGAACGTATTTATCATTATTTTCTCATACTTTACCGAAATTTAACATTAACCTTGTATGATGTTTTACATAAATTAATCTTAAGATTTCAATTCGGTTTTACAAACTTTAAAAGAGATGAACTGAGGCAAAATGAATATAAACATATGAACTATTTTGTAAAGTGAGTGTAAGATTCGTATTTTTACACGAACATAGGCAGAAACTAATCTGAAGTTCATATTAAGTTTTCCCTCGATGGTTGTGACAAGCTTTTTCTAAAGTATGGCTGAAAGTATGGCTTAAAGTATGGCTGAAAGTATGACTTGAAGAATGGATGAAAGTACGGTTTATAGTATGGCTTAAAGTATGGCTTAATGTATCGCGAAAGTATAGCTGAAAGTATGGCCTAAGGAATGGCTTAAAGTATGGCTTAAAGTATGGCTGAAAGTATGGCTTAAAGTATAGCTTAAAGTATGGCTGAAAGTTAACGTTTAGATTACGTAAGGAGATCGTACGTTTCGAATTATTTCCACAACATTGACTGAAATTCACCTAAACTTTGTCTTAAGTTTCCCGTGAGTAGAACGTATTTGATCTTTCTTTTCCCAAACTTTACCGAAACTGAACATTAACTTTGAATGATGTTTTACGTAAGTTAATCATAAGATGTCAATTCGGTTTTCCAAACAGTAAAAGAGTTGAACTCAGCCAAAGTTAATATAAACATATGAAGTATTTCCTAAGACGAGTGTAAGATTCGCATTTTTACACGAACATAGGCGGAAAATAATCTGAAGTTCATATTATGTTTCCCGTCGATGGTTGTGACAAGCTTTGTCTAAAGAATGGCTGAAAGTATGGTTTAAAGTATGGCTTAAAGTATGGCTTAAAGTATGGCTGGAAGTATGGCTGAAAGTATGGCTTAAAGTATAGCTGAAAGTATGGCTGAAAGTATGGCTGAAAGTTATCGTTTAGATTCCGTAAGGAGATCGTAGTATTCGAATTATTACCACAACCTTCACTGAAATCCACTTACACTTTGTATTAAGTTTCTCTTGAGTAGAACGTATTTATCATTATTTTCCCAAACTTTGCCGAAACTTAATATTAACCTTGTATGGTGTTTTACGTAAATTAATCTTAAGATTTCAATTCGGTTTTCCAATCATTAAAAGAGATGAACTGTGCCAAAGTTAATATAAACATATGAAGTATTTCCTAAGGCGAGTGTAAGATTCCTATTTTTACACGAACATTGCCGGAAACTAATCTGAAGTTCATATTAAGTTTTTTGTCGATGGTTGTGACAATCTTTTTCTAATTTATGGCTGAAAGTATGGCTTAAAGTATGGCTGAAACTATGGCTTGAAGTATGGATGAAAGTATCGCTTAAAGTATGGCTTAAAGTATGGCTCAAAGTATGGACGAAAGTATGGCCTAAAGTATGGCTGAACGTTATCGTTTGGATTCCGTAAGGAGAACGTAGGATTCGAATCATTTCCACAACCTTGACTGAAATTCACCTAAACTTTGTATTAAGTTTCGAGTAAGTAGATCGTATTTATCATTCTTTTCCAAAACTTTGTTAAAAACTTAACATTAACTTTGTATGAAGTTTTACGTAAGTTAATCCTGAGATTTCAATTTGGTTTTCCAAACTTTAAAAGAGATGAACTGAGGCAAAGTGAATATAAACATTTGAAGTATTTCCGAAAGTGAATGTAAGATCCGTATTTTTACACGAACAATAAAAATCTAATTCCGCCGTTTTTGAGATGTCCGATAATTTTATTATCGGAATTCAATTTTGACAATGCAGAGTATCTACAGAAAATTATGCAACCTCCAAAGCACCGCGGAAGACCACCAACTGCCACTTTAGTCCGAAAAATCGCTAAAAAATCTAATTCCGACGCTTTTGAGATCCCCGATAACTTATTCCCGTAATACAATTCTGCGGATGCAAGAGAGCTACAAAAAAATTGGCTACCCACATAGCACCGTGGAAGACTCCCGAATACCTCTAAAGCACAAAAAACCGCAAAAATAAATCTAATTCCGCCGTTTTTGAGATTCCCGATAATTTTAGTATCGGAATATAATTTTGAGCATGCAAGATAGCTAAAAAAAATTGGCAATCCCCAAAGTATCGCAGTACACCCCCAAAGAATTTTTTGCGATTTTTTCGTGCTTAAGGGATAGTTTGGGCGTCTCCGCGGTACTTTGGAGGTTGCCAATTTTTTTGTAGCTATGCTGAAAATTGTATTCCCGGAATAAAATTATCCGGGATCTCGAAAACGGCGGAATTAGATTTTTTGTGATTTTTTCGTGCTTTAGGGGTACTTTGGCAGGCTTCCGCGGTGCTCTGGGAGTTGCCATTATTTTTGTAGATATTCTGCAAGGCTAAAATGATTAACTTACGTAAAGCATCATACAAAGTTAATGTTAAGTTTCGGTAAAGTTTGGGAAAAGAAAGATCAAATACGTTCTACTCACGGGAAACTTAATACAAAATTTAGGTGAATTTCAGTCAATGTTGTGGAAATCATTCGAATACTACGATCTCCATACGGAATCTAAACGTTAACTTTCAGCCATACTTTAAGCCATACTTACATCCATATTTTAAGTCATCCTAGCAGCCATACTTTAAGCCATACTATCAGCCATACATTAGAAAGAGCTTGTCACGACCATCGACAGAAAACTTAATATGAACTTCAAATTAGTTTCCGTCAATGTTCGTGTAAAAATAGGAATCTTACACTCGCCTTAGGAAATACTTCATATGTTTATATTAACTTTGGCTCAGTTCATCTCTTTTAAAGTTTGGAAAACCGAATTGAAATCTTACGATAAAATTACGTAAAACATCATACAAGGTTAATCTTAAGTTCCGGTAAAGTTTGGGAAAAGAGCTTTCAAATACTTTCTACTTACCGGAAACTTAATACAAAATTTAGGTGAATTTCAGTCAACGTTGTGGAGATAATTCGGATCGTACGAACTCCTTACGGAATATAAACGTTAACTTTCAGCCATACTTTGAGCCATACTTTAAGTCATACTTTAAACCATACTTTCAGCCATACTTTAAGCCGTACTTTCAGCCATACTTTAAGCCATACTTTCAGCCATACTTTAGAAAGTGCTTGTCACAACCATCGACGGAAAAACTAATATGAACTTCAGATGATTTTCCGCCCATGTTCGTGTAAAAATACGAATCTTACACTCACCTTATAAAATACTTCATATGTTATATTCATTATGCCTCAGTTCATCTCTTTTAACCTTGTAAAACCGAATTGAAATCTTAAGATTAATTCACGTAAAACATCATACAAGGTGAATGTTAAATTTCGGTAAATTTGAGAAAATAATGATAAATACGTTCTACTCACGACAAACTAATTACAAAATTTAGGTGAATTTCAGTCAAGGCTGTGGAAATAATTCGGATCCTACGATCTCCTTACGGAATCTAAACGATAACTTTCAGCCATACTTTCAGCCATACTTTCATCCATACTTTAAGCCATACTTTAAGCATACTTTAAGCCATACTTTAAGCAATACTTTCAGCCATACTTTAAGCCATACTTTCATCCATACTTTAAGCCATACTTTAAGCCATACTTTAAGCCATACTTTCAGCCATACTTCAAGCCATACTTTCAGCCATACTTTCAGCCATATTTTTAGCCATACCTTCAGCCATACTTTAGAAAAAGCTTGTCACAACCATCGACATGAAACTTAATATGAACTTCAGATTTGTTTCCGTCAATGTTCGTGTAAAAATAGGAATCTTACACTCACCTTAGGCAATACTTCATATGTTTATATTAACTTTGGCTCAGTTCAACTCTTTTAAAGTTTGGAAAACCGAATTGAAATCTTATGATTAAATTACGCAAAACATCATACATGGTTAATGTTATGTTTCGGTAAAGTTTGGGCAAATAATGATAAATACGTTCTACTCACGAGAAACTTAATACAAAATTTAGATGAATTACAGTCAAGGTTGTGGAAATAATTCGAATACTACGATCTCCTTACGGAGTCTAAACGATAACTTTCAGCCATACTTTAAGCCATACTTTCATCCATACTGTACGCCATACCTTCAGCCATACTTTAAGCCATACTTTCAGCTATTCTTTCAGCTATACTTTAAGCCATACGTTAAGCTATACTTTAAGCCATATTTTCAACCATACTTTAAGCCATACTTTCATCCATAGTTCAAGCCATACTTTCAGCCACACTTTAAGCCATACTTTCAGCCATACTTTAGAAAAAGCTTGTCACAACCATCGATGGAAAACTTAGTATGAACTTCAGATTAGTTTCCGCCCATGTTCGTGTAAAAATACGAATCTGACACTCGCCTTATGAAATACTTCATATGCTTATATTCCCTTTGCCTCAGTTCATCGCTTTGAAAGTTTGGAAAACCAAATTGAAATCTTATGTTTAAGTTATGTAAAACTTCATACAAAGTTAATGTTAAGTATCACCTATGTTTGGGAAAAGAGTGATAAATACGCTCTACTTACGGGAAACTTAGTATTAAATTTAGGTGAATTTCAATCAATGTTGTGCGAAAAATTCGAATCCAACGCTTTCCGTACGGAATTCTTTATACTTTCAGCCATACCTGCATAGAAATCAAAACTATTGGATCTACATTGGTAATGTATTGGCAATAGATATGGGAAGTATATTGGCACTATATTGCAAAACCTATTTCCAATATATTGCAATTATTGTGCCAAATATGTATCTCACACATATCGCCAATAGGTTTGGCAATTTCCCATATGCTACCCAATATATTTCCAATATACTAGCAGTATATTGTCAATTTTTTAACTTAATATATCGATATCGAGGTCGGTCAAAGGCGGTATGGTCTTTAAAATTAATGAACTTCGATAAATGTACATAAAAACCAAACCTTAAATATTTTTCGAAAAAATAATTTTGCTATCTTTTTTGTGTTTGTGCTACGTCAATTTTGCTGCACCATTGTGTTCCTCGGTCGCCAAAACCCTTAGACTCACCGCTTTTCCAACCTTTTCACACTTTTCCAGGGAGAAAATCCAACGTCAGGATAATTTGGTTACGCGGTATACATATGTAGAATGAAAATTTAAAATATATTAAAAAAAGAAAATTGAACCAAAAAAAAAAATAGTACAAATCAATATTATCTATACAAGGGGAAAATAGTACATTACGATACAAGTGCGATAAGTGGCCCATTATGTCACGGCGTGAAGTCAGGGCCCGAGCGTAGCGACGGTCCTATCGCGGCGTGTAATGGGTTACTTAACGCACTAGTATCGTACAATTTTTTATAACACTGCATGCCTGAATTTTGCTGTCACGCCTATCCGTGCGCTAAGCAGTCCATTAGGGCACCGTGAGGTTAGCGCACGAGCATAGCGAGTGCGATAACCACAGTGAAATAATGGACTACTTATCGCACGGATATGCGTGACATAAGTGCGGACATAAGTCACGCAGTGCCATAAATGTAATTTACACAAAAAGCAAATAGAAAGCTTTATCAATGTTTTGTGTATATTCTGAAAAGAAAAATGGATAATGTTTTAAAACAATTTGGGACATATTGTACAAGTGTTTTTTAGTGAAATATGTAATAAAAAAAATCGATTTTTCGTCATTTTAAAGGTCTCTGACCCCCTTAATGAATGTTTTTGGGTCTCGTCGGGGGAAAAATACAAAATCATTTATTATTCAGAATTTTACATCCATGGCCGTGGTTGTTCATAAATTCGTGAAAATGGTAAAAGAGATGTATTTTTTAAATTTGCTTTAACTTTGAAGGTTTTAGATAATTATGATTAGAATATAATTATGAATTAGATGATAGAAAAACGCTTGTGTTTAAAAGGGTAATGTGTTACCAGCCACCTGAGCTCATCGTGGGGTTAAAATAATATTTTAAGCCAGAAAATCCTTTGCATAAATTTTGACAACGGTCGTCTAACTGTTTTATCGTTTTTTTATTGAATGATCCATTTATGATTAGAAGGATAACGCGCTTGCGAGGATGAGAAATTCATTTTAGCGCAAGAACTTTTGTCGTAATACTGCAAGGCGGCATCGTCCGTAATTTTTCGAGTGAGCTTGTCGCTGCATGGCTGTACAGCTGTTTACGAGTCTGAAAATAAAAGTTGAACTGGTGACGAAACGAAACGAACGCTTCCCGGGGTTTCATCAAGAAATTCCATGGTTAACATGATTTAAACTAAAGAACTTTTCATGTAACGCTCTAAAATAGCAGTGCCGTCGATTTCTCATTTTTTGTAAAGACTAATGACAAAATCAAAGTATAAAATAAAAGTATTTTATCATGCTTTAATTCTGAATACGTAAAATGATAGGATAATCAGATAATTTTTTTAAACGAAAAATTATTTTCATATTTTATGTTAATTTATTTATTTAGTTTAAAATACCTAAAGTATAGAAATTCAATATAAAAATTCAAATGTAACGAGTATAGCAAATCTTCACGCCTATTCTTTATGACCAATCTAAATCAATTTTCAAATGTTGCACAACATCGGGCCCATGTTTTTTAAGAAAGGAAATACATGACTCGCTCTGTATTTATCAACAAGAGATATCAACTATGATGCGTTCATAGTTTCACTAGCTTTTGGCTGATCAAACGAAAGCTTTCCTCACCAGCTGTCTCGAAAATGAGTCCAGTACTGAAATCGACTTGTCACAGAAATGGCTGAATTCTGTTTATAAGGTAAATCGAAGTCGACAAAAACAGATTTTGAAATTTGCAGCTCTCTCAGTTTCCCAGAGCTCTATACGAAACCAACGTTCGTAAGTTTTATTTGACTATAGTCAACAATAAAATGGCTTGCATCAAACAAAAGAGCTTAAAATTTTGCATCGAAAACGATTTTGAACTCGATTCCGTCGAGTGCAAAGTTCCGAGATAATTAAGCGAAAAGAAATAAACGCTGTGGGAGCGAGAGACACGGGAAGCATACCGCAGCGCGGGAGGAAAGTCGGAGGCATGTTGATTTCTTTTCGATTAATTATCTCGGAACTTTGCACTCATCGGAATCGAGTAAAAAATCGTTTCTGATTCAAAATTTTGCGCTCTTTCGTTTGGTGTAAGCCATTTTGTTGTAGACTAAGCGGTTTTTGAGATATAAGTAAATAAAACTTTCAAACGCTGTTTTCGGATAGAACCCTTGGACCTAGGAATCTGCAAATTTCAAAATCGGTTTTTGCGACCTCGATTTACCTTATAACCAATATGTAGTCATTTCTGTGACAAGTCGATTTCACCGTGATTTTTACTGCGGACTAAATCGTTGCGCTCCTCGATTGCTCCGCTTCCCCCTTACCTCCCGCTTCCGTAGACGTACTCCGTAGCAACGGTTTCCCCCCACTCTTTGCCGCGGCGGCTGCCGCTCGGCTCGAGCCGCAGCTCTGTCAGGGCCGACGCTATGCGGGAAATTCCACTGTGCTTAAGAGAGGTGTGGAAAACTTGCCGGAAAATTTTCGGGACCAAGTGATCTTGACTCAGTTTTTCACGCTGATCACGTTGGTATATAAATGTTGTATTGTTTCAGAATCACCCTGTATATTAGTTATTTCGTGTAAATATTTATACTGTTTAGCATAAGGATTACTATTAAAACTTCAGTCAATAATTTTATATGTTCTTAAGTTAAATCTTTATGAATCTTTATATTCATTTCAATTGCAGTATTGTCATCATATACGTATAATTGACCACACGAAGGTTTTGAATTTTTTTTTGGTAATAAAGTATTTGGCGTTATATCACAAACTTGACATTGAATTTTTAAATTATAAATAGCTTTTTTCTTTTCGTATTTTACGTTTGCACTAAATGTAGCAAAGCAAAATAAGTTATTATAATATCTGATTAAAGTTCGAAAATTGTTATCATATAATAATAGATTCTTTAGTGTTTTATTATATATACTTAACGGAGACAAAATTATTTTACCCTTACTACAACAAATTGATTTATTATTTTCTTCTTTCCAATACACTGCCGAACAAAATTTACAAACATAACTCATATTACCAAAATATGATTCATACTCTAAATTTTTATTTTTACTACATTTCTGTTTATTTACTTTTAACGTAGAAAAGGATGATGACGCGAGATGTTCGAGGACGAGCTCGGCAACGCCTCTCCTACACTATATATATAAGAGAAAGAGAGAGAAGAAGAGAGAGATAGAGAGAGGGGGAGAGAAAGAACTAACGAAGGCACTCAATCCGTCTCTCGCCGTTTTCTCATGCTCTGTTTCCAGTTGCTGCACTTTTCTTTGGGAACCAAAAATACGGACAACGTTCGACTTATAATTGAACTGTCAAATGAATGCGCATACGCCGCGCTGCGCTCGCGTAAGTTTGGCGTTATCCTTGATTTGAATAATTAAGAAGTTTCCTTTCAAAAAGTTGCTCTGTAATTAATTGATCTTGTTAATTGCGAAGAAAAGGCGCGCATTATAATAAATGCGCAAACGCGCTTCTTGCGCTGATGGCAGGAGGGTGGCATAGTGTTTTTTAGAAAGCAGCCTGTTATTTGTGTATCGAGGTGAAGAACTGACAACGGAGCGATGCAAAAGTTGTCGACAGAAGTGTCTTCTGCATCACAGATAGTTGCCATTACAGGGACAATGCGGAGGGACAATGCGGAGGGACGCGGAGGGATGCGGAGGGACAAGACCCTATTTGCGGAGGAACGCGGAGGGACGCGGTGGGACATGCGGAGGGACAATGCAGACCCCAAATAACGCAAAAAAACAGTGAATTTTACGTTATTTTGTGGAGGGCACTGCGGAGGGACGCGGAGGGATGCGGAGGGACGCGGAGGGACGCGGAGGGACGTGGAGAGATGCGGAGGGACGTGGAGGGACACGGAGGGACGCGGAGGGTTAACGACTCCATTCAGCTTACAACTATATAGTATAGTAAGATATATATATATATATATATATATATATATATATATATATAAAATCATATGAACATGGACTTATACTGACAGCAATGTATAAGACCACGTGACCCTTCTGCATAAGTGTAATACAGTTCATACAAGTGTCTGCCCATGTCTTGCGTGACTAAAGAAATAATCTCTCTATTTATGCTGACGTCTGCATAAGTCTGTCTCTGTCTGCATAAGTCTATTTCAATTCCGGAAAGTGTCTGCATTACTAGTGTTTCATATATATATATATTTATATATATAACTTAGTACACCGCTAACTTCCAGGACACCTACAGGTTTTCTGCAATAGAAGTAGATATAAAACGTTAAACAGTATATAAGTGACTAAAGAAATAATATCCCTCAGGGTGTTGACTAACACCACGACGCCTGCGGCGCCCCCTTTCAGTTCCGCAGTATTTTGCGTTGATTTCGGAAAAATTTTGCGGAAAATAACGTTGTGAAAGAAACCCTAAATGTCCTGAATAATACAAAAATGTCCTGAAAGGTAGCGGTAAACATATTCCTAATTCAGTACAGTCCTGAAAACATGCAAATGTCCTGAAACATAGCGGTAAACCAATGAAAAGTCCTGATACATAGCGGTGAACAGAAATATATATATATATATATATATGTATATATATATATATACACATTATTCATACCCGTAACTTTGAGGATCTAGAGTTTCTTTCGCCAGAGTCTTGCGTGCTTGACTAAAGAAATAATCCCCTCTCTGGGTAGAAGGTACTAATATAGATCCTCAAAAGTACCGTTTCATACCTTGGCACTTTGAGGATAAATCCTCAAGGTGCCTAAAAATCCTCAAAGTATCGGTATGTTGCTGAATAGAATCCTCAAAGGATGCAAAAGGTATATGTATATATATATATATATATATATTGCAAATATAGTTTATTTTTTATGAAATAGGCCATACCAGAGGTCTGTAAACCCACTTGATCCAAAAATATTGAGATTTTAAAATTTGTATCCTGCCGTAACCTACAGATTGAACCATTTGATATTTTTTTTTTTATGGGATACGGCCAAAATCGTTGATTTTTTTATTTCCTTGACTGAAGCTATTCGCATCTCTTAGTTTTTCCAATTAATATTTTTAAAGTTAAAAATTTGAGTTATAATCCACTATTTCTTAAAACTTTCTTCCAAATGGAATTTAAATCAAATTTCTGACTTTGAAAGTATTAATTGAAAAAATTAAGGGATTTTAAAAATTAAGATTTTGGCCCGTATCCCATTAAAAAATATCAAATGGTTCAGCCCGTAGGTTACAGCAGGATACAAATTTTAAAATCTCAATATCTTTGTATCGAATGGGTTTACAGACCGCTGGTAGGGCCTATTCCATAAAAACTAAAAAATATTGGGAAAATATATATATCTCCCTTTACCATATAGTTGTTTCAATAATTCTGACCGATCAGCCCCCTCACCCCCCTCACAATTGCCCCCTTCATCCCCCCCTTAATGCCCACTCCCTCAATGCCTCCCCTCAATGCCCCCTCCCTCAATAACTCACTCTCAATGGCCGCCCCTCAGTGGCCTCCCAGTAGGGGCGTAAAAACAGAGTCGGTGAGACAGAGATGTAGAGACAGAGACGTAGAGACAGAAAGTAGAGCCAGAGGCGTAGAGACATAGACATAGAGACAGAGACGTAGAGACAGCAACGTAAAGTCAAAGACCGATAGATAGAGGCAGAGACGTAGAGACCGAGACGTAGGGACAGAGACATAGAGACAGAGACGTAATGACAAAGACGTAAAGACAGAGGCGTACATACAGAGACGTAGAGACTGAGTCAGAGACAGAGACGTATAGACCCAGAGAAAGAGGCGTAGACACAGAGACGTAAAAACCGAGTCAGAGAGACAGAGACGTCCCACATAGCACGTTACGTTTTGGAAATCTTTTTGAAACGTTTCTTTAGGAACCTAGAAACGTTTCCCTAAAAATATAGTAACGTAACAAAAACGTTTCGGAAACGTAGAAATGTCCTAAATCTGAAAACATTTTGATAAAAATCGTAAACGTGTTTAAATCGTCTCAGAAACGTTTCTGAAACAGAACTCAAACGTTTGTACAAAGTTTTGGAAACGTCTCTGAAACGTATATAATCGATTCGACAAAAAACTTACTGGACAATTATTCACGTCCCAGATTCGTCTAAAAATGTTTCCAAAACTAATTGGAAACGTTTCAGAAAAGTTTCAAAAAAGTTTCTGAAATGTTTCTAAAACATAGCACGAAACGGTTAAGAAATGTTTCTACAACAAAATTAAAATAATTTACATTGTCAGTTATTAACACTGATATTACTTCAAACAGTATTCGGTACGCTTTGCTAGAGTAGACGTTCCTTATATATCCTGGAAATGTCTTTTCTTTTATGGACTGAACTACGCCATCTATCGGCGGGTCGGATATCGAATACTTTACAATCTTAATGTTTTTGTATGTGGTTCACAAACGTTTCTAAGACGTTCTTACAACGTAATCTTGCACTTCTGAAACGGAATAGAAACGTTTCCGGCTCAATCAGAAACGTCGCTGAAACGAATCTGGAACGTGAATAATTGTCCAGTAAGTTTTTTGTCGAATCGATTATGTACGTTTCAGAGACGTTTCCAAAACTTTGTACAAACGTTTGAGTTCTGTTTCAGAAACGTTTCTGAGACGATTTAAACACGTTTACGTATTTTATCAAAATTTTTTCAGATTTAGGACATTTCTACGTTTCTGAAACGTTTCTGTTACGTTTCTGTATTTTTAGGGAAACTTTTCTAGGTTCCTAAAGAAACGTTTCAAAAACGTTTCCAAAACGTAACGTGCTATGTGAGGTAGGTGAATCCAAAAAAAAATTCTTTAACTGTAGTACCCTCTTAATCCTTTTAATCTTAACAATTAGAAGAAAATTCGTGAATTTCAATGGTCGTTTGGAGCAGACCGTTTGACAAATGTAAGTGATCGCTTGGTAATGACCGTTCAGTGTATTTAAAAATTTGACGGCCACTTAGAGATAACCGCTTAATGTATTGAAAAATTTGGCGGTCGCTTGGAACTGATCGTTTAGAAAATTTAAAAGATTTCTTGAAGTTGACTGTTCAGTCTATTTAACAATTTGGTGGTAGCTTGAAACTGACCGTAAGGAAATTTTTATTATTATATGAAAAAATTATAATTGAAACAAATTTAAGACGCTAACTACAATATTATCGTGTATATTGATGTTATAGAGCTAATCAGGAAAGTGAATGATATAATAGTAAGGAATTAGATCTTTTTAAATTTATAATAAATAACAATAAAGGAACAAAAGTGTATTGCTTTGGATAAAAAAACGAAGCACATTGATGACCACTCGCTACACTCATTACAATATTATCAAGGAGCGCCGGAACGCTCCGAAGGCAAGTATAGAAGAAGCCTGAGGGTCGACCGCGCTACATATACATTGAAATGGGTGCACGAGATTTTTTGAAATATTCACTGCAATTTTCAATCGCCTTTATTTCACTAAAACTATTATAACTAGATGCTATGTTGTTATACTATGCTGCACAAAAAATTTCATGTTAAAAGATGCTCTCGTATTAGAGATATTAAATAGCGAAATTATTTATGTCTGGTTTCCGATTCTAAAATTTCTCCATGTTTCATGATCAGATTGTTTTCTTTCCACTTCCGGTTTCCTGTTTCAATATATTATATATATATATATATATATATATATATATATATATATATATATATATATATATATATATATATATGAAACGCTAGTTCCTGGGACTTTTCGTGTGCGTAACGTAAGTTTCTGGGATTTTGAACTAAGTTCCAGGACTCCTGGAAGACTTCTATATATAACGCAAGGTTCCAGGACGTCTTAAGCTAACTGTCACATCATGAAAACATTACTTTTTTAGTTATTTTCTCATATTTCCGATACTAGAAGCGGGCGCCGCAGGCCCCCTGCGAATCAAAACACACTTAGGGTCATTATTTCTTTAATCAAGCATCAAAATCTCCTCTTTTAGGCTTTTGTTACAACGCATATATAGACGCTATTGTGAAACCCACTTTACTGTTTCTTATGAGATCCCAGAAATTATATATACATACATTTATGTGTGTGTGTGTGTATATATATATATATATATATAAATATGAAATTCTGGAAGTTTGAGGATTATATTCAGCACCCGCTTGGAAGTTTGAGGGGTTATGGGAAGTTTGAGGAGCCTCCTCAAACTTCCAATCTATATATTCAGCATCCGAGCGGAAGTTTGAGGGGTTTTCTAGAGTCTATTTGTCTAGAGTCGGTAACCTGAGGGTTATTATTTCTTTAGCCACTCTGACCGACCGGGGTTGAGCTCCTCAAACTTACTAGCCTAATATATATATATATATATATATATATATATATATATATATATATATATATATATATATATATATATATATATATAACTATGGGAATTGGTATATTTGAAGAGATATCAACGTATAGATCGGTACTTTTGAAGAGATGTATGCATTTTGAAGAGACTCCTCAAATTTCTCAAAGCAAGAATTGCGACTTTTGAGGAGAAATCTATACCCCCTTTTCCCAGAGTCGGTAAGCTGAGGGTTATTATTTCTTTAGTCACATAGTCCGAACTCTGAACGAAAGGTTCACATCTCCTCAAAAGTACCAATTTACAAACATATCATATATATATATATATATATATATATATATATATATACATACATATACACACTTTTCGGGGTTTATGTAGCCCAAGACTGTATATTAGTACCTACAGCCCAGAGTTCCCTATGGCAAGTGACTAAAGAAATAATGGACCCTGGGGTTATAGACTCTAGGTCGGGCCGCATAAACCCCTATATTTAGAAATATTATGAAGCCCGGGCTGCATAATCCAAATCGGGCTCGATAAACCCCTATATATAAAAAAACGGGCTTTATAAACCCCTTTCGAGAAATGTGTAATATATATATATACTTACTGACTACCTAACCTTACTACAGATCTCTCAATCTCTCAATATATACACATGTCAGTATCATCATCATGTAAGAAGATGTTATTTTTAATTATGAGAAGATTTTATTTACTTTTATCTACTTCTATTAACGGGGCAAATGACTTTTAGATATATTTTAGATTTTAGATAAGTATCAAAGAAATGTTAAATATAATAAAATCATTCTTTTGAAATTGATACTTTGTGTGATTTTTTAATTTTACAGGTTAACAGATTTGTGGAGACATTTGTGGAGTCACCGAAATTTGATTTGAATTCAATTTGATTTCGATGAATAAAAAAAAACTAATAACAATAAAGAGTAGCTGATCTATCAAATGATGAGGTGGAGAAAAATCTAAACTTATAAGGTAAAATAAAAATATAGCTTAATGACAATATAAAAAGTTTTTGTTATTAAAACTATAAAATTATTTTTATTTATATTCTACTTATTTTGTAGGTTGTGAATGCGATTTTTCTGAAACATTTTTTGTTTTTGTAGCCCTTGTAAATGCAAGTTTACATATTAAATAGAAAATTTCTTGTGTATATCAACAACAAAAATAATCAGATAAGTATTAAATGACTAAATATCTATTTTTGAAATATAAAATGTTGGTTATAAGAATGAACATTGACACTTTGTGTTGATTTTTTATATTTTTTTTAGATTGTATGAGGAATTTCTCACGGTGGAAGACGTCAAAATGTTTCAGAGGAGTTCTTAGTAATTTTTTTGCATATACTATAAACAACGGCCTGAAGAAATGGAAATCTACAAGCGTCCTGTACAAGAAAATAACTTAGAAATATCCTGATTTGATTCTACAATGTGTATTATAAGATTCAATCTATTCTTAAAATATGACAAGAGCTGTTAGGAACCAACAACTAAGATGTTTTAGACAGTATTGCTCAAAAACTACGAAAAAAGTAGTATGTTTTGAAGTTAATTCTTCAAAATAAAATAAGGTAATTGCGATTTTCATAGATCATCCATCTAGTTGAAGATCATATTCAAGCTGGTGGATGTTTTTGAAGACTACTCAAATGTAGAATACTAAATTTTTGCATAAATTCATTAACAATATTTATACCTATAAGTCCACCATAAATAAATACATTGGCTCTAATTTTTAATTGATGCCGTTAAGTACAGCATATCCGTACATGTGCAGAATCGTGATTTATATTTCATTACTAAATATATTTTTTCTTGTGCCCGTCCTTTTTAAACGAGAATAAAATAAAAGATTCATATAAATTTATAGCCTGCTCAAAAGTCCTTTACATTTTACTAACTGTTTTATAAGCAACACATGTTATATCCTTTTCCCTCGTGTAAATATCATATAAAATCTCATATAAGAATTTCAGACAGCGCATATCTCGTATGAGATGTTATATGTGATGTCATATGCAATTTTATATATTATGGGATCTCATATGAGATCTCATATGATATTTTCACGCAGGTGTGTACTTTCTATTTAAAAACACAGTGATAGATTCATAGATCAGTAGTTAATATGTAGAAGCAACCCATTTATAAATTTTATCTGATCTTTAAACATATGAATATTTATATGAAAATGATCATGCCTTACACCTTGGACTGCAAACCGTCGCACAGTGGTCCCAAATCCACTTTTACTGGTATTTTGCCTGCTTCCAGCGAATTTTTCACGGATCAAAGTGATTCAAGCCGGATATTAAAGCTTTTATAATATTGAATTAAAAGCCGCCACACACAAGGGTGGTAACCATCCCTATTTATTATTAAACAACCCCTAAACTCATATCGAAATTTTTACATTTTAGAAATTATCTCCTGTAACCGAAAACATTAATTATGAATACACACACACACACACACACACACACACACACACACACACACACACACACACACACACACACACACACACACACACACACACACATACACACACACACACACACACACACACGCACGCACGCACGCACGCACGCACGCACACACACAATATATATGTATATAATATATATGTATATAATATATATGTATATTCATAATTAATATTTTCGGTTACAGGAGATACTTTGTAAAATGTAAAAATACTTATTGTACTTTCTAAAATGTAAAAATTTCTATATAAGTTTAGGGGTTGTTTAATAATAAATAGGGCTGGTTGCCATCCTTGTGTGTAGTGGCTTCTAATTCTAAATTATAAAAGCTTTAATATCCCGCTTGAATCACTTTGATCCGTGAAAAATTCGTTTGAAGCGAGCAAAATACAAGTAAAGGTGGATTGGGACTACTGTGCGTCGGGCCCGCCAAGTATGTACGGGAGATTGGAGCACCGCCCCTGCTAGAGCAGCTCTAGACTTCTCTTGTCCTTCCAAGATGCATAATATTATAGAAAGTCCAAAATTGAAGAGGAATAATGAAAAATAGTGATGTGTTGGTAACGATGTAATATTTTTATATAGGCTTTGACTTTTCATAACTAGCTGAAAAAATTCTTATGAATTTTAGAAATAAAAAGAATAATTATATAATTCAAAAATTTTCGCCCACACGGGAGTAAAGTGCCTTATTATTTTTAGATATTATACAGAAAAAACGCCTATACTTGCCTTATTTTATACATTCACAGAAAGTTTTATATTAATAATATTATTATTTGTACAGTCGTGAAAAACATTATTACCATTTGTAGAGAGTGCTTATTGCGAATAAATGAGATTCGAAGAAATAAAAGAACTAGTCAAATTGTGTTGTTTTTTTATAGATTATACAGAAAAACGTCTATACTTGCCTTATTTTATACTTTCGTAGAAAGTTTTATATTAACAATATTATTATTTTTACAATCATGAAAAAAATTATTAACATTTGCAGAGATTTATAAAATTTTAAGTTTCTTATGATCGTCATAAGAATAACAATTATTTCAATAATACGCAAAGCAACATACATTTAGCCTGATATACATCCTGCATACAAAATTTACAATTCAAACAAACTAATTGGCACAAAATTTCATTATGCACAAGAAGTGTAATAAAATACACGACTCGGATCAGGTGCAGTTTGTCTTCTGATCTCTGTTATCAACATATTAACTCTGCAGGAACACGAAAATCAAGGCTCATCCATAATAATTCATATATATATAAGTGAACTTGTATGCGGTGCGAGTAACTTTAGTTATATGTCCTTTTTGTTTTACGAAAAGTATGTTTTGAAAAAAAGTTACAAACAGCTTTTGATTGAATCTTGCTTGTAAATGCAACTGAAATTATCGCATCCTGTTTTACTTGATTAAACTTCAATGGCACATTAACAATCAGTCAATGAACTACTAATGCATGATAGCTCATTTAAATACCCTTCATTTTTAGAGCCTTTCAAGTAAATGCAAATACAAATTAATTGCTTTCTTAGCCGTGCATCAGAAATCTAGCTATTCATTATTTGAAGAGCTCAGGGCAACAAACGGTCAGCTCACATTTCGAGTTGGCCCCTAGATAAACAGTATGAACCGCAAATTCAGGGGCCATCTGGAAATGTGAGCTGACCGTTTATTGCCCTGAGCTCTTCATTTATGAACTGTATTAAAATATTGCATGAACGGTAATATTGTTAAGCGATGATTACTCAATTTCTTGTTATAAGATCCAACTTTGTAATTTTGAAATATGTTTTTGATTTTTAGTACATTATTATTATACTTACAATTAGTAAATCATTGAAGTACAAAAAACAAAAATTCTGTTGATCCCGAATGGAAAAAATAAACGGCACTACAATGTAAATTATCGTATGTTTCGGCACGTTCCTTTACGTGTCGCTATGTTTCTGTACGTTTCCGTACGATTCGGTACGTTTCGGTACGTTTTGATTAGGATTCGGACATTTTATACGAAAACGTGCCAAAACTTACCGAATCGTATCGAATCGTACGTAAACTTGCGGAAACGTACGGTGACGTACAGTGACATACATCAACGCCTCCTATCAATAAGGCGCTATCTCGTACACCAAAGTAAGAAGGAGCTAATTTGGAGTTCCGTGCAATAAGGCGCTATCTCAATCAAAATTCAATAAAGCGCTATTTTAAAGCTCGATGCAAGAAGGCGCTAACTCGGCGGTGAGTCTAAGAAGGTGCTAACTCGGCGGTGAGGGCAAGAAGGTGCTAACTCAACATACAATTAATGAGAAAAAATATGATAAAAAAATAATAATAATATGACAAATAATGAGACACGGGTCTCAACATTATTCTGAATGGACCTTTTGTTCCGAGATTCAAGTAATTTTATGTCTCAAATGAACTATTTTTAATACCAATGAGGTCCGTTTTCTTAGGAATAGCTTTTTTAATATATCAGTGATATAAATGGACTAAAAAGTTTATAAAAGGAGACAAAAAATGTTTATTTTAAGCTTAGCTTCTATAATAATATAACAACAACTGATGAGAATTTTTCCATCGGTCTTACAGTCTTATAAATTAAATTAAAATAATTAATATTTATGGCAGTCAGATTGCCCTTGTTTATAATCATCCCCGCAGAATCTGAAATAAAAACTTAATTAAAATCTGGAAAAAAAACTCCTCAGGGACCCTGAGGAAAAGCCCTGAGGAGGAGCCGGAGCGGGCACGAAACGTTGGGCAATTGGGCAATTTGGTGGTGGGGGGCAGTCAGATAGTCCTTTGCTAATAAAGTTTATTATTATTTTTTTTTTCCCAGGTTTTAATTAAGTTTTTATTTCAGATTCTGCGGGGGTGATTATAAACAAGGGCAATCTGACTGCCATAAATATTAATTATTTTAATTTAATTTATAAGACTGTAAGACCGATGGAAAAATTCTCATCACTTGATAGTAAGTTGCAGTCGACATAAGTAATATTTTTAATAATATAATAACAGTTAACAGATCTCATTTGAGTGAAATATGCGTGCACTATATTCAAATATTGTATATTAACGATTAACTTATGGCCAACAAGCGGCATCTTACCTCAAATAAGCATAATATATATTAATAGTTACTATGTCGTAGTTGTATTCAACGTTTCTTTATCACAGCTTTGGCGTCTAAGTAGTACGAGCACATGGAGTGGGTTTTACTTTTTGCCATGTAATGATTTTAATTTGAATCATTTTAGTTATAATTGATGCTGAAATGCAAGATTTAAATTATTTTTAATATAATAGCTTTGGTTGGATTTTAAAAATTAATTTTATCGACAGCTTAACTCCTCAATAGAAACTTTATGCTGAGTTAGCACGTTCTTGCCCTCATGACTGAGTTAGCGCCTTCTTGCACTCACCGCAGAGTTAGCGCCTTCTTGCATCGAGCTTTGAAATAGTGCTTTATTGAAAAAAATTATTTTCATTTCGCGGGGACGAAAACTTTATAGCTTAACAGCTTCAATACGAAAGCATCTTTCATCATCAAACTTTACAGGTAGAATGTAAATAAAAAATGCTTTCTAATAAAGTACCTCATGCGCGGTATCTACTTATATAAACAATGATGAGCGAAATATTATGAAAAAAAAGTAAGGTTAGAGACCCAACCCAAAGAATATAGGGTGCGCCTTTACCCTGCTCGCTCGTCCGTCACTTCGTTCCTTATAACTCGCCAAGCAGGGCGCTGCCGCACCCTTTAATTATGATTGAGATAGCGCCTTATTGCACGGAACCCTGAATTAGCTCCTTCTTACTTTGGTGCACGAAATAGCGCCTTATTGATAGGAGGCGTCGATATGTACGTCCGTAAATGAACGAAAACATACTTATATGTAACAAATGAGTGTATCAATATGCAAAATTTTTGTAGCGAAACGTACCGAAACGTTCTGAGACGTACCAAAACGCACCGAAACGTACCGAAACGTAAGGATACTTCCCGAAACGTACTGACACGTACCAAGCCATACGAAAACGTAAAGCAATGTACAAAAACATACGTGCCCTTACAGAAACATGCGATAATATACATAAACGTACGGAATAGTAAAATATAATATTTTAAGAAAAATTTTATACTACAAAAACTTTTGAAATAACAAATACATTTTCCAGCATATTTCAAGTTCTTATAATTTTCTTTACAGCACTGTATATTTACGTACATTGACGTACGTTTCCGAACGTTTTTGTACGCTTGGGTACGTTTCCGCATGTTTTGGTACGTTTCAGTGTACGTTTAGGCAAGAAATTTTTTGAGACAAAATAATTTTTTCAGTATATGTAAGTTGCTGTAGGTTTCTGTACGAGGCTGTACCTGCGAGTACCCGGACATACATTGCCGTACGATTCGGTACGTTTAGGTACGATCCCATACAAATGTCCGAATCTTAATCAAAACGTACCGAAACTTACCAAATGGTGCGAGAATTTACAATAGTGTACTAGATTGTAACATAGTTTTACGATTATCATTTCCATTCGGGATCTTTCAAAATAAAGTTTGTTATTAGTATAGTATTCTTCTACAGAACGTCTTGTTGGCTGTTACAAAAAAATATTTAGGCTCTTCTCAAAGTTCTTCCTGGAGTCCTTATACAGTTGTTAAGTAAGAAGAAACAGGAGAGAGAGAGAGAGAGAGAGAGAGAGAGAGAGAGAGAGAGAGAGAGAGAGAGAGAGAGAGAGAGAGAGAGAGAGAGAGAGATGAGGGGAGTTGATTTTTTTTTTAAGTCGACTTAACAGTTGTTTGGAGAGATAATAGAAATAATTTATTTTTGTGAGCATACAAGTTTTGCATGAACCTTTGATTATTATAAGTATATTATTTTTATACAGAATATCTTGTTGGTTGTTTAAAAAAAATATTTAGGCTCTTAATTACCAAAGTTTTTCGTAGAGCGCTTAAACATTTGTTGAGAAAGTAAGTCGAGAGAGAGAGAGAGAGAGAGAGAGAGAGAGAGAGAGAGAGAGAGAGAGAGAGAGAGAGAGAGAGAGAGAGAGAGAGAGAGAGAGAGCAGGATCCGAGTGGAAGGTAGAGAGATTTTTTAAACATGTATGTTTTGCATGATTTAATATACCATAACTGAGTCACTAAAACAATAATGGTGTTCATGCCAAACCACAATGTGAGGCTCACAACCATACATAAATTGATGATTTCACTTTAGTATTAGTATTAGTACTTGTGAAAATAAAGTTTATAATCTGATAATGCTTTTATATAGTTCTAATTAGCCACATAAAATTTCTTCTTTTGACGCTGACAATCTCAATTAAATTGATTTATAGTCCTACTTCTTCGACAAAATGTACAGATAAACTGTTCTAATCAAAGCCAGTAGTTGTAAACGAGTCTCTTTTATCAGCAATAAGTTTTAATAAACTATGTGAGCCAGTTGCGACTTGAACAAATGAAAATTAATCGAATAAGCATATTTTTTTTTATTTAAAGGAATCCAGAGCACCGTTAAAAGCTAAAACACATTTCCAAATTTGATAGATTGAAGATATTTAATACAATTAAAATATCTTCTTTTGGTATTTTGTTTTAGATTTATTTTCTCAATGTTTGTAAAATTATGATTGATAGATTTTATTATATTTATTTTTTTAATTTACTTCAGAAATCCTATGCGAGAAATCCATCATCCATTTGCACAACATTGTATTATATTTACTAATCATTTTTAATGCTAGTCTTGTAATTTAAAATAAAAATACGTAATCTGTTTTATTTTTTTAATTGAGAGTATGTCAAATATTAACATACTATAAAACACTAATCAGTCACTAATACATAACTTTCTTGAAATTCTTATTAAAAATACTTGAATTAATAATAAAAGCTTTCTCGATATTCTTTTATATACATGACTTTCTTGAAATTCTTATTAAAAATACTTGAATTAATAAACCTATTACATAATAATTTGATTAGTCCATAAGCAAATATGTAAAACAGCTTAAGAGTAAACACTGACATCGACTAAATTTGATGAAGTAGAAATAATGCTTCTGAAACCAAAGGCTCAGATTAATATTTCAAATAAATGTAACGTCCGTGTTACAATGTCGCGATGACGGTAAAGTCGGCGCGATAAATGTTCCTGTTTCGGTCTACGCCTACACGTAATAACCACGGGAGTAGGAACGCGCGAAAGTAGCAGTTCGGACTTTAAATAATAATATAAACACTCGCGAAACTAATAAGCGACAAGCGGCAGCAGGAATTGGAACAGATGAGAGGAAGGACAGCAATCTGAAAAGTTACTTACTTTCTGACTGACGCGTTTAGCTCGTTGCCTCAGACAGACCCAATGGCAGCGGGAGATTCAATGGCAGAAGGACAGGCTCGGCGAAACAATGTTAAGTCCAAATGTAATTTGATAATGTTTATTAAATAGATCAAAGTTACGTACATCTGGTTAAATTCTGATTATAGTGGAGATATAATATCAACAATTATTCGCGACACTACAATCAGAGAAGCGTTACAATAAAAGTTTCTAAGTTAATTCTGCTGGAAAATATTCTAAGTCAGAATTTACAATGATCGAGAATATTCTAATTCCCGATACAATATAAATTGTCGAAATTATTCTAAGATTATAATTTGAATATTCGTCGGTCAAGGGCTTCGCCCTACGAAAGAAAATGAAGAAAAGCTTCTGCCTCGAGTGGAGGCGTGCGGTCGCTTTTATACCCGCGCGCTTAATTAGGACACTGTCAAACGGCGGAGATTTGGGATTAAATCAATATGTGGGAGAGGTATGTGGGAGAGGTTTTTCAGGAATTACAATACTGAGGCCATGTGGGGTTTGTGGGGGAGGTCTCAGGAAAAATGTTGGGGCATGTGCGAGAGCGAGACAAACAACCTCTGCTTGGTGAGTAATCAATACGAGCGCCCGGTTACTCTATGGTATGAGCGGTCGTTCAGACTCTTACGGGCAGTAGGCAATTTACCGACTGCCGGCGCTGTATCGACGGAGTACAAGGAGGAGGGCTAGAGGTGTGTGGTGGGTCCACTGACTAGAAGGGCGGTGGCGGTCAGCCATATACGACGTGACATAAATGTCATAAATGTCAAAGGCTTACAAGAATCGTAGATCCAGATACACTACTGCGTCACAATTCTATTTTACTTTGAAGACAATAAAATGTCGTTGGCGGTAAATTAAGAGGATTGGTATTCAAAATCCAAATAATCCTCTTTTCTCGATAAACTTGCCATTAGGTCTCAATTCTATTACTGCTTTCTGGGTGATGAGGTTGTCTGCTCCCGCATCCTAGACAGAAGAAGAAAAACCGCTGCTAACTGCTTTAGCAGAATGCTTTCTCAAAGAGAATTGATAAATTACATCAAATAATTTTTTAAAATGTATATTTTAATATAAAATTTCATTTTTTCTTCATATCTCATTTTCCATAAATACATTATTCAAAATTATCTAAAAAATTATATTTAAAATAGTTATGTAGTAATTATTAAATTACAAAAATATTGATTGATAGAATTTCAAGATATTTATGAAAATTGGACTAGTTCCGACCAATATCCAAACCCAGAGCCGAAAAAAAATATTTTCGATTTTCCCATATTTTTCTTTATTTTTTTTAACCGACCTAAAGTTATGCGATCGGGCCCACAAAAATATGGATTGATAGGTAATTTCAAGATCTTTCAGAAAGGGGCCTACTTCCAACCGATATCCAAACCCAAAGCGACAAAAATTATTTTCGACTTTTCTTATAATTTAATAATTCTTATAATTTCTTATAATATAATAATATAATTTAATAATTCTTATAATTTCTTATAATATTTTTCTTTATTTTTTCCCATCAGGCCGACAAAAATATGGATTGATAGGTAATTCCAAGACCTTTAAGAAAATGCGACTAATTTCACGCGATATCCAAACCCAGAGCCAAAAAAATATATTTTCGACCTTTCCATATGTTCTTCATTTTTTTCAACCCACTTAATATTATTCGATCGGGCCGGCAAAAATATGGATTGATAGGTAATTTCAAGATCTTTATGGAAATGGGACTACTTCAGACCGATATCCAAATCCAGAGCGACAAAAATTATTTTCGACTGTTCCATATTTATCGTTATTTTTTTTAACCAACTTAATATCATCATATCGGACTGACAAAAATATGGATTGATAGATAATTTCAAAACCTTTAAGAAAATGGGCCTACTTCCGAACAATATCTAAACCTAACGCCGTATAAAAATATTTTCGACTTTTCCATATTTTTCTTTATTTTTTTTAACCGACTTAAATTATGCTAACAGATCGGCAAAAATATGGATTGACAGATAATTTCAAGACCTTTAAGAAAATGGGCCTACTTCCGAACAATATCTAAACCCCCGCCCAACGCCGTAAAAAAATATTTTCGATTTTTCCATATATTTCTTTATTTTTTTTAACCGATTAAATTATGCGATCGGGCCGAGAAAAATATGGATTGATAGGTAATTTCAAAAACCTTTCAGAAAATAGGACTACTTTAGAAAAATATTTTCGATATTTCCATATTTTTCTTTATTTTTTTTAACCAACTTAAAATTATGCGATCGGGTCGGCAAAAATATGGATTGATAGGTAATTTTAAGACCTTACAGAAAATGGAACTACTTTAGACCGATATGCAAACCCAGAGCCGAAAAAAAATATTTTCTATTTTTCCATATTTTTCTTTATTTTTTTAACCGACTTAGTGTTATCCGATCAACTATACAATTGAACTTGCACAACTTCAAAATGAACTTTAGATATCTGCCAAAGATAAACTTGATACCTCTGTCCATTTTCGAGTTATGCCGCGGACAAATTCATTACACACACACACACACACACACACACACACACACACACACACACACACACACAACACACACACACACACACACACACACACACACACACACACACACACACACACAGACATTTTCTAGAAAACGCATATTTCGTCAAGGAGCTCAGAAATATCGAAAATCATCGAAATCTTGGGGTCGAAAAATTTGACCGTTACCAAGCTTTCTCTTTGAGAAAGCAAAACATACACAAAGAACCTATTTCTCAAAGAAAAGTGAGGCATAGTATGTTTACAAAGTTTTCTCAAATAATTTTGAGGTTACTCATACTTATCTGATAAATACTGTCCCGGTGATGCTCATTTCGCTCCATGAACTGTAGTAGCAGTAACTCATCACTTCTACACATATTAAATTTGGGTATAAGCCAGCTATGTCAATGCTGCTTTTACTTAAAGTTTTCAAAATTAGGACTTTAATCTCTGATATCACCTGATCCTCTATCCTTGACAAAAACCGTAACATTTCCATAGCAGCATCTGATACAAAGTTTTTTTTCACAAAATACTTTTTCCCATCCATTTGCTTTTACTTTCTCTTGTATTTTATCAAATTTAAAAAAGTCGTACGGTTAACACAGCAATGTAATTATTACAGTTTGAGCCTTGCAGAATCATTCTGAGCGACATTTCTTCATAGAGCATCTTGTCACAAGTCAAACTGAAAAATAAAATCCTTCAAAGTTGATAATGGATAAAAAAAAACTTTTACTTCATTCCTGAAAAATCATATTGCATAATTTTAAATAATTTTAATAGTTTATTATTTAAAATAAATTTAAAATAAAATGATTTAGATACCAACTAATTTTGATCAAGAAATTAAAGCATGACTTTCGAACTTTGAAGTTCAATGCTTTGTACTACATATTTTTGCCGTATACCCCTAGCTTCTCTGAGTTTTTCTCCAAGATTATCTAAGCGTAAATAGTCTAGTTATTCTTGCATGGGCAATAATATTGTAACCTATATGTTTCTTTTGATCACCTACAAACATACTAGCACCATTCGCTTGAGCAACTACTTGATTAGTGATAACCACTGCACAGCCAAATTCATCAGCTAATCTAAGCAATAATCTATGAAACCTGGCTAAATGCATTTGGCAAGCTGCCAATTCTCTTTTTCCAGCAAACTCTGTCCTGTATAATGCAGTAGCACTGTCTACAAAGCTGTGATTTTGCAGTTCTAAATTGTCTATTGTTAAAAATGGCTTTAGATATGCCATTCTCCAATTAACAATAATGTATTCACATCTATGGCCACTCTTCAATGTTCTTAAATTAAATAAAAACGTACATTGTGAAAATAAAGATTTTTCAAAATTTTTATTAATGACATGAGAAGGGAAAATAACTCAATTCATAATTCCTGATAAATTCCAATTAACAATTACATTAACAATTGTAACGAAAGTAAATAATTCACAAGGTCAGAGTGTTGACAGTATAGGACTATACATAAAAAAACCTTTATTTTCACATGGACAATTATACTTCTTCTCCTTCTTCTCCTTCTTCTCCTTCTTCTTCTCCTTCTTCTGCTTCTTCTCCTTTTTCTTCTTCTTCTTCTTCTTCTTCTCCTTCTTCTCCTTCTTCTCCTTCTTCTTCTTCTTCTTCTCCTTCTTTTCCATCTTCTCCTTCTTCTCCTTCTTCTTCTTCTTCTCCTCCTTCTTCTTCTCCTTCTTCTCCTTCTTCTCCTTCTTCTCCTTCTTCTCCTTCTTCTTCTCCTTCTTCTCCTTCTTCTCTTTCTTCTTCTCCTTCTTCTTCGCCTTCTTCTCCTTCCTCTTCTCCTTCTTCTTCTGCTTCTTCTTCTCCTTCCCCTTCTTCTTCTCCTTCTCCTTCTTCTTCTTCTTCTTCTTCTTCTCCTTCTTCTTCTCCTTCTTCTCCTTCTTCTTCTTCTTCTTCTCCTTCTTCTCCTTCTTCTCCTTCTTCTTCTTCTCCTTCTCCTTCTTCTCCTTCCTCTTCCTCTACCTCTTCCTCTTCCTCTCTTCTTCTTCTTCTTCTTCCTCTTCCTCCTCTTCCTCTTCCTCTTCCTCCTCCTCTTCCTCCTCTTCCTCTTCCTCTTCCTCTTCCTCCTCTTCCTCCTCCTCCTCCTCTTCCTCTTCCTCCTCTCCTCATCCTCATCCTCCTCCTCCTCCTCTTCCTCTTCCTCTTCCTTTTCCTCCTCTTCCTCTTCCTCTTCCTCTTCCTCTTCCTCCTCCTCCTCCTCCTCCTCCTCCTCCTTCTCTTCCTCTTCCTCTTCCTCTTCCTGTCCTTCTTCTTCTTCCTCTTCCTCTTCTTCTTCTTCTTCTTCTTCTTCGTCTTCTCCTTCTTTTCTATCTTCTCCTTCTTCTCCTTCTTCTCCTTCTGCTCCTTCTTCTTCTTCTTCTTCTTCTCCTTCTTCTACTTCTTCTTCTCCTTCTTCTTCTCCTTCTTCTCCTTCTTCTTCTCCTTCTCCTTCTTCTTCTTCTTCTTCTTCTTCTTCTTCTGCTTCTTCTCCTTCTTCTCCTTCTTCTTCTCCTTCTTCTTCTTCTTCTTCTCCTTCTTCTCCTTCTTCTTCTTTTTCTCCTTCTTCTCCTACTTCTTCTTCTTCTTCTTTTTCTTCTTCTTTTTCTTCTTCTTCTTCTTCTTCTTCTACTTCTTCTTCTTCTTCTTCTTCTTATGTAGACTCAGCATCTCTCAACTTCGAAACCGAATGATTTATGTCGAAATGTTTATCAAATTTGTTTAAAAAGATGATTTTGATTCAGCGTTAAAATCATCTTCAACCTAATTTAATCGCTTAATAAATACGGCGACTCTCACCACACAAGTAAGTTATTCGTGAAAAGATCGCGAGCTCCGTACCTTCCAACCGACAATAGGAGAAGCGATTATTATTGTACAGGCCAATACGAGCCATATCAGATTTCATATAAATTGTATATATCAATAAAGTGAATAATTTATCTACAAAATTGATTATCAGTCTAATTATTTACGAGAGATCACCTCAAGGACGAAGGGTAATATATACCAAATATCAATTGAATATATATATATATATATAATTCAAATATAAACCATAATAATATCAATAATTAAAAGAGTATTTCCTCGACTATCAATACTTAACAGTGGTTCCAGTGCGAATCGAACATTAGTTCATTAGACTGTTTAAAATAAAAGAATAACATAACTATTTTTCGGAACGTCACAGTGGTTCCGGTACAAATCGAACATTTTATAGTTCACTAGATTATTTGAAATAAAAAAAATAAAATAACTCTTTTCCGCAACATAACAGTCGTTCTGATACAAATCAAACGAAATCAGTTTAATCAAACTATAAACGTTTTCAAATAAGCTCTTGAAAGACAAGGAAAGTATTCTTATATAAATACAACTAACATAGAATAAGTCCGAGCTTTTTGCTTTGCAGTAAGAAGTTGGGGGGATCATTGTAGCATGAATCGCCCAAACTTCGGAAGATAAGCAAGTACGGCTCGTCGAGTTATTAACAACATATTATATAACAAATTATAGCTGAAATAGCAAGTGAAAAGATAAATTTACCTAGTGAAATCAAGATATATTACGCGAAAAATAATAGCAGTCTAATACAAATAAGAAATTGAAAAAAAAAATCAATAATAAAAAGATATAAAAGTAAAACCAAAAGAAAATACTACAATATATAAACAAAATATCATAATAACAAATTATAATTACAAAAATTAAGAATAATGATCACATAAATCGAAAATACATCACGCGAAAAATAAACATAGAATAACGATCAACGCAGCTCAAGAAACAAATAATAATATTAAACAAATTGATTAATTAAATAATAATTGTATCAATAAACATTACATTTTAAACAATAAAAGATAAAACACTAAGAAAACTAAGCAAACGGAAAAGATTTATACAAGTGACAAATAAATAAATAAATTATATCGTGTAATAAACAATTACAAAATATATATAGAAAAAATAGTTGAACAAATAATAAAAACGTATTTTAAAAGAAATGTTAAGTATATCATATGCAAGAGAGTAATATGTCATGTCATATCAGAAAGACATAGGAAAGAAAGGAAACAAAGGGATTATAACCAGACAGACGACACAACGCAAACCAGAACTAAAAAAGCAAGTAGATGATATAAATAAACAAACGAACATTTTTGAAAGAAGACCAAAAGTACCAAGATCACCTCCAAATACATAATTAAATAAAACTTCATATTTACGGGACATACCATTTCCGGGCATACCATTTCCGGGACATACCATTTACATACCACGGGACTCAAAAACAGAGGAAAATACGGAAATAGTTTCAATTCCATCAACTTCAAAAATAGACCTTAACGAACTAGATGCACAAACTTTAGTTAATTTAAACAAAAATCAGAATATTACAAATCCCACACAAGAACAAGATATACCTGAAAAAAATATAAATAATCTTTTAATTCCAGAAATAAAACGGGATATATTATCACCAAAAAATCATACACCGAATACACCAAGTCAGAGGCCAGCATTTTTTGAAGAATCAATATATGTAGAAAACGGAAGGCAACTCGACTACACGGATATAGAAGGATCTTTTAAGGAACAAAGTTTGATTTTAGCTAGAGATAATAATACAAGTAATAACGAACAGCCAGAAATTCAAATAAACGAAGATTTAATAAATCTCGAACCAGAAATGGTAAACCAAACATTAAAATTACCACTTAAAGAAGTTGCAAAATGGGTACCGGATTTTGACGGGAAAAATATCCAGCTCGATGAATATATAGAAAAATTAAAACAAGCAAAAAGAATAATATCGAATAATGACGAATCGAACCTAGTGCAATTCGTCAAAATAAAGCTCAAAGGAGAAATTTATAAAGCATTAGCAAATGTAGAGATTGAAAATATTGAAACTTTTATTCAAACAATACGTAAAATATATCCATCAACGGATAATATACAATCATTATAGGGAAAACTAACACAACAAATTCAAAAATCAGATGAAGATGTACTATGTTTTGCAAACAATTTACGAGTATTGGGTACACAAATAATAGAATTAAAAAAATTAGAACCAAATGTAACAGGAGAAATATTAACAGAATAGAGAACTGGATTAAAAACCGACATACTCAGTAGTTTTAAAAAAGGATTAAAACAAGAAATTAGAATAGAACTCGGAGAACACCAAGATATGAATAACGCAATACAAAAAGCAATTGAAATAGAATCAAATTTAAAAAAGCAAGATAGCTGAAGGAATGATACTACGAGCATATTGTTTAATTCCGAAACTCCAATTCCAAATAAAATTAAACAAGTTTTTTGCCAATTATGTAGGGAAATAAATCACGAAGCATTATTTTGCATGAAAGCTTCATGTGTCTATTGTAAAAGTAAGGAGCATGTATCATATCATTGCAGAACAGCTAAGCATGTAATAAAATTAATTTGCAAATTGTGTAGTACGTAAGGCCACTCAGTAGACGCGTGTAAGTTAAATAAGATGTCGAGTAATCATTGTCAATACTGCCAAAATATGGGACACGAGGTTATACAATGTCCTACTATTACAGAATACGAACCGTGTTGGAAATGTAAGGAAAGAGGACACGATCCGCTTACGTGCAATAATTGGGTAAGAATTGCGGAAGCATACGACGTCTGTGGCAGCGCGTCACACACGGCTAAAAATTGCCCATCAGCATTGTGTAAGAGGTGCAACAACCTCGGGCACTTGATGAAATACTGCACGATAAACAAAAGAACGATATGGTGCGCGATATGTGCGGATGAAGGTCGCGAAACCGCGGATTACGAGAACGTAAAAGTTTTAATGATGCAAAACAGAAAACAAAACTCTCAGAATAGAGAAATTTGACAATTTTGAGACACGCCAGGACATTCAGCGAAAACTTGTAGGAAAATAAGTAATAATCAACAAAATACGTTCCAGAATAACAACTACAACCCTTCAAATATATCCTATGAACATCGAGATAGAAATAGAAACGGATTTTTACGAACAAATCATCAAAATAGTCATCAGTTCTCAAATAACTCAAATAGTAATTATCGAGAAAACTAATACACAAAGTATAAAATGCGAATATTGTAGAAAATTAAAAAGTTTGACAGCACAAAGTAAATGCTCTTATTGCAAGAAAGACGGATATCAAATAGACAATTGCCATGAAATCAAATTGCTACAAAATAAATTAGACACATTTTGTAAGATATGTAAGAACACGAATCACACAACCGAGGAATGTACTTCACGATTAGTATTTAATCAACGAAAATCAGGAAACTAACAAATTCTTCTAGAAATGAGTGGACTAGAAGGATTAACAAAAAACCACTCAAAAATAACGCAGATATTAAAGTAAGTACATTTAATGGCGATAATATTGCAAATATAAATCGCAATGAAGAGAAAGATACGGACATTGATTTATTAATTGCAAAGAATTTAAGCGATATTAATGAAAATATGAAGGAAAATCAGGCAGCTAACAAATCGGCAGGTAAAAATGTTAACAAAATGAACTCAATTGATTTTAACAAACCCGAAATGAATAGTGTTGAAAAGGAAAAAATACAAGAAAGAATAACGGCGACCAAGATTGCAATGTATTTTCTGAAGTTGGAAAACTCACTTCAGTATATCGAAATAGAGAATCATTATACAAATAAAATATGTAATTTACTCGTAGATAGTGGAGTTTAATTAAATATTATCGAAGGAAATCAGATACCTTCTAACATAATTTTAGAAAATAGAAATTCGTTTATCCGGTATCACAGATAAAACTATTGAGACATTAGGAGTAATAACAATGAAAATCAGTGGACTAAATATTGATTTTCATGTTGCACC
Source organism: Torymus aiolomorphi (assembly GCA_036365515.1). NCBI lineage: Eukaryota > Metazoa > Arthropoda > Insecta > Hymenoptera > Torymidae > Torymus > Torymus aiolomorphi. Next base: position 214,748,466 of record CM070874.1, read on the forward strand.
AGAAGATTTTTGTCTACCCTACGGCAGAATTTTAGGAATTAAAATTCTTACTGAACAAAAATTAAGACTAGACGAGGGCTACTTACAAATAAATGATAATAAAATCAAACTAAGACCAGCTCATAAACTAAATCATAATCTTAATATAGTAACTGAAAACCCACAAAAAACCGATAAAGAAATTAAATCAAGGGTAACGATAGAACAAAAGGAATTTTTAAAGAAAATGTTGGAAAATACGAATGAAAAACAATATTCAACACCTGTAATTCATAGGGATTGTGAACAAGTAGTACAAGTTAACGAAAAAACTGAAAATTTTTAAATTGAGGATGAAATGGAAAAATTATCTTGTTTAATATCTTATGAATCCGAGTTAATCAATAAAAATGAAGTAAATATAATTTATATTTACATTTTATGATGACGTTACAAAAATTTTAAATACGATTCCAATATTAGAGGCAGAAGGAAAGGATTTACATAAAAAAAATGTTAAATGAGATTCTACCAGAAAATATAAATGATTTACATTATGAGAAAATTTTGGAAAATAACGAAAATAATATTAAGTCATTAATAAATAATATTAATATTGCTTTTGAAAATAATGACCAAACAATCGATTTTGAGGAAATCGGATCAACAGATTATAACAATTTTTGACAACAATGAATAAAAAGATTGAAGTAGATTTAGAAGAATATCATAAACTCTATGGGAATGAAAAAGAATATAACTTTACATCTTATGAAGTAGACAATTTACCTGAAGGTTTTCAAATAACAGAAGACTTTAACGAACAGAAGACGAAAATGAAATTTTAAATTTGGAACCAATAAATTTTATAGAAAAAAATGATTCAATACAAGATTTAAAAGAATATAATAGAGAAGAAAGATTATTAGAAAAAATATGTTACCAAAACTTTCCTGAAAATAGTAAAACAATGATTAAAGATCTAGTATTGAAAAATAAGGATATATTTTGGCTAGAGGGAGATAGTTTAGGATCATGTATTGTAGAACAACATAAAATAAATTTAACAGCTGATAAACCCGTATACGTAAAGCTATTTCCTTTACCCCACAAATTAAAAGAAATCGCAATAGAAGAAACTCAAAAATTAATAACAAATGACCTAATTAGAAACTCAAAAAGTGCTTTTAATGCTCCAGCATGGATTGTAGCAAAAAAACAGTTAGCAGACGGAAAAAAACCGGTGGCGTTTAGTAATAGATTATAGAAAATTTACCGAAAAAATAGTTCCAGATTCATATTTACTCCCAAATATTACAAAAATATTCGACCAATTAGGAAAAACTAAATTCTATCACGTTATAGATTTAAAATCGGGTTTTCACCAAATTCCTATGAAACCAAGCGATGTACACAAAACTGCATTTAGTATAAATCCTTTGGGACGCTTTGAATTTCGCGTATTGCCTTTCGGATTGAGAAATTCACCGCGTACATTTCAAAGAGTGCTAAATACAGTTTTAGGCGATTTAATCGGTAAAACATGCTTCGTATTCTTCGACGATATAATTGTTTTCGGCAAAACTATGACAGAAGCTAACGAAAGATTCAATACAGTTGCACAAAAATTACGGGAAACAAATTTAACATCAGAACCAGCAAAATGTGAATTTCTAAAAAAGGAAGTATGTTATTTAGGTCATATTATTAGTGAACACGGAATAAAACCTGATCCAAAGAAAGTAGAAGCAGTAAGAAAATTCCCTACGCCTAAACATGTTAAAAACGTTAGAGAACTTCTAGGACTTTCAGGTAATTATAGAAGATTTATAAAAAATTATGCAAAAGTAACAAAACCTTTGAATACATTACTAGAAAAAGATGTAAAGTTTCACTGGGAAAACGATCAACAAAAAGCTTTTGAGGAAATTAAAGAATTATTATGTACAGCACCAGTTTTAGAATATCCGCGTTTTGACGAACCATTCATTATTACAACAGATGTTTCGAATTCTGTTTTAGGTACAGTTTGGTCGCAAGGCAAAATGGGCAAAGACCCAGCGATAGCTTACGCATCACGAAGTCTACATAAAGCCGAAATATCACACCTAAGAAAAGGAAGCATTGGCGATAATGTTTGCCATAAAAACTTTTAAAAATTACGAATATGGAAACAAATTCACAATAGTTACTGATCACAAACCGCTGTTATGGTTAAGATCAGCTGAGTCCAAAAATGGAGACTAAAATTATCAGAATATGAATTTGAAATCGTATACAAACCAGGAAAACAGAACGTAAATGCAGACGCACTATCCAGAAATCCAGTAGAACTATTCGTAGTTACAAGAGCGCAAAACAAACGAGAAATAGGTCAAAATACACAAGCAACAAAAGTAATTAATAATGATGATAAATTTAAAGCAATAAATGATGAGAGACTAAGGTTAAAAACAAAAAGAGTAAGACCGAGGACAAATAATGCAAAAAATCCCAAATTGCAAAAAGAAAATGTTATAAAAAATAATAAAGTAATTACAAATACACAAAAACTGAATAATATAATTTATTCTAAAAATTCTATACAATTCAGAAATGATAATATTGTTAATTTAATAAACTTGAACGGAAAATCATTAGATAAGAATACAGAAATATTAATAAAAAATAATAATATAAAACCAAAGCTATCATTAACAGGAAATAATATAGAGATAATAAATATAGACAATAACAAATTATTCATGCTATACATAGATACATCTGTGCCATGGAAATTAATTAAAGAAGGTTTAATACAATTATTTAATAAATTAAAAGAGTTATTAAAAGTGACGACGCCGAACAGAAACCTAGGAGTAAGTCAGAAGATATTCGTGTGGTGACGGGTAATAAAGGGGGTTACGTGTCCGGGTCGAGGTCGTGGGTCGAGTTACCCTGAGGTTCCTGACTTCGTAGGCTGATCGCTCCTGCCGGGTATTCGCTGGGGATGAACGGAGCGTGTTGACCGAGGAATTCGTGTTCCAGGTACCGACCAAACTGACCTGAGGAGGAGGAACCGGCACCCGCCCTCAACGGAGTCTAATAAAAAACCCATATAATCTTTACCAAGTCTTGTTTATTGGCGAGTGTTACAACAACTTGTGTGCGTATCCTACTGTTTTTCTTTTCTTCGCGAGTTTTCAGGTTGCGCCAGTCAGTTAGTGGCTTCTTCAGACAACGGCGCCGCGCCATTTCGTGAGCATCGGTGGCTCTCGTGTCGGAGTTGTCTCTAATAACTAAACGGTGGTTGTTGCTGATTCGTGGCTCCTTTCTCATCAAGATAATAGTCACAAGCCGTGGCGTGGCTCCGTAAGTATAGGAACAACGGAGGATATAGGGCGGATATTTGCCCGAATCTTAGTATTCATTATCTGGACTCTGTGAGTGGTTTGTAGCAAATACAACGTTACAAACTCCACTCAGAGCACGGACTAATATGTCTGTCTTTGATACGTTTTGATCCCAATAAATCGGGATTATGGGCCGGTACACTTAAGAAGGAACAGTGCACAGACACAAGCATTGATTGTATATCTATATATGTATGGGGAACAGCGACGTTGTCGCGCGCTGTTCTAATTTAAATATATATATATTATACATTTCTCGAAAGGGGTTTATAAAGCCAGTTTTTTTATATATAGGGGTTTATCGAGCCCGATTTTGATTATGCAGCCCGGGCTTCATAATATTTCTAAATATAGGGGTTTATGCGGCCCGACCTAGAGTCTATAACCCCAGGGTCCATTATTTCTTTAGTCACTTACCATAGGGAACTCTAGGCTGTAGGTACTAATATACAAGGTGTCCCATTTTAATCGCCCCAGGCAAATATCTTGAAAAGTATGAGAGATGGAAAAAAACTTTAAAAACAAAAGTTGTAGGGTGTAAAGGGGGTCAGCTAATGGTAACAACGACTTTGACCTTGAACTCTATTTTCAAGGTTATTTCAAGGTCAAAGGGATTTTTTTAAATGAGAATCCCTACTTTCGACCCCGGAAATGGAAAGATCAGAAAATTTTACGTTCAGAAAGGTCTGATATGTTGGGGTTTCAAGGTCAACCAGCTAATTTAATGAGGTCGACCTGGGAATACCTCTAGGAAGGACAAAATTGACCTTGACGTTCAAGGTCATTTTAAGGTAAGTTGATTTTATAAAATGGAACCCCTTATTTTTTACCCTGGAAATGGAAAGAGCGGAAGAATTTACGTCCGAATATGACCTTGACCTCGACCTTGACTTTAACCGTGATCTGGAAGGTTAATTTAAGGTCAAGTCGATTTTTTAAAATCCCCTTATTTTTGACCTCGGAAATGGAAAGAGAAGAAAATTTTACGTTCAGATATGTACCGTCATATGGTGTCAAAGTTGGCCCTCTGGGGTCAATTAAGGGTCAAATCGTGCTTGAGGTCAATTGGGGTCAAATTAATTTTTTTAATCTGATGTGTTCTTACTTTTGTCAGCATAACTCTGAAGGATTTTTGGGATTAATTTTCGGTATGAAAAGGTACTTTTCTTCTTGTCCTTCTTGGTTAGGTTGGCACCATTGAAATGTACGGCTACGTCAAATGATATTTTTTAAGTACGAGTGACCGATTACTTTAAGGTAGTTATGAGGCGATGATTTAATGGTTTTGTTATGAGTCAATTATAAATATTCGAATTCTTTAGTTTGGTCAATTTGGGAATATTTTCATTTTTTTTAAAGAGTAATAACAATACTGCACTCGAAAATAGGTAGAGTTAGTTATTTTTAGTGGTGTCACTGTGCACAGTACAAATAAAGAAAACCTTTTGATTTCTTATTATTGAATAGCATACAGTAATGATTTCATGTGTTTATTAGAATAAATAACTTTTTCGCTCATTTCCGAAAATTGCCTTCTTAATTTCTTTTTATACATACAATTGAAGTGGAAAACCAAATTTCTTTTGTGGTACCATATTCCTTTTTGAGATGGCTGATTACACGCCCCAGGAGATTGTGAATATGATAAAAGTTGTTGGTGAATGTCATGATAATTATAGGGCTGCAGAAAGACGCTATGCCCAGAAATATCCCAATGCCCGTCACCCAGATAGGAAAGCCATCAAAAGATTATTAACGCGAGCTGCACAAGGCTCCATCGTTCGTAAGAGGCGCAAAACTGGAACGAAACAGCACATTGCGCTGGGTGTGCGAGCTATTATTGCTGAAAATCCCCACATTTTAACACGAGATTTGCAACGAATGCATGGTGTTCCCAAATCAACAGTAAATCGCCTGTTGAAAACATCTAAATTTCACCCCTACCACGTTCGCCTTACACAAACACTAGAGGATGGAGATTATGCACGGCGTTTAAATTTTTGTCAATGGGCAAATAATCAGATACGTAGGGACCCTTTCTTTTTTGATCGAGTGCTATTCTCAGATGAAGCAAAATTTGATAATATGGGTGGTGTCAATCTTCATAATGCCCACTATTACGCTGAACAAAATCCTCATTGGCAACGAGATCATCGAATCCAGAGACGTTGGTCAATAAACGTGTGGGGAGGTATAATTGGAGATCATGTGCTGGGACCTATCTTTTACAATCAAAATTTGAATGGACAATTGTATTTGGATATTTTGCAAAACCAGCTACCTCCTCTATTAGAAGATATCCCACTTATCTTACGGCGGGATATGTGGTTTCATCAAGATGGAGCTCCTGCACATCGCGTTCGATCAGTCAAGAATTTTCTCAATGATATGTATCGTAATCGTTGGATTGGCATCGGCAGCCAAGTACACGAGTGGCCGCCTAGATCCCCAGACCTCACACCTCTTGACTTTTTTTTGTGGGGAGTAGTTAAAGGCAAAGTTTTTGCACATGCTCCAACAACCTTAGAGAACATGAGGGGAAGAATTATGGAAGCTTTCCAATCCATTTCAGTGGAAACATTGAGGAATGTTCAAGCAAGCTTCCGAAGAAGGATGCAAATGTGTTTCAGAGAGAACGGACACTTGATCGAGCATTTGCTGCCTTAGATCTTCAAATGACAGTCCGTTAATCAATCGGCCCTTTTCAGGGCCAATGATGTGCGAAATCATTTCGGCAACCTCCACGCGGTGCACATTGGGTAATGCTAATGTCGAGGGTAGTCTTTCTAATTTTCGATTCATTTGAGGGAGAAAAAATACTTTTAGATTCCTAAGTAACTCATAAAAACAGTGAAATCCACTTCAAAAAAATTAATTTATTTATTATTACCCTTAATTGACCCCAGAGGGCCAACTTTGACACCATATGACGGTACATATCTGAACGTAAAATTTTCTTCTCTTTCCATTTCCGAGGTCAAAAATAAGGGGATTTTAAAAAAATCGACTTGACCTTAAAATAACCTTCCAGATCACGGTTAAAGTCAAGGTCGAGGTCAAGGTCATATTCGGACGTAAATTCTTCCGCTCTTTCCGTTTCCGGGGTCAAAAATAAGGGGTTCCATTTTATAAAATCCACTTACCTTAAAATGACCTTGAACGTCAAGGTCAATTTTGTCCTTCCTAGAGGTATTCCCAGGTCGACCTCATTAAATTAGCTGGTTGACCTTGAAACCCCAACATATCAGACCTTTCTGAACGTAAAATTTTCTGCTCTTTCCATTTCCAGGGTCGAAAGTAGGGGTCCTCATTCAAAAAAATCACTTTGACCTTGAAATAACCTTGAAAATAGAGTTCAAGGTCAAAGTCGTTGTTATCATTAGCTGACCCCTTTTGCACCCTACAACTTTTGTATTTAAAGTTTTTTTCCATCTCCCATACTTTTCAAGATATTTGCCTGGGGCGATTAAAATGGGACACGTTGTACAGTCTTGGGCTACATAAACCCCGATAAGTGTGTGTGTGTGTGTGTGTGTGTGTGTGTGTGTGTGTGTGTGTGTGTGTGTGTGTGTGTGTGTGTGTGTGTGTGTGTGTGTGTGTGTGTGTGTGTGTGTGTGTGTGTGTGTGTGTGTGTATATATATATATATCAAATGCAGCTTTTGAGGATCTATGTCAGCACGGATACGATACTTTGAGGATTTTTCGGACTTTTGAGGACATCCTCAAAATTCCTTTGGTATGAAACAGTACTCTGAGGATTTATATTAATACCTTCAACGCAAAGTGAGAGTTATTTCTTTAGTCAAGCATATACGAACTCTAAAACGAGAAAAAAACTATAGATCCTCAAAAGTACCGGTTTCCGAAATGTATATATATATATATATATATATAGTGAGAGAGAGAGTGAGAGAGGGAGAGAGAGAGAGATACAACCAATGTTATTTTTTCTGTGTGTGTACTTTTCCTTTTAAAGTATCTGGGGCTTATGTCTATATACAACACGTAACGGACGCATGACAAACAAATGCTCACATACCGGATAATACTATATGTCTATATGTATTATACTGTAAGAAACACGCAATAACCGAATGTGTGCGTGACGCCACCTAACATCGAAATTTTGTACCTTATCAGAATACTCCTATGGTCAAGCAGGTTTTTTCTCCAAAATCGAGTATGGCACCCCCTTAATACAATTAATAAGTGGTATGATAGGACAAAGAGTATTAGGAGAAACATGGTAAACTTGACATTGAATTTTTAAATTGTAAATTCCTAATTTAAATTGATTAACTTCATTAGCATTAAATGTTAAAAAGGAAAAAATATTATGGCAGCAACTATTTTTAGAAAATGCTACTGACCAATAAAAACTTGACAATGTGGATAGATATAATCCATTTCACCAAAGTCTGAACCAGAAAATTTGGAGAGAAAAAATTTACGATTCTGTTGAATTGTGCGACGTTTATCAATACGAGTACTATTTATATTCATTGCTAAATCATTCAATTTTTTTTTCTCTAATCTATCCTCATTCATATTTGCCGTTTTATCTGTAAACCTCTTTTTCCTTTTTCGTTTTAAATAATCAATATCTTCTTTAATAAATTTATCTCTTTCCAATCTTAAAGATAAACGATTTTTATGGAAATAGCTTTTATTACAACTTTATTTGTAATTATGCAAAAATTAGCGAATTAATTTACAGTACATCATACTATCCTACGTCAATGGTACCCGCTAAAAGAAGACTTAACTCATTTTAGAGTTATACGGTTCATCTCCTATATTAGAGGTTCAAAAAGATCCCAATTTTCAATTACGTATTTAACAATCTTTAATCTAATTTTTGTATGATTGTATTTAATATTATAAAGAAAATGTGAAAAACCACAAAACAAATAATTACCATCGCCATGAATTTTCTTTACTATCTTAAATTGGAACATTTTTAAAGTAGTCAGTCGATCCTCCCAGAATTTATAGCAATAAATAAATCAATTGTTTCCAAATTTAATCAGCTTAGTTTCTATCTATCCTACTAAAATTATTAATTTTTACTATAAGAAATTTTGTAGGATAGGACGTTAATGGTTTTACTGCCAAGGTTATGAATAAATAAATTACTATAATCTTTATTATAGTTTAGTTGCTTGCGATTTAGTTATCCAACGTTTCGGACAACGTATTTTCACCCTCTCTCAAGATGAAACGTTTGGTGACTATAGTAGCAATATCTCGAAGAAATCCAAACACATCTACTGCTAGATTCCGGTCTTCGGCGAATGATGGTAGTGCTTTAAAAATTCAAAGCCGTGTTGAAAACCCAACGACGAAGTATATATAGTTTTTGCAGCGAATGGCAGTCATGGTAGAATGTAATGTAGGATAGGGCGCTAATGGTTCTATTGCCAAGGTTATGAATAAATAAATAACTATAATCTTAGAGTAACGTTGAATGTTCCTCTGATGGTGCAGATTCGATATCTATTATACACTGCTACATAATCAGAAGGTACCCATCCCACAATGTTTTTTAATGGAGTGTTAATTTCATGGACATACAGCAGATTTTATGAAAGATATAATAATGGTTCTTCAGGTGACTCCAAAAAGCTCAATGTCAGTCATACAGCCTTCACAGTCTCCATAAGTCGTCAAATGCCCCAGTCTTAACAGCGCAAATGCTGAAGAATACGATATCCAACAGCAGCAGCTGTAGTAGTAAAATAATGCCAGTGAGTCAACAGTGACATTTTGTGGCCAGAAAACAAGAGGTATTCTTACCTTCTAAGAAAGTGTGGAGCATCAGTTCACTGCTCCAAGAGACTCTAGCTAAAATGCCATCGCTTCTGCAAGAGCCCTGTTATGAACAGAAACAGTAGGCAAACTGCCCCAATAGTTGTCATGTACAAGTCACTCTTCGATCAGTTAACAACAGCAGAGAATATCTTGTCTTATGCATGCTAGAAAATGATATTTAACGGTTAAATTATCATGGTGAGTATCTTCTGTTTTTAACAATATAAAAGAAATGCATAATTGAATCCACCTGTCTGTTAAATCTGATAAGTGGTTCTAATTTTTTTTAATTTTGTTCTCGTGAAATATTTAGTCAGTTCATTATCAGTTCTTTCTTTTCTATAAATTGATTGAATTTATAAAAAAGAAATTTTTGTTGCATAATGATAGAAAAGAAAATTTTCTTGTACAGTGATATTTCTTTTCTATTTCTGATTTTTCAATAAAACTTATTTTTGGTGGTTATGGAAGTAGGTTTCGATAATTTTTGCACGCTCCCACAGATTCCTTACTCAGTCATGCCCTCTTAAAGTAAATATTAAATGGAATGCATATTCTAAATATGCTTTCTGGATCTGACAGACACTCTCACTCTATACTGGATTCTAGGTTTGTTTTGAAGAAAATGATGCTGCTTCTAAAATATCCAACCCACCTACCAGATCTAATAAACATGTTTGTTTAGTGCATTGCTTTTACTATTTACTATCTAGCTAGTGTTTTGAATATACAATGCATGTAATATTTATTCTAAGAGAGTAAGAGAGTAGTATTGTTGAGTAAAAAATCTGTGGGACCATGGGACAAATATGGAAACCAACTACCATAACAGTCAAAAATCTGTTTTATTGTATAACTTTTTATTTATGTGAAAAAGGGAACAATTTTCTAATTTTAGCTTCATTATAAAATCACAACAACATTTTCATTATTTTATATTAAAGAAACAGTATTGTGCAGTGGTTCACCGTAGAATTTTATGTTTCATCACTTGGAGGAATTTGAGGGAATTCTATTTTTTAAGACTTTTTTTACAGTATTTGTAAGGTAACTATGATTAATCTTAAAATTTTATCTATATTAATCTATCATTTTGTTTGATATTTTACGTATTATATTGAAGAGAGATTTTAGATAGGCTATATATTAATAGGTAGAAGTTGAGTTTTGGAATGAATGGCACCCTTAACCCTTAATAAAAAACCGCTGCCAATTCATTGGCACGTAGCTTCCTCAAAATAATTTATTGATTCCTTTTATTAAATTAAAATAAATAAATTTTTCACGAAAAAATTTGAAAAATTTTATGGAAAATATTAACTTGTAATTGTTTCATGGCTATTCATTGCTGTTTCATTTGTAATTTATTTTTTTGTGATTTTAATTCTTATATGGAATGGAAAACAATCGCAAATACAAACTCTGATGAAGTACTATTCTTTATCAAACTTTTCTTCAAGTCCGCTATCAACGGCATCTCGTCGTACATTGAGTCGAAATAAAAAAAATAATCTAAAATTGTGCTTTGATTGTATTTACAATGAAAATTATTGTATGGGAGACCATAACGCATGTGCATTTAAAGCAATTTTATTCTTTATTATATTTTGTTGGAGCCGGTATAAATGAAGGAGGCCAAACACTTTATATAAAACTAATAAATCTGTTTATTGAGGCTTCTGATATTTTAAGTTGGTGACACAGGGTGTAGCGAAGGTGATGCGTCCGTATCGGTCGGCGTTCGGCACAGGAGAGAGCGAGCACCGTCGCTGGCGATCGCACGTTGTAGGCGAGGGGAAGAGGGGGACACGGCTGTGTCTCCACTGCGCTCCTCTGCTCGGCGCGTGGCGCCCTCCCATCGTCGCTGTGGAGCGACGCTCAGCTACCCGCTGCGTTGTGCACGTAGCGGCCTGCTACATGCGTGCTCTCGAAGCACATTTCTTACACTCCCTCCCTTCGAGGGTACGCAACTTCTGATTATAGTATCTTCTGATTATCTTATAGAATTATACTCTGAGTCTTGTATATGTATATATATATATATTTGTAGGTATTAAACTCAATCTAAATAAATTAATTACTCTGGATAAATTTCTGAATTTTATTTATATTAAAAAATATAAACTATACATCTGATATATAAAAACTAGGAGGTTTGACCTTCGCTTGCGTTGTTTGGAGTCATCTCTGAAATAAAGAAAATTACATATATATATATATATTATAACCATCTGATTTTATATTTATTATTATATTTTATGTGTATTAGTGTATAGTGCCAATTCTCTGATTTTTAAACTATTCTGAATTCATTATTTTATCTCTTAAATATTTATGCGTATCAAAGGGAAGTGGTTTAGTCATTATGTCTGCTTCATTTTCTTTAGTAGAAACCCATCTGACTGTTACTTTTCCTTCTGAGACACATGACTTTATATAGTCACCGTGAGTGACTGCCATATGACTTTTAGTCCCTGATTTTTCTCTATTTTCTAAATTACTTCTGATTGTTTCTAGATCGTCATCAAAGTTTTTAAGTTTGTGACTGCCAACCATCTGAGTGCAATCAATGGCTGACTTATTGTCGCACCATACTGTAGCTGGATACATGGTTTTGCCTGTTATATCTCTGATTGCTTTGTCTAACGATACAAGTTCTTGACATGCATCACTCATGACAAGATACTCTGCTTGGCAAGTTGACAGTGTCACATACGTCTGTTTATGGCTTCTGCACATAATTGTATCACCAAATAGTTTTATTATATAACCACCTGTGGAAGATGAATCTGAACAGTCTCTAAAGCTTGCATCTGTCATAGCTGTTAGATTTTCGTCTTTTGCTCTGTATGTCAACCCAAGGTCAGAAGTTCCTTTGAGATATCTGAAAATTCTTTTTACTTCTTTCCAGTCCTCTTCTGTTGGATTTACTTATCGTCTGGATAAATAGTTGACTGCAAATGCGATATCTGGTCTCGTAGCTCCTGCCAGATATAACAAACTTCCAATGGCTTCTCTGTATGGTGCTTTGGTTTTTATTTTTGGTTCTTCTGATGCGTTCGAGTTTTCTTCACTTCTGAGTTCTCTGTTTTTAACTTGTCTTGTCACCATAGGTGTTCTTTGAGTTTTGCATTCGGTCGTGTTAAATCTTTCCAAGATTTTCTCTGTGTATTCTGTCTGTTTTAATGCCAAGGTTTTATTTTGTCTGTCTCTGATAATTCTCATTCCTAAGAAGTTCTCTGGTTCTCCTAAGTCTTTCATTTTAAATACAAGACTTAGTTTCTCTCTGATTTCTTCTAATTTTTGTTTGTCATTACCTGCTAGTAGTATGTCATCTACGTATAGAATTAACATAACTACTTTTCCATCTTTTCTCCAGGTAAACAGGCATGGTTCCTTTATATCTTTTTCCAGTCCTAGTTTTAGTGCTTCTTCTGAAAACCTTACATTCCATCTTTTTGGACTGATTCTCAGACCATATAGAGCTTTCTGTAGTTTGCATGCTGTTGTTCTTCTGATTTCTGCATCACAGTTTATACCATCTGGAATCTCCATGTATATCTCCTCTTCCAGTGTTCCATTCAGAAAAGCGGTTTTGACATCCATCCATTTATTTATTATGGCTAACGCCGCTCTGATCATCGCTAATCTGGATACTGGTGCATATGTCTCTTTCAATTCGTATACATTTCTGTCTTTGAAGCCTCTGATTACTAATCTGCCTTTGTGCACAGTTTTACCTTTCTCTCCTGTTTTCTTTTTAAAGACCCATTTCGAATCTATTATGTGTACCTTTTTGCCATCCTTTGTTGTAGAGGGTCTATCAACAAATTGCCATACTCTGTTTTCTTCCATTGATTTTATTTCATCATTTATAGCTTCCAACCACCTATTTTTGTTTTTCGATTCCATAGCTTCTGAGTATGTTGTTGGATCTTTATTGATGGTTGCAATAAAAGCATATCTGATTTCGTCTTCTGAATTGTTTCTATCGCTTGTTATTTCAAAGTTTGATGTTGTTACTTTATTGTTTCATTTTAAGCTTGTATCCTCTAATTGTTTTGTTGTTTGGGTTCTTCTGATTGCCATGTACTTTTCTCTGTTTTCCCTGGTCTTCGCATTTCTTCCGGGTTGATTGCGTTTCTTTGCATCTGAGTTGTCTGATTCTTTGTTTTCTGCTTTTCTCTTCTTGGGCCTTTCATCTTTTTGTTTCTTTTCTGATTGTTTTTCCTCTGGTTTATTTTCTTGATTCTCTTCTGTTTGAGTTTCTTTCTCTTCTGAGTATAATGGTACTATTTCTTTCTCTGGATTCTTATGTTCTTCTGTTTCTTCTGATTTGTTATTCTCTTCTGACTTGTGTTTGCAGATATCTTTATAAACCAGTTTTTCATTACATCTGACATGTCTGGAGTGAAGGAATTTTCCAGTTGAAGGATGCCTAAGAGCATAAGCGGTTGGCGAGTAGCCAACCATTATTGCTTTAATTGCTCTTTCTGAGAACTTCGTTTCGGTTATTGGTATTTTGGCACATGCTATACATCCAAATCTTCTGATTTTCTCTAAGTGATTTTTACCTTTTGGGGTTAGCATATTTATTGGAGTTTCTGAGTTTAATGACTTATGTGGTGTTCTATTGTACAAGTGACCTGCAGCTTCTACTCCCAATATCCACATGGTTTCTGGCAAGCCAGAATCGATCATTAAAGCTCTGATTTTATTTTGTAGCGTTTTATTAAATCTTTCTGCAGTTCCATTTAGTTCTGGTGTGTGTGGAGGTGCTACATTATACTCTATCTTTTCTTTTTCCATTACTTCTGAGAATTTTCCTCCGATAAATTCTGTTCCGTTATCAGCTCTGATATAATAAACTTTTTCATCTTTGCCTAATATATTTCTCATTGTTATTAGGAATTTTTCAAGACAATCACCAGCTTCATTTTTGTGATTGACCGAGTAAGCTTTAGCAAATCTGGTGAAGTCGTCCACAAATACAATTATAAATCTGTTGCCATCAGGAAATGAAGCTGGCTTTATGGGTCCCATTGTGTCCGTGTGTATTATTTCCAGGGGTCTGGATCCTCTGGTTCTGTCTTCTGAGAAGGGCAATTTTTCCATCTTTGCCATGATACACACTTCACAATCCATAATGTCTTTGTCAAATTTAATTCCTTTTAGTTTTTCATCTGATTTTTGCATCTGTTTTAGATAACCTAGAGAAGCATGGCCTAATCTGATATGCTATAGCATGCCTTCATTCAATTTGCTCTTTTTGTTATCCTCTGATTTTTCATTATAGTCCAAAATTTCCATTGACTCATTTGTGCTCATGTTATCTAGGTTATGTATTTTTCTGTTTAAAATTCTTTCATTTAAATCAAAATCGGTAGTTATTTGGGGACTTCTCGTATTTGTTTTTGTTTGAACGAGTTTTTCTCGATTCTCCCTCCCAATCTCAGACGTGTGTGTTTCAAATTTCTCTGTATTCTCTTCTGATAATTTGTTTGAATCTAAGTTCATAACATCCGTCTGAGATTGTTGCAAAAACTCGTCTAAAGTTACCAACCTAGCTATGCATGAATATTTTTCGCAATCTGAATTTACATTGTTAATATTTCTTTGTTTTTCTACTTCCAAATTTATTATCCAATTTGGCTTTTCATATTTCCCTGTAATATATTCAGCACCTGTATTTTTATCAAAAATTTTGAGAATCTCATCATCTAAATAAATTCCTAAACCTATATCTGCAAATCGTCTGAGAGAGATTAAATTCTCTGATATATTTTCTGCTGATATTACATTTTTCAAAATATTTATTTCATCTTTATTAATATTTGATTTTACAACTAAATTTCCTTTTGCATCAATCTGAATATTCGCTGAGCCATTTATGTTCGCGCTTCTGATAAACTCTCCCGTGCAATGTTTAAAATCGCTCAATATCCTTATTTACAATATGATCGGTGGCACCTGAGTCTGGGATAAATGTAATTTGTGTTTCTGACTTGAGTTTATGTTTATTGTTAATCGTACCTGCAATATACGCTGTTGCTCCATGCTTTAAGGTTTTTTGGGCTGCACCTCTTGCGCCTCGATTTGCTCCTCTTTTAAACACCCTACCTCTGAAATTTCCCCTTCCACCACCTCTTATCGCAACACCTCTGCCTTTGTTATTCCCTCTGGTATTTCTCTTTCCTCTGAGTTGTATGTTTGTATTTGTATAGTGTTGTGTCGTATGGTCTTTAGTCTGAAAATTATCATACCTTCTGGGTGGTTGCACTGCCCCCTTATTGGGACAGTCTGTGCCTTTGTGGTTAGTCTCGGTGTTACAATAGTAACAAAACCACTTGTTGAGTGGTTTGAGAGGACAGTTCGATGCTAGGTGCCCCCTCTGATTGCATCGAAAGCACTTGGCGTGCGGCCCCGACTGCCACTCTGGTGTCCTTTGAGCCATCTGCGTCACCTTTTGTGTTGTACCTCTGGTTTCTTCTGAACGTCTGCTTTCTGCCTCTAACTGTAAAAGAAATGATTTTATTTCTTCTAAAGTCATTTCTTTATTGTCAGTCTGTCTTCTGATTAGGTACGCTGAACGAAGTTCTGAGTTATCGCATGAAACCGCTTGGTAAAACGCAGATCTCTTTTCCTCCTCAGATAGTGGCACACTTGTATCGCAACTCTCATACTCTCTTATGATTGTATCAAATCTGTCACAAAAGTCATTTATTTTTTCTTTCTTATTTAATTTTAAGCGATACAATTGAGCCCTAACTGAGGAAGCTGTAACATTTGCTTCTATTTTTCTGAATTCTCTGATTTTCCTTAAAATTTCTTTTGGATCTTTTATATTCAAAATTTTCTTATGATAGTATTCGTCCAAATGATTTATCATGATATCTCTGACTAGTGACTTTCTTTTTTCTACTTCTGATTCATCTAGATTTACTGGTGCTTTTACTTCTTTGCCAATTATATCTAACAAATCATTTGATCTTAACTCTGAGTGGAGGTAGACTAACCATACATTTAAAACTGCTTTTTGTGTCAATTTTTAATCTCTCTTAATGTTTAATTTCGAACTATTTTTCTTTGATTCTAACGTCTGAGTGATATTTCGAAATGTTTCATTAAATTCATTCATTGAGATATTTTTGTGTATTTGTGTGTTATCTGTCTCTGAGTTTGGATTATCGTCTGAATTTAAGGCGGTGGAATTAAGGATAGGTTGTGGTACCTCGAGTCGTCTGATCCTCGCTGTTTCCACCTCCAGCATTTTCTCCATCAGTTGTCTCTGTCCTTCCATCAGAGACTTCATCTCTGCCATCATCTGCTTCTGCTCTTTGTGGTTTTCGCGCATAGCGCGAAACACACATATCAATGTCTCCTTTTGCTCTTTCTGATGGTGGCTGGCTAAAAGGTGGTTGACCGGGCGGCGTGTAGGATGTAGGTGTTGTGTTGCCGTCTGATAATATGTAAATAATTATTCTGATAAATATTTGGTCTTTTATATACCACTGAGCATTCTGATTTTTTAAAATTTTACAGATCTGTACTCTGATGCTCTTAAATTATTTACATTCTGTTCTGAATCATCATAATATCAATTTTGTTTCAATATACTTTTTATCACACTGTGTAAATGACTTTATTTGATTTGAGATAGATTTGAGATAGATAATTATTTATTTATATATTAATATTTATTTATATTATATATATTTATAGTTTAAAGCAAATTACTTTGTTCGTTGCCGATCTGAACTTCTTTCTCTGGTGTCTTGTTGCCTTTTTCCGACATCCTGGATCCTCTTTCTCCTTATTTGCAATCTGAACTTCTGATGTCTGAAATGCCAAATATTTATTTTGAATTATATTCTTATTATTTGTTTATTTATATTGTTGCTTCTCCCTGTACTAGACCGCACAGCAAGTCTAGTAAGTTCGAAGCTAGTCGTTACTTCCGTGTGTATCGTTTCCGCGTTCGTGCTCCCTCCGAACGTGACGTCACGCACAGCAATGACGCCAATAGTGTCAGAGAAATGGCCGTGCACTTACACGGTCCCGATAATTCACAAAGTTGTAACGACTTTACATGAGGGCAAGAATTCTCTGTACAACAGTAGCATCTACGCCTCATGTCGTCATTACAGTGTTTTATTTCACGTCTGAATTTTCTTCTGAGAATTGTGTTTGTGTGTGCGTGTGCGCGCCTTTCTGAGACAAAATTCTTATGTGTAAGAAATATCGTCTGACGCTTTCTCCGCGTTTCGTCTCTGTGTGTGTGCTTCTGTGTGAATGTACGCGCTTAGCGGATAGAAAGCTTTAGTCTTAATCAAAATGGCGTCTGATTTTCTCGTCGCGTCTCGACCGCGTGTGAGCGTGTCCGTACGTGCACGCTGCGCGTGCACGCCGCGTGTTTTTCACTGTAGTTTTCTTTTTTCCCTCCGAATTTAACTCTTAATATTCATATACACAGCGCGTACTTACAATTTTGCGCCCGCACCACACTTATTCACTTTTACACCACACTCCGCACCGGTCGATTTATACTTTATTGTTTTGACTAATTCACTTCCGATTCTTACTTCCGAATTTACTCTGACTCTGATTCTTTGTTATTTTTACCTTTTTATTTGCTATATTATTTAATCTAATGCAAGAGAGCTATTTGTCGCGTATTCTAAATTAACTGTTTGTACGTCTAAAAAAACTTATATCTGAAAAGCTCTTGCCATACGGTCAGAGACTCAACATGGCCGCGTCTTTAGATTAGCCTCACATACAACTCAGGTACTCACCAATCTTCTTCTGGGTGTCTGCCTCCAAAAAAATAGCGTGGCTGAGCCTATAACCTGTTGGAGCGGGTATAAATGAAGGAGGCCAAACACTTTATATAAAACTAATAAATCTGTTTATTGAGACTTCTGATATTTTAAGTTGGTGACACAGGGTGTAGCGAAGGTAATGCGTCCGTATCGGTCGGCGTTCGGCACAGGAGAAAGCGAACGCCGTCGCTGGCGATCGCACGTTGTAGGCGAGGGGAAGAGGGGGACACGGCTGTGTCTCCACTGCGCTCCTCTGCTCGGCGCGTGGCGCCCTCCCATCGTCGCTGTGGAGCGACGCTCAGCTACCCGCTGCGTTGTGCACGTAGCGGCCTGCTACATGCGTGCTCTCGAAGCACATTTCTTACATATTTCTATAAAAATTATAATATAATTATATATTATTCCATATAAATTTTTTTATTCTGATTTTATAAATAAATGGGTATACTTATATAAATATTATTCTTCTCTTTCAAATGCTACCCATCCCATACAGATACATAAAGCCGTTCTCGAGAAATTACGATTTAAAAAATATACTTAGACGCCTGTTAACACTCGGCGTAGCAGCGGCAGAAGCAGTGTCAGTGTCAGTGCAGTGCAATGCTGACGGGCGAGATCTCGTCCTCGTCATTTTCGTCGCTCATACCCACGCCGTTCGGAAGTAACCTAAAAGCTTAGCTCACAACCTGCGCGAGAGATGATGGTGACAGTGTGTCCATACTGCATGCCGCATGCCGTATACCGTATGCCGTATGAAGAAGTACCTGTAGACTTCTTCGCTGATTGGTTGAGACTTACCAGTGAGCCAATCAGCGGACGAGTCTACGGGTACTTATTCATACGGCATACGGCATACGGCATTCGGCATGCAATGTGGACTGACTGTGAAGGAATTGACTCTCTTAAGGTAGCCAAATGCCTCGTCATGTAAAAAGTGGCGGGCTGGCTGCCTTTCTAAAGACCCTCGCACGGCAGCCCGAGCAAACCCACGCTGTTAGTCCTAGCATAAGTCGTGGTGGGCGCCGGCGTATGTACCATGTGCCAACCCCTCCTCCTAGTGGTGTGAGTCGGGCAACGTTGCGCCAAATCGGCGTAGCGGCTAACGGGGCTCTCGCTTTTCAGCTCACAACATCGAGCAAAGAAATTGGATACAGATTCTTAGGGAGCAGCTTGCCTGCTCCCAATTTTTATCGCTTTGTAGCGCGCTCAATAAACAGCAGGTCTAGCAAACCCTCCTCTTTGAGGGACTATTTTTGAATGCAATGCGTTTATTGCCCGTACAGGGTATGCGGATATGCAGTCCATATGCTTGTAAAACAGTCCAGGCGCAAAGCAATGCGTATGGACCTTTAATTTCACAGAGGGCAAAGCAATGCACATGGACTTGCATTTTTTTTTCCATCGGCGCAAAAGCAATGCGTACGGATTTGGAGAAATTCCATCTCACTCCAAATCCATGAAACCCTGCATGGGCCACGCGCATAACATCTAATCGGGATTCTGTGTTCCGGCTATTGTATTCAAATAGAGCGCAAGGCGCACGGGGTTGGCAAGTCAACCACTCTAAGTTCCATCAGGTGGGCTGGCAAACCGCCCATGGTAAAGGGGTTTTCTCCCGTAAAGCGACGGTCTAAGTACCATGCGGCGCCGAAGCTTCGGAGGCCGCGTGCGTTATAGTAAAACTTGAGTCTTCCTTAAACCGTGTCCACCAATGGTGAGCCATGGCAAGAAGAGTGTTGGGAGATGGAAAGAAATTATGAGAAGAAGTAATAGAAGGGTAGCCTCGGAACCGGCTGCGTCGAGGCCGGCAGTGCCACCTGTACTGCAGGGCCAACCGCCTCTGAGCGGCGCCGTAGAGGGACAAGTTCCCGAAATGAGAGGGAGCCGGAGGGGGACGGAACCTTTCCCCTCCCTGCAGAGTAGGAGAAGAGGAAGAAGAAGGAGAAGTAGCGGGCAACGTGATCTGGGATCACAAAGCCATTACTGTAGCAACGATTGCCAAAGAGGCAATAGAGTGTCCGGTCTGTGCACGCGTAGCGGGCGTGCACTTACTTTGCACCAGCGCCAAAGAGCTTGAGTCGCACTGCACGGCCAGGCATAAGAACATTAAAATAAGTTGGCGATGCAGTGCCTCCCAAAATGGCAAGGAGTATGCCACGGCCAATGGCCTACGCATCCACGCACTTCATGCGTAGGGGAGATACGGGTGGAACCCGAGCTCCCGTTTAAGTGTGACGAGTGCGGGTCCTCGTTTAACACGCAAGTGGGGCTCTCCCAGTATGAGAGACTAAGACATCCGCGCATTCGAAATCGGAAAAGAGCGGAACAGGCCGAAGCGCGGGCCGCGGCGCTAGTTCGCCGAAAGCTAGTCTGATGAACGAAGCTGAGTTCGCTGACTTCAAGTGACTCGACAGGCTCTACAGGAACGAGCGTAACATAAACGCAAGAATCCGGGAGCACTTCTCCCAATTCTCCACCAAACAAATAAGCGATCTTAGAAGACCGATTAGCCACTCGTCCAGCCTGCTGGAGAGCGAGGCCTTGTCTGGTGAGAGCGAAGGGAAGAAGCTGCAGGAGCATCAGCGGAAGTCAGAAGCGAGGGACTGGTCCCTAGTGATCAGGACTTGTCAGAATCTGATAGCGGAGACGACGTGTTCGTGGACGCTTCGGATGACGGCACTGTCCTGAACACCATCTCGACTGAATTGCCCGGGGTAATAGTCGAGGTGGACACGGCCACCACGACTACAAACGAAGTGGAGAATGTAGTCGAGCCTCAGACCGACGCTGAAATGGCTGAAGTCGAGGCGGACACGGCTACTGAGATGGAAGCAGAGTCAAGCGTTGCAATGTACAAGGTCGCTCTCCTTGCGAAGATCTGCCACCACATCAGCGTGGATCAAAAGTAGAGGTTGATCCAGGAGGACGTAATACACTAGGACTAGCACACAGTGTACCAGGGAACACTTAGACGAACTATATGCCTCCATCGCATTGGTCCTAGCAGGAAGCGACCCTGAAAATACAAGAGCGGGAGTACGCCGCAACAATAGCAGACATACTAACAGGAGGCGGACAAATCGTGACCGGGCTGCTACCCGGTCAGCGAAGAAACAGCACTTTTACTCGAGATGCCAGGAACTCTTCAATGAGAATCCAAAGAAACTCGCAGAGTTGGTCGTCGAGAATGACTTCTCGCTGTTAGAGAAGAGTTGTCCGCCTAGAGTGGAGGATGTCAAGGTGCTATACGAGCAGCTATGGAGCCACGAGGGCCCGGAAATTGTATGCTTTGACGGAAACGATCCTCCACCTTTTGAGATAGAGACAATCTTGACTCCTATTAGCCGAGAGGAGGTCAAGCTAAAGATCGGCAAGTTGGCAAGTGACGTTGCGGCGAGTGTTGACAGCATCAAGAAGGCTTGCCTTTGAATAAAGGATGCCGACACGATCCTCGTGCAGTACTTCAATCTTATCATGTTGAAGTCCCATTATCCCAGTGAGTGGAGAAATAATCGCACGACTCTACTTTCTAAGGTGGGTAGGGATAGAGGGGCCGTCAAGAATTGGCGGCCAATCACCATCGGCTCCCTCCTGGCTAGACTCTACTCGGGGCTGCTCAATAGACGACTGCGCAATGTCATAATACAGTGCCGGAGGCAGAAGGGCTTCAGTGATGAAAACGGATGCTGCATCAACGTGACGACGTTCAATCGTAGCGTCCGGTTGGCGAAGGAGTGGG
Organism: Torymus aiolomorphi; assembly: GCA_036365515.1. Classification (NCBI taxonomy): domain Eukaryota; kingdom Metazoa; phylum Arthropoda; class Insecta; order Hymenoptera; family Torymidae; genus Torymus; species Torymus aiolomorphi. Next base: position 214,770,213 of record CM070874.1, read on the forward strand.
GAGGAATCTTCGGCATCACTGACATGGAGAAAGCCTTCGACACAGTTCCGCACGCAGCGATTCCAAAAGCTCTGATGAGGAAGGGCATACCAGAATCAGTGGCAGATTACATTGCCAGCATGTATTCAGGTTGCACGACCACCATTCGCGCAGATGCCCTCTTTCGCCATTGATTTTTAATCTGTGTATCGAGCCTCTCATCGAGTAGATACAACGAACCACCAGGGGCATACAGCTTGCCACAGACCAACATGTGGCAGCCATAGCCTTTGCAGATGACTTGCTACTTGTAGCTAGAGACAAGGAGGCAGCTGAAACCCAGTTCCAGATGACACATTGTTATTTGGAAAAATTGGGAATGAGGCTGTCCATAGAGAAATGCTTTGTCATTCAGTATGTCCCGCTGCGGAAGTCATACTATACTAAGGACCCGCAGCTAGCAGTAGATGGCACGCCATTAAAGGTGATAGGGGCCGAGGAGGCCATGAAGTACCTCGGTGTGGTAATAAAGCCCTGGGAAGGGCTTATTGACACCTTTGAGGTAACGGGGATGGAACAGACCATCCGGAGAGTAAGGAGACTTGCTTTGAAGCCGATACAAAAGATCGAGCTACTAAGGATTTACCTAACACCGAAATACATCTACGGTTTGATATTTAAACCTCCCTCAGTCGTAACCTTGAGGGAGATTGACAACGTCATCCGTAGAGAAGTATGGCAGATACTCCGCATCCATCCGACGGTATGCAACGAGGCCTTGCATACGTCAAAAAGATCAGGAGGGCTTGGTATACCGGAGATCGAGAAATTGGTACTGATCGCCGCGCTACGAAATGGGCTCAAAGCGCTAGAAAGTCAGGACCCCATCACACGGACGGTGATGGAGAGCGACAGTGTCAGTAAAGATCTGGAGAGGTACGCCAAGTTCCTTCGAATAAATTGGCCACCCACCCTCCAAGAAGTGACTAAGTTCAAGGAGCCGTACAAGAAAGGGGACATTAAAAGGTGGGCGCAGCACCTAGCACAAGGCGAGGGTGTGCTTCACTTTGCAAACGATCCTGTCGCAAACGAGTGGCTTAAGAGGAGGGACATCCTCAAGCCCTCGTTGATCGCCAAGGCGATTAGTTTACGCACCAACACGGCAGGGATAAGATCCGCGATACGACGTGACCCACAAATGAAGACTGCAGTTCCGTCGATCTGCAGAAAATGCGGACATGATTCGGAAAACTTGCCCCACGTGCTTGGCCAGTGTGTAAACACTAAAACATCTCGAATCCGCAGGCATGCCGAAATCAAAGATTTCGTGGCCGACAAGGTAGCAAGGGACTACATTGTATTAGACGAGCCAAGATTGCACACCTCGACCTTGTGAATAAGGCCGGTGATCTCATAGTCGACGTCACAGTCCACTATGAGAAAGGCGATTACCTGGTGGCTGGCAAGGAGGAGAAGTTGACGAAATATGAGCCACTTAGAACGCTGATGGCCGAACAGTTCGGCAAAGAGAGAACAAAGGTGGAGGTGGTCGCTCTTGTAGTGGGAACAAGAGGGGCCCTACCAGCGAACACGTGCAGTCAACTATCCAAAATTGGGATTAAGCGGAAAAGAGATTGGCTAACCATCTCAATGATCACGCTGCGTCACGCGATCGTCTTAGTTAATAAGTTTCTCGACTATGATGGGAAGGTTTAGTCTGTAAGTAATTTTAAGTGTATTGTCTATTATACTAATGGCGCGTGTTGTTAAAAACACAATCGACTAAACCTCCACACTATGTCGGAACGTCAAGCCTGCAGAACATCTTTGGCGACCGGCAAGCCCGCACTGGATATTAAGAGCTCTAGGGAGGAGATGGCTCGTGCATCGAGGGAGCGGAGGGGAGTTCCGCTACAGCAACCTTTTGCTCCGATCGACTCCCAGGCGGTGCGAGTCGCATGACGCGTAAGCGTCGCGGCGGTGAGCCAGGGCAGATTAATGCCTTGGAGCGAGCACCTCCACGCGGCTTTCCCAGGTAACGTCTCATTCTTAGAGACGACCAAGCCTCTCCTCCTATGAATATATCCGCATAGGAATCACTTGAACTAATTTTTTCATTCTGGCAGGCATCCCGCGGCAGTGGATATGTGTATGTATTGTATTACTGTTAAGTGTTGTCCTAATTTATTAGCACACTGTGATAACGTAAGCCTACGCAGCTTTATTCAGTCCTTTAGTCGTTTCGACTGGGGCTGCCCACCGCCGATCCACTCGGCATGTCTACATAAGACCCTCTGTTAATGAGTTCATCTAGTCACTAGTTATAAGTGTCAAGTTTTAAACACAACTCACCCGGAGCTTAAGCCGGGCAAGTCAGGTTCTTGAACCTCAGGGATAGCCGAGTGTGGAGCGTCCGCGAGGAAGAGGAACATCGAGGCCGATCCACACCGCTGGCGCCGCCGCTACGATTCATCGCCGATAGATGTGGAGGAAGACGAGTAGGCGGAGGAGGACGTAACAACGAAGCCACTGCCGTGGTTCGCTGCTGGACAGCAACTTACACCGCTTGAGATTCAGTTAGCCTCTCGATACGTACTCAGCATGCAGCGTGTTACTCTCTCGCCTTCTCTGTCTGTCTGCGGCTCTCGTCGACATTCTACCTGTAATTTGCATAATTTACGCGAGTGCGTGGGAGTCATACCTGTTTAACATAAGACTGGACGTATCTTTTTGAGCTGACTGGATTCGTCTCACCTCTTACTTCTGGGATGATGGGCCATTACATTGCGATATGCCGATCCATTAATAATATGTGGAGTAAACGAAATGATTTAATAAAATGCAAGAAAACGATATCAAACAAAAGTTTTAATCTCAAATATCTCTGAAATTTATGTATCAATCATTTTGCCTAAAGAACTCAGCCGAGGGCTACTCAACATCTATCACCACAAGAAATTTTAAAGCAATTAAGAAAATTTAACTCCCGCAATCGTTGGATATACAAAACTCATTTTCCTCATTTTTCAAGCTTTACGTTTTTGCTAATAACAAAAGAACCGTGATAGCTAGAAATAAAATTTTTTTAAGGAAATGTAGATATTTTAATTCTCTTTCGAATGACACCCATCCGATTCAGATACATGAAGCCGTTCTCGAGATATTACGATTTAAAAAAAAAGGTTAAAAAAATTTTAACCTCAAATATCTCCGAAATTTATGGACCAATCATTTTGCCCAACGAACTTAGCCGAGAGCTATACAAAATCTACCTCTACGGGGAATTTTGAAGCGATTAATTCAATTTTACTCCAGTTATCGAACGACAACGAAAACTAATTTTTTTCATTTTTCAATTTTTTTCTCAAATACTAAACAAAACAATTGATCCAAATTTTTACAGATTGTAGATATTTATATTCTACATTATCATGATTTTTCTCCAAAAAATTGACCGTTTAGATTGGGAGTTATGATCTTTTTTAAAAAAAAAAAAACAAGTTTTTGTTAATAACAAAAGAACCGTGATAGCTAGAGAATTTTTTTTTTTTTTAAATATAGGGTTTTTTATGCTCTTTCGAATGCTACCCACCCGGCTCAAAAATTTAAATCACATCATTCAAAAAAATCAAAAATAATTTTTTCGAAAATCAAAAATTCGACATAAAACAAAAATGAATCGGTGCATCATAAAAAATAATTTTCTTCCCGAATTCGGAATAAAAAAAAAAATGAGCCCCACCCGATTAAAATCGACCGCGTGGATCCGGAGATAAAGCGGTGTACGCACACACACACACACACACACACACACACAGACACACACACACACACACACACACACACACACACACACACACACACACACACAGACACACACACACACACACACACACACACACACACACACATACACACATCCATATAGACATTTTCTAAAATCATGTGATACAAACTTCTAACACCTTTAATAATGTTTTTAGAGAAATTTAACGAAACTTATAATTTTACTATTACAAAGCTTCCTCTAGGAGGAAGCAAAAATGAAAATATGTAATTTTTCAGTTTCACAGTTCTCGAAAATACACAAGCGGTGTCTCAGCTAAAACTGAAAAATTATATAATTTAATTATTTTATTTATTAAATTATACCTACTTGCAGAAAAGTGAATACAGCTTTCTAGATGCAGAAAGATACGTGACATGTCAGAGATGCATTACTGGAACGGACTTCCATCATTTTTATATTCTTTTGGATTAATTACTAAAACCCATTACCATCATTCTTATATTCTTTTGGATTAATTACTAAAACCCATTACCTTCAAGTAAATATCAATAACATTGAATGGCAAATACACCTGATAAATCTAACAGGTGATACTGTAGGATGAATTCTCTTCAAGTTTTAAATTTTAGCCCATATAATTAAATATATTTTCTTTCATCAAATCTGTAATCCTGTATAGTGTGAGTCTGTCCGAAAGATCTATAGATCTATAGGCCTACATTAACAGCTATGTTCACAAAATGCAAGGAATCGAATATTTAATTTAAGAGGGCATGGTTGAGGAATATATCTGAGAACATATAAAAATTACGAAAAATTCACTTTAATCTGTAAAATTCAGTTTGATTGTAGTAGTTACTGAATAATGAGGTGGCTTATCCATTAACTACTGCCGTTAATTGACTTTTAGAAGTTATAGTCAACTTGTTATAATTCTGACACGTTCCCAGATTTATTACTCAATCATGCTCGCTTAAAGTAAATATTAAATACCACATTACAAGCATGCCTGCTATAGCAGGCCTCTAAATCCATAGATCTTCCGGACACACTCACCCAACGCAGGTTTTATGAGAAAAAGATTATTGAATTATATGGGCTAAAATTTGAAACTTGAAAAAAAAAATTCATCCTGCTCCTACAATATAAAAGCCACCTGACAGATCGAACAGGTGTGTTCGTCATACAATGTGGTTGATATTTACTTTGAGGTGATGTATTTTAGTATTGAATACAAAAGAGTAAGTATAAGAATGATCGAACTTCGTTTCTATAATGCATCTCTGGTATCTCATGTATTTTTCAGTTGACCTTACCTTTCTGGAAGTAGGTGTAATTTAGTAAAGAAATAAAATTATCGCAGTGGGGTAATGTTAGTCCTTCCATTCTTGTAATTTGGTTGGCTTTGTATAAAAGAAATTTTTATTCGGATACTTGCACAAAAGAGATAGCTCATCCGATTTCTAGTACTGTGATTTTATTTCTTTGTGAACTACATGTATATGCAAAAAGATAAAGGCAGCTTAAAAATACATGGGAAGAAGCGTTACAGAAGTCGCTTTCCATAATTCTTATACTCCTTTTAATAAAATACTCAACAATATCACCTCAAGTAAATATTAACCACTATGGGTTGGAATTACGTCTGCTAAATCTGACTGGTGGCTTTTATACTTTTGGAGCAACATGAACTTTTTATTAATGCAATGCAATGATCTGTTGTGATTTCTTTCGAAAGCAGCAGCAGGAGCAACATTATTAACAGCAACATGTGCTCAGGTAGACTGATGAATTGTCACATCGTTGGAGATGGCACGATAGATAACACCTACTTACTGATGTACACTTCGGACAGCTTTCCCGGAGAATATTTACCTAGAGTGTATGTAAGTCCACTTTTTCTCTGTTGGACCTTCATTGTTAAAACATTTTTTTTTTGCACAATGAGTATTCTGGGATGTCTATTTATAATTCAATTATTTACAAATTAAATTATTAATTAAATTTAATTTTTTAATTTTAATTAATATTTTCATTTTGAATAATTTAGCAGACTAATACATCCACATACGCACAGGGAGCAATTAATTTTCGACTGCCTTTTTGTCTATCTTCCTGCTCTGCTTTATAAATACACTTGGAGGTACACTCACAAATTCGTTTCTTCTTCTGCGCCTATGATTCTTTTACATTCATTCCGAGATAATGGATGCCTTGTAAAAATAACATTTCGGTTTTAAATGTTAAAAATAGTATTTTAAAAGATCTACTTAAAATTACTTTACATTTGATTTCGCTGCTGTAAACTTTGTTTTCTATTACTGCAACTGTTGTCATTCTTGTATATATTATAATACAAAAGTATATTTAAGTTTTACAAAACTAGAATTGTAAGAATAATATATATATATATATATATATAATATATCTAATGATAATTCTGTTTTCAGATTTGATAACATGCCAAAAAATGCAAAAAAAATGTTTTTTTTACTTTCTTTACTATTTAAAAAGTCCATAGCTTTTTTCTGTGACCTTCAACCATCATGAACAAAATTTTTTCTTTAAGATAATAGATTAAAGATACTTTTTGGTCTTTACTACACAACATAGGTTCTGTCGAGTTCGTCTTCTACATAAAGTGAACGATTGTTATTCAACTATCAAAGACAAAAATTTGTTTGATTTCTTTGTAAAAATGGCCAAGAATTAGAAGGCAATGGTTTCGCTAATACTTTTGTTGAAGGAAGTAAAATATTTCAACAAATTAATAAGCTTCTAATTCCAGATGGAATTCTGTTTTAGAAATGCGCCTAGTAAAAATAAACTTTTTATGGGAAAAAGTGTTTTTTGTGAGAAATAATTTTTTTTTTTGTAAAATATAGAATTGTATAATAATTATTGCTTTTGAATGATAAATAATAGGAAGAGTAAAAATAAAAAGTCACAAACCATTTAACATAGTCTCACCGTACAGAATAAAGTATTAAATTTTAAATATTGCAATTAAAAATTAATTAACGGAATCAGTAAATTAAGTTTGAGGAAGCTACGTGCCAATGAATTGACAGCGGGTTTTTTAGTGTACTAGCTAGTAAAAAGAAATTCATGAAAAAAATTTGTTTTTTTCTCCCTATATTATCGAGACGTTTATTTTCTTGTTACTTATGCTAATACATTTAATTTCCACTATGAAATCGAATAATTTTTTACCTGAAAAAAAAAGTCGAGGCAACTAGGAATCGAGCCCGAGCCCGCTTGTCCATAAGCTGCAGTTTTACCACTACGCCACGCCACACTATTCACCATGAAGTTTCGTTTCGTCTACATATGCAATTTCTTCATCAGCTGTCGATCGCGTGATACTTTACTATGCTGACTGTCAAAAATAGTTATATCTTTTATCAAGTTTTAATACAATTCACAAATAATTGATGAAAATATACTAAATAATCTCTATAATACGCCAATTTTGTATCTGCATTAGTAGAGATTACAGTAATTTTTATGCAAAAATTTTTCTCCGTGTAGGTGTATTCAAGATAAATAAATTTTATAAGTAGGCAAAGATATATCAATAATTATTCAATACTGTTATTTTAGACAACTATAACTATACTGTTATATAACTATTTTTGACAGTCAGCATAGTAAATAATCACATAGTCGAAAAACTCCCTAATATTTGCACAAAAATCAGCCTCTGAGCATTTAGCTGCAATTATACATTTGAATAGGCCTCGAAAATGAGCTTAGCTGGTCGAAAAACTCCCCAGGTAGACTCAGATCCGCGATAAAAGCTTTGATTTGCTCGAAAATCGTCTTCTGGGCATGCGCGTGCAAACCTACACTGAAATAGATCTAAAAAACGAGTTCAGCAGGTCAAAAAACCCCCTGGATACCCTCAGCTTTGTACTAAATGATATTAGTAAAGTCAGCTAAAAAATTTGAAAGCCGACCGTGCGAGTAGGTACCTTTTTACGAACTCGCCCGAGTTGGTACCTTCTTACGAGCTCGCCCTAGTTGGCACCTTCTTACGATCTCGCCTGATTTGGTACCTTCTTACGCGCTCGCCCGAGTTGGTACTTCTTACGCGCTCGCCCGAGTTGATACCTTGTTCCTCTCAGCAAACGAAATGGTCCCCGCTGGATAGTCCAGTCGAATTCATTTTTTTGCGAGGAATAATTTAATGAGGAAATTTTATCGTCGGATGTTCTTGAGGACGATGTAAGGAACAAAGGAAAAATAATTTAAACAACTAAAAAATTTGCAAAAGTTGTTAAAATAAATAAACAATGTTCGAAATTTCGTTTTTTAGCTATTATGAAAACTATGTTAGAGATATCAAATAATAAAAAATATGAGCTTATAGGTATTAAAAATATCTACAAAATGACATGTTGGAAAAAACATTTTTGTCAATTAGTTTATCCGAAAAAAATTAAAAACAGTGATTTTAAGCAACTAATTGAATCTCTAATAACTAATAAATATTTAACCGCAAATACTTCTAGCCCAACTCAAAGTAGAGCTTTAAGTGTCCTTATAAAGTGCTGAAAATTTCAGACCAAAACATTTATTAGATTTTGCAAAAAGTTAATTATCGTTAAAAAAGTTCCTTTCGAAAAAGTTAATTTCTACAGCCTACTGACGTCGTACAGCGTCCAACGGGAGTGAATTTTACTCGTCAAGAGTTGTACAATCACGTACAGTAAATTGCTAAACGACTTAAAACCAATAACTTGTTTGAAAATGACTTTAAAAATGTAGGTGTTTAAAGTTAGTTAACTTTTACATTATCGCACACTAATTATTATTAAATAAATTCATAACCTCGATAGTTTGTTTGCTGCTATTTTTCTACGAATTTTAAGAGATAAACTTTTTTTTTCAATAAATCACCATAGTCTTCATTATTAATATTAAGAGCTGAAAATTGTTTAGTGGTATAATTAAGAATGAGTCAAAGTTTTATATTCCACAGTGTGTGAATGCCTCAGCTCAAAATTAAATTATTTAAATACGAATAGATGCAGTGCGTTTTTATGAAACGTCCCACCGCGTCAGTGAGAAAGTGGGCGGGGCATGCGCGTTACGCGCCGCGGCGGCGGCGGCATGTTCAAAATTGATCACGCAAGTTCAATTCGGCAGAACTGGTAATATTGATCTTATCTATCTGTTTATATTTTGTTATAGATATTATTATATCTATTGGACACAATTAGTTTTTTACGTATGTTGGTAGGTTAAATTTATACATAAAGGTAAATAAAATATGTTAAGGATTAATATAATATTAACGGTTTATTGAACGCTTTGAAACCTTTTAACAAAATAAATTCTTAAAAATTATTCTAACCTACGCCTTTTTACATGTTGTTCCGTGAATTGAAGTGTATCGCAAGACGAACTTTCACCCTCATAGTTATCGTCGTTTTCGTTATTAGTTGTGTTTGGTTATCGACGTCTGGCAATAGTGATTCGAAGTCTAAATTATTGTCCTCTGGTAAATCTACTATTGTTCTATGGTCAGCGTTAGGACATTGGCCTTGGCAGCCCGTACATAAGTTTGTACAGCGCAAGCCATGCTTACGGTAGTCACAACTATTTTTTCTACAACCGGTCTCACATCTGCAGATGACCGTTTTTAACAATTCGTCGTGTATCATAGCGTTCTCGCTGTATTTGGACTGAAGGCCATTACCCTTTACAATCCATCCTCACTGCTCAGCGTTCAATTCATTACCGAGCCAAAATTGAATTTGGTTAAATACACGCAAGGCGTGTTGTCCTGCCGCTCCGTCAGTGGGAGGTAATGATTCCAATTTAAAAAATTTTTTTAAAGTAGATTTTTGGAAATGGAGAAATTTTAAATTTGATAAATTATATTTTTCATTTTTAGTTCTATACAGAGCAGCGGCGATTTCAATCCCATTTTCTCCAATACTCTGTACACTCGCATTTGGATCATAAAACATTTTCGCTAATTTCTGTAATTCAGAATTATTACCAAGTATTCTAATTAATTTATTTTTCCCTTGCTTGTAAAAACATGATGTGGTATCGCACCCGATAAAAACATGTAAGAAAAGAATTAATTCACTTACGTCGACATATTTAAAAGAATTACTAGAATAGAATTGTTTAGCTACTTTACCTCTATTAGGTTTTACAAAATATATGGTACAGCCTTTTGGCGTTAATTGGCTTAAAAAAACTAAAAGATCTACATCTTCCCCTACAACTATAATATTATTTGACTCATTTTTTAAAGTTATTGCAGTATTTACAATTAGAAAGTCGGCATCCTCCTCTGCTGTTTTTGTTGAACAATCTACTTTATGTAGCTCTTCGCACAATAAACTAGGATGCATATACCTGCTCTTCAGACCTTTAGAAATGCTTAATCTCTTAAAATACAAAACTTTCTCTTTGAGAGAGTAAAAGTGATGGATGAAATTATTTAATTGGTTTCCACAAAATATTAAATTTAAATTAAAATAGCATGAGAAATATTTTTAATTGTTCCATTTCAAAATATTACCTTATTTGTTTATAACTCAAACTGAATAAACCAAAATGATGAAGACTAATATTACTAGTTCCGCCGAATTGAACTCTCGTGATCAATTTTGAACGTGCCGCCGCCGCGACGCGTAACGCGCACTGCGCGTTCGCGCATGCCCCGCCCACTTTCTCACTGACGCGCTGAGACGTTTTATAAAAACGCACTGCATCTATTCGTATTTAAATAATTTAATTTTGAGCTGAGGCTTTCATACATTGTGGAATATAAAACTTTGGCTCATTCTTTATACCACTAAGCAATTTTCAGCACTTAATATTAATAATGAAGACTATGGTGATTTATTGAAAAAAAAAGTTTATGTTGGTTTATAATCAACGTAGAATGACGGTTCTGGTCTTAAAATTCGTAGAAAAATAGCAGCAAACAAACTATCGAGGTTACGAATTTATTTAATAATAATTAGTGTGCGATAATGTAAAAGTTAACTAAACTTTAAACATCTACATTTTTAAAGTCTTTTTTAAACATATTATTGGTTTTAAATCGCTTAACAATTTACTGTACGTGATTGTACAACTCTTGACGAGTAAAATGCACTACAGTAGGCTGTAGAAATTAATTTTTTCGAAAGGATCTTTTTTAACAATAATTAACTTTTTACAAAATCTAATAAATGTTTTGGTCTGAAATTTTCAGCACTTTATAAGGACACTTAAAGCTCTACTTTGAGCTGGGCTAGAAGTATTTGCGGTTAAATGTTTATTAGTTATTAGAGATTCAATTAGTTGCTTAAAATCACTGTTTTTAATTTTTCTCGGATAAACTAATTGACAAAAAGTATTTTCCAACATGTCATTTTGTAGATATTTTTAATACCTATAAGCTCATATTTTGCTTCCTCATAGAGGAAGCTTTGTGATAGTAAAAAAAAAAAGTTTATGAGATAATGTGTTAGAAATGTTATTTAGCAAATTTGGAATCGAAATACACTATTTTTAGAAAATGTCCGTATGGATGTGTGTGTGTGTGTGTGTGTGTGTGTGTGTGTGTGTGTGTGTGTGTGTGTGTGTGTGTATGTATGTCCGTATACGCTGATATCTCATGATCTACTCGACCGATTTTAACGGGAGAGTGATCATTTTTTGATTTTGCTTCCACAATTGGGGTCAATATTCTATTTTTGTAAAATTAAATTTTTTTTATAGCCATTTTTTAATTTTCAAAATTTTTTTTTTCGATTTTTTAAATATTTAGAACAAATATTGTTTATATATTATGAATTCTCTGTATGTAGGATAAAATTATCTACAATTTAAAAAAAAAAATGTCGGTAGCTATATTTCGTCATAAGTTATTGATGAAAACGTAATTTTTTGTAAATAGGTTATATTTCGAAATTAAAAAAAGATATTAACATGAATATTTTGTTGGTTATAAAGGATATTAAGTTCTATAACTTACTAAATTTTTAGGTTTTTTTATTCATTATTTTTTGAGAAAAAAAATAATTTATAAAAAAAAGTGATTTTTTTTGTCGTTCAATAACTATAGTAAAATTGGCTTAATCACTTTGAAATTCTTTGTAGGGGTAGATATTGTATACCAATCGAGTGAGTTCTTTGGGCGAAAAGATTGATCCATAAATTTCGAAGAGATTTGAGGTTAAAATTTTTTTCAATTTTTTTTAAAATCGTAATTTCTCGAGAACGGCTCTATGTATCTAAATGGGATGGGTGGTATTCGAAAGAGAATTAAATTACCTATATTTTCTTAAAAAAAATTAATTCTCTAGCTATCACGGTTCTTTTGTTATTAACAAAAACGTAAAAATTGGAAAATGAAAAAAAATGAGTTTTATATGTTCAACTATTACAAGAGTAAAATTGTCTTATTCGCTTCAAAATTCATTGTAGAGGTATATTATTGATAGTTCTCGGATGAGTTCTTTTGGCAAAGTGATTGGTTCATAAATTTCAGAGATATTTGAGGTTAAAATTTTTCTAGACATTTAGCTCTAAATATCAGTTGCAAATTTATAGGCAATTGTGATATATATTTTATGTATGTGAAATTTTGTGGAAATGTATAATCTATAAAAATTTGAATAAATTATGTTGGAGTTTTGTTATTTCTGTCTTTCTGAAGTATTAAATTTTAAATATTGGAATTAAAAATTAATTAAAGGAATCAGTAAATTAAATTTTAGGAAGCTACGTGCCAATGAATTGGCAGCGGTTTTTTATTTTTTGGTATCTCTAACATAGGTTTCATAAGAGCTAAAAAATGAAATTTCGCACATTGATTATTTATTTTAATAACTTTTGCAAATTTTTTAGTTGTTTAAATTATTTTTCCTTTGTTCCTTACATCGTCTCCAAGAACATCCGACGATAAAATTTCCTCATTAAATTATTCCTCAGAACAGGTACATTTCAGTCTAATTCGACTGGACTAGGAGGCTTCAGCTGATGTTGGAGGCTGCGTTGTAACGATGGCGAGGTGGCTGGCGATGGGACGACAGATGCTCTAGGTCAGCGAAGATGCATCGAGGTTTTTTGAGAAGGGGCAGTATGTCGTCGCGCATTTGCTCGTCCCATGATTTTCTCTCGCATGTTATAAAAGATTAATGAAATAAGTAAAAATACAAAAATAAGAGTGATCCGAGATGCTGAGGTGAAGGATTCTCCTCATGGTAGCCAGCTGAGGGGATTTCATAGCAGAAATCTGCTCTTCTATACGCGATAGTAACGTGGAAAAATCCATCGCGTTACAGTGATTTAAAAGCAACGACTTCATATCGCGATCGTGGAGACATTTTAGTAGGGCTGAAGTTCTCTCATCTGGCGCTTGAAAAATTTATGTATTTCTCTCTTCCATATTTGAAATGTATATATTTGTAATATTATGTAATATCAGCTCGTGAGTGATCATTTAAAATCGACGTTTTCTTAACACTTACCTTACCTCGTAACTTTATTCTCTAAATAGTAAAGTAATACTTTTAGCATCCTAATCGTAACTTCAATATTATAATGCATACGTTCATCTACATATAAATCGGCAAAACTTCTCTAACAAGGTTTTTAACTACAATAAACTTATTTGGCTCTATAAAGTGACAGTTATTGATATGATATATATTTTTCAGTGATGTATATGGATGTCGGTAATTGTGTATAACGTATCTGAGTGATGCATCCCCTTAAACCTATTATAAAACCACGTATAAAACAAATGAACGACATTGCACCCCACTTCGCTCTGCCTTACATTTGTATAGTCTATCCCTTTTCGACAACATCTCCTTCCCTTCTTTCCCCTCTTTATTCTCTTCCTTTCCTAATAACCGTACCCTCTAACTGATCTACTTCGTCTACTTGTCCAGTTCACTTTTAGTTTACCCGAAGGCAAGACACGGACCACAATACCTTGGCAGTGGCTATTCGTTTACCAAATTCGAAACACCTCGATTAAAAAATGTCACTGTAAGTGTAAATATCTTTCAACAATTTAAAGAAAAGAATTGATCGCTCAACCATAATCGTTGTAGGAAGAAAGTTCTGATCGGGCAAACGTGAGCTATTCTTCTACAGTAAAAATTCACTGAAAGAAAAAATTATTGTTGATTATTGACTCTCGTCCACCAAATTCCGGTGAATGTCCCGAGTCTTAAAAAGGAGGTGTTTCGTCCTGGCTACTGGATTGGACTCATCAGTGATGATTCAGTAGCCGTCATCAGACACTTGCCGCATGATGGTTGTGCGGCCTACTTATAGAATATGGAGTATAATTTCTCTAACGAGCAATCATACTCCATCTGGCGGTAGAGCCAGAGACCGACATTCTCGCCCTAATCGGTAGTTGTACTTAAAGAAAAGAAAGGAGATGATGGTTACTGGATCATCATTGATGTGTCCAGTAGCCAGGACGAAACACCTCCTTTTTAAGACTCGGGTCATTCACCGGAATTTGGTGGACGAGAGTTAATAATCAACAATAATTTTTTCTTTCAGTGAATTTTCACTGTAGAAGTATAGCTCACGTTTGCCCAATAATAACTTTCTTCCTATAACGGTTATGGTTGAGCGATCAATTCTTTTCCTTAAGTACAACTACCGACTAGGGCGAGAATGTCGGTCTCTGGCTCTACCGCCAGAGGGAGTATGATTGCTCGTTAGAGAAATTATAGTATATATTCTATAAGTGGGCCGCACAACCATCATGCGGCAGGTGTCTGATGACGGCTACTGGATCATCACTGATGAGTTCAATACAGTAGCCAGGACGAAACACCTCTTTTTTAAGACTCGGGACATTCACCGGAATTTGGTGGACGAGAGTCAATAATCAACAATAATTTTTTCTTTCAGTGAATTTTCACTGTAGAAGTATAGCTCACGTTTGCCCGATAATAACTTTCTTCCTACATCTTTCAACAATGTTTTACTCTCTATCATAAGAATTTGTACTGTTCTTAAAACACTGTTCATCTCTATACATTAAAGAGTTGACATCGACTTCCTCGTGTTACACTCTAAACTGAAGGTAATGTGATGCTGTAACTGTAGGTGCAGATGTTGAATGTACGAATTAGTAAGCTCAACGTCATTTGTATTTTTTATTGATTTGATAAGTTTGTTAAAACTGTTTTTTACCAAAATTTTTTAGTCCTGATAAGGAGCACAAATAGATGTATTCGAAAAGTTGATGTTTCTAACATAAAACGCCATTTTTAACTCGTGGAAAACTATCCAGTCCCCTACTCTAATAACTAGATTCATACAAGTAATAAATTCCTATTCATAAAAAAATTGTTTTTAGATGATTATCTAGAAATTATTGAAAAAATTATAAAAATATTTAATTTAACACTTCAAATATTCATTCGAAAAATTCATTGAATAAAAAGACGTGGGCTTTTTTGAGTATTTCAAAATAATATTTCATTATTTTTTAGGTTACATCAGGGAGCAGCTAGCATTCATAGCGATAAATTAAGATTGTCGGTAGCAAACAACAGAATAGATCAAAACCATAACAAAATTTTATTTCTCAACAATGCTGTAACGATTTATATGAAATCGTTGAAACTAAAATGGTAAATTGTTTATTATAATTTTTAGTTTATAAATAGTGGCTTTTATTAATAATATTTTGACTATATATTATTGTTCTGGCACCTAATAATAAAATTATCCTACATGCTATCACCAGTCGATCACGTCATCATCGTTCCTGATAGAATGCGTAAAACTCACTTTACTTTAGTCTTCTACCGTCAAATTCTGCTCAGCTCCCAGTTACTCGATTCTTCTCTATAGTTGCATACTAAATTACCATTCTCTCTGTTCATTCTCACTTCATCACGCGGGGAAGTTAACGTAATGTTGCTCTTCACGTTTGCCTGTATCGTGTTACTACCAATACTTGAGTACCGCTCGCTATGCTTTGTGCCGCTCTCAACCGCGTATGTCAACATGACATTTTCTTCTTAAACGACATAATAATGACTTGCAGCCATTGCAAAACTTTATAAGCTGCACTTCGGTGAGTTTCTTGACGATGACGAGATAATGCTGACATCCTGATAAGTATAGGATTGCCACATTAGAATAAAATTTTAGTTAAACTTATATATCAACGAAGATATAAAATTTAGTTATTAATTAAACCAGCATGCAATTGAACTAAATTTTAATTATCTATTAGATGCCAATTCAATCAAAAACTGAAATTTATTTTTTAGTTATCCGTCGATCTTGTAACAACTAGGATTTACTTTTTGAGAAGTCAAATACCTCGTCAGGAGGGCATGGCTGAAAACACAGAATAACAAAATTTTAAGGTTTCCAAAAGATATCGGAAACGATGCATCCACAAAATCGAACATCCTAGACAACTGTCTCGTCATTTTTCAATTTTCAAAAACGCGGCGTACACTAAAATCTGTGAAACTCAGTAGCAAAAACTTACATAAGTGCTTAAATACATTTTAAAGCTATCAATAAGTTCTTTAAAAAAACTAATTTTTTATGAATGTTCTAACAACACAATTTTTGTAGTCCTTTATTACTTCTAATCGTATCTATTCAATAAGCACTCTACAAATCGAAATAACTTTTTTGTAACCGTATAAATAGTATTGTTAATAAAACTTTCTATGAAAGTATAAAACAAAGCAAGTATAAGCTTTTTCTGTATAATCTATAAAATAATAATATTTGTGATTTTTTTAAAAAGAAATTAAATAAATACTAGTGAAAAATTCTTTTACTTCTTCGAGTCAATATATCTTCAACAAATTATATGTAAGCACATTCACGTTGTTCACTGCAAATCAAACAAACGAAAGTTGTGAAATCAATTATTGATAGTCAAGTAATGCAAAGAACTCTCCGAAGCAACTGTATAGCTGTTTTCAGAAATAATGTATTCAAATTTGTTCATCCTTTTAGACAAATTAAACACAAAAAAGTACTGAAATCGATTTATCGTTCTTAAATACCCATAAGTTGACTTGACTGACATAATAGAACTTTTCGTGCCTCGGGTGTAATATTACATTTTGGCCTACGTTGTGATAATAAGCTCGAGGGCTAGCGGAGTTGGCTTTAGTGATGATTTATCACACAAGAGCGTAAAATCTTACACCCGTCATACGAACATTATGCTATCTCATCTTCAATGAATATATCCATAAAATATTTTTTTGCAAACATACTGTGAACCCTTTTTGCGGTCCAAGGGCGTGAAGTGTAACTTCAGAATTATTCAGCCAGTGGGTGTAAAGTACTACTTAATGCTCAAGAGACATAGTAGCTCACATTTCTCCTACAAAACTCTATAGAGCGTATGCACTTTAAGCCTGGATGGGCGAAAATTATTTTAATTGTGTAACTATAATGCCGTCTTTTTATTTCTAGAATTTATAAGAATTTTTCCAGACATTGGCGAAAAGCCAAAGCCTATATAAAATAAATTACACAGTTACCATCACATCCTACATAAAAAATGACATAGTTATCAACATATCCCTATATTTCGTTATTTGTTCTAAATTTTGAACTGTCTTATATTACTTTTGTATATTTTCAAGATCCGTATATCACGGATCTTGGGAGGATAAGAGAAGAGAAGGCCAGAGTTGCTCTAGCAGGATTAGCCCTCCGCCGTTATCCTATATATACTTGGCGGGCCCGATGGTTTGCAGTTTTCCGGTGCACATGGCCATTTTCATATAAATACTCATATGTTTAACGATCAGGTAAAATTTATAAATGAATTGCTTCTACTTATTAAATACTGATTCGAGAATTTATCACTCTGTTTTTAAATTGAAAGTGCAAAACGATACATAATGGGTTGTTTCTAAAATGGTTAATAAAATGTAAAGCTTTTTCGAGTAGACCATAAATTTATATGAATTTTTTATTTCATCCCCGTTTAAAAAAAGATGAATCTATGGAAAGATATTTTCGGTACTGAACGAAAATCATGATTCTGTACAGGTAAGAATATCGTACTTAAGTACTTAAATGGTATCAATTAAAAATCAGAGCCAACGTAATTATTTATAGTGGACTCATATAAACTTTGTTAATGAATTTATGTAAAAAGTTAGTATTTTACATTTATATAGTCCACTGGTAAACTGCAAACCGTCGGGCTCGCCAAGTATGTGTGGAAGAACGGCGGAGGACCACCCCGCCGCACACTGGGGCCGAAAGGTTCAAAACCACCTAGAGGTCATAATTCTCAACCGAATTTGAAAATTCAAAAACAGGAACTTTTGTGACAAAATACCAAAGACCGCTACGAAGCCTAATTTTGAAAATATGAACCTATAAACCTAATTTATAACCTATAACCCCAAAATTTACACTTTTGATTCCCAAAAATGCTATAAAACTTCAATTTATAAGTCCTTGACACATGCTCTCTTAACCTTGATTCATAAAATTGGTCTACAGATTAAGTCTTGGGCCATTCTGTCAGAAATAGTGTATATTTTTAGGATATACATTGTATGTGGTTTAAATAACATTTTTCTCTTTTTTATAGCTGATTTTGGCCTCAGAAGCCACTAGGTGTAAGACCCCCTTAAGACTTATGAGGTTAGGGCTTATAGGTTTAGAGTTTATGAGTGCATGGCTTACTGGATCAAAGGTCAAGAGTTCACAAGTAAAGGGCTTACAAATTAAAGGTTTATCGTATTTTTGGGATTTGCAGGTCAAAAATTGAATTGATTGGTTGATGTGATAGGATTATATGACTCCTTAGTTTTATAGGTTAATTTTTTGGAAAATCAGGCTTCGTAGGGCTCTTCGATATTTGATAACGAATGTTCCTAAGCAAAAATTTTGAGATTCCGTTGAGAATTGCGACCTCTAGGTGGTTTTGAACCAAAAAATCCGTATGGCCCCAGTGTGCGCCGGAGCTGCTAGAGCAGCTCTAGACTTCTCTTTTCCTCTCAAGATCTGTAATATACTATAGAAAGTTCAAAATTGAGAAAGAAAAAAGAAAAATAGGGAAGTATTGATAACTATGTAATTTTTTTATATAGGTTATGGTCATTTCGTAAATGTTCGAAAAAATTCTTACAAACTTTAGAAATAAAAAGAAGGCATTATAGTTATGTTACGCCCAGACTTGGCTGTATTTAAATATAAGTGTTGTGTGTCCTCGAGAGCTCCCACTGTTCTACGATAAAGAAATAAAAGTACGAATAAGTTTTATATAGATAAGATTCATTTATTACACTTAAGGGGGTCATAGACCTAAAATATGTCAAAAAATTAATTTTTTTTTTATTTTATTTTTCAATTCTATATGTTATTCTGAACCTAAAAAAAGTGTGAATCATAAATAAAAAAAATTTAAATGTTCGTTATAGCTTAAGAAGATAGCCACCTATAAAATGACGAAAAACTTGATTTTCTTTTATTATATATTTAATATTAAAATAACCTACGTTTTAATTTAAATCCCAATGGAATCGTTTTTGAACGTAAATTTTGACCACTTCACTTGAAATTGACTCGTCAATTTTCGACAGTAGCGTGCTCTCTTTTTAGTGCCATAACCATAAACTATAATACCTACACATAACATAGACTGCTAGCATCAATGTAAACACAGCTGACATCACATAAGCACTGTGATTTTAAACTACTTTGTACGACATTTCTTAATTAATTTTGAACTTTTTGAACTCTTGAGTTGATTTGAAAGTGAAAATTTACTATATTATATTTAAAAGTACATGTAATAATTAGTTTGTGAAAATGTTTAATACAAGTGGATAGTGAGTGTTTTGTTAAAGTTTAAAATAGTGTGAAGTCCGAAATAAATGAATTGAAAACAGTAATTGGCTATATAATATTATTTATTGAAATGGAATGTATGTATTTACCAATTCCTATGGCTGGTTACAATGTTGAGATATAATTATTGTTGTTACGCCTTGTAACTGCTTAATTGCGATTGTAATTAAATTATAAATTATGCTCGCTACTTTGACGAGGCTTACAAATAAAAACTTGACTCGAATGTCGTCTGAGTTTGACGGAGCTCTCCAGTTTCCTTGTACACTGTGACTGTCGTGAGCGGCCCATGCGGAGGCTTTTTAATGCATAAGCAAATTAGGTTAAAGATGAGCCCGGTGACGTATCGAATTCATCTTTTGACAACTTATGAGGCATTTCACGTTCGCTCTCCAGGTGCGGCGCGCGAGCGCGAAATCATGCTGTTTTCAGCTTGTGTTTGAAGGGCTAAGATGTATCTAAAAAAAGTAATCCCCAAGTGATTTCGATGTATTTTTTCCTCAGCTTTCCGATGGTGCTATTAGTTTCTCAAAATTTTTCAATTCTAAGTATTTCTTGAATAATATCTCGAAAAAATCAAAAAACCCCTATGTAGAAAAAGGCTATATCCATGTAAAATTTTCTCCTCTTTCGATCTAGTAGGTCAAAAAAAATATTAAAAATATAGTTTTTGAGATATAACACGTTTTATGTTTTTTCGAGGTTAGAATTGAAAAATTTTGAGAAAGTAATAGCACCATCGGAAAGCTGAGGAAAAAATACATCGAAATCACTTGGGGGATTATTTGTTTTAGATACATCTTAGCCCTTCAAACACAAGCTGAAAACAGCATGATTTCGCACTCGCGCGCCGCGCCTGGAGAGCTGACGTGAAACGCCTCTTATGTATTACAAGTTTTCTGGGTCGTCGTACTTGCGAAATGCTGAGCATTGCAAAGCGTGGCCTTTCGACTGCCGCGGAGTTCGATGGCATGGATTGTAGCTCGACCGTATGTTAAAAATTGCATGCGTTGTCTTCCTGGGTCGGTGACTCTATACGTCTCAAGGTCGCATAAGCAGAACGCTGCGTCGTATTAAGTTGCATTCTCGCTTTTATGTGTCAGAAAATATCTGATACTAGTAATGCTTTTTCTTTAAAATGCGAATACGTCTCCGGACGTAACACCTCCCCTCTTAGACTGTTGAATGTCGTAGAGATTCAACAAATGTATCAGAAATTTTCCGTTACAAAATTTGATTTAATGATAAAAATAATAATACGATTTGTAATAGTAATAGTAATATTAGTGATAATAATAATAATAATAATAATACTCGTCAGGTTTGGATCGACATGAATTTCTCATAAATTATGGTTTAAACAATTAATACTTTGATTGACAAAATCATGACCATTGGTTATTTTAAATTCATGGTTATCAAGTTTCAGTTTTCAACTGCCTACTCTTAGCACTTTTGAGGTTGGCTGCTCGAACATTGATTTGACCTACTAATTTTCTTTCTGACCCACCTATCTCGATTCTTATGGGGAATTGGATGTCAGAATGCAAGTTCTTGATTTTAGCCTTTCCCTATCTGCTGACTTTGGCACTGTGTTTTTCGGATTTAATTATCATTTAATTTGACTAGATGAGGTCGGTGACTCGATGTCGCTTGCATTGGAATGCAACGTTGTCAAAACTCGCATATACGGCATTTATATGTCAGAAAATTACTGGCGATAAATATGCATTATTAATTTGATTTTAGAGATACGTCACAGACGTAAAACTTCCCCCCTTAGATTGTTGAATATCGTAGAGATTCAATAAGTATAATAATAGTTAGCCATCACTAATTTTCTGTTACAATAATTTCAAATTACAATTATAAGATGGAAAGTTAACTATAAATACAACAACGTCTTTCATAAAATGTTTTTGAGAAATTTTTAAATAATTTCAATATGGTTCGTTTAAAATTGTGGTTCATTTCGTGCAAGAATGTTTACAATTTCCCTGTGTTCCAATTTTTTCTTTATCCTAGTTGATACGTTGGTATCAGTAACCCCTTTCTTTGTAGCGTTGTGGCTACATTGACTTGAATTTTGCAATGGGGATCGTCGACAGGCATGATTTCGTGACTGAAATTTCGCTAAATCATCAGTAATTTTAGTATATAAGATGCAGTGAGTATATAGTGAATATAATCAGTTTTCAAATTTCTTCAATCATGGCACCAGTGGTCAGTGTAAGTATCTGTCTTTTTATTGATGAAGTGGAAATAGCTCATGCTTTCCTTTTTATTATATTTTCTTATAATTTTTACTGTTTCTGTTGAACCTGTTAATTATTTTGTTAGAGATTCATAATGTCATTTACAAAAGGACGCGACCGCTTTTCTTCAAAACTTTGAACGAATTATTTCAGTTGGGAGAAGAGGCTAAAGGAATCTATCATCGACCCTTGGTTTCACGATTCTTTTCTGTAAGTAACTAAACATATACACACATATATATATATATATATATATATATATATATATATATATATATATATATATATATATATATATATATATATATGAAACGCTAGTAATGTAGACACTTTCCGGAATTGAAATAGACTTATGTAGACAGAGACCGACTTATGCAGACGTCAGCATAAATAGAGAGATTATTTCTTTAGTCACGCAAGACTTGTGCAGACACTTGTATAAACGGTATTACACTTATGCAGACGAGTCACGTCGTCTTATACATTGCTGTCAGTATAAGTCCATGTTCATATGATTGTATATATATATATATATATATATATATATATATATATATATATATATATATATATATATATATATATATATATATATATATATATATATATATATATATATATATATATATGAGCTATTCTTTGATAGAAGAGCCACCCCCTGAGTCCAAAACTGTATGGCAATTAAAAAATCGTAATTAGGCTTAAACGTTTATTAGTACTATATATTTTTTTTGCCGTGTGACTTTTTTAGAATTGCAATATTGCGGCTCCAAAATGGGGGCCCAAACTTGTAGTGTACGTGAAATTATCCCGGAATTTGAAAATTTTCCCGGAATTTAAAAATGTTTTCAACTGAAATAAGTATATTTCTTATGTATTTTGATGCGCTGAATCCGAATCTAAAGTTGGTTTAACTCAAGCGTCCTTAAAATTTTGACTAAATCGCAAAAACTGCTCAAAAACGTGAAAAATCGTGAAAATCACAATATTAAGCATAAAAAAAATGTAGAAAAATTTTTTTGACCTAATATAAACGTGTTTTTCACGTTTTCGAGCAGTTTTTGCGATTTACTCAAAATTTTAAGGGTGCTTGAGCTAAACCAACTTTAGATTTGGATTCAGCACATCAAAATACATAAGAAACATGTTTATTTTAGGTCAAACAAATTTTTTCTAAGTTTTTTTCATGTTTAATATTGTGATTTTCACGATTTTTCACGTTTTTGAGCAGTTTTTGCGATTTAGTCAAAATT
The DNA here is from genome assembly GCA_036365515.1 of Torymus aiolomorphi. NCBI lineage: Eukaryota > Metazoa > Arthropoda > Insecta > Hymenoptera > Torymidae > Torymus > Torymus aiolomorphi. The sequence continues at coordinate 214,793,342 of CM070874.1, forward strand.
TTAAGGACGCTTGAGTTAAACCAACTTTAGAATCGGATTCAGCGCATCAAAATACATAAGAAATATACTTATTTCAGTTGAAAACATTTTTAAATTCCGGGAAAATTTTCAAATTCCGGGATAATTTCACGTACACTACAATTTTAAGTTGTTGATCTCAGCTAATGGTACAGTATTATAGATAATTATTTTATGATGCTAATGGCCATATCTACCAGTGAAAGGTAATTTTTTAAAAAATTAAAAAATAAAAAACAAAAAAAAAAATAAAAAACAAAAAAAAAATAAAAAACATAAAAAACAAAAAACAAAAAAAAAACACCATAATCTTCTTTTTTTTTTTTTTTTTTTTTTTTTTTTTTTTTTTTGACGTTTCGGAGACTTTATTCATATCTCCCTCTTCAGGAATCTATAATTAATAATTTAAGAAATTTAACACACTGTTTTTTTAAAAATAACACAAATATACGACGACTTACAATCCTTAATTACATATCGTAATGTCAAGTAGTTTATGCGGGCAACAATCCGCTCGTCAGTGATTTTAGAAAACAATTTTCTCGCTTTATATATTCAAGTAACATTTAAATGTGTAAGTGCGTATCTAATTCACCACTACAACATAAACAATGAAAGAGTGGGAGAAAGGCAAACCGTAAGAGTCGAAGAGAGCGAAGAGAGGTACCAGGGCGACACGTATTGGCGAAAGTAACCCTAATAACCTTAGTCTCTATAATACAAGACTATGGATACTTCCATTATACATGCGTTCCTAGTAACCTTTTAGCTAACATACATGGATGTTATATTTCTTTAGAGACCAAAAATTCACAATTATTTATCAGAGTATTATATACATACGGTAGTCTACTAATTTCAAATTGTTTATTAATAAAGTTATTTTGTGTATGAATAAATAGAGCTTCGGAGAATAATCTTTTTTCTTTATTGCTTTCGATATCTAGTATCTTTACGTTTTGAAAATTAATTGTGTGACTATTGTCTTGTGTGTGAATAAATTGAAGATTATGGTGTTTTTTATTTAATTTTTTAAAAAATCACCTTTCACTGGTAGATATGGCCATTAGCTTCATAAAATAATTACGTACACTACAAGTTTGTGCCCCCATTTTGGAGCCGCAATATTGCAATTCTATAAAAGCTACACGGCAAAAACAAATATATAGTACTAATAAACTTTTAAGCCTAATTACGATTTTTTAATTGCCATACAATTTTGGACTCAGGGGGTGGCTCTTCTATCAAAGAATAGCTCATATACATTTCTCGAAAGGGGTTTATAAAGCTCGTTTTTTTATATATAGGGGTTTATCGAGCCCGATTTTGATTATGCGGCCCGGGCTTCATAATATTTCTAAATATAGGGGTTTATGCGGCCCGACCTAGAGTCTATAACCCCAGGGTCCATTATTTCTTTAGTCACTTGCCATAGGGAACTCTCGGCTGTAAGTACTAATATACAGGATTGGGCTCCATAAACCCCGATATGTGTGTCTATATATATATATATATATATATATCATTATACGGTATTTTGAGGATTTCATAAAGAATTTGTACAATAGTGGTAACACAAATATAAACATTGTTATAAACAACCAATAAACAAGCGCGTGACTAAAGAAATAATGACCCTAAGGTTATTGACTAACACCACGACGCCTGCGGCGCCCGATTTACGGAAAAATATCACGGAATTTCCGAAATTGATGTATTAACACACTATTGTGGAAACCGCTGAAAAATCCTCAAAATGCCTCTCGAGTGCTTTGGACTTTTGAGGAGACTCCTCAAAATGCCTACAAAATCCTCAAAATTCGGTATATATGACTTATATAATCCTCAAAATGCGTCCCAGATGTGAATATATATATATATATATATATATATATATATATATATATATATATATATATATATATATATATATATATATATATATGTTTGTAAATTGGTACTTTTGAGGAGATGTGAACCTTTCGGTCAGAGTTCGGACAATGTGACTGAAGAATTAATGACCCTCAGGTTACCGACTCTGGGAAAAGGGGGTATAGATTTCTCCTCAAAAGTCGCAATTCTTGCGTTGAGAAATTTGAGGAGTCTCCTCAAAATGCCAACATCTCTTCAAAAGTACCGATCTATACGTTGATATCTCTTCAAATATACCAATTTCCATAGTTATATATATCTATATATATATATATATATATATATATATATATATATATATATATATATGTTTGTAAATTGGTACTATTGAGGAGATGTGAACCTTTCGCTCAGAGTTCCGACAATGTGACTAAAGAAATAATGACCCTCAGGTTACCGACTCTGGGAAAAGGGGGTATAGATTTCTCCTCAAAAGTCGCGATTCTTGCTTTGAGAAATTTGAGGAGTCTCTTCAAAATGCCGACATCTCTTCAAAAGTACCGATCTATACGTTGATATCTCTTCAAATATACCAATTCCCATAGTTATGATATATATCTTTGTACGGTATTTTGAGGATTTCATAAAGAATTTGTACAATAGTGGTAACACAAATATAAACATTGTTATAAACAACCAATAAACAAGCGCATGACTAAAGAAATAATGACCCTAAGGTTATTGACTAACACCACGACGCCTGCGGCGCCCGCTTTTACGGAAAAATATCACGGAATTTCCGAAATCGATGTATTAACACACTATTGTGGAAACCGCTGAAAAATCCTCAAAATGCCTCTCGAGTGCTTTGGACTTTTGAGGAGACTCCTCAAAATGCCTACAAAATCCTCAAAATTCGGTATATATGACTTATATAATCCTCAAAATGCGTCCCAGATGTGAATATATATATACCGGGTTCCCAAACTAAGACGTACACAAGATTTTCTCTCAGCCAAATTGATAAATTTGTCAAAATCTGGGGGCCCTAGGGGTTTTCGGACCCAAGGAATCGAATGGAGCTGTCAAAAAATTCATAAAATGCCAAACACAAAAAGTAAAAAAATTATTTTTCGAAAAATATTTGCGGTACGGCTTAAAAGCCTCATAAATATAATATAAATCATATAATATAATCATAAATGATAGTTTCTTGTAGTTTGTTCAATTTGGAGGCTATACCACCTTTACCCGATAGCATTTCATGTAATAATATTTATTTAACGCATTTTTGAAAATTGTATATTTTACTTTGGCTTGGACGGCAAACTCGCGTTCGAGAAAGCGGAATTGCGGAACTCGGAAAACGCCAGACTTTCCAAACTGTGACTCTAGCAAAGAAGCGGCAATTTCAACACGCAATATCTGAGCACACCTAAATAAAGCCAACAAACTATCTTAATCATTGATACAACATAATAGCATGATATTCATGATGTTTTCATCAATAGCTATTGTTTCCAAGTACATATTATTACTGTAACGTACAACGTAATACATAATTTGTAGGCTAGAGAGCAATGTTTACAAATGGTGAACATCTGCGACGGCGTCTAGAGATGGCGCCAGTGCGACTTATGTCGCACCGTATGAACGCAGCGCGCGGAGTCACGGCCGTAAATGAGCTCGTGGTGTCGCGCGTATATGCGTATCTCTGCAGTACTTATTTTCAAAGAAACTAAGCTAAAGAATCATAGTTTTGTTACTGAAAAGTAATAATACCCAATTTGTCTTGCGCTTCCTTACTTCCTGTTAACACGAGATATGTTCTTGTTTACACGAGATATGGACTGTCCAAGTTTTTTCCTCCCTAGGTGCGTAATATACTATTTATGAAAAAAGTAACGAAGCTTTCCAAATCAGACATACTTTTATACTGTTAGGAGTGAGAAATCGCAAATAAATTAATAAATAATACACAAAATCATATTTATCCATATAACATCAGACAGAAACGTTACTATATTCATAGTGATTAATAATTAATTTATTGTTATTCTTAGAATTAATTATTCATAACTTTTTCTTGAAATTACTATTACTATGAGTTTATAATTTTTTCGTAATTATTTATTCATAGTGTTAAATAATTAAACATAAACCTCCCATCGTGAAAAAAGTTACTAAGGCCTAAATATTTCACATCGTATTAGCCAAGTATGGGCAAGATGTGGTCTATATAAGAAACAATATATGGGCGAAATATTGGCTTTATAATGCCACAGCGCCGGAGCCACATACTGTCTATCTTTAGATATATCTTGGGCAGCTATTGCCCATATATTGCTTATACAAATCAAATGTTTCGAAGAAATCCTAATTCGTAAAATGGAACTTATACCCCGACAGTTTTTTCAGAGCTTCTTCCAGATTATTAAGCAAACCTAGAAAAATATTATGAGCCAACTTTTACTGGGTGATAGAACGTTCAAAACTGCAGGGAAGTGTTCTCTTGATTTTTTGTGATTTTATGTATTTTATTTTTAATAAGCTTGAAACTCTACCAATTGCTTGGTCGGTAATGGTAGGACTATGCCACCCCGTTAAGGTATGGCTGAAAGTATGGGCTAAAGAATTGCTGGTAGTATGGCTGGAAGTATAATGGTTAAAAGTATGGCTTAAAGAAGGTCGAAAATATTGGCAATATATTGAGTATATATTGGCAATATATTGGGAATATATTGGCAACAAATTGGCAACAAATTGGCAATCTCACAATCGTTACATACAAAATTATACACAGTTTGTACAAAGTTCAAATTTAGATAAAGTTTAAACAAAGTTTAGACCAAGTTCAGAGCAAGGTTATAGAAAGTTTCCAAGTCTTAATGAAAATCTCGCTTAAAGTGTCGCATACAACGTTTATATGAAGTTTAAACAAAGTTCAGGAATAGTTCAGGCAAAGTTTGTACAGAGTGTAGATAAAGTTTAGATAAAGTTTAGATAAAGTTTATACAGAGTTTAGACAAAGTTTATACATACAACGGTTATAGAGGATAGCTGAAGTCTAGATGAAGTTTGAACAAAGTTTATAGCTCATTTAGATCAAGTTTATAGAATGTCTCGCTCGAAGTCTCGCTTGAAGTCTCGCTCGAAGTCTGGTTAAAAGTCTCGTTCGAAGTCTCGCTAAAAGTCTGGCTAAAAGTCCCGCACGAAGTCTCGCTCGAAATCTCGCTAAAATTCTCTCTCGAAGTCTCCCTAAAAGTCTGGCTAAAAGTTCCGCTCGAAGTCTCGCTAAAAGTCTGGCTAAAAGTCCCGCTCGAAGTCTCGCTAAAAGTCTCGCTCGAAGTCTCGCCAAAAGTCTCTCTAAAAGTCCCGCACGAAGTCTCGCTAAAAGTCTCTCTCAAAGTCTCGCTAAAAGTCCCGCTCGAAGTCTCGCTAAAAGTCTCGCTCGAAGTCTCACTAAAAATCTGGTTAAAAGTCTCGCTGAAAGTCTCGTCAAAAGTCTCGCTCGAAGTCTCGCTAAAAGTCTGGTTAAAAGTCTTGCTCGAAGTCTTGCTCGAAGTCTCGCCAAAAGTCTCGCTCAAAGTCTCGCCAAAAGTCTCGCCAAAAGTCTCGCTCTAAGTCTCGCTAAAAGTCTTGCTCGAAGTCCGGCTCAAACTTTGGCTTGAAGACTTTGAGACTTTCTATCAACTTCGTCAAAACATGTTGTAAACTATGTTTGAACTTTATCCAAACTATATCTCAACTTTATGTAAACTGTGTATAAACTTTGAATGCAACGGTTTAAGCGAAACTTTCTATAAATTTTGTCTAAACTTGCTCTAAACTTTACCCAAACTTTATCTAAATTATATCTAAACCTAATTTAAGCTCTGTATAAACTTGGTCTAAACTCTGTATAAACTTTATCTAAACTTTATCTAAACTTTATCTACACTCTGTACAAACTTTGCCTGAACTTTTCCTGAACTTTGTTTAAACTTCATATAAACGTACGTTGTATGCGAAACTTTAAGCGAGATTTTCATTAAGACTTGGAGACTTTCTATAACCTTGCTCTGAACTTGGTCTAAACTTTGTTTAAAGTTTATCTAAATTTGAACTTTGTACAAACTGTGTATAATTTTGTATGTAACGATTGTGAGATTGCCAATTTGTTGTCAATTTGTTACCAATATATTCCCAATATATTGCCAATACATCCTCAATATATTGCCAATATTTTCGACCTTCTTTAAGCCATACTTTTAACCATATCTTCCAGCCATATTACCAGCCATTCTTTAGCCCATACTTTCAGCCACACCTTAACGGGGTGGCATAGTCCTACGATTACCTACCAAGCAATTGGCAGAGTTTCAAGCTTATTAAAAATAAAATACATAAAATCACAAAAAATCAAGAGAACACTGCGCTGCAGTTCATTCATATACACAGTACATATACACAGTGCATATACACAGTAAATGAAAATAGGATGAAAATATATTGATATTAAGTTATTTTTTGTCTCAAAGTTACCATTTATTCATGCGTGAACGATTGTAATAGAAAATAATATAATTTTCCTTTAAAAGGTAAAAGAAAAGAAAAATTTAAATAAGACCTTGCTTGTGTGTATTTTTCTACGCGTATCAGCAGTTAAGACAATGCTTGTATTAATTTTACTTGAAAGTAAGAAATCTTATATAAGGTTTGGGAAAAATTTTTAAAAAGAAATACATGCTTAACTTAAGCCATGTATGTTAATTACTAGTCCAGAAAGGCAGTAGTATTAGAACATGTTTCAGTATGCGGTTAATTTCAATGGAAACATTACTGAAGTAAGGAAGCGCAAAACAAATTGGATATTATTAATTTTCAGTAACGAAACTATGATTCTTTAGTTTAGTTTCTTTGAAAATAAGTACTGCAAAGATACGCATATACGCGGGACACCACGAGCTCATTTACGGCCGTGACTCTGCGCGCTGCGTTCATACGGTGCGACGTAAGTCGTACTGGCGCCATCTCTGGACGCCGTCGCAAATGTTCACCATTTGTAAACATTGCTCGTTAGCCTACAAATTACGTATTACATTGTGCGTTACAGTAATAATATGTACTTGGAATAAATAGCTATAGATGAAAACATTATGAATATCATGCTATTATGTTGTATCAATGATTAGATAGTTTGTTTACTTTATTTAGTTGTGCTCAGCTATTGCGAGTTGAAGTTGCCGCTTCTTTGCTAGAGTCACAGTTTGGAAAGTCTGGCGTTTTCCGAGTTCCGCAATTCCGCTTTCTGGAACGCGAGTTTGCGGTCCGAGCCAAAGTAAAATATACAATTTTCAAAACTGCGTTAAATAAATATTATTACATGAAATGCTATCGGGTAAAGGTGGTATAGCCTCCAAATTGAACAAACTACAAGAAACTATCATAAAAGCCGTACCGCAAATATTTTTCGAAAAAATAATTTTTTTACTTTTTGTGTTTGGCATTTTATGAATTTTTTGATAGCGCCATTCGATTCCTTGGGTCCGAAAACCCCTAGGGCCCTCAGACTTTGACGAATTAATCAATTTGGATGAGAGAAAATCTCGTGTACGTCTTAGTTTGGGAACCCGGTATATATATACACACACACACACACACACACACACACACACACACACACACACACACACACACACACACACACACACACACACACACACACACACACACACACACACACACACACACATACACACACACACACACACACACACATTTCGGAAACCGGTACTTTTGAGGATCTATAGTTTTTTTCTCCAGAGTTCGTATATGCTTGACTAAAGAAATAACTCCCTCTCTGCGTTGAAGGTATTAATATAAATCCTCAAAAGTACCGTTTCAAACCGAAGGAATTTTGAGGATGTCCTCAAAAGTCCGAAAAATCCTCAAAGTATCGAATCCGTGCTGACATAGATCCTCAAAAGCTGCATTTGATATATTAATATATATATATTTGATATATTAATATATATATATATATTTGATATATTAATATATATATATATATTTGATATATTAATATAAATATATATATATATATATATATTAATATATCAGATACAACTTTTGAGGATCTATGTCAGCACGGATTCGACACTTTGAGTATTTTTATATATATATATATATATATATATAAATATATATATATATATATATATATATATATATATATAGATATATAAATATATATATATATATATATATATATATATATATATATATATATATATATATTTGTATGGAACGTGACTTATGCAGACAATTTCTGAACTGGTGCGAGACTTATGCTGACTTTGCGGTACTTATACGACCGCATAATTTTTACGTGTTAATTTTAGATAAGTATTAACACGCGATGTCAACATAAGTCCTGTTTCATATATATATATATATATATATAAGTGGGTGAACCGGTACTTTTGGGGACCTAGAGTTTGTTTCTCCAGATCCCAAAATGAAGGTAAGGGTGGCGCTGCGCGCCGCCATTGTCTGAAATAATCAAATCCCTCAGTGTGTTTCCTAACACCACGACGCCTGCGGCACCTGCTTTTAGTATCGATATTCCGGAACAAAAGCCCGGAAAAGAACCTAAGAGTTATTGTAGAAGAACCCTTATGGTCCTGAAAAGTACCGATAGATGCCTGGTTTTTTTGAAACCGGACCCCAAAAGGGACAAAAGTCCCCAAAAGTAGCAATCTATGCTTTATATATACCCCAAAAACACCAACACATGTATTTATATATATATATATATATATATATATATATATATATATATATATATATATATATATATATATATATATATATATATATATATATATATATATATATATATATATATATATATATATATATATATATATATATATATATATATATATATATATATATATATATATATATATATATATATATATATATATATATATATATATATATATATATATATATATATTTATTTTGTGTCCTCTTTTGTTGTGCAGATTCCGCGATGGGTGCATCTGGACCATGAGGTGAAAAGGAATTTAATAGGACTGGACCTGAACGTTGCCGATCTGGCAGCATCTCTACGACTTGAAGGCTCCGTTTCAATAGTAGGTGGAAAAATGCGGATGACGCTGGTTGATGATGCGGGTGAAGACGAAGATGACTTCGTTGGCCTCTCCAGATTGTTCTACATATAGAGGGACATGTGGACTGGCGTATTCGATTATCGTGGATCCAAACCTGTATGGGCACATCCTCCTATGTTGGCGAAAATCTTATATTTAAAAGTGTATAAATTGATTAATAAATAAAAAAAAAATGTAATTCATATCATTATATCCATAATAAAAATTTATATATATAAACAATAATAAAAATTCATATCACCAAAACAATAATAAAAATTCAATAAATTTAAACAAAATTTCGTATCGTTTATAAATTTCTATAAAGTAAATTATTTATTTTTGTTCCTAACACTAGACTACACTTAACCTACGGTTTTAATTTTATATAACAATTGATTAATAAAACGTTACGTAATAAATATAGCATACGTTATGCATTAGAATTTGTATAGAGATATATAATATCTTGTTTGAACATCACATTTCGACAATTAAATTATTTTATTACGCTAATGTATAATAAATTTTATTTTGCTGGTTTTACATAAATTAAAGTCATTGATTCACTGAGTTTAGAAATAATGTGTGTATTAAATAATTTTGTCATAAATAAAAGGTGAAGAGAAATATAGGGAATGATTCAAGTGACCATTCACTTCCCTCCCTGCTGAGATATTTGGCGAAAGGTATATTACTTTTTTCTCTTTATTTGAATAGAATAACATTGAAGGAATTTTGATAGTACCATCATAAAAACATTTGAATAACTATATACTTAGAAAAAAAATTGAATTATTTCCAAAAGAAAATTTTATTTCCATTATCTAGGTATTTTTCGTGAAAAAGGAAGGTTAATAGTTTCGAGTGATTTTGATAGATTTTGACTTATTATTGCTCTTATGCATCATTGTATTACCATTCTTTGAAAATCTCAGCCGTTTTAAAAGTTCATTTTAAAACTCAAGAGTTTTTTGTGGCATGAGGAGCATTCACATATTTGCATTAGAGAGTATGCAGTGCGTCAGAGTAGAAAATTGCTTTACTCAATACAGTGCCGAATAGTGTATCTTGTAGGATGATCATGTCAGTATATGATGAAACTGATCACTTCCAATACATTATATTCGATTTAATCTTAGCAATGTGAGTATAGCTACCTGGTTTCTTTCTTTTGCTCTTGAACTACTCATAAAATTTCTTTTATAAGTGCGAACAATTTTTCTGAAGGCAAATACAGCTTAATTTTGCATAAAATTACAGTCAAATTATTTTTATCTATGTTTGTTAGGGTTGCAAGGTTTAGGAATGGTTTTATATAAATAAAATATGATATATGATCTTTACTTTTACAAAAAACACAAACTGCATTATAGCAAAACAATGCTTAGTGATATTGATCTCGCCAAATTTGACAATGAAATACTTTAGTGTAATAATGGTTTTGTTGTTTAAAATTATAAAATATATTAGCTTGATTATTCATCATGGTTCGTAATTATTATTGTAGTTTAGTTTTGAATTTATCCTTTATTCTGTTTATTATTGTCTTTCTTTCATTTTCTCGTTTGAGTGTTGTTTATCTTTTATATTATAATATTTAAATATTTTTTCATTTTCTTATTTTATTATATTCCCTTTTGCAATGTAATATTTTATTGTAATCTTGTTTTTGTATGATTATTCATTATAATATTCTTACTTTTATTGTAATACTTTTCGTTTGTTTAGTTATTTTTTATTATTATTTTGATTTCCTTATTTTGATTAAAAATGACTTGATTATTTTATACACTGATTATATCTCTCATATGTTTTATATTTTGTATCATGTAAATTCTCTATTATTTATTTCCTTTTATTTATTTCTCTTCATTCGTTTCTTATGTTTTATTCTTTATTCTTTTTATTTATGTATCGATATGGTTAGGAATCTAGTCTTAAAACTCTTAGTTTCATTTCGAAAGCGTTCGTTTGGTTATTTATATCGTCTACTTGCTTTTTTTTAATCTGGGTTACTTTGTGTCGCCTGTCTGGTTATAATCCCTTTTTCCCTTGTTTTCTTCGTTTTTCTGATATGACATACTCTTTTGTTTATGATATCTATAATGTTTCTTTTTAAATATGGTTTTATTATTAGTTCTACTATTTTTTGTGTATACTTATATTTTTGTAATTGTTTTATATGATTTTATAATTTGTTTATTTGCTGCTTTTGTATCTCCATTACTTCTATTTTCCGTTTACTTTATTTTTCTAGTGCTTTTATATCTTATTATTTAAAATACACTATTTATTTATACACGGATTATTTAATTAATAATTTTTGTTTTAAATTATTATTCAATTTCCTTTCTTACGTTTAACCCTTTATTCTATTCTTTATTTTTCCCGTATATATTTCAAACTTATTTGGCAATTATTCTTAATCTTTTTCCTATAATCTTTGTTCTTTTAATATTCTTGTTTATATATTGTAATGTTTCTCTTTTGTTTTATTATTTTTCCTTTTAAATATTTTATTATTGATTTTTTTCTCACTTGTCTTATTTTCTTTGACTGCTATTTTTTTCGTATAATATCTTTTGATTTCAATATGTACTTTTATTTTGACACTTGCTATTTCACTTATAGTTTGTTATGAAATTTGTTGTTAATAACTCGACGAACCGTACACGTTTATCTTCAGAAGTTTAAACGATTATGCTACAATAATCCTCTCAACTTCTTACTGCAAAACGAGAAGCTCATACTTATTCTATGTTAGTTTCAAACAAATAAAGTTATTTATATAACCAAATACAATTAACTTTTCACTATTTCGGTCTACTCAATATGAGTCTAATGAACTTACGTTCGATTTGTACGGAAACCAATGTTGCGTTCCGAAAAATAGTTATTTTTATTCTTTTATTTTAAACAGTCTAGTGATCTAATGTTCGATTCGTACCGGAACCAATGTTACGTTCCGAAAAATAGTTATTTTTATTCTTTTATTTTAAACAGTCTAGTGAACTAATGTTCGATTCGTACCGGAACCAATGTGAAGTCTGAAATAAATGAATTGAGAACAGTAATTGGCTATATAATATTATTTATTGAAATGGAATGTATGTATTTACCAATTCCTATGGCTGGTTACAATGTTGAGATATAATTATTGTTGTTACGCCTTGTAACTGCCTAATTGCGATTGTAATTAAATTACAAATTATGCTCGCTACTTTGACGAGGCTTACAAATAAAAACTTGGCTCGAATGTCGTCTGAGTTTGACGGAGCTCTCCAGTTTCCTTGTACACTGCGACTGACGCGAGCGGCCCATGCGGAGGCTTTTTAATGCATAAGTAAATTAGGTTAAATATGAGCCCGGAGATGTATCGAATTCATCTTTTGACAACTTATGTATTACAAGTTTTCTGGGTCGTCGTACCTGCGAAATGCTGAGCATTGCAAAGCGTGGCCTTTCGACTGCCGCGGAGTTCGATGGCTTGGATTCTAGCTCGACCGTATGTTAAAAATTGCATGCGTTGTCTTCCTGGGTCGGTGATTCTATACGTCACAAGGTCGCATAAGCAGAACGCTGCGTCGTATTAAGTTGCATTCTCGCTTTTATGTGTCAGGAAATATCTGATACTAATAATGCTTTTTCTTTAAAATGAGAATACGTCTCCGGACGTAACAATAGCTTGAAAATGAGACCGTAGGGCCAACACTCTCTATGAATAGACATATATTTATATCAAGATTCAGTTTAATTAAAAAAAAGAGAGATACATGTGAGCGAAAGAAAATAAAAACATCAACTTTGGTCAAAAAGTTTTTGAACAGATCATCACTTTTAATTCGCTATGATAAAATTAAATTTATATTTTCTCAAAATGTTATGCATTATTGTAATATCTACTACATACCTACGGATTTCATACAATACGTCAAACATAATAGTGAAGTAATAGATTTAAAAAATGGCCATACCGGTGATTTATAAATATATTGACCAATTATATTGGGTATACAAATAAGTTTCCGCCGTTTTCAAGAGATGGCTTCACCGACAAGATTACTTTGAAATAGTCAGATGTAAAATGTCACATAGAAAGTTTGGACACCTGGCAACAACATAATCTTAAAATACTATTGACTTTGTACTGGCAGTATACATTTTTTTTGTTTGAAAGTGTCGAGTTTTGTACCGAATAAGCGTCATTTGCGGGAAGTTTTGATTTATTTATTTCATTTAAAGAAATCTGCTGCTGAGGCGCATCGGTCGCTTGTAGAAGTTTACGGTGATGCTGCTTTAAGTGAGAGAAGTTGTCGTGAGTGGTTTCAAAGTTTAAAAACGGCGAGTTTGACGTGGAAGATAAAGAACGCGAAGGAAGGCCAGTCAAGTTGGAAGACGCTGAGTTAGAGGCATTATTGGATCAAGACTCATGCCAAACTGAAGAGTAGCTCGCAAAAAGCTTGGGAGTGGCTCAACAAGCGATTTCACACCGTCTCAAGACCAAACAGAATATTTATTGCAAAAAGTTAATGTTGTGCATTTGGTGGGATCAGCTCGGAGTAATCTATTACGAGCTACTCCAGCCTAACGAAACTATCACTGGAGAACGTTATCAATAGCAACTGTTGCAATTGAGCAGAGAATTGAAGCTTAAACGCCCCCAATATGCCAAAAGACATGACAAAGTGATTTTTCAGCACGACAACGCTCGGCCACATGTTGCAAAAGTCGTCAAGGATACTTTGGAAGTTTTACAATGGGATGTCTTGCCCCACCCGCCGTATTCACCAGACATTGCTCCTTCGGACTACCACTTGTTCCGGTGGATGGCTCACGCCCTGGTCAAGCAGGACTTCACTTCTTACGAAGAAGCCAAAAATTGGGTCGATTCATGGATAGTCTCAAAAGATGAAGAGTTTTTTCGAAATGGCATCTAGAAAGATGGCAAAAAGTAGTAGGCAATGACGAACAATATTTTGAATAAAATGTAACGTATATTTTTTTTACAATAAATTGATAATTTTTATAAAAAAACGGCGGAAACTTATTTGTATTTACAATAAGTTTTGATTGAGATTTTGGATTCTACGATATGAAATATTTTTGTTGTAGAGTATTCTACATTCATCTTAGTATTTTACTTAATAGTATATTTGAGTACAATGTGTTGGAAAGTCATTTAACAGTAAGGTTGGATCAGAAGCCCAAAAGCTCGCGTTGATGAGATATCAAGTTTAAAGGAATGCATGCCAACGTGCCAGTATTGTTAATCATTTTTTATAGGAGAACAGATCTCAAGCTAAGGTAAATATTTTTACGATTTATATTGCAATCTTATCAATTAAGACTCTGCAGTCAATTTTTGCTTAATTCACAATTATTGTTCTTCTTGATTTCAGTTACAGACAATCAGCTAATATTCTATTTGTAAAAAAAATAATAAAATATTACTTTAACTGGGTTTCAAAAGATATTTTTTAAATAGTGAGCAAGATAATTCTGCCACTACCGTATTTTGAAGAGTTTCATTGTTACAGATTATTATGTATGTGTTTAGAACAGGTAAACAATATATTTTTTTTCTAAATTTACATATATTTAACTATAAAAACTTATTTTTTATGTTCCAGGAAGAAGAAAAAATTGGGAACTATATGGCTCAATATTTTTCAAGTTTTATTGAATTTTCATTTAACAGGATTTTTTTTTATAAAATACTGTTTTCAAGACTTTGGCGTAGCTTTTAAAAATAAGTACTCGACAAATTTTCATGAGACAAGACCTAAAATACTCTAAATCCTTCCAGTTTTCTATCTAAGAGTTGAAAATATAACCTTTCTGGAAACTACTATATTTGAAATGCTAAGTCCACAAAAAAACATGAAAATTAATAAAATTCGTGAATTAAAAGTAGTTTTTTCTATTAAAAAATATTTGTTTCAAGAAATTTGATATCTCCAACTCTTAAGTAGAAAACTGGATGGATTTAGAGTATTCTAGGCCGTGTCCCATGAAAATTTGTCGAGCACTTGTTTTCAAAAACTACGCCAAACGAAGAATCTTGGTAATGCAATATCTCTCAGTAAAATTGGTCTACAGATTATATCTCGGGCCGTTTTGTCAGAAATTATGCCTATTTATGATAAACTATTAGTATATATAACTAATTATATTTTATTTTATTTTTTCAGGTGGTTTTGGCCTCAAAGGCCTATAGGTCTGTGACCCCCTTAAGTATGATAGTGTACCGAAGCTTTTCCTAATAACGGGATACAAAATGATATAGCTTAAGGTATATGCTTTTATTACAATACTGTACCGACTCTCAGCCTAACTTAAAATCTAGGTTGTGGTGTATGGTTCGTTGGTTAGTTCGTGGGCCGTGATGCCTTCGTAACGTCGGTATCCTACAGCGGGTCTCCAGTCTCCGGTAGTTCCGCCGTAAGCAGCTATGTGTCGGCGCAGCGAAGGAAGCCAGGAGTACATTTTATCCATGTTTCCACGCTGTTTTATACTCGATGAAAAGTTAAAAAGATTGCGTAAGTCGGGTGCTTACGCGTCGATTTCGGCAAGCGCTTACGGCGGCCGAGGTTTTACTGACATATTTATAAATTGATACATATGATGTTGCAAAATGGAATTAAAAGTGATGACAGATATCATCATACATTACTATGTGGCGACGGATGTTACACCTTTCGTCTATTTGCGCCCCCGGCAATGGGTGTGTTACAGATTATTTACATGGAATATATGTATGTCTACATATAGATAGAAAATTTAGAGAAAGGGGGAAGAAATATCAAAAATAAATATACATTCATATATACGTACAAAAGTTCTTAATAATTAGCTTTGACGATATTAGTTAGTGTATGTACGTTATATGCATCTATGCGTATGCAGTCCAATAGATAGGTAGCGCCATTAAATAGGCACTCTGGTAACTTGGACATTGCGCCAATGTATGAGCAACCAGCGAATAAGATCAGCCAGTGCCAGTATATAGGCAACCGGCCAGTAAGATTAGCCGGCGCCAGATAGAGACAACCAGCGAGTGTATGGCTTGTCGGTCTGTGTCGATCTTTCAATTTGTGAATAAAGTTTATTTGTGATTTTTATGTTACTGCATATGACCAGAGCGTGACCAGGTGGTGATCGTTTATCTTACTCTCAAAGAACGTGATGTCATTTGCATGTGATTGAAAAGAATACAAGATCGCCACCTGGTCACCCTATTTACGAACCGATTCCTTCCGTCCGACCTCCCCTTTCGGCTACTTTGCAGCTAGCTGCCAGCAACGAGAGAACATGGAAACTGGCGGGAAAAAACCGTGTGCACTACAGGTAAAGTGGAGTTGTAATAAGGTAAGGGGAGTGCGTGAGCTGCCCAGGGCGTATTACTGCCCCGGGTATTAGGTAACGAAGACCCCGTCATATTCACCCCGTTAAAACTGGCACCCCAGAAAGTGTGAATTTTCACACAATAAATCGGGAAAATTAATTCGAGAATCTAAAATCACGCCGAATTGCTAGAGCGAAATGAAGATAGTTTCGAGCCACAGGTCCAGATTCTCAAGTGCGAATGTAAACAAGCCAGTCCCGCAACCTTGGCATACGTACATAATAACAGTGTCTCGTGCGCGCAAGGCGCTTGGAAAGTCTCCAGTTAAGACTTACATAAAATTAAGTCAAACTCTAGTGGGAATATTATTTCCTGTAATTTCAAATTTAATGTAAAGGTCGAGCGACACTAGCTTTTAATAAACAAAATTAAGTCGTGCGCATACTAAAGTTTTAGCTGGCGGTAAAGTTTGGTCAGGTACAGCTGCAAGATAGCGGTGACTGCAACACGGGCACGGAGTGCCGGCTATTGTTGTTAACAATAGAATTATTATAAAAAATAACAATTTTGTGAAGTTGCAGCAAACGCTATCGTGCAAAGAAAATTAGTCACGAGTTGTTAACATCACGTTAGACGGTTAAGAAATAGCAAAACTCAAAATTGGAGTTTTTTTCGAGTCTTCTTCAAACTAACCGGAACTAGCATAAGCACCTTAGACAATTTAACAAGTATAACGGGAAACGCGTGGCCCCGGGATAAATTCTAAGCGAGCTAGAATGGAGGAGCTTGCTCCGAATCGCCGTGACCAAAACATCAGGATGTAAACAGAAAGAACCTTGCGCGAGGGCAAGGGACTCGCGCGAGGCGCGGAGAGCGACGACAAGAGGTAGTCTGGCTGAAGCCGCAGCCACGTAAGCAGTCCACACCCTTCCCGCTATCAACTATTTTTCCTCCGCTTCTCCCCGTCACTTCTTGTGCACTCAAGCACTCCAGAGAGCTTTTTTTGTAGGGAGCGACACCAGGTGCAAGCGACCGTGGGAGTGACTCTGCGTCACCCGCGAGTGCCGTGTTAGGTGCGCGGAGGCTGCACCGGAGGAGAGAAGCCAGCAGGAGAGCCCAAGGCTACGCGGGACTCGCCGCGTCACCTTTCTCTGCCTGCCGACGACGGAGGCCGTCGTTGCCTGCCGTGCTCCCTTCAGCCCTGTGTGAGAAACGGTGAGCGGGAGTGAGAGAGACGTACCGAGACCTTTCCGAGAAACCGCCGACAGCGTGGTAAGTCCTACGCGCAGGCGTTTCTCGCAAACACCGTTTGCGACCTTCCGGGCACGCGCGCGTAGCTCGAACGTGCGCGGCGTTCGGCTGATCTGGTAGACGAGCGAACTGCTCCAAGTAGGCGAGCAACGCTGCGTAGGTGACCGCACCGCTTGCTCTCGCGATAGCGCATGCACCGCTTCGGCCTGCCCGGCCGCGGCTAGGCACCCCGTATATGCTTCCAAGTCCCAAGTCGTACCAATTTGGGGCGAAATAAATCAAGTAAAAGATTAGATCAGAGTTCAAGTCATTCCAACACGCGAGTTCGCGTCCCCCCCCCACCGCCTGCTTTTCCCTTCTAGTTTCAGGTGGTAGGTGCAATGGATACTGCCGCCACCGCGGGCACGTCGTGGGTAGCCGTGCACGTGCAGTGTGAGCGACCGGAGCAAGCACGCTCCTCATCAACACGGCGAAGGTGGCCGCACGTTGTAACTGCTGCTGACGGATTACGCGGCGAGAGGTTCAGTCCCGCCGTCGGACGACGGAGTGCCGCATATCGCCGAGAGTCTCGCGCGTTTCAGCGCTCCGCTGTGGCTACTTTCCTCCGCATCGTCGATCCGCCTTGCCCGAATGTTCGCGCATGTAGGAACTTAGTGGCGACGCAGAATTGGCCCGTTACACAAGTCATTTATTTAAATTTTATTTATTTATTATTAACAATTAACCGTGACAAAATCCAAATTTAAAGTTTTCTTTCATTTTCTTTTCAGGAAATAGCCGTAACAGACAAAGTAACTTAAATTTTTATTTATTCAAACAAGTAAATTTTTCCGTTAGGGAAAAATTTTTAAAAAACTTTGCTCGCTACCTCTTTCCGAAGTGAGAAAATACTCGGAAAAGGAACTATCTAAGCCTTACGCGGCTCTACGCCGAAATTAATCGGAAAAGCCACCAGGAAATTTTCCGGAGATAAATTCTCTTCTCCTTTGAAGCCACTTTACGCCCATTAGATAAGAGTGAAGGGCATTAAGGGGCATGAAAAAGCATTTGTGGAATTATATCGACGGCAAAAGCCGAAAAAGCACTTGCGCGCACAAAAATAAGCTCAAACGAAGAGCTTTATATACAGGCGCATAAGAGGGGATTAAGCACTGGAGTTACTTTCATAGGCTCGGCTACCTAACAAACTGGCTTCTGGAAAATTACACAGCGGCAGACTTCGAGGAGTCGGCTGTACCTAAAGAGGCGATCGACAGGAGGAGGCTGCTCAGTGATGAGCTCATTACCTCCTAGCAGGACGTCGTAGAGGTAGAGGGGTCGAGGCCTGAAACAGACGAGGTGGATCACCGGCTGAAAATAGCCAACTTCGATCCCGAAGTTCAAGGATACTTAAATAAAATCACAGGCCTATATCCAGAACCAACGAAGCCGGGGACGGAAGACAATAGAGTCAATGCACCCGAAGTACAGGCAGACGGGTCCCATCGCGGCTGTGTTGGAGCGGAACCAGAATGCGAGGGTTGGCTGGTTCTCTTTGCAACGAACAGAGAGAAACTATCCGTGCCGAGAGACATAAGCAGCCTCCTCGTAGAGCTCATTCAGAAGGTGAGTTCGTTTGAAACGCATCTGAATGAGTTCAGGAGAATGAGTGCGGCCAGTACGAGGCTCGAGCCGAGAGGGCAACGAACGGCGAACGCTCGGATTCAGGACACCTTCACGATAGACAAAGGAGAGTCCTACTCCAGCCCACTCGAGGTACATCGACAAAAAAAAACGCCAGGCCAAATATATAGCCTGGTCGAACCCCGGTAGACCCAGCCTGGGTGGGGGGAGGCCGTAGTCTACCACATGAGACTACAAGCTATTGGCCGGGTGCTTGTTCCCAACCTGGGATTCGCAGTCCTCGAGGTGGAATTCCTCGAACCGAGATATCGGCCAAGTTGGCCGGAAGTGGCAAATACAATTCTTAGGAGCCAAAAGCCAGAGCATTAACGCATTCCTGGCTAAGCTGGAAGATTGCCGAATACTAGCGAACCTCACCGAAGTAGAGGCTCTGTCGTCGCTATCCGAGTTTTTTGCAGACATCGCAGCAACGTGGTATCGGAACGAGAAGCACAAATGGAAGTGCAGAACGGATTTCCTGACCACTGTCAGGCATTGATACGGAACTTGACACCGTTACCAGCAGAGATTGGTGTCTGAGGCTAACAATCGACCGCAAGGAACTGATGAGCCCGTGAGGGATTACATCATGTGTCCCGTGTCGATAATCCGAAAGCTATCGCCACCCGCCAGCATCGAGCAGACCTTCTGCATCGAAATTTAAAGTCTCAGATCCAAGAGATTGTGCAGCTAGCTGAAATCTACTGCATGGAAGATCTGCGCGACCTGTTGGTGGAGGCCGAACAAATGATGGTATATAGGTAGACGTATAGGTCTTCAACCTCGCCCGAGTCCAATTTGCTGTCTGAAATGGCCTATAGATTCCATTCGGTACTACGGCTGCCTGAGGCAAAAGTAGGCACGGTAGCTCCCGCTAATTTTACGGCGGAGCTAGCCGACCTCGAGGCGATAGTCCGGAAGTGGCTAGCGGCCCAAGAGAAAGAAAGGGCTCATCAATTCCGAGGGAAGTTACGGTTACCTGAACCTAGGGTTAGTGCTGTAGCGGAGGGGGCTTGTAGGCGAACAATGAGCCTGGGGTCCGTGACGATAGAGGTATCGTCATCCCTAGCCTCTGAGCTCGTACGCCGGCTGAAGAAATGGCTAGCGGCTCATAAGATGAGAGAACAAGCCTAGTGCTCGACTGCGGCGGTGAACACGCCAAAGCCGAGGAGACGATGGGGCAGAAGACCTCGCCTAAAAGTCTGGAGAGGCTACGAGGCCATCTGGAGGCACTCCCGAGGCCAGAAAGGGGAATAGAATCCCGCCTCCGAAGCTAGGTTAAAAGCGCCCGTTGTTCGACACCGCCAAGTCACTGACATATTACTCCTGCGGCTTACTCGGTTTCATGAGGCGGTCCTGCCCGAATTACTCGGGGAAATGAGCTGATGACCTAGCCGTGGGAGCCTTTGTGGCTAGGGGCACTAGGTATAGCCTACAAAAACTCCTCCGTATCAGCACCTGACACTCGTGTTCACTTTGAACACGGTCACTCAGGGTTCGATCAGTTCGGTCTGTCTCGCCAAACACCAGGAGGTGGCCAGAGGTACAGCAGCTAAGCTAGCGTCAAAATACTCGGGCTTGTATTTAATACTTGAAGCCCAATGCTTGACCCGTAGTGGTTAGTAGATGCTGACGGAGTTGAGAAACCGTAGGCATAGCTAGAATGCGGACGTTATCAAACGACAGAAACGAGCCAGAAGAAGCTCAGCCACCGTTAGATTCAAGGACGAAGCGCAACTCGCCTCAACGACAACCGTAAAGCCAGAAGAAGCACGGCTGAGATAAAAGCCAAGCTGGCCCAGACCACGAAGAGTCCGGGGCAGTCAAGGAAAACTACCCGGATAGGACTTACCCTGCATACTCTTCTCATTGTTTACTCTCCCTATCCCTATCGAGTATTGGCAGATGTCGCCCAGGAGTGGACGAAATCTGGGTGGGCAGTGCGACGGTAACGTCTAGAGTGTAAATGAGTGTGAGAGTATAAAAGTGTGCGAGAGATAAAAGCTTGCGATAATAAGCACCAGGAGCACAGTAGTATAGGAGGGGGGCTCGGGAACAGCCGCGCCAACCTGCAAAAGTGCGAGGCGCTCTCTTATCGCCTGCCCTCGGAGTAGGAAGGACGCGCCTGCCACCGCTCCCTGCTCCGCCCGTCTTGCCGTCAAATCACATCCGGTGTGGGCCCGAAATCATGAGAGGAAGAGCCGACGATCTTCAGCCTACAGCCAACGGCTGCAGGAGAAAAAGGACGGTAGTCTGAGCGAGTGACTCAACTGCCGGCTGGTGCGAGTTGTATTGTGGGCATGCTGCAGCGGTAGCTTCGGTCGCGAAACGTCCACAGTCTCGACCTGCGCGTGTATGTTATCTTCGAATTCGTGAATAAAGTATCATGTGATTGTTATCTTACTTCCGCGAGTCTGTTCTTTTACGATTCGATTCCTCCCGGCCAATCTCCCCCTCCACCGACTTTGCAGCTAGCCGCCAGCAACGAGGAAAATAGGAAACTGACGGGGAAAAGCCGTGTGCACCACGGGTAAAGTGCATGCGGCGGTGTAATAAGGTAACGCATACAATATTATTATTATTATGATGTTTCCAACAGAACCGCTGGCTATATAGAACTTTGTTATATCTTGCGATCTTCTTTGCGTGGCCATCTGATGAAATTGGTGTTCGACATTATCTAATAAGTACATCATTTGTTGAGGCTCAAGTCTAGGCTTGCATGACTGATTCTTCATCGAGAACAGCTAATCCTCGGTCATCAACTGAGAAGTTATTTCTTTGTAAAAATAATGAAAAATTTAGAGGATATTCAAAGTTTTAAAGAAAAGTCTCGGAGACCTCTGTCATGGAAGTTCCAAATAACATTCGCCCTTGAGGCTGAGTGTGCAGGTCCCATTGAGTTGAATTTTGGCTTGTCGGACTCCACCGCATACTATATTAATATTGAAAAGGCATAGAGTATAACGATTCTCCTGTAGTTTCTATCTTTTTCCAATAAGGAGTGGTGTTATTGTGTACAGCGATATTACACGCTCGAATAGCTGATTTCGTTGGCTTTGTTAGAGGGCATATTCACAATGTAATTTGTCGTCTTCTTCCATTATTGAATATTCTGGATCATATAGATTTATGGCTTCATGGGTCTGGCACTTGTGTAGGTTGGCTTCATCTGCCAAGAAGTAGCCCTCTGGGTTATAAATATATATACGCCTTTAGGTTGGATACTCATGTACCCGCTCGCTCTGGCATGTAATTCATGAGCAACAGGCAATTAGTGCATCTTATATATTGAAAAATTTTCTAAGATGTTCAAAGAAAATCTCAGTTTTATCAATGAATGACCACCTTGCATGGAGGTGTTGGTTTTGACAACATGAACAGTCTCTCTGCTGTCACCTAGGAGTTTTCCCAAGGAAGTAGCTGTTCGGTTTTTAACTTTTTAATGCTAGCTAGATGTGCTTGTTCATGAGAGAATAATAGTGGATGCAGATTATCTCGTGCAGTAAATTCGATCACGTCTATCAAGACCTTACAGGATGAAATGCTGAAATCTAATGATTCACCAAATTGGCGTGACCACTCTGCAAACTTCTCCATTATTCGCGAACGCTTTTCGTTTGTTATGAAATTTTGAGTTTTCTTGAGTATTTGGAGAAGCTCGTGGTGATAAGTTTGCATTTTTTCTTCTTTGCTCGTCATCTGTTGACGTATCGCGTCGAGATTTGATCGCACTGTATGTGTCTGCTGTTCAGCTAGAAGGAATATATTTCTCGGAGATTCGTGCAGATGCTCTATCTCTTCCATGAGGTTGTCACGGCCTCCTGCATCCGTGGTTCCAAACAGTTTCTCGGAGGTCTATCCAACAAATTCGAATGATGCTCTCCGCTTTGTGATGAAATGCGGAAGAGGTTGTGAACTTCGTCCAGTCATGGAGGGCGGTATTAGATTCTGGAGCAAATCTTGTAATAAATTGAGTGATCTAAGTTGACTTCTTAAGTATTCGAGAGGAACACCAATCGACTTTTTTTACAAGCATGTAGACAAAGTTATTAATAAACAAAATGGAGGGGCGGGAGAAATATTTCGCAAGACCTCACATGTTCCAAAATTTATTTTCTGTACTGCACACATGTGTATTAATCATAAAGTTATTGTGACTGTCCAAACAAGAACAAAGTAGCTGAGTGATACGAGAGCTCGGTAGGAGATGCGTCACGCAGACAGACAGCAATAGTATAGCTGCGAAAATCCCTTAATCCAGAGTGACCGCTGGATACGAGATCCAGGCAGAAGAGCAGCCGCACGCAGATGGAAAGCAATGGTATAACTACAAAAAGGGTCCCAAAACCGGACTATCCAGGAGATGCGAGATTTAGCCAGAAGAAAAGCCGCGCGCAGATGGGCAGACGTAGTATAGCTAAAAACAATGGCTCAAAATCAGAGTAGCTCGTTGGATACACGATCCGGGCAGAAGAAAAGCGGCACGCAGTCGGGCAGCAATAGTATAGCTACAAGAAATTCTCAAAACCGGAGTAGCTAGAAAAAAGGCACAATATCAAAATAACCGGGATATATGAGATCAACACGTAAGATAAGCGGCAGGCGGACAAAATATAGTTACAAAAGGGGCCCAAAATCGGAGTAGCCGGAGGATGCAAAATCAAGACAGACGAGGAGTAGCACGCCGACAGGCAAAAATGACAAATGATTCCACAAAAGACTGACGCTAGTGGATACGAGATCCAGGCAGAAGAGAAGTAGCACACAAATGGGTAGCAATAATATAGTAACAAAATAAACTCCAAAAGCGGAGCTGCAAGAAAAGGCCAAATTCAGACAGAAGAGAAGCCACACGAAGATAGACAGAAATTGTACAGTATTAGAAAAAGCCCGAAAACCAGATTAATCGGGGTATATCCGGTCCAAGCAGAAGAGAAACATCATGCAGACGGACAGCAACGTCAAAAGGCCCAAAAGCAAAGTAGTCTGGGAATACAAGATCCAGAGAGAAGAGAAGCGGCAGAGTCAGAGAAGCGAAAGGTTCGAGATCAATGGAGAAGAGAAGTGGAATGCAGATTTTTCCAATCGAGTTGTACAATGTTTGAGCTTGCACACGCACCTGCGCGTGCAAACTACCACTCTTCCACACGCTCTTTTAAGCGTGTGGAATAGTGGCAGTTCGCCCACTCAAATGCGTGTGCAAACTCGAACTTTGCACACGATGATAGGAAATAGTAAATTTCAATACGAGTGTGCGAAGTGGGTGATTTGTGTACGGGTGGGATTTGTCGCGCGAGCGAAGCAAGAGCGATAAAAACACCCGTGCAACGATCACCCGCTTCACCCATGTGTATCGAACTTTATTTTTTTTTTAACGGAGTGAGCGACACTCGGATAATATTGATTATCTACATACGTGAGGAGTGTGAAGTTTGTCGCTCGAGCGAAGCGAGAGAAACAATCACACGAGTCAAGGACAAGATAAGGAGATTAGAAGCAGAGTGCGGGAGGCGGCATACTTACTTTGCGCACGCTGCTAGGAGAAGCGTGCGCGAAGTAAATTGATCTGCGCATGCACGTACTTCGCGCACGCTGTCTGTGAAACAGCTACGTCGCGCACGCAAAACAGGCACGAAAAGCTGAGTTTCGCCCACTCTGTTAAAAAAAAAAATAATTATCTAACTGATTATACTAAAATCTATTTTTTCAAGCTTTAACCAAGGCTTGCCCCTTAAGAATGGGGCTACAGTTGCGATTTTTTATCGACATAACTTGAGCAACAAAATCGCCGTTTCTATTACAAATTAACGATAAATTAGTTACAAAATACGGAACTAAATTATGGGGTAACATCACTCTAGAATTTTGAAAAGATGAATTAGTTTTTGCTTAAATTATGTTTTATTATGTGAAGAAGGTGGGGAAAAAGTTTTAGGTTGGGGAAAAATTGGGAACACATTTTTGTTATATTGTGTGCAACCACCCGCAGCACATTGTAGTTGTGCAACTAAAACTTCAAACGCGTTTTTGTCGAAACCATGATTCTTAACTGGCCGATAATATAATTCAAAAAGTTTTCAACGAATAGTCTTGAAATTTGGTACACAGCTTCACAATAAGGTAACTCAAAGAACATCATAGGGGTTTTCGATTGATAACAATATTTTTTGTCAACAATTCAATGTAAGATTTTGCATCATTTTTGCTACTATTTTTTAAATGTTCGCTAAATTAACAATTATCAATATTTTTTTAATTCTGTATGAAGTTCCCTAGATTTTGGAATATAATAAAAGAAAATACTTGGTTTTTGTTCTAAGACCATCCCTTAATGAGAAAACTTCCCAGCCGTGCAGCCCTCTGCAAAATAAGTGTTCTCACTTGCCAGTACCTACAGCCACCATTTAAAAAAAAACTACTTAAGAAAAATCACAGACATTTCTGAGCATATATTAAAGAAAACCTTTTTGTTTCTGAATATGTATATTGTAATTGATAATTTTTTTTTAAATTTCCGAAAATTACGTTTTTTCGACCTCTAGAGTGGCGTTACCACTTAAATCCAGTTTTTTGTTTTTAGTGGTTAGGCACATATGCTTCTTGGCGTGCTGGTGTTCTTGGAGACATCGGTTAACTTTCGGGACATAGGCTCTACGACACCTTTGAGCGAAAAATTAGCGACAAAATCTCAGTAAAACTCGGAATTTCTATGTCTTTTTGCTGAGGAGATACAATAATGTCTTTTCAAGCTCCAGATTTATGCTACAGTGGCCATTATTTCTCGAAAATGGCTTGAGGGGCAAAATTCGGATTTGTGGAAATAATGAGCGACAAATTAGCAACTAAATATACAATTATGAGTTAATTGATTTTTTATTATTTTTATCATTTTTGCTTATATGCGCGTGACCCTGTGTCGTTTTTTGGGACAGTTGTCAATTTTTGGGACATGGGATGTACAGCGTCTTCGAGCGACAAATTAGCTACCAAATCTAGGGAAAACCCGGTGTCGCTATCGGCAATTGCTGAGAAGATACAAGAGTGACTCTTCCAGCTTAAAACTTAAGCTACAGTAGCCATTGTATCTCGGAAACGGCTGGAGTGTCAAAATCCGAATTTGCGTAAAAAATTATTAAGTGGCTACTCCGGCTTAATATTTACTAGCTATAAA
Organism: Torymus aiolomorphi; assembly: GCA_036365515.1. NCBI lineage: Eukaryota > Metazoa > Arthropoda > Insecta > Hymenoptera > Torymidae > Torymus > Torymus aiolomorphi. The sequence continues at coordinate 214,819,827 of CM070874.1, forward strand.
TCCTTACTGGCTAACGCTCGCTCGACATATTTATTTATAAATGAAAAATTAGATTTTAATCGTGAAAATTAAAAAAAAACTAAAAATGAAAAAAAAAATATTATTAAAGTTTTTGTCAATATAAAACTGACGCCAGTTCATTGACAATTGGCTACTTCAAACTTCCTCTTAATTAACCCTTTATTCAATTTGTATTATAAATGTGTTATATATATATATATATATATATATATATATATATATATATATATATATATATATATATATATATATATATATATATATATATATATATATATATATATATATATATATATATATATATATATTTGTTTTAACAGATTTATGGAGCCCTTTTATACACATGAGCATATTTATGGAGCCCGTTTTCTTTTATGGAGCCCGGGTCCCATAAAATATTTTTCTCGGGCATTTATGGAGCCCGATCTAGAGTCTATAACCCCAGGGTCCATTATTTCTTTAGTCACTTGCCATAGGGATCTCTGGGCTGTAGGTACTAATATACAGGGATGGGCTCCATAAACGGATGGGGGGATAATTATATATATATATATATACTAGGGGGGGGGGGGGTACCCCCTACTCGCTCCGCTCGTCAACCCCCATTTAACAGTGATGAATGAGAAGAAATAAGGTTGGTTGATGTAACGAACAGTTTTCCACGTCACCCTGGATCTGTTCATGAATGCGTTGGATTGTTATTTTAAGTGGCATCCTTCGCCAGTAGCCCTATATTACCACTGTTGCCTAAAATTTTATAATTATTAAATATATTTTTATATGATTTACATTATATTCGATTTTTATTTGAAATTTGCGAAAATATTTATCGAAAATTGTTGAATAGAAATTTATTAAAAATATATTGATTTTATTTATATTATCTTTAATCTATCCTTAATTGTTTTTGTAAGCTTTTTATAATTTGGAAACATATATATTTATTGTTCCTGTTATATGTATTTGTGCTTTTAAACATTATGTTGGATACATGAAAGAATGTAATACAATATAGTCTACTGGAGTAGATTTAAAAATTAATATAGTTAAATTTTCGTAAAATTTCAAATATTTCATATTAATATGTAATAATAATTTACTTAAGAATAATTTTTTTTTATAGCTTATATATGTATATATTTTGTATATACTCTTATATTTTACTTTATATGTTACGTCTATTTAATTAAAAATCAATTTTTAAATTTCTTGTCTTTAACATATCCTGTAACGTTTTTGTAAGCTATTTATAATATGGAAACATATATTTTTATTGTTTCTGTTATATACATTTATACTTTTAAACATTTTATTGGATACGTGAAAGAAATAAATGTAAAATAATAGATTTATAAATTAATATAGCTTAATACCATTTTTGTGAAATTTCAAATATCTTATACTAAAAAATTGAGTTGAAATTGTATATTGAAAATCTCGTTAATTTTATTTTTCATATTTTTCAATTAAATTTTGTAAACAATTTAAATCAGATTCTCTAAGTAAATTATTATAATAGTCATTATACTTATTTTCTTCTTTTTCATAAGCTTCTATTATTTCATCCAATTTGTCTAGTATTATAGCGTCTTTTAAATTATATACTTCTACGTATTTATTTTGTGTCGGATCCCAAATTAACGGTGCTTGCATCGTAACATTATTATTGTATTCGTTGATTTGATTATTTATATATCTTTCATATTCGTCTTCTTCATTTATGTGATTCTGTAACTGTTCATTTAATTCATCTAATTCTCTTGCGTGTTGTATACTACTCACTTCAATATATATATTTTGTACAGGATCCCATCTTAATGGACTGGGTCTTGAATCACCTTGTTCAGCCATCTTGTATTTTACTAAATAGTTAATTAGATTAAGTAAATTATTTTATATTATATATAAAATTAAATTTGATTAATTATTTTCTGATATTTTTTTCATAAATTATATTATGTAATTAATTATCTTCTGATATTTTTTTCATAAATTACTTTGATAAATTATATTTTGTTATTATTTTAACATTGTTTATTTATGTTATTATTTTATTTATATTCTATACAATATATAGATATTTGTTATCTCATAGAGAAAATTAGTTATCTAATATTTCTTTCCAAACAATATTTGTTACTTCTGTTTTATTTTGAGATTCATTTTGTATATATATATTGTTTGGATTTCTACATCGTGAAAGTGCTACATACAATTGTCCATGGGAAAATAAATTTTTTAAAAAAAATATTCCTACACTGTTAAAACTTTGTCCTTGTGATTTATTAATAGTTATAGCAAATGCTAATACAATTGGAAATTGTTTTCTATATAAAATAAATAGTAACGACGATGACTCACAAGTACTTAATGTAATGCGTGGTATAAATACTTTATTTCCTTTATTTTCTCCAGTAATAATTTCAGCTTCATTGTTATATTTATATAAATTTGTTATTTTTAACCGTGTTCCATTACATAGTCCATCAACTATACTAAGATTACGAATTAACATAACAATTGCATTTTTTTTCAATTTAATTTCATGTGGAGGTAAACCTTCTCGTATATTATTTAACATTTCTATCGGAAAATTTAAATGTATATTTTCATCCGTTTGATCTACTCCTTTATGTGTTGCGTAATCTATACTATAATAAGTTATTGTTTTACGTTCAATTAAATTTAATACTTTATTATTTAATATATTTACTTCTTCATTATGTGAACTTACTATTACGTTTTTTGAAAAATGATAATTGTTATTAATATTTTTATATATTTCATGACAAACATCATTTATTTGCCATTTGTCTGGAATTTTAAATTCATCAATTTTTCCTTCTCCGATATCTAATAGAAATGATGCAAAATCATTATCTTGAGTACGGATATTGATTTTTAAATGGAAAATTTTAAACAAAGGCCAAAGATAAGAATTTGTTATACACTCTTCTACGATTGTATTTCTAAATCCATGTTTCACTACTGGTAAAATTTGCCTGAAATCTCTACCTAGTATAATCAATTTTCCTCCAAAGTTACAATCCGTAGAACATACATCTTTTAAAGTATTGTCTACTATTTCTAATGCTTTTTTAGGTATCATTGAAGCTTCGTCCCAAATAATGATATTTGCTTCTCTTAATCTTTTTTTATCAGAATCGTGTTTTAGAAATGCATTTTCAATATTGTTTAAATCTAATGGTAATTTAAATGTACGATGACTTGTCATTCCTTTAGGTAATAAAATAGAAGCTATTCCTGTCCATGCAATTGATAAAAACTTTTTTTTTGTAATAGTAAAATAGTAAATTAATGTTTTATATAAAAATGTTTTCCCAGATCCACCTGGACCATCTATAAAATAAATTTTATGTTCACTATTTTTTATTTGCTCAAAAATAAATTTTTGGTCATTATTCAACTGAGCATATGAGCTGTTAAATTTTTGTTTACAATAGTTAATCATTTCTATGTCATTTTTATCTGATTCTTCTATATCAATCTTGTTTGGTTCAGGTAAACCAACATCTTTACATGATACATCTTCAGTACTTAAAATTTTATTTATGTGTGCCAGTGCTTTATCTTCTTTTTGTTCAATAAAATCTTCTGTGAAATATTTTTTATATTTTTCCCAAATAATATTTCCTTGAATATTTTCACATATAAGAAAATTTGCAAAAAATCCCATCAATATCACGTTCTTTAAAAGGTTATATAATTAATTTTCTTTTCAACCATAACCACTTATCTCTATTTTTTATAGTAATTCTTGGAATAATCACGTATCTTAATTTATTTATATTAATTTTTAAAAAAATCACAATAAATTCTGATTTTTAGAATATATCCCTGAAACCCACTGTAACTTCATTAAAATTTCTATTTATTCCCGGTATAATCACGTAAGTGAAACTTGTTTTCTTTGAAATCAACATAATTTGGTCTAATTACTATGGTAAAAAATATCGTATTTAGATTAGTATTCATGGATGCATGGTGTTGCATTTAATCTTATTTGTCTAGATTAACACTAGTGTTTGGGAATTCAATAATTTGAATTCCCGCGGTTACACTCAGCTCGGCACGACTCACGGCGCTGCCACGGCGCGGCAGCACCTCGCGGCCTCCCGGCGGAACAGCCGGGACGCTACACTGATTCACAAGGTGAATTCGCGCTGTTTCGGTCTCTCTCGCTCTCTCACATACAAATGTGAGAGAGATTGTGATTTGATTCGCGAAGTGAATCGTGAAGGCCAAGAAGACGGAAGCGTTCAAGGCCTCGCTCTCTCTCTCATCAGCCGTGCCACGAGGAACATCTCGCCATCTTGATCTCCTCAATTAGCAACGGTTTTCTCACGGATTTCACTGGTTCAACTCAACGAGGAATTTCAACACAGGCTACACTCAACTCTCATCAAGGGCTCATCACTCAAGCAACACTCAAGGCGCTTATACTGCGATTAGTATAATCAACGCTACAGCAAGGTAATCACTCACATACTTGAGGTTAAGTTGCCACCCACGTGGTGATACAGGTGGCATGTGCGCAGTGCAAAGTGAATCAAAGCTACAGCAAGGCAACTGATTCAATAATAATCAGTTGCACTTATTCATAAACAGCAAGCAAGCAAGCTTCAGTGTGCGGGAGCCAAGCAGGGAGTTATCTGGGTAAACTCTACCACCAACAACGGACAAACTCAACTCAGTGGAATTTCTTCAATCACTCAACAGGTTAGTAATCCCTTAGAAGGGATTTCTATACTCAAGCACCGTTATTATAGCTATCTACGAGGGGACGAAAACTCAACCAGTGCTCCTGTAAATTCATCGTGTAATTTAAACTCCCTTTTCAATTTATGTGAAATTAAAAACAAAATTTGTAATTTATTTAATAAGTGACTTTGTGAATATAGTTTCTATTTTCAATTTACTTCTGTGTGTGACTTCAATTTATTTTAACACCCGCAGCATGTTTACTCATATATAATTAAGGCTTACTCAAACAACTAGTGTGAAACTAAAAACTAAATTTACTTGAAATAATGAAAAATTGAGATAAATGGTTATTCCTAGACTCTATAGTTTTATATACTATTTATAATCTATTTCAAAAAGATATGATATAGAATATACATCTATAAGAAATTATAACACTTTATATATTATTTATACAGTTATACAGTTAGTAACTAGGAAAAAATTAATTTTTTTATCACTTTCTTCAGAATAATAAGATATTATTATAAGAGTGGTTATATATGGCTATTGGCGAAGGATACCACTTAAAATAACAATCCAACGCGTTAATGAACAGTACCTCCAGGGTGACGTGGAAAACTGTTCGTCTCTTCAATCAATCTTTATAGTTAAATTAATTTAAAAAAATAAATATACAGATAAATAAATATCAATATTATTACATAGAACTTGCTATACTCGACAATTCTTCGAATTAATTATATCATGATTTATAACTTAAACAATTGAGGGGGTGAGGGGGCGCTGAGGGGGGCGCCGAGGAGGGGCTGGGGGGGGGCTCTAACAATTTCTTTCAAAAAAACGTATAATCAGTCACATTTTTACGTTATTTTGAGGGGGGCGCTGAGGGGGGGGGCGCTGAGTCGTAAACATTTTCTTACAACTATATAATATAGGAAGATATATCTCCCTATATTATATAGGCGTTACTGCTATATCTGAACGCAGTCCCTCCACCGCCCTCCACCGTCTCCTCCACCACCCTCCACCGTCCCCTCCACCGTCCCCTCCACTTACCTATTTGCTGCCCCTCCACCGTCCCCTCCACTTTTTAGCGTTAAATTCGTTCAAAAATCACGTTATTTTTTAATCTCAGCCTGACCACCGTCCCGTCCACCGCCCTCCACCGTCCCCTCCGCCGCCCTCCACTGCCCCCTCCACCGCCCTCCACCTACCGTCCCCTCCACCTCTGGACTACTACCGGACTATTGTTTTTTATGATAATAGAAAAACCATCAAAGAGAAAACTGTCACTAAATCTTTGAATTCGAACATTTAAAAAAACTCAACAATATACTAATTATTATTAGAACCAACATAGACAATTATTTTTTCAACTATTACCACATTTCGCACATTTGGAACAGCTTTCCACACCACCACTGAGGTACGGTTATAGGGATTTCCGAAATTAAAAAGAGCTGTCAGAAGTTCAAAGGTAGCTTAGATTATGCTTAAAATTTGTATATAGGGGTTTTCGAGGTCGCTAATTACGATCTTGTGAATACAATCTTCGAAATTTAAAATGGCGGATCCAATATGGTCGTTAAAAGTTCGAAAAAACATTAGATTTTGTTAAAACTTGGTATACAGGAGTTTTCGAGGCTGCTGATCAAGATTTTGCTGCTGGGCTTGATATATTCAAAAAAAGCTTAGAGATTATTGAAAATTGGTATACAGATTGCTGTATACCAAGGTATACAAGGTTTCTGATCAAGGTTGCTGATTCAGATTTTCAAGGTTGCTGATCAAGATTTTGCTATTAGGCTTTCGAAATTCGAAATGGCGGAACTACTGTGGCGGTTAAAAATTCGGAGCAAGCTTAGATTTGGTTCAAAATCGGTATACCGGGAATTTCGAGATAGCTGATGAAGATTTTGCTATTGGACTTTCGGAATTCAAAATAGTAGATCCAATATGGCTGTCAAATGATCGAAGGAAGCTTAGATTTTGTTGAAAATTGGTATACATGGGTTTTCGAGGTCGCTGATCACAAGCTTGCTATCAGACTTTCGAAATTCAAAATGACGGAAAAAAATTCGTAAAAAGTTTAGGTTTTGTTTACAATTGGTATACAGGGGAACAACTTTCTCTATTAGACTTTTGAAATTCAAAATGGCTGATCCAATATGGCTGTTAAAAATTCCGAAAAAGCTTCGTGTTGGATGATTGGTGAGGATGAGGTGAATAGTCACACACACTTTATCTTAAGTGAAGGTTTATTGATATGAAGATTTATCTCGGTCTCTCTCTCTTCCGCACACGTCCTTTTCGAACCAGCGCTCTGGGAGAAGTGGCGCTCGCGGCGACAGCCGCACGCAGTACAGAAAGAGGGCGCTACCCCCACTCACACACATAGACTCACGCATACACATACACGGGAGGCGCGTATACTTCTAACACTCCCTCCCGCGCTTTATGCGTTCGCTAATTAAAATACATTTACGCTTAATCTAGATATGAATAGTTTTTAATAATTACTTCATTCTTCTGTTTTTATTCTGTTTGTTCATACGTTAGTTCCTGGAACATACAGTTAAAAGTTCATAATTGGTTTAATCAATTTTAATTGTACATCGAAAGATAGAGGTTTTGTTAATACATCTGCAATCTGTCGCTTTGAAGCTAATCAATTTACTTTAACTAGCTTTCGCTCTACGCATTCTCGCACATAATGCTCTTTAATGTCCGTCATATGTTTGAGATTGCTACCACCGTTCGTTTTAGTGCTCGCTTCCGTCGCTTTATTGTTACACCATAGTACAATAGGAGAAAAATCCCAATCTAGAACTCTTTTAAGACAATTGTGAATAGACATCATCTCTTGGCAACAGTCACCATCGCTACGTATCCTGCCTGATAAGTAGATAGAGCAACATAATTTTGTTTCTTCATTCGCGATATAATCATGTCATTAAACAGCGTTATTATGTAGCCACTTGTAGTTTTGGCTTCTTTACAGTCGCCAAAACTTGCGTCAGAATATCCTTGCATATCATTACTATTTCCATAGTAATTAAGACTGTAGGATCTTGTACCTTTCAAGTATCGAAACATTCGCTCAATCATCTTCCAATCTTCCTCCTTAGGATAGATTTGATGTCTGATCAGAACGTTCACTCCATACGCTATATCGGGTCTGCTGGCATTCGCTAAGTACAACAGGGATCCTATGGCCTCTCTGTACAATCTGTTATTTTGATTCTCTGCTCTCGGAAAGGCGCTGTATTGTTTATTATCTCGCACCCTATTCTTTCTTTATTGGACACTTGATTGGTCGTCATTAGATTTCTTTGAGGGTGAAAATTTTCGTAAACAAATCGTTTCAGTATTTTGTCAATACCTTCTGTCAAAAAAGTACCCGGAAAAGTTTTTTTAAATCTCCTGCGTTATAGATACTTGAAATTTTTTTTTTGTTGTATGTTGGCATCACTGCACCAAATTATGATGCCAAGTTTGAGCGCGTTCCATCAAGCAGTTTGTTTACGGCAGCTGTTATAGTCAGTTAAGCTCAGTAGGGCGTCACGATTTTCACAATGAATACAAATATTGAACAAAGAGTTTGCCTCAAATTTTGTGTTACCAACGAAATTTCGTGCGCGGAATCTTTGAAAATGTTAGAAAAGACTTATGGGGAATCAGTTTTATCAAAAACACAAATTTACGATTGGTACAAAGCATTCAAGGAAGGTCGAGAAGTGTGTGAAGATTTGCCTCGTCCGGACGGCCATCGAGAGCATCCACCGAGGAGAACACTAAAAAAGTGAAACAAATCGTATTGGAAAATTGCCATTCAGGCTTAAGAGAGATAACACAAGAGGTAAACCTCTCCCACAAGTCAGTTCGTACGATTTTGGTGGATGTTTTGGGCATAAAACGCGTCGCCGCTCGACTTGTTCCAAAAGAGCTGAATTTTCTTCAAAAAGAGTACCGCAGACAGATCTCTTTGGACATGCTGGATCGTGCTAATTCCGATTCTACATTCATGGAACGCATTATAACTGGAGATGAGAAATGGGTCTACGAGTTTGACATGCACACAAGTCAACAGGCATCTCAATGGCAAACAAAAGACGAGCCAAAACCGAAAAAACCACGTCAAAATCGATCAAAAGTGAAAGTCATGCTGACTATTTTCTTTGATATTCATGGTTTGGTGCATCATGAATTCTTACCAGAGGGACAGACGGTCAATAAACAATATTATTTGAGCGTTTTGAAGCGTTTGCGTGAAAAAATCCATCAAAAACGGCCAGAATTGTGGAAGAATAATTCGTGGATTTTGCACGACGATAATGCACCACCGCATAGAGTCGCAGTTGTAACCGAATTTAAGGCCAAAAACTCAATAAATACAATCGAGCAACCACCGTATTCACCAGATTTGGCACCATGTGACTTTTTTCTGTTCCCGAAACTAAAATTACCTCTCCGTGGAAAACGTTTTGAAGCGATCGAAACCATAAAACAAAATTCGTTGAGGGAACTGAAGGCCATCCCAGAAAACGCTTATAAAAAATGTTTTGATGATTGGAAAAATCGTTGGCACATGTGTGTTGCATCAATTGGGGCCTACTCTGAAGGCGACAGAATAAATATTGATAAATAATTGAATATTGTGTGTTTTATTTAAAAATTCCGGGTAGTTTTTTGACAGATAGTATACCTTTGTTGAGTCAATTTTGGTACTTTAGCTGTCTTATTTCTTTCGATCTCCAATCCAAGATAAACTATCCCGGTGATTAAGATGTCATCAACATAAGAAATCAGTATTAATACTTTATGATTTTTATTCCAACTGAATAAACAGGGCTCACCTGGATCGGGTGTCAACCCCAATTTTACAGCCTTTTCCTTAAATTTTTCATTCCAGCATTTTGGGCTCACCTTCAGGCCGTATAATTCTTTCTGCAACTTACACACCTTTCGCTGTCTTGTTTCATATGAGCACATCATTCCTTCCTGAATTTCCATGAATACTTCACTCGGAAGTTGTCCATTCAAAAAAGCAGTTTTGACATCAATCTGTCAAAAGTGAAAATCGCATTTGTTTGTTATTGCAAGTATAGCTCGTATAAGTGGTAGTCGAGACACTGGTGCATATATCTCTTGAAGCTCATACTCATTGCGATCTTTAAAGCCTCTTATTACAAGTCTGGCCTTGTATCGTACGTTGTTATCTGGTTCTATCTTACGCTTCAACACGCACCTCGAGTCTATTATGTTGGGCTTTCTGTTCTCTCTGTTTATTGAAGTTCGATCAACGAGCTTCCAGACTTGATTTTTGTTTAGCGATACTAATTCGTTATTTATGGCTTCCATCCATTTCAGCCTGCCTGAGCTATTTATAGCCTCTTTATATGTAGCAGGAGCACCAGTTATATTTGCTAGCAAGGCATGCATATCTTCGTCGGTAATTTGAATATCGTCGTTCGCTTTGTTCTTTCGCGGTCTTCCTCTACCTCTTTTCATCGCGTCTTTCTTTTCTATATCTTCCGTTTCCTTCTCGAACTCTGTAAACCAGGCGTCTGAATTAATTTCTGTTTGGATGTTTTCCCAGTTTTCAAGATTCTTTGCCTTGTAATTATCGGTGAATACCAATTTTTCGTTAAATCTAACATCCCTACTTTAGAAGGAGTAAAAAACGGACTCGAGACGAACCAAGTAGTTTTGATGAATTTATTGCACCAACGTTTCGAAAGTGTTGTTACTTTCTTCTTCAAGACTACAAAAGCATAGTTTCAAACATGTAGATTTATATAAAGAAAACAATATTAGACAAAATATATAAAAAAACATACCATAAATACAATATTATAACATATTAGGTTCGTCTACGAGGAGTTTCAAATTCTCATCACGAACGCTACGTCGCCAAATCACTATGGATTACAATTAGAGTTTCTAATAACTTAAAAAATTAAAATACAATAAGTATATGAAAGAAGTTTTGTTAAAAAAATGAAGTAATGGTAAGAACTTACAGAATCTATGACGTTTCACACACATCGTCAATTTTGGAAGTGCCCAACTATATGATTGGGCAAACTCCAAAATGACACTGAAGATAAATTAAAATTAAGGTGTAATGATAACTGTTAGGATAGAAAGGAAGGAGGTGGTGGGGGTCGGGACAGGGAAATAGTGAGGGATAGCGGTTGCCTCGCTCACACCGGCGGAACAGGAGCGCACGCGGTGAGGAGTAGTGGGAGAAGCCCATACGATTAAAATACGGACCCTGCTAAAAATAATGCTTTATCCCGAGATTAGTCACGTGTCAAATCACATGCCTAGTCATATATCTATCAGCATGATAAAATAGGGCTGATTAATCACCTTCCCGTCACTTGATTAAGTATGTGATTCATGACCGGTTTAGAATGGGTTCACGCACATGATTAAGCAAGTGATTTTGCATATGTTTTATTACATGATTACGGAAAAATTTTGTGTCTCCATTACTCGGTATGTGATTCAGCATATTATCAAGCATATAAAATAGAACGTATTTAAACAAATGATTATGCACGTGATTTCAGACATGATTATGTATGTGACTTAGCAAAAAAATATGTTCTACTTCATTGCTCGTCACGTCGTTAGGCATATGATTTAGTCTGTGTTTCAATATGTGTTCTGGCACATCATTAAGCATGTGATTATAATGTGATTTGATAGATGATTTCGGAAAAATTTTACGTTTGCATGCAGACACAAAATTTTTCCGTAATCATGTTCAAAATCATATGCTTAACGACATGATGAGCAATGAAGTATAACATTTTTTTTTGTAAGTCACGTACAAAATCACGTGTGAAATCATATGCATAATCATGTGTCTAAATACGTTCTATCACACATGCTAAATAATATACTGAATCACGGAATGTATAATGCAGACTCACAATTTTTCTGTAATCATGTACAAAATCATATGCAAAATCACTTGCATCTGCCTGTTTACATACTAAAACATAGGCTAAATTATATGTCTAACGACGTGACGAGCAATAAAGTATAATTTTTTTTTAGTAAGTCACATACGAAGTCATAAGTGAAATCACGTGCGCAATCATCTGTCTTAATACATTCTATTTCACGTGCTAAATAATATGCTAAATCCTGTAATGAATAATACAGAACTAACATTTTTTTCCGTAATCATGTAATCAAGTACATACTTAATCAAGTGACGGGAAGGTGATTAATCAGCCCTATTTTATCATGTTGATAGATATATGACTAGGCATGTGATTTGAAACGTGACTAATCTCGGGATAAAGCATAAGATTATTTTTAGCAGGGGAGACTCTCGCGTATTAGGTGTGCCACCTCTCTAATCGCATGCTCACCTGATCCAACAGTACGAAATAAGACAGTAGAGTGATGGAGAAAATAGGTTGTAAACACGTAGAGGGTAATTGTAAATATTATGAATTTAAATGTGTAGCTTCTTGATGGTATCTATAGTCTTTTTATATGCGTTTTTTAAGAAATGGGTATCGTCCATATGGTTAAGTGTATTATTGTAGTAGTGTATGTTCATCATCTCGGAAAAAGTGTGCTTGAAATAGTTTGGTTCTTTGTCTAGTATTATAATCTTGTCGAAATTTATGGAATGTCCTGTGTCCTGTGTATGGCCGGCGAGTGCAGAATTTTCAGAGCCTAATTTGACTGCTCTTTTATGCTCGTACACACGTTTCGTTAATTTTCGTTTGCTCATGCCGATGTATCTAGCCGAACAGTTATTGCAGTTGATCTTGTAAACGATCCCATTATTATTTAAGATATCGAAACGGTCCTTTCCTAGTCTTATCAAATGATTAAACTTGTTAATGGTTTCATATATTAGAATTATATTGTGTGTACGGAGGATACGGTCAATTTTTTGTGTTAAATTCTTTATGTATGGTAGTATCATTTTTGTATTGATTTAGTATTGTTAGCTGTGTTATAAGTTGCGACGTTGCTGTAGTTTTTATGGATCTGGTCGAGTCTAATACCAATATATTTATTAATGATATCTAGAGGGTAATTGTTACATTGAAGGTAATGTGTGGTTATTTTTAAGTTATAGATATGGAACTGTGGATGAGGGAATTTTATAGATTTGTCGACAAGGTTGTATATAATAGCTATTTTTTGTGACTGTGGATGGTGGGAAAAATAGTTCATGTAAGGTCCAGAGGCTGTTTTTTCTATACCAATTGGTGATTATTTTGTTATCATTTGTTTTTGTAAGTGTCATATCAAGGAAGTTTATGCTGTTATTATGTTCTAATACGCGAGAGTCTCCGTATTGTAATTGTATGGGCTTCTGCCACTACTCCTCACCGCGTGCGCTCCTGTTCCACCGGTGTGAGCGAGGCAACCGCTATCCCTCACTATTTCCCTCTCCCGATCCCCACCACCTCTTTCCTTTCTATCCTAACGGTTATCATTACACCTTAATTGTAATTTATCTTCAGTGTCATTTTGGAGTTTGCCCAATCATATATTTGGGCACATCCAAAATTGACGATGTGTGTGAAACGTCATAGATTCTGTAAGTTCTTACCATTACTTCATTTTTTAACAAAAATTCTTTCATACATTATTTATTGCATTATAGTTTCTTAAGTTATTAAAAACTCTAATTGTAATCCATAGTGATTTGGCGACGTTGCGTTCGTGATGAGAATTTGAAATTCCTCGTAGACGAACCTAATATGTTATATATTGTATTTATGGATCCCATATATATTACTATATATCACATTGTATTTATGGTATGTTTTTTACATATTTTGTCTAATATTGTTTTTTAGGCACGACCGCTTCTCGGGAGAGCCTTATATTTTCGTCAGGGCGAAAATTGTAACACTTCAAATTCTGAAAATTTACAACATAAAAACTATTTTCCACCAAAAAGAAGTACATTTTAAGCGTTTTCAGAGATGTATGTATGTCTGTACGTATGTATGTGATCAAGTAACCCGATTATCTCAGCGAAATTTCGACGGATCCAAACGGGTTTTGGGGAATACACTCGTTTAATTATAAGTAACTGATAGTTCTCTACCGAGCCAAATCGATCGACAAATAAAAAAACGCCAGAGCAAATAAAAATTTGAAAAAATCAATTTTTGAGCATACGGTGAACAAAATTAAATTTAAGTCAAAAACAACAAATGCATCTGCTAAAACTAATTAAAAGACGTCTTTTTTACATTGAACATTTTTTTCTATGAACAATATTTAACAATGTAATAGCGAAAACATCGCTAAAATCATCCAAAATAGTGGATTTTTGCTATTACTTTACAGGATTTGAATTTAGACAAAAATGTTAAATACAAAAGTTATAGATAATATTGAAACAAAACTTTTTCCTTTTTGACATTTTTTTGTACAATCAATTTCTGGTGAGTTAAATCCAAAAAAACGGGTTTTAACGCCTAAATGTACATAAAATGGCTGATTTTCGTTTATAACTGAGCAGAATTTGACTTTACACAAAAATTTTTAGCGTAAAAGTTATAGATAATATTAAAACAAAACTTTTTTATATTGAACATTTTTTGCTACGGCCAATTCCTGACAAGTTGAACTCATAAAAACGATTTTTAACGCCTAAATATACATAAAATGGAAGATTTTCGGCTACAACTTGACAGGATTTGATTTTACACAAAAATGTTGAGTGTAAAAGTTATAGATAATATTAAAACAAAACTTTTTCCTATTAAACATTTTTTTGCACAATCAATTCCCGACGAGTTAAATCCAAACAAACAATTTTTAACACCAAAACATACATAAAAAGGACGATTTTCGCTTATTTCAACGATTTGACTGTACACAAAAATATTGAATGCAAAAGATATACTTATGGATAACATCTAAACAAAACTTTTCCCCAATTAATATTTTAATGTACAATCAATCCTGATTATCTAAACCTATAAATACGACACTTTACATATTCAATTTTCTCTTATTTAACATGATTCGATTTCAAAAAGAATTATTCAATGCAATAGCTTTAAATAATATCGAAAAAATCAATATAACATTCGAGAGATCATATAATTATAAAAATACAATAATAAGATATAAAATTACATTTAATTACAATGTTAAAATAGTACATTACGATACTGCCACTGAAGTCACATGTATCGTACGATATTTTATAGCATGTTTACCTAAGTCCGCTGTTACGCCTATCCGAACCTTAATTAGTCCACTCGCTACGCTCGCGCGCTAACCTCACGGTGCAATAATCGACTACTTAAGTCACGGGTAGGCGTGACTTAAGTGCGGACATAGGTCACACTGTGCTATAAAATGAGATAAACACATTGAAAACATAATTTAAAAAAAAGAAATATCTATTGTTTACAAAATGCCAAATATTATGTAAACTAAAACACTAATAAAAATATGTAATAAGAAATATAAATTGATGTTGAAGTAACAAAAATTGAAAGATTAAATCCCTAAATGTTTTTTTACTTAAAATTATTCTAAGTTTGTCCAAGAAACAAATTATTTTTTTCTAAAACTTGGTCGTAGACAGGCAGCTAATATTGTATATAATCTAATCTTCTATTAACAATGTGATTAATAGAAGTTCTCCAAGTTTAAACCTTAAAAATAAAATTAAAAAACAAAGATTAAATTTTTGATTAAATATAAAATTGAGCCAAAGAATAAGCAAATATAATATTCCATCGTCGCGACTCGTAACCATATTCCTGATATCACACATTAAATGATATTCGATGACGAATGAATCTACGAAATCATTTTGTGACCATGAATGAAAATCCTTGAGGATATAGTTATTATGTTGAAATGTCCCATCTAAATAAAACAAAATAAAAGAATCAATAAAGTTTGTTGTTGGTAGGTAATGAGGTATGGCGGGTTTGATGTGGGGCGCAGGGCGGGGTCCAGAGACAGAGACCCTGGTGGGGGTGTAGGGGGCGAAGCCCCCACTCAGGGGGGTATGGGGGGCGAAGCCTGAAATAAAATTACTGATACATTAAAAAAAAAAAAAAATATATCAACAGCGATATATATAAACTTCTTTCTGAAATACGACCTTACTAAAGAAGTTAATTATTTTATTTTAATTTATTTACACTTTATTTAATCCAACTAAAAAAAAGAAATTTTACTTTAATAAAATTGTAGCTATAAAATAGATAGAAAAAAAATCGAGGTATCAAACTTGGTACAGAAATTGACAATTTGTTGGTATGGACTTCCTTAATATATATAATTTTACAAGAATTATTATAATAAGAAACGTTTGACCCTGCTTGCTACTAAAGTAGACAATTTGAATTCAAACACGAATTCATAGTTTTCATTTATTTCTCAATTAAACATTTTGCTTCCTCCTAGAGGAAGCTTTGTGACATTAAATTTTTGAATTGTTGTAAAAACATGTTATAATTGTGTTCCGAGATGTTAGGAATCAAAATACATGGTTTTTGAAAACTGTCTGTGTGTGTGTGTGTGTGTGTGTGTGTGTGTGTGTGTGTGTGTACGTCTAGATCTTAATTTCTACTCCGTCAATTTTGTCCGGGCAAGTCTCATTTTCCGGTCAAAATCCGTTTTTTTTTATTGGGGCCATGTGTTTTTGTTTTTTTTTCAAATTTTCGATTTTTCTCAAAACTGCTTTTTGATTTTTTTTTAATGATCGGATCGAGTTATTCGAATCGGATGGGTAGCATTCGAAAGAGAATTAAAATACCTATATTTTCTAAAAAAATAATTAACAATAACGTGTTTTTTTTTAGATGCTTATAACTCCCAAACTAAACGGTCAATTTTTGTGAGAAAAATCAGGATAATGGATAATATAAATAAATATAATCTGTAATGTAAAATTCAAAAATGAAAATTGATTTTTGTATATCCAACGATTACAGGAGTAACAATGACTTAAATGCTTCAAAATTCTTTGTAGTCGTAGATTTATAAATTTCGTTCTTAAATATATTAATATTTAAGAACGAAATTTATAAATCTACGACTACAAAGAATTAATTAAAGGAATCAACATATTAAGGTTGAGGAAACTACGGGCCAATGAATTGAAAGAGGTTTTTTTAATTAATGAATAAATATCTATAAAAAATTTATCGTACTAATACATTACGATACAAGTACGATAAGTGGCCCATTATTTCATGGCGTAAAGTTAAGGCCCGAGCGTAGCGACGATCCTTTCACGGCATGTAATGTGTTACTTAACGCATTAGTATCGTACAATTTTTTGTAACACTGTCTGCCTTAAATCCGCTGTCACGCCTACCCGTGCGCTAAGCAGTTCATTACCGCACAGTGATGCTAGCGTACGAGCGTAGCAAGTGCGATAAACACGGCGAAATAATGGACTACATATCGCTCGGATATTTTTTTTATTAAACTATACCTACTTCTAGAAAGATGAAATTGGCTTAAAAAAACATACGATGCCTGCAATACATTATAGAAGCAGAGTTCTATTATTTTTATACTGAAGCACATTTACGCCAACTAAACATCGACAACACTGAATGATCAGTATACCTGCTAAATCTGACTGGTGGCTTTTATAACATTACAGAAGCAGGATTAATTTATCTTTTCATGTTGTAAATTTCAGCCTAATTAATTAAATAGGTTTTCTCTTATGAAATCTGAAGGGCCATGTAGTGTGAGCCTGTCCGAAAGATTTATAGAGTATGCTTAAATAAATATACTGGAAACCTGTCAGAATTATGAAAAGGTCACTATAACCTCTAAAAGTCAATTAATACTGGTAGTTAATGGATAAGCTCATTGTTCATTAACTACTACAATTCGACTGAATTTTACAGATTAAGATAACTTTTTTCACAATTTTTACACGTACTCAGATTATTGTTATGGCGGGACAAGCTATAGATGTAAAGAAGTTTCAGACACACTCACACTACAATACACTACAGTATATGGACTAAAATTAAAAACTTAATAAGAAAATTCATCCGGCTCCTACAATATAAAAGCCACCTGTCAGATTTAGCAGGTGTATTGAGCATTCAATGTTATCGATATTTACTTTGAGGTGATGTGTCCGTACTTAATCCAAAAGACTAAGAATGATAGAAACCGGCTTCAGAAATGCATCTCAGACATTCCATGTATTTTTGAGTTGACTTTATCTTTTTGAAAGTACATGTAATTAAATAAAAAAAATAAAAATACAGTTCTATAAAAAATACACAAGCAGTGCCTGAATTAAATTTGAGAAATTGCATGACTTATTTCTTCCTTTTTATTAAATTATACCTACAAAAAAAAAGGTAAAATCAGCTTAAAAATACATAAGATGCCTGAAATGCATTATAAAAGCAGATTTCTATAATTCTTATGTTCTTCTAAATGAAATTTGAAAAGACATCCTCAAAGTAAATATCAACCACATCAATGAATGAGGAATAGATCTGTTAAATTTGACCGGTCGCCTCTTATAGTTGCTGCTTTTTCTGAAAGGATAATAAAAACCCTGAAATAAAAAATGAAGCTATAGTAATGGTTGAAAGCAGTAGATTACTGAAATAATAATTATTCAAAGAAGAGACCACAAAGTGGTCACAGTGAATTAAAATAAATTCAGACTAGATCAACTTCCATTGATAATCTATAGAAAGATGAAGCTGCCAAGATGTGTGCATCAGGAAGCCCTTCACTCAAGGTTACCCACTGTAATGCCATTATTGTGTTTCTCAAAGTTGCCGTTCCCAATTTGGTCCTATTTTTTTTAAAGTCTTCTGCTTTATGATGGTCATATAATGACGCCCTCGAGGAAAGAACAATTATATGAAGACGTGTTGTTTTCTGCAGGAACTCTTCGCCCAAGGCCAAAAACATAATTACAACAAGAATAACTTGGCAACGGAGGGAGTACAGAGAAGCATCACTCCTGTCAAAGGGGTAGGAAATTATTGCATGATAGATACTAGCTTAAAAGTATAAACCAATAAACTTTCTTACAGTAAGCTACTCACCAGATAATTTTTTCAACGAGTTTGGAGGTTGTCAATGTCCACATAAAATATGTCAATAATTCCAACATATAGTCCCAATAAAAAACGCTAGCTGCAGGTGTTTAGGACGCCGTGATGTCGTCTGCAGAAGCTCTTCGCCCTAGGCCAAAAACATAATTACAAAAAGAATAACTTGGCAACGGAAGGAGTACAGAGAAGCCACACTCCTGTCAAAGGGGTAGAAAATTATTGCAGGATAGATGCTAGTTGTAAAGTAAACGAGAAAATATTCTCACAACAAACTACTCACAGTATAGTGTTAGCATGTCGATAAGATCATTCGTATATTTACCAAGATATGTTGAGAGAATTGAAAGGTATCTTTGCACTCAAAAGTCGAGAAAGTGCATGTGCATTCTCAACTAAGACCTCCTCATCCTCACTTAAAGTTTACCATAATGTTCACACACAATACAATACATACAGAGTAATTGTGTATTCAATTTCAGATCGACTCAATCAGGCGGTACGGAGAAAATGACATTTTTCTCAAAAATTTCTTGAAAAGGACACAGAAATTGCAATATCTCCAGACTTGGTTATTATGCATATCTAAATCTTGATATACTGTCACTCAGCATGTATTACATCATGTATAGAAAGTTGACGACACTTGTAGGGAATGGAAAGGGATCTTTACACTCAAAAGTCGAGAAAGCGCATGTGTATTCTCAACTAAGACCTCCTCACCCTCACTTAAAGTTTACCAGAATGTTCACACACAATACAATACATACAGAGGGATTGTGTAAGCAATTTCAGATCGACTCAATCAGCCGGTACGGAGAAAATGAGATTTTTCTCAAAAATTTCTTGAAAAAGACACAGAAATTGCAATTTCTTCAGACTTGCTGATTATGCATATCTAAATCTTGATATACTGTCCCTCAGCATGTATTCAATCATGTATAGAAGGTTGAAGATACTTGTAGGGAATAGAAAGGGATCTTTGCATTCAACAGTCGAGAAAGCGCATGTGTATTCTCAACTAAAACCTCCTCATCCTTTCTCAAGGTTTACAAGAATGTTCATACACGCTAAATTGGAGGAAATTACTTTTCTTTCTTAATAATTTCCTCAAAAAGCACACAGAAAATGCTGTAACCCCACACTTGCTGATTATTTAGATCTGAAACATGGTGGTATATAATCCCTCAGCATGCATGATATGGTGACGTCTGTAAAGCTGAAGATATTTTCAAAGAAAGGAAAGGTATTTGTATACTTGAAAGTCGAAAAAGCTCATGTGCACTTCCAACTAAGACTACCTTGAACCTTGCTCAAAGTTTAACAAAATGTCCTTGTGAAAAAAAGATGAAAATCCTGCAAGATTAGAAAGGAGCTAGTATTATTGAAATAATACTTACTCAAGGATAAGACTACAACTCAATTAGCAGAGAACTCGACCAACATCAATATCGATCCATTCAGCAATTTAGGAAACACAGTGACTACAGATATAAACATTGATGACTGCCGTCTGCCGGATTGCCGTGCGCACATGGTTTACGTGGTGCGGGTGAGAGCCAGATGGGAAGCGAAGCACTGTAGCGATACTTAATACGTACGCAGCTTTCTTGTGTTCACTCCGCACTGAAACTTTTTCACTAGAAGTTCGGCCCAGCCTTTTTCTCGCATCATCCGCGGCGCCGTATTGCTTACGCAAAGAAGCTACGAGCTATCAGCTGACGAGCCGGACGAGACGAGCAGGTGAGCTGCAGCGCATGCGCATGCGCGGACACTCTCATGGGTAAAGTCAACAAGCCAGCAGTGTCACCGCCATCACGTGATTTGCGATGCTATACACGTTACCCATGTGAATATATGATATTGTAATTTTTATATCGTTTATTGCGATTATTGCGAATTGCGTAAAATCAAGCTCGCATTGTCATCACTTTGCATAAACATCTATATATTATACGTAATACGTTATACACGAACAATATGACATGACTTGATAACCATTGCGCGGTAACATGTCTGTAAGAGACAGTCACTAATGTTCTTTAGACGGTAAATTTTTCGCTTATTACTTTACTGTTTGCCATATGGTAACAAAAACTATTTTTTTTTTTAATAGTATACAAAATCATGAGTGCATTGCCCTTTATAATGATATTATTAATCAATTTTCGCTTTTATAAAAATACAAGGTTCTCCTGAGTATTGCGTTCGTGCCTATTATGTAAAAACGAAGTTTTTACATAGGGAGGGGGCGGGCGACGAGCGAAGCGAGGAGCAGGTGTGTGTGGGGGCGGGGCCGGGGGGGGGGGGGCTGAAGGCACGCTGGGGGGCACAGCCCCCCTAGTTTGTATATAAATCTACATGTTTAAAACTATGCTTTCGTAGCCCTGAAGAAGAAAGTGACAACACTTTCAAAATGTTGGTGCAATAAATTCATCAAAACAACTTGGTTCGTCTCGAGTCCATTTTTTACTCCTTCAAATAATTACAACCTACGAACGTTTTTAACCACTTAAAAAAATATCCCTACTTTCCTACAGCTTTTCTGTCTCTGGACTGAACAAAGTGTAACCAGTCGTCTCATAACCAACCCGAATTTTTCGTTTTCCGATGGATCTGGATTTTGGTCCAGTCTCACTGTATTTTCATGTATATTAAACATCGGAAACATTTTATTTGACTTAAGTGAGTTTTGTATTCAGGCTTGAGTACTCGAATGGGAATGTGCATATCTATAGATACATGAGGAGTTCTGTTATAAGCGTATACGTCTGTTCCTAGAGCTAAGTCCCACATGTTTGCAGGTAATCCAGAATCATTTATTAACGTTTGCACATTCTTTTGTATTACCTGGTTATTGATTCGGAACAGAACGCAATTTCGTCTTTTGTGTTCATAAGGCATGCCATGGCAAGGCGAGAATAGTCGTCTACAAATACCGAGATATAATTGTATTTCATGTGGTAAGTGACTAGACTTATTATCCCCATGGTGTCCGAATACACAATTTGCAAGGGCTCTGTCGCTCTAATTCGTGATTGTTAAAACAGTAATTTATTTATCTTTGATATTATGCATACTTCACAATCAAGAATGACATCATCAAAGACTGTTTTATTTAAATCTTCAATGTGAGGATAGTTCCGCTGCAATGCCTTTAAATAATTCAAAGAAGCATGTCCCATTCTGGCATGCCACAGTGTAACCTTGCTGTAGGTAGAAGGTTCGTTCTGGGTTTCAGTGAAATTATCATGATTTACTGTTCGTTCGATTATTTCAATTTCACTTTCGTTATTCAATTCTCTATTTATTACAGTATTTTCAAAATCAACGTTCGCAATACTCTTATTATTCTTACTCTCAGCATTGATTTTACTTTCGTCATTTCTTTCATTTTCTTTTACGGTTTTATTTTCATTTTACCATTTAATTGATATCGTCCGCTATTTTCGTTGTTTATTTTCAATTCTATTAGCCGATACGGTTGTTTGAGTTGAGGATCGCTGATTTTTGCAGTGGAAAGATCGGTTCGGAGTAAGAAGTAGAATTCAATTGGACTTAATAACTGGTAACTTTATTGTGTGAAAATACAATGTGATGCATTGCGACTTGACGTCGGGAGATGCTCGCGCCGTGGTGGTCCGAGACCAAGAGCGTGTATCGTCGAGCCGAGCTTTTGTGCTCGCACCGGGGAGAATACATATATTAACCCTTACATTCATTAAGCGCTCCTAATTGGCTATTAGGGCTCGCGTGATTCCTACATCACAAGGTGAAGCAAACATGCATTCCTTTGTTCTATCTAATTGCTTACATAACTAACTTGTTTACAAATTCCTTTTCTCAATTCGCAACATACCGCCCACCTTCGTCGAGCGGCCGTCGAGACGAAAAATCACAGCTGCTTAATTGTTCCTCTGTTAGGAGCAATACTAACTTTACCACCGGGTGGCCAAGTGAGCCGCTGCTGGTCGTAACGGTGACTACACGCACTCTGCCATCCTCGCCTGGGTGCACTTCCGTGATTCTAGGTAGGGGCCACTTTTCAGGTGGAGTATTTTCGTTGCATACAAATACTAAGTCGCCTATCTTTGGTGAGGGTTTGAGCTGCAGCCACTTATTGCGCTTTTGCAGAGTCGCGAGATATTCGATTTTCCATCGATCCCAAAAATGCTGAAGCATTTGGCTTTGCAATTGCCAACGCTTACCTGCAGGAATATGCACTGAAGAAAGGTCTGGTTCTGGTACCAGGTAAGAGGCGCACTGGATTAGGAAATGTGCAGGTGTTAGCATTTCTTGATCGTAGGGATCATCTGAGAGTCCGATCAAGGGTCTGGAATTGAGACAAGCTTCGATTCTACAGAGCAACATGGTAAGCTCTGAAAACGTCAGCACCTGATCACCGATTACTCTTCGCAAATGGTGCTTGAGCAACTTCACTGCGGCCTTCCAGAGGCCTCCGAAATGCGGTGCGCTTGGCGGATTGTAATGCCAGTCTGCGCCTGTATCAGTAAGTTGCCGTAACACGGGAAACTGAAATTTCCCTAACATTGACCTTAAGAGCGAGTCCGCGCCAACAAAATTGGTACCTCTGTCTGAAAACAATTGTTTACGACTCTGATGTGTAGTCTTCCGCTAACTCAAGGTGTAGATCCTTTGTCGCCATACAGACAAACCCAGATACAAATCCTTTTAGCGTCCCTTTACCTCTGGACTTAGTCCGTCAAACATTGAATGGACCAGCGTAGTCTACGCCAGTTTTCTCAAAGTTTTTTTCTGGGTGCACCCTTACTTTGGGTAGGTCACCCATCAACTGAGAAGGTATTCATGCGTCGTAACGAATGCACTGTAAACAAACTCTAATTATCCTTTTGACTTTGGTCCAACCTCGCACCATTTAATATTGCTGCCTGAGAGTTGCTAAAGTCAACTGGGCACCTCCATGCAGTGGCGCAGATGTGCTCGGCGAATAGATAGAGTGGTGAGAGTACATGAATGAGGTAAAATTATCGGATGTTTGCTACTATCGGCGCTCTAAGAGTTAACGGCCTTCCGCCCACCCTGATAAGACAGTTTACAATCATGGGGTGTAAAGAGGCAAGAGGATGTTTCTTGTTGAGAGATTTATCCGCTGAGAGACGTTTATACTCTTCATTAAAATAGCACCGTTGAACTAAATAGCAACAAAATAACTTTGCGTTTTCCAATTCAACTGCGTTGATCGCTCTGCTTGAGTACTCTGTACTCTCCTTTAAAAAGGGCAAATGAAGAATACTATGCGTATGAGTTTTTTCGTGAGCTAATTCTTTGCTAGCCTTAGCGATGAAACGCAAGCAATGTGCAGTAACTCTGAACACTACAGATAGTGAAGAGTACTTGTGCAAAGGTGTCCAGTCAGGACTGGGCTGTTCCTCATTCTTAGAGCTGCTTCCGCAGGTTGTAACCTTACAAGTCTGTGCTAATGTCAAATGACTTAAACCAAAGTTGAGCTCGTCTTGCCTCTTGGGTCATGGCTCTGCATCTTTGGTTAGGAACTCTGGGCCTTTCCACCAGATTTCAGGCGATTGTAGCTTTGATGGGTCAATGCCATGGGATACGACATCAGCGGGGTTTTCTCTGGATCTTACATGATGCCAAAAAGCACTCGGCAAGGCTGTATGGATCTCAGAGCACCTATTTGCGATGAAGACAGTCCAACGTGAAGGTTGGTCTCTCAGCCAGAATAAAACATCTGCTGTGTCAGTCCATAGGTAAAAGGCAGCAATTTCAAGTTTAGTTGACTCTAAAAAGTGCTTTGCCAATCGCGTTAGCACTAGAGCTGCGCAGAGTTCGAGTCTTTGTATGCTCAGCGTTTTGACAGGTGCCACTTTTGATTTAGCTACCTGTAATGAAGTCGAAACGCTATCTCCTTGCAAGAGTCTTAAATACAGCATAGCGCCATAGGCTGCTTTAGATGCGTCAGCAAAACCGTGAAACTCCACTATTGTTTGCATCGTGTAACCCGTCCACCTAGGTATTTTTATGTTACTAATTAATGGATGATCCTGATTCCAATGTGACCAATCTCACTCTATATCTATTGGTAACGGGTCATCCCAGGCTAATTTTAGCCCCCAGAGTGACTGTGAAATTATCTTTGCCACGATGGTAGCTGGAGAGATCCAGCCTAGCGGATCGAAAATACGCGCGATGCGGAAAAGTACGCGCCTTTTGGTGACTGGTCCGCTTGAAGAAGTGCTATCTAAGCGGAAATAAAAATAGTCACCTGCTGTATACCAAACAATGCCTAGCAGCGGGACAGAGGAGTCCGAGCAGAACATCGTTACCGTTTCTTCCGCTAACATGCTGTGTGGTAGCATTGATAGAGCCTGAACGTCATTTGAAGACCATTTTCTTAAGTTCATCTGAGCTTTGCGGAATAAACAAACTAGATCTGCGACCTTATTCCTAGCTTCGTTAAGTGCATGAGCTCCTGTTAGCACGCTGTCGGAATACATCTCATTCCTGACCACGTCAGCTGCTACGGGATGTTCCTGCTCATAATCACTTGCCATTTGCAAGAGTGTGCGAATAGCTAAGAAAGAGGCGCATGTCAACCCACATGTGACGGTGTTCAGAAGAAACATCTGTATCTTATCTAACGGATTTAGGCGCCAAACAATCGTTTGAAATCTCCTAACTTTTGGATGGACTCCTATCTGTCGGAACATCTTCTCGACATCCGCTGAGAGGGCGTCATTCAACGACTCATCTGAACTGAGTGTGCTAGAGCCATTGAAGATGGTTCGCAATTTAGTAGTGGAGCTAGTCTCCTTCCATTCACCATGGTGGGGTAGAAAGAAATGATTTGAACTAGAAGAAGGTTCAGTATCCACTATTTCGGTCATGTGTTCTAAATCTAAGTACTCCTTCAAGAACCTTTTGTATTCTACCTCTAG
Source organism: Torymus aiolomorphi (assembly GCA_036365515.1). Classification (NCBI taxonomy): domain Eukaryota; kingdom Metazoa; phylum Arthropoda; class Insecta; order Hymenoptera; family Torymidae; genus Torymus; species Torymus aiolomorphi. Next base: position 214,845,589 of record CM070874.1, read on the forward strand.
TCTTTTGTCTTTATAGAAGTTTGATTCTAGTCTCTTTAGTGCACTTAGTGCACGTGAATAGGACTTGCCTACTGCATACTGACATGCCTGATTTGCATACTATTCATCCTTCCACGGGAGTCTCACGTTGTAGCGACCTTCTTTACCTCTGTAGGTAGTGTTAACGTAGAGATCCTTACAGACTTTCTCTTCTTTCGAATAAGAATTTTTAAGTGTTGGTAGCTCCTGCACCCGCCAAAATTCTTGTAGTAGATAGCATGGACGAGCGTCTGAATCTTCTACAGCGGCACAGTGAAGCACTGAGATACTGAAGTTTTGTGAAGAGCTCGTGTTAGGATCCGAGCACCTGCCCGTGAGTAACCGTCCAAACTTTGAGTTCAGCGCCATAGGCTGACATGCAGAACCTCTCACAATTGATTCTTCAATTATGTCAGAGTTAACGTCTGCTCCTAAGAGTAATTCTATTGACGTGTGCTTCAGATAGCTTGGATCTGCCAACTGAAGACCATCTAGATAATCAAATGACTCTACTGAACGAACAATTGAAGGCTCGTACGAAGATAGCTTGGGTAACACTAAAGCCGTCGTTTTTAACGAATAGTTTGAGTGGAAATGAGGGGACAAATGTAGGTGTGCTAACTTACTAGCATGAAGAGATTCCTTTTCACCTACGCCCTGAATCTTGACGTTAGTGCTTTCTTGACTCAAACCTAGTTGCATGCACAAGTTCTTAGTAACTATCGGTACTTGACTGCAAGGGTCGATGAGGGCTTTAATCGTAAGCTGTCTGCCTTTTGGACCTATAACATGAATGAGAGCCATAGCTAATAGGACGCGAGTATCCTTTGCTATCTGAGCTGAGTGTGTGGTACCTATGACTGGGTTTGTTGCTATTACGGTTGAGCAAGTAGAATTTTGCGCTTGATTTGTAATAGCTTGAGCTGCTAAGGTACTAGGGCTTGCTACTGAATTTGAGCTATCAGTGTGCAAGAGAGTATGGTGTCTTGCTTTGCAAGTGAAGCAATTGTAATAAGATTAGCAACGAGCTTCAGAATGTGCACTACCTAAGCAATTGAAGCAAAGACGCTTATTTTTTATAAGATCTCTGCGATTAGAAACAGATTTCTTGATAAATTGATCGCATTTAGCTAGAAGGTGATCACCATTGCAGAGAATGCACATCGAGGTTCTAGACTGTGAATCTCTGGAGGTAGTTTATAAAGTGTGAATCGTATTCGAGTCGCAATCTCCCTTCGACGGTTTCCCTTTGGTTTTAGCCTTAGAAGGGCTACTTAAAGAGTTAGCCGAAGATTCTTTGCCTTCGTCGAGATTCTCGATTTGGCCTTTGACACGTTCAACCTGTTCTTTACCTGTTCAATGGTAGGGTGAGTATCATTGGATTTGTCAATTGACTTTTTCCACTCCTTCTTTGTGCTAGGATCGAATAGTTCTGCTAAAATATAGACGAGAATGTCGTTTCCAATCTGACCGTCCTCTCTACCTAATTTACGCAGACTCTCTAACGGACTGAAAATTCTCTACTCACTCGCTTTAATTCCGAATCAGTCTCAGACTTCATAGGCTTTATACCTAAGACTGATGCAACCAACGTGTTCACCGTTCACCGTTTATTGTCGTAGTACTGGAGAAGAGTATTCCACGCGGTCTCGTATTGCACTCCTGACATTGGAATTGATTTGATGATTTCCAAGGCTTCACCTGTTAAGTTGATACTTGATCGAGGAATCTAACTCTGTGCTACGATGAACAATTGACCTGTAAAGGTCGCGGAAATTTTCCCATTGCGTAAATTTACTGGAGAATTTGGGTAAGTCTAGCTTTGGAAGTGATCGAGATTCGAGAGAAGTCGCGTTAATTGTGACATTCTGTTCTGAGTGAGTGGCAGGGGATGCAGGTGGATTCTGCTCCCTTTCTATTTGCTTGGTGTCCTCTATAAATTGGAGGAATTCACTTTTCCTATCGAAAAATGAGTCAATGATCTGCTCATTCAAATTTGAAGAAAAATAAATGTGATCTTGAGATACGTCTTTGATACCTAAGATGCGATTGTGGTTCACTTTGTATTGAGAATAGCAATCCTCTAGACCCGTTAGACGAGTTTGATTCAGATCTAAGGCATACTAACATTTTCCTTAGTCTGAGTACTCAGTTATCTTGATGCCAAGCATATTGACAAAATTCCTGGCATCAAGCATACGTTGCATACAGTATTCGTAATTAGCTTACGCACACATGACTTTCTACTACCGACGCTACCTAAAGACTCTTTAGTCGAGGCTAACATTCACTTGCACGCACTTTGCCCACGCTCACACAGCCTACTGTACAAGCTCGAGTACTAAGACCCATTAAAACCAGCTTCGCACATCCATACTTCAAGCTAAGCATTCCTCTCTCATACATATAACTTTCTCGCTACTGTCTCTGATATTTCACCAAGTCTACTCTTGACTAATGAAGCTATTGCCACTGCTGCGATGACTACAGGTGTAATGAGAGTAGTGGTGTAGCTATGATGAGTTGCAGAGAAGTACTGGAAGCTTAATGCGATGCGTGGATTCAGTTGAGCTGTGCTCGAGACTGCTTGTCGACTCAGGACTCAAGTCGAAAGTGCTGCAGAGCACATGGTAGCTCTAGGTTGAATGAAGGGCTGTGAAGCACGCGCCAGCTTTCGTAACAGCTGTGAGTGAAAGCACCTGGTAGCGTATAGGCATATAGCGTGTAGCATCAACTGAAAATGTGCAAAATTATAAGCAAAGTGGTGTAAATGTGGTGCGAGCAACAGTCTACAGTATGCATTTACCGTTACTATTTAAGCAAACTGTAACTAGATAGTACAAGGTTTTGATAGCCTATATTTAAATGATACATTCAATCAAGATAAAAAAGTTGCACTAAAGTAGAGCAAAGCTGAGGGCACACTAATGTGCTTGAACATGCTACATATGAAAGGTAACTAAGCATCAATGAAACTATGAAGCATAGTAGTTAAGCGAATTAATAAAGCGTTGAAACGATACTTTAGTTTACCAATCGCACTCAAAACTTGATTGGAGAGTTGAAGAAGTCTTGTTGCTGCAATGCTGCTCGATGCGCTGCGAGCCACAGGTGGTTGCGGCAAGCTAACCTCCGAATTGGCTGTGTTCAGAGGTCTTGTTGCGCTGCGCCATCGACTCGATCATTTGTCGACGTGTCGCTATCTCCGTCGGCTAGGCTACGTGATCGTGGCGACGCTCTGCTCCGTTAGCACACGCAGCACGTATTCGGGCTCCCTGCTGTAGGGTACAGGTGCGAGAGAGAGAGAGCACATGCGGCCGCGGCACAGTGTCGAAATTCGAAAATTTATGGACAAGTTACCTTGCAGCCCATACTTTTCCATCGATTTTGAGGACATTTTTTTAAATTAAAGCTTTTGCAAGTGCCAATCGATCCCTCGAGGACGATTTTCCAATTTCAGTCCTGAGTTCATGCTCAGGATTCATGAACTTATGAAACACATATCCAGACTCTCCTAAACCTTACAAATTCAATTCAATTAACCAAATAAATCCTTCAGAGAGAGAGAGAGAGAGAGAGAGAGAGAGAGAGAGAGAGAGAGAGAGAGAGAGAGAGAGAGAGAGAGAGAGAGAGAGAGAGAGAGAGAGAGACTATGATTCTAGTTAATAAAATTTGAATGAATTACCCTCTTAATTTACAATTACAATTTTAAGTCTTGAATTAAAACTCGTTAAATTAAGAATTAAATTTTAAATATTTAATTGATGGTTGTTAAACTAGATCTTGAAATTGAAATCAGGGGCAGTCTCTCTCTCTCTCTCTCTCTCTCTCTCTCTCTCTCTGAAGAATTTATTTGGTTAATTGAATTGAATTTGTAAGGTTTAGAAGAATCTGGATATGTGTTTCATAAGTTTATGAATCCTGGGCATGAGCTCTGGACGGAAATTGGAAAATCGACCTCGAGGGATCGATTGGCAATTGCAAAAGCTTTAATTTAAAAAAAAGTTATCAAAATCGATGGAAAATTGTGGGCTGCAAAGTAACTTGTCCATAAACTTTCAATTTCCGAACACTGTGTGGCGTCTCGCTGCTCTTCGGGTGCGGATTTCGCTCCGAGTGGGCCGAATCCTGCACGCCTCACCTGGCCGTGCTGTCCGCTGCTGCTGTAGGGTGCTTGTCGAGCTGCTCGCTCACGTTGGCTCCGTCGTTGAGTAGGCTCCAGGTCCGACGACGAGTCTGTAGCCAGCGACGTGCTCTAAGGCCAGTACGCCGTGCCTCTGCTCGAGCGCGTCTTTTAAGATGGCGTCGCTTGGACGCGTCGCGGGCTCCGCTGTTGCATCAGCGGCGCCGCGTGGTTTACGCTTGGCGTGCGCGCGGACTTGAATTCGTTTCAAGCATTTCTTCTCTTTTGCAGCCGGCGTGTATAACTGCTTTTATGCACGCCGGGTATGCGTCACGTTCTTCATGCTTTCGCTTCTCACGTACCTTTCTTTTCTCTTTAACTTCTCCGGCCGATCCGGCTCGAAGGACCAAAAATGTTTGAGTTGAGGATCGCTGATTTTTGCAGTGAAAAGATCGGTTCGGAGTAAGAAGTATAATTCAATTGAACTTAATAACTGGTAACTTTATTGTGTGAAAATACAATGTGATGCATTGCGACGTGACGTCGGGAGATGCACGCGCCGTGGTGGTCCGAGACCAAGAGCGGGTATTGTCGAGCCGAGCTCTTGTGCTCGCGCCGCGGAGAACACATATATTCACCCTTACATTATTAAACGCTTCTAATTGGCTATTAGCCCTTGCGTGATTCCTACGTCACAAGGTGAAGCACACATACATTCCTTTGTTCTATATCTATTATTAGTATTAAAAACTCTACTTCATACCTTCAATTAAAATTCTGCCGATAATCTTTCGCTAGTCTTTGAGGGCATTGAGCAACAATGTGGCTTATGAGTTTCTCGCACGCAAAGCAAACTCTCAATCCTGAGCCAGTGTGAGGGCAATTCCTGCCTATGAGTCCAAACTCGTAACAGTTAAAGCACTTGGGTGCCGTGGTGTTTATTTTAACATTGGCTGCCATCGTTGTATTTTGGCCTTTTACTTGGTCTTTCGCCTGTGTTCCTACGCTCTCAATTTGCAATACAAACATTTTTATTTGGTCAAAATTAAAAGGATTATTGGTTATACTCCTCATTGCGAAGTCAACACTTTGTACTTTATAATTTGATCCGACCACAGCATTATAAAAAGTATCACGTATTTCCTCAGCAAACAAAGTTTGAATTCCTGTTAAATTGTTATAATTATGAACAACTTCTTCAAATTTATCAATAAATTCTATTACTTTTTCTTTCTCTGGCTTATAATGCATAATATACAACTGTCTTCTGAATGTGGTAGAAGTTATATTAGGCCGAATCCATCTCAAGTCGAACAGCCAGAGTATGCCTACCACACCGACCATTTTGTAATCAAAGTATTGCTGTTTTTCTCGAAAAATGACTCGACATGTATTTTTTCATTTTTCGATTGCACTAAAATGATATCCGCTTGGTAATGTAAAAAATTTTTTACTAAATACTAACTTTCAAATTTTATTTTTCAAGGTCATTTTCAAACAGCCGCCAATTTACGAGTTTTTTAAGTTTTTGAATAAACTATACGCGATCTTAGTCAGATTAGCGCCTTCTTTCATGTCCTGCATGATATTTGCATAAAAATAAAAAAAATGCATAAGTTATGTAGTTTTTACTAAAAAATGAACTTTTTGGAAAAATGCAATTTTTTTCAAAAACCCCACGTTTTTTTTATGAAAATTTAGATGAAGATAGGGGATGTTAATACCTATCAAATCATGTGTGTCGGATATTGTAGTTTTGCCCATAGAATGAGAAAGAAAATAAAATTATATACAATAAAATTTTCATTTATTACGATAGTAGTCAATAATAATCAAAATAAACAAATGTTTGTACATATCTAAGAGATATACATATACACATTCGTACTTACACGCTTTAGCTGTTTTTGATTTTTTCACATTCATTTTTCTGTATTTTTTATTTTTATGACTACCATTGTTTTTATTTTGTTTTATTTTAAATTTCGTTAGTAAATGATCGACAGTTTTTGCTGTACGACAATGTGTTTTATTATTACATGTTTCTTTAACCCATAAATGAGTTTTTTGAATTCCAGGATACTTTGAAGTTGTAAGCCAATGGATATTTTTTACTTTTCTGAATTGTTCTATTTCAACATCGTGTAAATGTATTATTTTAACTGCATCTCGAAGATTATGTGAAGTAGCATAATGCTTTGTAAGTCCACCCACACCATCTACAACTCCTTTGCCGGACCAGTAGCAGAGAACAACAATTCTATATCATATGATGCTCGTTTTAATTCATATAATTGAAAGCGATTTTGAAAGTGGCTAGCGGCGCTGTCTGATACAATAGTAGTTTTGTTTATTGAATCACAACAATTTTCTTTTAAGTAAGTTATAATTTTTTCTACTGCTAGCAAAGCATACGCTGAATAATGTTTTCAGTCATCACTTATGACTGCCAAACTTTGTGTCGAATCTCCTTGATAAGACACTGCTGTGAAAATAGAAATTTGATCAGTAACTCAATGATTTCCTTGAACAGCTTTATTATGAATCACAGCCCAGTTTTCAGCGAAGTCTATTTGATGAACTAAATGATGTGAGCCTTTTTTAGCACTTTTTAGGCACGACCGCTTCTCGGGAGAGCCTTATATTTTCGTCACGGCGAAAATTGTAACAATTCAAATTCTGAAATTTACAACATAAAAACTATTTTCCACCCAAAAGAAGTACATTTTAAGCGTTTTCAGAGATGTATGTATGTCTGTACGTATGTATGTGATCAAGCAACCCGATTATCTCAGCGAAATTTCGACGGATCCAAACGGGCTTTGGGAAATATACTCATCTAATTATAAGCAACTGATAGTTCTCTACCGAGCCAAATCGATCGACAAATAAATAAACGCCAGGGCAAATAAAAATTTGAAAAAATCGATTTTTGAGCATACGGTGAACAAAATTAAATTTAAGTCAAAAACAACAAATGCATCTGCTAAAACTAATTAAAAGACGTCTTTTTTACATTGAACATTTTTTTTATAAACAATATTTAACAATGTAATAGCGAAAAAATCGCTAAAATCATCAAAAATAGTCGTTTTTTTGCTATTACTTTACAGGATTTGAATTTGCACAAAAATGTTAAATACAAAAGTTATAGATAATATTGAAATAAAACTTTTTCTTATTCGACATTTTTTTGTACGATCAATTCCTGATGAGTTAAATCCAATAAAACGGTTTTTAACGCCTAAATGTACATAAAATGGCTGATTTTCGTTTATAACTGAGCAGAATTTGACTTTACACCAAAATTTTAAATGTAAAAGTTATAGATAATATTAAAACAAAACTTATTTATATTGAACATTTTTGGCTACGACCAATTCCTAACGAGTTAAATCCAAAGAAACGATTTTTAACGCCTAAATATACCTAAAATCGCCGATTTTCGTTTATAACGTAGTAGGATTTGATTTTATACAAACAAAAGTTATAGATAATATTTGTCCCATTAAACATTTTCATGTACAATCAGACCCAGACGAACTAAACTTATAAAAACGATTTTTTAGGCACGACCGCTTCTCGGGACAGCCTTATATTTTCACTAGAACGAAAATTGTAACACTTCAAAAACGAACAATTTGTTGCATAAAAACAATTTTTACCCAGAATTAGTTCATTTTAGGCGTTTTTTATGGTGTATGTGTGTATGTCCGTTCGTATGTAGTCAAGTTTATGGAATATCTCAGCGAATTTCCAATAGATCTTAACGAATTTTGACCCAGATACTCGTCTAATTATAAGTAAGCTCCAGTCTTATACCGAGCCGAATCGATCAACAAATAAAAAAACGCCAAAGCAAATAAAAATTTGAAAAAATCGATTTTTGAACATAATGTGAACAAAATTAATTTTACGTCAAAAAACAACAAATGCATCTGCTAAAACTAATTAAAACACATCTTTTTTACATGGAAAATTGTTTTCTATGAACAATATTTAACAATGTCATAGCGAAAAAACCGCTAAAATCATCAAAAATAGTCGTTTTTTTTGCTATTTCTTTACAGGATTTGATTTTAAACAATAATGTTAAATGTAAAATTTATATATAATATTAAAACAAAACTTTTTCCTGTTAAACATTTTTTTATACAGTCAATTCCTGACGAGTTGAACTCATAAAAACGATTTTTAACGCTTAAATATACATAAAATGGATGATTTTCGGCTATAACTTGAAAGGCTTTGATTTTACACAAAACTGTTGAATGTAGAAGTTAGATAATATTAAAACAAAACTTTTTCCTATTAAACATTTTTTGTACAATCAATTTCCGACGAGTTAAATCCAAACAAACAATTAACGCCAAGACATACATAAAATGGACGATAGTAGTTATTGTGGCACCATGGGACAGACACAACAAACCCCCACCACCACTCCCTGGTGGGAGGGGGTATTATACATCCCCTCCCCTCCCACCAGGGAGTGGTGCTGGGGGTTTGTTGTGTCTGCCTCATGGTGCCACAATATTCAAAATTCAATATTATGATTTAAACTTAACACTATGATTTCAAAATTTAAAATTATTATTTAAACTTAACTCTATGATTTCAAAATTTAAAATATAACTTGAACTTTTAAAATTTATATAATATTGAACTCTATGATTTAAAATTTAACTTTACAATTTAACTCTATAATATTAAACTCTATCTGTAAGAAAACTAGGTGGTATTTTAGGATAGGAGTATGAAAGGTAAGTAAAAACAAGTTTGATACATTTAAATCTTTTTATTCATTAAAAATATAATATTTTCTAAATGTAATGATACAAGCTCATATATTACAGACATAACATCATGAATGGGTATTGATATCGGTATATCATTTTTTTTAATCATTATTTCATCATAAACTTTATCAGAATCAGGTATACCGAATTTTTCCGCATAAGTTAATAAATCGTCCTTAGAAAAATGTGTATATTGTGATGATTGCGATTCTTGCAATTTTTCTTTGAAATAATGACAAAGTGTATTAATAATATATTCTATGTTACATGTTACATCTAATAAAAATCTCACTTTCACACGTATACAATGTTTTAATATTTTTAATCTATCAAAAGAAACTTTCTTAAATATTAAACTACGTTGATACTGCTTCGTTCTTCTCTTCAAATAAACGCCAGTCAGACACAGTAAACGGTATACCAACAAAGTCGTCACCTAGGTGAAATTCACCACCAATTTTCTTATTTTCTAGACCAATTGTAATTTTCTTGGTATAAGATTTGTTTAGTGCGTACATCATCGGCAGCAGCTGATGACAATAATATTTGGAAGCACTTGGTTGACCAGCCATTGTCTTGTATTTACGCTTGCCTTGACCAGCCATTCTTGTGTATTATTTGCAGCAGGAGTGATCGAGTGAACTAATGAATAGACTGTGCTAGACGCTCTTTTATACTATTCATACTGATGTGGAGGGATTTTCTATTGGAAGAGGTAGGATAGTAGTGGTGATATGTTAGTAATGGGGCTGGTAATGGTAGCGGGGAAATGTGCCCCTATACAATTTGAAACATAATTTTTAACAATTTGATCATTTTTGCGTAAGTTACAAGAAAAGTTTTCGAGAAAATATCCAACTCCAAGACCCACAGACATGTAATGTAAAAACATGAGACAAAAATAACCACATGTATCTGAAGTTTCACTTTGTAGTTGTCGTGAATTCCATCGAAATTTTCTAACATTTCTTCGAATGCGGATTATATGATCGAGTATGTACGGAGGTACGCCAAAACTATCAAAGTACCAGGCATCACCATTTTTATTGATGTAAATTTCAACCCAATGCAAACCAGGTTTATCGTGACTTTGGATGTTGAAAATAAAAGCTGTCGGTCTCGTCCAGACCAGGGGAATCTGATCTGCCGCAAAGACCCCCACAGCGTGATCCGGAATTCGAGATAAAACCCGCTGAATTTGTATATTATTCATCGCAGAGATTAATAGGTGGTTCAAAGACAAACTCTTCAACAGTTGGAGTTTTACCACGTGTGTTCAGCCACGTTTTTAACTTAGAGGCGTTATTGAAAGCACAACTATACTTTGAAAAACCGAATTTTAAAGAATGTTGCATGCAGTAATTACCAGATGCTGTAAGTTTGTGAAATGGCGGGCAATCTTCCTCAAACACTAAATTTATAATGTGTCGTGTAGTGATCTTTCGTAAAATCGCCACTTTTATGCCACCACGAACATAGATATTGTTTGCTTTCTTACAAATTTCTTCTAGGTTTTTGAACAAGACTTTTTCGGAAACACCTCGATCAAACCAATCCAGACCGTGATGGTTTCGTGATAGCCAATCGTTTTCTTTTCTAGCCTCTTGACATAGTGTAGTTACTTGTCTATTCGAAGAAACAATCCAATGTCCTGTGAAATTTTGATTTAATGAAAGAACTGCCACCTCTTTTGGTACTACACGGTTCTTATAATCTTTGGCACACTGTATGTCTACGACGATATCCATCTTCATAGTTTTGAACACATCAACGTGCGATCAACAACTGACACATCAGAAATATTTCCTAACCGTTAACCTTTACCCCCACTACTACTTCCCCCCCCCACCATCTCACCCACTATAGTCCACGAGAACTTGACGTGACGAATCAATCTCAAGTATATTTTCATATTCAGCATAAATTATGCAATTCACTGTACTGCTTAACGGATCATCAAAACAAACATCAATTCTTACACTACCATGTTTTACTAGATTCCATGTGTGTCTTGATTTGCTGATAAATCAGGTGTTAAATCGAAAGCGAAAAGACAATATCCATTGGCATAAGCTTCGCGTGAAATTGAATTCCCCTCATTTAAATAATGTATACCTGTACCAGAAAATAAAGTATGATATGCATCAACACACATATTATTCGTTTTAAAATCAGGTGGTAATGGTTTAGACGGTACTTGTACACCATCAATGTAGAGACACAAGTAATTTATATTGAAATTTTTAAAGTTAAACGGATTGAGGTTATTATCACCGTTAAAAGCTTTATTTTCTACAAAACCAACAATAATTCTTTTTGGTAATTGACCTAAAATGGCATTATCCAGTGTTTCTCCATCAATACCACTATGCATTGTAATAGCTTTTACTTCCACACGTGTGAGGGGGTATTTAGCTGTTGTTCTCGAAAGTGCTTTTTCGTGAGCCAATATAATACTTGGACTAAGTCTGACGACTTGTAAGACCTTCGTTTTCGTCATCTGTAGCATCCATTTTTCCAGGGGTGTCGGTGTACCATAGTGCACTGGTGAGATGAGATTTTTTAGCTGCAGACCCATAGTTTAATAAAGTTTCAATATATGATCGATAAGCGTAGGCGTTATTGGGTGGGGAAACAGGTTTTTGATTAAAAACACATCAGCTGGATTAAATATCGAATGCATAAAATTATTTACAGGACCAACATTTTCCAAGGTATTTTTATCTTTCCAAGGTAGATAGTTACACGAACACTAAGCAGAGTATGTGCAAGATCGATATATTCATTAGTTCCCGGTATAGAAAAATCTATTGGTGACCCTTCAGTTAGCGAAGATATTGGCTTGTATTGAACATAATTTGAATTTTCAATCGTTGTTTCAGTAGGAGGTACACTAAATAAATTCACTTCAGATTTAAGACATGCACACGGACCACTATGTAGAAAAGCCATTATTCTTCAAAAATATCTCGTGCAGTACGTTTTTCTTTCAAAGTTTTCTTTTTATTGTCAAATTTTTTCTTTGTCTTAACTTTGGAATGTTTTCTACTTTTGGTGTTTACTGTATCAGAATTCGTAGTCGGCTGTTGTTTCCGTGCCCGACGCTTAGTTTTATATCCTGAACCACTTATCAGATTATACAATTCTTCGTCGGCTTTTCTTTTGATATGTTTTCCTGATTCTCGTATATTATTGTGAAAAGATTCTTTAAAAGGTTTTTCATGTGTAATGTCATCTAAAATATTTACACCTGCTCGTAAAGCCTCTTTGCCAACAGCTTTTCCTACAACCTTACCACCTTTTTTTACAAACGGTAAAACACTACGATAAACACCTTTTAAAAAGCTTCCAACACCTTTTCCTTTTTGCATAGATGTATCTATTGTCATATAATTCTCGACTGGATCGCGGGCATTTTGGTTATCATAAGTTGCTTCAAAATAACCCATCTTATGCGGTTCTCTTAAAATGAAGTGTCACTGTCAACGTGCCGTAATCGAATGCTACAGGGTTTCCATCTTGGTCCTTTATATCTATTGTAATCGTTTGAAACGACGTAGATAACAATGGAATATACATTGGTGGGGTAAAGTTTTTAATCTCAATGCTACCATATTTATACTCGTTCATATTAAGAGGAACAATACGTAAAAGGGGTGTATGAACATCACCTGTAATGTAAGGTTCACAAATATCACTATACACTCTTATTATTGACGGTAAACCACTAATAAGGTCAGCAGGTCTTTGACCGACAACTGTACCCTCAATTTTTTCAAGATTATAGTTTTCAAAACCAATAATTCTCAAGAGTTTTTCAGACAATATCAAGCTATGAAAATTCGTGTCGCAAGTATCCTGACAAATTCGTTCAATTTCTATAAATCCTCCACGTTGTATTTTGAATTGTAAATGATTTTTCATATTAGGTAAATTATTTATTTCTTGTAAAAGATTTTCCATATCTGTGTAGATTCCTGGTGATAAGTGTGCAACAGCATCATTATCTGTTGATTCGTGTCTTAAATCATTTGGTGAAAATAACTCAATTATTTTTACACAAATCATACCCTCATAGTTATCGATCGAAATATGTTGAAATGTGTGGGGTATTTGAATTTCACAAAGAGCTACAGACCACTCACCATGTAAATAAATATTTTGGGGTAACTGTGTGGTAAAATGTGTTGTTTTGTTTTCAGGAAACACATACACAGTGTTGTTACTAGATAATACGATATAAAATTGGTCTCTCATTATATCTTTTTCAAATTGTTTGCGGGAACCCAGGAATTAAATTTGTCAGGATAGCCTTTCCAACTTACAAAATATTTTTTGTTTTTCCCTCTACCTTTAGTTTTTAGAATCTTATCTATTTCAAATGATTCGGTGTGCAAATCTTTTTGTACTCTGGAAAGTTCTTCTTCGTAGAAAAAACCTTCGATTGGTTCGCCGTCAAGATCTTCTAAAGTATAAACAGGTGGTTGTCTCTCAGTAGATATGCGTATAATACGGAACAATTACAAAGTCCAGCCACTTTCGTATGCTTTCTTGAATACTAGTTTGGCACGACTGACACGTACCAAGTCACCCACCTTGTATTTAGGATATCGGATACGAGTCTTATTGTATCATTGGGCTAGGTTACGGTGTGCTTTTGCGGCATTGTACAAATTAACTTTAGCAGGAACCATTTTAGTACCAGAATTCCAAGAACTATTGTGAGCATCAACAATTCTTTGTAAAATATCAACATATCTGTACGTGTTTGTATGAGTAAAATATCGCCATAATCGACCCTTCAATGATCTATTAAACCTTTCCACCACAGCCGCTTTAATATCAGGATTTCTAACCACGCGGTAATTTATACTATTTTTTTTAAAACTTGTTGCATCTCTTTACCGACAAATTCTTTACCTTTATCAATTTGAAAGAGCATAGGGTGCTGTCCTTTACACTGTGCCAAAATACGCTCAAAAGCTGTAGCGACACTTTTCGATGTTTTGTTACGAATTGGCTGAACCCATGCAAATTTTGATAAAACGTCTATAACCACAAGTAGATACGTGTTGTCATCGTTATAGGTTTTTAATGAGCGTAAATCAGCGTGATCTCCTTCCCACACATCAAAAGGGTTACGAACGTCATAAGTCCTATGTGGGAAATGACGGCGTACAGGTTTATGTAGAGTATAAGCATCCTGACTTTCAAACCATTTGATAATTTTTTTGCGATCATGTTTTTTACGAACTGTTTTTAAAAGGTTGTATGCACCTGCATAGGCTGGTGATTTCGGTGGTCGATAAAACAAATTATTTAACGTTTTTTCCATTTATCTTATTCTTAAAATTTTTTAGTTTCTTTTTTATGTTTTTTTTAATTATTTTTTTAATGTACAAGGAAATCTTGTCAAAAGTTATTTTACTAATCATACAACAAGTTGTGACCAAAGCCACACTTCTCTCGTTAGTTGTAGCTGTTTCAGACAACAAACACGCAAAGGCACGCTTGGCCAGCAAACAATCAGCTTTGCTACGGTTACCACCACTGTTTGCATATGCTATATCATGTTCACGACAATAATCGTCAAGTGGGTTGACACCTTTCTCACCTTTCGCTAACCTTTCGTTTAGGCGTGTACCAGGTCCACAAAAATGATACCCTGGAGCATGTATTTCAAAAGGGAAAAGATTGATTAAATTATCTACAAGAGTTGATTCGGGGTGTGTGATCAAATCTTCTTCAATGTTTACTCCAGACGATCCCATGGAAGAATACGAACTTTTGTAACGTGCCTAGGTGTTTCTTCGGGACGTAATCTTTTTCTCAACTTTCTTGGAGTTGTTTTATCGCATGGTTTTTCGTTTGTTTCTTCGCTATCAGACTGTTGAGTTTCTTCCTCGCTGCTGACAGATTGTGGTGAAGAAACAATCTCCCACATTTTATTGTTAACAATAAATTCTCATGGTATATTTGCTTTACGAAGTGCTTGGGCAAACTGACCATAACCATTTGACAACGCTTGTTTTCTATTTCTCACAGTATCGTTAATCAAGTCTACTATGTTTCCACCTTTGACGATGCTGCCATCTATGGTAATCTTACCACGAGCATCCCATGTGACATCACCAAAATTATGCAATCGTTGTAATAACTGCTTTGCTTTAAATTGAAACTTTGGTGGTACACAGTTTATTATGCTCTCATTGCTGTTTTCTTCATTGGTATCTTCGCCGACATTTACTTTGCCTACTTCATCGGTATCTCCGGGTACATTTACACTACTAGCTTGAAACTTATTTGTACTATCATTTTTTTTATAATACATAAAACGCTCCAATGCTTGTTCGTACATTGCATATTTTTCACGATCATCTTGAATTGAGGTCGAATTTATAATTTCGCTCATTTCTTTGTCTAGTCGCGACGTAGGTGTACCCGGTGTTTGCATAGTAACCAATTTTTCATTTGATAAGCGATGATGTATGTTGTTTATACTTTCTTCAGGGATCAAAATCATTTTTCTTGCATGCTCCATAGTTTTATCACAGGTACCAAGATGAGTGGTAAACAAGTCTGGTATTTGATAATCAACTTCTTTTTATTTTTCAAACTTTGCGAAGAATCAGTTAATTTTCTTAAGAATAAAACGTACTTTTTCAATTTATTTTTATAGTTTTTGTTCAAAGGCACGTTACCACGTAAAATATTTAAACCACATTCGCAAATGAGAATAAAAGTTTTCTATCTGCTTCACGTAATAAAGTACTTCGTTGATTGTTATCGAAATGAAGCAGAGCTTTTAAAGTATTTAAATTTTTTTGTCCAAGACGTTTGCGTCTACTCGGCCCCATTACAATCGTATGACTGGTATATTATTCCCAAGTTCGCTACCTTTTATAGATTTCTTGGGAACATAAACATAGTGGTATTTATCAAACGGAAATATATTACTACGAAAACGACAATTATCAGATGTATCTTGGCGTAAGTCAAGTAATAAATAGGAGTGTGCCTGTTTAGTTGCATCAAGATAAGTCTCTTGTAAAAATTGTGGATTTTCAGGACACACTTGGCGCGCTAGATACTGTATCTGGGATTTATCCCTAGGGTTTTTGAAAATAACTATACAATTAGAGTTTAACGAGATTTCACGTTGGCCCTTGTGGAAAAGATTTTGTGTGATGAATATTACGGTTAAATTATTATGATGACTACCCTTGGTAAAAAGATTGGCAATAACACCACCCGAAGACTCACGCATCAAGTCGTCTATAATTATCAATTTTGGTCTGGGGTCGTCGACAAACTCTGAATTTTTGGGTAAGCCTTCGTAAAATTCGGTATCATCACCCAGCTCTTTATACGTTGATTGCCATTCGGAATAGTAAACTATTATTCGATCAAAGTGTACGTTACTCATACCATCTATATGTTTTAAAAAGTTTTTAACAAACACGGTTTTTCCACATGATGTGGGACCACAAACCATAGATGTCCAAGGATGTTTCCACCGTGGATCCATGACAAAAACTGTTTCGTTAAAGGAGATAATATTTTTTATAAGTCTCGAGGTTTGCGGCGGCGGCGGCGGCGGCGCGCGCGTGTCACAAGCTTTTTAAGAAATCAGATTGCTGATGAACCGGCAAGCTAATTTGAAGTGACAAGCTAATTTGAAGTGACAAGCTAATTTGAAGTGACAAGCTAATTTGAAGTGGTAAGCTAATTTGAAGTGATAAGGTAATTGAAGTAACAAGCTAGTTTGTAGCTACAAAACTAATGATAAACGCGCTCAACGAGTACTAAAAAGCTTAATGTGAATCAATAAGCCTAATGTGAATCGAAAAGCTTGATGTGTTATATCAAACTATTTAATGTAGGTCTTGAGCCTTTCGCCACTGCCGCTACCACTTTCGACAGATTTATTAATGCTAACTTTATTACTTTAAAATAGAGATAATTAAGAAACAAACAGATTTTTAATTGAAATATAATTAATTTATTACGGTCATATACCTAACGTGTCAAAGGTAAGGAAAAACAAGATTGATATTTTAATACATTTATTGATTAATATTTTTGTTCATAACATGATCAATATCCTTCAACTGTAAAGATGCAAGTTCATACATCAAAATATAGGCATCATCTATTAACATACTTAAATTATTTTTTTTCAAGATTTTATGTAACTTATTAACATTATGGGTATAAAATCTGCTTGTTATAGAATGTATATCATAAAATGTAAACTGTGTATATTGTGATAATTGATTTTTTTCTTGTAATTTCTCTTTCGTATAGCTACAAATTTCATTAAATACATATTTTATATCTTTGCACGCGTTTAACAGATATTTAATCCTATTGTCTACGTTTCTAGAGATGTGTTTGAGCTGATCATAGATTGTTTTATTATACACCAATCTTGATTGAAAGCATATCTTTGTTGGTGGATCACCTCTATCATTTTTCTCTTGTGTTTCATCTATCAGCTCAAAAGCTTTATCAGAAAAACTTATCATGAATCTTATGCTAAAGCTGGTACCACAAGATATTTTTTGATCAACCATTTCGTTTCCTTCAGATGCAAAGAATTCATCAATCCTGGGAAAACTTTCTTCAAAGCAGATCCACTCGGTATGCGTAAGTGGTATACCCGCAATATTTTGACCACTTTGACGAACAACAGGTTTGAAATCACCACAGCCAATAACATGGCTTTCTAGACCAACTGTAAGTTTCTTACAGTACGATTTATTTAATCCACACAGTATAGATAGTATTTGGCGACATTGGAACTTAGAGTTTTGATTGCTATTCTGAGCAAACATTTTTCAGTATTATCATGCTTTAGTAGGATCCAAGATTAAAATGACAGATAATTAAAGTACCCCTTTATATATAAAGTATCCATAAACACTCACACTCTAGCAACCCTTCCTAATCTTTGAGAATGTAATCATTTCTAGATTGAGTGTGTGTGTGTGTGTGTGTGTGTGTGAGTGTGAGGGTATGGTGTTATGAGTGTTAATAAACCATTAAATTAATTATAGGTATAATGATTTATAAAGTTTAAGTATTTTTTTACATCATGAACCATATAAAAATCCTTCCTAAAATAAGAAACGACAAGTATTTTACAAAATTTTAAAAAGTATTTATTATCATAATGAGATATATTTAAAAATACTGTTAAAGAAGTTATAGGTTTACAAGAAAATACGGTATTTATTTTGATGTGTTTTTATTCAGCTTCAATTTTTCAATTTCACTTTTTAATTCATTAATTTGATTCTGTTGCTGTTCAAACTTCCGCTCAAAATTTTGATTTAATAATAATAAATGTTTTGTAATTTTATTTAATTGTTTACATAGATTATCTTTTTTTCTAAGTAATTTTTCTGTATGATGCACATTACAGTCAAGAATAAGTTTTATGTATTTGTTACTTTTTCTAGGTCATCTAAATTTTTTAAATCTCTATTTATTGATTCAACAGTATTGAATAATGAATTTTCATTGGTCCAATGATCTTCGTCATATGCTTCGGGAGTTTCGATTCGTTCAATGACATTTAAAATTGCCGTATGTGTACGAGTTTCATCGAAGACCATGTTGAAATCAGGTATCATCTAACAAGTTATTTTCCATTTTAAAATTCACCTTATTACAATATTAACAACTTAAGAGAGACTAGTAGTATTTAATACTTTAAGAAGAACTCACTTTAACGTGCGATAGAAGTATGTCTGGATGATGAAGTATATTTCTACGATCACTCAAACCAAATTTATAAGTATGTAACAGCGTACTGGTTCAACTAATCTTTGATAGTTTCTGGGTGCAGACAAACTGAACTGTGGTGTAAATATCGTTTAAGACGGCTTATATACACACCAAAGAGCATGAAACTACGGATTTTACGGTGGGGACGGAATAAAAGAATGCAGAGCAACGCAGCGAAATTTTGAGGAATAGGCACTTTTGAATTTAAAAAGTCTAAAAACATAACCGCAGCTTAATATATTATAATGAAAAATCACCGAAAAATCTTTTTAACACTCAGAATTATAAAAAATTCCATAAAATAATTTCTACGACTAAGTTATAAAATACGGTAAATAGATGGATACAATATGTAGTAAAACTATGTTACTCTGAACTGATATGAAAATTGATTGGGTTGATCAATACATCGATCGGCCTGTGAAGTTCCAAAATACCACCAATAAAAAGAGAATGTTGCACCTAACAATAAAGTACAATACCGCGAATTAATGTGAATGTAACTTTCCAAGATATCCGTACCAATACCTTACTAATACCGAATCAATAACAAAATTAACTGGTTAATGAAAGTTATAAATATGCGGAACTGTTAGAGGGTAAAGTGGGTAGTAAAAAGTATACTACCGCGAGCTAATATAACCATCGATTAGACTGATCATTGTATCGATAACGAAATCGATCAACCAATGAGGTTCCAAAACATCTTCATTTAAAAGAAGATATAGCACCTTATAATAAAGTCTAATGCCGCAAATCGATCTGACTATAATTTCCAGTGGAAAATCATGACAATATCGAGCCAATATGTTGATCAGTGTACTAAACTCTCTCTATTTTCTCATCTTGTATTGAGGTTTACGTAAAGGGTTGTTTGCGTGCTTGATAATAACAATAAATTAATTTTTATTGTAGTTTTCGGTAGCATGTATCAGGAACATATAAGCTAAGAAGGTGTCACATATGTAATAGTCATAAGTAGGGTATTATACTATCTGATCAGTTGATTATTATGACGAACTACTAACCATACAAGTGATAACGTCTCATCCGTTGTACTTGTCATAAGAAACAAACAACGAAAAGAGTTTAAGTAGTTGTAATGATCATCGATTGGATCAATCGACATATCGATAACGAAATCGATCGATCTGTGAGGTTCCAAAATACCTCCAATAAAAAGAAATTGTTGCACCTAACAATAAAGTACAATACCGCGAATTAATGTGAATGTAACTTTTCAAGATATCCGTACCAATACCTTACTAATACCGAATCAATAACAAAATTAGTTGGTTAATGAAAGTTATAAATATGCGGTACTGTTAGAGGGTAAAGTGGGTAGTAAAAAAGTATAATACCGCGGATATAACCATCGATTAGACTGATCAATGTATCGATAACGAAATCGATCGAGCAATGAGGTTCCAAAACATCTTCATTTAAAAGAAGATATGGTACCTTATACAAAACTCTAATACCGCGGATCGATCTGACCGTAATTTCCGGTAGTAAATCGTGCCAATACCGTACGAATACGTTGATCAGTGTACTAAACTCTCTCTATTTTCTCATCCTGCCTTGAAGTTTACGTAGAGGGGAGTTTGTGTACTTGGAAATCATAATAAATGAATTTTTATTACAGTTTTTTGCAGCATGTATCAGGAACATATAAGTTAAGAAAGTGGTACATGTGAATATGGTCATAAATAAGCCATTATACCGGCTGGTCAGTTCGCCATTATAACGGACTACTTGGCATAGAAGCGGCGACACCTCATTCGTTGCACTTATGATAAGAGACAGCTAGAGAAAAATCTTCAAGGCGATACACATAAAGTAGGTGTAGCTTAACGTGTGCTAGTGGGGTGGCCCCTAATGCAGTGGTTATCATTCTATTTTTGTAGCTTTTTAATAAACCTACTCACCCAGATGTTTCTCTGCTAACTCGGATCGATTTAATTTTATATTAATATTAACATTTTATGTAAAATTAATAAATAGGCATTTCCTAAACATAGTTTTGTAATAAATAAACTTAAATAAACAATAATTAAACATAAACTAATAATTTAAAATATTTCTTGTGTAAAACGCTGTACAAGCGCTGAATCAGTGCTTATATGAACTTTTCTCAAATAATTTATAAATTATTTGGATAATATAGTAGACAAATGTCTCTGATATCGGCTGAGATTGAATGTTTTCGTGAGAAAAGAATTTTAGAGTATTCACCAGACGTAATAAGAGTAATCCGAGAGTTTTGTTCCATCTCTCTTAATATCGTATGATTTTAGAAGCTTCTTGAAAAATAATTTCTACTTCCTCCGCGAAGTGAAATATGAACACAGAATCCGATTTTCTGCAAGTTTCTACAGACTCTAAGCGTGATAAGAGTGTAACTTATATTTCAATTTTCGCAAACTTTAAAAAAATGATGGTTAGAGCCCCTGCTGTCCTCCAGTCTGCCGCAAGTTTTCTTCGGGGACACATCTCTCTCTCTCTCTCTCTCTCTCTCTCTCTCTCTCTCTCTCTCTCTCTCTCTCTCTCTCTCTCTCTCTCTCTCTCTCTCTCTCTCTCTCTCTCTCTCTCTCTCTTTCGCTATTAACCAATCAACCACCATCTACCTATATAACAACATGCAGCATAACATCGAAGTAGCGTTCATCGATATGCCTGTCATGGCATCACCGCCTCAAGGGCTTGCTGCCTTTGTCAACGAGCTCATCGATGGGGAGGAACCACGCATGGCTAACGGCATCGGACAAGGCGTGCAACCCCCAGTGCTACAGGTGGCTCTACTAGAGGAGCAGGAGCGCCAGGTACAAGTAGAGGAGGATGCTGCCCTTGCAGATCTATTACAAGAGGCCTTCGATGAGAATGCCACTGAGGAGGTGGACAGTGGGTTCAATAGTGATGACTTTGAGGAGGAAGACCAGCTGATGGATGGAGTGGAGGAAGAGGCTGAGGGAATAGATTCAGATGCCAAAACGATCGATAATAATCCCCCGGAAGTGCAAGATCGTGAAAGTGACAGTTCCAATAATAGTGATATGGACATGGATGAGGTTACACTCCGACGTACGATGTGTGTGCGACAAAGATTTTTTCATGGTGTGCAGCACTTGTTGTGGTTGCAACGCGATGAGA
The DNA here is from genome assembly GCA_036365515.1 of Torymus aiolomorphi. NCBI lineage: Eukaryota > Metazoa > Arthropoda > Insecta > Hymenoptera > Torymidae > Torymus > Torymus aiolomorphi. The sequence goes on from CM070874.1 coordinate 214,867,471, forward strand.
AAATGTTACGTATGCGTCGACGATTGCGGAGCATTCAACACCGCATAAGACGCCGCCGGCGAGACGAGGTATATGATGTACCACGTCGTTATCAAGATATGTGCTACGGCTGTGCAAAACGGTTTTGGTGCCAGCGCAATCGTCGTTGGATTCGCTGTACATTTTGCGGATTTTGGTTATGCCCGGCTGTAACGTAGACCCGGTGCACTGCCAGAAAGAGGGACAATTTTTGCCATGATGCCACACATCGCGGCGTCGTAAATAGTTTATAGGGTTTAAGTAACAAAGTGTTTAGTTCTAAGTAACAAAGAGGAAAAAACAAAGTGAGAAAGTGTTAGCATAGCGCTTAGTGCTAAGTAACAAAGTGGCGAAATCAAAGCGAAAAAAAAAAAAAAAAAAAAGTGCCAAAGTGTGTGGTAATAACAGCCACAGCAGTAGTGGAAGTTCCAGAAGAAACCATGTAAGTATATAATATTCTTATAAATATTATTAAAAATATGTGTGTGCGTGCGTGCGTGCGTGCGTGCGTGCGCGCGTGTGTGTGTGTGTGTGTGTGTGTGTGTGTGTGTGTGTGTGTTTTGTGTGTGAGATTTTAAATCATAGTTTCAAATTTGAATATTATGGCACTATGGGGCAGCCATAATACATTGACCCTTTCTGATGGTGGGGGTTTATTATGTCTGCCCCATGGCGCCACAATATTCAAAAGTTCAAACTATGATTTAAAATTTTTCTTTTACAATTCAACTTAATAATTTAAAATTTGATGAAACTATGATTTAAAATTTTTCTTTTACAATTCAACTTTATAACTTAAAATTTGAGTTAAGTTTAAATCATAATTTAAAATTTTGAAATCATAGAGTTAAGTTTAAATCATAATTCTGAATTTTGAATATTGTGGCACCATGGGGCAGACATAATAAACCCCCACCACCAGAAAGGGTCAGTGACCTCAAAGTCGGTGGTGGGGGTTTGTTGTGTCTGTCCCATGGTGCCACAATAACTACTGACGATTTTCGCTTATTTCAACGATTTGACTTTACACAAAAATATTGAATGCAAAAGATATACTTATGGATAACATCTAAACAAAACTTTTCTCCAATTAATATATTAATGTACAATCAATCCTGATTATCTAAACCTATAAATACGACACTTTACATATTCAATTTTCGCTTATTTAACATGATTCGATTTGACAAAGAATTATTCAATGCAATAGCTTTAAATAATATCGGAAAAATCAATATAACATTCGAACGATCATATAATGATAAAAATACAATCATAAGATATAAAATTATATTTAATTACAACGTTAAAATAGTACATTACGATACTGCCACTGAAGTCACATGTATCGTACGATATTTTACAGCACGTTTACCTAAGTCCGCTGTCACGCCTATCCGTACCTTAATCAGTCCACTCGCTACGCTCGCGCGCTAACCTCACGGTGCAATAATCAACTACTTAAGTCACAGGTAGGCGTGACTTAAGTGCGGACTTAGGTCACACAGTGCTATAAAATGAGATAAACACATTGAAAACATAATTAAAAAAAAAGAAATATCTTTTGTTTACAAAATGCCAAATATTATGTAAACTAAAACACTAATAAAAATATATAATAAGAAATATAAATTGATGTGAAGTAACAAAAATTAAAACATTAAATCCCTAAATGTTTTTTTACGTAAAATTATTCTAAGTTGGTCCAAGAAACAAATTATTTTTTTCTAAAACTTGGTCGTAGACAGGCAGCTAATATTGTATATAATCTAATCTTCTATTAACAATGTGATTAATAGAAGTTCTCCAAGTTTAAACCTTAAAAATAAAATTAAAAAACAAAGATTAAATTTTTGATTAAATATAAAATTGAGCCAAGGAATAAACAAATATAATATCCCATCCTCACGACTCGTAACCATATTCCTGATATCACACATTAAATGATATTCGATGACATATGAATATACGAAATCATTTTGTGACCATGAATGAAAATCCTTGAGGATATAGTTATTATGTTGAAATGCCATCTAAATAAAGCAAAATAAAAGAAACAATAATGATTGTTGTTGGTAAGTAATGAGGTATGGCGGGTTTGATGTGGGGCGCAGGGCGGGGTCAAGGGGCAGAGCCCCTGGTGGGGTGTAGGGGCGAAGTCCCCACTCAGGGGGGTGTGGGGGCGAAGCCCCCCCACCTGAAATAAAATCACTGATATATTAAAAAAGAAAAAAAAAATATATATACCAACAGCGATATATATAAACTTCTTTCTGAAATACGACCTTACTAAAGAAGTTAATTATTTTATTTTAATTTATTTACACTTTATTTAATCCAACTAAAAAAAAAAGAAATTTTACTTTAATAAAATTGTAGCTATAAAATAGATAGAAAAAAAAATCGAGGTATCAATCTTGGTACAGAAATTGACAATTTGTTGGTATGGACTTCCTTAATATATATAATTTTACAACAATTATTATAATAAGAAAGGTTTGACCCTGCTTGCTACTAAAGTAGACAATTCGAGTTCAAAAACGAATTCATAGATTTCATTTATTTCTCAATTAAACATTTTGCTTCCTCCTAGAGGAAGCTTTGTGAAATTAAATTTTTGAGTTGTTGTAAAAACATGTTATAATTGTGTTCTGAGATGTTAGGAATCAAAATACATGGTTTTTGAAAAATGTCTGTGTGTGTGTGTGTGTGTGTGTGTGTGTGTGTGTGTGTGTGTGTGTGTGTGTGTGTGTGTGTGTGTGTGTGTGTGTGTGTGTGTGTGTGTGTGTGTGTGTGTGTGTGTGTGTGTGTGTGTGTGTGTGTGTGTGTGTGTGTGTACGCCTAGACCTCAATTTCTACTCGGTCAATTTTGACCGGGCAGATCTCATTTTCTGGTCAAAATCCGTTTTTTTTTTATCGGGACGATGTGTTTTTGATTTTTTCAAATTTTCGATTTTTCTCAAACCTGCTTTTTGATTTTTTTTTTAATGATAGGATCGAGTTATTCGAATCGGATGGGTAGCGTTCGAAAGAGAATTAAAATACCTATATTTTCTAAAAAAATTATTAACAATAACGTGTTTTTTTTTAGATGCTTATAACTCCCAAACTAAACGGTCAATTATGTTTTGAGAAAAATCATTATAATGGATAATATAAATAAATATAATCTGTAATGTTTTAATTCATTTTGTTGGTTAGTTTTTTAGAAAAAAATGGAAAAATGAAGTTTGATTTATGTATCCAACGATTACAGAAGTAACAATGACTTAATCGCTTCAGCATTCTTTGTAGTCGTAGATTTATAAATTTCGTTATGAATTATTAATTAAAGAAATCAACATCTAAAGGTTGAGGAAACTACGCGCCAATGAATTGAAAGAGGTCTTTTTAATTAATGAATAAATATCGATAAAAAATTTATCGTACTAATACATTACGATACAAGTGCGATAAGTGGCCCATTATTTCATGGCGTAAAGTTAAGGCCCGAGCGTAGCGAGGATCCTTTCACGGCGTGAAAGGTGTTACTAAACGCATTAGTATCGTACAATTTTTTATAACACTGTCTGCCTTAAGTCCGCTGTCACGCCTATCCGTGCGCTAAGCAGTTCATTATCGCACAGTGAGGTTAGCGCACGAGCGTAGCAAGTGCGATAAACACGGTGAAATAATGGACTACATATCGCACGGATATTTTTTTTTATTAAATTATACGTATTTCTAGGAAGATGAAATTTGCTTAAAAAAATACGATGCCTGAAATACATTATAGAAGCAGAGTTCTATTATTTTTATACTTAAGCACATTTAAGCCAACTAAACATCGACAACACTGAATAATGAGTATACCTGCTAAATCTGACTGGTGGCTTTTATAACATTACAGGAGCAGGATTAATTTATCTTTTCATGTTGTAAATTTCAGCCTAATTAATTAAATAGGTTTTCTCTTATGAAATCTGAAGGGACATGTAGTGTGAGCCTGTCCGAAAGATTTATAGAGTATCCTTAAATAAATATACTGGAAACCTGTCAGAATTATGAAAAGGTCACTGTAACCTCTAAAAGTCAATTAATACTGGTAGTTAATGGATAAGCTCATTGTTCATTAACTACTACAATTCGACTGAATTTTACCGATTAAAATAACTTTTTTCACAATTTTTACACGTACTCAGATTATTGTTATGGCGGGACAATCTATAGATGTAAACAAGTTTCAGACACACTCACACTACACTACACTACAGTATACGGACTAAAATTAAAAACTTAATAAGAAAATTCATCCGGCTCCTACAATATAAAATCCACTTGTCAGATTTAGCAGGTGTATTGAGCATTCAATGTTATCGATATTTACTTTGAGGTGATGTGTCCGTACTTAATCCAAAAGACTAAGAATGATAGAAACCGGCTTCAGTAATGCATCTCAGAAATTCCATGTATTTTTGAGTTGACTCTATCTTTTTGAAAGTACGTGTAATTTAATAAAAAAAATAAAAATACAGTTCTATAAAAAATACACAAGCAGTGACTGAATTAAATCTGAGAAATTGCATGAATTATTTCTTTCTTTTTATTAAATTATACCTACAAAAAAAAGATAAAATCGGCTTAAAAATACATAAGATGCCTGAAATGCATTATAAAAGCAGATTTCTATCATTCTTATGTTCTTCTACACTGAGAAGCAAAAAGTACAGCTACTACACCGCTAGTATAGCTAGGATGCAGAATGTTGACATGGTAGTTTAACTCGGAAAAGGTGTAGTAGCTGCGCTTTTTAGTGTAGCCAGTACGCCTTTAGGTATGTCCAGTGTACTTTTATTTTTGTTTGTGCCCGCGCGAAGGTTATGTGAGTTGAAAACGTACAGCCAGCGCGTTTAAGAGGTGCAGCCACTACACTTTTTGGGGATCGGGTACTAGCATAGGGTAAGGTTAGTAGCAGCGCTTTCTGCTTCTCAGTGTAAATGAAGTTTGAGAAGACATCCTCAAAGTAAATATCAACCACATCAATGAATGAGGAATAGATCTGTTAAATTTGACCGGTCGCCTCTTATAGTTGCTGCTTTTTCTGAAAGGATAATAAAAACCCTGAAACAAAAAATGAAGCTATAGTAATGGTTGAAAGCAGTAGATTACTGAAATAATAATTATTCAAAGAAGAGACCACAACATGGTCACAGTGAATTAAAATAAATACAGACTAGATCAACTTCCATTGATAATCTATAGAAAGATGAAGCTGCCAAGATGTGTGCATCAGGAAGCACTTCACTCAAGGTTACCCACTGTAATGCCATTGTTGAGTTTCTCAAAGTTGCCGTTCCCAATTTAGTCCTATTTTTTTGAAAGTCTCCTGCTTTATGATGGTCATATAATCTCGAGGAAAGAACAATTATATGAAAACGTGTTGTCTTCTGCAGGAACTCTTCGCCCTAGGCCAAAAACATAATTACAACAAGAATAACTTGGCAACGGAAGGAGTACAGAGAAGCCACACTTCTGTCAAAGGGGTAGAAAATTATTGCAGGATAGATGCTATAAAGTAAACGAGAAAACATTCTCACAGCAAACTGCTCACAATATAGTGTTAGCGTGTCGATAAGATCATACATAGCACTATATATTTACCAAGATATGTTGAGAGAATTGAAAGGGATCTTTGCACTCAAAAGTCGAGAAAGCGCATGTGTATTCTCAACTAAAACCTCCTCACCCTCACTTAAAGTTTACCAGAATATTCACACACAATATAATACATACAGAGGGATTGTCTATGAAATTTCAGATCGATTCAATCAGCCGGTACGGAGAAAATGACATTTTTCTCAAAAATTTCTTGAAAAAGACACAGAAAATGCAATATCTCCAGACTTGCTGATTATGCATATCTAAATCTTGATATACTGTCCCTCAGCATGTATTCCATTATGTACAGAAAGTTGAGGATAATTGTAGGGAATGGAAAGGGATCTTTGCACTCAAAAGTCGAGAAAGCGCATGTGTATTCTCAACTAAAACCTCCTTACCCTTTCTCGAGGTTTACAAGAATGTTTATACACATTGCAATGCATGCTGAGGCATTGTACATTAAGTTTCAGATATACTCAATCAGCCAAATTGGAGGAAATTACTTTTCTTTCTTAATAATTTCCTCAAAAAGCACACAGAAAATGCTGTAACTCCACACTTGCTGATTATTTAGATCTGAAACATGGTATATAATCCCTCAGCATGCATGATATGGTGACGTGTGTAAAGCTGAAGATATTTTCAGAGAAAGGAAAGGTATTTGTATACTTGAAAGTCGAAAAAGTTCATGTGCACTTTCAACTAAGACTACTTTGACCCTTGCTCAAAGTTTAACAAAATGTCCTTGTGAAAGAAAGATGAAAACCCTGCATGATTAGAAAGGAGCTAGTATTATTGAAATAATACTTACTCAAGGATAAGACCACAACTTAATTAGCAGAGTACTCGACCAAAATCAATATCGATCCATACAGCAATTTAGGAAACACAGTGACTGCAGATATAAATACTGATGACTGCCGTCTGCCGGACTGCCGTGCGCACATGGTTGACATGGTGCGGGTGAGAATCAGATAGGAAGCGAAGCACTGTAGCGATAATACGTACGTAGTAGGCAGCTTTCTTGTGTTCAGTCCGCACTGAAACTTTTTCACTAGAAGTTCGGCCCAGCCTTTTTCTCGCATCATCCGCGGCGCCGTGTCGCTTACGCAAAGAAGCTACGAGCTATCAGCTGACGAGCCAGACGAGACTTGCAGGTGAGCTGCAGCGCATGCGCATGCGCGCACACTCACATGGGTAAAGCCAACAAGCCAGCAGTGTCACCGCCATCACGTGATTGGCGATGCTATACACGTTACCCATGTGAATATATGATGTTGTAATTTTTATATCATTTATTGCGTAAAATCAAGCTCGCATTGTCAGCACTTTGCATAAACATCTATATATTATACGTAATACGTTATACACAAACAATATGACATGACTTGATAACCATTGTGCGGTAACATGTCTGTAAGAGACGGTCACTAATGTTTTTTAGACGGTAAATTTTTTGCTTATTAGCTTTACTGTTTGCCATATGGTAACAAAAACTATTTTTTTTTTTTTTTAATAGTATGCAAAATCATGAGTGCATTGCCCTTCGTAATGACATTATTAATCAATTTTCGCTTTTATAAAAATACAAGGTTCTCCTGAGTATTGCGGTCGTGTCTATTATGTAAAAACGAAGTTTTTACATAGGGAGCGGGCGGGCGACGAGCGAAGCGATGAGCAGGTGTGTGTGGAGGGGGGGGGGGCGTGCCGAAGGCATGCTGGAGGCGCAGCCCCCCTAGTTCTTTCGGCTTTTATAGCTTTGCGTTGTATATTTTTTGCATAGATGTGAGTACTAACCTTCATGGTTCAAACCGAAAGTTCATCTTTAAAAGCATAAATTGATAGTGTTCTTTTAATCAAGTTTCCATTATCCCACAAAGCATATGTAATTTCTTCTATGCTTTCTACATCTTTCAGTTTTAAAACAGGAAACGTAATTCCCTTAATTCCTGGATATATTTTACATTCCTGTAAACTACATAAATCAGATGGCTCAGAACACATTGTTGCATTTATTATTTGTGACCGACTTTCACTAAACTCTGTGACTTTACTCCCTCTAAAATTTATTAAGCTCGTAAGAAATAAATCATAATTTGCACAATAGATACAGAAATAAACTTCTTTGAAGGGGCTAAGTAAGACATATTTTGATCGCAAACTATAAAATTTCGATTTTCCAATTCTCAATTCTGGATTATCATTATTAAATACTTTATACGTCCTTTTTAGACTTCGAGTAAGAAAACGCTTAACTTTCTTCTCTTTTTTATTGTTAACTTTAATTGTAACAACGTCACATTTATTAGGATTTTGTCTTAAACAATTAATATCATCATTTATATAATATTTCATAACAATTTTTGCTTCCTCCTAGAGGAAGCTTTGTGATAGTAATTTTTTGAGTTATTGTGAGATGATGACTCGTACGTTCGAAAGTGTAAATTTTGAAGGAGGTTGCAATAAAACGATCAACGGGGAACCAAGAAAAATTCATTTAAAACTTAGTTTATTGGCCGACGTTTCGGTACTGATATTAATACCTTCATCAGGGCTAAGAAGGGAAAAAATACATAGTTAAAACATATATACAGAATATTTTAAGCAAAAGAGCCCATTAACACTTTTTTTTTTTTTTTTTTTTTTTTTTTTGGCAATTTACTGACCTAATAAATTAACGAAAGTTTACACCATGGTTCGTAGACAAACATAGGTGACGTCGATCAAGTATTGATATAGCACATAGTGCAACGTCTGTGAGCGGATTTTATTTAACTAGAACATTTTAAAAAGAATTCGAGTTTGAAAATTTTATTTTAAGTTCACGAAAATTAAAATTCTATACGAATATAACAATAAACAGCTAGAGCTCTTACCCATCCTGCACTCTGTAGTCCCATTTTTCGACATTGAGAGAAATGTGAAATTTCCGGGGTTTATATACCTACAGGGGGGACGTTAATTTTCGCAAATTCAAATTCTGAGAGTGAGAGGAGAGGGAGCGCGCCAACAGGTAGCGTACTGGAGATCGTACGACTAACAGCGTTTATTGTTATTTTCGTTATTGCAGAAGTGTCTATTAGTTGTTTCAACGGATTTTTTATAAATGTACTTGAGATTCATAGTGTCATCCATTCGATTTAGGCTGTTATTTTGCGAGTGTATGTGCAACATTTCTGAAAAAGTGCGTTTACGGAAGTTTGTTTCGGTGTCTATTATGTGTGTATGCTTAAAATCTATTTTATGTCCAGTTTTTTTAACGTGCTCTGAGAGTGCGGAGGTCGTTAACGATTTTGAGACCGCATATTTGTGTTCGTATACACGTCTGTTTAACTTCCTTATTGAGGTTCCTACGTAAGAGGCATCGCAATCTTTGCAGTTTATTTTATAAACGACAGATGCAGTTTCGAGCGGATCTAGTTTATCTTTTCCGAGTCTAGTAAATTTAAGCTTATTTATGTTTTTACTGATTGTTTGTAGGTTTTTGACATCTTTCATAGTGCTGCATAATTTTTTATTTAAGTCTTTTATGTATGGAATGACTAAGGTCTTATTGCGGTAATCTTGTTTATTATAATTTAAGAATTGACTATTATTATAAGAGTGCAGACGTTTTTTAATATATTTTTCAATGAATGTAGGAGGATAGTCGTTTTGAATAAGAAAGGATTTTATTATTTTTAAATTATCTTTATGGAAAGAGATATGTGAAATTTTAATTGCTTTGTCGACTAAGCCATAGATAACTGCAATTTTTTGGTGAGTAGGGTGATGAGAGAAATAGTTTATGTATCTTCTGTAGGCAGTCGGTTTTCTGTACCAATTTGTTTTTGCGATGTCGTTATTTTCTCTGATGATTTTTAGATCTAAAAAGCTAATGCTATTTTCTGCTTCTAATTCAACAGTGAATTGCAAAAACGGATCAAATGAGTTAAAAGTGTCTAAAGTTTTTCTAATCAAGTCTTTTTTAATAATTAAGAAGCAATCATCGACATACCGTTTATATAAAATAATCGAATTTTTTAACGAACCTAAGCATTTATCTTCAAGAAATTCCAAGACTACGTCTGCAAAAAGGGGGCTAGAACAAAAACCCATAGGGGCACCCATAATCTGCTGCTAAAATTCTCTATTGAACGTAAAAAACGTGGAATCGAGTAACAGTTCTACACCTTTGAGAAACTCTTTCCTGCTTATACGTAGTAGGTTGCCAAAATATGGCCACTTTTTTCCTAAAGCTTTAAGAATTATAGTTTTTGAAAGGTTCGTAAAAAGGGAAACTACATCGAATGAAACGCAGCGGTAATCCTGTGGAATAATGAGATTGTCCAATAAAAGCTTAAGTTCATTGCTATTATTTATGTTAGAGGTTTGTTTCGGAATGTATTTTGAAAGAAATGAAGTTAGGGCTTTATCTAATTGATAAGTCGGACTATTGATCGCTGAAACGATAATGCGGACCGGGAGATCTTCTTTGTGTATCTTAGACCGTAAGCTCTAGGCAGGTTTGTATTTTCGATTTTCTCATTAACATTAGAAAAACTTGAGTCACATTCAAACACGCCTTTCTTTTTCCAATCTAAGATAAGATTTTTTATATTTTTTTGCAACTTATGAAGAGGATTCTTATCTAATTTTGTATAGTATTTTGTATCGTTGAGCGCGAATTTTACTTTATCGATGTAATCTATTTTATTCAATATTACAGTGACGTTGCCTTTATCGGCCTTTGTAATAAGTAAGTCTTTGTTTCTTTTTATAAAAACGTTAGTTAATTTAATTTTTCTGCTAAGAATTCTGTCTTCTAAGCTTAAGTGTTTTTTAGATCTAATATGGTGATTAATGCAATTTAACAATCTATTTCTTATGTTATCGGTAATATCGTTACTAGACCTAGCACTCTCAATATCTTTAAACAATTCAAAATACGTTTTTTTATCTATATCTGCGCTGAAATTAAATTTTTCACCTAATCTTAAAATTTCTGTTACATATGTAGGTAATGTGGTCGATGATAAATTTAAAAGCCACTTGTTTTTGTTTTCGTCTGTGTTATTATTGTCAGTCAACGGGTTGCGAGGGCTGTGAGCCGCCTGTTTGTTTTCTAAGCTTAAAGGGACGTTAGTATTTTGAAACGCTGCGAAATCGATTGGATGTTTACCGTTCTTTTGCAAAGCGATATTAAATTTCCTATTTATACTAGTTTTTTCTTTTTCTTTGATGCAATCAAGAGCACTGCTATAATAATTTTTGAATGTGATTAATAAATCTTTGCTAACAATTTCCAAGATCTCATTTTCAACACGGGTCTGGTTTTTATCAAGAAAGGAGAGGTGAATATTCAAGTCTGAAATTTGGAGGTTTAAAATTTTCTTATGAGACTGAGATAAAACTTTGTTAACGTTATTAACCGCATAACGGCTATGCAAATTAGAAGTTGCGAATTTAAGTGAGTTTACAATATGTATCGGAATAATATCATATTTTCTATGGTCTAATAAGAACTTTAGCTGTATTCTACAAATTACTATTCTTTTGAGTGTTCTAGTTAAATTTACAAATTTTAGGCGTATTGTGTGCGAATAATGTCTCGAAATAGTTTGCAGTATAAAAGTTAATTTTGAATTTTGATTTTCTTTAAAAGTTTTGACGATTTCTTTGTCTTTCACAAAATTGTTATTAAACGAGGTGTCAGTATTAGTGTTTGGGTTCTTATCTGTAATATTCGTAGGACGATGTCCTTGAAGCGTTACTGGTGGTGAGATGGTGGTTGTAGTGCTTAGGCGTTTATTCAGCAGTCTGGCCGAACGGCCATTTTTTTGAGTTATTGTTAAAACATGTTATAATTGTTGTTCGGGTTGTCAGGAATCAAAATACATGATTTTTTAAAAATGTCTGGTTGTGTGTGTGTCTGTGTTTTTTTTCCGATAAGTTGAAGAAATGCTTGATGCACTGATAGGAGCCGTACAGAACTCCCCTCGTGTGGGACTCCCCTGGCACGGACCAGCGCCAGGTATACCCACTAAAACTCCACCTCTTATCTTCTTAGCTCAGTATCCCCGCGGTACAGCCGCAAAGCAATCCTTCGCGGAGGAGCATATGGCTTCTGCCTACTCTTATTGCATGAGGTCGTCATTTCTTGCATCTTACAGCCCTTCCTGTACTTTTACTTCTTCCGTCTACTTCTTACCACATCGTCCGGTCGTCAGCTTTGTGCCGCATTTCTCGTCATCTTCTTCCTTCCTCGTCTTTCCTGACCTTTTTGAGTATACTCGCAGCATAATTACTGACAGCGCTCCATCCATCCTCCGAAGTCAGCATCGTCGTCATAATAGACTCGGAAGTCACTCTGATCTGGAGATAGCTCTCGAGTTCTTCTCGCTGCTGTCGGTATCGCGAGCAGTCACAGAAGACGTGCTCTGCATCTTCGTTTGCATCCAAACATACTGGGCAGCTTGGAGTGTCTTCTAGCTTAAACCGGTACAGGTAAGCTCGAAAGCATCCATGTCCGGTGAGAAGTTGTGTGAGGTAGTAATTAACTTCTCCGTGTCTCCTGTCAATCTAGTCCTCTAACTTTGGTATGAGACGGTGTGTCCATCGCCCCTTTTCGCTGGACTCCCATCTTGCTTGCCATACAGTCATCGTCTTCTTTCTTGCGGCCTCCCAGTTTTCCCTCCGGCTGTTGTCGTTTGCACGTCTTCTTGCTTTGTACACGTCCTTTCTTTCCATGGCTAAGAGGGCGGTGTACCTGCTATGATGCACACTGCCTCGTCCGATACCGTAAGATAAGCCGACGCCACCCTTAACGCCATTCGCCTATACACGGTAGCCAACGCTCGTGCATAGGTTTTTACCAGCATGGCATCAGCCCATACTGGGGCACCGTACAGCATAATCGATGTAGTTACACTGGCTAAGAGTAACCTTCGATTTTGACTCGCCCCTCCTACATTTGGCATCAATCTTGATAGAGCGGCGCCCACTTTCGCTGCCTTATCGCTCACAATTTCAAGGTGCTGTTTGAATGTCAATTTTGCATCAATGGTGATGCCTAAGTACTTGATGGTCGGTTGAGATACAATTTCATATCCATCCACCGTCAGTGTTACCGTCTCTAGCTTCTTCCTACTCGAAATCAGGATAACTTCTGTCTTGTGGCTGGCTAATTCCAGCTCTATTTCTGTTAGCCAATCGTGTATTATACAAATTGCCTCGTCTGCTATTGTTTTAACATCTTCTATGTGTTTCGCTACCGCCACTATAGCTATGTCATCTGCAAATCCTATTACGGTTGCCCCTTCAGGTAGTCGTAGTCCAAGTATTCCATCGTACATGATATTCCAAGTCGGTGGACTCAGCACTGAACCTTGGGGAACGCCTCCTGTGACTTCATAACTCTCTGTGCCATTCTCAGTGTCATATAGTAAGATTCTCTCCTTCAAATAGTCGGACATCATCCTCCTTATGTAGAGAGGCACATTTCGCTTTCGGAGCGCCTCATGTATTATACTCCATTTGGCTGAGTTAAATGCATTTTTTACATCCAGTGTAATAATAGCGCAGTACTTCTTTGTTCTTCCTTTCCATCTGTCTCCATTTATCGCTGTTCGCGCAGTGTCAATTACCCGACCAGCTGCGTCCAGGGTAGAACGCTCCTTGGGAAAACCGTACTGGTGTTCCGCCAGTCCTCCTGCGCCTTCAATAGCCTGGACCATTTTAAATCAGAGTATACGTTCTAGGACCTTCCCCGTTGTGTCCAGCATGCAGAGTGGTCTGTACGAAGCTGAGTCATCAGGCGGCGTCTTTCCTTTTGGTAGTAGCACCAAGCGCTGTGTCTTCCAAATAGTGGGGAATTTTCCTTCTTCGAGACATGAGTTGTACAAGTCTACAAAAACCTCTGGGTGTGCGCAGATAGCATGTTTCAATGCCATATTGGAAATGCCATCTGGGCCCGGAGCCTTTTTGTTTCCTACCCTTTTGCATGCAACTAGCAGTTCCTCCTTTGTAATTTGGGGAGAGGCATCCTCACTTATCTCCGCTTCGATAACACGAGGTTCCTCCAGCTGTCTGGGGAACAGAGTAGTCACAATCCGGTATAATAGTTCCAGGCACTTGGGAGGGGGTACATAGCTTCCCTTTATTTTCTTCATCACCACCTTGTACGGTCGACCCCAGGAATCCAACTCTACCTCGTCCTGTAATTCTTTAACACACCGTCATTTGCTGTCCCGGATTTTCTTCTTGAGATTCCGTTTAGCGTTTTTCATTTCCTGATTTCGGGCTTCCACTATTTCTTGACCTCGACCAGTCTTGTAGTATTTCTTCCTTGCCCGTTGCTCCTGCCTCCTAGTTCGGTGACACTCGCTGCGGGCACTCTCGACGTCCATGTCCCACCAGTATACTGGTGGTCGCCTATGGCTGGTCGCTCTTCTTGGCATAGCAGCGTCACAGGCTCTAGTGACTATTTCCATCGCCAGTTTCGCCTTATTGTTCGCCGTCCCTGATAGCTCCATTTCTTCTATTGCCAACAAAAGCTAATTATTTGATCATGTATATTTAAAATAAAAAATAAGGGTTGCAACCCTTAAGGTCAAAATTGCTTCAGTTATCTTTGTTTTTTTATAAGAAGTAATTTCTATTTTGTTTTGCTCTGAAATATGCAGTAGAAGCCGAGATATATTTAAAAAACCGTTTTTGGGGCTTATCTTTAGGGGTGGTTTTCACCCCCTAAATATGTTTTTCCGCAGATAAGAAAAAACACGTGTCTCATATTTTTTCATGATCTACAACATATATCGAAATTTTTGAAATTGGTGAGTTCGGGTTCGATACCCTTCCTTGTTAGTTAGAAGTGCACATGAGCTTTTTCGACTTTCAAGTATACAAATACCTTTCCTTTCTCTGAAAATATCTTCAGCTTTACACACGTCACCATATCATGCATGCTGAGGGATTATATACCATGTTTCAGATCTAAATAATAAGCAAGTGTGGAGTTACAGCATTTTCTGTGTACTTTTTGAGGAAATTATTAAGAAAGAAAAGTAATTTCCTCCAATTTGGCTGATTGAGTATATCTGAAACTTAATATACAATGCCTCAGCATGCATTGTATTGTGTATGAACATTCTTGTAAACCTTGAGAAAGGGTGAGGAGGTTTTAGTTGAGAATACACATGCGCTTTCTCGACTTTTGAGTGCAAAGATCCCTTTCCATTCCCTACAAGTATCTTCAACTTTCTATACATGATGGAATACATGCTGAGGGACAGTATATCAAGATTTAGATATGCATAATCAGCAAGTCTGGAGATATTGCAATTTTTGTGTCTTTTTCAAGAAATTTTTGAGAAAAATGTCATTTTCTCTGTACCGGCTGATTGAGTCGATCTGAAATTACATACACAATCCCTCTGTATGTATTGTATTGTGTGTGAACATTCTCGTAAACTTTAAGTGAGGGTGAGGAGGTCTTAGTAGATAATACACGTGCGCTTTCTTGACTTATGAGTGCAAAGATCCCTTTCCATTCCTTACAAGTATCTTCAACTTTCTATACATGATGGAATACACGGTGAGGGACAGTATATCAAGATTTAGATATGCATAATCAGCAAGTCTGGATATATTGCAATTTCTGTGTCTTTTTCAAGAAATTTTTGAGAAAAATATCATTTTCTCCGTACCGGATGGTTGAGTCGATCTGAAATTGCATACACAATCCCTCTGTATGTATTGTATTGTGTCTGAACATTCTGGTAAACTTTAAATGAGGGTGAGGAGGTCTTAGCTGAGAATACACATGCGCTTTCTCGACTTTTGAGTGCAAAGATCCCTTTCAATTCTCTCAACATATCTTGGTAAATATATAGTGCTATGAATGATCTTATCGATACGCTAACACTATATTATGAGTAGTTTGCTGTGAGAATGTTTTCTTCTTTACTTTACAGCTAGCATAGATCCTGCAATAATTTTCTACCCCTTTGACAGGAGTGTGGCTTCTCTGTAGTCCTTCCGTTGCCAAGTTATTCTTGTTGTAATTATGTTTTTGGCCTAGGGTGAAGAGCTCCTGCAGACGACATCACGGCGTCCTAAACACCTGCAGTTATCGTTTTTTATTGGGACTATATGTTGGATTGATTGACATATTTTATGTGGACATTGACAACCTCTGAACTCGTCGAAAAAATTATCTGGTGAGTAGCTTACTGTAAGAAAGTTTATTGTCTTATACTTTTCAGCTAGTATCTATTCTGCAATAATTTCCTGCCCCTTTGACAGGAGTGTGGCTTCTCTGTACTCCCTCCGTTGCTAAGTTATTCTTGTTGTAATTATGTTTTTGGCCTAGGGCAAAGAGCTCCTGCAGAAGACAACACGTTTTCATATAATTGTTCTTTCCTCGAGAGCGTCATTATATGACCATCATAAAGCAGGAGACTTTCAAAAAAATAGGACCAAATTGGGAACGGCAACTTTGAGAAACTCAACAATGGCATTACAGTGGGTAACCTTGAGTGAAGGGCTTCCTGATGCACACATCTTGGCAGCTTCATATTTCTATAGATTATCAATTGAAGTTGATCTAGTCCGTATTTATTTTAATTCACTGTGACCACTTTGTGGTCTCGTCTTTGAATAATTATTATTTCAGTAATCTACTGCTTTCAACCATTACTATAGCTTCATTTTTTGTGTCAGGGTTTTTATTATCCTTTCAGAAAAAGCAGCAACTATAAGAGACGACCGGTCAAATTTAACAGATCTATTCCTCATTCATTGATGTGGTTGATATTTACTTTGAGGATGTCTTTTCAAACTTCATTTAGAAGAACATAGTAATGATAGAAATCTGCTTTTATAATGCATTTCAAGCATCTTATGTATTTTTAAGCTGATTTTGTCTTTTTTTTTTGTTGGTATAATTTAATAAAAAGAAAAAATAAGTCATGCAATTTCTCAGATTTAATTCAGGCACTGCTTGTGTATTTTTTATAGAACTGTATTTTTATTGTTTTTATTAAATTACATGTACTTTCAAAACGATAGAGTCAACTCAAAAATACATGGAATGTCTGAGATCCATTACTGAAACCGGTTTCTATCATTCTTAGTCTTTTGGATTAAGTACGGACACATCACCTCAAAGTAAATATCGATAACATTTAATGCTTAATACACATGCTAAATCTGACAAGTGGCTTTTATATTGTAGGAGCCGGATGAATTTTCTTATTATGTTTTTAATTTTGTTCCGTATACTGTAGTGTAGTGTAGTGTGAGTGTGTCTGAAACTTCTATACATCTATAGTTTGTCCGGCCATAACAATAAATCTGAATACGTGTAAAAATTGTGAAAAAAGTTATTTTAATCTGTAAAATTCAGTCGAATTGTAGTAGTTAATGAACAATGAGCTTATCCATTAACTACCAGTATTAATTGACTTTTAGAGGTTATAGTGAACTTTTCATTATTCTGACACGTTTCCAGAATATTTATTTAAGCATACTCTATAAATCTTTCGGACAGACTCACACTACATGGCCCTTCAGATTTCATAAGAGAAAACCTATTTAATTAATTAGGCTGAAATTTACAACATGAAAAGATAAATTACTCCTGCTCCTGAAATATTATAAAAGCCACTAGTCAGATTTAGCAGGTGTACTCTTCATTCAGTGTTGGCGTAAATGTGCTTAAGTATAAAAATAATAGAACTCTGCTTCTATAATGTATTTCAGGCATCGTATGTTTTTTTAAGCAAATTTCATCTTTCTAGAAGTAGGTATAAATTAATTAAAAAAAATATCCGTGCGATATGTAGTCCATTACTTCACCGTGTTTATCGCACTTGCTACGCTCGTGCGCTAACCTCACTGTGCGATAATGAACTGCTTAGCGCACGGATAGACGTGACAGCGGACTTAAGGCAGACAGTGTTATAAAAAATTGTATGATACTAATGCGTTAAGTAACACATTACACGCCGTGAAAGGATCCTCGCTACGCTCGGGCCTTAACTTTCCGCCATGAAATAATGGGCCACTAATCGCACTTGTATCGTAATGTATTAGTACGATAAATTTTTTATCGATATGTATTCATTAATTAAAAAAATCTCTTTCAATTCATTGGCCCGTAGTTTCCTCAACCTTAATATGTTGATTCTTGTTATTAGTATTTAATAACGAAATTTATAAATCTACGACTACAAAGAATTTTGAAGCGATAAAGTCATTGTTACTCCTGTAATCGTTGGTTATACAAAAATCAATTTTCATTTTTCAATTTTTTTTCTAAAAAACTAACCAACAAAATGAATTAAAACATTACAGATTATATTTACTTATATTATCCATTATCATGATTTTTCTCAAAAAAAATTGACCTTTTATTTTGGGAGTTATAAGCATCTAAAAACAAAAACACGTTATTGTTAATAATTTTTTTAGAAAATATAGGTATTTTAATTCTCTTTCGAACGCTACCCATCAGATTCGAATAACTCGATCCTATCATTAAAAAAAAATCAAAAAGCAGTTTTGAGAAAAATCGAACATTTGAAAAAAAAAACAAAAACACATCGCCCCAATAAAAAAAAACGGATTTTGACCGGAAAATGAGACCTGCCCGGTCAAAATTGACCGAGTAGAAATTGAGATCTAGGCGTACACACACACGCACACACACACACACACACACACACACACACACACACACACACACACACACACACACACACACACACAAACACACACACACACACGCACACACACACGCACACACACACAGACATTTTTCAAAAACCATGTATTTTGATTCCTAACAACTCGGAACACAATTATAACATGTTTTTACAACAACTCAAAAATTTAATGTTACAAAGCTTCCTCTAGGAGGAAGCAAAATGTTTAATTGAGAAATAAATGAAATCTATGAATTCGTTTTTGAATTCGAATTGTCTACTTTAGTAGCAAGCAGGGTCAAACCTTTCTTATTATAGTAATTGTTGTAAAATTATATATATTAAGGAAGTCCATACCAATAAATTGTCAATTTCTGTACCAAGACTGATACCTCGATTTTTTTTCTATCTATTTTATAGCTACAATTTTATTAAAGTAGAATTTCTTTTTTTTTAGTTGGATTAAATAAAGTGTAAATAAATTAAAATAAAATAATTAACTTCTTTAGTAAGGTCGTATTTCAGAAAGAAGTTTATATATATCGCTGTTGATATATTATATATATTTTTTTTAATATATCAGTAATTTTATTTCAGGTGGGGGGCTTCCCCCCACACCCCCTGAGTGGGGGCTTCGCCCCCTACACCCCCACCAGGGGCTCTGCCCCTGGACCCCGCCCTGCGTCCCACATCAAACCCGCCATACCTCATTACCTACCAGCAACAAACTTTATTGTTTCTTTTATTTTGTTTTATTTAGATGGGACATTGCAACATAATAACTACATCCTCAAGGATTTTCATTCATGGTCAGAAAATGATTTCGTAGATTCATTTGTCATCTAATATCATTTAATGTGTGATATCAGGAATATGGTTACGAGTCGTGAGGATGGAATATTATATTTGCTTATTCTTTGGCTCAATTTTATATTTAATCATAAATTTAATCTTTGTCTTTTAATTTTATTTTTAAGGTTTAAACTTGAAGAACTTCTATTAATCACATTGTTAATAGAAGATTAGATTATATACAATATTAGCTGCCTGTCTACGTCCAAGTTTTAGAAAAAAAAATAATTTGTTTCTTGGGCCAACTGAGAATAATTTTAAGGAAAAAAAACATTTAAGGATTTAATCTTTTAATTTTTGTTACTTCAACATCAATTTATATTTCTTATTATACATTTTTAATAGTGTTTTAGTTTACATAATATTTGGCAGTTTGTAAACACTAGATATTTCTTTTTTTTAAATTATGTTTTCAATGTGTTTATCTCATTTTATAGCACAGTGTGACCTAAGTCCGCACTTAAGTCACGCCTACCCGTGACTTAAGTAGTCGATGATTGCACCGTGAGGTTAGCGCGCGAGCGTAGCGAGTGGACTGATTAAGGTACGGATAGGCGTGACAGCGGACTTAGGTAAACGTGCTATAAAATATCGTACGATACATGTGACTTCAGTGGCAGTATCGTAATGTACTACTTTAACATTGTAATTAAATGTAATTTTATATCTTATTATTATATTTTTATAATTATATGATCTTTCGAATGTTATATTGATTTTTCCGATATTATTTAAAGCTATTGCATTCAATAATTCTTTGTCAAATCGAATCACGTTAAATAAGCGAAAATTGAATTTGTAAAGTGTCGTATTTATAGGTTTAGATAATCAGGATTGATTGTACATTAAAATATTAATTGGGGAAAAGTTTTGTTTAGATGTTATCCATACTTGTATCTTTTGCATTTAATATTTTTGTGTAAAGTCAAATCGTTGAAATAAGCCAAAATCGTCCATTTTATGTATGTTTTGGCGTTAAAAATTGTTTGGATTTAACTCGTCGGGAATTGATTGTACAAAAAAATGTTTAATAGGAAAACGTTTTGTTTTAGTTATCTATAACTTTTACATTCAACATTTTTGTGTAAAATCAAATCCTGTCAAGTTATAGCCGAAAATCGTTCATTTTATGTATATTTAGGCGTTAAAAATCGTTTTTATGAGTTCAACTCGTCAGGAATTGATTGTACAAAAAAATTTTTAACAGAAAAAGTTTTGTTTTAATATTATCTATAACTTTTATATTTAACATTATTGTGTAAAATAAAATCCTGTAAAGAAATAGCAAAAAAACGTCTATTTTTGATGATTTTAGCGACTTTTTCGCTATTACATTGTTAAATATCGTTCATAGAAAACAATTTTCCATGTAAAAAAGGCGTGTTTTAATTAGTTTTAGCAGATGCATTTGTTTTTTTTGACGTAAAATTAATTTTGTTCACATTATGTGCAAAAATCGGTTTTTTCAAATTTTTATTTGTTCTGGCGTTTTTTTATTTGTTGATCGATTCGGCTCGGTATAAGACTGGAGCTTACTTACAATTAGACGAGTATCTGGGCCAAAATTCGTTAAGATCTATTGGAAATTCGCTGAGATATTCCATAAACTTGACTACATACGAACGGACATACACACATACACCATAAAAAACGCCTAAAATGAACTAATTTTGGGTGAAAAATAGTTTTTATGCAACAAATTGTTCGTTTTTGAAGTGTTACAATTTTCGCTCGAGTGAAAATATAAGGCTCTCCCGAGAAGCGGTCGTGCCTAAAAAATCGTTTTGATAAGTTTAGTTCGTCTGGGTCTGATTGTACATGAAAATGTTATATGGGACAAATATTATCTATAACTTTTGTTTGTATAAAATCAAATCCTGCTACGTCATAAACGAAAATCGGCGATTTTAGGTATATTTCGGCATTAAAAATCGTTTCTTTGGATTTAACTCGTCAGGAATTGGTCGTAGCAGAAAATGTTCAATATAAATAAGTTTTGTTTTAATATTATCTATAACTTTTACATTTAAAATTTTTGTGTGACTAAAGTCAAATTCTGCTCAGTTATAAACGAAAATCAGCCATTTTATGTACATTTAGGCATTAAAAGTCGTTTTCTTGGATTTAACTCATCAGGAATTGATCGTACAAAAAAATGTTGAATAGAAAAAAGTTTTGTTTCAATATTATCTATAACTTTTGTATTTAACATTTTTGTGTAAATTCAAATCCTGTAAAGTAATAGCAAAAAAACGATTATTTTTGATGATTTTAGCGATTTTCTCACTATTACATTGTTAAATATTGTTCATAGAAAAAAATGTTCAATGTAAAAAAGACGTCTTTTAATTAGTTTTAGCAGATGCATTTGTTGTTTTTGACCGTATGTTCAAAAATCGATTTTTTCAAATTTTTATTTGCTCTGGCGTTTTTTTATTGTCGATCGATTTGGCTCGGTAGAGAACTGTCAGTTACTTATAATTAGACGAGTATATTCCCCAAAGCCCGTTTGGATCCGTCGAAATTTCGCTGAGATAATCGGGTGACTTGATCACATACATACGTACAGACATACATACATCTCTGAAAACGCTTAAAATGTACTTCTTTTGGGTGGAAAATAGTTTTTATGTTGTAAATTTTCAGAATTTGAAGGGTTACAATTTTCGCCCTGACGAAAATATAAGGCTCTCCCGAGCAGCGGTCGTGCCTAAAAAGTATTAATTTTTAAATTATGTATAAAATATGAATTAGATAATAAGTCTGATTTTTTTTAAATTATGTGTTAAAAATAAATAAAATAATTGATTGTAATATTATCGTCGAAACCTTTTAAAATTCCTAAATAACCTTTACTTCAAATTATATTTTCTTTGTGAAATTTCATACATAGTGTACGTGTCTCTAGTAGTATGATGTCGGTATTGGTGTGCTGTTTCTAAAATTCCCGATCTAAGAAAAAAGTTCTCACCTTAAAAATAACAAATGGCTATTACAAAACAAAAGCAGCTATACAACACGCGCGCATCGGCGCAAAGCGCATAGAGCATGTCATTTCCATTTTCTAGTATACCTAAATACGTTCCCGAATAATTACGATTTTAAAAGAGGGCTAAAATAGTTTTAACCTCAAATATCTCTGAAATTCATAAACGAATTTTTTTACCCTAAGAATTCTTCTAATAAATAATATACAAACTCTACGTCAATCGATACAATCCCTTTATCTACAGGACTTATACGATAATACATAGACTCTACATCTTCACAAAATTTGAACATGCTTAAACCAACTTTTGTTTTCTCTAGTTATCATGAGACAAAGAAAATAACTTTGTCAATTACGAAAATTTTCAAAATTAAATATTTCAAAAAATAATCGTACGATCTTGATGAAAATTCGAGCGCATATTATCTATATCCCATAAAAAATTGTCTATAAATTTGGAGCTAATACATGGAGCCGTTCTCGAGAAATTACGATTTGAAAGAAAGGTTAAAAAAATTTTAACCTCAAATATTTCTGAAATTTCTGGACTAATAGTTTTGCCCAAAGAACTCTACCGACAGCTATCCAAAACCTACCTCTACAAGGAATTTCAAAGCGATTAAGTCAATTTTACTCCCGTAATCGTTGGACATACAAAACTCATTATTTTCATATTTTAATTTTTTTCTCAAAAACTAGTCGACAAAATGAATTCAAATTTTTACAGATCATAGCTATTTACATTCTGCATTACCATGATTTTCTCAAGAAAATTGACCGTTTAGTTTAGGAGTTATAAGTTTAAAAAAAAAAAAAAACACGTTTTTCTTAATAACAAAAGAACCGTGATAGCTAGAGAAATTTTTCTTTTTGGAAAATAGAATTATTTTAATGCTCTTTCGAATGCTATACATTCGATTCAAATATCTCGATCTTATCATAAAAAAGAGCAAAAATCAGTTTTGAGAAAATCGAAAATTCGATTTAAAACAAAAACGCATCGGCGAATCACAAAACGAGTTTTTGACCCGCCATCGCACAAAGAAAACAAAAAAAAAAACGAGACCCGTCCGGTCAAAATCGATCGAGTAGAAGCCGAGATCCAGGCGCGCGCGCGCGCACGCACACACACACACACACACACACACACACACACACACACACACACACACACACACACACACACACACACACACACACACACACACACACACACACACACACACACACACACACCCCCAGACACCCAGACACCCAGACACCCAGACACCCACACCCAGACACACACACGCACGCACGCACGCACGAACGCACACGCAGACACACACGCACACGCACACGCACATACGCACACACGCAAACACGTTATTTATTATCTCATTTAATGTTTCCTTATTTATTAATATGTAGATATTAAGGATTAGATTTTTTCAAATATTTATAAATGACTATAACTTTCAAGGAGAGGGTCTACCCTGCGGGAAACGGATTTTAGCGGGCATTGGAAAGTCGATTTCTGGTACTTAAAAATGATGTACAGTGCTGACAATTTCATCCAATGGGCGCTTTTTCTTGAGATATCTGTATACAACGCTAAAACGCGACGCGTATTCACTTTATAAAAACACTAGGAACGTCGATAATGCAGAACACTGCCCAATACAACTGTCAAATACAAAATGTTCGCGCGTCGGTTATAAAAGACTTTAAACGCGTACGTGACGCCGAAGCTGCTAACAGACGAAATTTGGCACTTGCAGGTATCGTCCCTGCTAGTGCAATACGCAACACACGCACTAGGTTGCACTCGACGAGTAGTTCACCGCACAAGTACAGCTCAGAGAGCTAAACTTACTTGTTTGTAGAAGTCGGCTAGCACGACTCTCTCTCTCTCTCTCTCTCTCGCTCGCTCGCTCACTCGCTCTCGCAGGAGCTCGTATGGATTCCTCTCTCTCTCTCTTACGCACGCCGGTGGCAGTGTAGCTGGGCGTCCCCTTGCTGCACTTTACACCCGAAAAACACGAAAAACACCATAAGTGCGCGACGCTCGTGTCCTCAGCTATCTCTCCTATTCGTACACACGAATACGCACAGTGATGCTTTTAAAAGTCGCGGAATACTTGGCGAGAGATGACTTTATCCGCGGAAGAGATGCTTAGCTGTGTTTTCCTCACCGCCGGTAGCTGACAGTGCTACTTTTGTCCGTGAACCCGATAGCAGCCGCCGTGTCATGAGACGGTCGTTTTATGCGTAATATACGTCGCTGTGCTACTCTATATCTGTATATATATATATATATATATATATATATACACACATATATATAGCGCTCCGACTATCTTCATATCAATTTGTAATATTTTATATTGATATGCAGTTGCAAAAATATTCATATGTTAATATGTTTAGCGAATAATTCAATAATATAAAGTTTCCCTGTAACTAAATAGGTGGCTGAATCAGCCTCTTTGCAGCTAGCGCGGAGTAATATTTGATTCTAAAAACATTTTGGACTTGGAAAAAGTTTCTAGAGCATTTACTGATATTCTAGCACCTATTGAACTATCCAACTTTGAGGTTATATGCCAAAACATGGAAAAAATGCGAAAAAACGTTTTTTTTTTTCTTCAAATTTTGAACATGTTCCGGTCTGAAAATGGTAATTCTAACCCTGGCATTCAAAAGTACAGGAAAAAGTACACAAAAAACTGTTATTTGTAATTTAGCCAAATATGACCTTCATAACCTAAAAAATCATTGCAAAATTTAAATATTTTCCTAACTCCAGTTTTGATCCAAAAAATCTAAAAGAAAATCAGGATATTTTCTTATTCAAGAACTTACATTCATGATTTGTTTTAGATTTTTTGGAGCAAACAGTACAGCAGAAGAAATTTTTTTCAAAAAACACGTTGTTTACGATAGGAGCACCCTATTACGACCTAGGGTGCTGAAAATTTGGCTGAAGGGTTTTCAAATATGTACTTTCGAATGGCTAATTCGAAGTAAAGATCCAGGCGAGGGCAATTTTCACCTTCTTTTTCTGATCTGTCTACTTTTTTACTTTTTCGATAGGTGGGTATAATTCATAAGTTCCTGACGCTGAAAATCGTTTTAACTCTAGCCTTTTTATGGAAGCACCAATTATTCTATCACTTGCTTTTTTCCGAGAGCAGCAATGCTAGGCGAGCAAGTTTAAGATAAGTATTCGATGAGGGGAGGTATTTTATCACAATGGTAAAATTTTACGTATTTTCTCAGTGTTACGTGTGAGACCAATTCGAAGTTGTGTGGATGGGCTCAAGTTCTCGGATCGCTCCAATTTCACACTTGAAATAATGCAATGATATATGAATAGTGGTTATAATTATACTTGTACTTTATGGATTAATTGTATTTATGGATTAATCAGAGAGATGGTGTCTAACGTTTTTACTATCGCGGCGCGGTTAACTTGTAATCGTCCTCTCGGTGGTCGGTGGCGCAGAGCTTACTCGCTCGTCCTTCTTTACTCGTTCCTGGCTGATCTTCTTCTCTCTCACTGTTCTTCAGGCTCTGTGCCGTATTTATAAAGGCGAAGTATCCGTAGGTGGGAGTCGATTGCTAACCTCCCGATTGCCAATCGAGCCATCGTGTCAGCTTTTCGATGCTGTGCTTGATGCGCCCGGATTTCCTCATCTCATTCTTGAGTTCAACGCGCTGCTGACTTGTGGCTGTAGTTCGAGGTTCGTTGTCCTGAGATCTGCTGACATGCAGCTTGCTCCCATCCGCGCACCTGAGTTCTGGAAGTTTCTACATCGCGTGCTGCTGATTTGCAGCTATAATATCAAGTTCGATGTCCTGCGAGCTGCCGACGTGCAGCTCGCCTCTCAACGCGTGCCTAAGCCCTAGGAGCTTCTACACGTAACAAGAAAATATATTATCGTTTCAAATATTTTTCGAATCCGATACTGTAAATTACACAATGAATTACTTTAGAAAAAAAATATCAGAAAAATTACGTCTATAAAAATTGACAACAGATTGCATAAAATTATAAAGATACGTTCAACTAGAAAAATAAAATTCCGAAAAATCTAAAACATTAAATCATATACAATTTTTAGTTCATTTATCGATGGTATAGCTTTTCTAAATTCTTGTCAAAATTTTTCGAATTTTTATATATTATACATTTTTAAACATTCGAAAAATTTACTCTTCAATCATAAGATATTCTAATTTGTTCTTTTACTTTTCTGAAAAAATACTCATCTAACATTTTACTATTTTGATAAAATACCTCTCTCCGTATATTTTATATTGATGGCTCAAGATTTTTACGAGTGAGCAAACTAAATATTTTAAAAACATGGTTAAACCAGAGATTGGAATCAGCAAAAATAGTGTCTGGAACGTTGCGTTAAATTGCTATCAGACACTAAAAGGCTCGAGTTAAAATGATTTTTAGCATCAGAAGAAAAAGGAAAAATCAAGCAAAAATGTAGAAGAATATAAAACTCAGGAGAAAAAAAAAGTATCTAGAAAAGACCTATCCAAATGAATTTAGATAAAAATAAAAAAAATTGAGAAATAAACAAAAAATTAACATGATTTAGAATACAAATTGTTTATGTCATATATTTTAAGTATAAAACAACGAAACGTGCAATAGAACACTAACAGCGCGTTTCAGCGCAGAGCGGAGAGCGGACCCGGCCGCGCGCCGCTGACTTTTCAATTTTATTACTTATGAAGCTTTCATTTCCCCAACTTGAAACTATAGAATTTTGTAGATTAAGATTTGTACTTTGGAATGTTATGATTCATTTTGAAAAGAAAAATGGCATACATTGAGAAAAATTACATTGAACCAGAAGATAAAACGATAGCACCATTGGAAAGAGGAGGAAAAAATCTATGGATATATGTTTTTTAGTTTTTTTCTTCGAGAGACTCAGGATATGATTATGAGCGAGTTGAAGAGAGCGCATTTTACGGAAAAAAGGCGTCGCACGTGCCCGCTGGCCGGTTTTTGGTAGACGCTCCCATATATGAGGCGTTTCACGTCAGCTCTCCAGGCGCGGCGCGCGAGCGCGAAATCATGCTGTTTTCAGCTTGTGTTTGAAGGGCTAAGATGTATCTAAAAAAAATAATCCCCAAGTGATTTCGATGTATTTTTTCCTCAGCTTTTCGATGGTGCTATTAGTTTCTCAAAATTTTTCAATTCTAATCTCAAAAAACATAAAACCTGATATATCTCAAAAACTATATTTTTAATATTTTTTTTGACCTGCTAGATCGGAAGAGGAGGAAATTTTACATGGATATAGCCTTTTTCTACATAGGCGTTTTTTTATTTTTTCGAGATATTATTCAAGAAATACTTAGAACTGAAAAATTTTGAGAAACTAATAGCACCATCGGAAAGCTGAGGAAAAAATACATCGAAATCACTTGCGGATTATTTTTTTTAGATATATCTTAGCCCTTCAAACACAAGCTGAAAACAGCATGATTTCGCGCTCGCGCGCCGCGCCTGGAGAGCTGACGTGAAACGCCTCATATGTCTTTAACTTGTGTAAACTATCGAAAAGTTATTTTTCGCAATACCCTGGCCGAAAGTACCACATTTCCCTCCTGGTGCAAAAACGGGAATGCGATATTTTCGGCTCGGGTATGATGAAATAGTATATTGTGTGCCAAGGACGTAAAGTGGGTTTTTTTAGACCGAGTGTGTGGTTGCAGTACGAGTCGAAGGTGAGCTAGCACGAGCCGAAGGCGAGTTCGTTTGCGAACCGAAGATGAGTACTGCAACCACAGGAGGTCAAAAAAACCCCACTTAGCCCTTGGTACATACCATATTTTTTGTACCGCAAGTATAGATTTTTGCGTTTTTTTCAATTTACTAAAGTGTGGCTAACGTGAATTTCTTTTAACTCAAGAACCAAGATTGTATTAAATATTTTTAGCTATAATATTTGCTATTTTTTCAAAGTATCGATGACTTTCTTAAACAATCTTGAAAACTCCATTCAAAAACGATAGCGGGCGTTTTTCGATTTTTACCGCCCGCTACGGCGAGCGGCGGGTGTTTTTCAGTTTTTACCGCCCGCTACGGCGAGCAGCGGACGCTTTTCGATTTTTACCGCCCGCTGGTCGACAAGCGATCGCTTTCGGCTCTATTAATAGGTTCAAAAAACGCGAAAATCGTGCTTGCGGTACAAAAAATAGTATACGCACCACGGGGAAAAAATTGGCCAGCCCATAGCTCGTGTTTGCCACCCTCGCCTTCGGTTTGGGTGTCAATTTACACGAGCTATGGACTGTCCAAGATTTTTCCTTCCTAGGTGCGTAATATACTATTGGTTTCAATACAATCCTTTGTCAAACATGTTTTACGTCTAAAATAAAATGATCATATTTCCTTACAGCAAAACCGTGGACTGCTTTAATAATAATGCCATCAATAATTGGAACGATCTAATAACAAGTGTTCTAGCATCATTTACTCATGAGAATAAATTGGCCGAAAGAAAATTAAAATTCAAAATAAAAGAAAAGCATCAGGATATTAAAACTAATGGTCTTATTCATCTTTTAAAAGATAATATTAATATATATTATAATGATCAGTTATTAGTTTCAAATGGTTTAGAACAAAGTGAAGCTTATATGGTTTTAAAAAACTTTATTGCTGATAATAAAGCCAATGGAGGTTGCGATAGGAGCATGACTGTAAAAGTAATTAACGATGAAAATTCTATAGAAGAGTATAAACCTAATTCAGTAATTGTCGCAGACATAACAGACTCCGAATGGTGGACAATGGTAAAGTATGCTTGAATTTAATCACAATAATTTTATTACCTATGTATATAAACAGATGTATATCTTAGTGTAGTATCTTGAAATTTGGCTAGAGCGAGAGCGAGGACGATAGCGAGAGATAGAGAGAGGATGGAGAAGGAGAAGAAGTGGGTAGGGGAGAGGGGAAGAGCGAGAGATATGAATATTTTTTAAAAAAGGGACATCACAGTTGGTTTGAGAGATATATATGCGTAATTCCAGCCAACTTCTTAAAAACGCTGCACGGAGGGGTCAGCCAATATCGCAGCTGATTTTTTTTATGAAAGTACATACCAAAAGATGTGCGCAAATCAATTTTTAGCTCGATGAGTGCTCTACAGCACTCATTAGAATTTTTCGAATGTCGAAAAGTGGCCAAAAATGGCTATTTTCAAAAAAAATTCTACCGGGCTTCAATTTCGATCAATTTCAATTTTCAAAAAACATATTGTTTTCTTTTTGCACCAACTTCTAGAAAAAAATTACTTGAT
The DNA here is from genome assembly GCA_036365515.1 of Torymus aiolomorphi. Classification (NCBI taxonomy): domain Eukaryota; kingdom Metazoa; phylum Arthropoda; class Insecta; order Hymenoptera; family Torymidae; genus Torymus; species Torymus aiolomorphi. The sequence continues at coordinate 214,896,975 of CM070874.1, forward strand.
TTCACCAGAATTACATAGGCCTTATCTACAGGGCTGAATATGGACGTCAAATTCTGCGTTTTTCGGTTGTATTTGAATGCCCACCATTTCATAAATTATCGTTTCATCAAAAACTATAATTTTGCTTTTTAAACGTTAAAATCCGTTAATTTTAACAAAAATTACAGCCATTTAAATGTAGACGTGTTTTCGAAATTCGCTAAGTTGATACCACTGTCAGCAATTTCTATATGCACCAAACTTAATATAAAAAATCTGAAAAATTAGTTTAAACATATCAGAAAAACATCCCAAAGTTTCGTTCTGCTCCCAGGCTTTGCTTACATACTATACTTATTTCTATAATCTTCCTTTTGGCAAAAAACGCTTACGGAATACGTTACATAGGAGCATTATCTATCAATTCTGTGTTAGGCTCTATGCGCATAAGAAAAAATCGCTGCTAACTGCTTTAGCAAAATGCTTTCTCAAAGAGATGAGGAAAAGTACATTGAATTTTTTTTTGTTGATTATCTATTTGCCATAATAATACTATCATATTACTTACCTACTCTTGTACATGCTTACAAAAAATAATTATATCTATTTATTTTATATTAAAATATATTATTTTCTTTTGTTTCGGATTCTTAATCTTAAAAATCCACGAAATTAAAATTTATTTTGAAATGAAATAAATTTAATTGCCAGAACTGAAGACAACATAGAGTTTAAAAATCTCTTAGTTAATACTTTTAATAATCATTTTTCTGAATGTAGTACACATTCGATTACTAATGTCTCAATAATGTAGTCACCATTACATGTATTATCAATCGCAGATGTAAGTATAATTTAAAATAATATCTTTTTTCTAATTAATTGTAAAATTCTTTCTTACTAACAAGGGGAGCACCAGGAATGCGGATCTTAGATTTGGCTAAAACTGTAGAAGGCACTTCTTTATGATAGATAATGAGACATGTATGTCGGGGTTTTTGTGAATATGCCTTTTGTTCCCAGACACAAGCGATTTTATGTCTAAAATGAACTATTTTTGATAAAAATGGGGTCTCCTTCTTTAGTTATAGCTTTCTGAATATTTCGGTTATGTAAACGGACTAAAAAGTTTATAAGAGAGAAGGCAGAAAAAGCTCTAATTTAATCTTCCATTCGCTAAAAACTTCGATTTCTCAAAAAGTTATAGCCTATTAAAAATAGAGTAAGAAGATAGCTTAAAAAACTACCCGTAGAATTCTGGAAAAATGAGAAATGTTAAGTTATTTTCTTACTCTTATTTTATGGTGGAACAGGAATTGAAAATTAAGGTGTAACCTAAAAGTCTCAATGTAATTTTGCAGTAAATATATTCTAGAAAATGGATCCAAAAAAGCCGTACATCAAAACTGATTGCACTAAACAACACAAACAATTACAAAAATTGATCATGCTTAAAAATGACTTTAAACATAAACAAACATATTTTAATGAAAAATTATATAAATTATGTATCAAATAATTATTTATTGATTCATATTCACCAGCTCTGTAGCATGCACGCTTGGCTTGTTTCGCTTTCTCTCCTCAATAAAGCTTCTCTGATATTTTGGAATATCCCAATACTTTCTTTGATTTGTTTCATTCTCCTTTATTAAAAAAGCACCATGAGGAAGAACCGTTTGGACATCTGCTGCAGGTCTTTTGGTCTGTCGACGGACAATGGTATAGACTAGCTTGGATAGCATCTTGCATACTCTTCAAATCATACGTATTATTGACAATTGCTCTTCTGTAATATTTCTGCAACTCATTAATTTTAGTAACTGTAAGCGCTTTATCTATCTTTCCACCAAGCTTTTCTTTAGTAGCAAATTCTCTGACGTCTTTAGTTACTCATTCGCTTTTGTACATGGTTGATGCATTCTTCTTATTATATGAGGCATTTCACGTCATTTGCCCGAGCGCCAAATCGTGCTATTTCTAACTCATGTTTATGATACTAAAATGTAAATAAAAAAATTGTTTCATAAGCGTTTTCGACGTATTTTTTCCTCAGCTTTCCAATGGTGTAAGCAGTTTTTCCGAAATTTTCAATTTTCACGTTCAAAAAGTACAAAACGTCTTATATCTCAAAAAGTGTGTTTTTAATATTTTTTTTGACCATTTAGATCGAAACCTGAGCATTTTTTACATAGGAAATGATTTTTTTCATAATTTTCTCAGGATGCTTTCTTCGAGAAATAGAACTCCAAAGAGTGGCGCAACGGCTCTCTTGCGCGCGGGACGTGGTGCGGCACCGCATGATTCATTATTCTTTCGATAGGTGGCTTTCATATCGGAATTATCTATCCGTATGTGAATCGTCAGGTCGAAAGTATATAATTGCAATGACTTTATATCTTATTCCTCTTCGAAATTTTTTCGAATTTCTACCAATACAATCAAACTTGGATTTCATAGTGTCTTTCGTGTATTTGATGATTAAATCATCGGTAACTCTTTGTTTCGTTATTTCCTTCGTTTATTGTAGCAACTAAAATGGATTCAACCTGGAAATTAAAATGTATAAATCCTTTAAATAAAAATGATCTCCCTTCATATAAAATAAAAGATTTGATCGACTTTTCAACACTTTTAAGAAGCCAATATCCCTTAGTACCAGAAAAAGCAAAAATTTGTTCTAACTGTCAAAGCCAAATTTACAAACATAAATCAAGTTTACCTCCAGCTGATGCTAAAAAAGCTAAAATAGTGTGTAACGATGAGTATCACAAAGCTGGTGTTGCAGTTCTTGAACAAATAAAGAAACAAATGTCAGAATCAACAAATAAGCAAGAGAGAATTCAGTTACTAACTCTTGCGCCTGAGTTTTGGTCCCGTAGGGACTTAATGCGAGAATTTGCTTGCAATGAACGGGAAGCTCGTGAAGCAAAAAATTTAGTAGCTAAAAGTGGAATTTTTTCAGTACCTGCTAATAAAAGTGGCAAACTACTTTCAGCTGAAACTGTAAATCAGTGAAAATATTTTATGAAAAAGATGATGTAAGCCGAATTATGCCAGGTTTAAAAGATTACATATCTGCTAAGCAGAGCTATGGTAAAAGAGAACGTGTTCAAAAAAGATTACTGCTTGGTAATTTCAATGAACTGTATAGTTCATATAAAAAAGAAAATGAACAGGTTAATATTTGTTTTACTAAATTTACACAATAGGCCACCACATTGTGTTTTAGCTGGAAGTAGTGGTATGCATAATGTCTGCGTGTGTGTACATCACAAAAATGTAAAGCTCATGCTAAGTGCTATGGATCTAGAAAATTTAACAAAAGATACTAGATTGACTCTTAAAAACTACCACGATTGCATCCAAGCAATTACGTGTAATGATGTACACGATAGATGCTATTTGGGTGACTGTTTAGATTGCCCCAATATGTCCATATTACGTAAACATTTGCTTGAATGTTTTGATGAAAGTAATATTTTTCAAATAGAGTATGAATCATGGTTTCATACAGATCGGTGTACAATAGCTTCTAAAACTGTAAATGGTCATGAATTTATGAACATACTGGGAGAAAAATTGATAAAATTAAAATCTCAAGATTTTTTTGCTAAGAATCAATCACTTTTTGTATGTGACTTAAAAAAAGAACCTTCAACAAGGAGAATTTCTTGTGTGTTGTGATTTTGCCGAAAATTATGCGTTTGTTATACAAAATTCTATACAATCGTTCCACTGGAACAACAACCAAGCAACTGTTTTTACAGTTGTTGTGTATTATAAAGAAAATGAAGAGCTTAAACATGTAAGCATTGCTGTGATATCCGACAATCTAAACCATGATACTATTGCCGTTTATGAATATCAAAAAGTTATAATATCTTACCTCAAAACTAAATTCATAGTAAAAAAAGTCTATTATTTGACTGATGGAGCAGGTCAGCATTTTAAAAATAAATCTAATTTTTAAAATCTTCTTTTTCATGAGAACGATTTTGGTGTTCCAGGTGTTTCTCACAATTTTCATTTACATAGTGATATTGTACTTCAATGTGCTTAGAGTTTTTTGTAAAGTTTCCAAATTTACTTATAGCTACTGCGCCTGAATTATCTTCGTATATTTTAATTTGCTTGTCGATGTTTACATTAAATGTATCTTTCAATAGATCCTTAACAAATATAACTTCAGTTACTGCGTCGGATAACGCAATATATTCCGCAAATGTTGAATTTTTTGTTACTATTTTTTGTTTTTGAGCTTTCCAATAAATTACATTTCCATATACTCTAATAATAAATCCTGTTGTGGATTTACGATCGACATGATCTCCTGCAAAATCTGAATCAACCATGCAGTCAAGCTGTTCAATTTTATTTTTCTTAGTAAAAGTTAATTTTAAATCTTTTGTTTTATTTAAGTATTTTAGTACTCTTAATGCATATTTAAAATGTGTGGAATCATAACAATTTTGATATCTACTTAAGTAGTTTACACTAAATGGTATATCAGGTCTTGTGCCTGTGCTTACGTATAAAAGTTCTCTGATTAAATTTCGATATTTTTCGTTTTCGTCAATTTCTGTTGCTTGATCAAGCTTCAAATTGGTTTTCATTGGAGTGTTATATGTTTTCGAGTTTTCTAGATTATATTTAATAGCCAATGATTCTATATATTTTTGTTGACATAAAGTCATAATACCTTCTTTTTTATCATGTTCAATCTCTATTCCTATATATAATTTCAACTTTCCCATATCTTTCATTGTAAATTGTTTCATTAGTTTTATTTTTATATTTTTAATTAGGCATGACCGCTTCTCGGGAGAGCCTTATATTTTCGTCAGGACGAAAATTGTAACACTTCAAATTCTGAAAATTTACAACATAAAAACTATTTTCCACCCAAAAGAAGTACATTTTAAGCGTTTTCAGAAATGTATGTATGTCTGTACGTATGTATGTGATCAAGTAACCCGATTATCTCAGCGAAATTTTGACGGATCCAAACGGGCTTTGGGGAATATACTCGTCTAATTATAAGTAACTGACAGTTCTCTACCGAGCTAAATCGATCGGCAAATAAAAAAACCCCAGGGCAAATAAAAATTGGAAAAAATCGATTTTTGAGCATACGGTGAACAAAATTAAATTTAAGTCAAAAACAACAAATGCATCTGCTAAAACTAATTAAAAGACGTCTTTTTTACATTGAACATTTTATTTTATGAACAATATTTAACAATGTAATAGCGAAAAAATCGCTAAAATCAATAAAAATAGTCGTTTTTTTGCTATTACTTTACAGGATTTGAATTTACACAAAAATGTTAAATACAAAAGTTATAGATAATATTGAAACAAAACTTTTTTCTATTCGACATTTTTTTGTACGATCAATTCCTGATGAGTTAAATCCAAAAAAACGGTTTTTAACGCCTAAATGTACATAAAATGGTGGATTTTCGTTTATAATTGAACAGAATTTGACTTTACACAAAAATATTGAATGTAAAAGTTATAGATAATATTAAAACAAAACTTTTTCCTATTAAACATTTTTTTGTATAATCAATTCCCGACGAGGTAAATCCAAACAAACAATTTTTAACGCCGAAACATACATAAAATGGACGATTTTCGCTTATTTCAACGATTTGGCTTTACACAAAAATATTGAATGCAAAAGATATAAGGTAAAAGTACCAATGAGCGGCCAGTGCCCAGTACGTGGCCATCTAGATAAATATTCAATTACTTTAAAGAATGTGCAGTAGTTGGATAATATTTTATTCTATAAGATGATTCTAAAATAATTAATGCTTATTGTTTAAATATTATAATTACTCTTAGTGAAAATTTAATACTTATAAAGACGATTTGAAAATGCTACTGGCGGGGATCACTGCTTTCTATGGAAAGTCCTTAATTATTTTGTAAGGATTCATGACTCGCCTTTTAGGTATTTTTTAAATAAATTTTAAGTAAATCTTTACTCTTGAAAGTATTAAGACACTTCTAAGATGCATCGAATTCAATTACAGTTGTTAGAAGCCCAATAATTATTGTTTTTAATAAAAATAATTCAAGTTTATCTACTAGTACCAGTTTAAACGTCATGTCCCAATACTTGGCCCTATGTATTTCATCGATGTTTTGATGGTTAGGGTTCCTACGTATTGGTAGAGTTAGTAGGTTGGAAAACCATAATATGATTATTATACATTGATTTTCTGTAATTTCATATTATTAACGTTTGATTTCGTGTTAAGTGATATAGTTATTATGTTGAAATGTCCCATCTAAATAAAACAAAATAAAAGAAACAATAAAGTTTGTTGTTGGTAGGTAATGAGGTATGGCGGGTTTGATGTGGGGCGCAAGGTGGGGTCCAGGGGCAGAGCCCCTGGTGGGGGTTAGGGGCGTAGCCCCCACTAAGGGGGATGTGGGGGGGCGGAGCCCACCCACCTGAAATAAAATTAGTGATATATTAAAATAAAATATATATATGGGAGCGTCCAGCAGAAACGGGCAACCGAGCGCGCGCGGTGCCTTTTTTCGCGTAAAAGGCGCTCTGTTTAACTCGCTCATAATCGTATGCTGCGTTTTTGAAAAAAAAACCAAGCACCTATATCAATAGACTTTTTTCTGCTCTTTCCAATTGCGCCATTGTTTTAATTGCGAAACGCGTTCTTCCGGACGAAAACTCGAGTTGAAAATGGAAAGCCATTTTTCTCAAAGTATATCATGTTGTTTTTCAAAATAAACTACACCATTGGAAAGTACAACTCGTAAGCTTCAAAACCCTATCTTGGAGAAGTTGGAGAAATAAAGGGTTTAAAAGTAACAACATGAAAAAGACAGCGGCGAGGGTCCGCGCGAGCCCCTCGCGCCCGTTCGTACGGCACGTTTAAGTGCACGCTTTATTCAATTCGCTAATAATCGTGTACCAAGTCTCTGAAAAAAGAACTAAGGACATATATCGATAGATTTTTTCCTGCTCTTTCCAATGGTGCTATTATTTTTATTCCGAAATGCTTCCTTCTAGTTGAAAATTCCATTTGAATGTTTAAACTCTATTTTTTCAATAAAATATCAGTCTTTTCTTCAAAATGAATTATATTCTTCAAAAGTACAAGTCTTAAACTATAAAATATTATATTTTTAAGTTGAAACATGAAAAGTTCAAAAATAGTAAGATCAAAAAGACAGCGGCTGCCCGAACCTTTAACGCTATGCTCAAGGGCGGATTAATACACGCGATGTGCTATTTCGCCCTTTCTTTTTTGTAAATATAAAATGTTTTGTAACTTACAGTGCCAATGCGTGGACATAATTTTGTGGATCTAGTTGTAACAGTTAGTATAATATTACAATGAACTTTGTTCATTTATGTAACAAAATTTGAAAAACATAATATATTAAACATAAAAATATCCATGAACGCACTGAATGCAGTGAAACAGAAATTTATAATAACCTTATAGATTGTTTAATCTGGCATAACAATATTACCTTTTCCTTCGGGTACAAATCCGGAACAGAAGCATTTCGGAATAAAAATAATAGTACCATTGGAAAGAGCAGGAAAAAATCTATCGATATATGTCCTTAGTTCTTTTTTCAGAGACTTGGTACACGATTATTAGCGAATTGAATAGAGTGTGCACTTAAACGTGACGTACGCACGGGCGCGAGGGGCTCGCGCGGACCCTCGGCGCTGTCTTTGTCACGTTGTTACTTTTAAACACTTTATTTCTCCAACTTCTCCAAGATAGGGTTTTGAAGCTTAAGAGTTGCACTTTCCAATGGTGTAGTTTATTTTGAAAAAAAAACATGATATACTTTGAGATAAATGGCTTTCAATATAAAAAATCTATCTATATAGGTTCTTGGTTTTTTTTTCAAAGACGCAGCATACGATTATGAACGAGTTAAACAGAGCGCCTTTTAAGCGAAAAAAGGCACCGCGCGCGCTCAGTGGCCCGTTTCTGCTGGACGCTCCCATATATATCAACAGCGATATATATAAAATTCTTTGTGAAATACGACCTTACTAAAGAAGTTAATTATTTTATTTTAATTTATTTACACTTTAATCCAACTAAAAAAAAAAGAAATTTTACTTTAATAAAATTGTAGCTATAAAATAGAAAAAAAAATCGAGGTATCAATCTTGGTACAGAAATTGACAAATTGGTGGTATGGACTTCCTTAATATATATAATTTTACAACAATTATTATAATAAGAAAGGTTTGACCCTGCTTGCTACTAAAGTAGACAATTCGAATTCAAAAACGAATTCATAGATTTCATTTATTTCTGAATTAAACATTTTGCCTGCTCCTAGAGGAAGCTTTGTGACACTAAATTTTTGAGTTGTTGTAAAAACATGTCATAATTGTGTTCCGAGATGTTAGGAATCAAAATACATGGTTTTTGAAAAATGTCCGTCTGTGTCCGTCTGTCCGTCTGTGTGTGTGTGTCTGTGCGCGCGCGCGTGTGTGTGTGTGTGTGTGTGTGTGTGTGTGTGTGTGTGTGTGTGTGTCTGTGTGTGTGTGTGTGTGTGTGTGTGTGTGTGTCTGTGTGTGTGTGTGTGTGTGTGTGTGTGTGTGTGTGTGTGTGTGTGTGTGTGTGTGTGTGTGTGTGTGTGTGTGTGTACGCCTAGATCTCCATTTCAACTCGGTCAGTTTTGACCGAGCAGGTCTCATTTTCCGGTCAAAATCCGTTTCTTTTGATTGGGACGATGTGTTTTTGTTTTTTTTTTCAAATTTTCGATTTTTCTCAAAACTGCTTTTTGATTTTTTTTTTTAATGATAGGATCGAGTTATTCGAATCGGAAGGCTAGCGTTCGAAAGAGAATTAAAATACCTATATTTTCTAAAAAATTATTAACAATAACGTTTTTTTTTTTAGATGCTTATAACTCCCAAACTAAACGGTCAATTTTTTTTTAGAAAAATCATGATAAAGGATAATATAAATAAATATAATCTGTAATGTTTTAATTCATTTTGTTGGTTAGTTTTTTAGAAAAAAATTGAAAAATGAAAATTGATTTTTGTATATCCAACGATTACAGGAGTAACAATGACTTAACCGCTTCAAAATTCTTTGTAGTCGTAGATTTATAAATTTCGTTATTAAATATTAATTAAAGAAATCAACATATTAAGGTTGAGGAAACTACGGGCCAATGAATTGAAGAGGTTTTTTTAATTAATGAATAAATATCGATGAAAAATTTATCGTTCTAATACATTACGATACAAGTGCGATAAGTGGCCCATTCTTTCATGGCGTAAAGATAAGGCCCGAGAGTAGCGAGGATCCTTTCACGGCGTGTAATGTGTTACTTAACGCATTAGTATCGTACAATTTTTTATAACACTGTCTGGCTTAAGTCCGCTGTCACGTCTATCCGTGCGCTAAGCAGTTCATTATCGCACAGTGAGGTTAGCGCACGAGCGTAGCAAGTGCGATAAACACGGTGAAATAATGGACTACATATCGCACGGATATTTTTTTTTATTAAATTATACCTACTTCTAGAAAGATGAAATTTGCTTAAAAAAACATACGATGCCTGAAATACATTATAGAAGCAGAGTTCTATTATTTTTATACTTAAGCACATTTACGCCAACTAAACATCGACAACACTGAATGATGAGTACACCTGCAAAATCTGACTGGAGGCTTTTATAATATTACAGGAGCAGGATTAATTTATCTTTTCATGTTGTAAATTTCAGCCTTATTAATTAAATAGGTTTTCTCTTATGAAATCTGAAGGGCCATGTAGTATGAGCCTGTCCGAAAGATTTACAGAGTATGCTTAAATAAATATTCTGGAATCCTGTTAGAATTATGAAAAGTTCACTATAACCTCTAAAAGCCAATTAATACTGGTAGTTAATGGATAAGCCCATTGTTCATTAACTACTACAATTCGACTGAATTTTACTGATTAAAATAAATTTTTTCACAATTTTTACACGTACTCAAATTTATTGTTATGGCGGGAGAAGCTATAGATGTATAGAAGTTTCAGACACACTCACACTACACTACACTACAGTATACGGAGCAAAATTAAAAACTTAATAAGAAAATTCATCCGGCTCCTACAATATAAAAGCGACTTGTTGGATTTAGCAGGTGTATTGAGCATTCAATGTTATCGATATTTACTTTGAGGTGATGTATCCGTAATTAATCCAAAAGACTACGAATGATAGAAATCGGCTTCAGTAATGCATCTCAGACATTCCATGTATTTTTCAGTTGACTCTATATTTTTGAAGTACATGTAATTTAATAAAAAAAATAAAAATACAGTTTTATAAAAAATACACAAGCAGTGCCTAAATTAAATCTAAGAAATTGCATGACTTATTTCTTTCTTTTTATTAAATTATACCTAAAAAAAAAAGCATTATAAAAGCAGATTTCTATCATTCTTATGTTCTTCTAAATGAAGTTTGAAAAGACATCCTCAAAGTAAATATCAACCACATCAATGAATGAGGAATAGATCTGTTAAATTTGACCGGTCATCTCTTATAGTTGCTGCTCTTTCTTAAAGGATAATAAAAATCCTGAAACAAAAAATGAAGCTATAGTAAGGATTGAAAGCAGTAGATTACTGAAATAATAATTATTCAAAGAAGAGACCACAAAGTGGTCACAGTGAATTAAAATAAATACAGACTAGATCAACTTCCATTGATAATATAGAAAGATGAAGCTGCCAAGATAAATCTTGATATACTGTCCCTCAGCATGTATTCCATCAGGTATAGAAAGTTGAAGCTACTTGAAGGGAATGGACAGTGATCTTTACACTCAAAAGTCGAGAAAGCGCATGTGTATTCTCAACTAAGACCTCCTCACCCTCACTTAAAGTTTACCAGAATGTTCACACACAATACAATACACACAGAGGGAGTGTGTATGCAATTTCAGATCGATTCAATCAGCCGGTACGGAGAAAATGACATTTTTCTCAAAAATTTCTTGAAAAAGACACAGAAATTGCAATATCTCCGGGCTTGCTGATTATGCATATCTAAATCATGATATACTGTCCCTCAGCATGTATTGCATCATGTATAGAAAGTTGAAGATACTTGTAGGGAATGGAAAGGGATCTTTGCACTCAAAAGTCGAGAAAGCGCATGTGTTTTCTCAACTAAAACCTCCTCACCCTTTCTCAAGGTTTACAAGAATGTTCATACACAATGCAATGCATGCTGAGGCATTGTACATTAAGTTTCAGATATACTCAATCAGCCAAATTGGAGGAAATTACTTTTCTTTCTTAATAATTTCCTCAAAAAGCACACAGAAAATGCTGTAACTCCACACTTGCTGATTATTTATATCTGAAACAAGGTATATAATCCCTCAGCATGCATGATATGGTGACGTGTGTGAAGCTGAAGATATTTTCAGAGAAAGGAAAGGTATTTGTATACTTGAAAGTCGAAAAAGCTCAAGTGCACTTCTAACTAAGACTACCTTGACCCTTGCTCAAATTTTAACAAAATGTCCTTGTGAAAAAAAGATGAAAACCCTGCAAGATTAGAAAGGAGCTCGTATTATTGAAGTAATACTTACTCAAGGATAAGACCGCAACTCAATTAGCAGAGAACTCGACCAACATCAATATCGATTCATACTGCCATTTAGGAAACACAGTGACTGCAGATATAAAGATTGATGACTGCCGTCTGCCGGACTGCCGTGCGCACATGGTTGACATGGTGCGGATGAGAGCCAGATAGGAAGCGAAACACTGTAGCGATAATACGTACGTAGTAAGCAGCTTTCTTGTGTTCACTCCGCACTGAAACTTTTTTCACTAGAAGTTCGACCCCGCCTTTTTCTCGCATCATCCGCGGCGCCGTGTCGCTTACGCAAAGAAGCTACGAGCTATCAGCTGACGAGCCAGACGAGACGAGCAGGTGAGCTGCAGCGCATGCGCATGCGCGCACACTCACATGGGTAAAGTCAACAAGTCAGCAGTGTCACCGCCATCACGTGATTGGCGATGCTATACACGTTACCCATGTGAATATATGATGTTGTAATTTTTATATCGTTAATTGCGATTATTGCGAATTGCGTAAAATCAAGCTCGCATTGTCATCACTTTGCATAAACATCTATATATTATACGTAATACGTTATACACGAACAATATGACATGACTTATTAACCATTGCGCGGTAACATGTCTGTAAGAGACGGTCACTAATTTTTTTTAGACGGTAAATTTTTCGCTTATTAGCTTTACTGTTTACCATATGGTAACAAAAACTATGTTTTTTTTTTTTTTAATAGTATGCAAAATCATGAGTGGATTGCCCTTCGTAATGATACTATTAATCAATTTTCGCTTTTATAAAAATACAAGGCTCTCTTAAGTATTGCGGTCGTGCCTATTTGTAAAACCGGAGTTTTTACATAGGGAGGGGGCGGGCGACGAGCGAAGTGAGGAGCAGGTGTGTGTTGGGGTGGGGAGAGATGGCATGCCGAAGGCACACTGGGGGGCGCAGCCCCGCTAGTTTTATCATAATTTTTGCAACAAATTAGAATATCGTCTACAAATACCAAAATACATATTATCATTGCTTGAATTATTTACATGTAGACAGTAATCGAATCTACTTATGTATAAAATTTAATTTTTCTAAATACTCATGTAAGGTTTCGTACCAGGCTCTAGGACTTTCTTTAAGACCATACAACGCTTTTATTAATTTACATACTTTATTTTCGACAGTTTCATAACCTTTTGGTTCATGTATATACACCTCAGACTTTACTGGACCATTTAAAAATGCTGTCTCGACATTCATTTGTTCTATGTACGAATCATTTACACAACAGTAACTTAATAGAATTTTCAAAGTTTGCATTTTTCCTACAGGTGAGTATACATTTTCCAAAATCTCTCTTTGTTGAAAGCCTCGTACTACTAAACGCGCTTTATATGAGTTATCACTTTTTCTTTTATAGACCCATTTAACATCAATAATTTTCTTGTCTTTAGGTTTATCAACAATGATCCAAGTATTATTTTTATTTAAACTTTCTATTTCAGAATTCATTGCTTTTTGCCAATGTTTATAATCTTTGGACTCTAGCGCCTCCTCAAATGTATTCGGTACATTTGCGTTAACATAATTTACATAAATAAAATGTATTACCGGATCACCGTACCTCTGAACGGGACTTTTCTTTCTTTTAGACGTCCTTTTTACTGATAAATTTTCGTAATCATTGTTTATTTCATGTTCAATAATTGTATCATTGTTGTTTACAATATTTTCAATTTCGTTTGTAGTTTCATTTGTATTTTCATTACTTCCGTTATCGATTATTTCATTTGTTTGATCTTCTTTTCTGTCTAAATCTAAATTTAATTCAAGAATTTCATCATCATTAACTTTCTCTAAACAAATTAATTCTGTACCTTCTTCAACTATATCTACGTGTCTTGCATTAATTATTTTATTATCAATTAGCACTCGATAGCTATCATGATTATAACCTACTAATTTTCCTATGTTGAATTTATCATCCCATTTACTATTTCTTTTTACTTCTGGATTTCTAACAAAGACTAAACTACCATAAATTTTTAAATTTTTTACATTTGGTTTCTTGCAAAAGAATATTTCAAAAGGAGTTTTATTTTCTACTGAGTTGGCTATTGTACGATTCTTTAAATAAGACACCGTTTTCATTATTTCTGGCCAATATTTTGCATGAATTTTTGCTTCTCTTTGTAAACATCTCCCCATGTCCAATGCGGCTCTATTAAATCTTTCAGCCACTCCATTTAATTCATGGACATATGGTGGACAGGGTAATAAATCTATCCCTTTGTCTCTTATGAATTTATAGATTCTATGATTTAAATATTCTTTTTCGTTATCACAACGTATTTTTTTAACCTTTTTATTTGATTGATTCTCAACTAAGTTTACATAATCTTCAAAACAATCAGCTACATCGGCTTTGCTTTTTATACAGTAAATTCTACTAACTTTGCTGTAATCATCTATAAGACTTAAAAAATATTTTTCTCCTTTATAGCCTGTGGTTTTATGTTGACCATTAAGATCTGTGTGAATTATTTCTAAAATTTCATTTGCACGGTTTCTCTTATTTTGAAATGGTACATTAACCATTTTGCTTTGTATACAATTTGCGCATTTCATTACATTATTTTCTAGCTTTTCTGGTAAACCTTCAAGCAGCTTTTCATTGACTAATTTATCTAAGTATTGAAAATTTATATGACCTAAAGCTCTGTGCCATTTTTCTTTATTCGTTAGTTTCACAGTATTTGCAAAAATGTCTTTATCACAAATTTTATAACTAAAACTTTTCATTACATATAAATTATTTACTTTATCAGCTACTGCTACAAATTTTCTATTTTTATCATAAATTTTTGCGTTTTGATCTCTAGATATAATAGTATTATTTTCGGTTATTTTTGAAAAACTTAGTAAATTTTTATTTATTCCATTAACATAATAAATATTTTTTAAAATAATTTCATTTTCACCGTAATAAGTTTTAAAATAAGTTCTTATATTGCCTATCTTAGTAGCTTTTAAGTTTTTTCCATCTGGCATTTTTACATCAATCGGTTTTGATAATACAACAAATTTTTCAAAATATTTTTCACTATTTATTATATGGTCAGTTCAACCACTGTCCAATAGCCAGTTTATTTGATTTGTATTTATTTCATTTTCGGCGTTTACCTGATTTGCCTCTGTGTGTTTAACCTCTGCTAACCACGTCCTCGCATATGTATCATCGTTGATTTGACTTGTTGTTTCTTCGCCTTGTTGATTTGTTCCTCTGCCTCGTCCTCTGCCGCGGTGATTTCCCCTTGAGTTGACTCGTTGTTGGCCTCAAAATCCCTGCTAGCCTCTGCCCCTCATGTAGGACTGACTTTGATTTGTCTTCTCGCCCATATTTTGATTTTGATGTGTCTGCGAAGGTCTCCAACAGTCCTTTATATGATGACCTAGTCTGCCGCAGTTATGACAATTTCCTCTTACTTTTGTATTAAACGTACTTGCGTTTCTTTTAGTTTCAGTTTCTGATTTCGACATATTTTTCTCAAGAATCTTCGATTTCACGCAGTCCGCCGTTCTATCTTTTTCGGGGACTAAATCAATAAAATCACCAATATAGCTATAATTAGGTGGTAACGCTTTAATGAAATATCTCATTTTTTCTTGCTCGCTTAAAGATCCTCCAGCGGCTTTGAGTTTATTACAATTGTTCTCAAAATCCACGAAAAAATCTTCTACTAATTCATAATTTTTTAATTTTACATCTTCCAGCTTTCCCCTACATACAATCTGTAAAGCTGTAGATTTTGTGGAGTACATACTTTTAAATTTCTCCATAATCTCGAACGTAATTTTACAGTTTCGAATATATTCTAACTGCTTGTCTGATACTGAACTTATCACAATTGTTTTTGCTTTTAAATCCCTTTTATCCAGGTAGCTTCAGTGACACCTTGAGTTCTCTCTCTAATGCTTGATCCTTACATTCTTTGTATTCGAGAATATTTAATATTCTAAATTCCCAACTTGAATAATTACTGCCATCAAACACTGGAATGTGCACGTCGTCAATCTTCACTTGTTTAGCCATTTCGAATTCTATTTCGATTCTTTATTCTTTGTTTAACTCGAAATTTTCACTGTTCACCTTTTGTTCCTCTTCACCTTTTTTCTGATCAAGCTCACAATCAACTGACTTCTCGTCCTCTTCACTCTTCGTGGATTTTTTTTGGTTCCTGCTTGTCTTACGTCACCAAAATGTAGACGTACGGCAAGAGGAAAGGAACACTCCCGCGCGAAATAACGGCGTCACGAAACCATGGACTGCTACCACGTTGGTTAATTAATAATAATTGAGATGTACGATGAAATGAGAGAGAGATGTTTCTTAACAATAGTATTTAATAAAGAAAAGGATTTTACAACTGCGGAGCCTCATGCTCCACGCTCGTGTGCACGTGTTTCCCGTGCGACGGTCACACTCAGTCTCTTTTGCTTTTATGTGAGGTTCGCTCGCGCTCGCTTCTTGCGGCGAACCATGGAGAGGGTATATATGTGTGCGTATATGTATGTGTCGCGCGTCTCGGCATATTTGTGCTCGCGTGCCACATACTATATTTACTTTATGTAATACAAATGTATCATTATTCCAACAATTATAAAAATGCAAAATACGCTAAATTATGTTTTTAACGATAAATATGAAAATAAATATATCAAATTAAATAATTAAGTTTTATGTAAAAAGATATTCTCATATTGAAGATATTAAATAGTGAAAAATTTTATGTGTGGTTTCCGATTCTAGAGTTTCTCCATTTCTCATCATCAGACTTTTCTTCCCACTTCCGATTTCCTGTTTCAGTTTATATATATATATATATATATATATATATATATATATATATATATATATATATATATCTTCCTATATTATAGTTGTAAGGCTCAAAATGGTTATCTACCCCCTCCACCCCCTTCCACCCCCTCCATCCCCTCGACTCCCCTCCACCCTCCTCCATGTCCCCTCCACGCCCCCTCCACCGACCCCTCCACCTACCCCTCCACCTATCCCACTATACTTAATCCATTCCTCATATTATGCTAAAAATTTTATACAGTCTATTTCCGGATTCGCTGGTAATGAATCAGTAATCAGATTTTGAGAATTCCAAATGGCGGATCGATGATGAAGGCCAAATATTGAAATATTACTGGATCTTGCTGAAAAATGTAGGTACAAGATTTCTGGATTCGAAGATTATGAATCTGTATTCAGATTTTCAGAATTCAAAATGGAGGATTGAAGATGGAGGCCAAATATTCAAATATTAATGGATTTTGCCAAAAATTGTATATTATGGGTTTCCGGATTCTCTGATTAAGAATCTAACGCAGATTTTGTAAATACAAAATGGCGGACAAAAATTGAAATATTACTGGATTATGCTGAAAATTGTATATAGGGGTATCTGGATTCGCTGATTACGAATTTGAACTCATATTTTGCCAAATCAAAATAGCGGCGAAATATTGAAACATTGCTGAATTTTGCAATTGTATATGGGGGTTTTCTGGATTCGCATGATGACAAATCTGAATTCAGCTTACAAAATTAAAAATGGCGGATCGAAGATGGCGGCTAAATATTAAAATATTATTGGATTTTGCTGAAAATTGTATATAGGGTATTACTGGATTCGCTGGTTACGAATCTGAACTCAGATTTAGAAAATTAAAACTGACGGACCAAAGATGGCTACCAAAAATTGAAATTTTACTCGATTTTTCTAAAAATTATATATAGGGGGTTTCCGAATTCGCTGATTAGGAATCTGTACTCAGATTTTGAGAATTCAAAATGGCGGATCTAAGATGGTAGCCATATAGTCAAGTACTACTGGAATTTGCTTTTACATACGGAGTTTCCGGATTCGCTGATTAGGAATCTGAACTCATATTTTGCCAAATCAAAATGGCGGCCAAATATTGAAATATTACTGAATTTTGCAATTGTATATGGGGGTTTTCTGAATTCGCATGATAACGAATCTGTATTCAGATTATGAAAATTCAATATAACGGATCGAAGATGCCTGCCAAATATTGAAATATTACTGGATTTTGCTGAAAATTGTATATAGGGTTTTACTGGAGGGCGGTAGAGGAGACGGTGGTCTGACTGAGATTAAAAAATAACGTGATTTTTGACCGAATTTAACGTTAAAAAGCGGAGGGAACGGTGGAGGAGACGGTGGAGGGCGGTGGAGAAGACGGAGGAGGGCGATGGAGGGGACGGTAGAGGGACTGCTTTCAGATATAGCAGTAACGCCTATATAATATAGGGAGATATATATATATATATATACATATACACACACTAGTGGGGCTTCGCCCCCCTGCTCGCTCCGCTCGCCAACCCCCGATATGTTGTAATTATAATAAAAAATATGTACTAAATTGTATACTTAGGAATAATTTTATATAGAAAGATATAAATGTATAGTTAGAAAGATCCCACTTGAAAAATGTTTATAAAGATATGAAATGTATAATATATAAGTTATATATATTTAAAAGTTTTCCACGCCACCTTAGAGGTACTGGGAATAGGCGCGTTGGATTTTTTTAAAAGTGGTATCCGTCGCCAATAGCCGTACGTAACCACTTTCGATATTTAATTTTAAATTGGTATACTTTTTATATATGACTTATTTTACTAAATATTTTTCATGTATTATTTACTAAAAAATAGTTAAAATTTACAAAAATTATGATAATTTTTCATTTGGGAAAATTTTTCTTTAACATATTCTTTAATGTTTTACTTTTTTGTATGCTTTTCATAATTTGGAAACAGATATATTTATTTTTCCTTTTATATATATTTTAGCATTATATGTTATCATTATGTAGAATATGTGTAGAATATGAGAAATGTTAATGAACTTATAATATTTTCAAAATTTCATTACTGTTTTCGTAGAATTTTAAATATTATATATTTAAAAAAAGTTTGATTGTTATCATTTGAAGATGACGAAAAATGCTATTAATAATATTTTTCTTTAATATAATCCTTTAGGGGTTCATAAGTATTTTAGGAACTTCGTATATTTTTATTGTTGCTTTTTTATATGTAGTTAATTGTTAGGACATAAATTTAAGAAATTAAATGTTTTTACGTCTAATAATTATTTGTCATGTATTATTTACTAAATAATAGTTAAAATTTACGAAAATTTTGATAATGTTTTATTTGGGAAAATTTTTCTTTAAAATATTCTTTAATGTATGCTTTTTTGTATGCTTTTCATAATTAGGAAACATATATATTTTATCACGGGGTGGTTTTTCGGGTTAAGGCACGTTTCACCTTCATACCTTAGCGGTTCAACTCCATATCTCTCGGTTCAACTCCCGGAGATATAATAGCCAGATTAGGTAAATAGACGCTACAACGTCGTGCAATGTTAACCTAATCTGGTTACTTACCGTGCAACACGCAAGTCGAAGACTCGCGCTTTATTTCTCACCAGTGACTCGAACTCCTCTCCTGGTCACTGGTTCGTGTGCCGGCTGCTCAGATGTAACGAAACGTTTTCTCTTACGGAACAACCGCGGAGGCGGCGGGGAGCGGGGAATGACTAAGGTCGCGAAATAATAACTCGAGCAGTTAAAGTTAATAATAAAAGACTATTGTTTATTAAATAAAAGATTATGAAGTTTGGTAATAGATCAGTAATATAAAAGAAATGAATTTAGGTTCGCGTATTCCCTATCTAAACGGTGCGCCAGCACGTGACGTCTGATGTCAGCTGCCTCGGAGACTAACGTCACGCTCGCGGTAATTTACGCCGCGCACGTGAGGTATAATTCGCCTCACGTGTGCGGTACTCTACGCGCGCGTTCACCGAGTAAAGCGACGAAGTGTGAGAGCAGTCGCGATCGCCACGCGACGCACACACGTATAAGTCTGAGAGAGAGGGTAGATGGCGGGTTTACACGTGTGCGTACCTGTTGTGCGCACTCACCGGCTTTGAAAAAGCCGGTGGTTTGACCTCGCGTTTAACCTTGATGAAGTGCGAGCCCGATTCCTACACTCTCTCCTCGCACTTGCTCTCACCGCACGAGAACACCTACTCGAAGCCGATGTGCAGGTGCGACGAGCCTGGACATGCGGTTACGCGGAGCTAATACGTGGCGCGGAAGAATGCGTGCACGCTTACCTTTGATGCGGTTTAACGATGGCTCAGTAATGTGATCAGTCTTGGACGCGTCGTGTCTTACTCCCTGGAAAATATTGTGACCTCGATGCTACTCTAGAGTGGACACGAGAAGTGCTACTCCTTCCACGAAACAACCTAGTAGTTTGAGTGCGGCAGGTGATACTAGCCTGTCGCACTTACACTTTACACTTTAACGCGCGAAAACCGCCGAAGTACTTCGATACACGATTTCCGAAAATCACGAGCAAAACTCTCGTGATTCGCGCTCTGACACGGTACTTCTCTTAAAAAAAACGGATGAGTCTTCTTTTAATAAAGGGCGAAACAAAGTGGAGCGAAAAGGAGAAGCGGTTGCAAACTACTATAGCGAACTATAAGATGGCTGTTCCCTCTCGCCGGGGTCTGCTAGTCATCACGTCGATGCAGCTCAGATTCTGCATCGACGCGCCATCTCGCGTTCGCGCGCATGAGTTACTTCGACTACGAATTATACGCGACGTCGCACACTGGGGCCCAAAGGTTCAAAACCACCTAGAGGTCATAATTCTCAACCGGATTTGAAAATTCAAAAACAGGAACTTTTGTGACAAAATACCAAAGACCGCTACGAAGCCTAATTTTGAAAATATGAACCTATAAACCTAATTTATAACCTATAACCCCAAAATTTACACTTGCGATTTCCAAAAATGCTATAAAACTTCAATTTATAAGTCCTTGACACATGCTCTTGGGCCATTCTGTCAGAAATAGTGTATATTTTTAGGATATACATTGTATGTGGTTTAAATAACATTTTTCTCTTTTTTATAGCTGATTTTGGCCTCAGAAGCCACTAGGTGTAAGACCCCCTTAAGACTTATGAGGTTAGGGCTTATAGGTTTAGAGTTTATGAGTGCATGGCTTACTGGATCAAAGGTCAAGAGTTCACGAGTAAAGGGCTTACAAATTAAAGGTTTATCGTATTTTTGGGATTTGCAGGTCAAAAATTGAATTGATTGGTTGATGTGATAGGATTATATGACTCCTTAGATTTGTAGGTTAATTTTTTGGAAAATCAAGCTTCGTAGGGCTCTTCGATATTTGATAACGAATGTTCCTAAGCAAAAATTTTGAGATTCCGTTGAGAATTGCGACCTCTAGGTGGTTTTGAACCAAAAAATCCGTATGGCCCCAGTGTGCATCGGTACGGCGGGCCGTGACAATTTATTCATAACTTCTTCTGTATTCACTGATTTTGTTGATTTTTTTAGGTAGGGAAATAATTGATGTTGATGAGTACAATAGTATTATTATTAAAATACGTGCGACGTTTCGGTAGCTGGTTTGCTACCCTTCTCAAGCACTGAAAGTTTATTTATGAAGTTAACCAGAAGTCAAATTAAACTATACATAAACATCACAATATTGCTCGTCATTCTTACCTAAATTTCAGTTACAACTTATTAACATCGTCGAGTTTTATTACACAATAAGTACTCGTACTCTGTCTAAAAACGAGAAACAATAATGAGAATTTGTTATGAATCTTTGCAAAGAGGTTAGTTTTTAAGTGAAATTAATCGTTACCTTCTTCTTTGGTATAAATATTCTGAATTTGAATACTGTCAACATGACTTATCTTAATCAAAACAATTACACTGAGTATAATAAGCATATGTAGATAAGGAATCAAACCCGTATAATACTGTCTAAATTAAAAGTCAACTGATAAAATAAAATCCCTTTTAATTAGTCAAATTGATAAAGAAACGTCCCAATTATTAATTTAATATACAATGTCATTCGTTTTTAGACAGAGTACAAGTACTTATTTTGTAATAAAACTCGACGATGTTAATAAGCTGTAACTGAAATTTAGGTAAGAATGACGAGCGATATTGTGATGTTTATGTATAGTTTAATTTGACTTCTGGTTAACTTCACAAATAAACTTTCAGTGCTTGAGAAGGGTAGCAAACCAGCTACCGAAACGTCGCACGTTTTTTAATAATAATACTATTGTACTCATCAACATCAATTATTTCGCTACCTAGAAAAATATATATTTATTGTTCCTTTTATATGTATTTTAGCACTATATGTTAACATTATATGGAATATGTGAAAGATGTTAATGAACTTATAACATTTTCAAAATTTCATTACTATTTTCGTAAAATTTTAAATATTACATAACTTTCTACGAAAGTATAAAAAAAGGCAAGTATAGACGTTCTTTCTGTATAATCTATAAAATAATAATATTTATGATTTTTTAAAAGGAATCAAATAAATACCAGTGAAAAAGTCTTTTACTTCTTTGAGTCATTGTATGCTGAACAAATTATATGTTAGTAAGTACATTCAAATTGTTCACTGCAAATCAAACAAATGAAAGTTGTGAAATCAATTATCGATAGTCAAGTAATGAAAAAACTCTCGGAATCAACTGTATGATTGTTCTCAAAAATGTATTCAAATTTGTGCATTCTTCTATACAAATTAAACACAAGAAAGTACTGAAATCAATTTATTGTAGTCAAGTAACCGTAAGTTAACTTGACTGACATATTTGTGCATTCTCCTATACAAATTAAACACAAGAAAGTACTGAAATCAATTTATTGTAGTCAAGTAACCGTAAGTTAACTTGACTTACATAATAGAACTTTTAGTACCTTTTGTGTAAAATTACATTTTACGCCCACGTTGTAACTTCAAAAATATTTAGCCAGCGGGCATAAAGTACTACTTAACGCCTAACAAGCGCAATAGCTCACATACTCCTACAAAACTTTATAGAACCTACGCACTTTACGCCCGTGTGGGTGAAAATTATTTTAATTATATAACTATTATGCCTTCCTTTTATTTCTAAAATTCATAAGAATTTTATCAGATATTTACGAAAAGTTAAAGCCTATATAAAAAAATTACATAGTTACCAACACATCCCCATTTTTCATTATTCTTTCTCAATTTTGAAATTTCTATAATATTACGCATCTTGGGAGGACAATAGAAGTCTATATAGAGCTGCTCTAGCAGTGGTGGTCCTCCAATCTCCCATACATACTTGGCGGGCCCGACGGTTTGCAGTTTACCGGTGGGCTTTGTAGTATTCTACATTTACAAATGTAGAATACTTACTAAATTTTTGCATAAATTGATTAACAATGTTTATACCTATAAGCCCACTATAAATAATAACATTGGCTCTAATTTTTAATTGATACCGCTTAAATATTATAATATCCCTATACAAGTGCATAATCTCATGATTTACTTTCATTACCCTAAATATTTTTCCTTGTAAGAGATCTGATGTCCGATATTCTCATACGAGATCTGATGTCCGATATCCTCATGAGATCTCATATGATATTATCATGCGTGTTTGCACTTTCTATTTAAAAACAGAGTAATAAATTCAATACGGATCAGTATTTAATATGTAGAAGCAACCCATTTATATATTTTATCTGACCTTAAACATATTCATAGAATATTTATATGAAAATGACCATGTCTACACCTTAAACTGCAAACCGTCGGGCCCGCCAAGTATGTATGGGAGATTGGAGGACCACCACTGCTAGAGCAGCTCTATATAGACTTCTATTGTCCTCCCAAGATGCGTAATATTATAGAAATTTCAAAATTGAGAAAGAATAATGAAAAATGGGGATGTGTTGGTAACTATGTAATTTTTTTATATAGGCTTTAACTTTTCGTAAATATCTGATAAAATTCTTATGAATTTTAGAAATAAAAGGAAGGCATAATAGTTATATAATTAAAATAATTTTCACCCACACGGGCGTAAAGTGCGTAGGTTCTATAAAGTTTTGTAGGAGTATGTGAGCTATTGCGCTTGTTAGGCGTTAAGTAGTACTTTATGCCCGCTGGCTAAATATTTTTGAAGTTACAACGTGGGCGTAAAATGTAATTTTACACAAAAGGTACTAAAAGTTCTATTATGTCAGTCAAGTTAACTTACGGTTACTTGACTACAATAAATTGATTTCAGTACTTTCTTGTGTTTAATTTGTATAGGAGAATGCACAAATATGTCAGTCAAGTTAACTTACGGTTACTTGACTACAATAAATTGATTTCAGTACTTTCTTGTGTTTAATTTGTATAGAAGAATGCACAAATTTGAATACATTTTTGAGAACAATCATACAGTTGATTCCGAGAGTTTTTTCATTACTTGACTATCGATAATTGATTTCACAACTTTCATTTGTTTGATTTGCAGTGAACAATTTGAATGTACTTACTAACATATAATTTGTTCAGCATACAATGACTCAAAGAAGTAAAAGACTTTTTCACTGGTATTTATTTGATTCCTTTTAAAAAATCATAAATATTATTATTTTATAGATTATACAGAAAGAACGTCTATACTTGCCTTTTTTATACTTTCGTAGAAAGTTTTATATTATTTCAGTACTTTCTCGTGTTTAATTTGTATAGAAAGATGAACAAATTTTAATACATTTCTGAGAACAGTCATACAGTAGTTTCCGAGAGTTGTTTGCATTACTTGACTATTGATAATTGATTTGACAACTTTCATTTGTTTGATTTGCAGTGAACAACTTGAATGTACTTACATATAATTAATTGTTCAGCATATACTTTTACTTCCATAAAAGTCGACAAATATATTTCACTGAAAAACCTCATGGCTTTTATGTTACAAAAACAAGTCATTTCATACATAGCCGATATTTCTTTCTATCTGTAATCTGTATACTAAAAAATTTTCCATGGTTTATTTTACACTTTTTTTTACATCTTCTTTCTTCATTGTTTGTATATTATACAATCAGTTTATGAACTGAGAATCACTAAAAACTTTCTTGATATTCTTGTATAGATCAAACTTTTGACGTCTTCCACCCTGAGAAAATCATACACGAGAATAACTGAGCACTTTTATTTTTTGAAATTTTCACAATATAACACATTCTTTTCGCTTTTCTCATTTGACATAATCTTTTAGTTTCTGTATACTAAACAAATTTCCATTGTTTATTTTACACTTTTTTTATATCTTCTTTCTTCATTGTTTGTATATTATACAACCAGTTTATGAACTGAGAATCACTAAAAGCTTTCTTGATATTCTTGTATAGATCAAACTTTTGACGTCTTCCACCCTGGGAAAATCATACACGAGAATAACTGAGCACTTTTATTTTTTTAAATTTTCACAATATAACACATCCTTTTCGCTTTTCCTATTTGACATAATCTTTTAGTTTCTGTATACTAAAAAAATTTCCATTTTTTATTTTACACTTATTTTACATCTTCTTTCTTCATTTTTTGTATATTATACGACCAGTTTATGAACTGCGAGAATCACTAAAAACTTTATTGATATTCTTGTATAGATGAAACTTTTGACGTCTTCCACCCTGGGAAAATCATACACGAGAATAACTGAGCACTTTTATTTTTTTAAATTTTCACAATATAACACATCCATTTCGCTTTTCCTATTTGGCATAATCTTTTAGTGTCTGTATACTAAAAAAATTTCCATTGTTTATTTTACACTTATTTTACATCTTCTTTCTTCATTGTTTGTATATATTATACGACCAGTTTATGAACTGAGAATCATCACTAAAAACTTTCTTGATATTTTCTTGTATAGATCAAACTTTTGACGTCTTCCACCCTGGGAAAATCATACACGAGAATAACTGAGTACTTTTATTTTTTAAATTTCCACAATATAACACATCCTTTTCGCTTTTCCCATTTGACATAATCTTTTAGTTTGTGCTTGAGAAAATATGTACAACAGTGAAGCTCAATCTGTAAATTTTAGATTTTTCAAACCATACCTAATTAGAACTTCTTATATATATATATATATATATATATATATATATATATATATATATATATATATATATATATATAAAAGAACACTGACATTCACTGTAATAAAGTAGAACGAGTCTCTAATTCTATCTAGGGGGATAACTACCACAATATTTCTGCTTCTGCTACTAAGAAGTCTGTGATTTTTTAATGGTTCTTCTTTCATAGTAACATATTTCTTTTACTATCTTCAGCTTCTAGAGAGATTTTTAACACTTAGATTCGTTGAAGTTTTCACTAGAAACCAGTTGAATTATGTATTATACTTGAGCATGATGCACTTTTAACAATCTGAGAAAATGTTATCCAACTTTAACCACAAACATTAAAGTTATTTATGAAAATAACATATAATCTATACAGGTTGCTAATATCTTTGCGCGTTGTTTTCTAAAAAAATAATGAACTATTACTTGATGTCACTACTTGATCACAACAACAATATTATCTAAAACATCTTAGTTATAGCTTAATGTCACACTACTTAATGTCACTATTATTAAAATTCTTGGTCATTCTTGGATGCATTGATGTGCAATGAACTTCATATAATTTTAGTCAGTTTGTTTTTATAATATCTTCTTCAAGTATTTGCACTTTAAGCAAAAAATGGAATGACGCCTGAATATGAAAGAATTATGTAATGTAATAATGTATGAGCATGATGCACTTTTAACAATCTGAGAAAATGTTATCCAACTTTAACCACAAACATTAAAGTTATTATGAAAATAACATACAATCTCAACAGGTTGCTAATATCTTGGCGCGTTATTTTCTCAAAATAATGAATCATCACTTAATGTCACTACTTAATTAATGTCACTGTAATTAAAAATTCGTGGTAATCTATTCTTTGACGCATTGATATGCAATGAACTTCATCATTTTTTAGCGCGTTTTTATGAATAATATCTTTTTTCATGCTGTATTTGAACTTTAAGCAAAAAATGAAATGAGGCCTGAACCTGAAAGAATTAATGTAATGTAAAATAAAAAATACTTGAGCATGATGCACTTTCAATAATAATCTAAGAAAATCTTATATATCACTATTTCCGGGTTTTAATAATGCTAGTTTACCTTTAGAAATCGTAGGGCCAGTAAAGCATCCATAATTAAAACACCATAAAGTAGAACGAGGCTCTGCTAGAGAAATATTATCTGCAACAGTATTTCTTTTTTTTCTATTACAGGTGGTTGCATTCTTTGACAGACTTGAAAATAATCTTTTAGTGGCCTTAATGTATAATGCATAATAATAATAATTTTGAACTCTTCTATATGTTGCAAACTATTTAATCATAATCATAATCTACTTGTCAATTATCCTTGTTCTTTCTGATATAATCTGTAACAAAAAAAGATTTCACAAAGTAACAATACTTATATTAAGAACATTATTTTTTTATTTTATAATAAAAGTTTGCTACTTATCTGAAAATATATCTGAATATATATATTATAATATACACCAAGTCAATTTAAATCGAATTTCAACGATGTAAAAAGTCTTTTCAATATAACTTGTATAAATGATGATTGTATACGGACTAATGCGTAAATATTGAAAGTTATTATGTATACATAAAGTAACAAGGTTAGGTTGATTGACCAGATATATATATATATATATATATATACCATATACGGATTCTCTCTCTCTCTCTCCGTCGCTCTTCTCTCTTTCCCTCTCTCTCTTCTAGTCGGTCGGACAAAAATGCTATACTATGTACCGGTCGGACAAAAATGTATAGTTTGTGCAGACTGAAGAATATGGAGAAAGAATCGGAAAGGAAATCGTACATAAAAATATTCAGATCTCTAAATCTTTTGAATGAGACAATCTTTTTAAATGAAACCTTTCGATTTGAGTAGAGCAATGAAATGGCTTTCGATTAAGAGGGATATGTTATATAGTTGAAACTAACGCAATAGGTATATAATCGCATTGAATTTCTCGTACATCCATTTCAAAGTATATATTCACGCGGTCGTCCTAAGGCTCTTCTATTCTATACTTGCCTTCGGAACGCTCCCGCGTTCCTTGATTTAAAAAAAGTTTGATTGTTATCATTTGAACATTACGAAAAATGTTATTAACCTTTAGACTGCCGGAAAGCCTATATATAGGCTTTAGAGGAAAATCAATATTTTTTTGTGAAAAACAGTATTCCGGGGGTTTTCGGGGTAGCTGATCACCAATCTGGGGTTAAATTTGACAAATTTACTTCATAGGGTCCGAAATACCCCTCCCCCCCCACCCCACCGCCAAATGCCCCAATTTTTATATATTTCTAAAACTTGGTGAAATTGCCAATCTGGATGGCCCCAAAAACCCGCGGAGTAACATTTTCACCGAGCTTCAAAAATAGGGGAATTTGGGGGGGGGCGCTCCCTGACAAGAATTTATCAAATCTGACTTCAGATTCGTGATCAGCAACCCCGAAAACGTAAATAATATGATACTTTCATCGAGTTTTAAGCGTAAACAAAATTCTATAATAGAAAATTTTTTTCTTTACCGTATCCTGCCGGAAAGCCTATATATAGGTTCGACCTCTGACATGAACTTTGTATATAGTTGATACGTAATACAAGACACTAATTTGGCCACTTCTAAAGGGCTGTTTAAAGGTTCAAATCCCGGCAGTCTAAAGGTTAATAAAATTTTTCTTTAATATAATCCTTTAAGGGTTCAAATGTATTTTAGGAACTAATTGTATATTTTTATTGTTCCTTTTTTTATATGTAGTTAATTGTTAGGACATAATTTGTTATTGTTAAAGAAGGAGAAATTATTGTTAAAAAAATTAATTTTTTTGACTTCTAATAATTATTTTAACTCTTAAACTTTTTTGTAAAATATTCATTAATTTTTATCAACTGAATTTAATTATTATTTATATGTTTCGATTAAAGTTTTTATATAATTCATATCATACTCTTTAAGTAAGTTATTATTATACTCATTATACTTATTTTCTTCTTTTTTTTCTGATTCATTTTGTATGTATATATTATTTGGATTTTTACATCTTGAAAGAGCAACGTATAATTGACTATGAGAGAATAAAGATTTTTTTAAATATAATCCCATGTTATTGGAACTTTGACCTTGAGATTTACTAATAGTTATAGCAAAAGCTAATACAATAGGAAATTGTTTCCTATATAAGATAAACGGCAATGTAGACGATTCACAAGTATTAAGTGTTATACGGGGAATAAAAAATTGTTTTCCTTTATTTTCTCCTGTAATGATTTCAGCTTTTATATTATATTTATATAATCCTATTATTTTGAGTCGGGCTCCATTACATAATCCATTACTTATTCGAATATTTCGAATTAAGATTACTATTGAATTTATTTTTAATTTCAATTCATGTTGAGGTAAACCTTTACGTATGTTATTTAACATTTCTATTGGATAATTTAGATGAATATTTTCATCTGTTTGATCGACTCCTTTATGTGTTGCATAATCTATACTATAATATGTTATAGTTTCATGATTAATTACTTTAATATTTTATTATTTAATATATTTACTTCTTCATTATGTGAAGTTAATATAACATTTTTTGAAAAATCATAATTATTGTTAATAGTATTATAAATTATATGACAAACATCATTTGATTTCCATTCATTAGGAATAATAAATTGATCAATTTTTCCTTCTCCTATATTTAATAAAAATGATGCAAATTCTTTATTTTTAGTACGTATATTTATTTTTAATTTAAAAATATTAAATAAAGGCCAAACATATGAATGTTTAATGGATTCTTCTATAATTCTATTTCTAAATCCATTTTTTACTACTGGAAGAATTTGTCTAAAATCTCCAAGTAAAATAATTAATTTTCCCCCAAAGGGATTATTATTATAACATACATCTTTTAAAGTTTTATCTACGATTTCCAAAGCTTTTTTAGGTATCATTGAAGCTTCGTTCTAGATAATAACTTCAACTTCTGTGAATTTTTTTTATCAGAATCTAATTTTAGGAAAGCGGTTTCAATATTAGATAAATCTAGTGGTAATCGGAATGTTCGATGGCTTGTCATACCTTTAGGTAACAAAATAGAGGCTATAACTGTCCAAGCCATTGATAAAAATTTTTTTTTTATTGTAATGAAATAATGAATCAATGTTTAAGTTTTTCCTGAACCACCTGGACCATCTAAGAAATACATTTTATTGGTATTATTTACTATTGTTTCAAAAATATATTTTTGGTCTTCATTCAATTGATTGAACATATTATTAAATTTTTCTTTACTGTAGTTTATAATTTCTAAATGATGAATAATCATGAAAACGAACATAACGAAAAATATAAAAATAATTAATAAATATAAATAAGATGAGCATATCTTTTTTTTCTATTATAGTTATATATATATATATATATATATATATATATATATATATATATATATATATATATATATATATATATATATATATATATATATATTTCTGTTCACCGCTATGTTTCAGGACTTTTCATTGGTTTATCGCTATGTTTCAGGACATTTGCATGTTTTCAGAACTGTACTGAATTAGGAATATGTTTACCGCTACCTTTCAGGACATTTTTGTATTATTCAGGACATTTAGGGTTTCTTTCACAACGTTTTTCTCCGTAAAATTTTTCCGAAATCAACGTAAAATACTGCGGTACTGAAAGGGAGCGCCGCAGGCGTCGTGGTGTTAGTCAACACCCTGAGGGATATTATTTCTTTAGTCACTTATATACTGCTTAACGTTTTATACCTACTTCTATTGCAGAAAACCTGTAGGTGTCCTGGAAGGTAGCGGTGTACTAAGTTTTATATATATATATATATATATATATATATATATATCAAATGCAGCTTTTGAGGATCTATGTCAGCACGGATTCGATACTTTGAGGATTTTTCGGACTTTTGAGGACATCCTCAAAATTCCTTCGGTATGAAACGGTACTTTTGAGGATTTATATTAATACCTTCAACGCAGAGAGGGAGTTATTTCTTTAGTCAAGCATATACGAACTCTGGAGAAAAAAACTATAGATCCTCAAAAGTACCGGTTTCCGAAATGTGTACATATATATATATATTTATATATATATATATATTTATATATATATATATATTTATATATATATATATATTTATATATATATATATATTTATATATTTCTGTTCACCGCTATGCTTTCAGGACTTTTCATTGGTTTACCGCTACCTTTCAGGACATTTTTGTATTATTCAGGACATTTAGGGTTTCTTTCACAACGTTTTTTTCCGTAAAATTTTTCCGAAATCAACGTAAAATACTGCGGAACTGAAAGGGGGCGCCGCAGGCGTCGTGGTGTTAGTCAACACCCTGAGGGATATTATTTCTTTAGTCACTTATATACTGTGTAACGTTTTATACCTACTTCTATTGCAGAAAACCTGTAGGTGTCCTGGAAGGTAGCGGTGTGCTAAGCTATATATATATATATATATAATTATTTATATTTACAATATATTTTTACAAATTTTTATGAATACTTTTTATTTTTCGTGCTCTCTTCTATCGGCCGTATTCGTGGTGTATTTTTTTTTTGTTTCTACGTGACATTGAAATTCGTTACTCCGTGTATCTAGAATTAACATTTTAATCGAATAATTAACAGTTTACATTAACAAATATATTTACGTAATGAGTCACTTTACACAATTATTGTAGTCGACTTATGAGAACACAGCTACATGGTAGGCGCGCGTAGCGCGCCCAACATTCTAGTATCGTAAAGTCGAGAGTACGCTCTTGAAACTATCCGTTAAAACCGTTGAACAATTGATGCATTCATGACGAAGATAAAGGGTACTTGGAACCACTTACTGCTGTTATCGGGTACAATCATAACCATAAATAGTTAAATGCAACAGCAAGCATTCCCTTCTAACGAAAATCTTTGTCGAGAGTACGTGATTGAAACCGCTAAATAATAGACGCATTCATAGCGACAAGTAATTAGAAACGATTTCCACTGTTATTGGATACAACCATAAACCCAATATTTTTCTCGCCACCTATCCCCACCACCAGTTACGTTGCGTCATACACGTGCTCTCGTTAGTCACCCCCACTGTCGCCGGGTACGTTGCGTCGTACACGTGCTCTCACTGGCTGCGCTGCTGTCCCCCACTGTCTGCGCATCCGCTACCACATGTTGAGGCGTCCGTCCAAACGAATAGCGCGACCGACGATGCACAGTGGGGTCGCGGGCAAAAAAAAGCGCCGAAAATCGTGCTTGCCTCGAAAAATGCATGAAAAAAAAAGTTTGAAGCATGAAAGTATTCGCTCGAGCCTATATTTTAAAATACCGTATCCCCCGGTATGATCCAAATCGATATATACATGTATATCAGGCATATAGTGGGTATATATACAGCAACCGCATTTAAATGACATTTCCGGGCAAAGCTACTTCATTACTGGATGTATATTCCACGATAAAAATATATTTAAGGCATACACATATATACGTCATTAAGGCGGTCTTACACCTAAAAATTTTGAAAAAATTAAATTTTTTTTTATGGAATTTTGTAATTATATATGTTATTCTAAATCTAAAAAATCTGGTTTGAATAAAAAATTTTAAAAATTCAAAATGATATCGTTAAAAGATCCTACTACCTTTAAAATAACGAAAACATTAATTTTCCTTTTTTTGGCCTTTTCTATAGGTTTCTGATATATATATATAAAACAACACTAACATCTATAATATATATATATATATTATAGATGTTAGTGTTGTTTTGAACATCAGCCCCCCGCTCAACCCCCTCATCGGCCCTCCGCCCCCCCTCAAAATAACGTAAAAATCAGCGTATTTCTATGAGTTTTTTTATATTAAAATAGCCTCTAAGCCTCCCCTCAGGCGCCCCTCCGCCCCCTCCCATCTCGTGCCCCCCTCTTACACCCCTCATATTCATTTTTTTCTTTAATCGTATTTATCATCTCGGTATACATACGACAAAGATCTTTTTTTCTCACACCACCCGTAAAGTATTGTGTTTTCACATTGACGTCAAGGAGTCTCGCTTCGCTCGGGCCGTAAATAATTATAAACGGCACTAATCATCGGAAAAAAATAGAGATACGAGCATAGGCTTCGCTGTTTCTAGGAATGAGGTTATGTGACGTTTTCGACCCTGAAATTAAAGATTAAGCACAAATAACTTTCTGTAAGGTATATGGGAAAATTGTATATTGTCTCCAATGAATGAGGACCATTGATATTTTTTTAACACAAATAAGTCTATATTTTCCACGAAACCCAAGAGGTAGATAGATAGACGCGCTTTTTTTATAGAGGTTTCCCTTTTTTTACTATCTTTGAATTCATTTTCCATTAAATATTTCATTGTTTTTCATAATAAAAAGTTAGTAAAAAATGGCCTATTCCTCTGTTAAAAAAAAAATGTAAAATTTTCAAGTATTACTTTTGTTCTATTAAATAAACATATGTTATATTTTTAAACATTTTTATAGTTATTTAAGTAACATAAATTTTAAGCTTGAAAGTCACTCAAAGCTTTTCAACTTCATATTAATTTCAAAGGTCGCTCAAAATATAACGCTAAAAATATTAATTATGAAGGTCGCTGAAAGCAGACCAAAACTTAAATCGAAACCGTTGTTGAACTCTGAAAGTAGATCAATTTTGAAAGTTAAGCAAAAGATCAGTTTGTTAATTTTATAAAGGTTGTTGAAAGTTAATCAATTTTGGAGGTCTGATAGCAGATCGATTTTGAAGATCGTTGATAGCAGACCGATTTTGAAGGTCGCTGATAGCAGACCCATTTTTGAAAGTTAATCAATTTTGGAGATCTGATAGCAGACCGATTTTGAAGGTCGCTGATAGCACACCAATTTTTGAAAGTTAATCAAATTTGGAGGTCTGATAATAGGCCGATTTTGAAGGTTGCTGGTAACAGACCAATTTTTGAAAATTAATCAATTTTAGAGGTCTAATAGCAGACCGATTTTGAAGGTCGCTGACAGCAGACCAATTTTTGAAAGTTAATCAATTTTGGAGGTCTGATAGTCAATTATGGAGGTCTGGTAGCAGATCGATTTTGAAGGTCGTTGATAGCAGACCGATTTTGAGGTCGCTGATAGCAGACCCATTTTTGAAAGTTAATCAATTTTGGAGGTCTGATAGTAGGCCGATTTTGAAGGTCGTTGATAGTAGACCAATTTTGAAGATCGCTTATAGCAAACCGATTTTGAAGGTCATTGATAGCAAACCAATTTTAAAAATTTTTATCTTTTTTTTTGTTTTTTTTTTTATTTTAGGGTCGTTGAAAGTAGACCAATTTTGAAACTCGTTTATAGCAGACTAATTTTTAATCAGATCGCTGACAGTAGATCAACTTTTACTGTCGCTGATAGCAAAATCGACATTGAATTTTAATCAACAGTGGAAGGTCATTGAAAGTAGATAGATTTAAAAAAAATTTTAATATATTTTTTTTATAATTTTAACAATTATTAATCAATGGACATTGAATTTTCATCAACAGGGAAAGGTCATTGAAAGTAGATTGATTTTAAAAATTTTTTAATATATCTTTTTTATAATTTTAACAATTATTAAAAATATATTAATTTTGAAAGTTACAGATAGTAGATTAATTTTGAAGGTCCTTTAAAGCAAATTGATTTTTAAAATATTTTTTAGAATATTTTTCGTGATATATACGAATAAGAAAGTATGAATTACTCATTCATACGCTGAATGGTTTCTGAAATAAAAAACATTATGATATAATATTATATATATATATATAACTTAGTACACCGCTACCTTCCAGGACACCTACAGGTTTTCTGCAATAGAAGTAGGTATAAAACGTTAAACAGTATATAAGTGACTAAAGAAATAATATCCCTCAGGGTGTTGACTAACACCACGACGCCTGCGGCACCCCCTTTCAGTTGCGCAGCATTTTACGTTGATTTTGGAAAAATTTTACGGAAAAAAACGTTGTGAAAGAAATCCTAAATGTCCTGAATAATACAAAAATGTCCTGAAAGGTAGCGGTAAACATATTCCTAATTTAGTACAGTCCTGGAAACATGCAGATGTCCTGAAACATAGCGGTAAACCAATGAAAAGTCCTGAAACATAGCGGTGAACAGAAATATATATATATATATATATAAAAATATATATATATATATATATATATATATATATATATATATATATATATATATATATATATATATATATATATATTTCTGTTCACTGCTATGTTTCAGGACTTGGAACCACTTACTGCTGTTATCGGGTACAATATAACCATAAATAGTTAAATGCAACAGCAAGCATTCCCTTCTAACGAAAATCTTTGTCGAGAGTACGCGATTGAAACCGCTAAATAATAGACGCATTCATAGCGACAAGTAACTAGACACGATTTCTACTGTTATTGGATACAACCATAAACCTAATATTTTTCTCGCCACCTATCCCCATCACCAGTTACGTTGCGTCATACACGTGCTCTCGTTAGTCACCCCCACTGTCGCCGGGTACGTTGCGTCGTACACGTGCTCTCACTGGCTGCGCTGCCGTCCCCCACTGTCTGCGCATGCCCTACCACATGTTGAGGCATCCGTCCAAACAAATAGCGCAACCGACGATGCACAGTGGGGTCGCGGACAAAAAAAAGCGCCGAAAATCGTGCTTGCCTCGAAAAATGCATGAAAAAAAAAGTTTGAAGCATGAAAGTATTCGCTCGAGCCTATATTTTAAAATGCCGTATCCCCCGGTATGATCCAAATCGATATA
This sequence comes from Torymus aiolomorphi, assembly GCA_036365515.1. Lineage (NCBI taxonomy): Eukaryota > Metazoa > Arthropoda > Insecta > Hymenoptera > Torymidae > Torymus > Torymus aiolomorphi. The sequence continues at coordinate 214,932,547 of CM070874.1, forward strand.
TACAAGTATATCAGGCGTATAGTGGGTATATATACAGCAACCGCATTTAAATGACATTTCCGGGCAAAGCTACTTCATTACTGGATGTACATTCCACGATAAAAATATATTTAAGGCATACACATAGCCTCAGCGCCATGAGAGCCGACAGCCTCCGGCCCGTCAAGCGTCATATGACGAGTCCCGACCACCGTTGGAGTTCAGCGGACTCACTGTGAAGAGCGACCCACCGTGCGCATGCGTACGATCCCTCGACGTGGATCAAGTGGTTGCCGCTTCGATGCAAGCTGTAACCAGCGCGTATCCGGGCCTGTTGCTCAGCTCGTTAATGCCGCCGTTGACGTAAAGTCGCGTTGAACGAGAGCCTCGGTATCGAGTTGCTTCTCTCCCGCTACGCAACGTCTGGGAGAGGGGTATAACGGAGTTCCAGCATAAAATACGGAGAAAATAAGATTCTCGGTTCTCCATATTCTATCGAACTCGTTTGACTCTCATTCCCGCGAATTTACGCATCTCGAGCGTTTGTTGACATCGCTCGAACGGTGTATTCGCGATCTGCGCGGGGGGCTGCGCGACTTTGGCGGTTGCAATGTCGCGCTCGATTCATTTTTGAATCAGATTCTCTCGGGCTGTCAAACCGCGCGTACGCGAGTTAATTTGATCGTCCGCGAAGAAAACCGCGAAGTTACCGACCACGAAGAGCAGCGCACGTGAGCAATCCGAGCCACTCCTGGGGTCCGAAGCGTCTGTAGGTGAAGGCTGGAAGTTAGGACTCGGCCTGAACACTCCGAAGTCGACCGGAGGATAAGGCCTGACGCAGGAGCGGATTCATGAGCGAGCGACGAGAGGAGTGCATTCCTCTCCCGGTAAGCCTCTTTGTACTTCCCGCGCAGCGATTTATTTGTGTATTTTCGACTCTTAGCGGCGAGTGGCCAGTGGTGTGTTCACCGGCCCAGCGAAAATAGATACCTTGATCCGCCCGCGCCGAGCGGCGGATCCCGTTTTCTTGTCGGCGCGCAACGCGACGCGTTCTTGATGTAAAATCTTTTTTTTTCACTCAGCGTTACAATGGCGCCCTACGTGTTGGGTTTAAGGAGAAGGTTAGCGGCCGGTACATTCGAGACCGGCCTATTCAAATCGCGTTTCGTTTAAATTCGCCCGCGCGCGAATCACTGCACCGGACTAATCAGCAGACGGTCAGTAGCCATAAGCCGTTATAGCTGATAGGCGCAGTGATTTAAACTCGCCAAGTCGAGATGTCGGGCATAAACAAACGGACAAGAAGACTCGCGGCGCGCATAGAAACATAAACACAAAACAACAGATTGCTTGTTTTTGTAGGTGTTTATGTTTATGCTCGGGCAGTATTGTGTATACTCGTCCCGAGCCTTTTAAACTGCTGTAAAGCCAGGGCGAGAGCATTTAAACGACGATTGTAGTTGTTTTCGTCGTCATATGTTGCGAAATTAAATTCCTTTTTTTTGAAGCGAGATTTTAAGCGATTTTCACGCGATTTTTTTTGGAATAGAGTGACCGTGCCTGTGCGTGCAGCCGGTCGAAAGTGAGAACACTTTCATTCCTTTCTTTTTTATTGCGGGTTTTAATCAAATCGGTATCTTCGCTAAAAATTTTTTTTTTTGGAATTGCCACGCTCTCTCCCTAGCTAGCTGCATCGAGATACGTCGTTCTCGAGCGGCTTGGGACAATTGTGTGTGGTAGTTAGGATTCTAACATTGTAATTTGCGTAACAGACGGCCAATTCGGGAGAGAATCTCAGCAGTTAGTTGCGCACACACACAATTCGTCGCCAAATTTTTGTATAATCGGTCTAGCTTCAGATGATGGAATCATCAACCTCAGAAGAACTAGCCGAATCGATGGAGCAATGGCGCAAAAATCTAGAGTTGAGCTTCCAAGCTGTAATAGAAGCAAATATAGCTCTAGATTTAAGAAGCACTGGATATATCGAAAAGGATTCTAGGCGAGTCACTCAATGGCTAATGGGAAATTACAACCCGGCCCACTTCACACAGAAAATAAGTGGAAGTGCAATTGAGCAGTTCACAAGGAGACTCGAATTGAGGAATAAGTACGTCAACGGAATGATCCTCAACGCAAGCAGAGCTCCAGAAGTGAACTACAATGAAGATCCCTCAGCCCACAGCCTGTTTCAGCAATTGACGTCGAACAAAGCAGTCGACAACAACTTGCTGAGATCCATGAAGACACATGTATTGCAGATCATGGATCAAAGAGCAGGCAGTCCTCCCGACGTAAGAAACGAGGCGCTCACGTTACTATGGAGCCCTTTAACTCCAGCGGGAGGACCGGGTGAGGTCCAGATGCAACTAAAGTGCAGCACAGCCTGGGGGAGGGGAGATTCCCTGATCTCCTCCCAGTCCGAAGGATCCGAGAACGCGAGTCGCTCGGGGAATGCAGACCGCTCATGGATTTCGGAAAGCTGTGCCGCAACTTTACCATCGCCAGCAATTTCAGCGTCCATCCACGAAATCGACGTCGGAGTAAGCACAGCCTGGGGGAGGGGAGATCCTCCAAGCTTCCCCCTGTTCGTGAAGTCTGATACTCTCCGTCGCTTGGCGTATACAGAATGCCTGAGGGCACCGAACGGCTGTGCTAAATACTCACAAGCTCACGATGACAGAGCAAATACAGCCTGAGGGAGGGAAGATCCTCCAAGCTCCCCCCTGTCCGGAACGTCCGATATAAGCCGCTTGGGGAATATATCGGAAGCGGACGGCTGTATTACCGTCTCTCAGACTCCTGAAGACGAAGAACAGCCAAGCCTTCCAAGGAACAGCAAGGGAAAGATTGACAATCTGGTGACGGCACAACTGGTGGACAGCACGCCGATTATCTCGCAACTCTTCGACGCATCAACGCAAACAGAAATTGAGCGTCGTTGCGAGTGTAAGTGAAATCGGACGCGCAAATTTGAGGAGGAGAAATTTAGACGCTTAAGCGAAGAAGTGAGAGGGCTTCACGATTCAGCTTCGTCTAACAAGATTCGAGTTGCAGGCGCAACCAAGCGCTCTGCCAAGTCGCGACCTCGATCGGGCCAAGGGACTAGAGACAACCTCAAGTCGTTCCAAAACCCGCAAAAGTCCAGCTCGACAGGAAAAAAGGAGGCGTATGCATCGGCCACGCAACGACCTCCAAGGTCACCCAAAGGAGACCAACAAAAGAAACCCTCGAGCGGGCACGGTTCGAACCAAGAGGTGGGTTCGAATCCATGGACGACGGTATTTTCTCGACGCCGCAAACGGCGGTCAACTAAGCCAAACTTGGCCACTCGAGAATACCGCTCATCAAGGTCGAGGAACACGCTCGGATCATATATCTCCTCACCACCGAGTCCAACCAGAAAATTGTGTTGGACGTACCAGACATCGACGCATCTTCACTGGGCCTGTCCGCAGTGGCCACAGCGCCCGAAGAGGACAAGAAGACGAGACGACCTCCAAAACGCCCTTCCGAAGAGGAGCGAAGGCGGTCGTTGACCGGAGCCTCAGCGCCATGAGAGCCCACAGCCTCCGGTCCGTCAAGCGTCATATGACGAGTTCCGACCACCGTTGGAGTTCAGCGGACTCACGGTGAAGAGCGACCCACCGTGCGCATGCGTACGATCCCTCGACGTGGATCAAGTGGTTGCCGCTTTGATGTAAGCGGTAACGAGCGCGTATCCGGGCCTGTCGCTCACCTCGTCAACGCCGCCGTTGACGTAAAGTCACGTTGAACGAGAGCCTCGGTATCGAGTTGCTTCTCTCCCGCGATGCAACGTCTGGGAGAGGGGTATAACGGAGTTCCAGGATAAAATACGGAGAAAATAAGAATCTCGGTTCTCCATATTCTATCGAACTCGTTTGACTCTCATTTCCGCGAATTCACGCATCTCGAGCGTTTGTTGACATCGCTCGAACGATGTTTTCGCGATCTGCGCGGGGGGCTGCGCGACTTTGGCGGTTGCAATGTCGCGCTCGATTAATTTTTGAATCAGATTCTCTCGGGCTGTCAAACCGCGCGTACGCGAGTTAATTTGATCGTCCGTGAAGAAAACGGTCCGTATGTCCTCACCGGTGCAGAGCAGCGCCCGTACACGTACCGACCACGAAGAGCAGCGCACGTGAGCAATCCGAGCCACTCCTGGGGTCCGAAGCGTCTGTAGGTGAAGGCTGGATGTTAGGAATCGGCCTGAACACTCCGAAGTCGACCGGAGGATAAGGCCTGACGCAGGAGTGGATTCGTGAGCGAGCGACGAGAGGAGTGCACTCCTCTCCCGATAAGCCTCTTTGTACTTCCCGCGCAGCGATTTATTTGTGTATTTTCGACTCGCAGCGGCGAGTGGCCGGTGGTGCGTTCACCGGCCTAGCGAAAATAGATACCTTGATCCGCCCGCGCCGAGCGGCGGATCCCGTCTTCTTGTCGGCGCGCAACGCGGCGTGTTTTTGATGTAAATGATTAATTAGAATAGACCTTCTTATTGTGCTGTGAAATAATTGAGGCTATTCTTCATTTATCGACCTTAAACTAACCTTCTCCCGGATACCGCCGCCTCCGCGGGAAAATGACTCCGCTGATCGTTTTCATATCTGAGCGTAGCGGCCGCGCGCTTTACTCTTTGAGCGCGCGCTTTTAACTCAGCGATCCAATTAGTTGGAAAGCGAAGTTCGCGTGCGATCTTCGCGTTGTTTTCGGGATTCCAGGAGCAGATCCCCGGGCAAGTCATTTTAGTCTGACACCCGCGGCACCGTGTTCTAGGGCATCGCTGGCCTGTGGCTTTTTGGGATTTTACCCCAGAAGCCATCCCGTTACAATATATATATATATATATATATATATATATATATATATATATATATATATAAATATATGAAACGCTAGTTATGCAGACACTTTCCGAAATTTAAATAGACTTATGCAGACAGAGACCGACTTATGCAGACGTCAGCATAAGTAGAGAGATTATTTCTTTAGTCACGCTAGACTTGTGCAGACACGTGTATAAACGGTACTACACTTATGCAGACAGGTCACGTGGTCTTATACATTGGTGTCAGCATAAGTCCATGTTTATATGATTATATATATATATATATATATATATATATATATATATATATATATATATAATATACACACTTATCGGGGTTTATGTAGCCCAAGACTGTATATTAGTACCTACAGCTCAGAGTTCCCTATGGCAAGTGACTAAAGAAATAATGGACCCTGGGGTTATAGACTCTAGGTCGGGCCGCATAAACCCCTATATTTAGAAATATTATGAAGCCCGGGCTGCATAATCAAAATCGGGCTCGATAAACCCCTATATATAAAAAAACGGGCTTTATAAACCCCTTTCGAGAAATGTATAATATATATATATATATATATATATATATATATATATATATATATTATACATTTCTCGAAAGGGGTTTATAAAGCCCGTTTTTTTATATATAGGGGTTTATCGAGCCCGATTTTGATACCAGAGTATCTTAATTCTCTAGATCCTCAAGCTCTACCCTCTCATAAATTGCATTTAAGATTAAATGCTATTGTTATGCTCATTAGAAATATTAGTATACATGAAGGCTTATGTAATGGAACACGATTAAGAATTTTAGATTTAAATAATAATTTATTGAAATGTAAAATTTTAACGGGGGATAAAGAGGGTCAAGCTGTTTTAAATCGCAATACTTTATATCCTGATAATGAGTATCCTTTTACTTTGAAAAGAAGACAGTTTCCAATAAAATTGGAATTTGCAATGACTATCAATAAAGCTCAGGGCCAAACGTTTTCAAATGCATTAATTGATTTACAAAAAGATTTTTTTAGTCATGGACACTTATATGTTGCAATTTCGCGTGTCCGTTCTTGGAGTGGATTAAAATTCTATTTAGGTTCTAATCGAGTTAATAATAAAGTAAAAAATTACGTTTTTAAAGAAATTTTATAATAAATAGTATCTTTAATGTATGTATGTATGTATGTATGTATGTATGTGTGTATTATTATTATTATTATCATTATTATTATTAGTGTACAATTTAAAATGAAGAAAATATTTACATTTATTTACATATGTTTAATATATTTACTTTATGCAATATATACGTAAAATCGTGTTCTTTGAAATTATATAGAATATGTCTAGAGAATATATAGAAAGAATATGGTTTAACATGAATTATAGATAATTAAAGAGTGTAAAAATTGTTATACTTTGAGTATACTTAAGTATATATATATATATATATATATATATATATATATATATATATATATATATATATATATATATATATATATATATATATATATATATATATATATATATATATATATATATATATATATATATATATATATATATATATATATATATATATATATATATATATATATATATATATATATATATATATATATATATATATATATATATATATATATATATATATATATATATATATATATATATATATATATATATATAAAATCGTGTTCTTTGAAATTATATAGAATATGTCTAGAGAATATATAGATAGAATATGGTTTAACATGAATTATAGATAATTAAAGAGTGTAAAAATTGTTATACTTTGAGTATACTTAAGTATATATATATATATATATATATATATATATATATATATATATATATATATATATATATATATATATATATATATATATATATATATATATATATATATATATATATATATATATATATATATATATATATATATATATATATATATATATATATATATATATATATATATATATATATATATATATATATATATATATATATATATATATATATATATATATATATATATATATTAGGCTAGTAAGTTTGAGGAGCTCAACCCCGGTCGGTCAGAGTGGCTAAAGAAATAATAACCCTCAGGTTACCGACTCTAGACAAATAGACTCTAGAAAACCCCTCAAACTTCCGCTCGGATGCTGAATATATAGATTGGAAGTTTGAGGAGGCTCCTCAAACTTCCCATAACCCCTCAAACTTCCAAGCGGGTGCTGAATATAATCCTCAAACTTCCAGAATTTCATATTTATATATATATATATATATATATATATATATATATATACTTAAGTATACTCAAAGTATAACAATTTTTACACTCTTTAATTATCTATAATTCATGTTAAACCATATTCTTTCTATATATTCTCTAGACATATTCTATATAATTTCAAAGAACACGATTTTACGTATATATTGCATAAAGTAAATATATTAAACATATGTAAATAAATGTAAATATTTTCTTCATTTTAAATTGTACACTAATAATAATAATGATAATAATAATAATAATACACACATACATACATACATACATACATACATACATTAAAGATACTATTTATTATAAAATTTCTTTAAAAACGTAATTTTTTACTTTATTATTAACTCGATTAGAACCTAAATAGAATTTTAATCCACTCCAAGAACGGACACGCGAAATTGCAACATATAAGTGTCCATGACTAAAAAAATCTTTTTGTAAATCAATTAATGCATTTGAAAACGTTTGGCCCTGAGCTTTATTGATAGTCATTGCAAATTCCAATTTTATTGGAAACTGTCTTCTTTTCAAAGTAAAAGGATACTCATTATCAGGATATAAAGTATTGCGATTTAAAACAGCTTGACCCTCTTTATCCCCCGTTAAAATTTTACATTTCAATAAATTATTATTTAAATCTAAAATTCTTAATCGTGTTCCATTACATAAGCCTTCATGTATACTAATATTTCTAATGAGCATAACAATAGCATTTAATCTTAAATGCAATTTATGAGAGGGTAGAGCTTGAGGATCTAGAGAATTAAGATACTCTGGTAAAATTGCTTCCGCCATTAAACCATTATCATCACAATTATCTATCGAATCAATGCTTGTGTATTTGCGTTCATTATAACTATCTAGTAACGACACTACTTCTTTATTTAGTTCATTTACATCTACATTTCTTGCAGATAATATTGCTGAAGAACTCATTTCGTTAAGAAGATGATTTCTTATAAATTCCCCATAAACACAATCAACGAAATTATTGTTTCTTATTATACCACGTTGAGGAATAATAATGTTATCATTATCGTCATTTAAAGTACCATTTCCCACATCTAAAACAAATTGAGCCAACGACATGTCATCGTCAATAGCTCGCATATTACGCGTTAATTTAAATTTATAAAATTTATGCCACAAAAAAATGTTTTTTATTGATAAATTAACAATTTCACTTCGAATTCCTTTTGGTAATACCGGTAATAATTGTCGAAAATCACCACCTAAAATTATAATTTTACCACCAAATAACAAATCATTATTCATTACATCTCTTAATGTTCTATCCATAATCTCTAATGCATGACGTGGAGCCACCGGTGCTTCATCCGAAACAAATACATCAGTCTGCCTTAAAAATTGTCCTTCTTTTCATTGCACTGAAAAATTTGATGAAGAATCTGATAGTAAAGGTACAGGTAACCCAAGTACTTTATGAACAGTTTTTCCATTAGGTAATAACGTGGCTGAATCCCAGTAAACGTCATACAACATATTTTTTTATTTTGACTTTTTAATAAATTTTATAAAGTTCTATAAACAAAAGTTTTTCCACAACCTCCCGGTCCATCAATATAAAAACATTTAAATCCATTATAATAAATAATATTTGATACTTGCAAAATAATATCGACAATTTCTTTTTGATCAAATTTTAATAGGTTATACTGTTCACTAGCTATATTTGCAAAATTAATATTTATTTCATCGCAACTCTTATCATAATTATTTACTACCACTTGAGGCATTACTGGAAAATCTGCAATAGAATGACATTCATTGATTAACATTTGGCAAATACTGCTATAAGCTAAATTTTGCGCTTTAGAGCAAAAACGGTATTAATGTATGAAATCTTCTGATAATGCATCTTTAAAATTTTCCCACAACTGATCTGGATATATAGGCTGACAATGTATCAAAATACGCACAAATAATTGTCGAAGACTACGTGACATCATCCAACTTACAGCTTCCTGCATAGCTCGACACCATTCCTCATCATCTTCGATTAGACCTAATGCTAAACATACTTCCGAAAATGTTTGATACTGAACGCCGTTTACATTCTTTAAATCATCAAAATTTGTTGCCCCTTTACAATGTAATAAAAGTAATCTCAAACGAAACAGCTCTACTTGACTTGGGCTAACGGAATACATACGTCCTATGCAATTTAATTGAGATTTTCGTCCAGACCATCTGTAAACTTTAAGACCATTTTCTTTATGCTGTTTATACACATAATGAGATGGAAGTTCAGTATATGTAAATTGACGAGCTTCATGATCATTTTTATTCAAATCAAAATAAGCTAATAACGTGCTTGTTCGATTTAATGCAGCGGCCACTGCAACATCATCATTTAAATCTTCAATTACAATCGACTGCTATTTAGGTAAATGAACAGATAAACGTCTTATGCTATGACTTTTACAATGCAGTGGTTTATTTAGAATACGATAACATGCTTCAACTGGACTAACGTTTCTATATAATTACGTACTTCGTCGTGATTTATTATAGTCTCATTATTTGCATCCTCAATTGCTATATTCGCAGCATCATGTCCTTTGTATACATATTTATATAAATATTTTACTGATCTTACACTGGAAACCAGTTCTACGTTTGTATGGCAATTGAATATACGTAGTAATTATGGACAATATCGCACAAAAAATCGGTTATCTACTGTTTGATTATGACGCACTATTGATCTGCCATTATTTCTTCATCTATAATATGAATACCCATCAGATGACATTACCGTTTCCTCACGCAATCCTTTCGGATAATGCTTTGAGCATTTACCTTCAACTATACATCTACTATCGCATGGACCATGTATCATATTATGAACTACAATGTTATATAATACCGGATCTATCTCCAAATCAGGAATTTCTGCAGAGATAAATTTATCGATAACATTAACGGTCGTCAACTTATAACCATCTTTCAAAGTAATTAAAATGTGTACATGAGGTAAACCTTGTTTCTGGAATTCAACCACATGAACATGAGCTGAAACATCACCAAAATACTTTTCTTTTCTTACAAGCAATATTAGACGTTCTTTTTTCAAATGGAAAACCCGCGCGCATATATCTGGCCTGTCTGAAGCCTGTTCGCCCGGATAGATTTTCCCGAATTTCATGCCAATTAGGATTACACGTCATTGTAATAAACAAATCAGATTTTCCTTTACTACGAACTATAGCCATAACATCTTGATAATTTTGCATCATATACGTAGGAGAACCAACAAATGTTGATGGTAAGATGATCATTTTACCTATTTGGCAATTCATGTTATTCGCATTATTATTTAAATGATCGATTAATCCTTGATATGATTCAACACGTAACTGTTTTTGATGATTACGAACATACTCAATTCGATCTTTCTCTATTTTAACATAACTATCAACGATCCATTGTTGAAATAATCTACGCCCTAATAAAAATGCATTAACTATATCAGGTTTCACATTAATTCTATATTTGATATAAGAACACCTAGTTACACGACAATCATGTCGCTCAGATTGATCATTATTTACATCACCAGCCTCAACATTTAAGTTACAATTTTTTTTTCATTATATTTTTATGCCAACCTTGTGATCCATGAGGATAGAATAATGGGTAGACCGTAGGTTCCACATTTGGATCCATCGAACTTATCTATCGCAATACTCGCGTGTCTTTATTCCGAATCGTCACATATGATTCAGGAATATCACCATCAGCTGTTGTACTAAACACAGCAGCAACTTCGTTTACTCTTTGCAAATTATATCTATTACGATCGTACCCAGGTTTTAAACTAAATAATAATTGTAATTCAGGTTCAGTATCATTACCTAATAATTCACGTTGATGGTTAATTTCTTCTTTCATCATTTCATATGACTTTGCAAATATATTACATTCTCTCAACATTTGTTCTAAATTATCCATAATTTCTCTATCGGATCCTAAATTACCTGCCATCCTGTAATCAACAGCCTCTTCAGGATCAACAATAAAAAGTTAACCATACTGAGGATTTTCATTTTCCGATGGATATAAAGCTTCATTTATTTGGTAATAGATTTGTCCTTGAACCTTAAAACAATACGGAGCTCTTCCTATTGTTTTAATTCAAATTTAGTTAATTTTCCTATGAAAATTAACTAAATTTGAATTAAAGGATGCAAATGAAAACGAACTATTATAATTCCGAATACGTGCGATGAACGCTCTACATTTTACATGATGATTTTCAAATAATAAACGTAATTCAGCTGGAAAATCTGGAATGGATTCTAATTCAGCTGATCCATGCCCTCAACAATCATTAAATGAATTATCTTTATTAATCACCTTTTCAGCTGCAATCATTAAATGAATTATCTTTATTAATCACCTTTTCAGCTGCAAAGTGTTTCGCATTACAATGTTTACACAAAACATTTATTTCCCCTAAATCATGTTCGTTGACATTATCGCTTTGTGAAATATTTATGTTCTGTTCCAGTAATCTTTGATTATCAATATTTCTTTCGCGTCTTCGACGTTCGAATTCAACTACTTTATCATCATGTTCCGGTTCACGATATCCTAACTCTACATTGCGTTACTCTCTCAGCTGCTTGAGTACGCCGTCTTTCTGCAATAATCGATCTCTCTTCTGATGTTTGTCTTAAGCGTCATCTACTTCTGCGATTTGATAAATTCGGATTATTTCCACTAAATTCGGACGAATTTTGAGAATTGGGAATGTCCACATTTTCAACAGATTGTGAATTCACATCGCGATTAGTACAAATACGCTCTCTAAACCTTCATGCTCTCTCAGCTCCTTGAGTACGCCGTCTTTCTGCAATAATCGACCTCTCTCCTGATCGTTGTCTTAAGCGTGATCTACTTCTGCGATTTGATAAATTCGGATTATTTCCAATAAATTCAGACGAATTTTGAGAATTGGGAATATCTACATTTGCATCAGATTGTGAATTCACATCGCGATTAGTACCAATACGCTCTCTATACCTTCTGACTCTCTCAGCTGTTTGATCACGCTGCCGTTGTCTAATAATTGATATCTCCTCTGATCGTCTAATTGTAGACCTTCCATGATTAGGTTGTCTATCATTCGGCTCTTCGTTTTGCTGAAATTCCATCTTTAATTCTTTATACAATATCAATTATATGTTTCAGTAACCCTTTTGTATTTATTTTATGAATTAGTGAAAAGAAGTAATGAAAGGATTGAAGAACTTCCGATTCCAAATAAATATAGATTAATTTTTAACAGTATATATCCTTAACATAATAATTAGCATATAAAATATTAAACAATGATGGATAATTGTAGTAAATTCAACAAAAATCATATAATATGTTTAACAATATAGGTTTATATTTAATAATGGTGTTGAAGCTTAATGTGTTTCAATGATAATGATAAATTGGAACAATAATAAAAGTACCGAGATTCAATAATAGTGATAAATACTCAACAGTAATGATATATGTGTTTGATACTACAATTCAAAATGACAATGTTAAGATTTGAGTTTTTTATATTCGTAATAAATCCTCAATGTGCGTCATATGTTCTCACTATTCGTGGTAGGTTCTCAATGTTCATGATAAGTTTTCGATTGTTATGTTAGATGTTCAATATTCTTAAGTTTTCAATTTTATTGGCAAGTTTTCAATATTAGTGGTAAATATTCAATGTTAATGGTAAGTTTTCCATGTTAATGGCAAGTTTTCAATGGTAATGGTAAGTTTTCAATGTTCGCCATAACTTTTCAACGTTCAGGTTAAGTTCTCAATGTTCGTGTATACCTGATGCGGTATACTTGTAGCTGAAACAAGAAAAAAAAATTATTACACATTTAATAAAACAATTAAAAGGCCTGAGCCACAGACATCCTACCTCCCGGAGCACCCGAACCATCGAAGCAGATCTGCTCTACGGCCGGCCTTTTATACCCACCGAAACTCTCTCTCTCTCTCCCTCCCTCTCTCTCTCTGCCCCCAATCTCTTGCTCGCTTTCTCTACCCCCCTCTCACTCTCTCACCCACCCACCCGTCCTGTGCATGTCTCCCCCCCCTCCTCACGCTCTCTCGGTCATCACATGATGTTTTGTGTTATTATGACTCAAAGTTACGAATAAAAGTAAAGTGTGATGCATCGCCGTCGGGCCTCGGGGCTGTGTTATTCCACATTTTTTCCAGAGATGAGCAAAGACCGGTGGCGTATGCGTCAAGAGTTCTAACACGTGCTGAACGGAATTATTCGCAGCTTGACCGAGAGGCGTTAGGGCTTTTTTTCGGGGTTAAGGAATTTCACCAGTACATATACGGCCGTAAATTTATCTTAGAAACAGACCACAAGCCGCTGACGTACATATTTGGCTCAAAGAAAGGCTTACCACAAATGGCAGCAAGCAGGGTACAGAGATGGGCCGTATTTCTCGCAGGGTACGATTTCGAAATACAGTACATAAGCGGCAAAGAAAATGGGCCCGCGGATACGCTATCCAGAATGGTAGAGAACGCGCGAGCAGTTAGATGTGAAAACGAGAGTGAAACGTATTCATATCTTAATTTTGTATGCGATGATGTTAAAACTATAGATAGCGAAGAAATTCGAGCTACAACGGGGCGCGATCCGTTGCTATCAAAGGTGCCCGAATATCTCTTGTACGGTTGGCCTACTCCGACTTGTGAAGAGTTGCAGCCGTTCAAAAATAAAGAATTCGAACTAGCGTTGGAAGGGGGATGCATTCTATGGGGCCACAGGCTAGTAATTCCCTATACCTTGCCTGAGCGAATCCTTTCCGAGTTACACTCAGCACACATGGGAGTAGTTAAAATGAAGGCGTTAGCGAGGTCGTATGTTTGGTGGCCGCGAATAGATCGCGATATCGAGAACTTAGCAAAGTCGTGTGAAGCATGCTTAAAAGACGGTCCTAACCCACCGAAAGCCGAATTGCATGTGTGGCAATGGCCAGAAGGGCCAAATCAAAGAATTCATGTCGACTTTTGCGGTCCTATAAATGGACATATGTACATTGTAATAACAGACGCTTATTCGAAGTGGCTAGAAATTAAAGAAATGTCGAACATCACGGCGTCATCGACAATTCCGGTGCTTAGGGAGTACTTTGCAACGTGGGGATTATCGTGTGTACTAGTTAGTGACAATGGGCCTACGTTCACATCCGAAAGTTTTCGAGTGTTTTTAAAAGAAAACAATATCCAACATCTGCGAACTGATCACTACCATCCCGCGTCTAATGGCGCGGTCGAAAATGCGGTCCATACCTTTAAGGATAAATTTAAATTGTTATGTCAGGAAATGCCGCGCCAGGATGCGTTAATTAAATACGTATTTTCTTATCGAACGACACCCCACTGCACTACAAATTGTACACCGGCGGAGCTGCAGGTGGGTCGTAGTCTAAGAACGCGTCTCATCGCACTTGATTCGGACACGCGCTACAAAGTTGAAGTAAATCAAGAAAAACAAAAGTTATATTTTAGAGGGAATAGAAAAACTGTTTTTAGCGAAAATGACTTAGTTATAGCTAAGGATTACAGTACGAATCAATGGCGCAATGCGCAAGTAGCTCAAAAGCTAGGAGCGGTAAATTATAATGTTCGTACCGATGATAATCGGATTTGGAAGCGACATGTCGACCAGTTACAAGCGCAAGAAATAAACGTGTATTCAAAGAAACCAGACTTAGCTCCGGTAAGTGAACCGAGCAAGAATATCACGACTCCAACACTGGAACTCCAATATAAATGAAAACAGCGTATCAATGTGCAATCGTAATGTTGGACGCGAAGGTGATTATACTGGCGCTAGCAATAAGCTAAGTAATTCCAATGTAGTAAATGATACGAGTTCTCCGAGCTCTAGTGCGGCTCAGAACTGCCTGATAGATATGCGAACCGTGCAACCTATGGCGTCATCCCCATCTGCTGTTAAGCGCTCCACTAGAAACCGCAGGGCCCCGAATCGTTTAGATTTGTGAGCATATCGATCTTAATTAAAAAGGGGGAGGATTCTCGTATATGTGCTATAGACGACGAAGCGACCAGCAGCGCCATCTGGTTTTTGCGTTGAGCAGTTCATGTAAGCACGCAGCTAGCGTGCATGTCAGAAACAGAATGTGTCTGACATCCGCCGAGTACACACGCAGTGTAACCAAGCCAAATAAAGGGCCAGAGTTTTCCTAAGAGAGCAGTCTTATTATTGTGATCAACCTATCCACCTTGTTCCTTTGTTATACATTACAGGTCCAACAATGCAAAATATATCTTAAAGTTAGAGAGATTAATAATGTGTCATTGGCCTACATGTCTGAGTACACGAACCGTTCCCTTGTGAAGTAGCACACGGAAACTTGTACGCACATCCTTCTTTTTTTAACTTTTTGTCCTTTATAATGTTATAAAATTTAGCAGCTATTTTGTCGTTGGAGCGAGTATCCATCGAGGAGACGTTACAAAATTTTCGTAAAGTAAACCCACTACACATAAAATGCAGAAACATGACGCAATATTCACCGCACACTTTAGAATCGAAACTTTGCAACTTCTTCTTGTTCCACCTCAACCACTTGCGATTTCTTCCGAGTTGATCGAGATGATGTCGCAACGAAGGTGGTAGTCTATAGCTATCGAAATAGGTACCTCTTGCATGGCTGTTCATGTTGCAAGCCATCCAATGAGAGCCGGGCTTGTCCGCTGTGACGAGATTTGCAATGACCACCGATGGGCGGCTCAAGCGGCTTGGGATGTGATTGGAAGCGTAAACTCCGACCGAATCAGCAGACAGCCCGCAGATGGCGCGCGTTATTTTATTCGTGTTCATTTTTTTTTTTTTCAGTCGGAGGGTGTCGCCGTCGATGGCGGAGAAGTATATATACTAGTAAACTGCTGTAAGCAACATTTCACATTCCACTTTTTCTTTAGGGAGCGCTTTCCATTTCGCAGGCAGTATCGAGCGCATCCCCCTTTTTTAGCTGATGAACTTTATAAAGAGCACAAAACTCTTTTTTGGCCAGAAAGATTTTGGTTGAACCCGTGGCGCACAGTGTATTGTCTGGGAAAATTCTGTTGAGCTTTTTATACAATGGTGAATTAAATTTTTCGAAGTTGATGACGCGGTGTCCGAAAAGCGCTTCGATGTAGCGGGCCTTCTCCTCGCCGCGCACGAAAATTGTTCGCGATACTCTGGCAATGTTGTAAAGATGCCGATGTAGCTGGCGAAGTTACTTCGCCATCAAACCAATGAATAACGTGAGTTTCGACGGCTAGAAAGGTGTTCGTTTCTTTGACATCGTCCGGCAAGTCGGCAATGAGGCGCTTGTAGGCCCGTGATAGCTATTTGCTTGGGCAGAAGCCTTTTTTCGGAATTACGGGAACCTTGAATATCGATTTCGTAGTCCATTGTGTGTAGAGACATGTATGCCCGCGTGTAAGAGAAAAAGCGAAGTGACGCGAGATGCGCCGCATGTGGGGGCCCGTAACCGGACACTTCACCTAAACCGATTTCACCGACGGACATTTTATCGAAAGACATTTCATCGAAAAGACTTTACACCGACGGGCTTTTAACCGACAACTATTTCACCGAAAACTCATTTCATCGAAAAGACATTTCACCGACGAACATTTCAATAGTAGGACATTTCATCGAAAAGACATTTCATCGAAAAGACATTTCATCGAAGAGACATTTCATCGAACAAACATTTCATCGAAAAGACATTTCATCGAAATATGATTTTTATGAAGCACTGCCTCCATAAAAAAGTATAGAAATGGCTGTATGGAGCCCCGATCTAGAGTCTATAACCCCAGGGTCCATTATTTCTTTAGTCACTTGCTATAGAGAAATATACAAGCGTACTATGCATGTACTACTATGTAGTGTGCCTTTTCGATGAAATGTCTTTTCGATGAAATGTCTTTTCAATCAAATGTCTTTTCAATGAAATGTCTTTTCGATGAAATGTTTTTTCGATATAATGTTCGTCGGTCAAATGTCTTTTCGATGAAATTATTTTTCGGTGAAATATTCGTTGGGGAAACGTCCGTCGGTGAAATGTCTTTTCGTTGAAATGTCTTTCGGTGAAATGCCCGTTGGTGAAATAGCTTTAGGTGAACTGTCATGTAACCACCAATTTTTAGTTGTAACAGTTTATGTCTAGGCCCTCGTTGAGAAAATGTATCCCGGTGCCTGAGTAGACTGTTTGGAATACCTCGATAAACGTTGTTGCCTGTAAAGTGCAGATGTAACGGCTTGCTTGGTATTTGAACCCCGTCGATATATAGCGAGAGATAATTTATCCCAAAGTGTTGAAAGTTGAATGGGTTGAATGGGTTTAGCGCTCGATTTTTATTAAACGCTTTTTTATCGACGAAACCGATGATTATACGTTTCGGCAGTTGACCCAGAATCGCATTATCGATGCTATCGCCTCGTATAGTGGTGTGAAGCGTAAATGTTTTCACTTCGACGCATGTAATGGGGTATTTGGCTGTTGGTTTGGCCAGCGTGTTGGCGTGCGCGATCAAAATACCGGGATTTATTTTGACGCGCCGAATAATGAGGGTAGCTTCTTTTATTTTTATTCCGAATCGGCCGTTGTTAGTGGAATCCATCAGGCAAAATGCATCTTTGCTTCGCACCACGCGCACTCCCATTTCGACGCCGTTGATGAGCATTTTATCGTAATTAAACAAGTCGCAGTGCAGATGGCCAATCATATTGAATGCACGCTCCTCTTTCGTAAAGTATTGCCTCTGAACGAGGCCTTTGTTCGAGCCGATTCCTTGTTTTCCCGGTGCGCCATCCATGCATCCGGGTGTATCATCGTACCAGAGGCTCGCGGTGAGATGAAATTCTTTGGTAGCGGGGAATAGCTCAGCAGTGATTCTATGTAAGCTCTGTACACATATATGTTGTTGGATGGAGAGGCGAGCTTTTGATTGAGAAAAATATCGATTTGATTGAAAATTGAATGAAGAAGATTGTTTACAGGACCAACATTTAGATTTGAGTCGGCATCGTGGTTGGAGAGTATTTGTGTCTTGACAGACAGCATGGTGTGTGCGAGATCGATGTAATGCTCGCTGGTACTAGGTACGATGAATTCGATGGGCGCATCGCCCTCGTCGCTGATCAAAGAGATACGCTTATAGTTCGAAAAACTGCTGTCCTCGATGGGGGTTTGCGTAGAGGGGAGGGAGAAAAGGTCGAGTTCGCTCGACATACACTCTGACGTGTGAGAGAGCAAGAAAGACATTTTCAAGATTTATTTTGGCCCGAAAATATCGTTAATGTTCCGAAAAGCGGGGGTTTTCCGGTTTCTCCTGCTCGCTTTACGAGCCTTGCGCGGAGCGGCTGTCAATTTTTTCTTACGCTTGGGCCGCGAGATACGGCCGCTTGCACGTGCCTTTGTCGACTGTCGTTGCCGTTTGATGTGCCTTGTAGTTTTATACCCTGACCCCTTCATGACTTCGCTAATTTTCTCTGCCGCTTTTCTCTTGAGATGCCGTCCCCATTCTCCCGCTCTCGATTCTATGACCTCTTTGAAATTGACACCATTGTTTACGACATCGTCTATGATTCTCATATCTGCGTGCAAGGTCTCTTTTCCGACGCCTTAGCGCCACTCCTGACGTATGGCAGAATACGGCGAAAGAGGCCCCCCAACCAAGAGCCAACGCCGCGCCTTCTTTAAAAGGCCGAGCCAGCGAAAACATTTTCCACCCCACCCCCGCAGCCTATCTGCTCATCGTAGTATCTAGTGCAATGAGACATCTCAGTGACTTCGTCTGAAATGTAGTACCACGATCAGTGTATCGTACTCGAATGGAATGCGATGGCCGATCTAGTCTCTTATAAAGATAATAATATTGTGAAAATTGTGATAGAGAAGCAGTATGTAGTGGGCGGGAGTGAAAGGCTGTACAGTACTGCAGATGTATTTGAATTTTGAGTTATCCAAGGAAACGATGTGCAAGAGTGAGGCCTGTGTGTCCTCTACTGTGTAGGGCTCACAAATATTTGTATAAACGTACAGTTGGTCGGAAATGGCACAAGAGAGCGAGGCAGGCCTCTCGTATACAATGTCTCGCTGTGTACCATGGTTAAAGGTCGTAAACAGAGGTTTTTGCCGCGCGCATCACCGAAGCCAAAATTTTTTCGTTGAAATGAGTCGCGTGTGGCTGTTGGCAGTCGCACTTGCATCTGATGGCATAATAGCCGTTGCTCTCCTTTACAAGCATGTGATGCTTATAAGTGTCATTCGAGTTGTTTGTGGCGTCTGCAAGCTGTTGGAGAGAGTCATAAATGCCGACTGGTAAAGGGCAGTATTTTTTCTCACTCTATTCGTTGTCCGTGGCGTACAAACTAAAAGTGTAAAAGGCATCATTGTCTTGAAAATGCACGATACTACATGGCACGTGAATTTCCATCAGGTCGACGTGCCACTCTCCGTGTACTTTGACCTCGCGTAGCAAGTGGATGGTGAAACAGCTGGTTGTGTTATCAGGAAAGTAAGGCATACTGCTGTTGCTAGGCAGCACCATTTCAAAATCTTCGTTCCATGCTTGCTCGAGGTTTTCTACGAAATGCTCTCGAGTTGATTCGCTTTCACCCAAGAATTAAATTTATCGGGACAGCCTAGCCACTTGACGAGCGCTTGTTTGTTGGTGCTGCGACCTTTCGTGCGCACGATACGCTCGATTTTCAAGCTCTTATCGACAGTTAGATGACCTTGCCCGACCGAAACGAGCTCTTCCTTGTAAAAGAAGCCGGCAATTATTTCTCCGTTCAAGTCCGCCAATACGTATATGTACAGACTTTGCCGCGGAGATACGCGTATTATCCTGAAAATCTCCTCTCTGAAATTTTTTTCGTATCCGCGCTCGAAGGTGTTCTATGTTCGACTGACACAGACGAGGTCATTCACGGCAAATTTGCGGTAGAGCACCGTGGGGCGGCGATAATTGGAGCGTACCCGTTTGGCCAGGTTTTCGCGCGCACGCGCGACGTTGTCAAAGTTGACCTCTGCTGGCCGCTTTCGTGTACTGCTGTTCTGAGAATGATTGTACGCGTACACAATTTTTTTGCAGGACATCGATGTATCGCTTGGTGTTTCGATGTGAGAAATATCTCACATATCGTCTCCATAGCGTTCTGTTGAGCCGCTTGATCATCGCTGCCGTGAGATCTGAATTTCTAGCGACACAAAAGCCGATCTCCATGCGCTTGAGAAGATTTTGAAAAGCGGCGTCAAGGAATTCTTTGCCACGATCGGTCTGTACGTACATAGGCAAGCGCGGCTTCGCTCTGTCCGTAATTCGCTTAAAAGCACCGGCAATGTTGCGCGCGGTTTTTCCTTCAGCGGTTCAACCCAGGCGAACTTACCGAGTACATCGATGACCACGAGAATATAGCAGTATCCGTGGTTGTAATCCTTTATCGACATTTACTGAGGTAGATCGCACTTCCTCACGTCATCGACGTTCCTTACATTGGACGACAGGCGTGAGAATCTTCTTTTTATCGGGTCTATAAAGAGGTAAGAGTGCAGCGCTCGCGTGGCGTCTATGCAGGCTTCGCGGAGAAAACCCAAGTCTTTGGGATGGATTTGGCGCGCGAGATGCTGTATTTGCGCTTTGTCGCGTGGGTTGTTGAACAGCGCTAGGTATTTTATAATTAAACTTATGTCACGCTGCGCTTTTCCCTTATGGAAGACATTTTGCGTTATGAATATTACATCGATATTTTTGTGATGATTTCCTTTCGTAAACAAGTATAAAATAATGTCACTCGAGGATTCTCGCATAAGATCATCGAGAATGAGTAATTTTTTCTTCTCGTTGTCTGAGGCATAATCGCCTACCTGTGGGAGTTCCTCTCGAAACTCAATGACAGGCCCATTGGGCTTAAAAGCTGTTCTGTAAGCCTCTTGCCATTCAGCGTAGCAAACCAGTAAGCAGTCAAAGCGCACGGTATATATGGCCGGCAAATGGACGAGAAAGCGTTGAAGAAAGCGTGTTTTTCCACAGCCTGTGGGTTCCCGCATACGCAACAGGTAAATGGATGTTTCAAGCGCGTGTCCATATTTTTTTACGGTCTCTAGCCACTGAATGAGAAAGACCTGTGCTTTCCCAATCATTTTATACCCTTTTTCATTCGAGCGAAACATTGAAAAAATCGTCTGCCTGGCTCGCGGGTAGCGCGGTGGCGCGTACTAGCATCTTTACTGCAGTGATGAGCTGAATCGACGCGGCGATAAGCTGGTTGTGCACGGAGATGGGCTGATCCGTGGTGACTAGCTGATTAACGCGCGCGCGCGCGTTGACTAGCCTGCCCCCGCGGAAATGAGCAGGACTACCACGACGACTAGTGTGCGAACACCTGCATAAGCCAACGATATAGTTAAATATAAAACATGGCGCGACTTTATCACTACAATACCTTCTTAGTAAATTTAACATGAAATTTATAATCTTCGAAAACGATATAAAACAGTCGGTATATTACATTGTTAAGAAAATATAACGGTCTATTATCACTACGTGCTTTTTTTCATTGTACTAATGCGAGGAAAGTGATGGATATAGGTAGAAATAATAGAACATTTGGACAGTTAAATAATTTTGTTATTAAAAATATAAGAAGGACAATTTTTATTTTACACAAATACACGTAGTTAAAAGGTTTATAAAATATACATGCATACATAGTATGCGTCGCTAACCAAAAGGCAGTGATACTGCATAACGAAAGTATCTACGCCTCTTAACTACTACGGAACAGAACTTTTTCACGTCGCGGGTGATGACATCGTGCGTTCGGGTGCGTCTGATCGCTTTATATTTTAAAACGATGGGTTCTCTTTCGTTTTCAAAATACGCTGCGATCAAACGCGCGATGCTCTCGAAATTTATTATACAAGAATTGGTGTTATTGAGGCTAATACCCTTAATCTTGTAGCACTCGACAGTTTCACCGGAAGAAGCTACGACAGCTCGGAAGCCACAACATTTTGGATCCGCGGAGAGAAAGTTTGTAACATAGGTACCCTCGCCGTAAGCCTTTAGCTCGTCTGTCATGTATCCAAGTAAACCACCCAGAGACGGAGTATACTCTGTAGGGTCGTCGTTTTTACATGTGAAAATACATGAGTCCGTGTTCATGTATAGAACACGTGCTGCAGTGAGTTCTTCAATATAAGAATACAACTCGTGACGCTCCTACGCGGTTGTATACGTCGCTAATGCCACATTTGTATTATCCGAAACATCGACAGCATCTTCGCGAAAGCGCCATTTCATTTATAAAAGGTTCTCGTTGACCATAAGAACATCAAATACTTTTTTTTCGGCGCCTTAAGAAGTTTACTCGTCGACATACCGCTGTCTACTCTCTTCGTTTGTACACACAGCAGACCAACCGCTTGTCTGCTGCATCAGTCGGAGAAAGGTAATATCATACGGGGTAAACAGACCACCCGCACCCGTGACAGGATCGAACTGCGTGATCTCATACTGCCAAATCACAAATATTTCTGTGATGCAGTAGTCAAGTGCGATCATCTTGTGTAACTCGTAGACAACCCACGTGCCCATAAATTCACGCTCAGCGACTTGTTTGTGATTACAGTCGCCCTCTCGCTATTCCTCGCAGCATGAGCGACAAAGTCCGAAAATCAGCCCTTCCACGCGCGAGAGATCGTTGTTTCGGCCACCTGTCAACTTTGTAGATTCTCCGCCGATATAAATGCGCGGCTGACCAATGGGGTAACGTCCCCTCTTGCAAATATATGGGTAAAGAGAGCAAATATCGGAATATTTTCCGTGCGGTCACCGAAAAAAGCGTCCCGAGGGTTTAAGGATATTTTGTTCATGACCGGATAAGCCGCTAAATATTGCGTAATTTCCGGCTGCTGCTTCTCGCGAGAGGGAAATCGCACTCCCACATCTCACGCACGTCGTATCCGAACCGCCTCATTGCCACAACCTTTGCCACTGTGCCCTCCTACGCCTGTGCGTATGTTTCGTCATATTTATTTTTTCTCATAGTACGATTATCGCTAAAACAACGCGAACAGCCATGCGCGCAACAGCCTTGATATTCAATAACATTTCCTTTGCCTGTTAAGGCAGATTCACCGCCGGTTGGTGGGAGAAGCGGCAGATACCCATCTACGACAAACCCCTCGCGTAAACGAAACTCGCGCGATCGTCCCGCATATATAATTTCGCACCCGAACTCGCGCTCACAATAGAGCAGCCATTATATAGATTGTTGCGAGTGCTTATCTCCACGTTTGGCGGTGTCAGGCCAAGAGTGTTTGGCTGCAGAAATTTTCTTTTAGAAACATACATGCACGTGGACGCAATTATACACTTCTATGAAAATTTGGCGAAACCGTATGCATGCAAGTGGTTTGGGGCTGTTTTCTCATACCACATGAGAAAAGCGACACTTTCAGTCACAGACATAGTGACTGGGCAATAAAACTCGATGGACGGTAGAGGACCTCTGTAGTATTCATTCTAAATGGTATTGAACAGGTGTGGGAAATAACCTTTCATAGCGCTCTCCGGCAGGCCAAATGTCGCAGGCAAAGCACTCTGTTTCAATTGAAGGTAATTGATGATATCAATAAACTTTGTATTCCCGAACTTAAGCTGCGTAATATTGTGCGTAATAATTGAGAGTCGAATGCCCGAGCATTGTGTGCTATACACACAATTTCGGCAAAATCTGTCTTTTTTCGCACGCAGAGCTCCAAAAGTTGTTTAACGGGATGGCGGGTGAAAATGAATTCGCGCACCCCAAAAATGGGGCAATCTATTTATATTTCATCCACGCCGATGCAATCCGGGCATACTTGGTGCGCGACGCACAAATTAGGTACGTAAACGAGCGCATTTACACCATATGATGTGTCTTGTGTTCTCTCGAAATCATAAAAATATAAAGATTTTTTTTTGCCCGAGGCGACAACGCTAATCGGTTATATGAAGCACAAGTAGTTAAAGGCATGCAGCTTTTGACAGTGTCTACAAAAACTGATACAACACTCGTATTTCCGCTGATACACATCCACAGTGCGCATGCAATTTTTACACAGCCACATAACGTCACACACTTTATTATTTTTTTGTAAGAGATCCACAATCCACGAATAATGTTATTCTCTCCCTCTCTCTCTCTCTCTCTCTCTCTCTCTCTCTCTCTCTCTCTCTCTCTCTCTCTCTCTCTCTCTCTCTCTCTCTCTCTCTCTCTCTCTCGATCTCAGTGCTCGACTGTCGTATAGCTCGGTCGACGATCGTTACACTCTCCGTTTCGTTTGGCTTTTGGTGGTGTTATATCGTTGATAGAAACTGCAGTTGTGTAGTGGTGTACGCTGTTTTCTGTGTTCTCTCCGGTGGTATTATCGTGCTGCGGATTCAGGCTCTGGTATCGGCTGCTTTAGCCTCCTTTTGCGGTGACATCTGAATTCTTTGCTTCTTCGTTCTCGCCGACGTCATCCAATATTTACATTATACAGTGGCTCTCGGTAGCACGGGCCGAGTAATGATATTATTATTCCTTGGCCAGTTACGCCAGATTCAAATAATTTTGAGACATCAGAATATGCGTTGCCATCAGAGTCGGGATCAGTACAAAACACTGCTAGTGGCAGGCAGAAACGGAAAAGTGGTGATAGCGATCATGATCTGGGCACCTCTATAGTGCTCTACTACGCGGACATTAGTCTGTTAATGAAGATGGCGCGATCATCGCATAATAGTCTTTTAACTGCGCTTTCCAATGAGAAGAATACAGAAGCGAAAAAAAAGCTGAAGGACTTCATTTCTACGATCTTCGAAGCCTTGCAGAAAATCTCTAGTGCTTATTTATGCAAGCTCGAAATCGAGAAGACTAAGGACATCTGCAGTGCTGCTCTTTCGCGTGCCTGCGAGAAGATGGAGCGTTTTCCTGACTCTGTCTCGCAAAATCTACAGTTGTCTTGTGGCCCCGCCTGCGCTTGAAAACTCCATTGTGTCACTATAGGCCCGTGCGAGAGTGCTAAGAACAATTTCGCCTCATCCAGTGCCACGTAGGACACCGTGCAGAAGTGTATCGACTCCTTGAAGCTTAAGCTTACTGGCATAAGCTATGGGCCACAGAATAGCGTCATCCTCGAAGGCCCTTTTCTAGACCAGGCTGATCCGGTATCGTAGGCTCCTCTATCTGCCGCTGGTCTTGAAATCAAGCCCACCTTTAAAATGTTGCCGCGCTTGATTGTACATGATATCCCTGTCTAGCGAGGACATCGTCAATTGGATTGTGGAGCAAAATTTGCAGGAAGCCTCTCTCGCCGATGTTAAAGCGGTGTACTTGTATCCTCCTGGCAACAAGAAGTTTCGCTCGTGTGTCATCGAAGTCAAGCTTGAACACCATCGCTTGTTGCTAAATGCCGGCAGGGTGGCATTCTTGTCGGTTCGACGATCACGTGAACATTATCCAATGCTTCAGGTGCTGCGGTTTTGGACATGTAGCTGGCGGTTGTAAGAAACCGATTTGTTGCAATAAGTGCGGTGAAGGGCATGAAGCCAAGAACTGTAAAGTGAAGAACTCGTATAAGTGTGTCAATTGCCTCATCGCCGGTAGTTACAATGTCAATAATAGTGATGTCGCAGAACACATTGTCCCATTCTACGTCGGAAAATTGAGCGCAAGACTTCGTTGATTGATTATGGCTGCGACTAACCTCTCCAATTTCTCGGTCTGTCATCTTAATGCGCAGTCAATAGATCCGCACTTTGACGACATCTTGTCAATACTCAATGAGAAGTCTCCGGGCGTCCTCGGTATTTGCGAATCTTGGCTCAGACCTTCTCAAGTATTTTTCATGTATCTCGGTACAAGCTGGTGCGTGCTGATCACTTTGCGACAAGAACTGGTGGTGTTCCCTTGTACATACACGAGTCAGTGCAGTTTACGGTCATTGATCAGTTCCAGCTATATCACATCCTCGTATATAAGCCCGAGTTCCTGTTCGTCTTGCTGCGCGTTGGCTCCGTCAAAATATTACTCGGCGTGATTTATTGTGCACCTAAAGCCACCTCCAAATGTGAGTTCTGGCAGGACGTCGAGAATGCTCTTGCACATATCGCTAAACCGCGCGATTACACTATACTCATGGGTGACTTCAACATCAATTGACAAATCAATGGCTTCGAACGCTCTACTCTGGTTAATTTTCTCCACACCTTTAATTTAGAACGGATTCCGTTTGGACCGACTCATCATCGTGGCGACTCGCACACCACTATAGATTATATATGCGTCAATGATTTGAAGAACGTCTTATCTTTCAGCCGACACCATTACTCCGAGATTTCAGAACACGATGTTCTCCTCGCTACGTTCTCAATTGAAGTGCCACCGCCAGTTATCCGTACCACCACTCGTCGCTCGTTCCGCGATTTCAATTCGGAACTTTTCCGTCGTGAACTGGCATGTATAAATTGGGAAGAAATCGTGCATATTAATGATATCAACGATAAGGTCGAATTCTTCTCGACTTTCATCAAGCAGCTATATGATAGACATGCCCCTCTTCGGTCTTTCACACCTAACTCAATTCCATGGCTCACCCCCGACATCAAGTCTCTTATTAAAGAGCACAATAAAGCGTGGCGTGCTTTTAGGCGCACCCGGCGTTCTGCTGACCACATCACTTACAAGCTTAGAAACCAGGTGAAGACAGCAACGCGCAATGCGCGCTCAGCGTATTACCATTCCAAATTCAGGAATACAAAGTTCCACCGATCTTTAGAAGCATGTAGATGAACTTGGGCTCTCCAGTCGAGCCAACGCCACATTCAATCTACCGACGGATATCGACACTTTGAATCATTGCGGTTTTCCTTTCAGCACGTGTCTGAGGTTCATGCTCTTGAGGCAATTCTGTCTGCTCACACTAATGCCTGCAGACCTCATTATATACTGTGCAGTTTTCTGAAAGAGTGTCTTTACACCATCTTACCTCCATTGCTGAATGCATTGATAGCTCTCTTCAATTGGGTGTTTTTCCCACTGCTTGGAAAGCTGCTTTTGTTCGTCCGCTTCCAAAGATTTTTCCTCCTCGTGAGAATAGCCATCTTTGGCCGATCAGTATTTTGTGTGCGTCATCTACGATTTTAGAAGCAATAGTGCACAAACAGATCTCGCCACTCGTTGCCGACAGAAATCTGTTAGACCCTTTTCAGTCGGGTTTTCGCAAACGTCGCAGCACCCATACAGTTCTTGTTTCGATTGTTGAAGATATTCGTGAGGCCGTTGACAAGAAACAGGTTGTCCGCGGTCGCTATCGATCACAGCCGTGCATTTGACTATGTGAAAATACCTCTCCCCATTGATAAGCTCGTTCCGCTTGGCTTCTCTGACACGGATTGCAATTTCTGACTGACAGGAGCCAAGTCGTTGTGGCCCCCTCTGGGGAAATTTCATCACCAGTCACGCGCAACGCGGGCGTACCACAGGGCAGCTTGAATGAACCTGAGTTCTTCGGGCTTTTCATAAACGATGCACCTCCAGTTCTAAGGCACAGTAAACACCATCTCTATGAAGACGATTTCGTGGTATATTATGCGGGTTCGCTCTCAGAGCTTAACGTCATCATCCCCCGCGTGAATAAAGATCTGGAGCATTTAGCACGCTGGGCAGCGGCTAAGGGACTGTCAATAAATTCTCAAAAGTCCTAGGCCATCTGGCTCGGGACTCGCAATTTCATACGCAGATTTCGCGACCTTAACTTGCCTAAGCCGATCTTTGATGGACAGCCTATTGCGTACGGTGATACGGTTAAGATCCTTGGATTTACTCTTGACAGTATCCTCACTTGGCCACAACATTGTTCGCACACTAGAAAATGCTACGGTGCTCACGCGCGGCTACACAAGTGCCATGACTTCATCCCTCGAGAGACCAAACTGCTACTTGTGAAGGCTCTAATCTTTCCTTACTTTGATTATTGGGCGGGACTTCCCCTCAGCCTCTCGGGTGAGCTGTGCACAGAGTTGGGCTGCTGTATGAATGCGACCCTGAAGTTCGCGACTGTGATCTCGAAGTTCGATCACATCACTCCGACGTACGAAAAGCTTCAAATAAGGCCCTTCATGCTGCGTCGAGAATACATCTGCCTATGCTTTTTGGCTTCATTCTTGGCCACCACACAACCACGTCCGATCTTTGTCAAATTCTTCTTTCGAGAGCCAGACTCGAGGGGTTCTAAAAGACGCCCAGATCTTGAACTTATGTATGACACTCCACGTACCGGCTCTTTCAAGTCATGATTTGCGGTAGGAGCAGCGCGCCTATGGAATGCGATCCCAGCGTCTCTACGAGTTCAATATGAACGCCTCTGTTTCAGAAGAAAACTTCTTAAACATCTCCTTAGTGTCACGTGGATCAAGAAGTCCCTCTTGCCTGTCCGTCTATAGTATAAATATTGTTAGAGTGATTTTTTATGTATTTTTACTCTTTCTTTTATTCGTTTATACATATGTATATATTTATATATTTTTATAATTTTACCATTTTTACTATATTTATTTTTAATACTGTTGTATTTTTGCGTGGCTATGTACTTTATGTGCATATTCCTGTGTGTCAGCACTATTTTGGACCATCGGTCCTTAGTTCCATAATAAAATTCTCTCTCTCTCTCTCCCTCTCTCCCTCTCTCCCTCTCCCTCTCCCTCTCCGTCACCCCCCCATCGCCTCCTCTCTCGCCCTCTCTCTCCCCCTCTCTTTCTCCTACCATCAACGAGCTGTGCACATCCTGGCTTTAATCGTGGGTGAGTGACAACGTCAGTATCAACAACATTCACCAACACCTACTCCTCGTCAATCCTCCACTTCACTGCATTACACGGCAAGTCACTGCATGGTCTCCACTACAACAGCTTTCCAAACATCTCAACGAGGAATTTGAATATAACGGGTAACCGGCGAATGGTAGCAGATGAAAAGCTGTCAACAACAGCAGAGGTGACAGTGTGTCTCTGTCGTGAAGCATGGATAAGACGTGTGCTGTATGTGGTGAATTTTCGACGAGGCAGTTAGGATTGTGCCTGAAATCTCGTCGGCCGTGCCTCTCCAAATGCTCCGGCAAAACAAAGGTGCCCCGTGTGACTCATGCCGCAGTGAGGAGCAGCCAACAACATCGTTAAAGGCGTCCAATTCCATCAAGCCCACGGGTGCGCAGGTGAGTTCGCGTGCGTCGCTCTCACAACGGCGCACGCCTAATTCTTCTAATATCGACCCCCATCATCGCGCGCCACTTAGATCATCGACGCCTGCTATTAAGTTCTCCTCGCGGGGCTGCGCCGTGCGCACGTCTTACTCGCTGTCTG
This sequence comes from Torymus aiolomorphi, assembly GCA_036365515.1. Lineage (NCBI taxonomy): Eukaryota > Metazoa > Arthropoda > Insecta > Hymenoptera > Torymidae > Torymus > Torymus aiolomorphi. The sequence continues at coordinate 214,962,141 of CM070874.1, forward strand.
CTACCAGCGCTGAGTCTGCGGGAGGGGTAGCCGGAGCACAGGGGCCAGGAGCCCCAGAGAGAGTTGTCGGGCCGGGAAACTGCCCGCAGGCGTTCGAAACTCAGCGGAATGATAGTGCTGTGAGGGTCACTGTCTCGCAGCCGCCTGTATCACCAGGCAACGATATCGGCATTCGGTCAAGCGACTCGCTTCAAGCGACATCTTTACACCAGAGCGCTTCACCACTGGCGAGAATTAAGCAAAAGGGAGTGGAGAATTTATTGATCCTGCTGATCACGATGGATCTACGGTTCCAACGATTTGACATGCTCGAGGGGCAGCTTGACGACTTGAAAGCACTCGAGAGTCGGAGAGCCGTGTCGCCTATTAAAAATAACACTTTTGTTACGGAGCTGGCCACGCGGGTCTCTGCTCTCGAGGGTCTAATTGGTAACCATAATATTTTATTAGAAAGTCTGTATGTGACATGCAAGATGCTTCTCAAGGAAAAAACAATACTTAAATCTAAGCTTGACAATGCGCAAAATAGCGTCTGCAACATAGAAATTAACCCATGTGATGCTGGTGGCTCCAACCCAACTATAACCAATCACTGCCAACTGAGTTTTATGGCCTCTCGGCCATGCCTTGGGCTTCCTATCGCGGGATCTGGGGACTGTGATGCTGAGTCATGTGAGGTAATATTAAACGGTGTATTAACAAGAGAATGTGAAATAACTAGCGAGTTTCGAAATGATATTGCCTTTGCGGTTCTCAGCACCGTCATTCCCTCTCTCAAAAGGGAAAATGTCCTCGGAACACGTGATCTGCGGTCCTGAGGCCTGTCTCAGGAAGTAGAAGAGGCAGGGGAGGGCTTGGCTTCGCGTTTAGGAGCCCCGCACTCTTGTGTAGTGAACCTCGGGAGAGCGGACCTTGTCAGGGAGGTGATGCGAGCTAAGCGTGCGCGGCACCAACAAGTACTTGACATCGTCGGATATTAAGTTCGAGCTGGTTAGATCAGACTCTGCTGCCTGCATGCCGATATCTAAGATCTTTATAAATGAAATGTTGCCCTGAGAGAAATTTTTGTTTTTTAAGAGTTTGAGGCCCATAGCTCAGGGACTGGGCTTCCAATACGTCTGGCATGCGGGTGGCCGGTTTCTGGCTCGACGCAAGGGAGGAGAGCGAGCGCACGTGCTCGCTTCAGCTGCCGACTTGCAAGCCATTGAAACGGCGTACCAGTCTGCTCCCAAACAACATCTGCCCAAAAGTAACTCGCCGAATGACGTAGTTACAAACAACAATACTGCTGAAAAGAGGCAGGGAGCAGCACAGGTGGTCGAGTCGGCGCAGGCCTTCTGACTAGATCTGGTTCATGTCGACGGTGGAGGGAGGGGGTGCCCGCTCAAAGCGGGGTGTCTAAACATAAATTCTAAAAATAAATAATCTTCGCACGTACCTAGCCGAGAATCCTTTCTATCACCCCTTTAGTATAGCGGAGTCATGGCTGGGCCCGATTGTTGACGACAGTCTCATTCGGATCGAGGGCTACTCGGTGATCAGGCAGAATCACCACTGTTTGTGCGCGGCGATTTTAGTATTATGAAATTGGCATCTTCTGATACTCTTGTATGAGGAAGACAGGAAATTCCTGATTATTTATTCTGTCGCGTACCGAAGGGTGATTCTCCCCCCATTTTAGTCGGTGTTATCTATAGATCCCCACATATTGCCATGCAGAAAGACACCGATCTATTTGATGTTTTGCGCGATCTTACCAGCAAGTATAACCACAAAATCATCATGGGGGATCTGAATGTTGATTTGTTGTCGGCAACTGATGCTGATGCATATACTATTAGGAACTTGGCAAAAGAGTTGTCTCCTCAAATTTTGCAGCATGGCCCAACTCACCATAAAACTCTAATAACTTACACGTGGATTGACTTAATCCTTGTAAATAACAATGACGAGCTGCCAAGGTATGAGAATGAATGCTTGCCCAGTTTCGGCAAACATGTCATCATCGATGCCACCATCGCACGCTATGTGCTTGCCCCTGTAAAAGAGTCATTCTCTTACAGAGATTATAAAAATTTATGTCCTGTCACATTAAATGAACTGCTTGCACGCTGTGACTGGGTTGGCACAAATTCTATCGAATCCGATTTGGAGGGGGCTTTAGATAATTTAACTTCAAATTTGAACCTAGCTGTCGAACATTTAGCACCTTTTGAAAACTGTAAAGTCCAGTAAAAAATATGCTCCTTGGCTTGGTCCCGAGCTGAGGCAGCTCGTTGACAAACGCAATGCAACTCACAGACGCTACAAGCGTACTGGACGGGCGTCGCTGTTCGATGAATTTCTTCGGCTCAGCAACGAGGTCGACTCATGCATCGTTCAAGAGCGTCACTTCTTCCTTCACAAACATCTCTCAGACGCTCTTGATGCTAACAAGGATATTTGGAAGGAAATGCGCAACCTCAGCTTCCTACCGCGGCGAAAAAAGGAAGATCTTCACGGCCTTACACCGGAGAAGTTGAATGCTCACTTTGTCGGGATATCCGTGTCCCCCCTCGAAAACATCGAAGTTGCAATAGACGCCATACTATCTGCGAGTGAGGAAGGTTTTTCTTTTAAACCAGTTGACCTGAATGACGTAGGGATTGCAATATCTCACTTCTCCTCGCAGGCAAAGGGGGCAGACGGGGTTCCCCAAAAGGTCATCATGGAAGCTCTTCCGGTTATAGGCGAATACTTAGTTAAAATCTTTAACACCTCTTTTGCACAGGGAGTCTGTCCGGACTCTTGGAAAAAGGCGCAGATAATTGCACTCAAGAAAAATGCAACTTCATCTGCACCATCGGACTTTCGTCTGATTGCGCTACTCTGCTTCTTTTCCAAGGTGCTCGAGAAGATTGCCCACAACCAAATCATGGAGTATCTCAAAGACAATAATATACTGATCCTCTCCAGGCCAGATTTCGTAAGCACCATAGCACACAGACGGCACTTCTCAAGCTGACCGATGACATTCATATGGGCATTGATAACAGGAAACTGACGCTATTGCTACTGTTTGACTTTAGCAAAGCCTTTGACACGATTTCACCGACAACACTCTTGTGCAACCTTCAGCAGCTCGGATTCTCCAGGTCGGCTCTCCTTTAGACTAAATCATACTTACAAGGTCGCATCCAGATGGTAATTTCCAATAAAAGCGGAAATTCTGATTGGCTAGAAACTAAGCTGGGAGTTCCACAGGGTTCCGCCCTGGATCCCCTGCTGTTTTGTCTATACGTAAGCGACTTACATGACATGCTTGACGGATGTACGATCAAACACATATTCTTTGCAGACGACCTCCAAATTTACCTGCATACCACTAAGGACGAAATTTTGGAGGGCACAGCTCGGCTATCTGATGCGGCACGAATGATGGCTGAATGGGCTGAGAGCTCTGGGCTGCATCTCAATCCTGGCAAAACCAAAGCAATTCTATTTGAATCTAGAACCGTGTGAACACGGTAGATTCGCTGGGATTGCAAGGTATCGGCTTGCGCTCTGGAGAGCTTGTCCTATTCAGTAGCAAGGTCGTGAGTCTCGGTGTTAGCCTTGGCAGCAAACTAACATGGAAATAGCATATTGAAAAACTTGCAAAAAAAGTCAATAAAGCCCTATATAGCTTGCGGTTTATTAGAGCATGTACCAGCGATACTCTTTGCAGGAGCCTAGTGGAGTCATTAGTACAACCACATTTGCACTACTGTACGGTGGTCTACATGGACGCAACCAAAGAACAGTGCGAGAAAGTGTTACGATTAAGCAATGCAAGTGTAAGATATGTAACTGGGGCTAGGATCCTTCCTATGAGCACATAATCCCCGACAGGAAACGCCTGGGCTAGATCCGAACGGACTCACGCAGATTTTATTTCGCAGCAGTATTATTGTATAAAATTCTATGGCTACGTCGAATAACGAGCCCAGTTATTTGGCTGCCTTCTTTACGGAGCACAAGCCCAGGTCTACCAGTCGGGGTGTGCAGCCAGAACTTGGGACCCCTACTTTGAACTATAAAACGAGTAACAGGGCGTTTCAGGCTCAGAGTGTCAATCTCTGGAACTCTCTCCCTCCTTCCGTACGCACCTACCATCGTTATCGTCATTCAAGAGAGCAGTGCACAAGCATCTATTTGATCTTGACGCCTAGCTTTTCCAGGAAGGCTGGAAGCTACCAGCACGAGACATATAGATTAGTATTTTAACTTTGTGGATTAAGTTCGATCTGCGTTATTCGACTAAGCAGCTGTGATACTTGCACTAACTACTACTGTGATATTGCTATAATAGGTATTTAAAATGTGATATCTTATAAAATGTATCTTAAACTGTGATTTTCTTTTACAAATTGTATTTTAACTGATATCTCTTTTAGTGTTATACAATTTATTTTAACTGTAATATCAATTATAATGTTTAGTACCAGCTGTGATATGTATTTGTTTTTACACTTTTTTTCTAAAATTAAGGTCCGTGTGTAGATGAATATTTAATATTGTATTCTGTTTTTATCTTTTGTTGTATTCCATTTTATTTTCTTGTCATTTAGACGCATTCTTTATTGTATTTTTTCATTTTTAAATTGTATTTTATTTTAATTTATGCTTCGCATAAATTTTTGTATTAATTGTTTGGCCGGAAGGCAAATAATAAATCTCTCTCTCTCCCTCTCTCACTCTCTCCCGCTCTCCCGCTCTCCCTCTCTTCCTCTCTCCCTCTCTCTTGACTTCTTTGGTGGGCCCCAACTCTGATTCCTAAAACACATATTTAGGCAAGACCGCTGCTCGGGAGAACCTTTCAATTTCGCCAGAGTCAAAATTGTCTCACTTCAGAAACTAACAATTTAATATAAGAAAACTCTTTTTCCTATCATGGTGCAAAGTTCGAGTTCGCACACCTATTTGCATGCACAAACTACCACTTTTCCACACGCTGAAAGGAGCGTGTAGAAAAGTAATTGAGCGTGCGGGAATGATTCATTCCCACAGGCTGTTACTTCTCTACACGCAGGTCTTAGCGTGTGGAAGAGTGGTGGTTTGCGCGCGCAGATGCGTGTGCAGACTCGAATATTGCACAAGTCGATAGGAAATAGTAGTTTCCGTCACTAGAGCGTAAAGTTGAACTTTACGCACCGAGTGATCGACACGCACGAGGGACGGCGCAGCCGGCTAAGCTTTATGCACACTATGTGTGAAATTCAACTTTACGCACTGAAAACGATGCCAATTCGACTTACTTTACGCATATTAGCAAAAAAATACTATACGATACCCATGCGCTGCGTAGAGGGTCAGGCACGAGCGGGGTCAGGCACGAGTCAAGTCCGAACAAAGCTCGCGCGACAAAAAAGCGAATCACCTACTTTGCGCACTCGTATCATAATGTACTATTGCGACACTCCGTTCGGGAAGTTCGATTTCCCGCACGCTGGGCAAAAAGCGTGTGCTCAAAATCGAATTTCTACAAGTTGCATCAAAAAGTGCTGTACGATACATGTTCGGGAAACAGATTCTGGTCTCGTCGTGCGCCTTTCCACCCACGCTTCGCTCGAATGTAAACGTCACACGGGACGAAAATCTACTTTCTCGCACTTGTAATATACTATTCCAGCCAAAATGAGTGCGTTTTAAGCGTTTTCTGTGATGTCTATATGTCTGTACGTCCGTATACAATCAAGTTTCTGGCTTATCTCATCGAATTTTTCATATGTCCAAACGAAATTTGGACCAGATACACGTCTAATTATACGAAAATGCAGGTTCTCTACGGAACCAATCGATCGACAAATAAAAAGATCACAGAACAAATAAAAATTTGAAAAAATCGATTTTTGAACATAATGTGAACAAAATTAACTTTAAGGCAAAAACCACAAATGCATCTCGTAAAATTAATTAAAATACTCATTTTTTGTATTGAAAATTTTTTTCTAGGATCAATACTTTTTTTATAAATAGAGAAATACAGCTATAAACATTTTAAAAAGTCGATTTTTGGCTATTACTTTACAGAATTTGACTTTACACAAAAATATTAAATGTGAAGGTTATAGATAATATTCAAACAAAACTTTTTCCTGTTGAACATTTTTTCTACGATCAATTCCTGACGACTTAAATCCAAGAAAACAATTTTTAACACTTAAATGTACCTAAAATTATAGATTTTTATTTATAACTTACCAGAATTTGATTTTGTACAAAAATGTTAAATACAAAAGTTGTAGATAATATTTAAATAAAACTTTTTCCCATTCAACATTTTTATGTAAAATAAATTCCTGCCGAGTTAGACCTATAATAACGATTTTAACCACCTGAATATACATAAAATGCACGATTCTAGGCTATAACTTGAGAGGATTTGATTTCGCGCCAAAATATTACATACAAAAGATGTAGATAATATTTAAACAAAATTTTTTCCTATTTAACATTTTCATATAAAATGAATTCCTGACGTGTGTCTATAGAAACGATTTTTAAGTCTTAATACACACTATATAGAGAATTTTCGCTTATTATTTAACAGAATTTAATTTGACAAAGAAATGTTAGATTCAATAGCTATAAACAAGATGATCACATCAACAATAATCATATCAGTAAAGAATGATCATGTGTTTATAAAGATATAATAAGTTAAATAATATGTGAGATGATGACTCGTACGTTCCAAAGTGTAAATTTTGAAGGACGTTGCAATAAAACGATCAACGAGAAACCAAGAAAAATTCATTTAAAACTTAGTTTATTGGCCGACGTTTCGGTACTGATATTAATACCTTCATCAGGGCTAAGAAGGGAAAAAAAATACATAGTTAAAACATATATACAGAATATTTTAAGCAAAAGAACCCATTAACACTTTTTTTTGGCATTTTACTGACGTAATAAATTAACGAAAGTTTACACCATGGTTCGTAGACAAACATAGGTGACGTCGATCAAGTAATGATATAGCACATAATGCAACGTCTGTGAGCGGATTTTATTTAACTAGAACATTTTGAAAAGAATTCGAGTTTGAAAATTTGATTTTAAGTTAACGAAAATTAAAATTCTATACGAATATAACAATAAACAGCTAGAGCTCTTACCCATCCTGCACTCTGGAGTCCCATTTTTCGACATTGAGAGAAATGTGAAATTTCCGGGGTTTATATACCTACAGGGGGGACGTTAATTTTCGCAAATTCAAATTCTGAGAGTGAGAGGAGAGGGAGCGCGCCAACAAGTAGCGTACTGGAGATCGTACGACTAACAGCGTTTATTGTTATTTTCGTTATTGCAGAAGTGTCTATTGGTTGTTTCAACGGATTTTTTATAAATGTACTTGAGATTCTTAGTGTCGTCCATTCGATTTAGGCTGTTATTTTGCGAGTGTATGTGCAACATTTCTGAAAAGTGCGTTTACGGAAGTTTGTTTCGGTGTCTATTATGTGTGTATGCTCAAAATCTATTTTATGTCCAGTTTTTTGAACGTGCTCTGAGAGTGCGGACGTCGTTAATGATTTTGAGACCGCGTATTTGTGTTCGTATACACGTCTGTTTAACTTCCTTTTTGAGGTGCCTACGTAAGAGGCATCGCAATCTTTGCAGTTTATTTTATAAACGACAGGTGCAGTTTCGAGCGGATCTAGTTTATCTTTTCCGAGTCTAGTAAATTTAAGCTTATTTATGTTTTTACTGATTGTTTGTAGGTTTTTGACATCTTTCATAGTGCTGCATAATTTTTTATTTAAGTCTTTTATGTATGGAATGACTAAGGTCTTATTGCGGTAATCTTGTTTATTATAATTTAAGAATTGACTATTATTATAAGAGTGCAGACGTTTTTTAATATATTTTTCAATGAATGTAGGAGGATAGTCGTTTTGAATAAGAAAGGATTTTATTATTTTTAAATTATCTTTATGGAAAGAGATATGTGAAATTTTAATTGCTTTGCCGACTAAGCCATAGATAACTGCAATTTTTTGGTGGGTAGGGTGATGAGAGAAATAGTTTATGTATCTTCCGGAGGCAGTCGGTTTTCTGTACCAATTTGTTTTTGCGATGTCGTTATTTTCTCTGATGATTTTTAGATCTAAAAAGCTAATGCTATTTTCTGCTTCTAATTCAACAGTGAATTGCAAAAACGGATCAAATGAATTAAAAGTGTCTAAAATTTTTCTAATCAAGTCTTTTTTAATAATTAAGAAGCAATCATCGACATACCGTTTATATAAAATAATCGAATTTTTTAGCGAACCTAAGCATTTATCTTCAAGAAATTCCAAGACTACGTCTGCAAAAAGGGGGCTAGAACAAAAACCCATAGGGGCACCCATAATCTCCTGGAAAAATTCTCCATTGAACGTAAAAAACGTGGAATCGAGTAACAGTTCTACAGCTTTAAGAAACTCTTTCCTGCTTATAGGTAGTAGGTTGCCAAAATATGGCCACTTTTTTCCTAAAGCTTTAAGAATGATAGTTTTTGAAAGGTTCGTAAAAAGGGAAACGACATCGAATGAAACGCAGCGGTAATCCTGTGGAATAATGAGATTGTCCAATAAAAGCTTAAGTTCATTGCTATTATTTATGTTAGAGGTTGGTTTCGGAATGTATTTTGAAAGAAATGAAGTTAGGGCTTTATCTAATTGATAAGTCGGACTACTGATCGCTGAAACGATAATGCGGACCGGGAGATCTTTTTTGTGTATCTTAGTTAGACCGTAAGCTCTAGGCAGGTTTGTATTTTCGATTTTCTCATTAACATTAGAAAAACTTGAATCACATTCAAACACGCCTTTCTTTTTCCAATCTAAGATAAGATTTTTTATATTTTTTTGCAACTTATGAAGAGGATTCTTATCTAATTTTGTATAGTATTTTGTATCGTTGAGCGCGAATTTTACTTTATCGATGTAATCTATTTTATTCAATATTACAGTGACATTGCCTTTATCGGCCTTTGTAATAAGTAAGTCTTTGTTTCTTTTTATGAAAACGTTAGTTAATTTAATTTTTCTGCTAAGAATTCTGTCTTCTAAGCTTAAGTGTTTTTTAGATCTAATATCGTGATTAATGCAATTTAACAATATATTTCTTATTTTATCGGTAATATCGTTACTAGACCTAGCACTCTCAATATCTTTAAACAATACAAAATACGTTTTTTTATCTATATCTGCGGTGAAATTAAATTTTTCACCTAATCTTAAAATTTCTGTTACATATGTAGGTAATGTGGTCGATGATAAATTTAAAAGCCACTTGTTTTTGTTTTGGTCTGTGTTATTATTGTCAGTCAACGGGTTGCGAGGGCTGTGAGCCGCCTGTTTGTTTTCTAAGTTTAAAGGGACGTTAGTATTTTGAAACGCTGCGAAATCGATTGGATGTTTACCGTTCTTTTTCAAAGCGATATTAAATTTCCTATTAATACTAGTTTTCTTTTTTTCTTTGATACAATCAAGAGTACTGCTATAATAATTTTTGAATGTGATTAATAAATCTTTGCTAACAATTTCCAAGATCTCATATTCAACACGGGTCTGGTTTTTATCAAGAAAGGAGAGGTGAATATTCAAGTCTGAAATTTCGAGGTTTAAAATTTTCTTATGAGACTGGGATAAAACTTTGTTAACGTTATTAACCGCATAACGGCTACGCAAATTAGAAGTTGCGAATTCAAGTGAGTTTACAATATGTATCGGAAAAATATCATATTTTCTATGGTCTAATAAGAACTTTAGCTGTATTCTACAAATTACTATTCTTTTGAGTGTTCTAGTTAAATTTACAAATTTTAGGCGTATTGTGTGCGAATAATGTCTCGAAATAGTTTGCAGTATAAAAGTTAATTTTGAATTTTGATTTTCTTTAATAGTTTTGACGATTTCTTTGTCTTTCACAAAATTGTTATTAAACGAGGTGTCAGTATTAGTGTTTGGGTTCTTATCTGTAATATTCGTAGGACGATGTCCTTGAAGCGCTACTGCTGGTGAGATGGTGGTTGTAGTGCTTAGGCGTTTATTCAGCAGTCTGGCCGAACGCCGGAGAGGATTCTGGTCTTCTCTTTGGAGAGGCATGTCACGAGATCCAATGCCAATATATGTGAGATGATGACTCGTACGTTCCAAAGTGTAAATTTTGAAGGAGGTTGCAATAAAACGATCAACGAGGAACCAAGAAAAATTCATTTAAAACTTAGTTTATTGGCCGACGTTTCGGTACTGATATTAATACCTTCATGAGGGCCAAGAATGGAAAAAAAATACATAGTTAAAACATATATACAGAATATTTTAAGCAAAAGTACCCATTAACACTTTTTTTGGCATTTTACTGACCTAATAAATTAACGAAAGTTTACACCATGGTTCGTAGACAAAAATAGGTGACGCCGATCAAGTAATGATATAGCACATAGTGCAACGTCTGTGAGCGGATTTTATTTAACTAGAACATTTTGAAAAGAATTCGAGTTTGAAACTTGATTTTAAGTTAACGAAAATTAAAATTCTATACGAATATAATAATAAACAGCTAGAGCTCTTACCCATCCTGCACTCTGGAGACCCATTTTTCGACATTGAGAGAAATGTGAAATTTCCGGGGTTTATATACCTACAGGGGGGACGTTAATTTTCGCAAATTCAAATTCTGAGAGTGAGAGGAGAGGGAGCGCGCCAACAAGTAGCGTACTGGTGATCGTACGACTAACAGCGTTTATTGTTATTTTCGTTATTGCAGAAGTGTCTGTTGGTTGTTTCAACGGATTTTTTATAAATGTATTTGAGATTCTTAGTGTCGTCCATTCGATTTAGGCTGCTATTTTGCGAGTGTATGTGCAACATTTCTGAAAAAGTGCGTTTACGGAAGTTTGTTTCGGTGTCTATTATGTGTGTATGCTCAAAATCTATTTTATGTCCAGTTTTTTGAACGTGCTCTGAGAGTGCGGAGGTCGTTAACGATTTTGAGACCGCGTATTTGTGTTCGTATACACTTCTGTTTAACTTCCTTTTTGAGGTGCCTACGTAAGAGGCATCGCAATCTTTGCAGTTTATTTTATAAACAACAGATGCAGTTTCGAGCGGATCTAGTTTATCTTTTCCGAGTCGAGTAAATTTAAGCTTATTTATGTTTTTACTGATTGTTTGTAGGTTTTTGACATCTTTCATAGTGCTGCATAATTTTTTATTTAAGTCTTTTATGTATGGAATGACTAAGGTCTTATTGCGGTAATCTTGTTTATTATAATTTAAGAATTGACTCTTATTATAAGAGTGAAAAACGTCTGCACTCTTTCAGCCTAAATCGAATGGACGACACTAACAATCTCAAGTACATTTATAAAAAATCCGTTGAAACAACCAATGGACACTTCTGCAATAACGAAAATAACAATAAACGCTGTTAGTCGTACGATCTCCAGTACGCTACTTGTTGGCGCGCTCCCTCTCCTCTCACTCTCAGAATTTGAATTTGCGAAAATTAACGTCCCCCCTGTAGGTATATAAACCCCGGAAATTTCACATTTCTCTCAATGTCGAAAAATGGGTCTCCAGAGTGCAGGATGGGTAAGAGCTCTAGCTGTTTATTGTTATATTCGTATAGAATTTTAATTTTCGTTAACTTAAAATCAAATTTTCTAACTCGTATTCTTTTCAAAATGTTCTAGTTAAATAAAATCCGCTCACAGACGTTGCACTATGTGCTATATCATTACTTGATCGACGTCACCTATGTTTGTCTACGAACCATGGTGTAAACTTTCGTTAATTTATTAGGTCAGTAAAATGCCAAAAAAAGTGTTAATGGGTTCTTTTGCTTAAAATATTCTGTATATATGTTTTAACTATGTATTTTTTTTCCCTTCTTAGCCCTGATGAAGGTATTAATATCAGTACCGAAACGTCGGCCAATAAACTAAGTTTTAAATGAATTTTTCTTGGTTCCTCGTTGATCGTTTTATTGCAACGTCCTTCAAAATTTACACTTTGGAACGTACGAGTCATCATCTCACATATATTGGCATTGGATCTCGTGACATGCCTCTCCAAAGAGAAGACCAGAATCCTCTTCGGCGTTCGGCCAGACTGCTGAATAAACGCCTAAGCACAACAACCGCCATCTCACCAGCAGTAGCGCTTCAAGGACATCGTCCTACGAATATTACAGATAAGAATCCAAACACTAATACTGACACCTCGTTTAATAACAATTTTGTGAAAGACAAAGAAATCGTCAAAACTATTAAAGAAAATCAAAATTCAAAATTAACTTTTATACTGCAAACTATTTCGAGACATTATTCGCACACAATACGCCTAAAATTTGTAAATTTAACTAGAACACTCAAAAGAATAGTAATTTGTAGAATACAGCTAAAGTTCTTATTAGACCATAGAAAATATGATATTATTCCGATAAATATTGTAAACTCACTTAAATTCGCAACTTCTAATTTGCATAGCCGTTATGCGGTTAATAACGTTAACAAAGTTTTATCCCAGTCTCATAAGAAAATTTTAAACCACGAAATTTCAGACTTGAATATTCACCTCTCCTTTCTTGATAAAAACCAGACCCGTGTTGAATATGAGATCTTGGAAATTGTTAGCAAAGATTTATTAATCACATTCAAAAATTATTATAGCAGTGCTCTTGATTGTATCAAAGAAAAAAAAAACTTGTATTAATAGGAAATTTAATATCGCTTTGAAAAAGAACGGTAAACATCCAATCGATTTCGCAGCGTTTCAAAATACTAACGTCCCTTTAAACTTAGATAACAAACAGGCGGCTCACAGCCCTCGCAACCCGTTGACTGACAATAATAACACAGACCAAAACAAAAACAAGTGGCTTTTAAATTTATCATCGACCACATTACCTACATATGTAACAGAAATTTTAAGGTTAGGTGAAAAATTTAATTTCACCGCAGATATAGATAAAAAAACGTATTTTGAATTGTTTAAAGATATTGAGAGTGCTAGGTCTAGTAACGATATTACCGATAACATATGAAATAGATTGTTAAATTGCATTAATCACCATATTAAATCTAAAAAACACTTAAGCTTAGAAGACAGAATTCTTAGCAGAAAAATTAAATTAACTAACGTTTTTATAAAAAGAAACAAAGACTTACTTATTACAAAGGCCGTTAAAGGCAACGTCACTGTAATATTGAATAAAATAGATTACATCGATAAAGTAAAATTCGCGCTCAACGATACAAAATAGTATACAAAATTAGATAAGAATCCTCTTCATAAGTTGCAAAAAAATATAAAAAATCTTATCTTAGATTGGAAAAAGAAAAACGTGTTTGAATGTGATTCAAGTTTTTCTAATGTTAATGAGAAAATCGAAAATACAAACCTGCCTAGAGCTTACGGTCTAACTAAGATACACAAAAAAGATCTCCCGGTCCGCATTATCGTTTCAGCGATCAATAGTCCGACTTATCAATTAGATAAAGCCCTAACTTCATTTCTTTCAAAATACATTCCGAAACCAACCTCTAACATAAATAATAGCAATGAACTTAAGCTTTTATTGGACAATCTCATTATTCCACAGGATTATCGCTGCGTTTCATTCGATGTAGTTTCCCTTTTTACGAACCTTTCAAAAACTATCATTCTTAAAGCTTTAGGAAAAAAGTGGCCATATTTTGGCAACCTACTACCTATAAGCAGGAAAGAATTTCTTAAAGGTGTAGAACTGTTACTCGGTTCCACGTTTTTTACGTTCAATGGAGAATTTTACCAGCAGATTATGGGTGCCCCTATGGGTTTTTGTTCTAGCCCCCTTTTTGCAGACGTAGTCTTGGAATTTCTTGAAGATAAATGCTTAGGTTCGCTAAAAAATTCGATTATTTTATATAAACGGTATGTCGATGATTGCTTCTTAATTATTAAAAAAGACTTGATTAGAAAAACTTTAAACACTTTTAACTCATTTGATCCGTTTTTGCAATTCACTGTTGAATTAGAAGCAGAAAATAGCATTACCTTTTTAGATCTAAAAATCATCAGAGAAAATAACGACATCGCAAAAACAAATTGGTACAGAAAACCGGCTGTCTCCGGAAGATACATAAACTATTTCTCTCATCACCCTACCCACCAAAAAATTGCAGTTATCTATGGCTTAGTCGGCAAAGCAATTAAAATTTCACATATCTCTTTCCATAAAGATAATTTAAAAATAATAAAATCCTTTCTTATTCAAAACGACTATCCTCCTACATTCATTGAAAAATATATTAAAAAACGTCTGCACTCTTATAATAATAGTCAATTCTTAAATTATAATAAACAAGATTACCGCAATAAGACCATAGTCATTCCATACATAAAAGACTTAAATAAAAAATTATGCAGCACTATGAAAGATGTCAAAAACCTACAAACAATCAGTAAAAACATAAATAAGCTTAAATTTACTAGACTCGGAAAAGATAAACTAGATCCGCTCGAAACTGCATCTGTCGTTTATAAAATAAACTGCAAAGATTGCGATGCCTCTTACGTAGGCACCTCAAAAAGGATGTTAAACAGACGTGTATACGAACACAAATACGCGGTCTCAAAATCGTTAACGACCTCCGCACTCTCAGAGCACGTTCAAAAAACTGGACATAAAATAGATTTTGAGCATACACACATAATAGACACCGAAACAAACTTCCGTAAACGCACTTTTTCAGAAATGTTGCACATACACTCGCAAAATAACAGCCTAATTCGAATGGACGACACTAAGAATCTCAAGTACATTTATAAAAAATCCGTCGAAACAACCAATAGACACTTCTGCAATAACGAAAATAACAATAAACGCTGTTAATCGTACGATCTCCAGTACGCTACTTGTTGGCGCGCTCCCTCTCCTCCCCCTGTAGGTATATAAACCCCGGCAATTTCACATTTCTCTCAATGTCGAAAAATGGGACTCCAGAGTGCAGGATGGGTAATAGCTCTAGCTGTTTATTGTTATATTCGTATTGATTTTTATTTTTCGTTAACTTAAAATAAAATTTTCAAACTCGAATTCTTTTCAAAATGTTCTAGTTAAATAAAATCCGCTCACAGACGTTGCACTATGTGCTATATCATTACTTGATCGACGTCACCTATGTTTGTCTACGAACCATGGTGTAAACTTTCGTTAATTTATTAGGTCATTAAAATGCCAAAAAAAGTGTTAGTGGGTTGTTTTGCTTAAAATATTCTGTATATATGTATTTTTTTTCCTTTCTTAGCCCTGATGAAGGTATTAATATCAGTACCGAAACGTCGGCTAATAAACTAAGTTTTAAATGAATTTTTCTTGGTTCCTCGTTGATCGTTTTATTGCATCCTCCTTCACAAGTTAAAAAATAGAAACTAATATCAAACAAGATGCTTATTTGAATACAAAAAAGAATCAAAATAATATAATGTTATAAGTACATATTAAAGTAATATAATTTTTACAAAAAGGAACTCTTGTATAATGTACGTGTGGTATTTAACAAGTTCAGTGCTACAATGTACATATTTGTACCGCAAGGTTTTACAAACTTATTGACATTTAGAATCTTTAATGTTAAAATGAAAACTAAACAAAAATTATTCAATACAAATATTTTTGTAAACCTTGTGGTTTTAGATAATAGAAAATAACTACATTTTTAGGTACGACCGCTTCTCGGGAGAGCCTTATATTTTCGTCAGGGCGAAAATTGTAACACTTCAAATTCTGAAAATTTACAACATAAAGACTATTTTCCACCCAAAAGAAGTACATTATAAGCGTTTTCAGAGATTTATGTATGTCTGTACGTATGTATGTGATCAAGTAACCCGATTATCTCAGCGAAATTTTGACGGATCCAAACGGGCTTTGGGAAATATACTCGTCTAATTATAAGTAACTGACAGTTCTCTACCGAGCCAAATCGATCGACAAATAAAAAAACGCCAGGGCAAATAAAAATTTGATAAAATCGATTTTTGAGCATACGATGAACAAAATTAAATTTAAGTCAAAAACAACAAATGCATCTGCTAAAACTAATTAAAAGACGTCTTTTTTACATTGAACATTTTTTCCTATGAACAATATTTAACAATGTAATAGCGAAAAAATCGCTAAAATCATCAAAAATAGTCGTTTTTTTGCTATTACTTTACAGGATTTGAATTTACACAAAAATGTTAAATACAAAAGTTATAGATAATATTGAAACAAAACTTTTTCCTCTTCGACATTTTTTTGTATGATCAATTCCTGAGGAGTTAAATCCAAAAAACTGTTTTTAACGCCTAAATGTATATAAAATGTTCGATTTTCGTTTATAACTGAGCAGAATTTGATTTTACACAAAAATTTTAAATATGAAAGTTATAGATAATATTAAAACAAAACTTTTTTTTATTGAACATTTTTTGCTACGACCAATTCCTGACGAGTTAAATAAAAAAAAAAACGATTTTTTAAATATACCTAAAATCGACGATTTTCGTTTATAACGTAGCAGAATTTGATTTTATACAAACAAAAGTTATAGATAATATTTGTCCCATTTAACATTTTCATGTACAATCAGATCCATGCGAACTAAACTTATAGAAACGATTTTTTAATGCCTAAATACACCTAAAATAGCTGATTTTCGCTTATGATTCAACAGTATTTGACTTGACACAGAAATATTAGGTATAAAAGTTATAGACAATAATAACAAACGTTTTTCTTTCAACATTTCCATGTATAATCAATCCCTGACGATCTAAACCTATAAAAACGATTTTTAACGCGTAAATACACCTCATATAGTGGATTTTCGCTTATTATTTAACAGAATTCGATTTGACACAAATATTTAATACAATAGCTATAAAAAGATCAGAGAAATCAGTAGAACATTCCAAATATTACATAATTATAAAAATATAATAAAAA
Source organism: Torymus aiolomorphi (assembly GCA_036365515.1). Lineage (NCBI taxonomy): Eukaryota > Metazoa > Arthropoda > Insecta > Hymenoptera > Torymidae > Torymus > Torymus aiolomorphi. The sequence goes on from CM070874.1 coordinate 214,979,127, forward strand.
TATAAAATATAAATTGATGTTGAACTAAAAGAATCAAAATTATGTAATATTGTATAAACAAATATTGAAGTAATATTATATTTACCAAACAAAACTTGTGTAATGTATGGGCTGCGAAAGAGATGCTTTTACTCACATACGTTATACACAAAAATTACTGGTGTTCACTGATTTTACAAATTTATTTTTTTCAACAGGTTCAGTACGGCATGAGTCAAATACGACTTGTGAAATCTGCCATACTCTTTGAATTGTTGTAAAAGAACTTTTGCCCATAACGCTTTTTATATCAGAAATAATAATATAATAATCTGAAAATTTCTTTGATTCTTCTTTTACTTTAACTTAACTTAACTTAATGTACTTTTTCTTATACATTATCCGTACTGAACTTGTTTAAATACATAATTTCTCTAATATTCGAGCAGAGGTACATTAATTGAAGTAAGTAGGTTATGCCTGGACTTTACTAATTATTAAAATACAAAAATTGATAAAGAAATATAATAATCAAATACAAAAATCTAATATAGAAGTAAAATAGATATAGAAATAAAATTTAATATAGATTTTTTAAGATGACAAATTGCCATATACAAAGAAGTACCTACCCGACTACCCCAACTACAAACAACTACCTACCCGGACTGCATTTAACCACACACTCAGCACTTTTATGATATCCCCAGTTTCTAATTGCCTATCCCCTCACATTCTAAACCACTGACACTCGAAGATCACTGATGGAGCTGCAGAAGCAGCAAAGTGGGGTTGGACGGCTCAAGCTGGCACTACTCCATGGATGCCATCCGCTAGAGTAATCCGATCAGTAACTACACTCGGAGGGAAGACTGTCAGAGATCTTGGCTCATGTTTCACTGTCAGGGAGAGAATCAGCCTGGGAGTTAACCAAGGCACAAACATGAGATCACCCACTACTCTGGCAGCCAAGTGAGGAGAGATGAGCATCTAAAAACAACATATAACTAATAAATAGATGATACAAAAGAACATTACCATACGAAAGAAGAGTCTGCAGCAGTGGTCGTTGTTCACTCTCCTCGCTGCACCAGCTACCTGCAACAAAAAGAAGTATCTTCAGCCGAACTATCAAAGAGGTTAGGAACATAAAAGAGCTTACCAAAACTGCTCTCGTCGTCGACCCCGCTGCATTGCTGTCTCCGGCGAGTCACCACCAGCAGATGGTCACGGCGAGAGGGACATCCATCAGGAAGCCGCACTACAGTAGTCTGCTGTCATCGCTGGGAACGCCGGGCGTCGGAATTGTATCACATTCACATACGCCGATATGCACACAGCAACGCAAGACGGCAGACGGTGAGACGGACCGTGCACCCGTGCTGCGACAATAGTACTTCGTGCAGTCGCTCATGCACGCAGCGCTAACAGTTAAGGCGCGGAGGTCGAAAGAATACAGCCAGATAATACCCAGATGCCAGATTCTCGAGTGCCTTAGGGCTGACTGCTGAGCCTATTCCTTCGTTTCCTGAATCCTCTCCCTTTCGCCGCGTTACAGCGTGTGTGTACTTATGGGTGTGATGCGTGCGCCGGCCGCCGCGAATAACTTTTCGAAATTGAGATTGTACTGCGCGTGGTATAAATTCGTCGGGATACGAGTCAACTTTTGTACTTTTTTTTTAATTAGGAACCCGCAAACATCGCTTTTATTTCCCCTGTAGTTAACATTTCATGCAAAGCGTCGTGTGAGCAGCTGACGTCGATCTTTCGTTAAAACTAAAGACTGTTGGAGTTTTCATTTCGTTAAGCCTAACCCACTTCCCTATTTACTGCAGCCCGACTGCGGGTTACAATTTATGTATTTTTTACTTACCAAGTTATAGAAAAAAATTGATAAATTATTTCGACATACATTATACCTACCTATTTTTTTCTATTTATCGTGAAACTAATAAAATGTTACATTTTTCGAAAGGATTCGAAATGTAAAGGATCTCCGGAAAAGTGCGGTCGTGCCTATAATGTAAAAACGAAGTTTTTACATAGGGAGGGGGCGGGCGACGAGCGAAGCGAGGAGCAGGTGTGTGTGGGGGCGGGGGGGTTGGCGTGCCGAAGACACGCAGAGGGGCTCGGCCCCCCTAGTTATAAAATGTTTAGAATTTCAATGAATTTGAACTAAATATATAAAATCGTTTGAAACATGACCTTAATCGGCTTAGCACTGCAACTGTGTCACGGGGTGGTTATTATGGCTAAGACGCGTTTCACCTGCACGTCTTAGCGGTTCAAATCCGGGTCTTTCGGATCAATGCTCGGAGACCCAATAGCCAAATTAGTCAGGAGACGCTACAAAGTTGAGAAATGCTAAACCTAATCTGGTTACTTACCGTCCAACACGCAAGTCGGAGTCTTGCGCTTTATTTCTGCCAGGGACTCGAACTCCTCATCGTGTCCATGGTTCATGTGTCAGCTGCTCAGATGTAAAACAATACATTCACTCTAACGTAACGACCGCGGAGGCGGCGCACAGTGGGCACAAATGAATATGTCTGGCCAAAATAAAATATCTTCTTTTCGAACAGACAGATTGGGATGGGGATACTCTTAAAATGAAGGTTATAATAACTACTTTAAGGAAAAATTGTAGATAAAGTGTTGAAAAAATTTTCAAGGTCAGTCCAAGATCAATATATAAAAATTTGCGTTTTTTTAATGATCAGAAGAAGCTGGGCTGTTACCTTAACAAGCTGAAAAGATTTTTATGTGGTTTTCGGATAGCTGATAACAAATAGGCTGACAGAATTGCAAAATTCATTTGTTTAAACAATAATTTTCAAATTTTTCTTCTATGAAATATTAAATTAAAATAATAATAAGTTAAAACACGTATCATATATAAAAATAAAAAAAAAAATTATTTTGATTCAAATTAATCTAAATAATTTTTTGTTGTAATATTACCTTTAATAAATTTAAGAAAGCGTACAACTTTATGGAAAAATTAGTACAGAATATAACTTGTACATTACATACAAGTTGTATCCATTTTATATTAGTGCAAGCAATTATATTCGAATAATAACACCGGCACACAAAAGAAAGCGGTCTGTACTTTTGACCAGACCCACCTATCTTCATGTATTTTTTCGCGCTGAATACGAATCTGGAGTCCGTTTAACCCCTAGACTTCGAGATTTCGAGCAAAATCGTTTCTGAAGTTTTTTAAATTCTATTACTTACCGATATTGCCAAAACCGTAAAAGAAAGCTAAAAAAAAAGCGAAAAATCTAAAAAATTTGAAAAATTCGGGAAAAAAAATACTAGAAATCATGAATAGCACAAAATCTGGAACTAATTTTGCTCTTATACTTTCTTTCTCTGGTAGCGAACTCTTTTCTCTTCAAATGACCTACGCAACGGGTTTCTTTTTCTTATTTTTGTATTGTGATTCGTTTCTCTCTTGAGCGCCCAACAGAAATCTGCAATCATGTTAACATCCCATTTTCCTTGGTATCGTTTTGCTTTCTCAAAGAGAATGCTTGGTAACGGTGAAATTTTTCGATCCCGAGATTTCGATGATTTTCGATATTTCTGAGCTCCCTGAGTCGAAATATGCGTTTTATAGAAAATGTGTGTGTGTGTGTGTGTGTGTGTGTGTGTGTGTGTGTGTGTGTGTGTGTGTGTGTGTGTGTGTGTGTGTGTGTGTGTGTGTGTGTGTGTGTGTGTGTGTGTGTGTGTGTGTGTGTGTGTGTGTGTGTGTGTGTGTGTGTGTGTGTGTGTGTGTGTGTGTGTGTGTGTGTGTGTGTGTGTGTGTGTGTGTGTGTGTGTGTGTGTGTGTGTGTGTGTGTGTGTGTGTGTGTGTCTGCAATCATGTTAACATCCCATTTTCCTTGGTATCGTTTTGCTTTCTCAAAGAGAATGCTTGGTAACGGTGAAATTTTTCGACCCCGAGATTTCGATGATTTTCGATATTTCTGAGCTCTCTGAGTCGAAATATGCGTTTTATAGAAAATGTCTGTGTGTGTGTGTGTATGCGTCTGTGTGTGTGCATGCCTGCGCGCGTGCGTGCGTGCGTGCGTGCGTGCGTGCGTGCGTGCGTGTGTGCGTGTGTGGGTGGGTGAGTGTGGGTGGGTATGTGTGTGTGCGTTTGTGTGTGCAATGAATTTGTCCGCGGCATAACCCGAAAATGGACAGAGGTATCAAGTTTATCTTTGGCAGATATCTAAAGTTCATTTTAAAGTTGTGCAAGTTCAATTATATAGTTGATCGGATAATATTAAGTGGGTTAAAATAATAAAGAAAAATATGGAAAAATTGAAAATATTTTTTTTCGGCTCTGGGTTTGGATATCGGTCTGAAGTAGTTCCATTTTATGAAAGGTCTTGAAATTACCTGTCAATCCGTATTTTTATCGTTCCGATCGCATAATTTTAAGTCGGTTAAACTATGACGGAAAATTATTCTCCGTCATTTTCCTCTCTCCCCGCATTAATCATGTACTAATTCCTCACAGTTGTTATAGGTGCAGACGACGCGGAAGGACGCCTGACCGAGAGAGACGGAGAGAGAGAGAGAGCGCATGCGAGGAGCGCGTGCGACCTGCTGAGAGAGAGAGAGTCAATTAGTCTCGTTGAGGATAGCGCCCGCGCTCCTTGCCCCAAAAATATACGGGAGAGTTCCGTGATGTGCTACCTCGGATTGAGAGTATGTTTGTGTGAGTGTGTGCACCCTGCCACGAGCGTGTGGCCCGTTCCAGCCTCCGAGAGGCAACCGAAAGCGACCTGCGCACCAGGAGCTCCGGCGAAGCGTCTTCGGCGACAGCGACTACGCACCATTTGTAAGTGCCGGCTTGACTCTTCTCTCTCTCTCTCTCTCTAACTCGCGGCAACTCGGGCCTCCTTCTTGCGCCCGCTGACCGCGAATCGCACATTGTAGGCTGTGTCCCCTTTTCCCCTCTTTGACTCGTTCAATAAACCTCGTTATATGGTATTTAATTCTCGCGAGTGATCCTTCATTTGCTACCCCATTCTCCCACCTTTATTCAATTCTACATTCGCATGCGGCGTGCATTGCACGAGGTGCGCTAGCCTCGCCGCCGCATGCACTAAATTTGTAATCGGATAATCCCAAGCAGCCGGAGAATTAATTATCCGTTACAAATTGGTGCCCCTCGAAAAATCCACATTTTCGAGAACGTGGGTACTTATAGGAGAATTTAAATCCGCATCCGGAGTGTGGAAAATTGCAGCGCGCGGTGACATTAGTTCACGCAGCGCATCAGTGTATTGAACATTGGCAATTAAACACCGGTGGGGTGGATGCATTAAGCATTACCGCACTCTGGAAAAGTCAGCGAACGCGCATTTTTACGCTATGGTTATTGTCGAAAATTACATTCGACAGCCGTCGCGCACATGCGCAGCGACGGCAACCGCGGACAGTGTTTACGTTGCGCACCGACACAGGACTCGGGCCGCGCCGAACGTAAAGAAAGCGCGCCTTTCCAGCACACAAGTTTTCGCACTGTGTGTTGGAGAGAGACAAATTACTGCGAATATTATACTCGGAGCGAAAATTATTTCGTGCGCGACTGAATATTATTTCAGCTTAGGCGCTATACCAGCGAGACACAATACGCGACGCGCATATGACAACAATGCGCCTTATGTACACTTACACTTTTATTGTTTGATCACGAGTTTGAAAGCGACCTCGCATTAATAAGCGTTGAGAAATTGCATAAACTTGAACACGCGTTATCGCAGAATTAATAAAAATAATTGAAATCTGTTTAAACAAGTTAACTTTTATTATACTTTAAAATTAATAGGATATTTTTTTTTGTCTTCTCTTTCGGTAATTAACCACCGACATCAATTTAAAATTGGAAGTAAATTAAAGTTTGGAATTACTTTCAAGATTACTAAATTTAATATTCAAGTGAAATAAAAATTTGAATGATTACTGGAAAAATAAAAATTTGCTAACGCGAAATAACGCAGGTGCGAACTCGCTGTTCAAAACTCAATATCTAGGCACACGCAACATAGCTTGCGCATCGCGATACACAGCAGTGTGGAAATAGCAACAGCTGATCGCTCAGGAACCATCGTACCCCGACAGCGAACAACGCGAGTGCCGTATAGTCACCTAGGAGGCAACTAGCACAGACTGTATAATTCGAACACAAACATTCACAACGCCCTGCATTTGAGTCAGGTTGAGAAATTAGAAACATTTACCTTATTACCGACTAGCGTAAATAAAATTAAAACGTACTACATTAAAGGATAGCGAAGCAAAATAGTAAATTTAAGACAGCGAAATAGTTCAGAACTAATATCAAAAACGCATTTACGTTCTGAACTATTTCAGAGAAATTCGGGTCACAGAATTAGTTGAACAAAACAAAATTTATTTTTTCTGCTTTCTGTAGTATATTGAAGTATTAAGCCTTCAATAATATTTAATAAAATAGCCTTTGGGATTTTAAGTCGAACCAAATACCCTTCCAGTTAAAATTAAGACCACAACAAAAGTGGCATTTTAATAATTTATTTCATTTTTTTTTATTTAACACTATTATTATTCTACCTAATTTAGTAATAAATATTCTTTTTTTCTTTTTTACAATAAAGAGATAAATTAATCTAAATTACATAATAAAATATTCTCAGAATTTATTTACCGCGATTCACGCAAAATAAATTCACAGAATTTAACAAACGTAATTTACCTATTGCAATAAATTATTGAACGCGTATATCGCAAGTGCAAAGCTGAATGCGACGCATCTAGACAACGGGCAAACGACCCCACAAACAGTATAAACTATTATAAATTATTATAAATTATTTGAATTTATCCCTTCTTGCTTTTACAAAAAATTGCCTTTTGTGAATTCAAATTTTCTTATGGTTAAATTGATACACAAGAAAACAAATAAAACTGGAAGAGGCAAATCTTTCTTTCTTTTGCTTTCATTAAATTTTCTTTACCGCATTCCGATTTAAATAAGGAAATATTAAAAACTCCATTCTCATTAAATATAAAAGAGAATTGAGTGGCGATTAGCGCAAATTAAACTTGAAAACACCAAAGGCGTAATAATTAAAAACTAAAACTTTAAAACCCGAATTCCTCAGCAAAGCGCATTAGGAATTTTCAGGTCACCAACATGCCACTCTTAGACGACGATACATTCGAAGACGTCATGGGGGTGGAAATCCAAGGCCGGATAATGAACCTGGCAGGCGAGCCGCTCGACGATGCGCTCGAAAAATTAGAACTTTTAAAAAGCGGCACATAGTTTGCAAAAGCGGATAGGTTATATAGGCGATTGCGAGGTGACTATACAGCGAACGATTTCATGCGAACGGAAGAAACAGAAGACGAAGCAGAAGCATTCGATAGAAGAAACAAGAAATTGGAAAATCTTACACAAACTCTGCCGTTCGACGCACGTACACTCGACGAGCTGGCGGAAAGGCGTGCAGCTACGAGATGCACACACGAGACGCAAAGACGTCAAATGTCAACGCCACTAGACCAACCCCATACACTACTGGACTAATTGGACATGTCAATCACGGAAGTACAAGAAGAAAATGCCTGCGCGACAACAATATCACCAACCCCAGAGCAAGTATGGACCGCGACGACGCAACATCAATCAGGACCAATGCGAACGGCGCAGCAAGATACCCGTGATGCGATAAACCTAGGAAAAGCGATAGCCAAAGGAAGATTTCCAACGCCTATCACAACGCAGTCAACGTGGGTAAACACGCTAACAACCACGACGACAACAGCGAGTACGGCCGTAGCCAGCACCGCGGGCACGTACACAATACACACGGCACCGAAATCGGTCTTTACGATACGAACAACACATACAGCCGACGACCCTGTACAATGCACGCTCATAAACGGCAGAACATACACAATGCCAAGAGCAGTAGCATACGAAATGATCAGAATACAGGGAATCGCCAAAGACTACGACAAGGAAATAAGGCAGCGCAGGAGCAGATGTCCGATCTGATAGCGAGTACACGTCTGCACGCAATGTCAAATAAAACGACAAGCAATGAAGCGAGCTCGCAAAAACATAAAACAGTGACCTTCCAAGACACGTACAGATTAGAGTACCTTGACGAAGGAAGTACACAAGCGGACTCGCGCAACACAGCGACGATCGCAAACGCGCGACAACCATCAGCGCTAAGCCCAGCAGGGCAAAACTTCACACCACAAAGATATTATGCGAACGAGCGTGATCCCCAGCGACATCCTCAGCCTCATGCTCGTGACCGGCAAGAGTCTTGGGGGAGGGGGAGCCTCCCGAATAACTCGCAAAGTAGATACTCGCGGGCGAAGGCACCACGCTCCATCAATCCATAAACGTGGACGTTGGCAGAACGGTGCGGCAGTGGAAACTGCAATTCACCGGCGAGAAAGGCAGCAGCATCGAGGAATTTCTGGAGCGAGTTAACGAATGCCGCTCGCTCGCGCGAATAACTGACGAAGACCTGCTGAATGCTATGTCGGAGCTGACGTCTGGCGTGGTAAGGCACTGGTGTCGCCAAGCTCGTAAAAATTGGCGAACTTGGGAAGACTTTTGCGCCGCCGCACGCCGCTGCTACGGGGTCGACAAGCGATTCCAGCAACGACTCGTCGGCGAAGCGCAAGCCCGCACCCAAAGCAGAGACGAGCTTGTAAGGGATTATATTGTATGCCTCCTTACGATTTTAAGTAAGTTTGAGGAGCCTTGGGAGGACGAAAGACAACTCGAGCACATATATATAAATATGCTGCCCAGTCTCCAACCCTTAGTGCCGTGGGAGAAAGTTACAGACATAGACAAGCTCATAGAGCTTATACGAGAAGCGGAAACGCTAAGGGAGGCGGAGAGGAGTTACAAACCGCCCCCGAACCCGGACGATAGTCTGTTACCAGACGTAGCCTACAAGGGGCCAAAGTCCGCGAAAACGCAACCGCAGCGCGGCAAGAGTAGTTTGGCGGCTATGGCGAGTGGCGCGCCTCCGCAAGACACAAGCGGACGACCCGTGACGACCGATGGCAAGCCAAGCCTAGCCGCGGTGGCAGAGCAGTCGGCCCAAGGGCTCGATCAGCTGATTAGCCGGCTACTAGACGAAAAAACTCTCCAAACGTAACTTGAGCAGGGAGGGACCCTTGGGTCCGCCGCCAAGAAGCAGCAGCCCTCCCAAGAGGACACGAGCGTACCGCAAGAATAGTCGCAGTTCCCCTAACAAGCCTAGGGAAAACGCCCTGGCAAGAACCGGCGAGGAGAATTACGCGCCACCAACTCCAACCAGCGACAAGAATGCCAACAGCCAGCCCGAGCCAAAAGAGCACGTGCGGTGTTGGGGTTGTAGCTGGCCTGGCTACATTAAGCCACGCTGCCCGGAGTGCTCGGGAAAAGGCAGAGGGGGCGCGTAGACGAGGTCCCTCTCGCCCCTCCAATACCTGACGTGACCTCAACGGGGCCTCGGCAAGGCGCCCTGGCTGAGTCCGTCCCAGCAACATATACCGACTTGGAGGGAAATTTGAGTACCACGAGTCAACCAGAATACTCACGATGGTATTTACCTGTGGGTCACGGCGGATTTCGCATACGTGCGTTACCCGATTCAGGCGCATCTCGCACCGCAGTAGGCCCGATTGGCTTGCAGATTGCGACCGCGTGTGGCAAGCAGATTACGCCGCACCGCAGAAGTGGCGCACGCCTTGCCAACGGCAAGACCGCGGCGGTGCTGGGCCACGTAGACCTGCCCTTCGACGTGGCAGCTGTGCGACATTACCTCGACGTGGTGATCCTAGAGAAATTGGACGCAGACTGTCTACTCGGCACCGACTTCATGCGGAAATTCAACGCCGTGCTGTGGCCGCGCGAATCGACGCTTAGCATCGAAGGAGTTAAAGAGCGAATTCCGCTAGAACTAGCCTCACTAGCGCACGAAGAAGCGAGCGCTGTCCACCTCGCTTCGGTCGGTCTCCCCGATGTTGATGAGGCCCAGCGGCGACAGTTGCAAGAGTTGCTCGACCAACTGCTGTCCGTGAGCGACGCGCCATTAGGATGCACCAGCTGGACCGAACGCATCATCGAAGTCTCGAGCTCTAGGCCAATTAAGCAAAAATATTACCCCGTCTCCAAAAAGATCGAGGAGGAAATGCACAAGCAAGTGGGAGAGATGCTCAAGGCGGGCGTTATTATCCAATCAACCAGCGAATGGTCGAGCCTTGTTGTGATGCAACGGAAAGCGAATCGCGCGTAACGATTCTGCATCGATTATCGCAAGTTGAACGCGGTAACGAGGGCGAGCGCATATCCGCTCCTTCACATGGATGCGATTTTACGCAAGCTCCAAAACGCTCGATACATATCGACTATCGATCTGAGCAGCGCCTACCACCAAATTCCGTTGCGGAAGGAGGCGCAGGCGCCAACCGCGTTTAGTGTCCCTGGAATGGGCCTCTTCGAATTTCCTCGAATGCCTTATGGGGTATTGGGCAGACCAGCGACCTTCCAGGAGCTTTCGGACCACGTTATCGGTCCAGAAATGGAACCTCATGCGTTCTCCTATTTGGATGATATTATTATCGTTACAGAGACGCTTGAGGAACACCTCAAGTGGCCTCGCCACGTCCTCCAGCGTATTAAAGACGCAGGTCTCACCATTAGCCGTGAGAAAAGCAAGTTCTGTCGGAGTGAGGTCAAGTTTCTCGGGGTCTTAGTTAACTGAGACGGCTTCAAGCCTGATCCGGACAAGATTGTTCCTATTTTGGAATACCCGGCGCCGAAGAACCTCAAACAGTTGAGAAGGTTCCTTGGCATGACGTCGTGGTATCGCAAGTTCTTGCCCGACTTTGCGACGATCGCAGCGCCGCTCACGCAGTTAACCAAGCACAGCGTTGCATATGCGTGGAGCGACGCGGAGCAATCCGCATTTGAGCAGATTAAAGCTCTCATTGCGTCTGCCCCGGTATTACACCGGCCGTCGTTTGAACATCAGTTCGTGATTCAAACGGACGCGAGTGATACTGGGCTTGGAGCAGTACTCACGCAGACGATCGACGGCGAAGAACGAGTCTTATGCTTCGCAAGCGGCATGATGACTGCGGCGGAACGAAATTATTCCGTTACGGAACGCGAATGTCTCGCAGTTTTGTGGGCGATACGCAAGTTTCGTGCTTACGTCGAAGGCTATCATTTTAAAGTGATAACCGACCATAGTAGTCTGAAATGGTTATGCAATTTGCATAATCCCATCGGACGCTTAGCGCGGCGGGCGCTTGAAATGCAAGCGTATGACTATGACGTTGAGCATCGTAAGGACTCACTGAATCACGTGCCTGATGCGCTCTCTCGCATGTTTGAGGACGAGGAAGCGCCAGACCTCGCGGCAGTAGATGTCTCCGAAGAGACAGATGACGCCTGGTACAAGCGCATGGTCGCCGCCGTCGGACAAAATCCCAGAGATTACCCGTGGTGGAAGATAGTTCACGGGCGCCTCTACAGCTACCGTCCGAACCCGGCGGTCGAAGATTTGCTCGAGGACGAGGACGCTTGGAAATTAGTCTTGCCAGTAGAGAAGCGGGAGAAAGCGATGCAAGAGAGCCACGCAGAACCTACTGTGGGTCACTTAGGCCGAGCGAAAACGCATGCGCGTGTCACGCTCTATTATTACTGGCCTTCGCTGCGCAAAGATGTCGCTGACTTTGTGCGGAACTGCTTGATCTGTCAGCAGTGCAAAGTGCAGCAGACAGCGCCGGCAGGCCTCATGGGCAGCCATCACGCGTTACGCCCGTGGCAGATCGTTGCAGGGGACATTATGGGACCTTTTCCCAGGTTTGCTCGAGGGTTCGAGTATCTACTGATATTTCTGGACTTATTTACAAAATGGATCGAATGCGTACCGATTTGCAAGGCGAACTCACGCACCATCCAAAAGGAACTGGAACAGCGAATCTTCCTACGCTTTGGTGTACCTGAAGCTTTTCACTCCGACAATGGAACGGAGTTCAAGTACAAGGCTCTTGACTCCTTCCTGAACAAGTGCGGAGTTACGCATACGACGATTCTGCCGTATCACGCGCAGGCGAATCCTGTGGAGCGAGTGAGTCGCACGGTGAAAACCATGATCACCGCGTTCCTCGAAGAAAACCACAAGGATTGGGATTTGCACATCCACGAACTGATGTTCGCGTACAACACTGCGACGCAGGAGTCGACAGGGTCGAGCCCAGCATTTCTGAACATGGGCCGGCAACCGACTCCGGCCGTATTCTTGAAGCGCCGCGAGGAGCGCGCAGCAGAAGAGCTCGCAGAAGCGGCCGAGCTCGAGCGCTGGCTCGCACGGCTGCAGAAGTTGCGGAACGTGCAATAATCCGCCGCTTCAGTAGCGCAACAGCGACAGTCGCATTATTATAATGCGTCTCGCCGCGGTGTTCGCTTCGAACTGGAAGACAAAGTTTGGAAGGCAATCGCATTCTCTCCCTGGCAGCACAAGGCGTAGCAGCGAAGCTAGCGCCGAGATACGCCGGTCCGTACGTAATTTCCGCCAAGCTAGGCTCGAATGTGTACGAGCTGCAAGACCTTGATGGGAAAAACTGCGGCAAGGTCCACGTAGAAGACTTTAAATTCTATCATCAAAAGGTTGATCTTACCGCTGAGGCAGGGAGCTCAACTGACGTTAACTCGGCACGCGATGACCAGGCTGGGGAAGATCCCGACGACGACGGATCTCCCAATGACCTGGCGAGCGAGCAGCAGCCCGCACCTCGCAAGAGGGGAAGACCACGCAAAGCACGGTTGGTGGTAACGCGAACCACACGTGACATGGGGGCCCAGGCGAGCAAGCGCTCGCGAGTAACGGCAGACGCTGACGAGCGAAAGCCGCTACCACTCGCGACAAACGCAAGCGCAACGCTATCCCGAAGCCGCGGGCGGCCGAAAGTCTCTCGGAACGCAGCCCCAACAAACTGCGTCGCGACACCTTCCCCCCGACGCACGCGCGTCGCAACGCGCCAAGCACGTCACTAACCCCTTAACCTCACGCCTCACCTTTGAACATAGTGACCAACTCTTTTCCCGCTAGGGCGACTCATCCAGGGATTAGCCGATAAGCGCCCGCGCAACGCGCGAAGTATCGCAACTCCGCAAGACCACGGGCCTGCGACCCACCAAAAGAAAAAAATGTAAATGGATATCCGAGTTGCTTACGTTTTTCCCCACTTTGCAATCCCAAAGCCTATTGCATGGCTCGTCGAAGCTCTAGTCCCTATTGCATGTTGCATGGCGGAGAAAGAGATTATCTCGAGCTGGTACGTCGCCCGTAGCCAACGTCTGGGGAAGGGGCGTATGACTGAAAATTATTCTCCGTCATTTTCCTCTCTCCCCGCATTAACCATGTACTAATTCCTCACAGTTGCTGGAGGTGCAGACGACGCGAAAGGACGCCTGACCGAGAGAAACGGAGAGAGAGAGAGGGAGAGAGAGAGAGAGAGAGAGAGAGAGAGAGAGAGAGAGAGAGAGAGAGAGAGAGAGAGAGAGAGAGAGAGAGAGAGAGAGAGAGAGAGAGAGAGAGAGAGAGAGAGAGAGAGAGAGAGAGAGAGAGAGAGAGAGAGAGAGAGAGAGAGAGAGAGAGAGAGAGAGAGAGAGAGAGAGAGAGAGAGAGAGAGAGAGAGAGAGAGAGAGAGAGAGAGCACCCGAGGAGCGCGTGTGACCTGCTGAGAGAGTGAGCCAATTAGTCTCGTTGAGGATAGCGCCCGCGCTCCTTGCCCCAAAAATATACGGGAGAGTTCCGTGACGTGCGACCGCGGATTGAGAGTGTGTTTGTGTGAGGTGTGCACCCTGCCACGAGCCTGTGGCCCGTTCCAGCCTCCGAGAGGCAACCGAAAGCGACCTGCGCACCAGGAGCTCCGACGAAGCGTCTTCGGCGACAGCGACTACGCACCAATTGTAAGTGCCGGCTCGACTCTTCTCTCTCTCTCTCTCTAACTCGCGGCAACTCGGGCCTCCTTCTTGCGCCCGCTAACCGCGAATCGCACATTGTGCGCTGTGTCCTCTTTTCCCCTCTTTGACTCGTTCAATAAACCTCGTTATATGGTATTTAATTCTCGCGAGTGATCCTTCATTTGCTACCCCGTTCTCCCACCTTTATTCAATTCTACATTCGCATGCGGCGTGCATTGGACGAGGCGCGCTAGCCTCGCCGCCGCATGCACTACATTTGTAACCGGATAATCCCGAGCAGCCGGAGAATGAATTATCCGTTACAAAACAAAATAAAGAAAAATATGGAAAAATGGAAAATATTTTTTTTCGGCTCTGGGTTTGGATATCGGACTAAATTAGTTCCATATTCTGAAAGGTCTTAAAATTATCTATCAATCCATATTTTTGTCGACCCGATCGCATAATTTTAAGTCGGTTAGAAAAAATAAAGAAATATATGGAAAAATCGAAAATATTTTTTTACGGCGTTGGGGGGGGGGGGGGGTAGATATTGTTCGGAAGTAGGCCCATTTTCTTAAAGGTCTTGAAATTATCAATCCATATTTTTGTCTGCCCGATATGATGATATTTAGTCGGTTAAAAAAAAAATAACGAAAAATATGGAAAATTCGAAAATATTTTTTTTTGGCTCTGGGTTTGGATATTGATCGGAACAAGTCCAATTTTCTTAAATGTATTGAAATTACCTGTCAATCAATATTTTTGTAATTTAATATTTGCTACATAACTATTTTAAACATAATCTTTTAGATAATTTTGAATAATGTATTTATGGAAAATGAGATATGAAGAAAAAATGAAATTTTATATTAAAATATACATTTAAAAAATTATTTGATGCAATTTATCCATTTTCTTTGAGAAAGCATTCTGCTAAAGCAGTTAGCAGCGGTTTTTCCATTTCACTTATGTCTTGGTGAAATCGTTCTCCTTGTTCTTCGCTGAAGTCTTCGAGATTTTCATGAAAGTAGTCAAGATGAGAGTGCAAAAAGTGCAGTTGGAGATTCATTAAGTAGACTAACTCTTTAAAATTTTTCAACAAATCTTTCACCAACTTCTAGTAGTCATCACTCTTCTCATTTCCTAAGAACTTCTGAGAGACGTTTTTGAAACTTCTCCATGCCGCTTTTTCGGTGTCATTCATGTGGTTCGTGTAATCTTTGTTTTGAAAAAGAGTGCAAGTTTGCGGGCCATCGAAAATACCTTCCTTCAATTTTGCATCACTTATCGCTGGAAACTTTTCTCCTAAATAATTGAATTATCCTCATCTTTCCTGAAAACTTCGCGAAACTCCTTTTCTCTATCAAGATAAATGTAAGCTTTGGTTCCTTTTGACAACAAATTTTTCTTCTTTAGTGCAGCTGCTAGATATTCAGCTCCATCATTGGGTAGTCCCAAATCTTTTGAAGCTGATGATATGGTCTGCACCATCATGCCGAAAAAAGTGCTATTTTTTGTATGTCAAACGTACAAGGTTTTATCGCGACTACCAAAGCTATTATTTCTTACGCCAACGTATCTTCGGTCGTGAAACCAGAATAAGTAGTAGTTGATGGTGATGTGATCACTTCTAAACCTAAGATGGATGTAGATCATTCTTGGGAAAAAGAAATGCAGGGTGAACTCTCCAAGGAAGAAAGCAAAAATTAAAACCAGGATGACGTAGCAGTGAAGGAAAAAGCTCCTCAAACTTTCAACCAGCAGGATTTGAACGATCACATACGAGATTTGGGACTTCACAAGGATGAAGCTGAATATCTAGCAGCTGCACTAAAGAAGAAACATTTGTTGTCAAAAGGAATCAAAGCTTACATTTATCGTCTTAGAGAAAAGGAGTTTCGCTGTTCTGTTGGACGCTCAAGAGAGAAACGAATCAGAATACAAAAAAAAAGAAAAAGAAACCTGTTGCGTAGGTCATTTGAAGAGAAAAGAGTTCGCTACGAGAGAGAAAAGTATAAGAGCAAAATTAGTTGCCGATTTTATGCTATTCATGATTTCTAGTATTTTGTTTCCCGAATTTTGAAAATGTCTCGATTTTTCCCCCCTTTTTTTTTTAGCTATTTTTTACGGTTTTGGCAATATCGGCAAGTAATAGAATTTTATAAAACTTCAGAAATGAGTTTGCTTAAAATCTCGAGGTGTAGGGGTTAAACGGACTCCAGATTCGGATTCAGCTCGTAAGATACACAAGGAACACCCTTAATCGGAGTGACGAAAAAAATTTTTTCAGAATTTTCTCGTACTCACTAAAGTGATTTTTCGACACTTTTCGCGATTTTTCGCAATTTTTAGCTTCTTTTTGCAATTTACTCGAAATCTCGAGGACTAGAGCTTAAACGGGCTCCAGATTCGGATTCAGCGCGAAAAAATACATAAAGATAGGTGGGTCTGGTTAAAAGTAAAGACCACTTTTTTTTTGTGTGCCGGTGTTATTATTTGAATATAATTGTTTTCACTAATATAAAATGGATAAAACTTGTATGTAATGTGCAAATTGCATTCGTTCCGAATTTTTCCATAAAGTTGTACGCTTTCTTATAGTTATTAAAGGGAATATTACAATAACAAAAAATTATTTAGATTAATTTGAATCAAAATAATTTTTTTTTATTTTTATATATAATTCATGTTTTAACTTGTCATTATTTTAATTTAACATTTCATAGAAGAAAAATTTGAAAATTATTGTTTAAACAAATGAATTTGACAATTCTGACAGCTGATTTGTTATCAGCTATCCGAAAACCACATAAAAATCTTTTTAGCTTCTTTGGGTAACAGCCCAGCTTCTGATCATTAAAAAAAAGTAAATATTTATATATTGATCTTGGACTGACCGTGAACATTTTTTCAATTTTCCCTTAAAGTACATATTATAACCTTCATTTTGAGAGTATCCCCATCTCAATCGGTCGGTTCGAAAAGAAGATATTTTATTTTGTCCAGTCATGTTCATTTGTGCCCACTGCGCGGCGGAAATTGGGGAATGACTAACGTCGCGAAATGATAACTCGAGCAATTAAAGTTAATAATAAAAGCTAGACAATTGTTTATTGAATTAAAAGGGTTAAGGTTTAGTATTGACATTGAATTGTATAATAAGTTATTTGAGTTTAATCGGGATTAGTAATACGTATTTCCTACCTTAACGGTGCACCAAAACAATGCTATCGACGTCAGCTGTCTCGGGGGCTGACGTCACGCTCACGGTAATTTACGCCACGCACGTGAGGTAATATACGCTCTACGTCCGCAGTATTCTAAGCGCGCAGTCGACGAGTAAAACGGTGAAGTGAGAGAGCGATCGCGATCGCCGGGCGACGCACACACGTATAAGTGCGAGGGAGAGGGTAGACGGCGAAGCTGCACATGTGCGCACCTGTTGTGCGCACTCACCGGCTTTGAAATAGTCGATGTTTCGACCTTGTATCCGACCTCGTTACTGTGCAAGCCTAGAGTCTATGCTCTCCCTGCACACATGCTCTCTCCGCACTAGAGCTCCTACTTAATGATGCCGTTGTCCTTACCTTAACTGGTGAAAACTATTACGAAGTGTAGCTGGACTCGTAGCCAATGTCCTTCCCTCTTGGCTGCGGGGTTGCCGGTTCAGCCATCGCGTGACCGAGGAGCTTCGGCTTCGGAGATGGTGCGGCAGGTTAAACTAGCCTGTCGCACGATCACACAATAAATCGCCGCACAGCGGCATAAGTACGCGATGTCAGGGCCAGGAACATGCCGAAGAAGATTGTGCGTAAGCGGCACAATCACTTTTGGTTTATAGCGGGTGAAAGAATTACGATTTGCACTGAAGAATCACGAAATACTTATGGAGCGAGCTCGGGCGCATGCTTTCCTTCTAAAGCGAACTTTAAGATGACTACCTCCTGCTCGCCGAGATCTGCTCGTCATCACGTCGATGTAGCTTCAATTCTGCATCGACGCGCCATCTCGCGTTCGCAAGCGCGAGCTACTATAACCGCTCGCTGCTGCTGTCGTCGGTACGGCAGGCCGTGACACTCCCACCCCACCCAGACGTCGCTTATCCTTGGGTTTACGACTCTGCAACTTATCCTGACGTCGTCAGTACCTAAAAAAAGCGGTGGGGGTACGAAGAAACGCACTGGTAAATTTCAGGAAAGTACAAAAAATAAACTTTATTTCTCCCCAGCCTACAATAACGCGAGCCCCTTCTTCTAGCGTTCTTCTTGGCGTTGCCGATGGTAGAAGGGGTCCTAAGGATAGTGGCCTGCTGCTCGAGGGCACGTCGCTAGGTTGTGGACATTTGGGTGCCCGCAGAAGAAGCACAGCCGGGGTTGCTGGGGGTACCGCAACTGTCCAGGCAGGCACCGCCCGGACGAGAGGGCTCGCGATGTTCCTGCTGCTTCTCCTGGGGTTTCGGGACCCCGTTATTTCGGGAGTGGAGGCGGTCTACACCACGACGCGCTCCTGTGACGGCTCAGGCGGCCCTTTTCTGTGGGTTCGGGATCTCGTTGTTCCAGACGTGGAGGATGTCTACGCCTTGACACGCTCTTGTGTCGGCTCTGGCGGTCCTCTTTTATGGTTTCATGTACCAGAGTAGAGACTGGCAGTCTACGATGCATCGCTGCTATCTCGGCTGCTCCGGCTCTCTCAAATTTCTCCTTAACTCATGCTGTTTCCCTCTCCCTCATCTCGTGGAGGAGGTGAGCTTTTTCGAGGCTCTCCTTGTCCTCGTGGACCTTGCAGGCTGCTCTTAATTTCCGGAACTCCTCCGCCGCCGCGAGTTCCTCCTTCCTGGCTGTGACCAAGTGTACCCATGAGTGAGAGTACTCCCTCGCCCTAGCGTAGTCGTGGAAGTTCGTTTACTCTCGCATTACTGCCGCTTCCTTCTCCGTAGCAGCCTTGGTGTGTTCCCTCGAGGCTTCTAGATTTGTCTCAAGGCAACGCCAGGCTGCCGCCAGGGGGTAGTCCTCCTTCTCTTCCATGGGTTCGCATTGCTCCACAGGCGATATACCTGCGGAGCAGCCGGGGCTAGATCCCCTGGGTTGACTCGGTCTGTCAGTTCTTCCGTTAACTCCACATGCTAACATACCTGTGGAGCCGGCGGCGCTGGTATGGTCTCCCTGCTTTGGCTAGTAAGCAGGGCAGTGGGGTCGCCTCCACGTTGTCATTCTCAGGCTCTTTCTCGGCGAAGTATGATTTCAGGTGTTCCGCCTGGACCAGGTCTTCGACATCTCCATCCTGATCCACTGTTATGCCCTTTCTTTTCCAAAATTTCTTAAGGGCCAACGTACTTTGGGGCCAACTTCGCCATCACTCCTTGGGCTGCTGAAGCTAGCACTCGATTCTTCTTCCAGAATCGATCTCCGACCTCGAACCTGGGCTTTCTCCGCCTGGCGTTGTAGATCTCGGCATGTGGCTCTTGCTCATCTCTCAAGCAATGGCCTGTATCATCTAACGGGTTGCCAAGATTCTTCATCCTCTCCAGCCAGGCGGCCTCATCCTCCCGGGTCGATTCTTCTTCGCCAACGTGCTCTCGTTCCCTCCTTTTAATTCCAGGAGCCACTGGCTTTCTTGCATAATTCAACATTGCGGGTGACTTACCAGTGGCGCTATGAGGGCCGTTGCTTAGCGCGAACATGAGCTCAGGAAATTTCTCATCCCAAGTATAATGGTTTTCCTTTACAAAGGCCATAATACTGGTTTTGAGAGTACGATTCACTCTCTCGACAGGATTAGCCTGTGGATGGTACGGTGGAGTATGGGAATGGTCAGCTCCGATCTCGGTTAAGTACTTGTCGAGTACCTGGTTTTTAAACTCCATTCCGTTGTTGGAAAAGAATACTTTCGGTGTGCCATAACGCAAG
Source organism: Torymus aiolomorphi (assembly GCA_036365515.1). Classification (NCBI taxonomy): domain Eukaryota; kingdom Metazoa; phylum Arthropoda; class Insecta; order Hymenoptera; family Torymidae; genus Torymus; species Torymus aiolomorphi. The sequence goes on from CM070874.1 coordinate 214,998,993, forward strand.
ACGATCCTCTCTTTAAGTTCTTTCCGGATGGTCTTGGCGTTGGCTTTGCAGATAGGTATACACTCGAGTAAATAAATCCAGAAACACAAGAATATATTCGTATCCGGTTTTACTCCGGGTGAAAGGTCCTGTAATATCCCCAGCGATGACTTTCCAAGGCTTACGTATGCAGGGGGTCTCTGTTCTACCTTACATTGCTAGCATACTAGGCAAGCTCTTACGTGCTCTTTTATTGACTGGTATTATTTTGGCCAGTAGTAATACCTAGCTACCCTCGCGTATGCTTTCTCTCTTCCGAGATGGCCAGCACTTGAGTCATAGCGGCATCCTACGAGGACCTTCTCCCTTTTCTCCTTCGGAACGACTAGTTTTCAGGCGTCGTCATCCATTTCTAAGTCCTCTTCAATATCAGGATTATGTCGCTACATGTAGAGTTGGCCGCCTAATATCTTCCATCGGGAGAAACTATTAGGTTCCTCCGATACCTTTTTCTACCAGCCGAGGTACCACTCGTCAGTCGTGGCTACTGCCCACGGGACGCCACACAGTGGAAACTTCTTTCTTTTTTGTTTCAAAATCAAATATCTCAAGAACGATTTAAGATATCAGGATGGGATTTGGCTTGACGTAATCTAGAGCATTTATAGAATATGAGAAAAATGGTTTAAAATCCGATTTTTTATGACATAACCTCAAAATAATGGCGCGAACGTGCAAACTTTTCGAAAAATTGCATAAAATTGATCACAGAATCACGGAAAATTTTATTTTTATAGTTTGAAACATTATTTTCGACGTATTTTTACCGCTGAACATAAATATTTTGGTTCCGATGATCGAATTTTTCTTTGTTTCAGCTGAGTTTGACGTCAGAAGCCACTAGGTGCATAGCTTGGCACCCGACATAATATTGTTTAAGTTATATATTCTTATTACCATAAAATACTATATGATTGAATAGCAGCACTGATTTGAAATTTGTTGTAAATAAATAAGAAACATGTGTTTTAGATATTAAATACTACGTAACTAGATTACACAGAATGAAAAATCGGTTAATTTTACTAAATATAATTATTCAATATTTTTCTGTTTTAGGTGGCTACAGTCAGTGGGGTTGGGATAGCTATGTTTTCTATTGGCTTTCTTGCCGTATACGTAGTATATACAAATATTCGTGGACCTAGAAATCCTAAAGGTGATGGAAATTTTAATTTTGATCGTGATTCGAGTATACGAAGAGTTGGAAGTGACAGACCAACATTATCAAGTAATAGAAAATCTAGAGTAATGACTGGTCTTCAGAGACGGGATAGTAGAAGTAGTATTAAAAGTAATGTATCTGAAAAGAGTGTATGAGTTTTATTTTTCGTTCCATAAATTACAATTATGGATATGGCTTACACTGAAAGGACACCTCTATACCCTTTGAATTTGTATCACCTTTTCCCTTTAATGATTAATAAATAAAAATGATGTAACGGACTCTTTATTACCCGACTATGCCGTACAAATATATATTTAACCTTCTGACAGCCGGCTTTTTTCCCACTGAAAAAGTGTATCTTTCTCGAAATTTTCCATATAAATGTTTCTTAAGTAATAGTATATGTGGGCCGATCATGGAATGATGCCGTATGGCGTCATGCCGGTTGTCAGAAGGTTAATTATGCGAGAACGTGAGGGGTAAGTTTATTCCGCGTAAGTTTATTAACGTGGTTGAGTTTATTCCGCGAAAATGCCAGTGATACAAAATACAGTAATGGGAGGAGCGCAGCCGCGAAGGTTGTCCGCTGAGGCTTTTGATGGGTGTGAGAGAGAGAGAGAGAGCTGAGATGGCACTTACATTGAAGCCGGTGTCTCAAACGGTTCGCTCGTGGTCGCTCGACTCCTAGGCGCTAGTTCGCCCTAACGTAGATCGCTTTATCCTCGTAATCAGTGAGGGCGCGCAGCGAGAGGGTAGGTGCACAGCACTATACGCGGCGAAATGGACACATGAAATCACTCTTTACTGAGTATATGTAGCGGAATCGCTCGGTGATCCGGCGGATGCGGTTATAGATTATAAGTATAACTAGGGCTCGACTATCGCCGAAAATATACTCGCGCTTTCAAGGCCAGAACAATACTCCTTAGCGCGCGCTCTCTGCGCGCTCGCGAGAATGCCCCCCTCTCTCTGTCTCTCTCACTCACCATAGCAAGGGCTTCCCGCGCGCTCACGGCACCTGAAACAGAATTATGATATACATGTGTATGATATGAGCGACGGGAGAGAGTTATCCGACGGATGAGAAAATATCCGTCACAATGGGTTGTTTGCTGGACATTTATTTTAATCATATGGATAACGATTAAACAACCGCCTCAATTTTTGTGACTTTCGTAATTACTTTTATATATTTATGAGGTACTCACGGAAATCTGTGAAAGTTTAGGCCGCTACACTTACTTAGAGCTATAGCACCATATACGACACATGAAAGACCATTTTTACGTTTTCACCCCAATGTTTAAGCTCCAGTTACACTAAAACATTACAATTTAGACAAAAACTGATAAAAACACATTTTCTTGCAAATTAACTTATGTTCCGAACAAATTGTTTTAAGATTATTCGAGCCAATTTGAAGATCAATGATATTATTGACCTTAAAATAACTTTCTGAAAAGATTCGATACCAACATCAATTATAATTATCAGTTATAACAAAGCGTAAAATACGTACAGTAATATAGCTGAAATGGTTTCGAAATAGTAGACCAAGCGATTTTTCTGTAATAATTGAGTTTCTGGCTAAAAAAACCATAACTCAGCTATATGATAGGGGTCTTATAACTATGGGCCAATGAGGCCAAAATCACCGAAAAAGTGTTCAAGCATTATTAGTACTGTACACCAAAAATTTAATATAAGTAGGCAGAATTTCGGATACAATGAACCAAGATATCGTCTGTAGATCTATTTTATTCAGAGATATAGCATTCACAAGATTTTGGCTTTGTCGCAAAATTCTGAATCAAGGGCGCAATCCATTTGGATAATAAAGCTCGAATCACATTCATGAAGCTAGGACTCAAAAAGTTGATCAAAGAGTATTTCTTCTTCATAGAGGAATCTTTTATCAGGGAATGTTTGAAATAATTTTCGTCCACATAGGCGTAAAGTGCGTCGATTCTACAGAGTTTTGTGGGGGTAATGTGAGCCATTACGTTTCTTGGGCGTTAAGTAGTACTTTATGACGCTGGCTGAATAATTTTTAAGTTACACTTTACGCCCTTGGATCGCAAAAACGATTCACAGTATGTTTGCAAGAAAAAGGTTTCTTGGAGGTACTCATCGTGCCCACGACGACGAAAAATAATGTTTGTACGATGGGTGTAAGATTCACGCTCTTATGTGATAAATAATCCCTGAAGCTAACCTCGCTAGGACTCGTGCTCATTATCACAATGTCGGAATAGAATGTCATTTTACACCCAAAGTACGAAAAGTTCTATTACGTCAAGTTAACTTACTCGTACTTGTTCCCGATTGAAAATATTTATAGAATGTTTGTAATCGTTTCTGTGATTGGCGTGAGAGCAAGTGTATTAAATGATTTATATATATACGACGGGCGCACCGGCGCAGCGGTAGACACTGAGTGCCGTTGCGTTTTTGGCCGTGTCGCGCCGGTCATTGTGATCGCGCGTGGGCACAGTTCCTCCTCTGCCGATAATTCTATTACCGAAAACAGAGGAAGAGTGCGTGGCGAGACTGTATCGCGGGCGCAGGCCTACAGGGGCGTCCAAAGTACGCGAGCTTGCAAGCTCTTCGTTGCTGGGTAACGCGACTGTTGATAAAAAAACGAGCATCTCACGCCAGTCAGTGAGACGAGCCTTCTCTGCTTTTTTTTCTCATTCTCCTTTGAACAGCAAAAAGGATAACATCGTGTCCTTGCTCTCCCATTTGAATAAAGCTATTATTAATTTAAGAAATGTTTATTTGAATATTTATTCTCCTTCTCGCGCATAACGACACATTTTGGTGCCGAAACCCGGGATTTTTTGAGAAACCGGAGTCGTTTTCTGTGCGGAGAAGATGCCGCGAGGCAAATGGAAAGTAGCAGTGGCGGCCGGAAATCAGAAGCCGTCCAAACCAGCATCATCAGCTACAAAGGCGAAGGCTTGGCTATCAACAGCAAAGCGACGTCGGACGTCCTCAGATGTGAGTACTTCCGTGGAAGCAGCGACGGGACCTTCGAGCGCCGAACACGTTCCACCCGTTTCGCGAGAAATGGTGCTGGAGCGCCGTTCTCGCGCTCGCCACGTCTCCACATCAGGAGGGGTTCACGCCGCTTCGCGAGAAGTGGTCGTCGAGGCTTCTCCTGATCCAACATCATCTTCGGAGTACGTGTACCCGCCTGTTTCCACGGGAAGAGGGCGATCTCGCCTACCCTCTTCGACGGACATGGCGGCGCCTAGAGGAGCACTTTCACCGAGCTCTACGGAGCGTTTACACGCACTACTGGCAGAAGCGTATGCAAAGGGTGCGCGTTCAGCTTCGGTGAGTCTTTCACGTGAATTTGCAACAGTAGCGGAGGCGAGAGGTACGCTTCCACCAGCGGCGAGGTTAACAGCGGCGCGCTTGCGGTCGCTTTCACCATCGGCGGCGGCGGGAGGCCCGCCTGCAACTACAGCAGACCGCTTGCGGGCATCCTCATCGGCGGCGGCGAGAGGCCCGCCTGCAACTCCAGCGGTGCGCTTGCAGGCGTCTTCATCGGCGGCGGCGAGAGGCCCGCCTGCAACTGCAGCGGAGCGCTTACGTGCGCTTTCATCGGCGGCGGCGAGAGGCCCGCCAGTAACTTCGGCGGCGCGCCTGCAGGCGTTTCTACCATCAACGGTGGCGAGAGACCCGCCTATAACTGCAGCAGCGCGCTTACGAGCGCACTCACCGACTCCAAGGCCGACGACGCGCTCACACACGGCACGTATTCGCGATGTCTCGACGCAACTCAGTGCAGCACACACACAATTACATCCAGAAGCGGCGCCGGCAGACATTGATGAGCTTTACTCAACCGAAGCAACCGGCAAGCGTAGGCATTCGACAGCGGCGGGAGTACGTTTCCACGCGCCTTTACCGACAAGGCAAGGACGAGACGCTCCACCGCCGTCTACATTATTTTCTCCTGAGGAAGAATCATCGTTGGACGTCGAGGTTACGTCGTATGAAGGTTACGATAAAAGTCACGATCGCGTTGTGTATGATTTCACGTCAAGTGCACATGATTTTGAGTATTTGCCGGAAGATGATTTTGAATATTTTCGGGATGATAATTTGGTAAATAATTTGCCGGACAATAATTTAGTAAATGAGAAAGAAAATTTTGTTTCTCAATTTCATAGCACTTTATGCGAGCAAGAGTTTAATTTACCGAATGGCAAATGTAATGGAACAAACCTTTTCTAAAATACGCAACCTAAGCTTTTCTGGTGAAAATTCCAAATTAGTAAATAGAATGTCTTCTGAAAAAACTGCCTACATTCTCTGGAGATCCGCTTGGTTGGGTTAGGTTTAAACAAGCATATGAGCTTTCTACCAAACTCGGAGATTATTCTGACAGTAAGAATACTATGCGACTTTCCGAAGCATTGAAAGACGACGCATGTAAGGCAACGACGGCCCTGTTTGCAGCCGGTAATAGCGCGGCTGATATTATGAAAGCCCTTGAAATGAGATTTGGCAATTCAGCATTAATTTTAAATAAAATTGTTGCTCAAATTAACGAGTTACCAAATATCGAGCCACGGAAAACTAACTTAGTAGAGTTTGCCTCCGATTTAAAAAATGCAGTATCGGCAATGAAATCATTAGACGATTTAGGATATTTATATAGCCCGGAGCTCGCTAACAGCATAGCAGATAAAATGCCTATTTCTGTGATGAACGATTTCATAAAATATGCTGCAGGTGAAGATTGTAAAAAACCTATTTTAGAAAAAATCAGTGATTTCTTATACCTTGAAGCGGAATCTTTGTTATCTGCTGGATTCACATTTCGTTCAAAAAAGTAGACACAAAAAAGAAATCTGAGCGACGTACAAAAAATAATAACGATTTTCACCATGCGGGATGTGTTGCAAGTATAAATGAAAATGCTAATGATGTAGGTAATCAGGCAAGTTTTCAGAGCGGTCGTTGCGTTCATTGCGGTCATAAAGATCATCAACTAAGCGAATGCAAAGATTTTATTAAAGCTCCTTTAGTTCAGCGTTGGAAAATAACTAAAGCTAACAATTTGTGTTTTACTGTCTTAAAGGAAATCATATACGAGAGAATTGTATAAATAAAAAGAGATGTGAGAATTGTAATCGTAGGCACCACACTCTCTTGCACTTTACTGATAAGGTTGATTATATGCGAGTAAATAAAAACTCAAAAACTAATTCGGAAACGGTTAAGCAAAACTCTGGTTCGCGTTCCGATTTTGTTGCAGCCGCAAGTAATACCAAATGACTAGAGTCGGATAATTATGCACTATTGAAGTTCATTCCTATTACTGTAATAGGTTCGAAAAAGTCGATTCGTATAATTGCTCTATTGGATGAGGGTTCAACTGTAACTTTAATAGATTCTAAAATAATTACAAAAATTGGTGTAACGAGTTCGCGAATCCACGTAGCCTTAAGGGGCGTCGGGAACGTAGAATCTGTTTTAAATTGTAATGAAAAGGTTAATTTAAAAATAAAGGGTATTTCAGCAACTTATACTTTCGAGAACGTATTAGTCGTTAATAACCTCGCACTTCCCATACAAACAGTAAACCAAGAGCTTACAGATTTTTGCGCTTTAAGAACGGGTGTACGGACGGAAGCGTATACGGGCGCCCCTGATATGCTGATAGGGCAAGACTATTGTGATATCATAATCACTAGAGATTTTAAAATCATTAAAGATAATACACTTTTAGTTTCACGGTGTTTGTTAGGTTGGGCGATTCACGGGCATTTTCTGAAAAGCAAAATAGGACAGGTAAACGTGATAAATGGAAGCACGATTATTAAAAATCTTTCTCAAAACAGCGATGATGAATTAAATAATTTAGTTAAGCTCTATTTTGAAATTGATGCTTTGGGTATATCTAACGTCGAAATTAAATCTAGTGATAAATATGCTCTTGACGTATTAGAAAAGACGAGTCGTTATGTAGATGGGTCTTGGGAAGTAGGATTATTATGGAAATCGGATGAGGGTAAATTTCCGAACGGACGTTCGAATGCGCTCCGACGACTCCACTTTTTAGAAAAGAACTTTCGCCTTCTTCGTATTCCTCAATACATGTCATCTTCGTGTAAATCTCTTTCCTTTGTACCTTGCTTATATACTTCCATAGAGTCATGACTATCTAAAGAACTTTCTTTTATTTTGTCTTTATCCGACGCATTCATATGTGATTTGAAAACTGGTTTCGTCATTGAAGATATGCTTGCGTAATTAAATCTTTGATTTAATATTTGTATTGAAACCAGTTACCGCATTTCTGTAGGAGCAGCAGCCTTCGTGTGTTTGTGGTTGCTGCTTGTTGTTCACGGCAAAAATGAAACAAATTTATCATATTTTAACTTTTTCCATCGATTGAACATCTGCAGCCAACTACTACACATGCCTTGTGGAGCCCACGTTGTGTCTTTTGTAAGAATTTGTATGCATTGAAGATAATCTCTCTATTCGCATTTTTAATAAATCTTCGTTATTTTTCCACCTCAGACTGACCACACAAGTAATAAAGAATATTTCGATCTTTATCACACTTCTGATTTACGATAAAGCTTTTTGTAGCATTGTACCTAACACAATCCAAATCGTAAACGTGTGAAGAAAAGATACATTGCTTATAACTCCACCCAGAGTACCTCCACACGGTGTGGCGGGCAACAGTACATCTTTTGCAAATTTTTTGTTTTTTTTTTTGCCCAGTTTCGTTTCAAAATTATGGCAAGATCTCTGGAAAGTCTTAAGTGATCCTGGCAGGTACAAGCATATATCTTTTACGATGCAGAATCTCGAAAATCCAGTATCGGTGGCTGGTCAGGGTGAGCAAGCGGGCCCGCAGACATCGTCATTATGTGACCGCAGCTCCTCACAGGTGGGCGACTTTACCTGTGTTAGGTACAATGCTACAAGCAGCCTTATCGCAAATCACAAGTATAATAAAGATCGAATTATTTTTTCCTACTTGTGTGGTCAATTTGAGGTTCAAAAATACCGAAGATTTATTACAAATGTGAATAGAGAGATTTCTCTTGAAAGTTTTGGCGTAGAGATCTTTCCAAAAGACATACCGTGGGCCCCAAAAATCACGTGTGGTACTTGTCTGCAGATGTTAAATCGATAGAAAAAATTTTAATGTGATAAAAGTAAGAGGGATAAAATTAAAAAAATTTCGACACCAACTAGATGGCGTCAACCACAAACACGCGAGGACTACTACTTTTACATGACTGTGGTTTGTGGTTTCACCGAAAAGACTGAATCAAAGATAAATTATGCAAGCGTATCTTCAATGACGAAACCAGTTTTGAAATTACACGTCAATGCGCCCGACGAAGAAAAAATGGATAAAAATTCGTTTGATGGTCATGAATCAATGGAAGTAGATGACAAAGATGCTAAAGAAAGTGATATAGATGAAGATGACATCGAAGCAGATAATATTGAAGAATACGAAGATGAAGAGACCGAAAGCGAGCAAACCGAAGACAGTGTAAGTGAAGTAAATGAAAGCGATGACGAGTACGTTCCAGTTGGTAAGAAACGAGATCAAAAACCCTTTAATCAGAAGGAGTTAAGCGATTTTATCCGAGATACTGGTATATCGAAAGATATTGGAGAATTTATGGCCTCAGTACTTATAAGGCGAGGCTTGACACAACCAGGGACTAAATCTTCCATACATAGAGAGCGAGAAAAAGAATTCCGGAAATATTTTACTCTCGATGAAGAGAAAATGTGAGTGTATTGTGTGGACGTTAGAGGTCTGCTAAATGAAATGAAAGCAAACGTATATCAATCTAATGAATGGAGACATTTCATAAATTCTTCACGACGCAGCTTAAAAATATTTCTGTTATACAACGGAAATAAGTACGCGAACATTCCAATAGCTCACTCTACTAAACTCAAAGAATCTTATGAAAATATGAAATACGTCTTAGAAAAAATTAATTATGCAGATCACAAGAGGCAAGTTTGCGGGGATTTAAAAATCATTTCTATCATACTAGGACAGCAGGCAGAATTCACTAAGTTCCCATATTTTTTGTGCTTATGGGATAGTAAGGATGGTGTCAAGCATTACGAACAAAAAGAATGGCCAAATAGAAACGCACTGAATCCGGGTAGTCACAACATCGACAACCATTGATCGAATGGTCAACAATTCTTCTTCCTCCATTGCATATAAAGCAACACCTAATGAAACAATTCACAAAAGCTTTGGACAACCAAGGGCAATATTTCATATATTTACGTAAGCAGTCTGAAACCTCAGTGATGCCAAGATAAAAGAAGATATTTTGGATGGACCGCAAATCCGTAAAATGTTTTAAGATCAAAATTTTATACATCACATGAATGAGATAGAAGAATCAGCCTGTTTGAGTTTTAAAAGTATTGCAGAAAACTATTCAGGAAATCATAAAAGTTACGACTATAAAGAACTTGTCAATCGTTTTCTCGATAACTACCAACGTTTAGGTCGCTTGATGAGTGTTAAATTACATTTTTTGTATTCTCATCTGGAGTAATTTCCAGACAACTTAGGTGATTACAGTGATGAGCAAGGTGAGCGTTTTCATCAAGATTTGAAAGTAATGGAGAGAAGATACCAAGGCGTATCGGGTAAAAATATGATGGCGGACTACTGTTGGATGTTAAACAGAGAAACTGAAAATAGAGGTATTAAAAGAGTCAGAGACCCGTTGCACAGGTCGTTTGAGAATGAAAGGGTTCGCTATAAACGAAAAAAGTATAAATAACTTTTTTTTCTTTAACATTTAAGAAACTGCACGATGGTTTTAAGGATTAAAATTAAGGGTTAAGGCTTTAAGGGTTAAGGTTTTAAGGGTTAATGGTTTAAGGTTTTAAGGGTTAAAGATTTAAGGGTTAAAGGATTAAGGGTTAACGGTTCAAGGTTAAGGGTTTATGAGTTTAAGGATTAAGGATTTAAGGGTTAAGTGTTAAGGATTTAAGGGTTTAAGGTTTGAGAGTTAAGGGTTTAAGTATAAAGGGTTTAGGAATACCACTGATGATATTCATGATATCAGTTTTCCACAATTTTCTGCATTTTTCCACAATTGTCAGTCACTTACAGTGATTTGCATAAAATCAGAGCATAAAAGGATCGAATGGACAGTGTATTCTTATTCAACGTGTCCAAAAACTTAGCAATATGACTCAACTGGGTTTGAATAACTTCTACTATTCACTTTTCTGCAATTTTCCGCTTTTATGGTATAATCTACGCAAAATCAGGGGCTGATGCAACCAAACGCCAATGGATTCGTTTTCAGCACGTCAAAATACATAAAGATATGATAGTCAGTTTCCTGAGGCAGACCACTTTTTTCTTGTGTACCTGTGTTATCCACAGTTGATCTGTAATGTTCCGAAATTATCTGCACTTTATTTATAAAAAATAGCCGGAGGTACTTCCAGATTAATATTAATATAGCAGGCCACTATCATAAAATGAATGAATAAAAAAAAATGGTTCGTGGGGAAGTTGCCGCTAATTATCGGCAGACCAATCTGAAAAGGTCCCAAATTAATTGCACTTTATTTATAAAAAGTACAAGGACCACTGTAAGCAGGATATCAAGAATTTACCGATAATTATCCGAAGTTAATCGGCAAAGGTCCAAAATTAGCTGCACTTTATTTATAAAAAATATCCAGGCGCACTCCCTTAATATTAAGATGGCAGAACACTATCATAAAATCAATGAATAAAAAAAAATGGTTCGTCGGGAATTTGCCGCTAATTATCCGCAGTTGATTTGTAAATGTCCGATATTTGCCGCACTTTATTTATAAAAAATATCCAGACGCACTACCAGCTTAATATTAAAATAAAGTACGAAGATAGCTTAAAACACCACCCGTTAAATGTTTGAAAAACTAAGAAATTTGTAATTATTTTCTTATTCTATTTATGATAGCCGATAACTTTTTAATAAAACCACATTTTTTAACGAAACATAGCATAAATTAAAGCTCTTTCTGCCTTCTTTTATATACTTTTTAGCCCATGACCTTTATATACTTTTTATATACTTTTATATACTTTTATATACTTTTTAGTACATGATCGGAATATTAAAAAAGCTATAACCAAAGAAAGAGACCCAATTTTGAGCAAAAATAGTTCATTGTAAATATAAAGTAGCTTGGTCTCTGAACAAAAGGCTCATTCAGAAAAACTCCGAGACAGGTGTCTCATTATTTGCCATAAAGACGTACCTTCTACAGTTTAGCCAAATTCAGGACCTGCATCCCTGGTGCTCCTCTTGTCAGTTAAATAGTAGTACATTGTGCGATTAATGTTCAACTGAACTCATGTATTGCACATACTATTGTTTTTAACATGTGTGGACTGAGAAAAAAGGTTTAATAAAAATTACTATAACACGTCGTAACGTCGGGATATACTTTTAATATCAAATTAATTACTATGTTTTATAGTAAAAATTGCTATGTACATAGTAAAAATTACTAAATAAACGGATTCTCCGAAATTCATTAACATAAAGAATCTCGCGGGGAAGCGAGTTCCATGCAGAAAAGTGGGGGCACGCAGAGGGGCTACCGATAAAGTTTTCAATGAAAAATTTCTTACAAGGAAAGTACCCCAACTCGAACTCACCGATTTTGATGATTTTTGGATATGTTGTAGTGCATTGAAAAATAAGAGATACATGTTTTTTTTTATCGGCGGAAAAAAATATCTAAGAGGTGAAAAACACCCTCAAAGTTCACCTCCAAAAACAGTTTTTTTTAAATATCTTTTTTTGTAATCAATATTTTTTAATAAAACCAAGTGGGTAATAATTCTTATAAAAAGTGTAACAAATTCTGATAGATTTAACTTTTGGTGGTTGCAATCCCTATTTTTAATAGGTGAAAAATTGAATAATAATAATAATAATAATAAATAATACAAAATGCAAATATATACAGTTTCTATATTCGAGAAAATCACTGACGCAGTTTTTAGTTTAGTTTGAAATGATACGTCACCGGACGTAACACCTCCCCCCTTAGACTGTTGAATGTCGTAGAAATTCAACAAGTGAAGTAATTGAATGATCGATTGGAGTTATCAGTGATTTTTTCGTTACAAAAGATTTAATAATAATAATAATAACCAACAATATAAAATTAATAATTTTAAATAAATTTTTGAATCGTCTATATATTTTAAAATAAATTAATTATTTTCTTCCTAATACTAGTTTTGCACTTAACCTACTGATTTACTTTGTACCGATTTTTTTTAACGTTCAAATTTCAAAGAATTCCTATAGAGATATATATAGATTTCGATAATTTAATTATTTCGTTATCTGTAACATGTAATAATTTTTTTGTTTTGCTGTATTTACATAAAATAGTCATTCATTAATTAAGCTTAGAAATAATGTGCTTATTAAATAATTTTTTTTTTTCTTTTTTTAGTAAATAAACGATGAGAAATATATAGGGAATGATTCAAGTGATCATTCACTTCCCTCCCTGCTTAGATATTTGGCAAGGGATATGTTTTTTCCTCTCTTTGTTTAAGTAGAATAACATTAAAGGGCTTTTGATGTTATCATAACAAAATTATTTTAACAATCGTATTATAATTATTTCCAAAAGAAAAATACAATTATATATGGTGTAGGTTTTTTTCGTAAAAAGGAAGTGAATAATTGAAATGGTATTGATAAATTTTGACTTGTTATTGCTTTTAGGGAGGGGGGTGTAAAGTTTGAAACCGTTTATTTTGAGATCAATCCGAGCAAAATTGACGGAGTTGTAGCAGTTTAAAAGAACCTTGCTCCAACTCAGTTTTACGCACATTTTAGCTACCTGCGCCGAGCGGTAAGCGGCAGCTGTTTGGATCTCTATTGTGCCGGTGACCAGCGTCCCAAAAAAACTACTCAAATTTTGTACACATATTCTACACATATAAAGCTTTCAGGTGACGCTTCGTTTTTTTTTTTTTTTATTTTTTTCAATTTTACAATAACAAATAAGTCGTTTTTTTTTTGCAAAAATCGACCTTTTACCTTAAAAATGATGCAAAACATGAAAAAATTTATAAAATTAAAAAAACGAAGCGTCATTTGAGGGAGAAAGGTATCAACTAACCAAAACTATTTACTTTTTTGATTTTAGATAATCCAGCGATGAGCATTCGCGGTCACCGGAAAAAAAACATTTTTCGAGGCATCGGCGAAAAACTGCTATAACTCCGTTGTTTCTTCATATTTTTGCACCAAAATTTTTTTGCAAACTTTTTAAATATTGTATAATAACATACTAAATTTTCAAATAAATCGATAATAGCAAAGTGCTCTAAAAAAATTATTGAAAATTTGCCTTTTTTTTGACCGAACAAACTTTACCCCCCCCTTTATGCATCATTGTATTTTACCTTTGTTTAAAAACTTTCAGCCATTTCAAAAGTTCATTTTAGAACTTGAACTTTTGTTTCGGCATAGGTAGCATTCACATATCTGCTTTAAAGAATACGCAATCTGTTAGAGTAGAAAAATGTTTTACATACTCAATACAGTGGAGAATAGTGTATCTTGTATAGAATGATCATGTTAGTATATAACAGAACTGATCATTCCAAATACATATATTCTATTTAATCTTAGCAATGTGAACGTAGCTACCTGAATAATTTTTTTTGTTCTGAAACTCTTTAATAAATTTTGACGAGTATCAACAATTTTTTTCCTTTTTTTTCCTTTTTTTTTTTTTGTAGGTAAATACAGTTTAATTTTGCATAAAATTGGTCAAATTATTATTATCTTTTCTTTTTTTATCATACGTTAAAAGGTTTAGGAATGGGTTCTACTTCTTTTTCTTTTGGATTAGTTCTATACTTTGTTATTCAAAGATAAAATCATAAGCTATTAAATTGATCATAAGTTAATTCGTCCCTGTAATGTTTTCTACTTTGTGATTAAATAATTACTTTTTATATTTTTATTATTTAATAACACATCATTTTCACATGTCAAATTTTTTTTATTGTTTGATTGTTATAAAACCAAAGTTACTTTGTATTAATATCTAATCGCAATATTTATGTATTATTTCTAAAATTTCATTATTCAAGTATATCTTATTTCAATCGCATTTTTCTAAAATTATTAGCTTTCTTGAGGAATATAGTTGCTTTTCATAAAATACTGACAAGTTGATACGAACAATTGTAGACAAACGAATAAGTGGTTATAATTTCAAATTGTATGTTTGCTAAAATCTGGATCACCTTAGGGTTATATATTAGTTGACCAAGAAGTAGGATGGTTTTGCTTCAAATGGAAAAGTTCAGCTGCAATTATAATTCTCCATTCCTGTATTAAATTTGGAAAAATAAAAAGAGATTATGATAGATGTTAATATTGAGTATGTTGTCCATATCCTAAAACAAAAATATTATGTTATTATTTGTTATAATATTGCTTTGCTTGTTTTTCATAATTAGTTAAGGTATTATTTTGTTCATTTTAATAGCGTTGAAAATTCTTATTATGCTGATCCTTTTGAAATTTATTCATATTTGGGTCTTTAATAGGCCATGTTTTGTCTCCCTTTTTAAACCTTTTTCTGATAGTAAATTTATCGCAGTAACCTTTAGATTTTAATTTTAATTTTGTAATTATTCATAATTCTTATTTTTTATAATTAGATATCCATTTTAGTTTTCTGACGTTTTTATTAGATTTACTTTGATAGGATAGTTAAAAACTAACTGCAATTGGTGTACTTTATTAGGATTTGTATTTAGATTGATTATTACGTTATGATCTTGATTACCCAAAGTTTCTTTTAGTTGATTTTTATTCTCAAGCTGTTCTTGGTGTTCTTGAGTATCAAATATTTTTAGATGACTTTTATTCTCTAAATGTTTTTTTAATTTTTGATTATCAAACATATATTTTGATTGATTTTCATTTTCGAAAACTACTTTACTTTTATTTAATAAGTTCTTTAGATTTTTTGTATCATTTAATAAAGACTCTTCTGAATGTATTGATGCTATATTCTCTTTTAACGAATTTTCAAGCGAGTTGTGTTGGAATTTAGTTTCCATTTGATCATCTTCTGATTCAAATGGTTTAGCTAAAGCAAAAGTTATGTCTAAAATGACTTTAAGATCATCATACAAAGTTACTGTTTCCAACGAATTATTACCTTCTTTATTATTTTCATTCGAAATTTCATTCTTTTGGTTATTTATGTTAGATTCATTAAAATCAATTACATTAATTTCATCACAATCCTTATGAGTTTTTAAATTAGATTCGTTAAAATTCATTTCTTCATTAGTCTCATAATTTTTTACAGTAGATTCAATAGAATCAATTAAATTTGTTTCCATAATTTCTTCAATTTCATGATTATTTTTGAAAATTTCGTTAAAGTCTATAAAATTAATTTCATTAGTAGTTCCATGATTTTTTATAATCATATTATTATCTTTTGTTTCATCAGTGATTTCGTGTATTTTTATAAAAGGTACGATAATTAAATTGATTTCTTTATCATCATTAATTATTGTAGATTCCTCTATGATATTAGTTTCCTGTTTAATTTTATTTACTTTATTTTCTGTAATTAGTTCATTACCATTATACCTTTTAATATTCGTTGTATTAACTTTGTTTTTCTGAATTTTTGATTCGTTAATTGTTTCTTTTGTAATATTATGGTATGATTCATCAGTATTAATACTTGGATATTGTTTGATTTGCTCACATTCTTCAGTAGTATGATCTGGATTTTTACAAAGATCACAATGATTTCCCATTGCATTATATTGCATCATAAGATTTTTAAGTTTTCTGCAGTTGTCGATGTCATGCCCAATTCTTTTGCAATAATCACATTGAATTCTTTTCCTATTTACTGTATTGGGTTGTTGATTATTAAAAATCGTGTTTCTTGGCTTGTAATTTTGTTCTTGAGTCTTGTTAATGAATCGGTTATAATTTCTTGTAGTATTTGGTAATTGATGAATTTCTTTATTTTCTAAAATTTTGTAGTTTGTGCTATTTTGAGAATGAGCATTTCTTTCTGGGCAATACTTTGCTGTATATCCGATTCTGTTGCAAATTTGACAAATTATTCTATTTCTTAAAATCGCACGCTTGCAATCTGATGAATCATGGTCTTCTTCCTTACATAACGCGCACCACATTATTTTTTCGTTTATAGGGCAGTGTATCATCCAATGCCCGAGTTTATTGCATTTCGTGCATACTGCTTACAGACAGTCTTTAGTTGAGTGACCCATGCTTCCGCAATACTCACAATCAAGTTCATATTTCTTTATAACAGGGCATTGAGTAGTTGCATGTCCTATCATTTGAAAGTATTGGCAATAATCTTCATTTGTTTGGGTAAATGTACACTTCTCTACAGAATGTCCTCTGTGATTAGAGAGTTTACAAAAAAGTTCTATTTTATTTTTAGCATTCTTGCAAAAATAAGATATATGATCTTTACTTTTACAATAAACACAAACTGCATTAGAGCAAAACAATGCTTCGTGATATTGATCTCGGCAAATTTGACAATGAAATACTTTAGTATAATAATGGTTTTGTTGTTTAAAATTATAAAATGTATTAGCTTGATTATTGTTGAGAATACGGGCGAGCTCAAGCTGCGCCCTGCGTGTCGACTGTTCCCCGCGCCTCTCCCCTCCTCTCGAGTTCGACAGTTTTTGTTTTACGGCGAGCGCCGCCGTTGCGTGCGGCAGCAGTCAGTGCTCTCTCGAGCGTGCAATAGACAACACCTACGAGTGTTTCTGTATTTGAATTTAATAGATTCTAAATAAAGCTTTAGTACTTTCGTATATATACTGTGTGTGTGGTTTTTGATTCTCCTGCACTTTCATCCCGGCTTCCATTATCCACATAATCCTCGTCAGGTTATGAGCCTAGGCGGCATGAAGGACCAGGAGGAGAAGACGGCGACGGAGAAGGTTGCGACAGAGAGAAATGCGACAGAGAGGACGGCGACAGAGGAAGAGGCGACTGATTCAACTCACCGAGGTAAGTGAGATTGTGAAAATTCCGAATAGAGTCAGTGCGCGACTGTTAAATATTCGAATGGATTTGATGCGACGGGGAAAGAGAAGTGCGAAATACCGGTGTCTGAAATTTGTTCGCGGCGTGTTTGGTGCGACTGCGCAAATAAATAAGTGCGGTAGTGAAACGCGAAAAGTAATTCGTCCAATTTCTTTCGAAGCGCGTGTGGCGGACGCGTCCCGGTGTTGCGGCGTGCTGACCCGCGCAACAGGTCTCAGCGCGCACGTGGACCCCCCAACGGACAAAGATGGCGGCGCGCCGGCAGCCTCTTTGTGCACGCGCGCTGTGAAAGAGAGAGAGAGAGAGAGAGCGAGCTGGCATAATGGCACCGTCCGACTTGCGCGACTTGTGCATGCGAGATAGAAAGAAAGAGAGAAAGCGAGTGAGTGAATCCCGAGCGGACATGGTGGCAACGCGCGACTTGTGTATGAGAGAGAGAGAGAGAGAGAGAGAGAGAGAGAAAGCGAGTGATTGAATCCCGAGCGGGCATAATGGCAGCGTCCGACAGAAGCGAACAGGAAATACTTAGAAAATTGCACAGCGGCCGAATGCGTTTAAGTAAAATAATTTCAGATTAATATAATTAATATATGCATATAATCAACTAAAAATTATTCTATATATAGATGAAACAAATCTTGAGTTGTTTCTAAGGACGCAGGAAGAAATTTTTGAGTTCCGGCAATTGTATGGGGACGGAAAAATGAGCGTCTGTTTGGAAGAAAACCGAGTCGTTTTTAAACATGAGAGCGGAAAAACTCATGAACTTGGTACGTCTGAAGAAAGATTTTTGCAATGAAAATTTGAAAAATTTGAAAATTTGCGTATCAGTATAATAGCGAATGTACACTTAATTATATTGAAATTTTGTTGTCAATTTAAAATCTTGTGTAAACTCGTAGTTTTTGTGTTCGACACAGTTTGTTTACTAAAAGATTTTAATATTGAAATGGCATAGAGATTCGATTAACCTAATAGCTTGGTTCCTTTTCTGAAATCTTATATAAACTCGTAGTGCTTGTGTTCGGCACAGTTTGTTTATTAAGAGATTTTTTACAGCTATGGCGTTTGTGACATCGGATGAGCAGCGCATCTTGTGAGATGCAATAGAGAAGGCCAAGTTGGAGGGATCTGAACTTCTAATGCCCTATTGCAAACAAAAGGCATCCTCTCAAAGCAGCGATCAAATAGCGGCGAGTGAAAGCGACGGAGATGCGACTGAAATCAAAGAGGCGAGCTCGGTACCGAGAGCGACGGAAGGCGATGAACAGCAGATAGCTGGAGCGACTGAGAGCGACAGCAGTGAACAGCGACCGACACAAGGCGACGGAGTAGAAGCGACTGAAGAAAAGGATGAGATTTCGAGAGGTAAACCAAGTATAAAAGACGTACAGAATTTAAATCGCAAAATATATGTGAATAAAAATATGATATCGAAATTTAACAAAGAAAATCTAGCTAGTAAAAACATTAATGTAAATAACTCTGCAGCAGTACAGGAGCAACTCCAAAATATTTCAACACAGATGGTTGAACTTAACGTTAAGATAAGCGAACTGGTCAGCGACTGCAAAGCGAAAGATGAACGGTTGAAACAGGTGGAACAGCGTTTGAAAGCGACTGAAGCTCAGGTAGGAAAATCTAATAATAAATCGACAGATATATTTGAAAGAAAAGATTTTCATAATTCTACCGCGATAGTTCCTGAATCTGATAAAATTAGCCCGAATGATATCTGACTTATGGTACAGAAGGAAATTAAAAAATTAAATCTAGATACAAGTAAAAGTGACAGAATTTCGACTGATGTATCGCGAGAATTAAGAAACACAATCCGATCTGAATTTCATACTAAAGATTCAAACTTGCAACGGGAGTATAAATTGACAGTTAAAACAAAATACGAATATTTTATGGATTTTTTGAAATCAGAATTAAGAACGCAGGATTTACTGTACGTGATTGATCCGAGCTTAAATGCGACCGTTGATTTAGATCAAACTGTAAAAGATAAACATAAGTTCAGAGTTCGGGACATAATCATAAACCGGATAGATCAAATATATCATGCGAAAGTAGTAGAGATTCAGGAGCCGATAGAATTGCTCAAACGAATTAAAGAAATAAAAATAAATGAAACAAACGTAACATCTATGACATTGCGTAGACAGCTTTATAGCTTACAATATAACCCATCTAAAGAAAAAGCGAGTGTTTTTATTGACAGATTCGAGGATGTGGTTAGATCCTACAACAATCTTACTGAAGTCGATGATTTGCCTGAAATTGAGAAAAAGGATGCCTTTTATAGTGCCGTCGTAAGCGCTGTGCCGCAAATAATGAATATCGATTTCATGATAAAAAGCATGGCTGGTAAACAATTAACATACGACAGTCTAAAATTGTATATTATGCAGGTGGAAAGCATCAAGAAGCAGACAGCGACAGTAGCGATGGATGTGAAGTCTGCGCACTTTAGTGGCATGGAGAAGGTCAGGTGTTTTAAATGCGACGGGTTTGGACACATGGCCAATGACTGCCCTAGAGCTGGTACTGGACTGAAGCAGTGCTTCGAATGTAAAAAGTTCTGTGACCATATCACCGCTAACTGCCCCCAACGACTGCTGCGACAGAGGGAGCAACAAGGCGACAGTTCAAGGTACGGTAATATACGATATAAACCGTATAATCGCGGAAGTAGAGGTGGCCGAGGTTACTATAGAGGGTATAAGCGTAAGAACGATAGTATAGATTATCAGAGCGATCCGAAAAGGTTAAGACAAGATAAACAAAACACGCGAGGAAAACGACGGAACTGGAGAGGTCAGCGACGAGGCGGCGGAAAATCCGAAAGTGTAAAAGAAAAAGACACAGCGACTGATGGTGAAAATAGTCAGTATTCGCTTTCAAGCTCACAAAATGTAAAGTCCCACTTTGTAACCGATACACACGTTATAGATCAGTTCGAAAATAGCAATATTTTATTATCTCGATTTTTAATAGATACTGGAGCGACCGAACATTTAACTAATTCGAGATTGATTTTCAAAAGTTATAGAGAAGCGAAAGATGAAATAAAATGTGCAAACAATAATGAAAATGCGAACTTAAAATCGGAGGGAGTCGGTACAGTCGAAGTACATGCAAATGATAATAAATTATTGAAACTTGAAAATGTGATTTATGCCGAAAATCTGTCAGAAAACCTGCTGTCACTGCGAAAATTTACCGACTTAGGATTGTGCGTTTATCTTGATAATAAACAAATTGATATATATGACCCCATATCGCAAGAATGTTTTCTTTCGGGTATTTACAAGAAACCGTATTGGATTATAGAATTCGAAATTAATAAAACGAATGTTGACTGTAACTTAAATAAAAACAGGATAATAGCCTATGTAATTACGAGAAATATGACAAAACGAAAAGCGACTGTAACAGTGGAAGCGTGCGAAAAGGAAAAAGAAATTGAAAATAAAAGCAGAAAATCAGACGAAACGATTTGTTCGGACTTCGAAAATACCATACGCGACAGAAAATTAAGCGACATAAATAAAGCGACTGAAAATGAAAAACCAACGTGCGACGTTGAATTAGAAGAAAAGTCGAACAAATCACAAGTAAATAATCTCGCAATGCTCTGGCATGTGCGAATGGGACATGCATCGATTAGATATTTAAAGGAGTTACAAAAGAAATTTCCAGAAATCAAAGACTTGAAGAATGCAGTTTTTGATGATACAATTCGAGATTGCGAAGTATGTATGATCTCTAAGATAAATACGCTACCATTTAAGACAGTGCGACAGAGAGCGACAGAACCTTTGCAGATCGTACATGCTGAAGTCATGGGTATGATAAGCCCTGCTACTTACCCAAAACGATACAAGTATATTTCTGTCTTTCTAGATGACTTCTCTCGTTTGGCTATGGCTTATCCGATGAAATCAAAAGACGAGACAGGATACTGTTTTGAATCTTTTGTAAAGAGTGCCCGAAATTTATTAGGAAAAGATGCGAAAGTTTGTTATCTGCGAAGCGATCAGGGAACGGAATTCACGGGTGGATATACAACTGAAGTTTTAAAGCGACTGAATGCTGAACTACAGTTAGCGTGTCCTGATACGCCACAACATAATGGTGTTTCTGAAAGATTCAACCAAACGATCCAGAGGAAAGTGCGAGCATTAATGTATGATTCTGGACTTCCGGGAAACATGTGGGATCTGGCATTGAGTGCGGCAGTATATGCATACAACAGAACACCACATGCATCAAATAATATGGAATCACCAATACAAGTCTTCAAACCAAATCACAAAGTAGATATGACACAACTTAAGCGTTTTGGATGTATTGCGTACATGAAAATATAGCGAAAGATCGGTCCTAAATTTAGATTTATTGGACGAAGAGTTGTGCTAGTAGGATACAAGGAGACTGGTTATCTACTACTCAAACCAGAAGAAGGAAAAATCTACGAGAGTCGTGATGTCAATTTCAATGAAAAACTTGTGTTTGGAAACAAATACAAAAAGACAGAGATAAGCGACTGGGAGACTGTAAACTCTGATATTAATACAAACACTTGGTTTATTGAGTTTGAAACAGAGACAACCGAAACGGAGGGAGAGACTAAGCGAAGTCGTGGTCGCCCGCGTAAGTTAAGAGAAAGCGTACCTGAAGAGACAGAATCAAGTGACGAAACGACTCATGCCCTGTTGGCCGAACTAAATGGTGATCCTGTAAATTATCAAGAAGCCATGAAAGCGACTGACAAATTAAAATGAACCGAAGCGATTAAAGAAGAAATTGATTCAATGTATAAAAACAAGGTATGGAAATTAGTCGACAGAGAAGAAGTACCCAGCGACGACAAACGACAAAACATCATCGATTCGAGATGGGTGTTGAAGAAAAAGATTGAATCTCATGGATGTCAGAGATATAAAGCTCGCTTGGTCATTCGAGGCTTTAAGGACAAAAATGAGTATGATTTGCAGGAAACGTATGCGCCTGTCTCCGTTTACCTCTGATACGTATGACGTTCGCGATAGCGAACAAATACGATCTTGAACTCTGTCAAATGGATGTTAAAACAGCATTTTTGAACGGCTACTTAAACTTTCCAGTTTACATGGAAATTCCTGATGGAATTGAATGTGCGACAGAAATTAAACGACAGAAAGTATGCAAACTGAAAAAGGCCTTGTACGGATTGAAAGTGAGTCCAAAATGCTGGAACGAAAAATTCACTGAAATTGTGACGAAATTTGGATTGAAACCAGACTATAACGAGCCTTGTTTGTTTACCTGGAGTAAAGATAACAAATTTCTGATTCTGATTCTGTATGTCGATGACATACTATTGGCATGTAACGACAGTGAGAAAATGTGAGAAATGAAACAGAATCTGAATGAAAGTTTTGAGATGACTGAAATAGGAGAACCTAAATCTTTTCTTGGTTTGGAAATGAACAGAGACAGAAAAGCGAAAGTATTGACAATCAACCAAGAAAAGTATATAATAAAACTGATAAATAAATTTGCCTTTCAGGACATGCATCCACAACGAACACCCATGATTACGAATCAGGTTGCAAATCGAGAGCGAAAAGAGCGAGAAGAGACTGAAAATATTAACACTCTGATAACGACTGAAAACAGAGAAAATATACCTTATCGTGAAGCTAAAGGTACACTGTTGTACCTAGCAAATACATGCAGACCCGATATAGCTTATGCGGTTAACGTGTTAAGCAGACATCAAATCAATTCTACGGACAGCGACTGGCAAGGCGTGAAGCGAGTGTTCAGATACCTTAAGGGTACTCAAACTGTAGGTTTGAATTATTTAGGTAAAAGTGACATTTTTGAGGGTTACTCAGATGCGAGTTTTGGCGACTGTAAGGGTTCCCTGACAACTAGTGGCTATATAGTTAAACTCTTTGGAGATGCTATCGCTTGGAGAACACGCAAACAGCGATATGTTGCGTTATCCACATGTCAAGCCGAATATGTATCGATGAGCGACTGCAGCCAAGAATTGGTTTCTATTCATAACACTTTGAAAGGTGTGCTATCCAGAGAGTTTACACCAATTACACTGTGGTGTGATAATCGTTCGACTGAATCGAATGTTAAGACTGGTAGCGGAAACAAATTACGACACATGACCGAAATAAAAGAGCATTACGTAAGAGAATACGTCAAGCGACAGCTCGTATGTGTAAAATGGGTCACATCGAAAGAACAGATGGCAGATGTGTTGACCAAACCTCTGCCATTTGATTTGCATGAAAAATTAGTTGGACTAATTTTAAATAAGTAATCTTCACTTCGTTTATACTTTTAAATTTCTGTTACAGACACCAAGTAGGGAGAGCGAGCAGCCGTGAGGATGAGGAGGATCCTACTCGCAGAGCTATTAGAGCAGCAACGCAGCTTAAGCCGCCCGGGAGGGAGTGTTGAGAATACGGGCGAGCTCAAGCTGCGCCCCCCTGCGTGTCGACTGTTTCCCGCGCCTCTTCCCTCCTCTCGAGTTCGACAGTTTTTGTTTTACGGCGAGCGCCGCCGTTGCGTGCGGCGGCAGTCAGTGCTCTCTCGAGCGTGCAATAGACAACACCTACGAGTGTTTCTGTATTTGAATTTAATAGATTCTAAATAAAGCTTTAGTACTTTCGTATATATACTGTGTGTGTGTGTGGTTTTTGATTCTCCTGCACTTTCATCCTGGCTTCCATTATCCACATAATCCTCGTCAATTATTCATCATGGTTTTTTCATTTTATTAAATGTTCGTAATTATTATTGTAGTTTATTTTTGAATTTATCTTTTATTTTGTTTATTATTGTCTTACTTTCATTTTCTCGTTTGAGTGTTGTTTATTTTTTATATTATAATATTTAAATATTTTTCATTTTCTTATTTTATTATATTCCCTTTTGCAATGTAATATTTTATTGTAATCTTTTCTTTTTGTATGATTCTTCATTATAATATTCTTACTTTTAATGTAATACTTTTCGTTTGTTTAGTTATTTTTTATTATTATTTTGATTTCCTTATTTTGATAAAAAATGACTTGATTATTTTATACACTGATTATATCTCTCATATATTTTCTATTTTGTATTGTGTAAATTCTCTATTATTTATTTCCCTTTATTTATTTCTCTTCATTCGTTTCTTATGTTTTGTTCTTTATTCTTTTTATTTATGTATCAGTATACTTAATATTTCTTTTTAAATATCTTTTATTATTAGTTCAACTATATATTTTTTTGTGTAATATTTATTTGGCAATTTATTTATTTATTTGCCAATTTTATATCTCTATTCTTAATGTTTTTCGTGTAATTTGATTTCTGATATTCTTATTTCTTGTTTATGTATAATATTTATCCATTCAATGATCATTATTTTGTATTATTATTTCATTTTTCTCCTTCGTGTTGGATTTGTTTTATTTATTTCAATTTCTTTTTATTTATTTATTCATTTGTTTATTTTTTTTTTTCACTAATATTTTAGTTATTTGTTTTTACTGATACTATTTAATTATTTGTTTCTTAATGTTTCCCTATATGAATTTTTCACTTTAAATTTCTTGTTTGTTAAATATATTTGCGTGATGCTATTTACTTATATATTTTGATTTATTTTGATTTTATCTTTATGTGAAATCTTTTTTTTTATATTCGTTTATGTTATTTGTATTTGGATTATCCTTTCTTCTTTCCCTATTTCTATAACATCGTCTATTTTCTCTTTTTTTTTTTTTATTTATCTGTTAATATCTTAGTAATCTGGACGAGCCGTACACGTTCATCTTCAGAAGTTTAAACGATCATGCTACAATGACCCTCTCAACTTCTTACTGCAAAACGAGAAGCTCGGAAGCAGTTAGTGGTGATATGTTTAGTAATTTTCAAATACTACTCGTTTCCTCTCATTCCAGTCTTATTTTTTCGTATAAATCTAGTGAACTTACGTTCGATTCGTACCGGAACCACTGTTACGTTCCGAGAAATAATTATTTTTATTCTTTTATTTTAAACAGTCTAGTGAACTAATGTTCGATTCGTACCGGAACCACTGTTAAGTCCGGAAATAAGTGGAAATGAGTAGTAATTGGTTTTATGTAGGTTTATTATATAAAATACAATAATTTATTACCAATACAATCTG
The DNA here is from genome assembly GCA_036365515.1 of Torymus aiolomorphi. NCBI lineage: Eukaryota > Metazoa > Arthropoda > Insecta > Hymenoptera > Torymidae > Torymus > Torymus aiolomorphi. The sequence continues at coordinate 215,024,548 of CM070874.1, forward strand.
CTGGCTTCTGGTAGATCGATGCGTTGTAATTCCAATTACAATTCTTTTCTATAACACTTGCTTTTATAAATTTACTATAAATAACATATACGATCTGCTTACTAGACGAGTAAGGCTTACGATTACAATTTCAATAACTTATAAAATCTGTTTACTAGATGTGTAAAGCTTACGGTTTCAACTTCTCGATGTCGTAGAGGTACATGGAGTTCTCCAGGTTTCTTGTACGCTGTGACTAACTCGAGCGGCCCATGCGGAAGCTTTTTAATGCATAAGTAAATTAGGTTAAAGATGAGCCCGGTGACAGTAAATCGAGATCATCTTATTTTGCAATGTAAACTTCGTCAGTCGTATACGATTCGGCGATGGCGTTGAGAAATGCTGACCTTAAAGAGAATATCGTACGTTATTTTTCGCAAGTGTGATGACCTACTACGTCACGGCGCCGCATGAGCAAAATGCTGTGTTTGTAAAAAATTGCATTCCCGCTTTTATGTGTCAGGAAACCTCTGATATAAATAAACTTATAAAATGAAATTCTAAACTTTTATAATACGTCTCCGGACGTAACAATACGATAGTTTAAAATCGAATTTTTAAACTTTTACTGCTTTGTAGACGTCGTTATAGTAAAAATATTCTAAAAACACACTTAAGGGGTGAAAACCGCCCTCAAAGTTCACCCCCAAAAACAGTTTTTTTTAAATATCTTTTTTTGTAATCAATATTTTTTAATAAAACCAAGTGGGTAATAATCCTTATAAAAAGTGTAACGAATTCTTGTTGTTTTGATCTTCGGGGGTTGCAACCCCTAATTTTAATAGGCGAAAAACTTACAAATTGAAATCAATTTCTGAAGTGAAAACTTGAATAATAGTTTAATTATGACCAAATATTTCTGTTTATGAAGAAAATAGAAAAATAAAGTGAATGTTTTTCTGTATTTTGAATACAAAATATTTTTAGAGGGTAAAACCATCCTTATTAATAACAGTTAGTATCTAATAAGTAGATAATGCGATGGTTTTAAACAAATTTTTTAGTTTTCTGTACTCAATAGCCGTTGCTGTATTTAAAATATTATAAAAACGTAACGAATAGTTTAATTATTATTATAATATTATTTTAACGTTTTGAATAATTATATGTATAATAATGGCGTATACACCATGATATTCCACTTGTAATTATTAAATAAAATAATGTTATTTTTGTTGAATAGAGTTTTTTTAATCAGTTTAAAATCGTTAATATAAAAATAAAAATAAAATTAACAATTTTAAATTGTTTTAAAACCATACAATGAAAATAGCATTATTTTGTTTAGTAATTATATGTAGAATATTATAGTGCGTAAAATTATTCTGTATAATTTATTTTTTCGTTAATCATAAAACGTTTGTGTAGAAAAGAGATAGAATCCTTCAATTATCAAATTTTATATAGCAAACGAAAAATAAATATTAGAACGGAACCAAATGAAATTTTGTTATTAAATTCTTTTGTTCATCGATACGTTAAAAGTGTAAACAACTAAAAAACAAAGTTAAAAATACACCTAACGAAATATTTTATCTGTTCTATTGATATCATAAAAGTTTTTGTAAACATAAGATATCAGTTTAATTTCCATGTCTATACTGGACGGACGTGATTCACAGTCAGAGTTAAATCATTTTTTCAATATTTTTAAATTTAAATTCATAAAATAATTTATTCTTAATTTCTGTTTGATTGAGAAGGTAAGAAATTTCATTTCTAATGTATATTCTTCATTCCATTTACACAAACTATTCACGAAAGTAATTAAAGTAATAGATAAAGGAAAATATTTCATAGTATATTGTACATCTGTTACAGATATTCTTCTTAATAGTTTTTTATATTAGTGATCGCAAAATTAGTTCATTTTCATTATTTTTTATAATTATTTTTCAGTTGTGACAAGATATACATTTTGAAGTACAACCCTGGTGAAAAAAATTTTTGTGTAAAAATGTGCAAAAATGTTTAAAAGTCTTTAAAAAAAGTTTAAAAAGATGTAAATCTGTGTAATTTTGTTTATTTCTGTTCTATTTCGTCACACATTTTTACACGTTTTTAAACATTTTGACACAGAAATAAACCTTTTTAAACGTTTTTAAATAAATGTAAATAGATATGTTTCTCTAATTTTGTAAAATAAAAACTTTTAAACGATTTTACACATTTATAATGTAACGGATAATTAATTCTCCGGCTACTCGATAATTATCCAGCTACAAATACCGCATGCGGCGGCGAGGCTAGCGCGTCTAGTGCAATGCACGCCGCATGCGAATGTTGAATGAAAAGGAAGGGAGGACGGGGTGATATAATGATGACTCTCGCACGTCTAAAATAGAGGTTTCGATTTATTGAAATAGGGGACACGGCGCACTTAATGCGCGGTTCGCGGTCAGCAGACGCGAGAAGGGGGCCCGAGTTGCCGCGAGTTCAAGAGAGAGAGAGAGGTAGAGCCGGCACTTACACACGTGGCGTATTCGCTGTCGTCGGCCTCTCGCTTGCACCAGCTCCTGGTGCGCCGCTCGCAGGTTGTCGCCTCGCTGAGGTGGTTCCGGGGGCGTGACCGGCACGCCGACACCCACACAAATTCACACACTCTCACCCGGGGACGCAGCTCGAATTCTCGCGAAAAAACTATAGGGTCAAACTGAGCGGGGAGCGCGGACGCTATCCAAAACGAGACTCATTCGACTCTCTTGAGTCTAAACGGGTCGCGCGTGCTCCTCGCGTGCTCTCTCTCTCTCTCTCTCTCTCTATCGACTGAGCGTCCTTCCGCGTCGTTTGCACCTGTAACATAGTCTGGAAGAGAATTAATACAATTATCATACGGGGAGAGAGGAAAATGACGGAGAATAATTTTCCGTCATACGCCCCTCCCCCAGATGCTGGTTACGGGCGATGTACCAGCTCGAGGTAACCTCTCTCTCTCCGTCAGGCAACATGCTATAAAGGGCTAGAGCTTCGACGAACCATGCAATAGGCTTTGGGATTGCAAAGAGGGGAAAAACGTAAGAACTCGGGTATCCTTTTACATTTTTTCTTTTGGTGGCTCGCAGGCCCGTGGTCTTGCGGAGTCGCGATCCTTCGCGCGTTACGCGGGCGCTTATCGGCTCATCCCTGGATGATTCGCCCCAGCGGAAAAAGAGTTCGTTACTATGTTCAATGTTGAGGCGTGAAGTTAAGGGGTTAGGGACGTGCTTGGCGCGTTGCGGCGCGCGTGCATCGGGGGGAAGATGTCGCGACGCGGTTCGTTGGAGCTGCGTTCCGAGAGCCTTTCGGCCGTCCGCGGCTTCGGGCTAGCGTTGCGCTTGCGTTTGTCGCAAGTGGTAGCGGCTTTCGCTCGTCAGCGTCTGCCGTTACTCGCGAGCGCTTGCTCGCCTGGGCCCCTATGACACGTGTGTTTCGCGTTACCACCAACCGTGCTTTGCGTGGTCTTCATCTCTTGCGGGGTGCGGGCTGCTGCTCACTCGCCAGGTCATTGGGAGATCCGTCGTCGTTGAGATCTTCCCCAGCCTGGTAATCGCGTGCCGAGTTAACGTCAGTTGAGCTCCCTGCCTCAGCGGTAGGATCAACCTTTTCATGATAGAATTTAAGATCTTCTACGGGGACCTTGCCACAATCTCTTCCATCAAGGTCTTGCAGCTCGTACACATTCGAACCTAGTTTGGCAGAAATTACGTACGGGGCAGCGTATTTCGGCGCCAGCTTCGCTGCTACGCTTTATGCTGCGGAGGAGAGGATGCGGTTTCGCTTCCAAACCTTGTCCTTCGGTTCGAAGCGAACGTCGCGGCGAGACGCATTATAATAATGCGACTGACGCTGTTGCGCTGCTGAAGCGTTCGTCGCGGCGGATTGTTGCACGTCTCGCAACTTCTGCAATCGCGTGCGCCAGCGTTCGAGCTCGGCCGCTTCTACGCGCTCTTCTGCGGCGCGCGCCTCGCGGCTTTTCAAGAAAACGCGCGGAGTCGGTTGCCGGCCCATGTTCAGAAATGCTGGGCTCGACCCCGTCGACTCCTGCGTCACAGTGTTGCACGCGAACATCAGTTCGGGGATGTGCAAATCCCAATCCTTGTGGTTTTCTTCGAGGAACGCGGTGATCATGGTTTTCACCGAGCGATTCACTCGCTCCACAGGATTTGCCTGCGCGTGATACGGAAGAATCGTCGTATGCGTAACTCCGCACTTGTTCAGGAAGGAACCAAGAGTCTTGTTCTTGAAGTCCGTTCCATTGTCGGAGTGAAAAGCTTCGGGTACACCAAAGCGTAGGAAGATTCGCTGTTCTAGTTCCTTTTCGATGGTACGTGCGTTCGCCTTGCGAAGCGGCACGCATTTGATCCACTTAGTAAATAAGTCCAGGAAGATTAGAAGGTACTCAAAACCTCGAGCGGACCTGGGGAAAGGTTCCATAATGTCCCCTGCAACAATTTGCCACGGGCGTAATGCGCGATGGCTGCCCATGAGGCCTGCCGGCGCTGTCTGCTGTACCTTGCACTGCTGGCAAATCAAGCAGTTTCGCACAAAGTCAGCAACATCTTTACGCAGCGAAGGCCAGTAATAATAGAGCGTGACACGCGCATGCGTTTTCGCTCGGCCTAAGTGGCCCGTAGTAGGTTCTGCGTGGCTCTCTTGCATCGCTTTCTCGCGCTTCTCTACTGGCAATACTAATTTCCAAGCGTCCTCGTCCTCGAGTAAATCTTCGACCGCAGGATTCGGACGGTAGCTGTAGAGGCGCCCGTGAACTATCTTCCACCACGGGTAATCTCCGGGATTTTGTTCGACGGCGGCGACCATGCGCTTGTACCAGGCGTCATCTGTCTCTTCGGAGACATCTACTGCCGCGAGGTCTGGCGCTTCCTCGTCCTCAAACATGCGAGAGAGCGCATCAGGCACGTGATTCAGTGAGCCCTTACGATGCTCGACGTTGTAGTCATACGCTTGCATTTCAAGCGCCCACCGCGCTAAGCGTCCGGTGGGATTATGCAAATTGCATAACCATTTCAGACTAATATGGTCGGTTATCACTTTAAAATGATAGCCTTCGACGTAAGCACGAAACTTGCGTATCGCCCACAAAACTGCGAGGCATTCGCGTTTCGTGACGGAATAATTCCGTTCCGCCGCAGTCATCGTGCGGCTTGCGAAGCATAAGACTCGCTCTTCGCCGTCGATCGTCTGCGTGTGTACTGCTCCAAGGCCAGTATCGCTCGCGTCCGTTTGAATCACGAACTGGTGTTCAAATGACGGCCGATGTAACACCGGGGCAGAGGCAATGAGAGCTTTAATCTGCTCAAATGCGAATTGCTCCGCGTCACTCCACACATACGCAATGTTGTGCTTTGTTAACTGCGTGAGTTAACTGCGTGTAGAACTTGCGATACCACGACGCCATGCCAAGGAAACTTCTCAACTGTTTGAGATTCTTCGGCGCCGGGTATTCCAAAATAGGAGCAATCTTGTCCGGATCAGGCTTAAAGCCGTCTCGGTTAACTAAGACCCCGAGAAACTTGACCTCGCTGCGACAGAACACGCTTTTGCTCACGGTTAATCGTGAGACCTGCGTCTTTAATACGCTGGAGGACGTGGCTGAGCCACTTGAGGTGTCCGCCATTCTGAATTTTCAATATCTGACATGAGTTCAGATTCTTAATCAGCTAATTCGGAAACCCCATACATACAATTTTTTTGCAAAATCCAATATTATTTCAATATTTTACTGCCATTTTGAATTTTTAAAATCTGAGTTCATATTCGTAATCAGCGAATCCAGAAATTCAGTATATTCAATTTTTAGCAAAACAGAAAAGTTCTATTTTTGGCCGCCATCTTGGGTATGCCATTTTGGAGTTTCATAATCTGAATTCTGATTCATCATCATGCGAATCCAGAAATTTCCCATATGCAATTGTAAAATTCAGTAATATTTTAATATTTGGCAGCCATTTTGAATTGGCAAAATATGAGTTCAGATTCGTAATCAGCGAATCCAGATGGGTTCCCTATATACAACGTTCAGCGAAATCCAGTGATATTTGAATATTTGGCCTCCATCTTCGATGCGCCAATTTGAATTCTGAAAATCTGAGTTCAAATTCATAATCAGTGTATCAAAGTACCCAACATACAATTTTCAGCAAAATCCAGTAATATTTCAATTTTTGACAGCCATTTTGTATTTACAAAATCTGATTTCAGATTCTTAATCAGCAAATCCGGAAACCCATTATATACAATTTTTGGGAAATTCCGGTAAAATTTCAATTTTTGGCCGTCATCTTGGGTCTTCTATTTTGAATTTTCATAATCTGAGTTCAGATTCATAATCAGCGGATCCAGATACGCCTATATACAATTTTCAGCCAAATCCAATAATATTTGAATATTTGGCCTCCATCTTCGATCAGCCATTTTGAATTCTGAAAATCTGAGTTCAGATTCATAATCAGCGAATATAGAAGCCTCCTATATTAATGTGAGATGATGACTCGTACGTTCCAAAGTGTAAATTTTGAAGGAGGTTGCAATAAAACGATCAACGAGGAACCAAGAAAAATTCATTTAAACCTTAGTTTATTGGCCGACGTTTCGGTACTGATATTAATACCTTCATCAGGGCTAAGAAGGAAAAAAATACATAGTTAAAACATATATACAGAATATTTTAAGCAAAAGAACCCATTAACACTTTTTTTTTTGGCAATTTGCTGACCTAATAAATTAACGAAAGTTTACACCATGGTTCGTAGACAAACATAGGTGACGTCGATCAAGTATTGATATAGCACATAGTGCAACGTCTGTGAGCGGATTTTATTTAACTAGAACATTTTGAAAAGAATTCGAGTTTGAAAATTTTATTTTAAGTTAACGAAAATTAAAATTCTATACGAATATAACAATAAACAGCTAGAGCTCTTACCCATCCTGCACTCTGGAGTCCCATTTTTCGAAATTAGAGAAATGTGAAATTTTCGGGGTTTATATACCTACAGGGGGGACGTTAATTTTCGCAAATTCAAATTCTGAGAGTGAGAGGAGAGGGAGCGCGCCAACAGGTAGCGTACTGGAGATCGTACGACTAACAGCGTTTATTGTTATTATCGTTATTGCAGAAGTGTCTATTGGTTGTTTCAACGGATTTTTTATAAATGTACTTGAGATTCTTAGTGTCGTCCATTCGATTTAGGCTGTTATTTTGCGAGTGTATGTGCAACATTTCTGAAAAAGTGCGTTTACGGTAGTTTGTTTCGGTGTCTATTATGTGTGTATGCTCAAAATCTATTTTATGTCCAGTTTTTTTAACGTGCTCTGAGAGTGCGGAGGTCGTTAACGATTTTGAGACCGCATATTTGTGTTCGTATACACGTCTGTTTAACTTCCTTTTTGAGGTGCCTACGTAAGAGGCATCGCAATCTTTGCAGTTTATTTTATAAACGACAGATGCAGTTTCGAGCGGATCTAGTTTATCTTTTCCGTGTCTAGTAAATTTAAGCTTATTTATGTTTTTACTGATTGTTTGTAGGTTTTTGACATCTTTCATAGTGCTGCATAATTTTTTATTTAAGTCTTTTATGTATGGAATGACTAAGGTCTTATTGCGGTAATCTTGTTTATTATAATTTAAGAATTGACTATTATTATAAGAGTGCAAACGTTTTTTAATATATTTATCAATGAATGTAGGAGGATAGTCGTTTTGAATAAGAAAGGATTTTATTATTTTTAAATTATCTTTATGGAAAGAGATATGTGAAATTTTAATTGCTTTGTCGACTAAGCCATAGATAACTGCAATTTTTTGGTGAGTAGGGTGATGAGAGAAATAGTTTATGTATCTTCCGGAGGCAGTCGGTTTTCTGTAGATCTAAAAAGCTAATGCTATTTTCTGCTTCTAATTCAACAGTGAATTGCAAAAACGGATCAAATGAGTTAAAAGTGTCTAAAGTTTTTCCAATCAAGTCTTTTTTAATAATTAAGAAGCAATCATCGACATACCGTTTATATAAAATAATCGAATTTTTTAACGAACCTAAGCATTTATCTTCAAGAAATTCCAAGACTACGTCTGCAAAAAGGGGGCTAGAACAAAAACCCATAGGGGCACCCATAATCTGCTGGTAAAATTCTCCATTGAACGTAAAAAACGTGGAATCGAGTAACAGTTCTACACCTTTGAGAAACTCTTTCCTGCTTATAGGTAGTAGGTTGCCAAAATATGGCCACTTTTTTCCTAAAGCTTTAAGAATGATAGTTTTTGAAAGGTTCGTAAAAAGGGAAACTACATCGAATGAAACGCAGCGGTAATCCTGTGGAATAATGAGATTGTCCAATAAAAGCTTAAGTTCATTGCTATTATTTATGTTAGAGGTTGGCTTCGGAATGTATTTTGAAAGAAATGAAGTTAGGGCTTTATCTAATTGATAAGTCGGACTATTGATCGCTGAAACGATAATGCGGACCGGGAGATCTTTTTTGTGTATCTTAGTTAGACCATAAGCTCTAGGCAGGTTTGTATTTTCGATTTTCTCATTAACATTAGAAAAACTTGAGTCACATTCAAACACGCCTTTCTTTTTCCAATCTAAGATAAGATTTTTTACATTTTTTTGCAACTTATGAAGAGGATTCTTATCTAATTTAGTATAGTATTTTGTATCGTTGAGAGCGAATTTTACTTTATCGATGTAATCTATTTTATTCAATATTACAGTGACGTTGCCTTTATCGGCCTTTGTAATAAGTAAGTCTTTGTTTCTTTTTATAAAAACGTTAGTTAATTTAATTTTTCTGCGTTTCATTCGATGTAGTTTCCCTTTTTACGAACCTTTAAAAACTATCATTCTTAAAGCTTTAGGAAAAAAGTGGCCATATTTTGGCAACCTACTACCGATAAGCAGGAAAGAGTTTCTCAAAGGTGTAGAACTGTTACTCGATTCCACGTTTTTTACGTTCAATGGAGAATTTTACCAGCAGATTATGGGTGCCCCTATGGGTTTTTGTTCTAGCCCCCTTTTTGCAGACGTAGTCTTGGAATTTCTTGAAGATAAATGCTTAGGTTCGTTAAAAAATTCGATTATTTTATATAAACGGTATGTCGATGATTGCTTCTTAATTATTAAAAAAGACTTGATTGGAAAAACTTTAGACACTTTTAACTCATTTGATCCGTTTTTGCAATTCACTGTTGAATTAGAAGCAGAAAATAGCATTAGCTTTTTAGATCTAAAAATCATCAGAGAAAATAACGACATCGCAAAAACAAATTGGTACAAAAAACCGACTGCCTCCGGAAGATACATAAACTATTTCTCTCATCACCCTACTCACCAAAAAATTGCAGTTATCTATGGCTTAGTCGACAAAGCAATTAAAATTTCACATATCTCTTTCCATAAAGATAATTTAAAAATAATAAAATCCTTTCTTATTCAAAACGACTATCCTCCTACATTCATTGATAAATATATTAAAAAACGTTTGCACTCTTATAATAATAGTCAATTCTTAAATTATAATAAACAAGATTACCGCAATAAGACCTTAGTCATTCCATACATAAAAGACTTAAATAAAAAATTATGCAGCACTATGAAAGATGTCAAAAACCTACAAACAATCAATAAAAACATAAATAAGCTTAAATTTACTAGACTCGGAAAAGATAAATTAGATCCGCTCGAAACTGCATCTGTCGTTTATAAAATAAACTGCAAAGATTGCGATGCCTCTTACGTAGGCACCTCAAAAAGGAAGTTAAACAGACGTGTATACGAACACAAATATGCGGTCTCAAAATCGTTAACGACCTCCGCACTCTCAGAGCACGTTAAAAAGCTGGACATAAAATAGATTTTGAGCATACACACATAATAGACACCGAAACAAACTACCGTAAACGCACTTTTTCAGAAATGTTGCACATACACTCGCAAAATAACAGCCTAAATCGAATGGACGACACTAAGAATCTCAAGTACATTTATAAAAAATCCGTTGAAACAACCAATAGACACTTCTGCAATAACGATAATAACAATAAACGCTGTTAGTCGTACGATCTCCAGTACGCTACCTGTTGGCGCGCTCCCTCTCCTCTCACTCTCAGAATTTGAATTTGCGAAAATTAACGTCCCCCCTGTAGGTATATAAACCCCGGAAATTTCACATTTCTCTCAATGTCGAAAAATGGGACTCCAGAGTGCAGGATGGGTAAGAGCTCTAGCTGTTTATTGTTATATTCGTATAGAATTTTAATTTTCGTTAAGTTAAAATAAAAATTTCAAACTCGAATTCTTTTCAAAATGTTCTAGTTAAATAAAATCCGCTCACAGACGTTGCACTATGTGCTATATCAATACTTGATCGACGTCACCTATGTTTGTCTACGAACCATGGTGTAAACTTTCGTTAATTTATTAGGTCAGTAAATTGCCAAAAAAAAAGTGTTAATGGGTTCTTTTGCTTAAAATATTCTGTATATATGTTTTAACTATGTATTTTTTTCCTTCTTAGCCCTGATGAAGGTATGAATATCAGTACCGAAACGTCGGCCAATAAACTAAGGATTAAATGAATTTTTCTTGGTTCCTCGATGATCGTTTTTATATACTTGCCTTATTTCATACTTTGGTAGAAAGTTTTACATTAATAATATTATTATTTGTATAGCCATGAAAAAAATGATTACTATCTGTAGAGAGTGCTTATTGTATAGATGATCGATATGTACTTTCAGGTGATGTGTTCGTACTTAATCCAAAGAATATAAGAATGATAGATATTCGCTTGAGTAATGCATCTCAGACATCTCATGTACTTGGGAGTTGATTTTATCTTTCTTAAAGTACATACAATTTAATAAAAAAAATGAAAATCTGTAATTTTTCATTTTTGACAGTTCTAAAAAATATACAAGCAGTGTCTTAGCTAAATCTAGAAAATTGCATAATTACATTTTTTTTATTAAATTATGCTTATTTACAGAAAGATAAAATCAGTTAAGAAATACATGCGATGCCTGAAATACATTCTAGAAGCAGATTTTTATCATTCTTATATTCTTTTGGATTAAGTACTAAAATACATCACCTCAAAGTAAACATCGAGAACACTTAATGATGAGTATACCTGCTATATCTGACAGATGGCTTTTATATTACAGGAGCGGGATTAATTCGTATTTTCAAGTTGTAAATTTCAGCCTATATAATTAAATGTTTTCTCTTATGAAATCTGAGGTTCCGTGCAGTGTGAGTCTGTCCGACAGATCTATAGATTTATAGGCCTGCTTGTAATATGGTATTTAATTTTTTCTTTGAGAGAGTATGATTGTATAATAAATCTAGGTACCTGTCAGAATTATGAAAAGTTGACTATAACCTGTAAAAGTCAATTAATGTTTATTAATTATTCATTAACTACTACAATTTAACTGAATTTTACAGGTTAAAATAACCTTTTCACAATCTTTACATGCACTCAGATTTAATGCTCAGTCATGCTCTCAAATTACCTATTTGATGCCTTGCATTTTGTAAACATAGCTGTTCAGCAGGGCTATAGATCAATAGATCTTATGGACAGACTCACACTACATTACACGAAAAGGACCAAAATTCAAAACTTCACAAGAAAATTCATCCGGCTCCTACAGTATGAAAACCACCCGTCAGATTTAGTAGTTGGATTGGCCATTCAATGTTATCGATATTTACTTTCAGGTGATGTGTTCGTACTTAATCCAAAGAATATAAGAATGTTAGATATCCGCTTCAGTAATGCATCTCGGACATCTCATGTACTTTGGAGTTGACTTTATCTTTCTGAAATTACATATAATTTAATAAAAAAATGAAAATATGTAATTTTTCATTTTTTACAGTTCTAAAAAATACATGCAGTGTCTTAGCTAAACCTGGAAAATTGCATAATTTAATTTTTCTTTTATTAAATTATACCTACTAACAGAAAGATAAAATCAGCTAAGAAATACATGCGATACCTGAAATAAATTATAGAAGCAGATTTGTGTCATTCTTATATTCTTTTGGATTAAGTACTAAAACACATCACCTCAAAGTAAACATCGACAAACTTAATGATGAGTATACCTGCTAAATCTGACAGGTGGCTTTTATATTACAAGAGCGGGATTAATTCGTCTTTTCAAGTTGTAAATTTCTGCCTATTTAATTAAATATATTTTCTCTTATGAAATCTTAGGTTTCGTGTAGTGTCAGTCTGTCCGAAAGATCTATAGATTTATAGGTCTGCTTGTAATATGGTATTTAATTTTTTCTTGCAGAGACTGCGATTGAATAATAAATCTAGGAACCTGTCAGAATTATGAAAAGTTGACTATATCCTGTAAAAGTCAATTCATGTTCAGTAATTATTGATTAACTACTACAATTTAACTGAATTTTACAGGTTAAAATAACTTTTTCACAATCTTTACATGCACTCAGATTTAATGCTCAACCACGCCCTCAAATTACCTATTTGATGCCTTGCATTTTGTAAACATAGCTGTTCAGCAAGCCTATAGATCTATAGTTCTTACAGATAGACTCACACTACACTACACGAAAAGGAGCAAAATTTAAAACTTGACAAGAAAAATCATCCAGCTCCTACAATATGAAAGCCACCTGTCAGATTTAGTAGTTGGATTGGCCATTCAATGTTATCGATATTTACTTTCAGATGATGTGTCCGTACTTAATCCAAAGAATATAAGAATGATAGATATCCGCTTCAGTAATGCATCTCAGACATCTCATGTACTTGGGAGTTGATTTTATCTTTCTTAAAGTACATACAATTTAATAAAAAAATGAAAGTCTGTAATTTTTCATTTTTGACAGTTCTAAAAAATATACAAGCAGTGTCTTAGCTAAATCTAGAAAATTGCATAATTACATTTTTTTTATTAAATTATGCTTATTTACAGAAAGATAAAATCAGTTAAGAAATACATGCGATGCCTGAAATACATTCTAGAAGCAGATTTTTATCATTCTTATATTCTTTTGGATTAAGTACTAAAACACATCACCTCAAAGTAAACATCGACAACACTTAATGATGAGTACACCTACTACATCTGACAGGTGGCTTTTATATTACAGGAGCGGGATTAATTCGTCTTTTCAAGTTGTAAATTTTAGCCTATTTAATTAAATGTTTTCTCTTATGAAATCTGAGGTTCCGTGTAGCGTGAATCTGTCCGAAAGATCTATCGATTTATAGGCCTGCTTGCAATATGATATTTAATTTTTTCTTTAAGAGAGAATGATTGAATAATAAATCTAGGTACCTGTCAGAATTATGAAAAGTTGACTATAACCTGTAAAAATCAATTAATGTTCATTAATTATTGATTAGTTACTGCAATGAAACTGAATTTTACAGATTAAAATAACTTTTTCACAATTTTTATATGCACTTAGATTTATTGCTCAACCATGCAATCTTAAATTGAATATTGGATTCCTTTCATTTTGTGAACATAGCTGTTACAGCAGGGCAAACTGCTGATAGATGTACAGAATTTTCAGATACACTCACTCACACTAGACTACACTAACTTCGCAAAGCTTAAAACTTGAAAAGATAATGAATCCTGCTCCTACAATATAAAAGCTACCTGTCAGATTTAGCAGGTGTATTGGCCATTCAATGTTATCGATATTTACTTTCAGATGATGTATCCGTACTTAATCCAAAGAATATAAGAATGATAGATATCCGGTTCAGTAATGCATCTCAAACATATCATGTATGTTTGAGTTGACTTTATATTTCTGTAAGTAGATATAATTTAATAAAAAAAAGAAAATATGTATTTTTTCATTTTGACAGTTCTATAAAAAATACACAAGCAGTGCCTCAACTAAATCTGAAAAATTGCATAATTTATTTTTTTTTTTATGAAGTTATACCTACTTACAAAAAGATATTGGCTTAAAAATATATCGGCTTAAAAATATACATAATCAGCTTAAAAATACATGCAATGCATGAAATGCATTATAGAAGCAGATTTCTATCATTCTTATACGCTTTTAAATTAATTCGAAAACACACTTATATACCTATCAACATTAATGATGAGTACACCTATTAAATCTGACAGGTGGTCTCTTATAGTTGCTGCTTTTCCTGAAAGGAAAATGAAATCCCTGAAACAAAAAAATGAAGCTATAGCAATGGTTGAAAGCAGTAAATTACTGAAATAACAATTATTCAAAGAAAAGATCACAAAGTGGTCATAGTCTATTAAAATAAATACAGACTATATCAGGTTCCATGGACAATCTGGAAGAAGATGAAGCTGTCAAGATGTGCGTATCAGGAAGGCCTTCACTCAAGGTTACCCACTGTGACGCCGTTGAGTTTGCCAAAATTGGAGTTCCCAATTTGGTGCTATTTTCTCATAATTCTCCTGCATTATGATGGTGATGTTAATGCTAATATTGATAGTCTCATAACTTCCAATCGATACTGAAGAACTGTACTGGGAAAAAAATTTGATTTAGTAAATAATGTTTATTATTTTAGATTTGAATACCCTGACTCGTGTAGAAAAGAAAAAGGAAAATCAAAAATTTTCTATAAACACAGTCTCTTTTGCCGGGAAAGAAAAACAATAATAGAAATTTTTTAGATTCAATATGAAAAATAATTATATTAAATAAGAAATAACTAAAGAATTAGATTAATAATAATATGTTTTAAAACATTCTGCTTAGAATAAATTATTACACGGTTACCTATGGATTGGTACCATAACCATAAACTATAATACCTCTACACATAACTGACTGCTAGCATCAATGGCAACACAGCTGTCATCATAATAGTAAATACTATGACTTCTAATTTCTTTATACGGCGTTTCTCAATTGGTTTTTTACTTTTTGCACTCTAAAGTAGATTTGAAAGTAATGATTTAGTATATCATATTTAATAAAGTACATTCATTTAATAAGTTTGTGAAAGTGTTTAATACAAGTAGTGTACAATGAGTGTTTTGTTGAAGTTTCAAATTAGCTTGACAACGAGACACTATTGTCAAGCGCACTCTCTACGAATAGAAATATATTTATTTCAAGATTCAGTTTAATTTATAATCATCAAATCTACAGTTACATCTACCTTTATAGGGTATAAGTTTGTTCAGACATATGACGTATGTCTTGAACTTAACTATATGTACTGACTCTGGTTGAAATAAATAAATAAATTAATTTTTGAATGACTTACTTTTGTGTTATCTCCTCAAAGGTTTTCTTTATAGTAATATAATCCATCATCAAGATCCTATGTCATTTTTACTTCTGTAATCCAATTACCAATGCGATCATGTCCTTCTTGTTTTGTAATTTTTAAAGAATCCCAACCAAGGGACAAATTCTTAAGATTACGGGGCACCTCATTGTAATCATTTTCCTTAGATTCACTTGTACTTGCCGCAGAATCAGAATCTCCACGTTCGCCTTCAGTTCTAGCTTGCTTCCTCTGTACATTTTCTTTTGTGGCTATACTCTCTGATTAGATATGAGCAATCTTGCTACTTCCTTTTGCTGTTCTACATTCTTACCCCTGCCTGGTTTCCTTTGATTCTTCTTTGCCAATAAAATAGAATCAAGTGTAGCCTCTCCCTTTGTGCTAAACAATCTTTGATGTTTTTCTTCCAAAGTATCACCATATTTCAAACCAAGAGCCATGAGAGCAGACTTCAATCTATCCCAAAATGAGAAAGCACACAAATCTAAGTGGGCTCCAACATTGATTAAAGCACTGCCTGTTTCTTTAGGTGAACCGGGAAAGGTCCTGGTTTCTAGACTACTGCTCTCCATAAACTGATCAAGCAGCATTTTCAGCCGCTGCTCCGAGTTTATGGTTTCCCGATGGCTCGGTTTTTTGTACAACTTCTCCTTGACCATCGCGTCGGCGAGACGTGCGCGCTCCTCGTGCAGCCGGCGCTGCTGTTCCAGGAGGGTCTTTGTCGTGAACGATCGTCGGCAAGACGATCGAGTGTTGACGCACTCAGTTATTTACGTTTGGAGTTAGGATATAAGTACGGCAGTCCGCGACGCGATGTACCTAACTCGACGACGCGCGCGCAGCTGTGCTGCAGCCTGCAGCGCATGCGCTTGGGCGTACACGCACACGGGCAAGGCCAACAGTGTCGCTGCCATTGCAGGCGATGTTACACATTACCCATATGATAATAGGTAATAATCTATTTTTTTTTTGCAAATTATGTAAAATCAAGAGAACATTGCTCTAAGTTTCATAATATTATACCCTTCTGAAAAGTTTCAAGTCAAAATATTAATTCGTTTTTGCGGAAACTTGGAACAAAATTTTGACATCACGCTCCGTCTTCCTCGAAATTTTGTTCAAAGTTTATGCAAAAACGAATTGATATTTTGACTTGAAATTTGGCAGGAAGGTAGAATATTGTGAAACTTAGAGCAATGTTCTCTTGATTTTGCATAATTCGGTGTATTTTCTTTTTTATTAGCTTCAAACCGCTGAATCGACTCGGTCGGTAAAAATTGAGTATAGCACCCCCTTAATCTAATTTTATAATTTTCTCACGGAGGGAGACGTCAAAATGTTTCAGAGGATTTCTCAGTAAATATTTTTCTAGACAAGATTCAGATAATTATTTGAAAAAGTATACAAGAATGTTAAGAAAGCTTTTATTATCAGTAATTATAGTTTATATACTGATTGTTTTTAATTTTAGAAGATGTGTGGCAATCATGAGTTATTAAATTAAGCTGTTTTATATTTTCTACTATAAAAGAATATCGAGAAAGCTTTTTCCTCCCAATGATTCTTAGTTCATAAACTTTTGTTTTTAATTTTGCAAGATGTGTCTGATAGATTATTAATTCAAGTGGTTTCTAGTGAAAACTTCAACGAATCCAAGTGTTGAAAATAATGTAATTAATGATTGGCTTATTTATGGTGAGGGGCGCCAAATGTTTCAGAGGAACCATTCGTTCTGTGAATATACAGTACATGAAACCATAATATAAATTACTGTAATGGCTACTTTTTGAATCTGCAACCAACATTATAATTTGCTAGCTGATTGTGATGCAATAGTATGATTATTAGATCTAGTATCCTTGCAAGTCTTTGATAAAATATTATGAAAAAGAAATATGTGGATATCAAAATAATGAAATAAATTCCAGCTTTAGAATGTGCAATAGAGGGCTAAAGGTAAATTTTAGCACAAATTTAATAATGTAATAAGAATTTGTCAAAAAACAAAAGCAAATGGATGCATAAGAGTGTTTTGTAAAAAAACTTAGTATCAGGTTCTGTTACGTAAGGGTAGTTAACTTGACAAACCTTGAGCTTGACAAACCTTGAGGATTAGGTGATTTCAGAGTAATAGATACGAAAGAATAGTTTCTAAAAACTTTGTACCGCCTGCTGCTATGGAAATGGCAGTTGACATAAGAACGCAACTTCTCAGCCAACTTTGAGCTTCAAGTTTTATAAAAGCAAGAGAATCAGATGATACAGAGATTTGAATTCTAATTCTGAGAACTTGTACTTTTTTCTTTTATTCCTTGCGATAGCTACAAAGAACAAATATATTATTGTTCTCTTTTTTAACAACTTTAAATTCTCTGTCGAAATACTAATAAAAGTTTCATGTTTTTATCCAAACAATCTTGCTCTAAACAACTGTACAACTCTCTGCAAAGAACTTGACTGAAAGCTTAAATGTTTTTTTGAAACAATTATAATAAACACTTTTAAAAACTATTTTTTAAAGTATTTTCTATAATTCCCATAAAAACATTTTCTATATCTCACAAAACTGATTTTTGCTATTAGCAGTAATTATTCTCATTTTTAAATTATCACTTTATCTCATTACAATATTTGTTTGTATGTACTTGCTATAAAAATGTTTTCTTTTTCTTACAAAAATCATTTATCTTAATGTAGTATTACTCATTAAATTAAAGTTGAGAACTTTCAATAACAGAATCATTTCTGTAAATTATTTATTATTATATTTTCTCTACAAAATATCTCCAAAAATAGTCCATTTCTATATCTTTTAAAAAATCCATTAATAAATTATTTTACAAAACTTCTACAATCCTTTACAAACTTTTGCAAGCAACGAGAAATTCTTTTCCAAAACCTTTACAATCACTTTACAAAAACTTTTACAAAACGATAAGAATTTTTTTGGAAACCAAAAGAATTATTTTCCGAAACCTATACAATATCCTAAAAAATTATTTACGTTTTATTTTATGAAAAGGAATTCTACGAATACATAATAAATGTTTGCGTTCTAAAGCCGAAATAAATTTCTTTCACGCGGATACTGAAAGTCAAACCCAAAAAAGTTGTGAAATCAATTAAAGTGTAGTTTTATACTTAACAGCACTATTTATAATGTAGTTTTACTCTTAAAAAGTTGTGAAATCTCTTTAAAAAATTTTTTTATAAAAGTAAAAACTTATAGGCAAGAATAAGTCTGGTTACTATTCTACATATTTTATACTTAACAAACATAATTTACTAAACTCTCCCACCCTCTGTTCCCCCTCTCTCTCTCCCTCTGTACCAAAAACTTTAATGAGCGCTTAAATATTTTTTCAAAACAATCAACACGTTCTTTAAAAAACTAATTTTTTAAATATATTCTATCAACACAATTTGTCTATAGTCCTTTTATTTATTCTGATCTCATATAGTCAATAACCACTCTCTACAAATGGTAAGAATTTTTTTGATGACTGTACAAATAATAATATTGTTAATAAAACTTTCTACGAAAGTATAAAATAAGGCAAGTATAGAAGTTTTTTCTGTATAATCTATAAAATAACATTTATGTTTTTTTAAAAGAAGTCAAAAAAATACTATAGTAAAAAAGTCTTCTACTTCTTTGAGTCAATGTATACTCAACAAATTATATGTAAGTACATTCAAATTGTTCACTGCAAATCAAACAAACGAAAGTTGTGAAATCAATTATCGATAGTCAAGTAATGCAAACCATTCTCCGAAAAACTGTATGACTATGTTCTCAAAAATGTATTCAAATTTCTTCATTCTTCTATACAAATTAAACACAAGAAAGTACTGAAATCAATTAATTGTAGTCAAGTACCGGCCATAAGAACTTTTCGTACCTGGCGTGTAAAATTACATTTTACGCTCACGTTGTAACTTCAAAATTATTCAGCCAGCGGGCATAAAGTACTGCATAACGCCCAAGAGGCTCAATAGCCCACACACACCTACAAAACTTTATAGTACCTACGTACTTTACGCCCATGTGGGCAAAAATTATTTTAATTATATATATAATTATAATTACTTCTTTTTGTTTCTAAAATTCATAAGAATATTTTCAGGTATTTACGAAAAGTCTAAGCCTATATAAAAAAAATTCATAGTTACCAACACATCACTATTTTTCATAATTCCTCCTCAATTTTGAACACTGAAAAAAAAGTCGATTTGGATCAGCTCTTTTTAATCAGTGCGGGTTCAGTCGGGGATAATCAGTCTCGAGGTAGTTCGGAATTGGAGCACACGTATTTCGTAATTAAACGTGATGAAATAGATCGGACACTCTGGCCGATTGATTACTAACTTCAAATTGCGCGAAGCCGCTCTGCGTTCGGAGTCGAACGAAATCATTCAACAGAGCACACTGGGTAAGAGACGCGTATTACACACACTCTCCGCGACTCGAGTCGAGCCAGTTCGGGTTTTCGTACCCAGAGAGTCCGAAATCCGAGTTGGCGCGGTGCGGCGCTTTCCCACTCCAATGAACCCGACCGTCAGAGCGCTCTCAGTAAGACACGCCTACTGCGCGCACCCGTCGCGACTCGAGTTGAGCCAGTTCGTGTTTTCGTACCCAGAGAGTCCGAAATCCGAATTGGCGAGGTGCGGCGCTTTTCGATTCCAATGAACCCGACCGTCAGAGCGCGCTGAGTAAGAGACGCGTACTGTACACACTCTCCGCGACTTGAGTCGTGATAATTCATATGCAAATGCCCTCCCAATACTTACTTCGAAATACGTGAACGCGATATATCCAAAATCTATTAAGATCGTTTCCCAAACTCGGCGGGGGCTCGGATTCGATCTGGCAATCGAATTACTTGTAACAAAGAATAATGGTAAGGTTAATTAACTCTTTCTAATTATTCCTTATTATTAACTCTTGCAGTAACATGCAAAACGTTTGCCCAATTTTATATTTAATAATCAATTGTAAGCAAGCACTTTTCAAGACATGTTTTTTTCCTTCATATTTATAAAGTAAATTTAGTTATTAAATATATTTATACATGATACGGTATTGACAAGTCTTCAATTAGTAATAATTTTGTACTTATTAATGCACGTTTTATTATTAAAAATTTCTTTTAGATGATCCTTATTTGTCAAGGTAAGTGCGACATAAATTTGTAGTTAACATAAGACAGTCACTAAAAATAATAAATTTATCTCTTTATACAAACACTATTTTACCTATATTAAATTAAGCCATGCCCAATTTATTGGCACCATCGTAAGTAGTTACCGAAGCTACACTCTTAACAGTTATATAATATATTTATATTATAATATAATATATTTATGTCTCCGTAATTCTTAGATACAATTTCACATACGGTGATCCATAAGGAAAAAGTTTTTATCGTCACACATACAGTACCTATATTTTTAAGAGATCGATCAGTAGCACTGTATTACCTACAACTGAATTTATTAATTATATTATGTATTTTCTAAATAATTATGTACATTTTTTTACTTCAACTTGTTTAATTTTCGTTAAAGAACGAACAAAATAAGACATGAAAAAAGTTTTATATTCATCAATAATCATAAAACCTCTATTATTTTGTAAACTGTATTTTGTACGGATAAGGAACTCTGGTGAAGCATACGAAAAACTTATTTGAAAATTCAATTTTAAAAAAATACTTTTTTAAAAATTACACAATTGCAAACATCTTTATATGTTTTCATGCTCAAGGTAATTATTACAGATATAATAATTGATTAGGAGTTGCTCACACCTCCGGATCACGTATCCGTCTGAAACTTTGCCATATATTTTAAGATACTAATAGTAATAGAGATAACCGATCTATTTCGGCCTTGCATGTCAAAAAAATAATCTATACTGTATTTCTGAAAAAATTTACAAAAAATTTTTCAGATATAATTGATTAAAAAAAAATACCTATCAATATAAACACAAAATGTTAGTCATTTTAGTTACTTTAACTTCACTGCCATTATTTTAGATTATGCCTTTTTCTTCTCTATATTATTTTCTTATGTAAGTCAACATAGATTAGATTTTAAGATGAACATCATGTGAACTAAATGTTAACTCCATAAGCTAAAATCGCGGGAAAAAAGGTTTGTATGGTTTATATAAAATTAACGAAATTTCGTTCCAACAATAACCAAAGGTGTGATCTTTTTTTTCTCGAAACTTTATAGAACAGTCTATTAGAGGATTACGCAGGGCAACTGAATTTATTCAAGATGCAAATCGTTATTCTTTCATTTATATTAATTATTTTGACATTATGTTCCGCCGATAAAACAGGGTTAGTCGTAAAGTAGGACTATTAAACAAAACACACTCTATTAAACAAAACTCTTATTTTTTCCCAGAGAGCATGTATTTATTGTATTGAGAATGATATAATTAACAAAGGATAATCACTCCAAAATTCGTTGATATGAATAAACATTCTTTTTAATTTCTATAATGAGAAACTCTAATTATATTTGTTAAATTATAAAGGTTTCGTTTAAATAAATTATTAGAAATATATTGAAGAAATTAAATAAATTAATTACTGAGTTTTCATTTTCTTTTTATTTTATAAGTTATAATAATAAACTATATTTTCATTCTGCAAAGTTATTATTATTACTATTTGTTCAATGTTTAAACTTATTATATGCAGCCAATTACTTTGATAATAATAATAATTTTATTAATATATCATTTTTAGGAGCCAATTCAAAATCGCATGATGTATGATACGAAAAATAAATATATTTATTTCATCGGTAACACTCAATTTACAATTTCATTATAACTTTTTTTTTCTTTTTATTTATGCAATTTCAAACCCCGTTGAGTTTATTTTGCTACATGAAGTTACAAATGTTTATATAATATAATTGATGAAAATCATTTTTTATATTTTAAAATTGGTGGTTTCCACGCAGCCTGTTGGCCTAGAGCCTGTCCTCCCACACCATTTTTTTCTTTCTTATTATTATTACATTATGTAACCTAAACATTTCCTGAGAACCTCTCTTTTATAAATGTTTTTTCCATACCTATCATCCATCCCGCATTCGCCCAGGGTTATGCCTGTGGGGCGGGGAAAACCTATAGGCAAACCACGTGGGATAAATCCTAATTAGGAAAACCTGCTCCGGGATGGTCGGTGTATTGGAATAATTCAGTTTGGATATCTAGGTAACATTCCGTAGGCTTAGACACCGAAACTATATTTATCCACACCTCCCGCTCAGTTTGTAAGAAGGCAATTTCAACATCTAACCGATCATACAAGGTAGTCGCAGAAAAAGCAGTCACCCATCCAAGTAGTAATCGCTCTCTTTGCTGCTTAACCCGTTTCCGCCGAAAACGCCACTCGCGGTACATCGGTCTTTGAGGGCTCATAACTAATGCTATAGGCGTTAAAAAAATTGAGGGGGACATATTTTTAAAGTTTAAGACATGCCCTTTCCCATGGTGAATTCAAAATTTCTCCAAAATATTATTAATTATGAAAAAATGCCGTTTAAACAAAAAAAGCACGATTTTTCTGCTCTCTTTTTTTTTAAATTGAGTTTTCAAAGGCTTCCCCGTCGGCAATCGACCTGGAACCTTTTTAACCGGTGGAATAAATGTCTGAAATTTAACAATCCATGATTCAAAGATCGATTTTTTGCCTTACTATTTTCAAAATGGTGCCCGAACCACAAAATTTTTGCAAATGCATTCATGATTTTTTTACACGAAAACTATGAACTTATGGAGAAAGTGCCAAGAGTGAAAAAGTTCTTAAAGTTTCTCAAAGAATGCACCCAAATGCACATAGAGAATGTCTAAAAATAAAATGTTTTTAGAATTAGCCAAAGAATGCATGAGAATTTTTTTGGAGCGGTTTGAGCAATTTTTTCAATTTTGCAAAAAGTTTGCCATTTGCAAAATTAAAAAATTTTCTCGAAAGCAATTGAAAAAATTTAGATGCATTTTTTGAGTAATTTTAAGAGCTTTTTCAGTTTTGGCACTTTCTCCATAAGTTCATAGTTTCGAGTAAAAAAATCATGAATGTATTTGCAAAAATTTTGCGGTTCGGGCGCCATTTTGAAAATACTAAGGCAAAAAATCGATCTTTGAATCATGGATTGCTAAAGTTCAGACATTTATTCCACTGGTTAAGAAGGTTCCAGGTCGATTGCCGACGGGGAAGCCTTTGAAAACTCAATTTAAAAAAAAGAGAGGGGAAAAATCGGGCATGTTTTACATTTGAAAATATATCCCACTCAATTTTTTTTTACGCCTATAGCATTAGTTATGAGCTCCCAAAGACCGATGTACCGCGAGTGGTGTTTTCGGCGGAAACGGGTTAACTCTTTACGGCGTACATTTTTTAAAATGATATTTTTTGGCCAACATTGTTACTGGGTTTGTAGATTTTCAAATTTTGACTTCAGATTTGTAATTAGCGACCCCAAAAACCCCCTAGAAATACATTTAGATAATTCTAAGTATAACAGAAATTCCAAAACCGATTTTTTAATGAAAAAATTGCCATTTTCTTGCCCTTCTTGTTTATTATAAAAAAAAAGGCAATACAAAAGTATAATTTTGTATTGGTATATGTTCATTGACATCTCAGATAGCTAAAAAAAGCAAAAAATCCCATGTAAAACTTTAATTTTAAGCGCTATATACACAAAATCTCGATTTAGGTTAGGTCGTAAGTATACTTACTACCGCGCCGTAAAGGGTTAACTTCGGTGATCGGTCGAGGTGGTGATTGCGCTACCTGCCAAACTGTCGGTTAATCATTTTCTGTATTATATTTCTTATATTAAGGGTAATTTTTGTAACAATTAAAAAAATTTTCATCTAACGAAATTTCTTTAATCATGAGTTTAAATAGTCTGGGAAGGTCCTCGGAATCGATAAACATCTGGAACATTAGCGGTATTAAATCTCTTTCTGCATTTAAATAATAATGTGATTACTATACTTAACATCATAATCAATAAAATGGTATATATAATATAAGAATTAATTGATGTTTGTTTACCGCGTTCTTTAATTTCTAAGATTATATTTGACATTTTAGACAAATGGTCAAGTCTATTACTAGCTACATTCAAGTTGTCTAAATTAAGATTTTCCACATGTACGATCTGCGATTCAAGTAGATGAGTTATATTCATTAATTCTGTATTATAATAAGTTGATATATTAAATGATGGTACAAATGAAAGGTAGTTATTTTCATTAATATTTTGTGGTTCTAGAATAGTTGTTGGTGTATACCCGGTACAATTATTTGATAATATCATAATCCCAGAGTTTTTTAGTTGTATATTATGTTCCATACCTTCATTTGGACAGTATATATTGATAGGATTTTCATTATGTATAATATAAATCCAGTGATTTTTATTTGTTAGTTTATATATAATGTCTTGGTGTAATTGTAGTATTCTAACATCACAATCTTTAGGAATCTTAGAATTGAAAAAAAAAAAGTTTGATTTCACAGAATTCGTGAGTGTTGCTTATGTAAATAGGTTTTAATAGTTCGCAAACGTATAAGCTTTTAGTCAATTTACAATTATTTAAATTTTCAAGCGAGGAATACTGAACTTTAGTTTTAGAAACAGCTAAGTAATTTATCGATGGCTGTATGAATATATAGGTATCATTTGACTGACGAACTGGGACTGGTAATAGTTTGTACAACTTAAAAACTTCTTCACTAACTAACGGATTTGATATTATAAAAAGTAGTCTATTGCCCAGATAAAAAGTTTCAACATCAATTAAATTCAAAATTTTATTACTATTTTCCACTTCTAAAGGAAACGGAAATTTTAAATCTGTTGGTAGGTATTTTAGACTTGTTACTAATTCCATTACTAGTTGCGTTGGCGTCATGATTTTTGGATGCAGTATATTCTTTTTAGCATATAAAATAGCATTCATTAAAGTAGAAATTTCGTTGTTTATTTCAGTGCAAGCAAGAGTAAGATATGTTAGATGAGACAACATACTTTCTCGTAATAGAATAGTAAAAGATGAAATTCTAACAGTTTGACTTTCATTTTTAATATTTTTTATATTTTTACTTAAAACTTCTTGCATCTTCTCTAAATTCGTGACTGTCTCGTTAACATTTTTTTTGCCATTTGAACAACTTGAATCTGAGACCGTAATAGTTCCACTGATTCCTCTTGTTTTTTTTCTATTTTATCTATTGCTTCATTTATACGTTGTTTATCTATATAATCGTTACCCTTCATTTGATGGAAATTAAAGGAAAACGGTAGTATATTAAATATATTCCTTTTATTTCTTTTATGTTCAACGAGTTCTTTTAAGTATATTTCTTGTGATTAAAAATATTACTTATCTCGACTGCAATTTAATATCAACTGATAAGAATTTTTCCATCGGTCTTACAGTCTTACAAATTAAATTAAAATAATTAATATTTATGGCAGTCAGATTGCCCTTGTTTATAATCACCCCCGCAGAATCTGAAATAAAAACTTAATTAAAATCTGGAAAAAACTTTGTTAGCAAAGGACGATCTGACTGCCCACCACCACCACCTTGTCCGACGTTTCGAGCCTGCTCCGGCTCCTCCTCAGGGACTGAAATAAAACCCGCGATACACCTCCTTATATACCATGCACCCATACCCCTTCTTTTCTCTTACCCCACCACCCTCCACATTCCCCTCTCCAACTTTCCATTCTCACTTAAATTAATAAAGAATGATAAATGTTATCTAATTTACTTGACTCTATCATTAAATTTACATTATTCCGATTTCTTAGAATGTGAATACTTTCAAGGCTTTCCCTCTTATATTTATTCTTAATCCCCTGTTCCAAAATATCCACACTCCCAAAATCGAAAGAATGCAAACTATTTAAACAATGTTCTTTCAAACCCGATGTACAACTTGAGCTGCGTAAACTATATTGATGTTCATATATTCTCTTTTTCAAATATCTACCCGTTTGACCAATATAACAACCATTACAATCCCTACAATTAATTTTATAAACAACTCCCGATTTCAAACATTTATCATCCTTGTCTTTACAATTACTAAATAACCTTTCTAAATTATTATCATTTCTAAAGAAAACTTGAATATTATGTTTACTAAAAACCCTTCTAATCCTTTCCGACAAACCTCTAACATATGGTAAACTAAAATATGCATTCTTTCCATTTCTATTCCTTGTTTGATTATCTACCCGCTGCTTCAATCAACCATTATAAATTTCCCACACTCTCTCATCGATCATATTATCAATAAATTTTACGGGATAACTATTTTTAATAAATGTTTCTCTAACTAAATTTAAATTCTTTTTCCTAAAATCTTTATGTGACAATTTAATCGCTCTGTCAATGACACCTTTGATCGCACCTGTCTTGTTTCCGAATTGGTGGTGAGAATCAAAATTTAAAAATCTACCTGACCATGTAGGTTTTCTATACCAATCTAATTTCACTCTATTATTATTACCTCTAATGACTCTAATATCTAAAAAACTCATTTGATAATCTTTCTCAACTTCTTTTGTGAATTTAATTCTATCATGGATAGAATTAAACACATCCACCATTTCATCCACAAAACATTCTGGTACAACTGCAAAAATGTCATCAACATATCTTTTAAAAATAATTGGCTGAAAAACCAACTTCGACAAAGCAATACTTTCCAATTTTTCCATTACTAAATTGGCTATAACAGGTGACAAAGGTGATCCCATTGGACAACCATATCTTTGTTCATATAGACTATTATCAAAAGAAAAAATTGTGTTTTTAAAAACCAAATTAAGTGCCTTTATAAATTCATCTTTTGTTAAACTAGTATGTACTTTAATTTCAGACCATTTATCTTGTATAATATCATTCAACAACTCTAAAGGTATATTTGTAAACAAAGATACTACATCCAATGAAACCATCCTATGATCATTCGGAATAATAATATCTTTCATTATACCATAAAAACTCCAACTATCTTTAATATATGAATTTGTTTTACCTACTATCTTGAACAATATATTAGACAAAAATCTAGCAAGTCTATACGTCGGAAAATTTATCGATGATATTATTATTCTATATGTCAACTGTTCTTTGTGAATCTTAGGAAGCCCATAACATTTAGCTACAGTGCCATTTTCACATTTTAAATATTTAAACATACTATCCTTAATATAAGCTTTTGTTTTCCAATGCATCAATAATTCTTTCAATTTATCTTGTAGTCTATTGATATGTGGATTCCTAATTTTCACATAAGTGGTATCATCCTCCAACATAAGTTGAATTTTATTAATATAATCCCTTTTATCTGAAACTACAGTTACATTTCCTTTATCTGCTTTTTGGAAGATCATATTCGGATTCTCTCTCAAGAATTTCTTCGTTATTTTTAAATCATGGAATAAATTACTGTTCAAATAATTATCAAATCTATGTTCTCTTTTAAAATTATTAATTTAATTTGTAAGACTGTAAGACCGATGGAAAAATTCTTATCAGTTGATATTAAATTGCAGTCGACATAAGTAATATTTTTAATGATAAAACTAAGGTCTATTAAAGGTGGGGTAAAATGTTTTTTAGAGATATATATGGGATTTATGGGAAGGTGGTAAAAGATTATTGCTGAAAATGGGTAAAAATGGTTTTAAGGATTGTAATTTTAAAGGAGCAACTCACTTTTCTTCTAAGGTGTAAAAAATCAAATATTTTTCCTAAACATATTGGAAAAAAATTTGATGATAAGGGTTTTTATCGGGATTACAATAAAAGAGTTTCTTATGATCTACGGAAAAATATTTTCTTTTTCAAAAATAAATTACTTAACTTAGAAATTAGAGATTTGAATTTTGAAATTAATCGTTTGAATAAATATTTATTAGAGCTTGAAAGATATTTATATAATAAAATAGAACAGAATGATTTGCAAGAATTTTTTCGTGGTCAAAAGAGGCACTTTGAAAAAGTAAAATATAACCATAGGAGTAAATTAAAAAGAAAATTTGAATATTTAAAGCATAGAAAACACTCTCAGGTCAATCAAACTAACAATGTTAATAAGGATTGGTTTAGAAATTTAACTGACAAAGTAATACCAGAAGAAGTGGTAAATATCATGTCAAAGGGTGCTAAATTTGGAATATCATATTCAAGTAAATCTCTTCCGATCAAGAATATCATCGCTGAGGTAGAAAGTAGTATGAGTAGTTTTAATCTGGAGTTTAAAAAAGAATGTAGGAGTTCTTTAGTTAAAGTTGTTAATAATTTTAAAAGAGAACATAGATTTGATAATTATTTGAACAGTAATTTATTCCATGATTTAAAAATAACGAAGAAATTCTTGAGAGAGAATCCGAATATGATCTTCCAAAAAGCAGATAAAGGAAATGTAACTGTAGTTTCAGATAAAAGGGATTATATTAATAAAATTCAACTTATGTTGGAGGATGATACCACTTATGTGAAAATTAGGAATCCACATATCAATAGACTACAAGATAAATTGAAAGAATTATTGATGCATTGGAAAACAAAAGCTTATATTAAGGATAGTATGTTTAAATATTTAAAATGTGAAAATGGCACTGTAGCTAAATGTTATGGGCTTCCTAAGATTCACAAAGAACAGTTGACATATAGAATAATAATATCATCGATAAATTTTCCGACGTATAGACTTGCTAGATTTTTGTCTAATATATTGTTCAAGATAGTAGGTAAAACAAATTCATATATTAAAGATAGTTGGAGTTTTTATGGTATAATGAAAGATATTATTATTCCGAATGATCATAGGATGGTTTCATTGGATGTAGTATCTTTGTTTACAAATATACTTTTAGAGTTGTTGAATGATATTATACAAGATAAATGGTCTGAAATTAAAGTACATACTAGTTTAACAAAAGATGAATTTATAAAGGCACTTAATTTGGTTTTTAAAAACACAATTTTTTCTTTTGATAATAGTCTATATGAACAAAGATATGGTTGTCCAATGGGATCACCTTTGTCACCTGTTATAGCCAATTTAGTAATGGAAAAATTGGAAAGTATTGCTTTGTCGAAGTTGGTTTTTCAGCCAATTATTTTTAAAAGATATGTTGATGACATTTTTGCAGTTGTACCAGAATGTTTTGTGGATGAAATGGTGGATGTGTTTAATTCTATCCATGATAGAATTAAATTCACAAAAGAAGTTGAGAAAGATTATCAATTGAGTTTTTTAGATATTAGAGTCATTAGAGGTAATAATAATAGAGTGAAATTAGATTGGTATAGAAAACCTACATGGTCAGGTAGATTTTTAAATTTTGATTCTCACCACCAATTCGGAAACAAGACAGGTGCGATCAAAGGTGTCATTGACAGAGCGATTAAATTGTCACATAAAGATTTTAGGAAAAAGAATTTAAATTTAGTTAGAGAAACATTTATTAAAAATAGTTATCCCGTAAAATTTATTGATAATATGATTGATGAGAGAGTGTGGGAAATTTATAATGGTGGATTGAAGCAGCGGGTAGATAATCAAACAAGGAATAGAAATGGAAAGAATGCATATTTTAGTTTACCATATGTTAGAGGTTTGTCGGAAAGGATTAGAAGGGTTTTTAGTAAACATAATATTCAAGTTTTCTTTAGAAATGATAATAATTTAGAAAGATTATTTAGTAATTGTAAAGACAAGGATGATAAATGTTTGAAATCGGGAGTTGTTTATAAAATTAATTGTAGGGATTGTAATGGTTGTTATATTGGTCAAACGGGTAGATATTTGAAAAAGAGAATATATGAACATCAATATAGTTTACGCAGCTCAAGTTGTACATCGGGTTTGAAAGAACATTGTTTAAATAGTTTGCATTCTTTCGATTTTGGGAGTGTGGATATTTTGGAACAGGGGATTAAGAATAAATATAAGAGGGAAAGCCTTGAAAGTATTCACATTCTAAGAAATCGGAATAATGTAAATTTAATGATAGAGTCAAGTAAATTAGATAACATTTATCATTCTTTATTAATTTAAGTGAGAATGGAAAGTTGGAGAGGGGAATGTGGAGGGTGGTGGGGTAAGAGAAAAGAAGAGGGTATGCGTGCATGGTATATAAGGAGGTGTATCGCGGGTTTTATTTCAGTCCCTGAGGAGGAGCCGGAGCAGGCTCGAAACGTCGGACAAGGTGGTGGTGGTGGGCAGTCAGATCGTCCTTTGCTAACAAAGTTTTTTCCAGATTTTAATTAAGTTTTTATTTCAGATTCTGCGGGGTGATTATAAACAAGGGCAATCTGACTGCCATAAATATTAATTATTTTAATTTAATTTGTAAGACTGTAAGACCGATGGAAAAATTCTTATCAGTTGATATTAAATTGCAGTCGACATAAGTAATATTTTTAATGATAAAACTAAGGTCTATTAAAGGTGGGGTAAAATGTTTTTTAGAGATATATATGGGATTTATGGGAAGGTGGTAAAAGATTATTGCTCAAAATGGGTAAAAATGGTTTTAAGGATTGTAATTTTAAAGGAGCAACTCACTTTTCTTCTAAGGTGTAAAAAATCAAATATTTTTCCTAAACATATTGGAAAAAAATTTGATGATAAGGGTTTTTATCGGGATTACAATAAAAGAGTTTCTTATGATCTACGGAAAAATATTTTCTTTTTCAAAAATAAATTACTTAACTTAGAAATTAGAGATTTGAATTTTGAAATTAATCGTTTGAATAAATATTTATTAGAGCTTGAAAGATATTTATATAATAAAATAGAACAGAATGATTTGCAAGAATTTTTTCGTGGTCAAAAGAGGCACTTTGAAAAAGTAAAATATAACCATAGGAGTAAATTAAAAAGAAAATTTGAATATTTAAAGCATAGAAAACACTCTCAGGTCAATCAAACTAACAATGTTAATAAGGATTGGTTTAGAAATTTAACTGACAAAGTAATACCAGAAGAAGTGGTAAATATCATGTCAAAGGGTGCTAAATTTGGAATATCATATTCAAGTAAATCTCTTCCGATCAAGAATATCATCGCTGAGGTAGAAAGTAGTATGAGTAGTTTTAATCTGGAGTTTAAAAAAGAATGTAGGAGTTCTTTAGTTAAAGTTGTTAATAATTTTAAAAGAGAACATAGATTTGATAATTATTTGAACAGTAATTTATTCCATGATTTAAAAATAACGAAGAAATTCTTGAGAGAGAATCCGAATATGATCTTCCAAAAAAGCAGATAAAGGAAATGTAACTGTAGTTTCAGATAAAAGGGATTATATTAATAAAATTCAACTTATGTTGGAGGATGATACCACTTATGTGAAAATTAGGAATCCACATATCAATAGACTACAAGATAAATTGAAAGAATTATTGATGCATTGGAAAACAAAAGCTTATATTAAGGATAGTATGTTTAAATATTTAAAATGTGAAAATGGCACTGTAGCTAAATGTTATGGGCTTCCTAAGATTCACAAAGAACAGTTGACATATAGAATAATAATATCATCGATAAATTTTCCGACGTATAGACTTGCTAGATTTTTGTCTAATATATTGTTCAAGATAGTAGGTAAAACAAATTCATATATTAAAGATAGTTGGAGTTTTTATGGTATAATGAAAGATATTATTATTCCGAATGATCATAGGATGGTTTCATTGGATGTAGTATCTTTGTTTACAAATATACTTTTAGAGTTGTTGAATGATATTATACAAGATAAATGGTCTGAAATTAAAGTACATACTAGTTTAACAAAAGATGAATTTATAAAGGCACTTAATTTGGTTTTTAAAAACACAATTTTTTCTTTTGATAATAGTCTATATGAACAAAGATATGGTTGTCCAATGGGATCACCTTTGTCACCTGTTATAGCCAATTTAGTAATGGAAAAATTGGAAAGTATTGCTTTGTCGAAGTTGGTTTTTCAGCCAATTATTTTTAAAAGATATGTTGATGACATTTTTGCAGTTGTACCAGAATGTTTTGTGGATGAAATGGTGGATGTGTTTAATTCTATCCATGATAGAATTAAATTCACAAAAGAAGTTGAGAAAGATTATCAATTGAGTTTTTAGATATTAGAGTCATTAGAGGTAATAATAATAGAGTGAAATTAGATTGGTATAGAAAACCTACATGGTCAGGTAGATTTTTAAATTTTGATTCTCACCACCAATTCGGAAACAAGACAGGTGCGATCAAAGGTGTCATTGACAGAGCGATTAAATTGTCACATAAAGATTTTAGGAAAAAGAATTTAAATTTAGTTAGAGAAACATTTATTAAAAATAGTTATCCCGTAAAATTTATTGATAATATGATTGATGAGAGAGTGTGGGAAATTTATAATGGTGGATTGAAGCAGCGGGTAGATAATCAAACAAGGAATAGAAATGGAAAGAATGCATATTTTAGTTTACCATATGTTAGAGGTTTGTCGGAAAGGATTAGAAGGGTTTTTAGTAAACATAATATTCAAGTTTTCTTTAGAAATGATAATAATTTAGAAAGGTTATTTAGTAATTGTAAAGACAAGGATGATAAATGTTTGAAATCGGGAGTTGTTTATAAAATTAATTGTAGGGATTGTAATGGTTGTTATATTGGTCAAACGGGTAGATATTTGAAAAAGAGAATATATGAACATCAATATAGTTTACGCAGCTCAAGTTGTACATCGGGTTTGAAAGAACATTGTTTAAATAGTTTGCATTCTTTCGATTTTGGGAGTGTGGATATTTTGGAACAGGGGATTAAGAATAAATATAAGAGGGAAAGCCTTGAAAGTATTCACATTCTAAGAAATCGGAATAATGTAAATTTAATGATAGAGTCAAGTAAATTAGATAACATTTATCATTCTTTATTAATTTAAGTGAGAATGGAAAGTTGGAGAGGGGAATGTGGAGGGTGGTGGGGTAAGAGAAAAGAAGGGGGTATGGGTGCATGGTATATAAGGAGGTGTATCGCGGGTTTTATTTCAGTCCCTGAGGAGGAGCCGGAGCAGGCTCGAAACGTCGGACAAGGTGGTGGTGGTGGGCAGTCAGATCGTCCTTTGCTAACAAAGTTTTTTCCAGATTTTAATTAAGTTTTTATTTCAGATTCTGCGGGGGTGATTATAAACAAGGGCAATCTGACTGCCATAAATATTAATTATTTTAATTTAATTTGTAAGACTGTAAGACCGATGGAAAAATTCTTATCAGTTGATATTTCTTGTGATTTTATTTGTGGGATTAAATGATCTAATACATGCATAGATTTATTACACATAAGTAACAAATTTTCAGTACAAAAATCTGATGTTTCAATATAAGCATCTTCTATTAGTCGCAGTTTTAAATCAATATGTTCCATATTTAAGTAACTAACCACTTTCCAAGTGCTTTTATAAAATTGTAGATTTTGGACGTAATCATAATGAATTCCAGGTAGGTATTGAAACTCGGTAATTTCAAAATTTTTGTTCAAATTCCCACTTAAAGCGGTGGAAAAGAAACCAAAGTAAACACTGTTGAAAAGACACACAAAATTATAAGATATTAATAATTTTTTTCGTCAATATAAAATTAATGCAATCAGTAATAAAACAAAAAACCATAGATAAATTAAAATATATATTCAGAATACAGAAAATAACGTTGTAGTTTGTAAATCATTTCCTTGAATAACAAATTCATATTTAGCGATTTTAATATCATAAAATTTAAAAATAGATGTTTAAGTGTCAATTAGTCTTGATTTTAAAATTATAATGATGAAAAATTAAATGACAAATATTACTTCACAAATTAATCTTTGTTTTTTTTTTCAAATAAGTAATTTTATCTTTTTGAAATACGTAAGAGGTCTTCGAATCAATTAGGTCTTTCATTCCGTTTTATATTTCGTAATTTGTTTACAATTTCGTATTTTTTATAACTTTTGTCAAACTATTATATTGCAGAAAAATGTAGATATTTATAGTAATTTTACCCGGAATAAACTTTGAAATAAAATTTTTTGTTTATTTTGTAACTAAATATTTAAACAAAACTAATATTTTCTGTAATATAAGACTCATCTCAAATTCAACAGCCCGACTATAGTCACATCACCGACCATTTCGGAATTTAAGGATGTAAATCTTCTCTTAAATGATTTAACACGTATTTTCTTGTTTTTCGATTGTACTAAAATTGCATGCAATCTGCAATGCTCAAAATTTCTTACCGAATTCTGACTTTGAAATTATTTTCTTGGGACATTAGTTTTAAACTGCGGCCGCTCCATGAGTTTTTTTAAAGCTTTTAATTGAACAATATATTGTGTTACTCAGTTACAAGCCTTCTTTCAGCTCCTGAAAGATTTTGTTACGGCCTTTCTTCAATGCATGTTCAATGTAACATGTAAGATTTCCTTGTAAGACGAAAAGAAATTTCTTGTATATCTACCATATTAATAATCAATGGTAGAAAAACACGACCTTCGGTCGGCTCTTTTCTACCATTGATTATGAATTTTGTAGATATCGGACACGAATTTTTGTTTTCGTGTTACAACGGACATGTTACATGTTACATTGAACGCGCATTGAAAAAAGGCCGTTAAAGTTAAGAAATGTATGAACGCAATAGTGAATCGAGATTATGTAAATTTTCCTTTGGAGTGAGAAAAGAAATGTCCGTGCCTTATTATTCAATCTTTTCAAATTATGATTCATTACCATCATAATGCATTCTTGGATAAGTATTTACGCCGCCTATCATCCCTAGCGAAAAAAATTAATGCAAATAACTGTTGACAACTGTTATGAACTGTTAGGAAATGTTATAAACTGTTATAAACTGTTATAAAAAGTTTGGTTTGAGATGCGTATTCCTATTTATAACAGTTTTTAACAGTTTTTAACAGTTATAACAGTTTTTAACAGTTATAACAGTTTATAACAGTTCATAACAGTTTATAACAATTACTTACACTTACAGTTATTCACAATTTCGTTAAATATAAACGAAGGAACGCGGAAAAATTATTAATAATTTTTTAACAATTTTTAACAGTTACTCACGATTTCGAATAGTTTGTAACAGTTATTTACAGCAATTGAGTCCGGAATTCCTTTGCAGTTTCGGACACGCTTCTCATCGAGTACGGAAATGCTTTGCACTTTTGGACTTCCGGCTTGAGGATGATAAAGAAATTGTTATAAACTGTTATAAATTGTTAAAAACTGTTATAAATTGGAATACGCATCTCAAACCAAACTTTTTATAACAGTTTATAACAGTTTATAACAGTTTTCCACGAAAATCATTTTTGCTAGAGATCACAAAAAATTTTTTAAAATCGGCTTTTTAAGAAAAATGCACTTTATATTTTTTTTCTCTTACCATGGTCAAAATTACAGTATCCGACAAACATGGTTTAGTAGGTATTTATATCCCCTATGAATAAAATAAAATTCATAAGAAGAACAAAATTTTGAGGGTGATTTTTCGGATTTTAACCTCTTCCCGTACGATTTATTTT
The DNA here is from genome assembly GCA_036365515.1 of Torymus aiolomorphi. Taxonomy (NCBI): domain Eukaryota; kingdom Metazoa; phylum Arthropoda; class Insecta; order Hymenoptera; family Torymidae; genus Torymus; species Torymus aiolomorphi. The sequence continues at coordinate 215,060,505 of CM070874.1, forward strand.
AATAAAATTGCAAACTTTGTTTCTTTCAAAGTATATAATAATTAAATTCAACATTCTTAATGAATAAAACCGACTAGTATTAGCAGTATTTCACCTGAGAAATTTAATGCAAACGATATTTAAAAATAGTACATTTCGACACGGGTGGGGAAGTCGATTATTTAGCTGGTGTGACTTTTTGCACGAGCGAAGCGAGTGCGAAAAAGCCACACCACCTAAATAATCGACTTACGCACTAGTTTCGAACGGTATTTTATACTACGAGCGCCGAAAAATCATATCAAAGTTGTGATTTTGAGGTTAGAGTAGTATAAAAACATTTAAAAAGTACATTTTTTTGTAAATGCATCTTTCATGCATTTTTTATTTTTATCCAAATATCATTACAGGAGATGAAAGAGGACGTTAAACTGAGTAAAAGAGCGTACAGTTTACTCAAAACCTTAAAAAACTTGTGAAATGATAGCAATTTGACCTTGAAAAAAAAAATTTCAAACTTACGATTCTATAAAAGATTTTGAACATTGCAAACCGGATGCAATTTTAGTGCAATCGAAAAATAAAAAACTACGTGTTAAATCATTTTAAGAGAAAAATAACATCCTTGAATTACGAAAATGATATGACTATAGTCGGGTTCTTCGATTTGAAATGGATTCGATCTAAAATATAATATAAGAGACATAAATAAATCTAATTTTGTGTTTTTCATTATATTTTTGGATAAAGGGAATGAAACGCTTCATAAAGACTTTTAAATTGATTCAAAATAAAACAATAATTATGCCAAAATAATTAATGGAAAAATCTAAAATTAATTGACGTTATGAAAACATGTATTTATTCAAAATGTTAGTATTAAATAAGAAATAGTATATTACGATACGTGGGCCGGAAATTGGATTTCCGGGCCGTGCGTGGTATGACGCCCGAGGCGAAGCCGAGGGCGTCATAACGCACGGCCAGGGCATCCAATTTCCGGTCCAAGTATTGTATACTATTTTTCTTACTCCCCGGCCGAAAGTACGTTCTGTAATTGTTAAATAATTGATAAAATTGCGTTGTCGTCTGCTAGCTGTGTTTGAGTGTTAGTTTTTCTTTCGGCCCGCTCGATAGTAGTGCCTCTGTCGGCCGCTTTGGGTAGCTCGGTCGATATTACCGACTGTTTTTTCTTTCGGCCCGGCGTAGAGAGCTAGTTTTTTGGGCGTCTGCTACTTTCGCTATTGTACAGATGGTCTGATGCCCGCCCGACATTTGCAAGACCGAGGCGAAGCCGAGGTTTTGCTGGTCGGGGCGGGCATCAGAAACACATTCATTAAAAAAAGACAACACCACTTTTTATTTCAATTAACTCTTTTTTCTCGTCACACGTGCACTTTCCTCTGTCTATTTCGTACGTGTCTAACCTTCACACCGCACAAACATATTTTTCTCGGACGCTCCCGTCCATACGTTTAAAAAACAATAACCACGATCAAACAAAACCACTTTTTATTTCAACTAACTTTTTTCTCGTCACCCGTGCACTTTCCTCTGTTTATTTCGTACGTGTCTAACCTTCACACCGCACAAACATCTTTCCTCGGGCATGCGCGCGGGCGCTGAAGCGCCGCGGGTCAGAAAATTTCGGCAGCCAATCAGAGCGCGCGGTTGGTCTAAAATAGGATGCGAAAGTTTCTCTTTCGGCCCGGAGATGCGGGCCGAAAGTACGTACTTTCGGGTGGGCGAGTAAGAAAACTATATTTTACAAAATAGTACGTTGCAAATTCAAAATAATATGCACAAGTTAATAATAAACATTATTTGCTAGATAATATGTTGCACAATTTTACAAATATACGTGGAGAGAATTATCCAATAAAAATTACCATGATTGTTCAATTAATACAATCAACGCGTAAAACAACTTTTATAAACCATTTTAATCGCAATTTCACGTTTAACGAACAATTATACTAATTATTACCACACGATTCTCTCCATGTTTTAACGGTAATCTACGAAATAGACATAATATAACTAGATATGTATAAGGAAAAACCCACACGCACACACATGCGGCACGCATACAACACACACACACACACACACACACACACACACACACACACACACACACACACATTCAGTCTGAAGTTGACAGACAGCTGCCAGCAAATAACTATGCCAGCAGATAACTACTCTGACCAACTGGTCAGAGTAGTCATTTCGCTATAAAAAAAATAAGTCTGTTTAAACTGTAGATTTTTGTAGGTGTATTAATAACATTGTAAAATTTCAGAAAATAAACAACCTTACTTTTCTATTTCTTCCACTTTATTTTTAAGTTTCAACTATGTGCTGGAGTGAAGAAATATTTGAAGGCCTGTAAAAATAAAACTAAGCCTGTCCAATCGGTGGAAATCTTGTTAAACATTCAAAGACACATAAGACGTAACACGAATCTGTTTAAAAAATGATCTGATTTATAGGTTTACTTTTATTTAAATATTGTTATCTAAGCTTGGTTAAACATTAGATTTTTGCAGGTACACTAGCAAAGACAAAATCAGTTTTTTACAATAATTAATGTGTCTCTAAATGCGTAAATAAATTTTCAGAAATTGAATAGGCTTGCTTTAACCTTTAGAGACTTTCAAATAATTCTTGATTCCAGCAGGCAGTTGAAAGTTAATAATAAAATGGAATAAGCAAAAAACTAAGGGTATTCATACTCTGAAATTTGGCAATATTTCGTTCCTACTGATATATGTATCTATAAAACACCAGAGATTCAACAGGGTTACCTTTTCTTATGACATTTTTTAACATTTATCTAACAATAAATAAACAAATAAGTCTCTTTACTTATTGTAGCTTTTTTATTTTACTTTTAATATGTCTTTCAATGCATAAACGAATTTTCAGAAATTGAAGAAACTTAGTGTTTTGGTTATGCATTTGCAATATTTAATAAATAATAGAGAAACAAATAAGTCTATTAATTTTTTTCGTGTCGTTCTTACGTTACTCTACTTACGTCCATGAATGCATTAACAAATTCTCAAAAATTTGCTATTGGCATCTGGCTACCAACTTCAGTCTTATTTCGTATTTGAATTTAAATAAAGAAAAATTGTGTTTTATTTATGACGAATTGAACTATACCTTAATATTATACTTGATCTTAACTTATCCATTTGACAAATTTAATTATAATTTGAGAAAGAAAAATCTAAAAACCTCACTCACGTGTTGCATTCACTACAATGTTCGAGACGATTCTCCCTATGTCGCGTCGTCGTCTTCATCGTCAGTTCACTTTTCTTACCCTCAAAGGAGGGAGAATAGTAGAGGGTGGGGCTACAGTGAAATTTTAACAGCTATTGGTGGAAAGTTTAGGCTCCACCGATATGGTCATTGTCTTGTAGAAGAGCGCATATGGTTGCGTGGATGGCTAATTAGAGATAGACAACTGGTCATCAGCTCCAGACAGAATAAGGATTTCCCCGACTTAATGATATTTACACTTTCCACGCAACGGGGTATACATCGAGACAGCGGTTGATAGACATTCGACGCCAAGACGATTGTATCATAGGTCTTAAAAGTTTAGAATCGGGTTTAAGCGGTGAGAACTATTAAGCGAAGGATGATTCAGAAAGATATAAAACTATTTGTGTTTAATGAGGATAGACAACAAGAAAAGGTCTCTTAATCAGTGCAGTGAGGAAAATATTTTGGGATACATACCCGTACCGCAGGGATAACCCTCAAAGGAATTAAAAGAAAATAAGGAAAATATACGTTAGACGAGACCGGGTCTACTTAGACAACTTTTTACATTTTATTTTTTTTTTACAAAATAACTATAAATTTAATGAATAAAACGTTTTCAATATTTCAAAGTAAGTACTCCATCGAGAGAATATCTATGATTTTTTTCAAACTTGTAGGATGACCTCAAAAAAGCTATAATCAATTTTTTGACCGGACGGTTTTTGCCCAACCTGACCCACAAGCGGGGTAGGTTGACCAAGGATCTGGGATTAACTCACCGACGATAAATCTTCGAATAAAATACAAGAATTAACGATATTATTATATTAAATAAACAATTAAACTCGAGAACATGAAATTGAACATATAATAAATAATTCAACAACAAAATAAGCTATATAATGAGCAAACATCTATAAAAGATCCAACTTTCATTAGCACTGTTTCTATAAGGCTCTGTTGGGTTTTCTGTGTTATATCAAACCATTTGTATTTAGTAATGAAGTGATTATATGAACGGCGAGCTCAGAGCTTGACTAGTGGGGAGACTAATATTGCAACTATATGGGAACTACGAGGGTCATTTGATAAGTACCTAGCCTACAAATGAAAACACCAAAATTTTACAAAAAATAAAATTTATTTTTCAATGTAGTCTCCTTTTAGTTGAATACACTTGGTCCAGCGGTGTTCCAATTTTTGTAACCCCGTTGAAAAAAATGTTTTCTCTTGGTTTGCAAAATAGGCCTCCGTGGTGGCGATTATTTCGTTATTGGAGTGGAATCTCTTCCCGGCAAGCGAATTTTTTAGGTTCGGAAACAAAAAAAAGTCGCACGGAGCCAAATCTGGAGAATACGGTGGATGGGGCAGCAGTCCGTAGCGTAATTCGACCAATTTAGCCGTGGCGAGTGCAGAAGTGTGAGCCGGTGCATTATCGTGGTGGAAAAGCACTTTCTTTTTAGACAAATGGGGTCGTTTTTCTTCTAACACGGCGTCAAATCGGCTCAATAGTTCAGCGTAGTACTGTCCTGTGACCGTTTTGCCCTTCTCCAGATAGTCAATAAAAATCACACCTTGAGAATCCCAGAAAACAGTGGCCATCACCTTTCCGGCCGACGGGACCGTCTTCGCCTTCTTCGGAGCAGGTTCACCGGGTAAGGTCCACTGTTTTGACTGCTCCTTGGTCTCTGGAGTGTAGTAGTGAATCCATGTTTCGTCGACGGTCACGTAACGACGCAAAAACTCTTTTGGATTGCGATTAAACAGCTCCAAACACTGCTCTGAACTGGTCACACGGATGCGCTTGTTGTCTGCAGTCAGCAAACGCGGCACCCACCTTGCTGACAGCTTCCTCATGCCTAAAATCTCATGTAGGATATGCCACACGCGTTCTTCTGAGATGCCTACTATCGCAGCTATCTCGTGCACCTTTAATCGGCGGTCTGACAAAACGATATCGTGTATTTTTGTCACGTTCTCCTCCGTATTGGCTGTTTTCGGAGCACCTGGGCGTGGATCATCAAAAACCGACGTACGACCACGTTGAAACTCGTTATACCAAAATTTAACGGTCGCCATCGAAGGAGAAGCATCCCCATACACTGCATCCAAGCGTTCTTTAATTTCACTGCGCGATTTCCCTTCTAAAAACAAGAATCGAATCACCGACCGATATTGCTCTTTCTCCATTTTTTCAAAAATCAACGGACACATTTGCTTTCACACGATTTCAAAAATAAACTACAACTCCGATCCGGCTGAAATTTCGTCTGTAACCGTTTACAGGAAGATACTGCACTGTAGTGTATTTCTGGTGCGATAGTGGCACCATCTGGCGGTGAGGCTAGGTACTTGTCAAATGACCCTCGTATATGGGATACTGGTGGGAATACTATGGCCCGATTCCAGCTCGAATTCGGCTCAGGCGCCGGGGCCGAGTATCTTCCATATATTGCTTTAATGTGGCTTGCAATGGCCCATATATTGCCCATACTTGTCCAACACTGTGGGCAATGTATGGCCCACAAATTTTTTTTTGCGCGGGATTTCATAGTTATTTTATTTGTTTAAGACACAAATAATTATTTTTAATATTAATTTGTTTGACATGTTCAGCCGATAAAGCAGGATTAATTATAAAATATGAGTATTACACTATCTTCATAAAAAACAAAAGCAAATAAAATATTATGTAAACACAAATATCAGTGGCAGCTAATAAAAACATTTACATTAATTTCTAAAGGTAAAATGAGTATACATAAAATTATATGCCCATGAAACTAAACGTTTCAACTTTAAAATTTTTATCTCAAAATTGAAAGAGGGTAATTCTTACTATATTCACTTCATAAATCGCGATTATTCGAAAAATTAGTTCAAACTCAAAACAATTGGCCAGCGTATCTGACTAATTTTATATTTCTGCAGAGCTCGCTGTAAATTAACCTCAATAAAAAATAAAAGCAAGTAAACAACGCGCGAGCGTATCGCGCGTCATTTCCATTTTCTAGTGACATATACATAAAACCGTTCCCGAAAAATTACGATTTAAAAAGAGGGCTAAAACAATTTTAACAGTTTTAACCTCAAATATCTCTGAAATTTATAAACTAATTATTTTACCCTAAAAAGTCATGTAATATAGTATATTGTGTGCCAAGGGCGTAAAGTGTGTCTTTTTAGACCGAGTGTGGGGTTGCAGTACGAGTCGAAGGTGAGGTAGCACGAGCCGAAGGTGCGTTCGCGAACCGAAGACGAGTACTACAACCACACGAGGTCAAAAAACCCACTTAGCCCTTGGTGCATACCATATTTTTTGTACCGCAAGTATAGATTTTTGCGTTTTTTCAAAATATCGATGATTTTCTTAAACATTCTTGAAAACTCCATTCAAAAACAATAGCGGGCGCTTTTCGATTTTTTACCGCCCGCTACTGCGAGCAGCGGGCGCTTTTCGATTTTTACCGCCCGCTACTGCAAGCAGCGGACACTTTTCGATTTTTACCGTCCGTTACGGCGAGTAGCGGGCGCTTTTCAGTTTTTATCGCCCGCTGGTCGACAAGCGATCGCTTTCGGTTCTATTAACAGGTTCAAAAAACACGAAAATCGTGCTTGCGGTACAAAAAATAATATACAAACTCTACATCTCCGTCAAATTTCAAAGTAATTCAATTTTACTCTACTTATTGTGCGACATAGAAAGTCATTTCCAGAAATACCAAAATTTTAAATATCAAATATTTCAAAAACTTACCATATAATCTGGATGAAATTTGACATAGGTATTGCCTATATCGCATACGATATAGTCTATAAATTTGAGAAATTACGATTTTGAAAAAACGTAAAAATTTGTAACCCTAAATATCTCTAAAAATTATGAGATAATTCTTTTTAAAGGATTTATACGATAAATATATAAACTCTACATCTCCATAAAATTTGAACATGATTAAACCAATTTTTTTTTCTCTAGTTATCACGCGACAAATACCAAATATCTCAAAAAGTAACTGAACGATCTTGATGAAAATTCGCACATATATTATCTATATCACACACAAAATTTCCTATAAATTTGGAGCTGATTCATCGGGCTGTTCTCGAGAAATTACAATATGAAAAAAGGTTGAAAAGCGACTTTCACGCAGAAAAGTAGAGGCGCGCAATCTCAAAAACTAAATTCTTTATGAATTAATCCAAAACCCAAAGAAACTTAGCGAATTGAAGTAAATGGAGAAGATGGGAGCACCGATACGGGTTGGTGATTTGATTTTAAAGTTTGAGAGATTTTCAATACTAAATTTCGAAACCTACATACGTGAGGAAAGCAAGTTCAAAGTAGATATTACACGTCACGAAGACATGGTAGTAACAAAATTTTGATTAAAAATGTTTGAGCTGTGTGTGCGGCTCAATATGTGCGGTATATCGTGGTCGGATGATAATATAGCCACAAACGGCGAATCCATCCGAACACTGTTGAGCGCTCCGCTGACTTGGCCATAGTTTCCAACTTCTGCTTATTTCTCTCAAGATTAATTTTATCAAGTGCAAAAAAGTTATAGGTAATTCTGATGTAAAATTTTACGGTCTACAACTTTTATTCGAAACTTTTTTCGATGTCCCTTGTCGTTCTCGAGTTATAAGCAAAAAACTGCTTGCGGGGGTGATTCTCTTTGCAAAATTACGGGTGAGCCCGGTGTTTTTGGCAGCCGCATTTATTACCATCGTTTTTTAACTATATCGTTTTTCACCATGCAATATGAGAAAAATTCATCAGGCCAGCGCGACATATGTGAATGCGCTTGCGTACGAACCCGCATAGCGCAGTGCACTATAAGGAAAATTTTGTGATGCAAACTTTGTAGAAAAATCACAAGCAACTCGACATGTCGGGTAGACATCTGCATTTTGTATATTTGGTAAAACACACCGTCTAAAAACGATAGTAAAAAGTGCAGCATCCAAAAACGCTGGCGTCACCCCTAATTTAGCAAAGAAACTACCCCCGAAAACGGTTTTTCGTTTATAACTCACGAACGATGAGAGTTATCAAAAAAGTCCCAAACAAAAGTTGTAGAGCGTGAAATTTTACACAAGAATAACCTATTACTTTTTTGTTTTTAATAAAATTAAGTTTGGGAAAAGCACGCGGAAGTTGCAAACCGCGAGCGCGTCGGCGGTATTATTATACTATATATATCTTCCTATATATATTTTTAACTTGAATAGTTATATAAATGTATAGCAAGATTGTGATTAGTGACCTCGAAAGCCCTCTATAAAAATATTAAGCAAAATCTAAGCTTTCTTCGAACTTTTGACAACAGAAAGGTGATTCCTTTAGGGCAAGGCTTTTGTTAATAGTCAAAGAACCTTCCAACTTTAAACAATATGGATTTATCGATACAAAAGTATTGCACTATGGACAAAGAGGTGATTCCTCCTAGGCAAGGCTCTTGTTAACAGTCAAAGAACCTTACAAATATACAATGTGGATATCTCAGGCGTAAAATTTTTCCATAATTCCGTTGAAAAAACTTTCAGAAGGATTAAATGTATAGTCAGAAGCAATTACTTTGGAAAACCTTTAAAAGGATATAAATAGAATACCGTGATTAAAAAAGCCTTGGATCCCCCAAGGCAAGGCTTATGTTAACAGTCAAGGAACCTTCATACTTTAAGAAAGGAAAAGCAAAAAGGTGGTTCCTCCAGGGCAAGGCCTATGTTAATAGTCAAGAAATCTTCAAACTTTAACAAAAGAAAAGTAAATTACGTATTACCTTTAGATTTAAATAATATTGAAAAGCATTTGTAAAATTAGATTCTGATAAAAAAACATTGAGAAAAGCAGCCATTATAATTTGGGACGAAGCTTCAGTGATTCCAAAAAAAGCCTTAAAATTATTGATAACACTCTAGATGTCACTTGCAAGGATGGACCTTTTGGAGAAAAGTTAATTGTTTTAGGTGGAGATTTTCGACAAATTTTACCAGTAGTTAAAAGTCAATGTAGGAATACTATTATAGGAGAAACTGTCAAAAGTTCGTACCTTTGGCCATTACTTAATATTTCTAATTTAAAAGTAAATATTCGTACACAAAATAAAGGTTTTGCTACATTTTTATTAAATATTGGAGAAGGTATAATTAATATATTTTTGATTTCTGATAAATGGATTATAAATTAGGTTTGCCATGAAGTTTATAAAAACATTATCAAAAATTATTATAGAAAATATATTTATAGATTTATTCTCTCAACAAAAGTAATCAGCCATTAATTAATCCTTATTCGATAATTTTATATATAAAAATCATTACATTTTTCTTAATGGATGGTTGGCGAACGGAGCGAGCAGGGGGCCGAAGCCCCACTAGTAATGCTATATACTTATAATACTATATATGTTGAGAGGGTTCACGAAGTCATACTCACTTTTCTGTACAGTTGGCACTACCGAGTTTCGCTTAGCCTATCTCGTGATTCTGCTGCATGTGCAAGCGTATTCACATGTTTTCCTGGCCTTAAATAAACATATTTTATATTTAGACCTATATGCATCCCATAGAACCACTTTCAAAAGTATTTTATTTGTTTGAAAATTCAGATATCTTGTTTACTATTTTGTATTCCGTTGTCATTACAAAATTTTTTAGTTATCCGGATCGAAAGAAAAAACCCCTGCCAATTCATTGGCACGTAGCTTCCTCAAACTTAATTTATTGATCCCTTTAATTAATTTTTACTTCTAATGTTTAAAATTTAATACTTTATCTTGTACGGTTAGACTAACAAGGAGAAGGTCATGGGTCCGGATTTAGCTTAAACTGTGGTATATGTTTTTGGATATACAAATATGAAGAAAGCTGCAATATTAGACCCTAACGCTAAAAAAAAAACTGAAGTTCTGGGAACTTTTAGCTTAATTGTGAAGAAAGTGTTGAAAAAAACCTTCTCTAAAAATGGCAAATATTAAACTTTAGAAAGTCTTAAATATAATTTCAAGTAGAGAAAATAAAACCAGAGAAAACGAGCTTTCATTTGCGTTTTTAAAAAATAAAAAATATCGATTCCTTCCAAAGTTATAAAACCGCTGCCAATTCTTTGGCACTTAGCTTCTTCAAACTAATTAATAGTTTCCTAATTAAAAATTGAAATTCTAAAAATACATTTTTCATAAAAAGGAATGCTAAAGAATTTCAATAATACTTTGAACCGATGCGTCTTATACCAGTTTCTTGCAAAATAGTATATTACGTACCTATTTTAAAAAAAGCTTTGACAGACCACCAAGTTTAAAAAAAATTGAGATTAAAAAGAGATAAAAAAGAGGGGCTAAAAATGGCACTATTAATACGTTTTGATATTTTAATTTACTACATTATATAAAAATATTAAAATGATAGTTCTCGAAAATAAATGTATATAATCACTTAAAATTGCAACACAATATTGCCACCAACAAGTGTAATAAGTAACAGTTAAAATTTCAAGTCGATAAATCAATATAATTATCGGTCATTAATTACAAATAAAATATAGACTAAAACGAGATTTATTGAAATCACGAAGGGTATAGATTTTTTTTCAATAAATTTTATACCATTATCAGCGAAATATAAACTGCAACTAAATGTGAAAAACGAATTAACGAAATTGGAAAAAAATAGGATATAATAAAATTAGTTAATATGTTTTAGCATTTAGTATTTAATTTTATAGCTTTTAGTATAAACGAAGTTAAATAAATGAGCACAGATTTTAATTTTTTCTCAGTAAATATCAAACAGAACTTTAATGTTAAATATTATTATTAATACACTTTATACCGATTCTGAACATATAAAATAAATAAAAAAAGAATTTATTTGATTTTTGATTACCAAATTATTTTATTCTAAATACCTACTTTCTATTATTGAACATTGACGTTATATTGATTTCTGTCAATTGAGATTACACTTATTTTAAGATAAACATATATATTTACACAAACATAAACATATATATTTACACAAACATAAACATATATATTTACACAAACATAAACATATATATTTACACAAAAAATGTCATCATTTACATGGCATCTTAGAAGGGCTCGATGAGTTTGCCGCACAATCCCACAGTAATGACATCCACGCATACCTCCCAGAAGCAAGAGGTGAAGGCTGTCCATATCCAGAAGGCCTAAGGCAGTAAATATCCCGGAGTGATACTAAGCACGAGGATAGCATTTGTGTTCTGGTATATCCGAGGAGTGCAGCGAACTGTTGGCGCAAAAACGGGAGTTCACGTCCGAAGTTCTTGATTCCGGCCACATGAGGCGGAGTGATTCCGGCGGAACACATTGAAGCCCGTGAGTGCGAGAGAGAGGTCGGCGGAGCCTTCTTCCGCGAATGTCTCTCTCGCACTCACGGGCTTACATACGTTCCGCCGGAATCACTCCGCCTCATGTGAACTCACCCTGAGCATGGACGTGCTTTATACCAGCTGATGACGACAAACGAGCTGCAGCGCAGCGAGTCTGCAGCGAGTAGAGTTTCGCGCACAATTTCAAATGCATGAGCATGCAGACGTGCTAATTCGCAACTGTTTGCTAGATGATTTGTATGTACATATAGTCCAGGACTCCAGACTCCAGTCGAATTATATCGTAATACCGCAATCGGCCAATTTATTCTGTGGTTAATATACAAGGACGCGTTATATATAGGGATACACAGAAATAGAATTTAATAGGGGTACAATATAGATATTTCGAAATAAATCATTAGAAACAGGTTATATTTGCTTTGAAATCGTAGTAATGAAATTCGATGTTTTGGACAGAAGATGAACTGTTACAATCGAAAGTATGATTTTCGTAATTTAGAATTTCGAAATTTAGAACTATCTGCATTATCACAGTCGAACGGAAAAACGTCTATAGTTGACTTCAATTTTATAGTGAATCGTCGAAACTCTGGACCCCCCCAAATTCATTATCATTTTTAATTCAGGACGATTGGATAATTTTTGCTCTTGTTACCGTGCGACAACAAAAACGCAAATATTTTCAAAAATATTTTTTTCTAAAAAAAAAAATGAAGATAATCTCTTGAAATTTTAACCAAATATAATCTTCTATAAGCTTAATAAGTGATTAAAATTTTAAGTCAATAAATCAAGTATTCTCCGAAAAAATGCGATTCAAAAATTTAAACAAAAAATTTTTAATCTCGAATATCTTTTTTCGTAATGGACCAATTTTTTTGGGCAACGAATTCGATCAGCAGATATATAAAAGCTACATCTGTGCCAAATTTCAGGACGATTAGATAATTTTTGCTCTTGTTATCGTGCGACAACGAAAACGCAAATTTTTTCAAAAATAATTTTTTTCTAAAAAACAAATGAAGATAATTTCTTGAAATTTTAACCAAATATAGTCTTCTATAAGCTTAATAAGTGGTTAAAGTTTTAAGTCAATAAATCAAGTATTCTCAGAAAAAATGCGATTCAAAAATTTAAACAAAAAATTTTTAATCTCAAATATCTTTTTTCGTAATGGACCGATTTTTTTGGGCAACGAACTCGATCAGCAGATATATAAAAGCTACATCTGTGCCAAATTTCAGGACGATTGGATAATTTTTGCTCTTGTTATCGTGCGACAACGAAAACGCAAATTTTTTCAAAAATAATTTTTTTCTAAAAAACAAATGAAGATAATCTCTTGAAATTTTAACCGCATATAGCCTCCAATTAGTGCAATAACTAGTTAAAATTTCAAGTCGATAAATAAATTATTTTTTGTGATATTAATTTTTTAAATATAAAAAAGTTTTCATTAATATCAAATGACAGAGTGAAGATATTTTAAATTTTAAAAAAGGAAAATATAGGTAAATTAAATACCTTTCAAGAAAAGTTTATTATATTATTCAATGATGGCTATAAGATATGAAAAAATCGGAAAAACTAAAAATTCAAAATTGTTCTTTGGAAAATAATTTTTTTTCTAAGGAACAAATGAAGATAATCTCTTGAAATTTTAACCCGATATAGCCTTCAATTACTACAATAACTGGTTAAAATTTCAAATCGATAAATATAATATTTTTTGAGATATTAATTTTTGAAATATAAAAATGTTTTCCTTAATAACAAATGACAGAGTGAAGATATTTTAAATTTTAAAAAAGAAAATGTAGGAAATGTGAATACCTTTTAAGAGAAGTTTATTATTTTATGTAATAATTACTATAAGATACGAAAAAATAAAAAAAACTAAAAATTCAAAATCGTTTTTTGGTTATAAAACAAAAGAAAATCAATAAAATCCCAAACCCATCAGGGTACTTTCCTTTTGCCGCAAGACGAAGGGAATAAGCTTTACCCGACGAAAATCGGTTGATTAGTTTCGGAGATATTAAGAGTTGAAATATACACACACACACACACACACACACACACACACACACACACACACACACACACACACATACATACATCCACGAAATCAAAAATCATCAAAATCAAATAATATACACATATACCACCATAAAACATCTTTTTGAAGACTTTTTTTTTCGAAAATTTTTTTCACCGTTACAAAGCTTCCTCTTTGAGGAAGCAAAAGTTTGAAATTGATAATCGAAAGTGCTCCTGTTTTGCTCTTGTTATCGGGCGACAATTAAAATGCAAATTTTTTCTAAAATGATTGTTTCTAAAAAACCATTGAAGATAATCTCTTGAAATTTGAACAACATATAGTCTTCAATGAGTGTAATAAGTGGTTAAAATTTCAAGTCGATAAATCAAGTATTCTCTCAAAAACGCCATTCGAAAATTACAAAAAAAAAATTTTAACCTCAAATATCTTTTTTCATAATGGACCGATTTTTTTGGGCAACGAACTCAATCTGAAGATATATAAAAGCTACATCTGTGCCAAATTTCAGGACGATTGGGTAATTTTTGCTCTAGTTATCGTGCGACAGCAAAAACGCAAATTTTTTCTAAAATAATTTTTTGTAAAAAAAAATGAAAATAATCTCCTGAAATTTTAACCAAATATAGTCTTCTATAAATTTAATAAGTGGTTAAAATTTTAAGTCGATAAATCAAGTATTCTTTGAGAAAACGCGATTCGAAAATTTTTTTTAAAAATTTTTAACCTCAAATATCTTTTTTCGTAATGGACCGATTTTTTTGGGCAACGAACTCGATCTGAAGATATATAAAAGCTACATCTGTTCCAAATTTCAGGAAAACGAAAATTTTTTCTAAAATAATTATTTTCTAAAAAAACAAATGAAGATAATCTCTTGAAATTTTAACGAAATATAGTCTTCAATTAGTGTAATACCTGATTAAAATTTCAAGTCGATAAATAAAATATTTTTTGAGAAATTAATTTATGAAATATAAAAAAGTTTTCCTTAATAACAAATGACAGAGTGAAGATATTTTAAATTTTAAAGAAGGAAAATATAGACAATTTAAATACCTTTCGAGAAAAGTTTATTATATTATGTAATAATGGCTGTAAGATATGAAAAAATCAAAAAAACTAAAAATTCAAAATTCGTTTTTGGAAAATAATTTTTTTTCTAAAAAAGAAATGAAGATAATCTCTTGAAATTTTAACCACGTATAGTCTTCAATTAGTGTAATAACTAGTTATTTATTTCAAGTCGATAAATAAATAATTTTTTGAGAAATTAATTTATGAAATATAAAAAAGTTTTCCTTAATAACAAATGACAGAGTGAAGATATTTTAAATTTAAAAAAAAGAAAATATAGGTAATTTAAATACCTTTCAAGAAAAGTTTATTATATTATGTAATAATGGCTGTAAGATATGAAAAATTCAAAAAAACTAAAAATTCAAAATCGTTTTTTGGTTATAAAACAAAAGAAAATCAATAAAAACTCAAATCCATCATGGTACCTTTTTTTTCCCGCGAGACGAAGAGAATAAGCTTTACCCGACGAAAATCGGTTGATTCGTTTCGGAGATATGAAGAGTTTACACACACACACACACGCACGCACGCACGCACGCACACACGCACGCACGCACGCACGCACGCACACACGCACGCACGCACGCACGCACGCACGCACGCACGCACGCACGCACGCACACACACACACACACACACACACACACATCCACGAAAACAAAAATTATCAAAATCAACTAATATACACATATATCGCCTTAAAAGATCTTTTTGAACATTGCTTTTTCGAAAATTTTTTTCACCGTTACAAAGCTTCCTCTGTGAGGAAGCAAAATCCAATTCTAGAATTGGATTAAACAAGATTATACGCATACAAGAAGTCACGCATAAATCCTTCTCTCAGTTCCCCTGCTTCATTCAATTCGCTACCTTAGGATTGTCACAATAGATGTATTTGTTAATTCTAATTGTTGTGTTACATTAATTTGAAAAGCTTACCGCCCCATATATTTTATTGATTATTTCTTTCAATATCATTTAATATTTTTGTTGGTATTTAAAAAAAGGACCTAAATTCACCTACGCTTTGCGCGCTTTATTTCTTCCTTTTATACATTTTAACATTTAAATATACAATTGATAGAGCAGACGGCCCGAAAAGAGATGGAAGCGCTCCCTCACTGGCACAACAGACGTACTACATAGCGGCGGAAAAGACATAATACATATCCTCGAGACAACCTTGCTCTATACGCAGATAGATCTAGTATACTGCCAGAGATTTTTTAGTGTAGTGAATATAATATAATTTTGTGTCATGTTAAAGAATTTCAATTATATTACATTTTCATGCGTACCTTACATTTTCCTGTGTATGCATACGAAAATAACGTATTAAGTAATATTGTAATACATTGACTACATTTCAAGCAATATAATAATTACTCTTAGAAAACATATAAGAATTTATCATATTTCTAAAATGAATGTCCCAAAAAGTGTACAACGTGATACTGTTACAAAAATACAATTAGAGAAAGAAATATTAAAATTTACATTACAATTATATAATAACCCGATGGTTCCACGAAGTCTTGTTCAAGAAATCATAGAAAATTTTAGCAATTTTATTTCAAATTATTTTGTACCTTATTTGCAGTGTACTTTGAAAAAAGAACTGCAAAATACAGTAGATATTGCTACTCAAGGTAAAATAAAAGTATTATTAGATGAAAATATGTACCCATTCAAAAATTATTCTACCGAACATATGCGATTTAATAATTATTCTAAAAATAGTTCGTTTTCGTTACCGGAAGAATTCGTCATAGGTTTCGATGAATTCACATCTCAGCGAGTGACTGCCGTACATATACCTTTACATAAAACATTGAAAATTGTTTTCAATTTACCAGGAATGTATGCATGTATAAAAAATTACATGGAATAGCTTGAAAATGAAGATAAGATAATTTCAAACTGCATTCAAGGAAAATTGTGGAAAAGAAAGTATTGTATTGAAGGTCGTAATTCTATACCTTTGTGTCTCTTTTTTGATGACATAGAAACAGGAAATCCGTTAGGAAGCCATAGTGGAGAACAAAAATTTGGTAATGTTTATTGTTCTCTGCCATGTCTCCCGCCACATTTAGCATTTAAAGTTACAAATGTATTTTTAACAACAATTTTTTATACACATCATCGAGGGACTTTTGGCAACGAAAAGGTTTTTGGGAAAGTACTTTCTGATTTACAATATTTATCTGAAATTGGTATCACTGTTAATTCGAACGGAAATAATGAAACAGTATATTTTGATTGCATACTTGTGGTGGGAGACAACCTTGGATTAAATGGCTGTTGCGGCTTCCAGGAATATTTTAATGGTGGTCAGTATTGTAGGATATGTCGAGCAACGCATAAACAATGCAGAGAATTGGAAATAGAGTCTCCTTATCTTTTACGAACAAAAGAAAACTATAAATTAGATTTAAAAAATCAAACCGGAGGAATTAAAGCAGAATGTATTTTCAATAGATAACCTCAATTTGATATCGTCGAAAACAAAACATTGGATTTAATGCATGACATCTTTGAAGGAGTTGCCCGGGACACAATAGAAAAAATTCTCACAACCTTAATTATAGAAAAAAAATGTTTTTCCTTAAACGATTTTAATCGAAAGCTTGAAAATTTTGACTTTGGAAATGTGGAAAATTCAAATAAACCAAGATAGTTAACGATGGAAAAATGTACAGATCGTGATAAGTCTATTTTAAAATCCAGCATGAAAGTACGAGCAAAGCAGTCAGCAGCTGAAATGGCATGTTTAGCTCGTTATTTAGGTTTAATAATTGGCGATCTAATTCCCGAAAAGAATAAATACTGGATATTGTACGTTATTTTAAGGAAAATAATTGGAATTATTACGGCTCCACGGTTTTTAGAAGCAGATATTTATCGACTCAGGGATTTAATAAAATCCTTTCTTGTACTTTACAAGCAATTATATGGAGGCTTCAAGCCAAAGTATCATATGATGACTCACATACCTTCCCTTATGCTTGAGAATGGTCCATTAATTCATTTTTGGGGTATGACATTCGAGCGAAAGCATCAAGATTATAAGCGAGTTGCTGTTAGCACTTCGTCATCGAAAAATTTACCAGTCACGATGGGTATTAGAAATCAACTACAATTAAGTTATAAGACCGAATTCTTTTCTAAACCAGAATCAGATGTTTCATTAGGTCGTATAAAAAGTAGTGATGCAGCAGCGGAAATCCGAAGAATGAAAAGTGATTTACCAAATGATATATCAGCCAAATCGTATAAAAACATCGAAATAATGGGTAAAAAATATGCGGAAGGAACGATTTTCTTTCATGGTTTTAAGGAAGATAAAATATTATTTTTACAACTGAAAAATATATATGTTATCCATACAGAAATATTCTTGTGTGCGTGTCCATTAACGACAATTGATTTTAGTGATAACTATCACGCATATAAAGTAGAAGTCATGCACTAGCATGGGAATTAATACCCATAAATAAGATACATCGCGATCCGCCGTGTTTGTAAACAACAATTGTGATTCTTATGTTGCTATGAGGTACGATGTTTGACTTTGTAAAATAAACTTCATTCTGTATACGAATTATTCAAATTATAATTATTTCATATTCCCACTTCATGATACAATGAATTTTGAGATAATAGTACATTATATAATAAGGGAGTAAAGTTGCATATTATTCCCGCGGGTGAGGTCACTGACCCGAGCGAGCGAAACGAAGCGAGGGCACTGATCACTGAAGGGAATTATCGACTTTACTCCCGTGTTACATGTAGTACTTTACTCCCAGCTCCACTGTCCCCATTTTGTTGACTTGAAAACTGGGACTTCATCAGACAAGGCGCTGGCGAAGCGCGAGAGATTAGGTTTGTTGGTAATTTGATACGGTCAAGTTTGTTGAAGCCTTTAAAAAATATGGAATATTTTTACAATAAATCATTTATTTTGTATTTATGTGTTATCATTTTTTTAAGTTCTAAGTAAATTCACCTAAACGTAAAAATTATTCCTGCATATGCGGGACATAATAGTATATTCTGTATCTTGGGCGTAAAGTGGGCCTTTTTAGGCACGAGGTGAAAAGGCCCATTAGTCGTAGGTGCACACCATATTTTTTGTGACACATGTGTTGATTTTCAGGGTTTTTGAGCCTGAAAACCGAGCTTAATTGATTTTCTATGTAATGTTACATTGAAAAATGAAAGGATATTATTAAATTATATGTAAAACATTGTTTTATAATTTGCATATTTTATAAATTATTCATTTAAAATTGTTATATGTGATTCTTTATTAGTTTTGTAACTTGATACTAACAAGGAGAGTGCACACCGTCCGGGAAACGTATTTCAGGGGGCATTTGAGAGTCGATATCTCAAATTTAGAAATGAAGTTCAGTGTTTCCAATTCCATCTCACAGGCCCTTTTTCTTCAGATATGGGAAATTTAATCTCATATCCTCTATTTCGTTAAAAAATTACGTCTCTTCTATTGACTATTACATTGCAAATATTTATGATACGAAAACGAGCAAAAAAGATTATAAAAATAGACAGCAAAGCTAAAATTTAAGCTCTAATTTGTTTCAAAAATATTGATTTTTCAGGAAATTATAAGCAATCAAAGATAGCGTAAAAAATGGTTATAAATACGATCCATTGAATCGCTCAAAATGAAGACAAATTTTTGACCGTTTTCTTACACTTACAAAATTATATGGTTAACTGAGAAAAATCTTACTGCAGGCTTTGATGCTACCAAATTTGGTACTAAATCAAACACATTGACTTCTTCAACTCTTTTAAGTATTGCGTGGAAAAAAACAACATAGGTACGAGACGATTGTATACAACTCGTGAAAATTACATTGCAAAAAGACAAAATCTATAAAATCTTCGGTAGTAAATTTCGATAATAATTTAAAATAAATTTCGCCGAAAGATATTAGTTAAAATACTTTAAAGTCAATATTGCTTATATCTTTGTAATGCTTGTATATTTTTTTTTCACCACACCCTGGCCGAAAGTACCACTTTCACTCCCGGCTCAGAAACACGAATGTGGTATTTTCCCATGCACGTATAAATTGCCGCGTATAACAGTTCTATAATAACTGTATGATAACAGTGCTCACTGCCGTGAAAAAAATTATCTCTATGCTTAAGCACTTTCGCGATTAAACATTTGTTATCCCTACTATTTTTATGTATCATTAGTAAGCTTATAATTTCTTATTGTGATGTCCACTTTTTGAAAGAGATATCCAGTTTTTTGGAAAGATATCGTACCATTTCCGGCACAACATTTAATGGTCTTCTATAAGACCCATGTTAAAAAGTGAATATTCAAATATCTTGTTTGCAAAATTTTGCTTGGCAACTGGGCTCAAACTTCAGGAAGTTTGTTTAAAATTAATAGCAAACAACCTCTGGAAGCTTCATTCAGATATCTAGTATTTTTATTTACTAATGAGCCACCTCGAAAATAAACATAAAGAATCAATACATTATTTTGGAAAGCAAGAGCCAATGGATTGGCAGCAGTTTTTTACTGAAAGGGTATAACTAAAATTAATTTAGTTAAAATGTATCCAAAAGATCAGAAAGAGCATAAAATTATCTGTTTTTTATCTTGAAAAAATGATCACCACGAGCCAAGTATTTGTAAATTAACTTTATTAGTCGACGTTTCGTCTCTTGAAGAGAAGCCCTTGGAGAGAAGACCTGGGCATGGCTTAATTTAATATAGGTAAAATAGTGTTTGTATAAAGAGATAAATTTATTATTTTTAGTGACTGTCTTATGTTAACTACAAATTTATGTCGCACTTACCTTGACAAATAAGGATCATCTAAAAGAAATTTTTAATAATAAAACGTGCATTAATAAGTACAAAATTATTACTAATTGAAGACTTGTCAATACCGTATCATGTATAAATATATTTAATAACTAAATTTACTTTATAAATATGAAGGAAAAAAACATGTCTTGAAAAGTGCTTGCTTACAATTGATTATTAAATATAAAATCGGGCAAACGTTTTGCATGCTACTGCAAGAGTTAATAATAAGGAATAATTAGAAAGAGTTAATTAACCTTACCATTATTCTTTGTTACAAGTAATTCGATTGCCAGATCGAATCCGAGCCCCCGCCGAGTTTGGGAAACGATCTTAATAGATTTTGGACATATCGCGTTCACGTATTTCGAAGTAAGTATTGGGAGGGCATTTGCATATGAATTATCACGACTCAAGTCGCGGAGAGTGCGTACAGTACGCGTCTCTTACTCAGCGTGCTCTGACGGTCGGGTTCATTGGAATCGAAAAGCGCCGCACCTCGCCAATTCGAATTTCGGACTCTCTGGGTACGAAAACACGAACTGGCTCGACTCGAGTCGCGACGGGTGCGCGCAGTAGGCGTGTCTTACTGAGAGCGCTCTGACGGTCGGGTTCATTGGAGTGGGAAAGCGCCGCACCGTGCCAACTCGGATTTCGGACTCTCTGGGTACGAAAACCCGAACTGGCTCGACTCGAGTCGCGGAGAGTGTGTGTAATACGCGTCTCTTACCCAGTGCGCTCTGTTGAATGATTTCGTTCGACTCCGAACGCAGAGCGGTTTCGCGCAATTTGAAGTTAGTAATCAATCGGCCACAGTGTCCGATCTATTTCATCACGTTTAATTACGAAATGCGTGTGCTCCAATTCCGAACTGCCTCGAGACTGATTATCCCCGACTGAACCCGCACTGATTAAGAAGAGCTGATCCAAATCGACTTTTTTTTCAGTGAACTTTCTATAATATTACGCATCTTGGAAGGACAAGAGAAGTCTAGAGCTGCTCTAGCAGGGGTGGTCCTCCGATCTCCTGTACATACTTGGCGGGTCCGATGGTTTGCAGTTACGTGGGTTACTTAAATGTAGAATACTACATTTTTTCATAAATTCATTAACAATATTTATACCTATAAGTCCACCATAAATAATTACGTTGGCTCTAATTTTTAATTGATGCCGTTAAGTACAACATATCCATATGTGTGCAGAATCATGATTTATATTTCATTACTAAACATATTTTTCCTTGTGTCCGTCCTTTTTAAACGAGTATAAAATTAAAAATTCATATAAATTTATAGCCTGCTGAAAAGTCCTTTACATTTTACTAACAGGTTTATAAGCAACATATGTTATATTCTTTTCCCCCGTCTAAATATCATATCTGATCTCATATGAGAATTTCAGACAGCGCATATCTCGTATGAGATATCATATGATATTTTCACGCGGGTGTTTACTTTCTATTTAAAAACAGAGTGATAGATTCATAGATCAGTAGTTAGTATGTAGAAGCGACCCATTTATACATTTTATCTGATCTTTAAACATATGAATATTTATATGAATATGACCATGCCTTACACCTTGAACTGCAAACCGTCGGGCCCGCCAAGTATGTGCGGAAGATCGGAGGACCACCCTTGCTAGAGCAGCTCTAGACTTCTCTTGTCCTTCGAAGATGCGTAATATTATTGAAAATTCAAAATTGAGGAGAAATAATGAAAAATAGTGATGTGTTGGTAACTATGTAATTTTTTTATATAGGCTTAGACTTATCGTAAATACCTGGAAAAATTCTTATGAATTTTAGAAATAAAAGAAGTAATTATAATTATATATATAATTAAAATAATTTTCGCCCACATGGACGTAAAGTACGTAGGTACTATAAAGTTTTGTAGGAGTGTGTGAGCTATTGGGCCTCTTGGGCGTTATGTAGTACTTTATGCCCGCTGGCTGAATAATTTTGAAGTTACAACGTGGGCGTAAAATGTAATTTTACATGCGAGGTACGAAAAGTTCTTATGGCCGGTACTTGACTACAATTAATTGATTTCAGTATTTTCTTGTGTTTAATTTGTATAGAAGAATGAAGAAATTTGAATACATTTCTGAGAACATAGTCATATAGTTTTTCAGAGAATGGTTTGCATTACTTGACTACCGATAATTGATTTCACAACTTTTGTTTGTTTGATTTGCTGTGAACCATTTGAATGTACTTACATATAATTTGTTGAGTATACATTGACTCAAAGAAGTAGAAGACTTTTTTACTATAGTATTTATTTGACTTCTTTTAAAGAAAACATAAATATTATTATATAGATTATACAGAAAAAACTTCTATACTTGCCTCATTTTATACTTTCGTAGAAAGTTTTATTAACAATATTATTATTTGTACAGTCATGAAAAAAATTCTTACCATTTGTAGAGAGTGGTTAGTGAATATATGAGATCAGAATAAATAAAAGGACTATAGACAAATTGTGTTGATAGAATATATTTAAAAAATTAATTTTTTTAAAGAACGTGTTGATTGTTTTGAAAAAATATTTAAGCTCTCATTAAAGTTTTTGGTACAGTGGGAGAGAGAGAGGGAGAAGAGTGGGTGGGAGAGTTTAGTAAATAATGTTTGTTAAGTATAAACTATGCAGAATAGTAACCAAACTTATTCTTGCTTATAAGTTTTTACTTTTGTAAAAAAATTTTTTAAAGAGATTTAACAACTTTTTAAGAGCAAAACTACATTATAAATAATGTTTGTTAAGTATAAAACTACACTTTAATTGATTTCACATCTTTTTTGTGTTTGACTTTCAGTATCCGCGTGAAAGAAATTTGTTTCGACTTTAGAACGCAAACATTTATTATTTATTCGCAGAATTCCTTTTCATAAAATAAAACGTAAATAATTTTTTCGGATATTGTATAGGTTTCGGAAAATAATTCTTATGGTTTCCGAAAAAATTCTTATCGTGTGTAAAAGTTTTTGTATAGTGATTGTAAAGGTTTTGGAAAAGAATTTCTCGTTGCTTGCCAAAATTTATAAAGGATTGTAGAAGTTTTGTAAAATAATTTATTAATGGATTTTTTAAAAGATATAGAAATGGACCATTTTTGGAGATATTTTGTAGAGAAAATATAATAATGAATAATTTACGGAAATGATTCTGTTATTGTAAATACTCAACTTTAATTTAATTATTAGATACATAGCATTTTAATACAGAAATAGAAACAGAAATAACGATGAAAACATTTTAAACAAAAAATTTTTTTTAATCCGAGCGGGATTCAATCCGAGGACCTATGGATTGAGAGTCCAACGTCATACTAACTGCGCTACGGAAGCTATTAATGGGTCATTCGCATCGCCCTTATTACTTACTGAAATGTGTTCGGCATTCAGTCTGCGATATACAACATTCCGATTGAATATTGACAATAGAAATTAATTATCTGAATACCTCTATAGATAAATCTATATTATTTATTGAATTGTTGAATTATAATAGTCAAAATTAGTTAAAAATATAAATAAATTCGCGAATATTATGCATTTTATTTTCATTTTAACGTCGCGGACTCCACTAGTTTTAACCTTATGCGCGAGTAGACAAATACCTGGTTACTTGATAAAATTTATCAGTTATCTTACAAAATTGTACAGTATGTTTAGTAAACATTCCTTGATAAATATGTAAAAATGATTAAGCCTCAAATTTTACCAGTGTACTTGGTAAATTTTACTGAGATAATCTGGTATTTCTTTTAAGCGGTTTTGATAATTTTTCCTGGTAAACTATTAATTTGCATTAGGAACCTACAAATATCTTGGCTTTTGATAGTCTGTTCGTACGTTAACAAGATACTCTGGTAATTTTTACTCTAAAATTTCTCTCCGTGTGCGCAACTAGTGAGCAACGGGTATTATGTCAACGAAGGTCTCCAGAATTTTGCTCGTTGAGATTTCCTGAACCCACATGTTGCGTGTAATATACTTCAGTAAAATGCATATATATAAATTTTCATTTATAGATAATTATACTGAAGCGGTAACTGAGTCTAAACTGCCAAATTTGGGTAATTTAACCGACGCAAGTGATGACGAAAAAGTAAAGAAGTCGAGGTCTTCAAGACATAAAAGAAAATTAGTATCAGAAAATGATGATCTGGATGAAATGGGAAAAAAATAAAAAATGGCTCACAAAACAGATGAAGATTCTGAAAGTAACTATTCATCGCAGGAAAAAGTGACGACCAAAATAGCAGCAAAGGCTTATAACGCAGATCACAGATTTGGCGCTAGTCGGCGCATAGTAGAGCCCTGTGATACCGGTATTCCGGGAAATCACGCATATATTGGGCTGGGTGAGTGTGCGATCGATAGCCCCGTGGTTAGGGCGAATCTCGTCTGGACGAATCGGGTTCAAGTCCCGATGCCATCGCCTATTTTTTTCCTGTTTCTCCAAAATCTATAATCCCGTTACAGTCGCGCCCAACGAAAATAACCCTAGATCGGAAACTTTCGTTCCGATGCTTTCGGACCTTGGTCCTCAATATTTATTCCTCCCACACCCATCATGCCGCGCATCACGTCTTGCTCCCCCCAAAATTGACCCCGTGGATGACTGTGTGCGCAGATATAATTGTCACAGGCAAAGCACTACTTGTCGCCTCTTCCTCGTAGTTGTGTATGCGTTTACGTGATAAATACTTCAGCATCGCACGATAGGGTTACTACCGCGTACACGAGTCTGAGAAGGGTCGCCATAGGATATAGAAACGTGGACCGACCCAATACAGCAATGGTGGTTCGGGTGGCAATCGCGCCGCGTCATTCGCCAGTTATATTAGCGAATGTGTATCGGACTTGCACTTTGCGCTACATCGAGCACATCATTTCTCCACACAAAGCAGAGTAGTGCACACAGATAAGTGTTAATCTCGAGATCGATGGAATTAATCCCGATCTGGCCTCCCGAGACAGGAGAAAATTAAAAAGCGCCTCCTATAAGTATCTGGCGCTCCTAAGGATAGGTCGCGTTTGAGGTGGGGGGTATAACGGAGATCACAGATTTGGCGATAGTCGGCGCATAGTAGAGTCCTGCGATACCGGCATTCCGGGAAACCACGCATATATTGGGCTGGGTGAGTGTGCGATCGGTAGCCCCGTGGTTAGGGCGCTCTCGTCCGGAGGAATCGGGTTCAAGTCCCGATCCCATCGCCTATTTTTTTCTGTTTCTCCGAAATCTGTAATCCCGTTACAGGTTAAAAAAAGTGATGAGGTTAGCTACGATAAGTTATCAACTCCTAGCAGTGTTAATATAACTTCAAAAACTACATCTGAAGTAACTAAAACAAATCGAGAACGTAAGTAGACTGAAATTTAAGTTATTTAGTGCATTTCTTTCATTATACTGTTAGCTTTTGTAACGCGTGCGCGAGTTAGGTAATTCGACATTCGAATTACCCGCGCCGAGCAGGCATGCTCACTGGGGGCGCGAGCGCGCGAGCATCCCGACCGGATTAAAACTGTATCTCGTCGCGTAATATGCCCGTCGCGTACCCGCGAAGCTGCTACGGCTTTATGCGAGTCACGGTAGCCATCTTCGTGTCTGCCATCGCACCGTGAACTTCTCTCCCGTGTATCTCGAAAGTCTATTACATTCGCGCCGTCTAGTTTTTTTATATATAGCCTTACCGCGAGTGAAGTGGAGGCGCAGACTAGCGTGCGAGTAAGAGAGAGACAGAGAGAGAGAGAGAGAGAGAGAGAGAGAGAGAGAGAGAGAGAGAGAGAGAGAGAGAGAGAGAGAGAGAGAGAGATACCACGCCGCGTGTGCCAAGAGCAGCACGAGAGACAGCGAGTGAGGAGCCGGCAGCCAGCCCGCCGGCCTGCTGACCCGATACAGCGAGTACGAGAGAGAGAGAGAGAGAGAGAGAGAGAGAGAGAGAGAGAGAGAGAGAGAGAGAGAGAGAGAGAGAGAGAGAGAGAGAGAGAGAGAGAGAGAGAGAGAGAGACATAGCGCGCAACTACTGTGCCAGCGAGAGAGCGTGAGAGAGAGCCGAGTGCACCGGCTGCTCCTTCTAAAAGTAAGTCTCATCTCTCGCGTTAAATGTAAAGGTTTGCACGGAATCGCCCCGTGCAAACTTTCTGTGCCGTGTACGCGCGGGTGTGTGTCAGCCCGCCGTACTTTAACACCGCGCGCGAGAGTAGAAGCTTCGCCGCGCGCCGTATCGTTCGCGCGTTTGAATTTTAACTGTCACGCGCGAACTAACTTATTGCTTTAATCAGCACGTGCGTTGTGCCTGTAATTATTATTGGTTTTTAATATACTGTGATATCTAATTACTCGTCGCGTTGTTCATTACAACCTGTCCTTCTCGCGGATACCGCCGCCTCCGCGGGAAAACGACTCCGCCGGTCGTTTTCATATCTGAGCGTAGCGGCCGCGCACTTTACTTTTCGAGCGCGCGCTTTTCACTCAGCGATCCAATTAGTTGGAAAGCGAAGTTCGCGTGCGATCTTCGCGTTGTTTTCGGGATTCCAGGAGCAGATCCCCGGGCAAGTCATTTTAGTCTAACACCTGGGGCACCGTGTTCTAGGGCATCGCTGGCCTGTGGCTTTTTGGAATTTTCCCCCACTAGCCATCCCGTTACAACTGGCGCCATAACGTTTTGGGGGTGCATAAGGACCCGTGGTGCGTACGTGATTCGCGGCGAAGCTTGGCGCGAAGAAGCTCAGCAGTGTAGCTGAGCGTAAGCTGCAAAGAAAGGCTCTTCCTGACGGAGCTAGTAGGCGCGTGTGTGCGTGTGCATGACACAGCCGTGCTGTTGCGAGAGTGCGGTCGAGAGGTTAGGCGAGCGATAGCCAATAATCCTCGACCTAGAGTGCCGACGAGGAAAGATCTTGATCGCGAATTTTTGTGCGTTAGGTAATTGTTTTTAACAATTAAAAATTGTTTTTTTAATAACAATTAATTTTTTTTTAACGACAAAAAATTATTTTTTAAGTGATAATTAATTTTTTTTAATTAATTTTTTTTCTCGACTCGAAAAATTTTCTTTTCCGATACGAATTATTTTTTTGGACGAAAAATAAAATTTTTTTCTTTTCTCGTGCAGTTAGTGGAAAATTGAGAGAAAGTCGGCAAGCACTCTCGGAACAAAAAGTTGACTGTGCGCCCGAGTAAAAACTCGAGCGCAAAAATCCCCTCGGACTTTAAAGTTGTTTTTTTTATTTTTTTTAGGAGAAAATTGTATTTATTTTTTGTGTTTTTTTTGTGATATTGTCCATTTTGACACATATATATATTTTTTTCACATATATTTATTTTAAAATTACAAGTGCGAGTGGTTGAGCGTAATTAATTACAAATAGTAATTATATTAGTAATAGTAATTTATTAATTAAATAGGAACATGCGGCCAGAACTGCAAAAGGTGGTAATGCGAAATCAAATTACGGATTACCGAGGGCTCCTGGACCTGGCCCGGGAAGCCGAATTAGAGCTCGCGGCAGATAAGGTGTATCACTCGCCACCACCACCCGAGCGCACGTACATGCCAGAATTTGCCTGCGTGCCGACAGAGCCGCCCACGGATCAGACGAAAAAGCAGAGTCCAGGCGTGGCGGCGATGTGGCACCAACTACAAGGTCCTCGAGAGAGCGGCTATGTTCTGTCGGGTCATGGCCGAATGCTTATCGTCCTTGACAAAGAATGGCACCGACGAGAACAAGAGGCAAAAGCCTAGCCCGCCGCCAACCAGAAAACCTAAGAAGAAGGGTAGCTGGGAAAATAAGCGGCGGGAGGGCGGGAAAATTACAAACCAGCTTAGCGGGGGTAGTAGCTCGACCCACCAGGCTAGACCGCCAAGTCCGAGAAATAACGGACCTCCACAAAGGCCAGAGTTCCGAAGAGAACCCGGATATGAGCCAAAAAGAGGCAACAAGCCCAATGCTGCCAAAACCAACAGGGAAACGCCCAGGGGGTAGGTAACCACGACCACATACCCGCCCCCAGCTCTCTCACCAGAGACCGAGGGTAGCTCGGTCCAATCGTCTGGAGTGGAGAGCGAAGAAGTGCACGTGATGGTAGCTTCAAGTAGGTGTAGCCGGTTACAGGCTACGAGCACTCTTCGATACAGGAGCTTCCTGGACTGGGATGAATTCCGTTTGATTGTTATAAGACCAAAGTTACTTTGTATTAATATCTAATCGCAATGTTTATGTATTATTTCTAAAATTTCATTATTCAAATATATCTTATTTCAATCGCATTTTTCTAAAATTATTAACTTTCTTAGGAAATATAGTTGATTTTCACAAAATTTTGACAAGTTGATATGAACAACTGTAGACAAACGGATAAGTGGTTATAATTTTAAATTGTATATTTGGTAAAATCTGGATCACCTTAGGGTTATATTCTAATTGACCAAGAAATAGGATGGTTTTGCTTCAAATGGAAGAGTTCAGCTGCAATTATAATTCTCTATTGCTGTATTAAATTTGGAAAAATAAGAAGAGATTATGATAGATGTTAATATTGAGTATGTTGTCCATATCCTAAAACAAAAATTTTATGTTATTATTTGTTATAATATTGTCTTTGCTTATTTTTCATAATTAGTTAAGATATTATATTGTTCATTTTAATAGCGTTGAAAATTCTTATTATGCTGATCCTTTTGAAATTTATTCATATTTGGTTCTTTAATAGGTCATGTTTTGTCTCCCTTCTTAAACTTTCTTCTGATAATAAATTTATTGTAGTAACCTTTAGATTTTAATTTTATTCTTGTATTTTTTACAAATTCTTTAAAATGTTTTTGATTATTAGATGTCCATTTTAGTTTTTTGACGTTTTTATTAAATGTTATTCTGGTTAAAACTAATTGCAACTGATGTACTTTATTAGGATTTGTATTTAGATTGATTATTACGTTATGATTTTGATTACCTAAAGTTTCTTGTAGTTGATTTTTATTCTCAAGTTATTCTTGGTGTTCTTGATTATCAAATATTTCTAGATGATTTTTATTATCTAAATGTGTTTTTGTATGAATGAATGTGGATGGATCGTGGAGTGGGCTGGTTCAATAATTGACAGCGTTTCGTGTGGAGAGAGATCTGGTGGCTTTATTGAAGCTGTCCGTCGTGCCTCGCGGCGTACAATGTTGAGTTGCTGCTGTCTCTCTCGGCCGTCGCGCGTGAACTGACGCCGGCCGGCGCCTTTCGAAGAGTCGGCGGCGTACTTTGTTGAAGGAGGGGCGGTGAGAGAGGACCGCGTGGAGAGCGCTGATTGGCTGCGCTCTTGCTCGAGCCGTATATTGCCTTATAAGGCGTGATGACGTCAGCGTCTCCTCTGTTTGAGGCGTTGGATCGCCAACATTCCGCCCACCTTCGCCAGAATGGCGAACGGTCCTTATTCCTTGGGTAGGAGACGGATGACTTTGGCGATGGGAGGTCGAAGAGTTGTGGCGGCCGTGCGAAGGTCGACCACGCGGGTGAGGCCATCGCTTCCTGGATGGACTGCGGTGACACGAGCCAGAGGCCACTTGGCTGGAGGCGTGAGCCCGTTACGTATGAGCGCGAGATCACCTACAGCTACTGGCGGTTGCTGTTGCTTCCACTTTTGACGGACCTGCAACGAGGTCAGATATTCCGTCGACCATCGTTGCCAGAAGTGTTGAGCCAACTGGCTAATAAGGAGCCAGCGCTTTCCTGGAGGAACGTTGACTTTGGTGACGTTTTCTTCCGGAACTAAAAATGATGAGCGTTGTATAAGAAAATGTGACGGTGATAGGAAATCAAGGTCAGTTGGATCGTCGGTGAGAGCAGTTAAAGGTCTCGAGTTGAGGCAGGCCTCGACCCGGCACATGAGTGTGGCGAGTTCAGAAGAGGTGAGAACTTGCTCTCCAATGACTCGACGCAGATGATGTTTCGCTGACTTAACTGCTGCTTCCCAAATACCTCCAAAATGGGGTGCACTTGGAGGGTTGAAAATCCAAGACGTGCCTTCCTTGGCAAGAGAATTTACAATTTGAGTTGAGTAAGAAGCGGAAGAGCTAACCATCTGTTTTAACAGAGCATCTGCACCTACGAAGTTCGTACCTTGGTCAGAGTATAACTCTTTACAATGACCTCTACGAGCAGTAAATCGATGGAAAGCAGCGATGAACGCTTCGCTGGAATAATCCTCGACTATCTCGATATGAACGGCTCTGGTTGCCATGCAAATGAAGATGGCTATGTAACCTTTCATCGTGCCCTTTCCTCTAGATTTAGTGAGACGCAGATGAATAGGCCCGGCGTAATCGACGCCTGAGCGCTCAAATGGCGGAGAAGGACACACTCGAGCCTTTGGCAACTCACCCATTAATTGAGTTGGAACTCGAGCGGCATGGCGTGAGCATGCGAGGCAAGTTCTGATGACTTTCTTGACTTCAGATCGTCCTTTAATTATCCAATACTGACGTCGGAGAGTGGCAAGTGTTAATTGAACACCACCATGAAGAGTACGCTGATGGGCATCTCTTATCAATAAAGTCGTCAGATGACAATCAGCTGGAAGGATAAGGGGATGCTTAGCATCTTCTTCTAAAAGAGAGTGAGACAGACGACCGCCCACCCTGGGTAAATGATCTTGAATCAAGGGGTTTAGCGATAACAAAGGGCTTTTAGTCGAAAGTTTACCTTGCCTAACTAATTGTTGAAGTTCAGCCTTAAAGTAAGCAGTTTGAATTAGGTGGGTCAAACAAAGTTTGCTGTTCTCAATCTCACTAGCGCTGATCTCCTTTGAACTCGGAGAGTCGTGGCATAGTAGGGATTGAAGAACAGAGAGAAAGCTAACGCCTGAGTTTGAAGACGTTGTACGCACTACTTTCGAGCAGATTCTATTAATGAATCGAAAGCAATATGAAGCCATACGTAACAACTTATCTAACGATGAGTATATGAGTATAAAGATGATCTTATACCTACGCCAGGCACAGATCAAAGCGACGGGATCCTGACGAAGATTGGGTCCAACGTGTAGAAGATCGTTGACCGAGACACCTGATTTGGGCTTACTCGAGCCATTAAACACTGTACGTAACTTGGTCGTCGTACTTGTTTCTTTCCACACACCATGATGTGGTAAGAAGGCTTGAGGTTTGTTAGAGGATGGATCAAATTTTGTAGAGAGTGACATATGACCAAGGTCAATGTACTCTTTCATGAAATCACTATAAGCTATTTTGAGTGTTTCGTCCTTGGCGAAGTTTGCTTCAAGACGATTGAGTGCGCGTAATGCAGCAGAATGAGAGCTCTCGAGATGAGCAGAACTCAACTGGTCTCGATTTTTCCAGGGTAGACTTACTATATATTGCCCTGTTTCATCTTGACGAGTTGATTTTTGATAAAATTCCTCGCATGCTTGTTCGTCAGGCGAGTAAGATTTTTTGTCGACAGGTATTTCCTCCGCCCTCCAAAAATCTTGTACGAGCTCCAATAGTTTGGCTTCTTGCTCGCAGGTATTTGAGCAATGAAGAGAAATTGATTCTAGCCCTGTTTCTGGGGGTGTTGAAGGAAGATCACCAGTCAAGAGCCATCCGAATTTGGAACTCAGAGCTATAGATTGTAGCTTCTGACCCTTAACTATCTGGCTTTCAATGATTTGCGCATAAGCGCTTGCACCGAGAAGAATATCGATGCGTGAAGGTTCGAGATACTTGGGGTCTGCTAGTTGCAGCCCTCTTAAGTATTCGAAATTTGTATTACCCCTTACGACGGGAGGCTTATACGACGAGAGTTTTGGCAAAACAATGCCATCAACTTCCAAGGAGAAAGTTGAATCGAAATGCGGTTGTATAGTAAGACGAGCAACTTTAGAAGAAACAGCAGCTATCTTTTCACCTATACCTTGGATGTGCGTGTGACTGGTTCTACAATTTAGAGATAGCAAGTTACATATAGCTTGTGTAACAAGTGAGATTTGAGATCCGGGGTCAATCAGCGCACGAACTAGAATTTTGGTTCCGTTAGGACCAAGGGCGTTAACCCTAGCGGTAGCTAAAAGTACTCCTGTACATTTAGTACTTTCTCCACTATTGAGGGAGACTGCTTGAAGAGCAGATTGATCGTCTTTAGAAATGACGAAATTGCCACAGTTTGGGCTAGAGGTGCTGGTCGCTGAGTCAATCTGATCAGTCTGCAACGAACTGATTGCTTGATAGTTGTCAGAGTGCACCATGGTGTGATGCTTGGCTTTACAAACAAAGCATCGGTACGTGGAAGTACAATTTTTAACGTTGTGCTTCCCTAGACAATTGAAACAAAGGTTTGAAGATTTGATTAATTCCTTTCGTTCAGGAACCGTTTTATTGATAAATCGTTCACATCTATTTGTGAAATGAGATTGATTGCAAAAAGAACATTTCTTTTTTGAAGGGTTCGTCGGAGAAGTCTGATGAGAATAAACCGACTGAGCATTGTCATGCTCTGGTTTTCGAGATTTTGTATTAGGTGATTGTGCTTTTGAATTATTGTTCGCAGAAGATTTAGTACCTGCCTCGATAGCCTCCAGAGTGAGGGTTTGGCTTCGAAGAAAAGCTTGAAGTTGTTCCATTGTAGGTGGATCGACACTATCACCTAAGTGTCTTTCCCATTCTTTTCGCGTATTCAAATCAAGACGATTCAGTGTAAAGTGAACGATCAAATCACTACCTGAAGAAGCCGCTCTATTTAGAGAGGTCAGACTAGCGATGGGATTGAAGATTTCCCTATAAATCCGTTTGATTTCCGATGAAATATCTGACTTCATAGATTTGACTGCGAAGATTTCCGAGATATGAGAGTTAACAATACGCCGTTGATTTTCGTAATACTCGGTTAGAGTTGTCCATGCACGTTCATAATTATCACCAGCAATGGGAAGAGATTTAATTTTCTCAAGTGCTTCACCCGTAAGGTGAGTGCGAAGATAATGCAATTTGTGAACAGGCGTTAAGTCTTCACGCCGATGTATGACCGAACGA
This sequence comes from Torymus aiolomorphi, assembly GCA_036365515.1. Taxonomy (NCBI): domain Eukaryota; kingdom Metazoa; phylum Arthropoda; class Insecta; order Hymenoptera; family Torymidae; genus Torymus; species Torymus aiolomorphi. The sequence goes on from CM070874.1 coordinate 215,094,177, forward strand.
AAGACGTCTCTAAAATTTTCCCAATCCGAGAATTTCCCCGAAAACTTTGGTAAATCTACTTTCGGCAACGATTGAAACGAAACGTTCGTAAATCGAGCAGTGCTTGCAGGCACTGGCTCAGCAATCGAATTAGAAGATCCTTGAGCAGCATCTCTAGTTTCAAAAGTTTCTAAGTAATCAAGAAAGTCTCCTCTGCGGAGGTAAAAACTATCCTCAACCAGATCAAAGAGATTAGTTGTAAAATAGGCATGATCTTGATCAATATCCTCCACGAGCATAAGTTTCTCGTGATTTACCCGAAACGACGTAAAATTAGTTTCAAGTCCGGTTAGACATGATTTTGCATAACCTTTCGTCATATTATCTTTACCCTTAGATTTGAAATTTTTAAAGGAGTTTGTAATTTTAGCTTGGAGTGCCATCTGCTTAGCATGAAACGCCTCCATTTTGAGATCAAGTTAATTCAGACTAGTAACAAATTTGATTATTTAACCTAAGTATTGTTAGAACTATGTTTACCAACTCGAAAGTAGAGTAACCATAAGTGAAAATTGTTACAATTAAGTCTTAACCTAAGTTATGATACTTATGCGAGTATAAACGTGACGATGCGCTCAAAGATGCAACGTTGATTGCGTCTGGTAACGTTCCCCGATAAATCTGCTGATGATCCACAATGTTGACTACTTAAAAGATGAAACTGCAACTTTGAATTCAGCAACCCTTGCAGTAGTGAATCCGGGTGTAGATCAGCAATCGAAGTTGAGATCGAGATGTTGTATCAGCAGGCAGCAATAAACTGCAAGGTCCAATAATATAAGTATTTGCTAAGGCGAAAATTGCATTCAATTTTCTCAAGATTTGCTAAATATTGCAATTAAATTTATAACAAACTCATATCAATTAATTTGTACTAATCTCAAATTTTATTTAATCACTTATAATTAAATTATCTAGATTAAATAGAGATAATTAAATTTTCATTAACTGGACTAAATGTTCAAATTTTAATTTAACCAAATTGGAACGATACGTGTGTCCTAGTATTAGGACGGTCGATGTATCAGTTCGCTTCCTGTGCTAGTCCTTGGATGGACTGGTGTAGACCTCTTATGCGCGCTCCACGTGGGTAGTCCTTGGTTTGAGTTGTGTGAACCCCGTTGCGTAAGCTGCACGAGGGTACTCCGTGTCTTGACTGGCGTGGACCCCGTGCGCACAGGCGCCACGCGGGTACTACGTGGCTTGAGTGATGTGGACCCCGTGCGTGTACAATGCACGCTGGTGGTCCGCGTCTTGATATTAGCCGGTCACCGTACGAACGCGGTGACTCGAGAGCTGGCTTTACAGCGCACGCTCTTGGCTACAAGACAAGATGGCTGCCGGTCACCGTATGAACGCGATGACTCTAGAGCTGGCTTTGCAGCGCACGCTCTTGGCAACGTCTTGGAGTCGTTAGGTACACACTCCAAGGCGCTTTCAGAAATGGGGAAAATAGCAATGGAGTGTGCTATTTCCCTTTGGAAGCCTTAGAAGGTGGCTTCCGAGTGCGCGCGACGGCGTTGAACGAGAGAGAGAGACAGATAGCAACGTACGCGCGAAGTTAGCAAGCGAGCAAGCTAACTTTAATCGGCACTCACGACCACGAACACTTTTGATGCGTACCTGGAGAGAAGAAACTAGTCCTACGCCACTCGAGAGTATGCGTAGGGCGTAGAAAGAGGTGTCTCCATCGCTGTGGCCATACTCGCTCCCACAATCCGGCTCGAAGGACCAAATGTTTTTGTGTGAATGAATGTGGATGGATCGTGGAGTGGGCTGGTTCAATAATTGACAGCGTTTCGTGTGGAGAGAGATCTGGTGGCTTTATTGAAGCTGTCCGTCGTGCCTCGCGGCGTACAATGTTGAGTTGCTGCTGTCTCTCTCGGCCGTCGCGCGTGAACTGACGCCGGCCGGCGCCTTTCGAAGAGTCGGCGGCGTACTTTGTTGAAGGAGGGGCGGTGAGAGAGGACCGCGTGGAGAGCGCTGATTGGCTGCGCTCTTGCTCGAGCCGTATATTGCCTTATAAGGCGTGATGACGTCAGCGTCTCCTCTGTTTGAGGCGTTGGATCGCCAACAAAATGTTTTTTAAGTTTTTGATTATCAAACATATCTTTTGGTTGATTTTCATTTTCGAAAACTACTTTACTATTATTTAATAAGTTCTTTAGATTTTTCGTATCATTTAAAAAAGACTCTTCTGAATGTATTGATGCTATATTCTCTTTTAACGAATTTTCAAGCGAGTTTTGTTGGAATTTAGTTTCCATTTGATCATCTTCGGATTCTAATGGTTCAGCTAAAGCAAAAGTTATGTCTAAAATGATTTTAAGATCATCATAAAAAGTTACTGTTTCCAACGAATTATTATCTTCTTTATTATTTTCATTCGAATTTTCATTTTTTTGGTTATTTATATCAGATTCATTAAAATCAATTACATTAATTTCATCACAATCCTCATGAGTTTTTATATTAGATTCGTTGAAATTCATTTCTTCATTAGTCTCATCATTTTTTACAGTAGATTCAATAGAATCAATTAAATTTGTTTCCATAATTTCTTTAATTTCATGATTATTTTTGAAAATTTCGTTAAAGTCCATAAAATTAATTTCATTAGTATTTTCATGATTTTTTATAATCATATCATTATCTTTTGGTTCATCAGTGATTTCATGTATTTTTATAAAAGGTACGATAATTGAATTGATTTTTTTATCATCATTAATTATTGTAGATTCCTCTATGATATTAGTTTCCTGTTTATTTTTATTTACTTTATTTTCTCTAATTAGTTCATTACTATTATACCTTTCAATATTCGTTGCATTAACTTTATTTTTCCGAATTTTTGATTCGTTAATTGTTTCTTTTGTAACATTATTGTATGATTCATCAGTATTAATACTTGGATATTGTTTGATTTCCTCAGATTCTTCAGTAGTATGATCTGGATTTTTACAAAGATTACAATGATTTCCCATTGCATTACATTGCATTATAAGATTTTTAAGTTTTCTGCAGTTGTCGACGTCATGCCCGATTCTTTTGCAATATTCACATTGAATTCTTTTTCTATTTACTGTATTGGGTTGTTGATTATTAAAAATCATATTTCTTGGTTTGTAATGTTGTTGTTTGATGTTATTGAATCTGTTTGTATTCCTTGAATTGCTTTGTGTGTGGTACGTGTATTTGTTTTCTAAACTTCTATAATTTGGGCTAATATTCGTGTAATTGGTATTCATTTTTAAACTTGTATTTCGATCTGGGCAATATGCTGCAGTATGTGTGATCGCCTTGCAAATTTGGCAAATTATTCTATTTCTTAAAATTGCACGCTTGCAATCTGATGCATCGTGGTCTTCTTCCTTACATAACGTGCACCACATTATTTTTTCGTTTATAGGGCAGTATATCATCCAATGCCCGGGTTTATTGCATTTCGTGCATACTGCTGACAAGCAGTCTTTAGTTGAGTGACTCGTGCTTCCGCAATAATCACAATCAAGTTCATATTTCTTTACAATAGGGCATTGAGTAGCTGTATGTCCTATGATTTGACACTATTGGCAATAAACTTCATTTGTTTGGTTAAATGTACACTTATCTACAGAATGTTCTCTATGATTACAGCGTTTACAAAAAAGTTCTATTTTATTTTTAGCATTCTTGCAAAAATATGATATATGATCTTTACTTTTACAAAAAACACAAACTGTATTAGATCAAAACAATGCTTCGTGATATTGATCTCGGCAAAATTGACAATGAAATACTTTAGTATAATAATGGTTTTATTGTTCAAAATTATAAAATATATTAGCTTGATTATTCATCATCGCTTTTTCATTTTATTAAATTTTCGTAATTATTATTGTAGTTTATTTTTGAATTTATCTTTTATTTTGTTTATTATTGTCTTTCTTTCATTTTCTCGTTTGAGTGTTGTTCATTTTCTTATTTTATTATATTCCCTTTTGCAATGTAATATTTTATTGTAATTCTGTTTTTGTATGATTCTTCATTATAATATTCTTACTTTTATTGTAATACTTTTCGTTTGTTTAGTTATTTTTTATTATTATGCTGATTTCCTTATTTTGATTAAAAATGACTCGATTATTTTATACACTGATTATATCTCTCATATGTTTTCTATTTTGTATCGTGTAAATTCTCTATTATTTATTTCCTTTTATTTATTTCTCTTCATTCGTTTCTTATGTTTTATTCTTTATTCTTTTTATTTATGTATCAGTATGGTTAGTAATCTAGCCTCAAAACTCTTAGTTTCTTTTCGAAAGCGTTCGCTTATTATTATCGTTTACTAGTTTTTTTTTAATTTTGGATCGCTTTGGGTCTTTTGTCTGGTTATAATCCCTTTGTTTCACTTATTTTCAGTACCTTCCTTAGTTGACATGACATATTACTCTTTTGTTTGTGATATCTATAATGTTTCTTTTTAAATATGGTTTTATTATTAGTTCTACTATTTTTTGTGTATACTTATATTTTTGTAATTGTTTTATGTGATTTTATAATTTGTTTATTTGCTGCTTTTGTATCTCCATCTCTTCTATTTTCCGTTCACTTTATTTTTCTTAGTGCTTTTATATCTTATTATTTAAAATACACGGATTATTTAATTCATAATTTTTGTTTTAAATTATTATTCAATTTCCTTTCTTACGTTTAACCCTTTATTCTATTCTTTCTTTTTTCCGTATATATTTCCAACTTATTTGGCAATTATTCTTAATCTTTTTCCTATAATCTTTGTTTGTTCTTTTAATATTTTTGTTTATATATTGTAATGTTTCTCTTTTGTTTTATTATTTTTCCTTTTAAATATTTTATTATTGATTTTTTTTCTCACTTGTCTTATTTTCTTTGACTGGTATTTTTCCGTATAATATCTTTTGATTTCAATATGTACTTTTATTTTGACACCTGCTATTTCACTTATAGTTTGTTATGAAATTTGTTGTTAATAACTCGACGAGCCGTACACGTTTATCTTCAGAAGTTTAAACGATTATGCTACAGTAATCCTCTCAACTTCTTGCTGTAAAACGAGAAGCTCGGAAGCAGTTAGTAGTGATATTTTTTAGTAATTTTCAAATACTATTCGTTTCCTCTCATTCCAGTCTTATTTTTCGTATAAATCTATTGAACTTACGTTCGATTTGTACCGGAACCAACGTGACGTTCCGAGAAATAATTATTTTTATTCTTTTATTTTAAACAGTCCAGTGAACTAATGTTCGATTCGTACCGGAACCAATGTGAAGTCCGGAAATAAATGGAAATAAATAGTAATTGGTTTTATGTATGTTTATTATATAAAATTCAATAATTTATTTACCAATACAATCTGCTGGCTTCTGGTAGATCGATGCGTTGTAATTTTACTTACATTTCTTTTTCTATAATTGTTCTTTACGTCTAGAATTTACACTTTCTTTTATAAATTTACTATAAATAACTTATAAGATCTGCTTACTAGACGAGTAAGGCTTACGATTACAATTTCAATAATTTATAAAATCTGCTTGCTAGATGAGTAAGGCTTACGATTTCAACTTGAATCGAATGTCGTCTGAGTTTGACGGAGCTCTCCAGGTTTCTTGTACGCTGTGACTGACGTGCGTGATGCATTTCGCAGTTTTTATTATGCGGTTTAATTGGGTTATAGATGATAAATTGAGATCATCTTTATTAAGAAATTTTCGGTTGCGGCTTATACGCGTAGCATTTAAGCGGTAGCATTGTGAAATGCTGATTTGTTAAAAAATTGCACGCCACTGTTTTCTGGAGGTCGATGGCTCTCTACGTCACACGCTCTACGATACGATGCCTGAGCGAAATGCTGCGTTGCATTCTCGCGTTTATATGTCAGGAAATATCTGATGTGAATAAACTTTCAGAATGAAATTCTAAATCTCTATAATATGTCTCCGGACGTAACACCTTTGAGAAAATTTAAGAATACAAAGGTATTTTCCAGTTGCATTCCTTAATTATATACAGTTCCTAGCTTTAGGAGCTCAGTCTACTGGTATCTTTAAGAAATATATATATCAATCGAACTCACTTTTGTCAGTGTGGCTTTACGAGCTTGCCGTCTACTTGAGTTTGAGCGAATATATCAATTTTCAAAAAAAGAAAAGATTCTGAAACTATTACATATTCCATGAATCACAGATTATTAATTTAAATCAATAAGAAAAAGAGAATAAGAAAACTTTTAGAAAAATTAGAATCATATGCGAGCTCTGCTCTTAATAGGGAAGGGCGAATTTGAGAATAACCTGAGTTGGGGGGGGGGGGGGGATTTTAAAAAATCTCAAATCTTGGGTATTCTAATAAAGTCGTGACCTTATTCCTTGTCCATACGGGGGTATCTGCGACCAAACGATCTTTACGAGACGTTCGTGCTACTCACTGTTGATCCTTATAAAAACTAAATCCTAAATCCGAAAAATTAATCACACTCAATTTCGGCATTAATTGTGAATTTGATATTACACTCCTTTCCTCAGCTCGTCCAAGGTTGACTAACTAGCGCAGCTAAGACCTAAAAGAGCATAGCTCTTAATTGAGTTAAACATCCCAGTCGTTTCGTGTTTTTAAACGTGACAACATATTCGCCATATTCGCTAATATTCCCTCATCATTAGTATACGTGGATGCAACCATGGAGCAATATTGCTGCAAACCATGATTTCCGTTTTTCGATTTTGAAATACTGCAACAATGTTCCCCAAAGACTCAATAACATTATAGAGAAACATTAAATTTTAAGTGTTTATGTTTTATAATCAATCTTTAAAACAAAATTTATTTATTTCACATAGATAAGGCGTAAAATTTTGAGTCCCCATTGGGAAGGAGATATCAAAAACAAGGCAAGCCTTGTAATTCGGACTCTTCGTAAAGACTCATTTGAACGGATGAATTACATGGCTTATATACTATCGGCCATCCAGTATATCTATAGAAAGCGCTATCGGCGCGCCGCATAGCGGTTACAAAGGGAAAAATATGATTGCCGGCTCTCGATAAGCAAGCCTCTGCTGTTTATCCGCTATGCGACGCGCTAATAGCGCTTTCTGGGGTTACACTGGATGGCCGAGAGTATATAATCCATGTATTTCAACCGTTCAAGTCACTATTTCCGAAGAGTCCAAATTACAAGGCTTACCTTGTTTTTGATATCCCCTTTACAATGAGGACTCAAAATTTTATGTGAAATAGATTAATTCCTTCTAAAGATTAATTTTAAAACATAAATACTTAAAATTTTATGTTTCTCTACAGTATTATTGCGTCTTAGGGGAATATTGTTGCAGTATTCCAAAATTGAAAGAAAAATCTGCAAAAAGTATAAATTATAAATATACCCAATATTTCTTAGGCGTTGTCAAATGTTGGACGAACATTGCTGCAATATTACTATCATGGATAGCCGAATCCATCATTTGACAGAAGGAATGAAAAAACGGAAATCATGGTTTACAGCGATATTGCTCCATGGTTGCATCCGTATATTCTAACGTTGAGGGAATATTAACGAATATGGAGAATATGTCAAAGCAATATTGAGACAATATTGCTTCAATATTGAGTGCTATAAGGGGCGTGATATACAATTTTGTTAAAACTCATTTCTTTTATGTATAGCGCTGCGAAACTGGATAAAGATTTTTGAAATGGGTGGATCATAAAGGAACCTCGAATCGTAATTGAATCGTAATTGAATCGTTATTAAATCGCAATTGAATCGCAATTGAATCGCAATTGAATCGCAATTGAATCGCAATTGAATCGCAATTGAGTCACAATTGAACCGTAATTGAATCGCAATTGAATCGTAATTGAATCACAAATGAATCGTAATCGAATCGTAATTGAATCGTAAATGAATCGTAATCGAATCGTAATCGAATCGTAATTGAATCGTAATTGAATCGTAAATGAATCGTAATTGAACCGTAATTGAATCGTAATTGAATCGAATACATAGATAGTAGTAAACCATTACTTTCGCAAGCGCTTGCCAAATAAGGGAGGGGGAGTTTGTAACATCACATTTTATGCGATACGATAATTATATCTACTCGCACCTCCTTATTCTATCCTCATCAAATACCCTCGAAATTCCTGCGTTATCCTAGTATGAGCTGGCAGAATTGGCGTGCCAATCGTGAAGTTGTGCTACCACTCTGACGGCATTCGTCCATCATTCGTTCTTGCCATTCCCTTTCTCAAGTAAGGTGACGTCAAGTCTACAAAAAAACCAGCATCAATGCCCATACACTAAGGGTCTCGCCAGGAACAGACATCAGCCGCCGTAAATCGTCGGGCAGCGAGTCACCGCGGACTGTCACTTGACACCTCCATCATCATCATCGTCGCAGGCACTATGGCTATATGCGATTACAATTTAATGGATCGAACAAAATTTTTTTTTGGTATGAAAGTACTTTGATGCTAACAAAATTTTGCGGATTAACGGCTATTTGGTCATCGCTTTTTTTGGTATTTTTTCGAATGACTTAATTCCGTTTTCAAAGTGAATTTATCAAATTATAAAAAAGGCAACCTCAAAAATAGCGGTTTTTACATTATTTTTCGAAATTTTTGCCTAAATCAGCATTATTTGATAATTTACGCAGCAGCAATCGATAGACTATCCTCGAAAATAGTCGAAAGTTCGAAATAGTCGAAGTATTTTCATAAATTTTAACCACTGCTTTCCTGAATTAGAAACAGCATTAAAAAAAAAGTAAAATTTTACCCGATTTGGACGCTAATGGGTTAATATAATAAATCATCTGATAATTCAACAACCTTTTTTTAAATTTTCAATTTATTTTTTTATATTAGAATATGGTATTTAAGTTCTTTCGCCTGTTCTTATATAGATTCTTACGTAGGCTCTTACATTATTTTTTATGAGATTATAAATATAGAAACTCTTCTGGTTAATTAATAAATTGATTTACCTGGTAGGAATTTAGTGGTAAAAATATATAAATAATAATACAAATAATACTTAAATAAAATTATCATACAATATTTTTATTTATAAAATACTGTTAATGTGTTATACTTAACAATATATTAGCGTATTACAATTTTGAATCAGAATGTGTCATTTTGTTGTAGTCGTTAATCTTGGTAGAATTATGGCGGTGATAAGGCTAAATATCCATTCAGTATTTTTACGATGAATCATTATACCACCAGATCCTCCAATCACTGAAATACAAAATATAAATAATTATAGGTAGACAAATATCTGATATCTATTGTATATACAATATTCTCTTTCAAAATTTAAAGTATTTGAAATCTAAAAGACATCGTAGGTACTCTACACTTTGAAATATGTAGGTGTGAAAGATATAAATTATAGTGGTCGTCGTCAAATGTTTTTTTGGATCGATTTAAGTCATTAAGTCCCAAATGTCATCAATTTTCAGTAAATATTTATCCATTTCTTTTTCATATGGTTTGTATTAAAAAAAATTCAGAAACATGATATCCGACGTAAAATTGTATACTCTTTCAAAATATGGTATCAGAATTTGTTTAACGTTAATGCTTCAAAAGTTATAAACAATTTTTTGCAAAAACATGTAATTTTTCGACTAAGAAAATATTTTTGATCTAGAATTTATACATGAAATCGGTAATATACACATTATTTTACAGACAAAAAAGTATTTTCGAGATATACATCCATAAATATAACATTCGAAATTTTTTTCTCGAAAACGATTAACTTCAGGGAAAAATTGCAAAGAGCAAAAAATGCTTAGAATTTATCAATGAATATGATAGAATTTTTTCAGAAATTTTCGTGAATTTTTTCAAATTGTCAAAAAATTTAAATAACAAATTTTTTAAAATATCGCCAAAAAAATCTGAAAAAATTTCAGTGTATTTCTCGATAAATTCTAAGAAGTTTTCGCTCTTAGCATTTTTCTGAAATAGCTCATGCTTTTTATGATACAGCGTCCTGAAGTTTATCAAAAAAATTTTTATTTTGGACGCCATTTTAGTGAACACCACTTAGATTTTTTTATTCCAGATCCCACCTATCTTTAAGATCATGACTCGAAAACACTTTCTTATCTATAAAAGGATGTGTATATTACCGGTTTCATATACAAATTTTAGATCAAAAATATTTTATTAGTCGAAAAATTGCGTTTTTTTGCAAAAAATTGTTTATAACTTTAAAAAAAAAATACATATGAAAGAAATACAGTGAATCCTGCCATCTGCTTGCCGGACAGGCAGACGCAGTACATCGGCTATCGCGAGATGCGTGCAGCTCGCCCACGCATGGGCATTCGCTCTCTTAACCAGATCCCTGCTCGTCCCCCGAACCAGCCGGATGCCACGAGCGCTTGAACTGCGCGCACGTACTCAGTAGGCTGCTTTCGAAATTCGCAAACGGGGAAAAAACCTGCGCGCAAGACTTACCATGTTATTCGAGGTTCGCTGCTGACCAGCGAATAGTAGCTGACTGGGGGGGGGGGGGTGATGACGATCCCCGTCGTCGGCAGGTGGGGTCGCGGCAACTTCCGCACGAGTTCCTACGTTTCTCCTCTGCTGCTCGGATCTCGGGCGCATCCTCCGGTACATGCGCTGCCGGCTCTCCAAATCAACCGCCCGAACGGCGGCTCGTTTCGTGCACAGGTGGGTACAGCGAGACGTTTTCTAGCTTTCGCTTTCTCTCTCTCACGCCTTCACTCGCGCAAACACCATCGAGAATATCTCTCTCTCTCTCTCCCTTTCTCTCTTTATTTCTCCTCTTTTGCACAATTCGCATGACAGTCAAACTAGCCTCACACCAACATAGCCTCATCAGGGACGAATAGGGGCCCCGGACCAAAATTTTCGTATTTTTATAAAAAATTTTTCCGAAATGTGACAGGGATCATCTACGGACCCCTCACACTAATACTAGACAGACTTCAAAGTAGCAAAACATTTATTTGTCAAATAAATAAATAAATTAACTAACCAAATACAAGATTTTCTTAGTTAATTCGTAGCCACGGGCACCGGTCAACTCTTATCGTTCTAAAAATTAATAGACATTATCTCAGAAGCATCCCCAATAATCCCGGAACGAGCCCGAAGTGGCACAATAACTATTTATTTATTAAATAAATAAATTAACCAACAAAATACAGGATTTTCTTAGTTAATTCGTAGCGACGAGCACCGGTCAACTCTTATCGTTCTAAAAATTTATAGCCATTATCTCAGAAACATCCCCAACAATCCCGGAACGAACCCGAAGTGGCACAACAACTATTTATTTATTAACTAAATAAATTAAATAACAAAATACGGGATTTTCACAGATAATCGGCCGTCACAGACACCGGTCAACTCCTATCGTTATGAAAAATGATATACATTATCTAATAAGCATCCCCAACAATTTCAGAACGAGCCCGGAGTGTCACAACAATCATTTATTTATTAAATAAATAAATTCACTAACAAAATACAGGATTTTCTCAGTTAATTCGAGGCCAAGAGCACCGGTCCTCTCCCATCCTTCTGAAAATTAATATACATTATCTAAGAAGCATTCCCAACAATCCCAAAACGATCCCGAAGTGGCATAACAATTATTTGTTTAATAAATCAATAAAGTAAGTGACAAAATACGGGTTTTTCATAGATAATCGGCCGCCGCAGACACCGGTCAACTCCTATCGTTCTAAAATTTAATATACAGTATATAAGAAGCATCCCCAACAATCCTAGGACGAGCCCAAAGTGGCACAACAATTATTTATTCATTAACAGGTTCAGTGCGGCGGTGAAATTTTATATAATTCAATACGTTTCATTATTTTTCCAATATTTATATATACTTTTATTATACGTCCATTTAAGCATAATAAATTGGTTTTCTGAAAGTCTATAAATGCGAAAAATTAATTAATTAAAAGAATTATCATTTTTAATTATTTTTTCTAACAATTAAAAGATAAATTTTTTAAATAATTCATGGTACAATATGTACCATGCCGCGCTTAACCTGTTAAATAAATAAATTAATTAACAAATTACAGGATTTTATCAGTTAATTCGCAGCCACGAGCACCGGTCCATTCCTATTGATCTAAAAATTAATAGACATTATCTAAGGAGCATTCTCAACAATCCCAGAACGAGCTCGGAGTAGCACAATTATTTATTTAATAAATAAATCAATTAAGTATCAAAATCAGGGATTTTCATAGATAATTATCGGCCGCCACAGACGCTGATCAACTCCTTTCGTTCTAAAATTGATATACATTATCTAAGAATCATCCTCAACAATCACAGAAGGAGCCTGAAATGGCAGAACAATTATTTATTTCATAAATAAATAAATTAAGTAACAAAATACTGGAGTTTTATAGATAATCGGCCACTAGAGACACCGGTTAACTCCAATCGTTCTAAGAAATGATAGTCATTGTCTAACAGGCTCCTCAACAATTCCAGAAAGAGTCCGATCTGGCACAACAATTACTTGTTTATCAAATAAATAAATTAACTAATAAAATACAGGATTTTCTCAGTTAATTTGCAGCCACAGCCACCGGTCAGCTCCTGTCGTTCTGAAATGTGATATGAGGCGTTTCACGTCAATGAGGGCTATTTCTCCGCTACAGGCGCTTCTGCGCCGTTATGGGGAAAATTACATTGTTTTGTATATCTATATATTGTAGTAACGCGTGCATGCATCAGTATAGATATACTAAAATAATGGTTTGCTCCATTCGGCACAGAAGCGCCGCCTTGCGGAGGAATAGCCCTCACTGTCCCAGCGCGGCGCACGAGCACCAAATCGTGCTACTTATATCTAAGTCATGGTTACGATACTAAAAAGTACTTAAAAAAATTGTATGATAAGCATTTCCGACGTATTTTTTCCTCGGCTTTCCAATCGGTGTAGGCAGTTTTCCCGAAATTCTCAATTTTCACCTTCAAAAAGTACAAAACGTGCTATATCTCAAAAAGTGTATTTTTAATATTTTTTTCTAAACTCTAGATCGAAAGCTGAGCATTTTTTACTCAGAAAAGGATATTTTCCAAAGTGTGCCCGAAAGCGTTTCTGAGAGAAATATTATGCGAAACAGTAGACCCACTCCCTTTCCTGGGCGCGGTCGTACGCGTTACAGTGTGCGAATTGCGCCCGCCCCATTGCCTACATGGAGAGAAAAATTAAGTATTTATTGCGTGAAAAATCTCACGTAAAGATTCTTCGTAAAGTTCTTACAATTATCCCGTGAAAATCACGAAACTATCTGGTGAGTCCATGCTTTTATCAGATGAAATAACCTCTACGATTAGTTCCGTCTTTACCATTTTATATTTATAAAAAACTCGCGCACGGTTAACGCATTACTACTATTACTAGCGCCCCACCAGATAATCTGGTGGAGCGCTAGTAAATATCAAATGGTAAAGACGGAACTAATAGTGGAGATTATTTCACCTGAAAAACGCATGGACTCACCAAATAATTTTGTAATTTTCACGAGATAATTGCGAGAAGTTTACGTAGAATCTTTACGTGTGATTTTTCACGCAATACCTTTTATAATGGTTAATTCTTTATTCGCATTTTTTTTCGAGAAGAGTTTATACTTAGAACTCAGAGTTTTTTTGAGCTTTAATGTACTTCATCTATTGGAATAATATCATCGTATTGTAACGCGCATGGTATCGATTCAGTCTTGTCCGGTCTGGGCTTTAGTTTCAAAACCGTTTTTTTCATACGATGCTTTACTGCTATAAAAAAATTTTGGTTTCATTGCTGTAATTTTTAGCCCAGTTGTACAGCTGTTCTGGCATTAAAATATGATTACTAGAAGAAACTTGTAGCCTCGTCAAATTGTCCTTTTTGAAGATTATTTTTTACGTTATTTATAAAAAGTTATTGTTTCTTAGCGAAAAAAATTGTGACTTTTTAATTTTATTAATTTTTCCTTTGATATGTCCATAAATTCGTGCACATTTACAGTTTTAGAAGCTATTGTACACCAATCTGTTTGAAACCATGATTGATTCTCGATGTGAAAAATATAATTTTCATGAAAACATTGAAGCAAATATCTTCGTAATATAGACATATCGGGGCAATCCAAATAGTCATCCGAATAGCATCTATTGTGTGCATCATTGCACACAATTGTGGTAGTTTCTAAGAGATACTGAGTGTCTTTAGTAACATTTTCTATGTTCATAACACTTGACATGAGCTTCACATTTTTGTGATGCACATATGTGCACAAAATAGTACATTACGATACAAGTACGCAAAGTAGGTGATTCCCACACGAGCGAAGTAAGTGAGTACGGGTACACCTAGACAGCGCAAGAGTATCGTATACTTTTTTTCCTATCAAGTTTTGTGAAGTTCGAGCGTGCGCACGTACCTACCTACGCTCGCAAATCGTCATTCTTCGACATGCTGAGACGGACGTATAAGAAAGTACCTGAGCATATGGGAATGATTCATTCTCGCACGCTTAGTTACTTTTCCACACGCTCGCCTCAACGTGTGGGGAAGTGGCAGTTTGCACACGAAAATGCGTGTGCAAACTCGAACTTTGCACACGATAATAGGAAAAAATATTATCTACATTGAAAAAAAGTTAGTACAAGAGTTACTATGTTGCAGCAAATTTTCAAATTTTATTTTTTTGTTAAATAATTAATAAAATATCACTCCATGCAATAATTAAGAATCCAGAAGAAGAGGTAAAGAATTAAAGATTATAAAAGGTTATTGTATAGGTAACGAGGCAGGCACAGTCCGTGCGCTGTACCGCTTATACCACCGCTCGCAGGAAAGGCTGCGTTTCCTCTTTCGCATTCTATTTCTCGCAGAAAATCTTTCAGGCACTCTTTGCAAAATATCCTTTGCTACGTAAAAAATGCTCAGCTTTCGATCTAGAGGGTAAAAAAAATATTAATAATACCCTTTTTGAGATATAACACGTTTTGTTCTTTGTGAAAGTAAAAATGGAAAATTTCGATAAAACTGCCTACATGATTGGAAAGCTGAGGAAAAGAGACGTCGGAAATGCCTATCATAAAATTTTTTAAGTACGTTTTAGTATCGTAACCATGACTTAGATATAAGTAGCACGATTGGCGCTCGACCGCCGCGCTGGGCCAGTTGACGTGAAACGCCTCATATACATTATCTAAGAACCATTCTCAATAATCTTAAAACTAGCCAGAAAACGGATAACAATTATTTATTTTATAAATAAATAAAGTAACTAACGAAATACCGGATTTTCATAGATAATTGGCCGCCACGGCCAGCGGTCGACACCAAAAGTCTTGAAAATTTATAGAGATGATCTCATTGTCAGATATATCTCCAGTAATCCATGTCCACATTTTCAAGTGGTACAACAATTATTTATTTAATAAATAAATAACAGGACAAGTTTGAACAGTAATAGCAGCGATTTCTTTGTTCATAGCACTCATTGTACCATTAATACGTTGCTAAGAGATGCAAAAAGTCTTATATTTTTATTGATAATGACTAACTTTATTTACTTTGAATACTAAATTATAATAGATATTATTCTACAGAAAACAAGGAAGAAGAAAATAATATACTAATGTCAATAATTTTAATTAATTATTTTTATTAAATACGTCAGTCTTTTATCAGTGCTATTCGTTGTTTGAAGGTACTAAATAAATACATGATTAGCAATAATAATTATTATTTTATTGTTAAATAAATTATTGAAGGATAGGACGCTAATGGTTCTACTGCCCAGGTTATAAAAAAACAATAATCTTTAAATCCAACGTTTCGGACGATTTATTTCCGTCCCTTATCAAGGTCTAAAAATACACAAATTTTACACAAGTTTTTTTAAAAAGAAAAATAACAATTAAATCGAATAAATCTTGTTTTACAAATCTTACCAAAAACTATGGTCTTAGAATATAGTTAAGTGGACACTAGCTGTGTGCACTAGTCAATGTGAAACGATACCAGGATTATCGTCGTATTTATACTAGAGTATGTGCATGTATGAGTAAGAGTGGGAGTAAATAATACGAGCTATTTAGTAACACAAACAAAACCGCATATCTATAACACGGACAAAACTGCATGTGTATAACAAAGAGAAGTAATTATTCTCTTAGTACGTAGGTGAACATTATTTATAGCAACTTGTTATTCTTAATAAAACTTTTATAATCAGACTTCAAAAAATTAGTGTCAAACTGTCTATTTAAACTATTGTTTTGTGAATGGATATGAAGCATTTCTGATAATAATCTTTTCTGTAAAGTTTGCTCTTGATCTAGAATTTTTATATTTTTGAAATCAATGTGATGGCTTGATTTGGCTATGTGTTCATGTAAAACTGATCTATCTCTCTTAAATTTACAGTCACTCGCATGTTCTTTACTTCGTACAATTAATCTACGGGATGTTTGCCCTACGTAAGACGCATCACAATCGCATCAGTTGATCTTGTATACAACATTAGATTTTTCAAAACTTTGATACTTGTCTTTTCCCAATCTAATTATGTGATTATATTTATTGGAGATTGAATTGATCATGATAAGGTTGTAACTATTACAGATATTTTTTAATTCAGGGTTAATATATTTAATGTAAGGCAAAACTAAAATACTATTGAAATTGATATTCTTCGGATTACAAGTATTTTTATTATTATTTTTAATATGTAGTAAACGTTTATTTATGGGTTTATTTATAAAATCATACGGATAATCATTCTCCAATAATAAATCTCTAATTAGATTAAGATTATTGGCATGGAAGTGTGTATCAGCTAAATTAATACATTTATCAACTAAAGAACAAATTATACCAATTTTATTACTAATAGGATGGTTAGAATTGAAATTAAGAAATCTACCTGAAAAAGTTGGTTTCCTGTACCAGTCCGTAGAGATTTTTTGTTCATTTTGTATAATAAGAATGTCAAGAAAATTAATTTTTTTATTATTCGGTATCTCAACTGTAAATTGCAAATTTTTATCAAAACTATTAAACAAATTAACAGTATAGTCTATCATCCGTTCAGGAACACATACTATGATATCGTCAACATATCTATAATAAAACGGGACAGGAAAGCAAATTTTCGATAAGGCTTGATTTTCTAAATCCTCCATGACAATATGAGCTAAGATTGGACTTAAGGGGTTGCCCATAGCAGCTCCAAATATTTGTTTATAAAACGTGTCATCAAATATAAAATAATTGTTGTGTAAGATAAAACTAATAACATTCATAAATTCGCTACAATTGAGTTCGCAAAAGTTATAAAGCTGATTCCATCGTTTTTCTAATGAGTTAACAATTAAATAATCCGCAACATTTGTAAACAAGCTAATAACATCTAAACTAATAATAGTATATCCAGCAGGTATAGATACGTTTTCGATTTTTTGTTTTAAATCTAGACTATTATTCACGTGTGAAATAGGCCTTTTTAAATTATTAAAGAGAAACTTTGCTAGCATTTTGGATAAATAATATGTGGGAGTGTTAATCGCCGAAATCATCGGTCTAACTGGAAAGTTTATCTTGTGTATTTTTACAAGGCCATAAGCTCTAGCTATTGTACATTTGTTTGTAATAGGCTGCAATTTTCGGAAACTTTTTTTTAGTCTTAGGTTTTTTATAAGTGTGTCCGTGTTTTTTTCTAATGAAGGAAGGGGGTTCTTTTTAATGACACTATAATATTTTGAGTCAGAAAATAAGTTTGTCATTTTTTCAACATATTTTTGTTTTTCAATCACAACAGTACTATTACCTTTATCAGCTCGTGTTACTAAAAGGTTATTGTTATTATTTAGAAATTCCGTAGTGTTTTTTAAATCATAAAATTTAGTTTAAATTTCTTTGATAGAAAGCTCAAGATTGATTCGCTTCGCTCGGGCCGCAAATTACTGAAGGCAGCACTAATCGTGAAAAAGGTAGGGAAACGTGCATGTTCGTAGCAGTTTCTAGGAGCGAGTACATGTGGCGTTTTACTCCCTGACAACGGGGAGTAAACACAATACTTTACGCGTGGTATGCGAAAAAATAATGAAAATGGCACCAAGGTATATGGTGGTTTA
This sequence comes from Torymus aiolomorphi, assembly GCA_036365515.1. Lineage (NCBI taxonomy): Eukaryota > Metazoa > Arthropoda > Insecta > Hymenoptera > Torymidae > Torymus > Torymus aiolomorphi. The sequence continues at coordinate 215,112,396 of CM070874.1, forward strand.
GAAAATGATACCAAAATATTGTTATGAAAAACAAAAATATTGCCAATTCATTGGCACGTAGCTACCTCCAAATTAATTTATCGCTCCTATATATATATATAGTATATATAGCTCAAATGTAAAATAATGTATTTATTTTGTATGTTTTTTCAATAATTTAGAACTTATTTTTTCTTATTTTTGAAATCCTTTATTAGTTTCTACTGATATTATGTCAACACAAAAGTTTAATGTTAAGATATTAATAATACAAAACACCTACCAACCCTATAAGAACCTCTTTCCTACAATCCTATTACTTTCAATCATTGTCCTTCAATATTCTGTATAATAGATAATGTTTCTTGATGAAATTTGACAAATATATTGCCTATACTACACACAAAATTGTCTATAAATTTCATGTTATCATTTATAAAAGAGAGAACGCGATTAATATCGAATTGCAGCCAAAAGTATTGTTACGTATTTCTCGGATTCTAATTGGCCAGCGTATCTCGCTAATTTCATGTATCGGTGAAGCGCGCTGTAAATTAACTTCAATAAAAAACAAACGCAAGTAACCAACACGTGACGCGTAGGATGCGTCATTTTCATTTTCTAGTACACAAGCCGTTCCCGAAAAATTATGTTTTGAAAAGAGGGCTAAATCAGTTTTAACTTCAAATATCTTTGAAATTCATAAACGAATTCTTTTACCCACACTGAGAGAAATGTTTAGGAAAATTTACTATAAGTGTAAGAAAAATTACTATGTTCGATAGCAACATTAGGACAGACTCGAATTATCATAAAATTTACTAAAATTTATAGTAAAAATTGCTATGTACATAGTAAAAATTACTCAAAACATAGGAATTTTTATTATAAATTGTAGTAAATTTTATGATAATTTAAGTCTGTCCCACGATTACTATAAATATAGTAATTTTTGTTACACCATTTTTCTCCGTGCAAAGAACACATAATAAATAAATAATATACAAACTCTACATCTCCACCAAATTTTAAAGAAATTGGAACAATTTTTGTCTAGTTACCATGCGAGTATGCGACAAAGAAAGTGAATGTGTAAAATATGAAAATTTTCAATACTAAATATCTAAAAAGTAATTGTTCGATCTTGAAAATTAGCACACATATTATCACATACAAAATTATTTATAAATTTGGAAATCGCCCAATTTGGAATGTCAAACCGCTAAAATGTTGGATTTTCCGCTTATATCAAAATTGGCGCGTGTTCGACCTATACCGGTGGACGACTGTTTGCCCAAATTTCTCTCAAATTTCTTCAAATTTCTTCAAATAAAAAAATTAAAAAATTGTAAAAATGAGTTTTGTATGTCCAACAATTACGGGAGTCAAATTGATTTCATCGATTCAAAATTCCTTTTAGAGGTAGATTTTGGATAGTTCTTGGACGAGTTCTTTGGGCAAAATGATTGGTCTATAAACTTCAGAGATATTTAAGGTTAAAATTTTTGTAACCTTTTTCCCAAGCCGTAATTTCTCGAAAACGGCTCTATGTATCAAAATATTTTCTAAAAAAAAAATTTCTAGCTATCACGGTTCTTTAATTATCAACAAAAACAACAAAAACGTGTTTTTTTTTTTGAAAGTTTAGACCACCCTAATGATGTTATCCTCTCTTAAAAGAGTGATGGATGAAATCTGTCATCACAATAAAAGTATTTTAATTCGTTGTTGTAGACTCATTTGATTGACCTATATAGTATAGGCGCCAAAGTCTAAGATGTCTGAATTTTCAAGATTGAATTCTTGAGTTTAATTATTCAAAACTGCTGAATAATGAAAATAGTTTAAGAGAAATTTCATTATTAAATTTAACAAACTTACTTTACTATCGTAGAATTTAAACTCAAACAAACTTTTAAATTAAACTAACATGATCATGTTCATAACCTCAAAAACAAAAAAAATCAATAGATAAATAATACGCGCGAAGCGCGTTGAATGTAGCTAGTATATTATATGTTATATACTACACATGTATATATTATGTTAAACATAGGGCATTCTTGCACGTTGATCTAAATCAATAAATAAATAAATAAATAATTAATAAATTAATACTTTTAAATCTTCATAAATGAATTTAATTATAATTATGTCATAAATTTTTGCAAAAAAATTCAGATAATTCGATCCTATCATGAAAAGAAATCAAATAACAATTTTGAGAAAATCGAAAAAAAAACAAAAACGCATCTGCCCAATCAAAAAACGGATTTTTGACTCGCCATCACACAAAGAGAAAACAAAAAAAATGATACCTGTCCGGTCAAAATCGACCGAGTAGAAGCTGAGATCCAGGCATATACACACACACACACACAGAGGACACACACACACACACACACACACACACACACACACACACACACACACACACACACACACACACACACACACACACACACACACACACACACACACACACTGACACACATCTACACAGACATTTTTCAAAAACTATGTATTTTGATTCCTAACACCTCAGAACAAAAATTTTAACCTCAAATATCTCTGAAATTTTTGGACCAATCATTTTGTTCAAAGAACTCGACCGAGAAATATCTAAAATCTATCTTTACAAAAAGTATTGAAGCGATTAAGTCAATTTTACTCTCGTAATCGTTGGATATACAAAACTAATTTTTTTTTTATTTTCTAATTAGTTTTCATTAATAACTTTATTAAATATAATTTATGAATTGGTTGTATTTAGAAATACAAAAAAGATATTGACATGAACATATTTTGGTGTGTGTGTGTGTGGTGTGTGTGTGTGTGTGTGTGTGTGTGTGTGTGTGTGTGTGTGTGTGTGTGTGTGTGTGTGTGTGTGTGTGTGTGTGTGTGTGTGTGTGTGTGTGTGTGTGTGTGTGTGTGTGTGTGTGTGTGTGTGTGTGTGTGTGTGTGTGTGTGTGTGTGTGTGTGTGTGTGTGTGTGTGTGTGTGTGTGTGTGTGTGTGTGTGTGTGTGTGTGTGTGTGTGTGTGTGTAGTATTTTATTTTTTTTATGTTTTTTTCAGTATTTTTTTCTTTGAAAAAAGAAATTTTGGAAAATTGTCCAACAATTTTGTTCAAAGTTTACACAAAAACGAATTGATATTTTGATTTGACACTTTGCAGGTGTGTAGAATGTTATAAAACTTAGGGCAATGTCCTCTTGATTTTACGCAATTTGCAAAAGAAAATGATAGATTTTGTTATCATAATTATGTTTACTGCAGTGTTGATGGTTAAATGGCGTTGTAAGCGCACTCTATATTACTCGTCATGCGTCGTCTGTTCGGCTGACTTGATCCGTCGGTTTTCAACAAATAAAAATGAAATACACCATGTTATACAAAATCAAGAGAACATTGCTCTAAATTTGATAACCCTTTACCCTCCCCCCAACCCCCACACAAACTTTGAAGCCGAAATATCATTTCTCTTTTGCGTAAACTTTGAACGAAATTGGACGACCTGGTCGCGCCGTATGGGTATATATGCAAGCGTCCAGCAGAAACGGGCCACCGAGCGCGCGCGGTGCCTTTTTTCGCGTAAAAGGCGCTCTGTTTAACATGTTCATAATCGTATGCTGCGTCTTTGAAAAAAAAAACCAAGGACTTATATCGATAGATTTTTTCCTGCTCCTTCCAATGGTCCTATTGTTTTTATTGCCAAATGCTTTCTTCCGGACGAAAACTCGAGTTGAATATTGAAAGCCATTTTTCTCAAAGTATATCATGTTTTTTTTTTCAAAATAAACTACACCATTGGAAAGTACAACTCTTAAGCTTCAAAACCCTATCTTGGAGAAGTTGGAGAAATAAAGGGTTTAAAAGTAACAACATGAAAAAGACAGCGCTGAGGGTCCGCGGGAGCCCCTCGCGCCCGTGCGTACGGCACGTTTAAGTGCACGCTCTATTCAATTCGCTAATAATCGTGTACCAAGTCTCTGAAAAAAGAACTAAGGACATATATCGATAGATTTTTTCCTGCTCTTTCCAATGGTGCTATTATTTTTATTCCGAAATGCTTCTGTTCGGGATTAGTACCCGAAGTGCCCGCTAGATGGCAAGCACCAAGCGCGCTACCTTCAATGAAAAACATCACCCCGCGGGCTTAAATAGAGGCCTGCGTCGCCTACTAGCCAGGTGCTTTATGCACATGCCTTGTTACTTTGCCCCTTTGTCTTATTGCCTTAATAAAAAAAAGCTTAATAAAATGTCTAACATTTTAAATCGTTGCTTTAATCCTATTGATGAAACAAAGCATTCATCGAAGCTACAAAACAGGCTAGCCTCAGCTAAGACAATACCTGGAACTCAATTGTTTCATTGTATTAAATTATTAAATGATGCCAAAAAGTTAGAACTTAAAAGATTTTCAGCGTCACAAGATTCTCAATTATATACACCGATCAAAAAAGAAAAAGTACTTAAAACTCAAACAAAGAAAGAAGCGGATGTCGCAAAAAGGACAATTCTTATAAAATCAAAAAAATGTAAAAAAATTAGAATTTAAAGGAAAAGGTAATATTGTTATGACAGATTAAACAATATATAAGGTTATTTTAAATTTCTGTTTCACTGCTTTCAGTGCGTTCATGGATATTTTTATGTTTAATATATTATGTTTTTCAAATTTTGTTATATAAATGATGTAACGGCAGGCGCGTCTGTATCTGTGTATGTGCGCGAACACGGGGCTCGGATCGAGCCGATCTCCGACGCACGGTATACACACAGGTAGTTGACCGAAAACATAAACATACCGCGGCCTCGGAGAAGGCAAGGCCGATAATTGCGGCATGAGGATTCACAAATAGAGTCGGGCTTGTCCTCGTATTTCTCCGGGGGCTTGCGTGTGTGTGTGTAGTTGCTCGCACGTGTAGCTGTGCGAAAAGTACCGAGCGCAATAACGACACACAATGAGCCCCGAAATGAAAACTCGCGACAACCTTGCGCGAGGGGGAAGGAGAGCGCGAGACAGAGCCCGGCAGTATCGCTTCTGCCGTAGCTAAGGCAGCTGCTCGTCCCCCGTGCGCGAAGACTTGGAGAGTCAGAGTGTAGTGCACGAGAGGGAGAGAGAGAGACGCCGCAACGAGCGGTGCAATAGTGCAGCGAAGGAGAGAGAGACGCAGCACGGCGCCGAGAGCCGCATTCCCTCGTGGTTGAGAGAGAGAAGGAGAGAGAGCCACGCTCAACCGCGGCCGAGAGCGCAAGTGAGAGAGGAAGGGAGCATCGTGGCTGAAGCCAGCTACGACCGAGCCGACTCGCGGGAGCGAGAGAGAGAGCGAGAGCCCCGCGGCCGAGAGAAGAGGGGAGAGAGAGAGACGCCGCAGCACACGGCAGCCGATACCGCCGAGAGGGTCCGATCAAGCCCTGACTATAGGCGACGGAGGTAAGTCCTGGCCAGGCGATCGCGTGCCTCCCCCCGAGGACAACGAGCGTCCGGGGAGCAAGACCCGCGCGAGTGAGTGAGGCCGCCGACGCGCGCGCGAGAGTCGATCGCGCGCGGCGATCGGCCGACACGGCGCGAGCCGCTTTTGCGCGTACGTATATGCGACCGCGCACACACGTACTTCACGTGCGCGGGTGCACCAACCGAGCCGGCGCGTACCTAGAGTACGTGCCGCGCGTGTAAATAGTGAACAGCCTCCAGAGGCAATAAAGATAATTCGTTGCTTTTACTTGTTCGCGTATTATTTCACGCATCCTACTTCCAATTCCCTATTCGGTGGCACGGTGAAGAATACCGCCGGCCTCCGCGGTCGCGAGTACGTAGTACTCACGTGATAACTGAGCAGCTGGGGCAGCACGCTCGAGAGAGAGCGCGACGACGAAGTCGCGCGTTGTAACGGAGCGAAAAGGCGCGGCCGCTGCTGTAAGCAGCCGACGGCGTGCAACAGCATGGAGCTGACGGGCCGCTAATCATCGAGGGTTGGCACGAGTAAGTGCTCGCGCCTGTTAATTGCTGCGCCGTTCATCGGCAAGTCCGCGTTGAGATATAGCGCATCGAGGACAGCTTTTAGCCCGTTACAACTGGCGCCCATAACGTGTGGAAACACGGACACCTGCCACCGACGAGCGTGCGGGGAAATTGTTTTTTTTCCTAAGGATTGAAGGAAAAGCGGGTGGTGCTGATAACTGCGACGCCTCGCGTACCAAATTTCGTGAGCGCGCGGTAACTTGCGTGTGTAAGCGTGTGTGTGTGTGGATTCTGTGGGTACGGAGACCGGCAGTGAGAAATACATTTTTTTTCTCGACCGGAAAATTATGATTTAAAATTTTGGGAAACGGTTTCGCGGAAATTTTTGCTTTACTTTTCGAGATAAAAGTAGCGGTTTAGCGTCGCCCAGCTGAAGGTATAAAATTGTAAGACCTCAACTGGGAGTCGAACCGAAACACACACACACACACGCACTCAAAGGGAGTGTACCTGGTTAGGCGGGAAAATTAAATTGTATTTATTTTTTACTTTTTGTAATTTTGGTGCGCCAACCAGATACGTGCGTGCGATCGATTAGCCGCGCACAGGTACACTCCCAGAGAGATTAAAACTTGTTGAGAGTGAGTTTCGTGCGGCTAATAACCCGTAAACAAGTTGTGCTGAATAGATTTTGACAGCGAGTAGTCAAATCAGCGATGGCGGGTTCGGTAAGAAAAGCCGTCGAGGACTGGTGTAAGTGCCTCAGCGATGAAGAGCTACAGCAATATATGCAAGTCCTCGGTTTAAGAATGGATGGCAGACTGTTCACGAGATTGATCCGCCTCAGCCGGTGGCTATCCGGCGACTACGATCCCAGGGATTTTACGGGGTTAGTCGCCGATGATGAGGATTCGACACTGTTGGAGCGCATGAACGCACGTGAAGCGTTCGTGGATCACGTGATCTCCATCAGTGACAAGCCACATCCACTCGAGATACTGAAGTCGGACGCGACAGAAGCACCGTGCCTCGAGCGAAGCACTGTACCTGCAGTGGATGCCCCAGGTGCACAAGTTGAGGGCGACTCGACCGAGGCTGAGGAAAGTACCGGACGTCAATTGGAAAATGGCACAACGCACAAGATTACGATGGCGGACGGTACGACGGTTCAAGTCCCAAACGAGTGGGCAGCATATGTCGAGGGAATGGAAGCCAGATTGCGGAGGATAGAAGAGACCCTCCGGACATTGACTGGCAAGCCAACAACCCGTCCGACGAGTGACACGACAGAGCTCGTCGGGACAGGTGGGGAGGCCAATCACGACGATTCAGCAAACTCGACGCCCACTTGTCTGCCACAGGAAGAAGAAACCGCAGCAAGGAACTCCGGACAAGATGGAAGAACGATAAGAAGAGTCAGGATGCAGCAACCATCCCCCGGTGATAGAATATCACCGTCGCCACCCATCCCGCTCCCGCGCCGAACGAGCCACGGCGATGCCTGGAGAGGGGGGGGGGGAGCTCAGAATCAAGTGCGGAACATTTCCGATTCTGAGCAACGGCGCGATTTGCGGGATGCGGCGTTGCTGACGGCGAGACCCAACGTCAAAGATACGATCGGCGGAACACCAAGGGATGTCGGTCTATTAGTTCGAAGTTGGGAAATGAGGTTCGCCGGAGACCGCGAGGAAAATATCGACTTATTCCTCGATAGAGTCGAAGAGAAATGGGCCTTGGGGAAGCTCCCGGAAGACGAGAAATTAAGTGCTCTGTCCGAACTCTTCGTCGGTGTGGCAGGGGTGTGGGTCCGTTCCCATAGACAGAGTTGGTCCACGTGGAATAAATTCCGCCGGAAAATTCATCGATGGTTCAGCGTGAAAGACCGGTTCCACCAGCGCCTAGCCCACGAGGGGGCGATGCGCACCCAAGGACCCGACGATTCGGTGCGTGACTTCATCACCTGCCCCGAGGCAATGATGAGTAAGATGGAGTCACCACCGCCCCTCGAAACCCAGCTGGGAACGTTTTGTCGAAATACGAAGCCACGGTTGCAGCAGCGGGTTAGACGAGGGGAATTCGCCGATGTCGATACGCTATCCGAAACAGTGGAGGAGGCCGAGTTAGGCGGGACACGCCGAAAAGCGTTATAAGCCCCCGCCTCCACCAGATGCTCGTGTTTACGCTGAGTTAGCGCACAGGGCACCCAAAGCGGCACCGTTAAGGGAGAAGAGAGCGGCGGTTGAGGACAAGAAGCCGCCGCCGGTACCGTCCCCCCAGAGCAATGAAACACTGGACGAGGTGCTGGAGCGCTTCTCCCAAATGATTTTGGAAGGGATGAAGCAGATCAGCTCCGGATACGCGCTGTCAGCCTCTTCATCAGAGACGTCTGCGTCTCGGACCGAATCGCCAGAGAGCCAGAAAAAGAAGAAGAAGAACAGAATATTTCGGCGATATCGGAAGGTGAGCTCGGATAGCAGCGGCCCGTTCAGCTCGAGTAGCGGGACGAACACCGACGACCGAGCAGGCACAGGCTCCGACGGAACAATCGGCACGAGGGTGGCAGCGTACGGGCCGTGGAAGTGCTGGGACTGCCGGGTGCCTGGTCACATTCGCCGAGAGTGCCCGAATCGAACGAGAGGCCCTCGGTAAACGAGTTCGTCTGCTGACGACACGCAGTGAACTTGTGAACACTGACGGGTCGAGTACGGAGTGAGGGAGACGAATCCTTCCATCGTATGAACCTGCAGAAGGGGGGATTTCCCCCTGGAACAACGAGACATCACCTCCAAGAGACGAAGGAGCCGTTCAAGGATGAGAGATCGCAACCGCCGAGGGATCGACCGGTGAAGAGCGACCCACCGAAAGCCGGCGGAGCGCCGCCGAGCAGCGAGCGTCATCCGATTGGGTGAAAGCGTCCCCGGGGACGCCCGCGCGGATCGGTTCGCGTCGCGATACGGACGGCAGGAGGAGGAATCCGAGAAACCCTCGAAAGCCCCATAGAACGCGGAAGTTCCGAGGGCAACGACGAAAAGGAGAGGGAGGTAAATCGTTTCGAGGCAGGAATGGATGGAAGTTCGAGTCCTGCGATATCTCTCCGGGGAGGTAGCCGACGCGCCACCGTGTAAAGGATTCAAGGATGCAGAGCAGACTATCCAAGGTATAGTCCGCATCTGGACGGAGAGTGTAACGGCAGGCGCGTCTGTGTGTGTGTATGTGCGCGAACACGGGGCTCAGATCGAGCCGATCTCTGACGCACGGTATACACACAGGTAGTTGACCGAGAACATAAACATACCGCGGCCTTGGGTAAGGCAAGGCCGATAATTGCGGCATGAGGATTCACAAATAGAGTCGGGCTTGTCCTCGTATTTCTCTGGGGGCTTGCGTGTGTGTGTGTGTACTTGCTCGCACGTGTAACTGTGCGAAAAGTACCGAGCGCAACTACGACACACATGAGCCCCGAAATGAAAACTCGTGACAACCTTGCGCGAGGGGGAAGGAGAGCGAGAGACAGAGCCCGGCAGTATCGCTTCTGCCGTAGCTAAGGCAGCTGCTCGTCCCCCGTGCGCGAAGACTTGGAGAGTCAGAGTGTAGTGCACGAGAGGGAGAGAGAGAGACGCCACAACGAGCGGTGCAATAGTGCAGCGAAGGAGAGAGAGACGCAGCACGGCGCCGAGAGCCGCGTTCCCTCGTGGTTGAGAGAGAGAGGGAGACAGAGCCACGCTCAACCGCGGCCAAGAGCGCAAGTGAGAGAGGAAGGGAGCATCGCGGCTGAAGCCAGCTACGACCGAGCCGACTCGCGGGAGCGAGAGAGAGAGCGAGAGCCCTGCGGCGGAGAGAAGAGCGGAGAGAGAGAGAGAGACGCCGCAGCACACGGCAGCCGGCACCGCCGAGAGGGTCCGATCAAGCCCTGACTAGAGGCGACGGAGGTAGGCCCTGGCCAGGCGATCGCGTGCCTCCCCCCGCGGACGACGAGCGGCCGGGGAGCGAGACCCGCGCGAGTGAGTGAGGCCGCCGACGCGCGCGCGAGAGTCGATCACGCGCGGCGATTGGCCGACGTCGACGCGAGCCGCTTTTGCGCGTACGTGTGTGCGACCGCGCACACACGTACTTCGTGTGCGCGGGCGCACCACTCGAGTCGGCGCGTACCTAGAGTACGCGCCGCGCGTGTAAATAGTGAACAGCCTCCAGAGGCAATAAAGATAATTCGTTGCTTTTACTTGTTCGCGTATTATTTCACGCATCCTACTTTCAATTTCCTATTCGGTGGCACGGTGAAGAATACCGCCGGCCTTCGCGGTCGCGAGTACGTAGTACTCGCATGATAACTGAGCAGCTGGGGCAGCACGCTCGAGAGAGAGCGCGACTACGAAGTCGCGCGTTGTAACGGAGCGAAAAGGCGCGGCTGCTGCTGAAAGCAGCCGACGGCGAGCAACAGCACGGAGCTGACGGGCCGCTAATCATCGAGGGTTGGCACGAGTAAGTGCTCGCGCCTGTTAATTGCTGCGCCGTTCATCGGACAGCTTTTAGCCCGTTACAATGAACAAAGTTCATTGTAATATTATACTAACTGTTACAACTAGATCCACAAAATTATGTCCATGCATTGGCATTGTAAGTTATAAAACATTTTATATTTACAAAAAAGAAAGGGCGAAATAGCACATCGCGTATATTAATCCGCCCTTGAGCATAGCGTAAAAAGTTCGAGCAGCCGCTGTCTTTTTGATCTTACTATTTTTGAACTTTTCATGTCTCAACTTAAAAATGTAATATTTTATAGTTTAAGACTTGTACTTTTGAAGAATATAATTCATTTTGAAGAAAAGACTGATATTTTATTGGAAAAATAGAGTTTAAACATTCAAATGGAATTTTCAACTAGAAGGAAGCATTTCGGAATAAAAATAATAGCACCATTGCATAGAGCAGGAAAAAATCTATCGATATATGTTCTTAGTTCTTTTTTCAGAGACTTGGTACACGATTATTAGCGAATTAAATAGAGCGTGCACTTAAACGTGCCGTACGCACGGGCGCGAGGGGCTCGCGCGGACTCTCGGCGCTGTCTTTTTGATGTCGTTACTTTTAAACCCTTTATTTCTCCAACTTCTCCAAGATAGGGTTTTGAAGCTTAAGAGTTGTACTTTCCAATGGTGTAGTTTATTTTGAAAAAAACCATGATATACTTTGATAAAAATGGCTTTCAATATTCCATTCGAGCTTTCGTCCGGAAGAACGCGTTTCGCAATAAAAACAATGGCGCAATTGGAAAGAGCAGAAAAAAATCTATCGATATAGGTCCTTGGTTTTTTTTCAAAGACGCAGCATACGATTATGAGCGAGTTAAACAGAGCGCCTTTTACGTGAAAAAAGGCACCGCGCGCGCTCGGTAGCCCGTTTCTGCTGGACGCTCCCATATAGGAATATGTATAGGTCCGACTTCGCGGTTAGTGTGGGCAGTGTATGCATATGTGCGTGTGCGCGCATGCGCATGTGCTGCAGCTCAGCTGGTCAGCTTGTCTGGCTCGTTGTACCTTATTTGCGTAAGCGACACAGCGCCGCGGATGATGCCAGAAAAAGGCTGGGCCGAACTTCGCGAAAATAAGTGAAAAAGTTTCAGTGCGGAGTGAACACGAGAAAGCTGCCTACTACATATAACGTACAATCGCTAAGTACAGTGCTTCGCTTCCTCTCTGGCTCTCATCCACCATGTCAACCATGTGCGCACGGCAGTCCGGCAGACGGCAGTCATCAATGTTTATCAGCAGTCACTGTGTCTCCTAGATTTCTATGGACCGATATTGATGTTGGTCGAGTTCTCTGCTAATTTAGTTCTGGTCTTTTCCTTGAGTAAGTATTATTTCAATAATACTAGCTTCTTTCTAATCTTGCAGGGTTTTCATCTTTTTTTCACAAGAACATTTTGGTAAACTTTAAGTAAGGGTCAGGTAGTCTTAGTTGGAAATGCACATGCGCTTTTTTGACTTTCAAGTCCAAAGATCCCGTTCCTTTCTCTAAAAATATTTTCAGCTTTACACACATCATATCATGCATGCTGAGGGATTATACCTTGTTTCAGATCTAAATAAACAGCAAGTATGGAGTTACAGCAGTTTCTGTGTGTTTATCAGAAAATTTTTAAGAACAAAGTCATTTTCTCCGTGCTGACTGATTCAGTAGATCTGAAACTCAATATACAATGCCTCAGCATGCATTGCATTGTGTGTGAACATTCTGGTAAACTTTGAGAAAGGGTGAGGAGGTTTTAGTCAAAAATGCCCATGTGCCTTTTCGACTTTTCGTTCCAAAGATCCATTTCCATTACATACAAGTATCTTAAACTCTCCATACATAAAGGAATACATGCTGATGGACAGTATATCAAGTTTCAGATCTACATAATCAGCAAGTCTGGTGATATTGCAATTTTTGGGCTTTTTCAGGAAATTTTTAAGAAAAAAAAGTAATTTCCTCCAAACCAGCTGATTTAGTAGATCTGAAACTCAATATACAATGCCTCAGCATGCATTGCATTGTGTGTGAATATTCTGGTAAACTTTGAGAAACGGTGAGGAGGTTTTAGTCCAAAATGCACATGCGGCTTTTCGACTTTTCGTTCCAAAGATCCATTTCCATTACATACAAGTATCTTAAACTCTCCATACATAAAGGAATACATGCTGAGGGACAGTATATCAAGTTTCAGATCTACATAATCAGCAACTCTGGTGATATTGCAATTTTTGGGCTTTTTCAGGAAATTTTTAAGAAAGAAAAGTAATTTTCTCCAAACTGGCTGATTTATTTGAACTGAAACTCAATATACAATGCCTCAGCATACATTGCATTGTGTGTGAATATTCTGGTAAACTTTGAGAAAGGGTGAGGAGGTTTTAGTCGAAAATACACATGCGGCTTTCCGACATTTCGTTCCAAAGATCCATTTCCATTATTTACAAGTATCTTAAACTCTCAATACATAAAGGAATACATACTGAGGGACAGTATATCAAGTTTCAGATCTACGTAATCAGCAAGTCTGGTGATCTTGCAATTTTTGTGCTTTTTCAGGAAATTTTTAAGAAAGAAAAGTAATTTCCTCCAAACTGGCTGATTTATTTGATCTGAAACTCAATCTACAATGCCTCAGCATACATTGCATTGTGTGTGAATATTCTGGTAAACTTTGAGAAAGGATGAGGAGGTTTCAGTCGAAAATGCACATGCGGCTTTCCGACTTTTCGTTCCAAAGATCCATTTCCATTACCTACAAGTATCTTAAACTCTCAATACATAAAGGAATACATGCTGAGGGACAGTATATCAAGTTTCAGATCTACATAATCAGCAACTCTGGTGATATTGCAATTTTTGGGCTTTTTCAGGAAATTTTTAAGAAAGAAAAGTAATTTCCTCCAAACTCGCTTATGGCAGATGGAGTAGATCTGAAACTTAAGGGGATGCCATACTCAATTTTTACCGGCCGATTCGCTTCAACGGTTTGAAGCTAATAAAAAAGAAAATACACCGAATTATGCATAATCAAGAGAACTTTGCTCTAAGTTACACAATATTCTATCTTCCTGCCAAATTTCAGGTTAAAATATCAATTCGTTTTTGCATAAACTTTGAACAAAATTTCGAGGTGGACGGAGCGTGATGTCAAAATTTTGTTCAAAGTTTGCGCAAAAACGAATTAATATTTTGACTTGAAACTTTTCAGAAGGGTATAATATTATGAAACTTAGAGCAATGTTCTCTTGATACATAATTTGCAAAAAAAAAAATAGATTATTACCTATCATCATATAGGTAATGTGTAACATCGCCGCAGAGCGATGGCAATGGCGGCGACACTGTTGGCCTTGCCCGTTTGCGTGTACGCCCAAGCGCATGCGCTGCAGGCTGCAGCACAGCTGCGCGCGCGTCGTCAAGTTAGGTACACCGCGTCGCGAACTGCCGTACTTATATCGTAACCCCAAAGGTAAATAACCGAGTGCGTCAACACCCGCTCGTCCTGCCGACGATCGTTCACGATGAAGACCCTCCTGGAACAGCAGCGCCGGATGCACGAGGAGCGCGCACGTCTCGCCGACGCGATGGTCAAGGAGAAGTTCCACAAAAAACCGAGCCATCGGGAAACCATAAATTCGGAGCAGCGGCTGAAAATGCTGCTTGATCAGTTTATGAAGAGTAGCAGTCTAGAAACCAGAACCTTTCCCGGTTCACCTAAAGAAACAGGCAGTGCTTTAATCAATGTTGGAGCTCACTTAGATTTGTGTGCTTTCTCATTTTGGGATAGATTGGAGTCTTCTCTCATGGCTCTTGCTTTGAAATGCGGTGATACTTTGGAAGAAAAACATCAAAGATTGTTTAGCACAAAGGGAGAGGCTACACTTGATCCTATTTTATTGGCAAAGAAGGATCAAAGGAAACCAGGCAGGGGTACGAAGAGGGTAGCAAGATTGCTCAAATAGTATCTAATCAGAGAGTAGCCACAAAAGAAAATGTACAGAGGAAGCAAGCTAGAACTGAAGGTGAACGTGGAGATTCTGATTCTGCGGCAAGTACAAGTGAATCTAAGGAAAATGATTACAATGAGGTGCCCTGTAATCTTAAGAATTTGCCCCTTGGTTCGGATTCTTTAAAAATTACAAAACAAGGACATGATCGCATTGGTAATTAGATTATAGAAGTAAAAATGACACAGGATCTTGATGATGGATTATATTACTATAAAGAAGACCTTTGAGGAGATTACAGAAAAGTAGGTCATTCAAAAATTAATTTATTTATTTATTTCTGTTAATTTAGGATGTGGAAGGCAGGGTTCTTCAAATAACCCACTCTGGTTAACAGCAACAACGTTTTATTCAATTACAGTACAGCTCTCTCTCTCTGATTACAACTGCTCTCGGCAGAGGACGGCGAACGGGTGAGTGCCCGCTTCGGCCGCTCGCTCTCGCTAGCTCTCCAGCTATGCTCGCGTGATGGCGCCACGCATGCGCTCTCTATTTCGCACGCTGACATAAATGTACACGTATTCTAACACGCCTCCTTACATTTATGTTTCTCGCAATTACAATATTCTTTAAATCAAATTCAATAAACTTCTCAAGTTTTCAAACCTTACTCGTCCAAGAGCCTTTGTCAAAATATCTGCAACATTTTTCTCTGTACTGACCTTAACAATATCAATTAATCCATTAACATAATTCTCATTTACAAAATGATAATGTACTTCTATGTACTTTGATTTCTTTGTAAAATTACCAAATTTCGCAATGCTCACAGCGCCAGAATTGTCTTCATAAATATTTACAGGTTTCTTAATTTCTACTTTAAAGTCACTTAACAAGTCTTTTAGTAATATTACTTCACTTACTGCTTCAGACAGTGCGACATATTCAGCAGCTGTCGAAGACTTAGTTACACTTCCTTGTTTCCTCGATTTCCAATATATTACATTTCCATACAACTTAACAATATATCCAGTTGTCGACTTTCTGTCTACACAGTCCCCTGCCCAATCGGCATCTACATGACATTCAAGAATATCTACATTATTGTTTTTCTTAAATCTTAATTTTAAACTTTTAGTTAAATATAAATATTTTAAAATTCTTAAAGCATATTTATAATGTGTCTCATCATAACAATTCTGAAATCTACTCAAATAATTTACGCTATAACTTATATCTAGTCTTGTTCCTGAGCTAATATACAAAAGTGCTCCTATCAAATTTCTATACTTTATTTTCTCATCTATCTCTTCAGCGGGTTCTAACTTTAAATTTTGTTCCATTGGAGTCTCATACAATTTTGCTTGTTCAATCTGATATTTTCTAGCTAACGATTCAATATACTTTTCCTGATCTAAGGACATCTCATTTTTGTTTTCATCATATTCAATATTAATACCTAAATACATACTCACTTTATCTAAATCTTTCATCTGAGATCTTTCTTCTAACATTCCTTTTATGTAATTCAAATTTTGTCTTTTCTTACAACATATTAACAAATCATCCACAAATATAATTAAATATATAATCTCATCTCTTTCTCTTAAAGTATACAAACAATAATCATGTTCGCTTCTTACAAATCCTAAAGAACTTAAATAATTATCAAGACACTCATACCAAGCTCTTGGGCTTTCTCGCAAACCATACAACGCTTTATTTAATTTACAAACCCTTTCTGTTCCATCCTCATAACCTTCAGGCTGTTTAACAAATACTTTTGATTTAACTTTACCATTTAAAAACGCTGTTTCTACATCCATTTGCTCAATTAACAATCCGTTTTGGCAGCAATACGATAACAATACTTTCAAAGTTTGTGTTTTCGCAACAGGTGAATAAATGTCATCCAATACATCTGTTTGTTGGTAACCTCTTACCACTATTCTCGCTTTATATATATTTTCACCTTTTTTAGTATAAATCCATTTTAAATCTAATATCTTTTCATTCTTTGGTTTTTCAACTAATACCCATGTTTTATTTTTCTCTAAACTATTCATTTCTTTGTTCATAGCTTCTACCCAAAAACTAGACTCATTACTATCTATAGCTTCTTTAAAGCTTACAGGACTATCTGCACTACAATAATTTACATAAATACATCCGCTATATACATAATTATCATCAAATCTACTAGGCTTTTTACTCTTTGTGACCTTCTTAAATCAGTTACTTCTTTAGCTTCATTTTCAGCATTTTCTATATTATTCAAATTTTCATTTATATTTTCTACATGTTCATTTTCTTTATCAACATTTTTATTTAAACTCTCATTTTCTAAATCACTATCATCTAAGCCAATACATATTACATCTTCCTCAACGACATCAACGTGTCTTGCAACAATGACTCTATTGTTTATCAAAACTCTATACCCTGTTACATCATAACCTATCAACGTTCCTAACTCAGCCTTCCTATCCCATTTCGAATTTCTTTTGTTTTCCGGTACTCTAACAAATACTTTACTTCCGTATAATTTTAAATGCTTCGTGTCTGGTTTTTCATTTAAAAATATCTCATAAGGAGATTTATTTCTAACTAAGGTGTTAGCAATAGTTCTATTTTTTAAATAGGCTGCGGCGCAGACTACTTCTGGCCAAAATCTTCTTTCGATCTTAGACTCAGCTAACAAACACCTTGTACTATCCATAACCGTCCTATTGTACCTTTCTGCTGTACCGTTAAGCTCATGTACATAAGGTGGACATGTTTCTATTTCAATTCCCTTTTCTCTACATAATTTATACATGTCTTTATTCAAATATTCAGTACCATTATCACACCTTAATTTCTTAATTTTCTTTCCAGTCTTATTTTCAACTAAATTTATATATTCAATAAATTTATCATGTACTTCGTCTTTAGACTTAATTGCATAAATTTTTGTTAATTTACTAAAATCATCAATAAAAGTTATGAAATACTTTTCTCCTTTATAACCTACTGTATTGTGTGGTCCATTCAAATCTGTATGTACTATTTCTAATATATCTTTCGCTCTTTTCCTATTATTCTCAAACGGGATATTGTGCATTTTGTTTTCAATACACGTAGCACATTTATAGTAATCTGATTCTATTTCGTTAGGCAAACCTTTCAAAACATGATTTTTACACATTGTTTTCAAATAGTTAAAATTAACGTGCCCTAGAGTTCTATGCCATTTTTCCTTTAAAGTCATTTTCTCATTTTTAACTGTCAAATTTGATTCTCTTGTTCTTTTTTCAATAAAACTAGTCATTTTATACATTCTATCTTTTTTCCAAGCTATCGCAATTAATTTATTATTTTTATTATAAATTTTAGCACTATCACCGATACATACCACTTTACATTTATCAGTTACTTTAGCAAAACTCATTAAATTTCTGTCCATATCTTTTACGTAAAATACATTTTCTAATTCTATATCTATCTCTTCATTAAACGTTTTGAATTTACTTTTTACATGACCTACTTTTGTTGCTTTCAAAATTCTACCGTCTCCTACTTTTACATTAATCGGTTCTTTCAATACAATTGCATCATTAAAATAATTTTCGTTATTTATCACGTGATCTGTACAACCGCTATCTAAAATCCAATCTATCTTATTTTCGTTTACTTTACCGTTACTTTTATTCGCAGACATTATTTCTACTGAAGTGCTCAACACTTCGCTCTTCTCGGTATTTTGATGACCGCTGCTGTTGTTGTCACTGCCTCTCGCGCCTCGGCCATGCTGTCGGTATCCGCTCCTTCCACGCCGGTTGGAACTCGTTCCTCGCTGCTGTGTGTAGCCTCTGCCGTTGCCCCCTCCTCTCTGTGGCGCACGGCTTCCTCTGCCGCCTCCTTGCTGTGGCGCGCGATTCCCGGAATTGTTTTTCGTCGGGCAATCGTATTGTATGTGTCCTACACCACCACATACATAACATGTCCTTTTATCCTCTCTTCTTTTGTCAAACGTAAACGCGTTTGATCTCGAATTCTCACTTTCACCATGTTTTTTCTTAAATTCGAATTCCAATTTTGACTTCACAAATTCCACTGTTTTGTCCTTTTCAGCTAATGCGTCCACAATATCAACCATGTGTGACATACTTTCTGGTAGCGTTAATAAGAAGTAATTCAATTTATCTTCTTTCGTCACATTTTCTCCAGCATTTTTTAATTCGTTCACTAATTTTTCAAAGTTATTATAAAAGTCTGTCGGGTTCTCACTTTCTCCCATTTTCAAATCGAGCAGTCTTCTTTTACACAATAATTTCACAGCACTACTTTTAACTAAGTAATTTTCATCCAACTTAGCAACCATTTTCTTTGCTGTTTCTTCTGAAATAATTAATTCTAGTTGTGTATTTGTCATGCTGTTCACTATATAGTTTTTAGCTTTTATCTCTTTCTTTTTCCACTCAACTTCTGTTATTGCTTCCGGTCTTTCATCAATTTCGATAACTTCACTGCACTCTTTAAATTCCAAGAATAATTTTAACTTGTACTTCCATTTATCATAGTGTGTCCCATCAAATACTTGTAACGTGAATCCTTTGTTCTCCGATGCCATCTCGCTTTCAACAGGAATTTCCTTTTTAACTTCCTTATTTTCAATATTGTAAAATTTTTCTTCACTTTCAGTTTCACTTGACTTTTCAGTTTTTACTTTTGGTTCTTCTTTTACACTCATGTGTTTTCCTTTGTTCTTGCGCTTACCATGCGCTAAACTTAAAATCACTTTTCCTTTTCGTGGAATTTAAAGTGTGTTACTGCTCTCACAAGGAGAAACAGTACCGCAACTAAAAATAAACCACGCTCTGCTACCATGTTAATTTAGGATGTGGAAGGCAGGATTCTTCAAATAACCCACTCTGGTTAACAGCAACAACGTTTTATTCAATTACAGTACAGCTCTCTCTCTCTGATTACAACTGCTCTCGGCAGAGGACGGCGAACGAGTGAGTGCCCGCTTCGGCCGCTCGCTCTCGCTAGCTCTCCAGCTATGCTCGCGTGATGGCGCCACGCATGCGCTCTCTATTTCGCACGCTGACATAAATGTACACGTATTCTAACAATTTCAACCAGAGTACAGTACATAGTTAAGTTCAAGACGTACCCCATATGTCTGAACCAACATATACCCTATAAAGGTAGATGTAACTGTAGATATGCCATACTCAATTTTTCCGACCGAGTCAATCTATCGGTATTCATCTAATAAAAACGAAAATATACCATATTATACAAAATCAAGAGATCATTGGCCTAAGTTATACAATATTCTACCTTCCTGGTCAAGTCTCAAGTCAAAAAATCAACTTGTTTTTGCAAAAACTTTGAACAAAATTCGAGATGTATCAAGCACGGCGTCAAAATTTTGTTCAAAGTTCACGTAAAAACGAATTGATATTTTGATTTGAAACTTTGTAGGGGGGTCGAGTACTATGAAACTTAGGACAATGTTCTCTTGATTTTACGCAATTTAAAAAAAAAAAATTAGATTTTATTATTCATACCGATGTTTATTGCGTTTTATGTATTACAGTATTGATGGTTAGATGGCGCTATAAGCGTATTTTGTACTATTCGGGTTTCACCTAATAATAAAGAAAATACACTGAATTATATAAAATCAAGAGATCATTGCCCTAAGTATTATAACAATCTACCACCTTGCAAAATTTTAAGTCAAAATATCCATTCGTTTTTGCGCAAAATTTGAACGAAATTTCGGCGAATCAAGTGTAGTCGCGTAGATCCACGCGCATGCGTAGATGCACAGCTGGAGATGCACAGGCACAGCAGCACAGCTGTCGTCTGTCGACGTCTCACGACAGAGTACCACGACTCGGCGATATCTCCGGTCTGGAAAAGCGGACGCGAGTGTTTATGCTGCCTGCAGCAATGCAGCAGTGTACTTAGCAGTGCAAGCCGAGGCAGTCGTAAGTCGTAACGTAACGGCTACCACGACTATATGGCTGTGTTCTCACACTAAGTACAGCGGAAAAACACATGATGTGACTCGCGCTACTGCTAGCGCTACCTGTGTATATATATATGTTTATATATATATATATATATATATATATATATATATATATATATATATATATATATTTATGTTTTATGTTAGTTTCCAGGACATTCCAGATGTTTAACGTTGGTTTCGGGGACATTTGTTAGTTTTGGAGACAGTCCCTGAATCTACATATGTTTAACGTCAGTTTTGAGGACATCGGCCCCCATAAGAGACATTATTTCTTTAGTCTCGTATAGGTATACAGTAACATGGGGTCCTGGGAACTAACGTTATACAAGTTTATATATATATATATATATATATATATATATAAATCACGCGCGCTTTCTGCTACTGCTCAGTGAGTAGCGTGGCGTGCCTGGTGCCGTTGCGCGTATGTGTACCCATGGTGTGTGATGTCAACAATCGCATCGTCTGGCTCTCGGGCCCCGGCGTCCCCTGCGATGACAGTCTCTTCTGTAATATGCCGCCCTGGTGAATGTCGTCCCTTCAATCGTGTTAGCTGATTATAACGATGCTTCGTCGGAGATAGGAAGGCAGTGTGTCAACAGCGAGAGCAGATTCGGTAAGCTCTTTCTCGTTCCTAACCTTTCTGATGGGTGAGTTGATGGTACTTTCTCTTGTAGCAGGTATCTGTGGCAGCGAGAGTAGTGTCAATGACGGGCACTGCTGCAGACTGTTTCTTGGGCGTGGAAATGTTGTCTGGTTTTAACTGGAAAATACTTTCCTTGTATCAAATTATGAGTTATTTAAGTCAGACAATTTTCGCTCTGGTGAAATTATAAGGCTCTCCCGAGCAGCGGTCGTGCCTAAAAACTGCCTGAAGAAATGGAAATCTACAAGCGTCATCTACAAGACAATAATATAGAAATATCCTGATTTGATTCTACAATGTGTATAAAATATCCAATAAATTCTCAAATTGTAATCAGCTGATAAGAAGCAAAAACTAAGGTATTCTCAACAGTATTGCACTGAAAGTATAAAAAAAGTATTATGTTTTGCAGTTAGTTCTTCACAATAGAAAAAGAAAATTGTGATTTTAATTGATTATATCTATCTAGTTGAAAATCATATTAGAGCTAGTGAATTTTTTTGAAGAGTTATGGGATTTTTATAGCCCTTGTAAACACAAGTTTATATATTATTAACTACAAGATTTGTGTACATCAACAAGAAAAATAATCAGATAAGTATTAAATGACTAAATGTCTATTTTTAAAATATAAAATATCATTTAGAGATGAACATTGATACTTTGTGTTGATATTTTATATTTTTTTCAGATTGTATAAGCAAAATCAGCAAGTGTGGAGTTATGCCCTTTTTGTGTGTTTTTCAGGAAATTTTAAAGAAAAAAAGTTATTCAGACGTTTTCAATCAGCCAGTGTTGGGGAAATAACTTTTGTTCTTGAAAATTTCCTGAAAAATACATAAAAAAGGCAGTAACTCAACAGTTGCAGATTATTTAGATCTCAAATTCGATATACAGTCCCTTAGCATGTATTGTATGGTGTGTGTAAAGTTTGAAATATGTTTGGAGAATGGAAATGCATATTTTGGCCTCAAAAGTCGAAAAGGTGCATGTGCATTTCCGACAAAGACCACCAGACCCTTGCTCAAAGTTTACCAAAATGTCCTCACACAATGCAGTACATGCTGAGGGATTGCATTTTCAATTTCAGACCTTTTCAATGAGTCAGTGTTGGGGAGATAACTTTTCTTCTTGAAAATTTCTTGAAAAACACATAAAAAAGGCAATAACTCAACACTTGCTGATTATTTAGATCTCAAATTCGATATACAATTCCTCAGCATGTATTGCATGGTGTGTGTAAAGTTTGAAATATGTTTAGAGAATGGAAACGCATATTTTGGTCTCTAAAGTCGAAAAGGTGCATGTGCATTTCCGACTAAGACCACCAGACCCTTGCTCAAAGTTTACCAAAATATCCTCACACAATGCAGTACATGCTGAAGGTTTGCATATCCAATTTCAGACCTTTTCAATCAGTCAGTGTTGGGGAAATAACTTTTTTTCTTGAAAATTTCTTGAAAAACACATAAAAAAGCCAATAACTCAACACTTGCTGATTATTTAGATCTCAAATTCGATATAAAATCCCTCAGCATGTATTGCATGGTGTGTGTAAAGTTTGAAATATGTTTAGAAAATGGAAACGCATCTTTTCGTCTCAAAAGTCGAAAAGGCGCATGTGCATATCTGACTAAGACCACCAGACCCTTGCTCAAAGTTTACCAAAATATCCTCACACAATGCAGTACATGATGAGGGATTGCATATCCAATTTCAGACCTTTTCAATCAGTCAGTGTTGGGGAAATAACTTTTTTTCTTGAAAATTTCTTGGAAAACACATAAAAAAGGCAATAACTCAACACTTGCTGATTATTTAGATCTGAAAGTAGATGTTACGTGTGAGCCTATCACTGTTCACGCACGTACGAAGGGTTCTGAGGTGTTCGTGTCATTCCAAGCCGAGACTCGAAACGATGCAGTGAAATACAACTAGAGTTAAAGTATACTTGGGTTATTTATTAAAATACTTATAGGCGTAAGAGAGATCATCCTAACACGCGTTCGCGATGCAACCGATCGTCGTCCTCTCGTAAATTCGTTATCCGCTCGTCCTCGTCCCTCGTACCTCGCTTCCGTCCTCTCTCTGACCCCGCTTTCGTTCTCTTTCTTTCTGTCTCCTGGATGCGCTTCCCTCGGTTTATATCTCTGTCTTGGGGATCGTAAGTGGGGGATCATTGCTCATCGGCTGTTCATTTCTACCCCTAATCCGACGTCCAGATCTCGTGCCGGTGATTCAGTGCCTCGCGGTTTCGCTGTTCTGCTGACTGGCATTGGTTGATGTCATGCACCTTCGACATTCGACGTCCTCTATCAACGCTCGGCATATTGCTGACCGGGAGTTTGTGTTGGGCTACGTGTCTTCGTTCTTCGAGAGTCTGTATGAGTTCATGGCCGTACGCGCTTTCTCTCTGGAAGCTACCACTCGTAACACGTCTGAGGGCCGCGACATCGACCTCCGGGGCGATGAAACAAGTGATGGGCCGGGAGAAAAATTTTCCTTATTTTGCTTGATGTTAGGGGGAGTTAGGTGCGGCAGGTTCGTAGAATTGCTGCTAGGATTGGTTGGGGTTAGTTCGATACTAAAGTCTATATACTGCTAGGTTTGGCTAAGGTTGACGTCGAGCGGTCGGGAGTGTTAACAAAATTATTCATCTTTCTAGGGTATGATGTGTGTATATTACAGTCTTAATATTCGTGTGTAGTGTTGTGTCTGCGTGGGTGTACCTAACAATACAATCCTAAACCTAACGATTTTTCTCTCTCGCTTCTTATTATATTCTTCTTGTACTTAGTGTTTGTTAATACTTGGATATATGATATAGTGATATGACAATAGATATATTTTCTATATTTATGACATGTTATAGGATCGGGCTTGCGGCTCTGATTTTTCTCAACCCGTGCTTCGTGTTGACGGTGTGGCAGGGTGATGACTCCCCTGTGGTAGTCGAATAATGTACCGCTGAAGGTAGTAGCGCTTGCGATGGTATACCTGGAAAAAGTTCTTTATTGATTAGTAGCAGGGGCTCCCTTCCTCTAGGCCAGAATTTCCAACCCAACGAGAGGACGATTATGATCGCGACGATTGACCCGCCTGAATACGAGACTGCTTGTTTTAGGGCTATAAACTCGCCGTCCACGGCGTCGCGTTGTTCTAGTTCCTGCGCGCGGTTGATTATGTTCTTCAGCTCGTTTTCCAATTCTAGAGAACTAATTATTTCATACTTTTTACATATAAAAGTGGGTATATTTACCTTACCTTAAAACTTTCTCCGATGGGCCTTTTATATGGTCCAGAACCATAGTCATCGATGAAACAAGTTTTTTCACTAACCGTAAGCTTTGAAATTTTCCTGTGGATGGATTGACTCCAGATTTGAACTAAATTACTCCTGAATAGTATAATTCTCATATGAGTGTAGGGATTTTTGATCTAATGAGAAAAAAAAAATTGTGCTGTTTTTCAAGAGTTTTTTTTAAATTTTTTTAAATTTTTTATATTTTTTCATAATTTTTCTGATGTAAAAATTTTTTCCGACATTTAATCCTAAATCCCTACACTCATATGAGAATTATACTATTCAGGAGTAATTTAGTTCAAATCTGGGGTCAATCCATCCACAGGAAAATTTCAAAGCTTACGGTTAGTGAAAAAACTTGTTTCATCGATGACCATGGTTCTGGACCATATAAAAGGCCCATCGGAGAAAGTTTTAAGGTAAGGTAAATATACCCACTTTTATATGTAAAAAGTATGAAATAATTAGTTTACATTTATGTATTAAAATGTGACTTCTTATTTCAGAGAAAAAAGGTGTCTAGCCCCCTTAAGCCGTATCTTACATTTTTCCGATTGTAAGTTTATTAATTATCGTGATTTATTGTTAAAATGTTTATTAATCTTTATTAATTAATTAACTAACTTCCGGACGTGAAATACCTTGTCCACCTTATAGTTAAAATTAGGGGCAATCGTTTAAGCCGTCCCTGACATTTTTCCGATTGCAAGTTTATTAATTATAGTGATTTATTGTTAAAATGTTTATTAACGCTTATTAATCATTTAAATAACTTTTGGGCGTGATATGCCTTTTCCGTCGCATAGTTAAAATTAGAAGCGATCGTTTAAGCCGTCTGACATTTTTCCGATTGTAAGCATACAGAGTATGCTTTTACGAGTGATTACGCAACTCTTCTTCTTATGTAGTTGTTGCAAACTCGTGTATGTATATGCACGCTGAGCTATACCTCAATGCATTTGACAGCATTTGTAGTTGTTGCAATGCCGTGCTGCACGTTCTCGAATCACATTTGGCCTCTCATGCGCTCCCTGTGCTTGCTCGCCTGTCCAGAGCTAGTAGTGTATGGTGTCGGTTTTTTCCTTTAAATTAATATCTTACCTATTCTGTTTTCCCTTATTTCTGAACCCTTCTCTAAATGATTATATGCCCCATAGGATCCTGTTCAGATATTTAAATTATGAATTTATTGTTTATTTCTATGACTTACATTAAATTTTAATGAAGATTTTTATGTAGTTTCCAGAGTATTGTTTTTATTATTATTATTATTATTATTATTATTATTATTATTATTATTATTATTATTATTATTATTATTATTATTATTATTATTATTATTGCTATTATTATTATTACTATTTTTGCTATTATTATTTTTTTTTTCTTCTTCATTTAACTAGCAGTCCTAGTTACATACGCCTATACCTTCTCAATCTTAATGTAAGAATCTTTTTTGGGTTTAAATTTATTCTGTGCCTAATGGAAGGAATTACCATTATTCCCTTCAGATGGTTAAGGTTGGACATCCAGCATGTTCCCCTTTTCTTATTCCATTACGTAGCCATTCAAAAGCGTAGAATTCGCTCGACCAGTCGGGTTCTCTATTAGTATAACTTCTTATTTTATTCATTAGCCGTGCGGCGGTGAGTATGCGCTTTACATTTATGCTGACGTCCGTCTTAACTTGATTACAAGGCCGTCTACAGTTCGGTTTATGTATATAATACGCGCGTGGCCTAGTTAGTCTGAAATGATGACTCGTTTGTCCCGAGTCCTCTATTCTTGTTTGTTGGTGCCGTAATCTATCGTGTGTGCCTGCTTACAATTTTCTAAGGGTTCTGGTGATAAATTTTAAGCAAATCATTCCAACGATTATTATTATATTATTGATAAATGGTTTTCCTTTTTTTCTTTTGACTATCCCCGTGCATATTATGAATGCCTAGCGTATATCCCCGGCGCGGGCCTATGATTTCCTTGTATAACAAGTCAGTCACTTTAAATTTATATATCTTAAAACTTTCTCATGGGTTTGTCGATCAATAAAAGCAATTCGCCATCCCTTGCCTATGCTGAACGCGGATTTTTTT
The DNA here is from genome assembly GCA_036365515.1 of Torymus aiolomorphi. Lineage (NCBI taxonomy): Eukaryota > Metazoa > Arthropoda > Insecta > Hymenoptera > Torymidae > Torymus > Torymus aiolomorphi. Next base: position 215,138,879 of record CM070874.1, read on the forward strand.
TTTTTGATAAATGAGTAGGCGTGCGGTTCACTTCATAACCCGCGTTTTATCGTATATGCTTTAGTGTGTCCCACTATAGCCCTGACGCGTCGTGGGAGAGATACCGCAAGCAAGCTGGCGTTTCCCGCTCCACTTCACGCAACCGTTGGGCTCAAAGCTGCATAGCGTTGAGATACGACTTGCGCCATTGCATTTTTTTATTCATGCAGCCAATTGAAGGCTACTTCACACCTAGTTTTTGCCAAGGTCCGTGACTCACATATACGGCTCCCATTTGCCGCGTCCCTGCCGCGACTCCACTCCATAAGCGTACTTTCTCTCTTTACGAGTACCCGAGTCGCTAGTTCGATACAATACAAGGGAGCTGACCTTCGAAAGGTCAGGGAGATGGCCCGTGCGGGAACCGACGATCGGGCCATCGCTCTGTGTCTGCGGTGAGGTAGGGTGCTTGCACCTGTTTCCTTATACGTTGTACATGTAGGTTTTAGCGAATTCAGCCCGACTACTCATTTTTAATGCGTGACTCATACGTCTGTTTATATTTACGATTAAGAGGTAAATTGCTTTTCTCGCTTGCTACCATGGAATTTGATGAGTTTATTTCTATTTCTTTTCTTGTTTTCTAAAATCGGGAATCATATTTCCGTGCCGTAACCTAAACTTTAGCCTCTTGCCTCCACGTTTGTATCTCGTTAGAATCATTTGCTTGTGCGTGTGAGTGGTGATGTTATTACTGTAATAACCAGATCGATCATGACGAAAACGTATCCCAACTTTTTCAGCGTGCTTCTTTTTCCCAACTAATTTCGATGTTTACAATTATTATATGTTATTCTAGCGATACTCACTGCCGAACTAAAGATATTTATTATTACTTATTTAAAGAACTGTATGTTTAACGTATCTTTGCACGTGTGATGTGCTTTTTTTCTTGACTCGGACGCGCGAACTCCTCGCAATTGGGCCTGTTTTTTTCTTTAGAAGAACATACGAAATACCGACCTTTACCTGCGTGGCGTCTGAGGGGCCGCGGAAAAAAGAAAAAAATATATATTCCCCACGTCTTTTTTTTTTTAGCGTTTGCTATGCTCCGCCTGTCGTGTGAGGGGCCGCGATGAATTTGCGCGAACGACTCTCCTCTTCTGAAACCTTATTTATTCGTTTATTGAAAGATTCGTAACTTTTTCGATATTCGTATGTACGACTCGCGTTTCATCCCCTTTTCTTATTTTAGCGTTATGTTTGCTATGATTAATTTCCACGATTTCGCACAGCTTTGCATATTCCGGCTCTATTTGGCGGAGTCTCGCTTTCTTCGCGAGATATTCCATTTTTCCTCTCCCCGAGGAAATGGTGAGTGCTTTACCTTTGATCGTAGTAAAACTTAAATTCGTATATGACTTGGGTCAGTTTCATTGCAGTGAGAGTTCTTAATTGTGCTAGTGTGTAGGTACCGTCCACCCTGTAGCTATCCTACGTTAGCTCCTCCTTTTCTCGTTCTGGATTCCTTTTTCGTTTTTCTTTTCTTTGTCCCGTTGTAACTCAGAGGCCGCCGTGCGTGTTTGCCTCTTTGATACGACTCAGAGGTTTTAGGACATGCGTGACTTTTCTTATATTTTGTTTCGCAGCTCAGAGGCCGTTGCGCATGTTCGCATTGTAGATACGACTCAGAGGCTTTGGGGCGTGTTTGACCTTTCCCTTGTTCATGTTTTCTTTCGCAGCTCAGAGGCCGTTGCGCGTTTTCGCATCTCTGATACGACTCAGAGGCTTTGGGGCGTGTCCGACTTTTACAGGTAATCCAAATGTATGCGGCCGTTCGCTAGTTAATCATTTGATGGTTTAATTTCTTTATCATCAAGATCCATAAGTGTTTCTGGATCTATAGCCTTGAATATCCTCAGGGCTCTCTCTTTATCTTTTTGTATCTTGGTTATGGCCCTTAGTATATTGGCTAGTTTAAGTTATGTTCTCATTAATATTCATTGTTAATATTCATTCAACTTTTCGTTTTTTTTTCGTGCGACCTCGTATGGTTCCAACGTGATGGTGGACAAATTCTTGTTTTTTTTTCGGCTTTCGAAGTCTCACAAGCAGAGTTTACGTGACCTTCATATTTGGATAGCAAGTCCTGTTCAAGGAATTAATCTGTTTTTACGGAGATTTCATCATGTGCTACGAATTCTTCGCATAGCAGGCAGCACAATTCTGTACGAATCGTTTCAGGCGTCCAGCATTTCTCTGGCAAGCATCTCCTCTTTTATGGTTGGCAGGTGTATGGAAATCTAGCACTCTAGTTGGGATAATCTTATAGTATGTTTGGGACTACTCGCGGTTACCTCTTCCTTACAGTCCTAAGTCCTGCAGGACTCTAGTACCGGGCATCCTGAGAGTTTAAATGACCAATCACATTCTTATTATTTGTCTCGTTATTGTGGTTATATCTTGCGTTATCTCGGCGATCACCATTGCGCCAATCACTCCTAAGATCCCTTCTATAATGATGCGGCTGGTATTTATCGTTATTGAAGCTATGTCCGCCCTCCGGATGAGTGCTATATCTTCGATCACCTTCACGACCTTGGTTATTGTTTTGCCGATAGCGATTAAGACGATCGTCCCAGACATTTCCATTGTAATAAGGTCGGTAGCGTGTAGAGCGTTTTCCACTGATTCGGTAATCCAATCTCCGATAGCGGTTAGGTCGCCATTCGTAGTTTCTTGTATATTGCCTATTCGCGTCAGGCGGATCTTCCTGCGATTTCATGTTTATGGATTGCGCGGTATATACTACTGCGGGGTGCGATAACGCGATAACCTGTCTCATTGGGTATGTGGTATATAACACTTGCGGTGGCGGCGGTGGCGATGGTGCTCCTCCCAGTTTGTCCAAATTCCCTAAGGTGACTTCTGTGTTCTTCAGGCTCCTTCGTAGGGCGTAATAATCACCATATTGATGTCCCTTCTTTTGGCAGAAGATACAAAATTTTGTCTCCGCGTCCCTATACTGGCACCTACCCTTGGGGTGATTATCCATGCCACATACACTGCAGCGATCCCTGGCGGGGGCCCTCCTAATCGTGGCCTGCGGATTATCGTCTTTTAGTTTAGCGTATTTTTCCATAAGTTCGGTTAGAATACCTTCGGCGGATGTGGGGCCTGCCTGCGCCCCCACGCGTCGTGCCCCAGTTCTCTGTTCAACTCTTACGGCTTCTGTTATCGCCTCTAGTCATTGGGTGCTTCTGTGGCTGTGTGCGGAGCACAGAGTAAGTCGCGATCCACGCTCGCGGCGTTGGGCGCTGCCGGGAGTCTCACATTATTAAGTTCACTTTTCCCGGGCGACGCCCTCCCGGTGGAGTACGTCGCCTGCAGTAGTTCTCTTGATGAGCTCGGGGATTTCGATTGCCTTTTTGGAATTTTTGTAATCTGGCCGCGATTTCTTCTCTATAGTTCGTAATAATTTGTGCCTCGTCGATCCCCAGATCTCCGGCACCCACAGATAAAACGTGATCGAGCTTCCGACTGGTGATTTCCAAAGCCTCGGGAGAGGATAGAGCTATTGCCATGTCGGCACAGGCGAGAGCACCATTAATGTCGGCCTCCAGCTGATCCGTCGTTCGAAACCTGGGGGTTCGAAGGCGTGGCCCTGAGCATCGCGTTACTTCTACGTCGGGATCGAATCCGGCGGCTTCATTTTACTACGCGGAGTCAAGGCTATATTCTTCGTTATTCCTCATGTTTCGACGCGACAAGAGTTTCTTAAACATGATAGATTTAAAGTGTTCCGCGAACCAAAATCACTCAGTATTCACGGCCCGTAATTGTACCTTCTTTTAACTCGCTCCTTATTGGTCACGTGATTCCCCACGAGAGACAGGGTGCAATAATTGGGTATTAAAAGTTTCACTTACCCTTGTAGGCAGACCACAATAAGGATGATGGAGACGTGTAACATCCTTCCTTCCTGTCAAGCGTTGAGTGGCACGTATTCGGTTCGTACATCGCGATTTTACTCAGATGTATTTCAACGAACACCCCACGCTTAGCACCAGAAAATTGTTACGTGTGAGAGCCTATCTCGGTTCACGCACGTACGAAGGGTTCTGAGGAGTTCGTGTCGTTCTAAGCCGAGACTCGAAACGAAGCAGTGAAATACAACTAGAGTTAAAGTATACTTGGGTTATTTATTAAAATACTTATAGGCGCGAGAGAGATAATCCTAACATGCGTTCGCGATGCAACCGATCGACGTCCTCTCGTAAATTCGTTATCCGCTCGTCCTCGTCCCTCGCACCTCGCTTCCGTCCTCTCTCTGACCCCGCTTTCGTTCTCTTTCTTTCTGTCTCCTGAATGCGCTTCCCTCGGTTTTTATATCTTTGTCTTGGGGATCGTAAGTGGGGGATCATTGCTCATCGGCTGTTCGTTTCTTCCCCTAATTCGACGTCCAGATCTCGTGCCGGTGATTCAGTGCCTCGCGGATTCGCTGTTCTACTGACTGGCATTGGTTGATGGCATGCACCTTCGACATTCGACGTCCTCTATCAACGCTCGGCATATTGCTGACCGGGAGTTTGTGTTGGGCTACGTGTCTTCGTTCTTCAAGAGTCTGTATGAGTTCATGGCCGCACGCGCTTTCTCTCTGGAAGCTACCACTCGTAACATCGATATACAATTCCTCAGCATGTATTGCATGGTGTGTGTAAAGTTTGAAATATGTTTAGAGAATGGAAACGCATCTTTTGGCCTCAAAAGTCGAAAAGGCGCATGTGCATTTTCGACTAAGACCACCAGACCCTTGCTCAAAGTTTACCAAAATGTCCCCACACAATGCAGTACAGGATGACGGATTACATATCCAATTTCCGACATTTTCAATCAGTCAGTGTTGGGGAAATAACTTTTTTTCTTGAGAATTTCTTGGAAAACATATAAAAAAGGCAATAACTCAACACTTGCTGATTATTTAGATCTCAAATCCCTCTGCATGTATTGCATGGTGTGTGTAAAGTTTGAAATTCATTTAGAGAATGGAAAATCATCTTTTGGTCTCAAAAGTCGAAAAGGCGCATGTGCATTTCCGACTATGACCACCAGACCCTTGCTCAAAGTTTACCAAAATATCCTCACACAATGCAATACATGCTGAGGGATTGTATATCCAATTTCAGACCTTTTCAATCAGCCAGTGTTGGGGAAATAATTTTTTTTCTTGAAAATTTCTTGATAAACACATAAAAAAGGCAATAACTCAATACTTGCTGATTATTTAGATCTTAAATTCGATATACAATCCCTCAGCATGTATTGCATGGTGTGTGTAAAATTTGAAATATGTTTAGAGAATGGAAACGCATCTTTTGGTCTCAAAAGCCGAAAAGGCGCATGTGCATTTCCGACTATGACCATCAGACCCTTGCTCAAAGTTTACCAAAATGTCCTCACACAATGCAATAAATGCTGAGGGATGGTGTATCCAATTTCAGACCTTTTCAATCAGCCAGTGTTGGGGAAATAACTTTTTTTCTTGAAAATTTCTTGAAAAACACATAAAAAAGGCAATAACTCAACACTTGCTGTCTTTCCTTATACAATCTGTAAAAAATATAAAAAATCAACACAAAGTATCAATGTTCATCTCTAACTGATATTTTGTATTTTAAAAATAGACATTTAGACATTTAATACTTATCTGATTATTTTTCTTGTTGATATACACAAATCTTGTAGTTAATAATATATAAACTTGTGTTTACAAGGGCTATAAATATTCCATAACTCTTCAAAAAAATTCACTAGCTCTAATATGATTTTCAACTAAATAGATATAATCAATTAAAATCACACTTTTCTTTTTCTATTGTGAAGAACTAACTTCAAAACATAATACTTTTTTTATACTTTCAGTGCAATACTGTTGAGAATACCTTAGTTTTCAGCTTAGTAATCAGCTGATTACAATTTGAGAATTTATTGGATCTTTTATACACATTGGAGAATCAAATCAGGATATTTCTATATTATTGTCTTGTAGATGACGCTTGTAGATTTCCATTTCTTCAGGCAGTTTTTAGGCACGACCGCTGCTCGAGAGAGCCTTATAATTTCACCAGAGCGAAAACTGTCTGACTTAAATAACTCATAATTTGATACAAGAAAAGTCTTTTCCAGTTAAAACCAGACAACATTTCCACGCCCAAGAAACAGTCTGCAGTAGTGCCCGTCATTGACACTACTCTCGCTGCCACAGATACCTGCTACAAGAGAAAGTACCATCAACTCACCCATCAGAAAGGTTAGGGACGAGAAAGAGCTTACCGAATTTGCTCTCGCCGTTGACACAGTGCCTTCCTATCTCCGACGAAGCATCGTTATAATCGGCTAGCACGATTGAAGGGACGACATTCATCAGGGCGGCATATTACAGAAGCCACTGTCATCCCAGGGGACGCCGGGGCCCGGGAGCCAGACGATGCGATTGTTGACATCACACACCATGGTACACATACGCGCAACGGCAACGGGCACGCCGGCACGCTACTCACTGAGCAGTAGCAGAAAGAATATCTATATAGCATCAGAAAGAATATATATATATATATATATATATATATATATATACACAGGCAGCGGTAGCGGTCGCGCTAGTCACATCATGTGCTTTTCCGCTGTACTTGGTGTGCGATCACAGCCATATAGCCGAGGTAGCCGTTACGTTACGACTTACGACTGCCTCGGTGTGCACTGCTAAGTACACTGCTGCATTGCTGCAGGCAGCATAAACACTCGCGTCCGCGTTTCCAGACTGGAGACATCGCCGAGTCGTAGTACTCTGTCAATGAGAGGTCGACAGACGACAGTTGTGCTGCTGTGCCTGTGCATCTCCAGCTGTGCATCTACGCATGCGCGTGGGCCTACGCGACTATACTCGATTACCCGAAATTTCGTTCAAAGTTTACGCAAAAACGAATGGATATTTTGACTTAAAATTTTGCAAGGTGGTAGATTGTTATAATCCTTAGGGCAATGGTCTCTTGATTTTATGTAATTCAGTGGTTTTTCTTTATTATTAGGTGAAACCCGAATAGTATAATATACGCTTATAGCGCTATCTAACCATCAATACTGTAATACATAAAACGCAATAAACCTCGGTATGAATAATAAAATCTACTTTCTTTTTTGAAAATTGCGTAAAATCAAGAGAACATTGTCCTAAGTTTCATAGTACTCGACCCCCCTATAAAGTTTCAAGTCAAAATATCAATTCGTTTTTACGTAAACTTTGAACAAAATTTTGATTTTTGACTTGAGGCTTGACCAGGAAGGTAGAATATTGTATAACTTAGAGCAATGATCTCTTGATTTTGTATAATATGGTGTATTTTCTTTTTTATTAGATGAAAACCGATAGATTGACTCGGTCGGGGATGCCATACTCAACTTTTACCGACCGAGCAGCGATTGTCATGTGCGGTTGGTTTTCATTAAATAACAAAAAAAGTAGACCGAATTATGCAAAACGAAGAGTTCATTGCCCTAAGTTATATCATAATCTACCATCCTGCCAAGTTTCAAGTCAAAATATTTATTAGTTTTTGCGTAAACTTTGACAAAAATTTCGAGGTGGAGTTGAGTGAAAGTCAAATTTTTTGTCAAAGTAGACATTTTGACTTGAAACTTGGCAGGATGGTAGATCATGATATAACTTATTATTAATTCAAATGGATAATGTGCAGTATCGCCAGTTACGTAATGTCGGCGATGGCAGCGACGTTGGCCTTGCCCGTGAGCGCACGTACGCGCATACGCAGCAGTTCGTCTGCTAGTTTGACTACAGAGAGAGGAAGAGCGCGCGCAAAGTCGTGCCGGCCCCGGCGATAAAAGACGACGTGCGTGAAAACGAGGACGACGAGGAGTCGGAATAAAGGACATCACGACTTACGAGGAGGTTCGCACCCGTGGAAGATGAACATGGCCGGTGGACCGGGCTTCTCACGCTACGAGGTGCTGATGCTCGTGGCGAGGCTCTCTTTTGTCACCGCAACCTGTTTCTTCAGCCTGAAGTGGTTCATGAACCAGCTCGATCCCAACAACAAGCAGAAGCGGGAAGTCAAGAAAAAGGTACATTAGAACGTTAGAATCCAGATTGTGTCAGTCGTCGTTGGGGTGACATAACCTCCCTCGACTCTTTTGTTTTCTCTCTTTATGTCTCTTGTACATAAGTGTTATCGCTCTCGCGTGTTTGACTTTTTGTTGAGGGATTTTTCATGCTGCTGTTGTTGTTTCAGGCTGAGGAACAGATACGTAAACTGGCTATTGATGCTGTAGCTCTTACGAGGTCCATTGACCTGGAGCAGTTGACTGACTGAGATGATGATCGCTAGCTATTTGGTTGACCCCAAGGATATTAGAGTATCTTGAGAGAATATTTCTGAACTGGAGCATGTTAACAGTGATTCTGACGGGGCAGTTCAAGTTTCTCAGTTAAATTTGGTAGATCTTGCTGGTTCAGAAAGAGCAAGACAAATAAATACCACAGGAGAAAGATTCAAAGAAGGAACTCACATAAACATGTCATTGTCAAGACTCGGACTTGTTATCAAATAACTCAGTGAATCTTCACATAGTAACAAATGTGTTAATTTTTGGGATAGTAAATTGACAAGACTGTTACAAGCATCTCTAGGAGGAAATGCTATGACAACTATCATTTGTACTGTAACACCAGCAGCATTTGAAGAAACTCAATGTACAGTATCCAGAGCAATAAGTGTAAAAAATAAGCCGCAATTAAATGAAGTCATGTCAGATGCTGCTTTATTAAAACATTTCAAAAAACACCTACCTAAATTGAATGAAGAACTGGAGAAACTTAAAAATGGAAAAGGAATAGCTGAAGTTCAAGAAATGGAATCCAAGTTACAAGAGAAAGAACAAAAATTACTAGAAACAGACCAAATGAACCAGATGCTTGAAGAACGAATACAGTTGTTAAAAAGTGAGATTATATCTGCAGGTAGCACTACACCACACTACAGGTAACACTACAAATGACGATTCTAATACTAAAATTGCAAGAGTTAAAAGAAGACGTACTTGGGCTGGTGAGCGAGCACTAAATTCTTGACTTAGTTTTTGAACTTGTAATCTACCAACAATTAATGAAATCTCATGTAGTAGTCCCGATTCATGAAGCAAAAAATTGAGGAATTACAATGTTTACATTCTATAAATAAAATTGAAAGAATATCTCAAGTATGCCAAACAGATATCAATCTTGCAGACTGTGAAAAGAAAGATGATTTACCATTTGATCAGATTGCAGAAATTTCCAGATTGATTATTTGTAATTAAGAAGACAGTTCTTCAAAATAGTTCAGAGCCAAAAGTAAGTATTGTTTCTTCATGCATAAGTATCGTTGAGGTTATGTTTGCAAAGCTAGTTTTTGAATTAAAAAATAGTTGTAGATTGAAAAAGTCAGTTTTATTTTTTTCTTAATAAATATTAGATTTACTGAAAAAATCATTCGTATCTTTTTTAGCACCATGTATTTAGTATGCTACTCTGACCTTAAGCAGTGTCTTTATTAATTAATAAATATTTTGTATGGTAAGCTGGACATCTTTGAGCAGATAAATGAAGGATGAGGAAATTGTCAAAGCAGAGAAGCTGATGCCCAATATCAATGCAATGCAGACATCATTTTATGCAACAAATAAAATAGTCAACTGGTAAATTATCACGGTGAGTCTCATTTATTTATAACAATAAAAAAGCAATGCATTCTTTAAATATATCTGAGATGAAATTACTTATGCATTTTCTCAGTTTTGCAATACAAGAAGATACAAACTACAGAAAAAATTACTTTTATGAATCTTATGTCGTGAATAATTTTGAAAATTAATAAATTGTGTATTTTTAGTAAGGTAAAGCTGAGAAAATCTGTAATTTTTATCCCATTTTTTAGTCAATCAGACCTAATTGTCAAAAAGTAAAGTCAGTTGAAAGATATACATGAAATGTCAGAGACGCATTACAGGATTGACTTTTGTTTATTCTTATACTTCTATAGATTAGATATTAGATAATGTCACCTCAAAGTAAGTGTTATGTGTAATGTGTTTAGCGGACATGTCTGCTCTAGCAGATCTATCTGAAAGGTTAATTTTATTGATTTTTCTCTGTAAAAACTTACAATTCAGTAATGTGAGCGGGTGTATCCTATTTATTACAAGTATGTTTAATATTTACCTTAAGAAGACCTGATTCTACGTGTAACCTGTAAAAGAGTGTAAGAATTATGGAAACACATAACTGATTAGAATCACAAAAAACAAATTTTGATTTTGTTTTTTGAATGATTATATGGCTTGTCTATTTAATACTACAAAGAAAATAATTTTTAGAGGTTAAAGTAAATTTTTCATAATTCTTACACGCTCCTACAGATTTGTTACATACCCATGTCCTCTTGAGGTAAGTATTAAATTGCAGTGCACGTACAAACATGCATGCTAGATCTGATCGACATGCTCACTCTGTACTTTATATTACATTCGCATAGAAGGATATATAAATATAGTCAATAAAACTTAAAACTTTAATAGCCACCTGTAAGACTTACCAGTTAAGTTCCAAGTTAATATCCAAGTATGTTTTATATATGGGAGCGTCAAGCAGAAACGGGCCACCGAACGCGCGCGGTGCCTTCTTTCGCGTAAAAGGCGCTCTGTTTAACTCGCTCATAATCGTATGCTGCGTCTTTGAAAAAAAACCAAGCACCTATATCGATAGATTTTTTTCTGCTCTTTCCAATTGTGCCATTGTTTTTATTGCGAAACGCGTTCTTCCGGATGAAAACTCGAGTTGAATATTCAAAGCCATTTTTCTCAAAGTACATCATGTTTTTTTCAAAATAAACTACACCATTGGAAAGTACAACTCTTAAGCTTCAAAACCCTATCTTGGAGAAGTTGGAGAAATAAACGGTTCAAAAGTAACAACATGAAAAAGACAGCGCCGAGGGTCCGCGCGAGCCCCTCGCGCCCGTGCGTACGGCACGTTTAAGTGCACGCTGTGTTCAATTCGCTAATAATCGTGTACCAAGTCTCTGAAAAAAGAACTAAGGATATATATCGATAGATTTCTTCCTGCTCTTTCCAATGGTGCTATCATTTTTATTCCGAAATGCTTCCTTCTAGTTGAAAATTCCATTTGAATGTTTAAACTCTATTTTTTCAATAAAATATCAGTCTTTTCTTCAAAATGAATTATATTCTTCAAAAGTACAAGTCTTAAACTATAAAATATTATATTTTTAAGTTGAAACATGAAAAGTTCAAAAATAGTAAGATCAAAAAGACAGCGGCTGCCCGAACTTTTTACGCCATGCTCAAGGGCGGATTAATACATTCGATGTGCTATTTCGCCCTTTCTTTTTTGTAAATATAAAATGTTTTGTAACTTACAATGCCAATGCGTGGACATAATTTTGTGGATCTAGTTGTAACAGTTAGTATAATATTACAATGAACTTTGTTCATTTATAAAACAAAATTTGAAAAACATAATATATTAAACATAAAAATATCCATGAACGCACTGAAAGCAGTGAAACAGAAATTTAAAATAACCTTATAGATTGTTTAATCTGGCATAACAATATTACCTTTTCCTTTAAATTCTAATTTTTTTACATTTTTTTGATTTTATAAGAATTGTCCTTTTTGCGACATCCGCTTTTTCTTTGTTTGAGTTTTAAGTACTTTTTCTTTTTTGATCGGTGGATATAATTGAGAATCTTCTGACGCCGAAAATCTTTTAAGTTCTAACTTTTTGGCATCATTTAATAATTTAATACAATGAAACAATTGAGTTCCAGGTATTGTCTTAGCTGAGGCTTGCCTGTTTTGTAGCTTCGATGAATGCTTTATTTCATCAAAAGGATTACAGCAACGATTTAAAATGTTAGACATTTTATTAAGCTTTTTTTTATTAAGGCAATAAGACAAAGGGGCAAAGTAATAAGGCATGTGCATAAAGCACCTGGCTAGTGGACGACGCAGGCCTCTATTTAAGCCCGTGGGGTGATGTTTTTCGTTGAAGGTAGCGCGCTTGGTGCTTGCCATCTAGCGGGCACTTCGGGGGTACTAATCCCGAACAGAAGCATTTCGGAATAAAAATAATAGCACCATTGGAAAGAGCAGGAAAAAATCTATCAATATATGTCCTTAGTTCTTTTTTCAGAGACTTGGTACACGATTATTAGCGAATTGAATATAGCGTGCACTTAAACGTGACGAACGCACGGGCGCGAGGGGCTCGCGCGGACCCTCGGCGCTGTCTTTTTCATGTTGTTACTTTTAAACCCTTTATTTCTCCAACTTCTCCAAGATAGGGTTTTGAAGCTTAAGAGTTGTACTTTCCAATGGTGTAGTTTATTTTGAAAAAAAACATGATATACTTTGAGAAAAATGGCTTTCAATATTCAACTCGAGTTTTCGTCCGAAGGAAAGCGTTTCGCAATAAAAACAGTGGCACCATTGGAAAGAGCAGGAAAAAATCTATCGATATGGGAGCTTGGTTTTTTTTCAAAGACGCAGCATACGATTATGCACGAGTTAAACAGAGCGCCTTTTACGCGAAAAAAGGCACCGCGCGCGCTCGGTGGCCCGTTTCTGCTGGACGCTCCCATATAATACATAGAGCAAATATTCTTGCTAAATCTGACTTTTATATTCTAGGAGCAGAGGGAATTTTCTGTTGAAGCATATTAAGCATATGTGGGTGGGTGTTAAAGAGTTACTTAAGTTGGTAATACTGCATTTGTTGTGATTTCTTTCCAGAAGAAGCAGCAGGACGCAGGAGTAGCAGTAGCAACATGCACTCAGGCAGACCGATGAAGTATGTGGTAGTCAAAGATGGCACAGCGTACATCGTACACAGCTTTCCGAAAGAATAAGTTCAGTTGATGATGTAAGTACATTTTCTCTCTTTTGGCTTGATTGTTCAAACTTTTTTTAAATTAAACTTCAATTCTTTAATTAAACTATTAATTCAATTTAATTGTTTTATTAAACTATTGTTTTCATTCAGATTATCTCAATATAATTAATTTTTTTATTTTAAAAGTTTAGAAAAGTCTAACAAAGCACTCACATGCTTACAGGAATTAATTAATTTTCCACTGCCTTTTTTGCTTTTCTATTTCCTATACTCCGCTTTATGTACAGAATTACAGGTACGCTCATAAATTTGATATTGATATTTTTACATTTAGGGATGTGGCCTGAGGTCGATACCCACTGGATGAAAGAAAAATTGATTTCAGTATCTCGATATTTTGATTTGGAGTTGCGGAACCACGTTAGCTTAGCTTCACCATTTTTTACTGACAATGAGTCTTTAAAGAAAGCAATCTCAAATTTTACGTGCCGGAATCAATTAGGTTCGACTTCTTAATTTTTTAAATTATTTAAGATGTTTGGTCATAAGTATATTTGAAAGTCTCAAATTATAATTAGATTCTGGACAAATGATTATACCAACGGTTTCTGATCGGTGTTTAGACTTAGGTATAATCATCATATTTGTCATTGTATAATTAGAGCTTGATGCTGCCCATGGCATCAGCTTATCTGTTGGTCGCCGCAGCTGTAGAACGTCTAGCCCCAGATTCCAAGTTTGTGATGACAAAGAAAGCTTTCAAGCATGAAAGGCTTCAATAATCAGCCGAGCATCATGCTGGCGTGCACAGAGCGCGTCCAACGATACCGAGTTCACCGCCTGGATGAAGGAAAACCATTATCGGCATTTTTTCAAGAGAATTTTAAGAATAATTTTGCAATTTTTCAAGTGGATCCCTAAATATCATTTTCCAAGAGGAATTTTCAATGGGATTTTTTTTTATGATGTTTTGAAGAGAATTTATTCAAGAGATTTTTCAAAGAGGTTTTTCAAGAGGATTTTTTAAAAGGAATATCAAGGGAATATTCAAGAGAATCGTCAAGAGGATATTCAAGAGGAAAAGTCAAGAGTATTCTCAAGTGGATCATCAAAACGATTATCAAGGGGATTTTTTTCAAGAAGATTTATCACTTGAGAATTTATGTCAGTTCATTTATTTTGATTTCCAAATGCAGAATCAACTACTAAGATTCATTAGATTGTTAGTTGCATCTAATGGTAGTTTTCTTTATATTAATATATAGTGATCCTAATGGCTTTTCTACCATGTAATGTTTTTGTAAATAAAAAACAACATTTGTCGTGTTCCGACGTTTCGGACACTTTTATTTGCGTCCCTCATCAGGATTCTATTCAACAAAATTATTTTATACATAAATTATTACAGGCATGTTAAACTTAAATAACTAAATCACATTAAATATATGAACAAAAACTTACAATGAGACAGTGTCAATCTAGTTACGCAGAGAACAATCCACTCGTCAATAACTAGATTTTACAAAATTCACGCTTATATACTAACCTAATGTGTGTGTGTTCGAAAATATACTTTATCACAGATATAACTAATACATATAAATGAAGACGTGAAGTAAAAATGGTGGGAGAGGCGTCGCTAACAGAGCTTGTAGACGGAGAAAGGTAACAGGGTGACACACACAGGAGGATGTGGCGCTATCGATGTTTTAATAAACGGACTAAGCCAACGTCCACGCTGTGTAGTTATACCTCCTACATGTGTGCGTTCCTGATACCTTTACACAGTCATAGAACGGCAAGTACATTATTTCGGAGATGAGAAATCGAAATTTTTAATAAACGTATTATATTCGTTAGGTAGCCTTGTAATTTCGAACAATGTATGGGAAAAAATCATTCGGTCAAATTTTGGGGGGTTTTGCCCATGAGAACTTTCGTTCAGGACCTCAAGATCTATCTTTTCCCCAAGTTTGATCCAATTTGACCGAATGATTATTTTCCATACATTGTGTGCGGGATCCTTTGATTGTGTGTGTATAAAAAACGCCTCGGAAAAAAGCCTTTCTCTATTATTTATTTCATTATCTAGTATTTTTATATTCTCGAAATCTATTGTGTGATTTGTTTCATTAGTGTGCATAAATAATCCGGAATTTTGATCTTCATCTTTATATTTTTTTGCCTGTTCTTTTGCTCTGACTTGTAGGCGTCTACTCGTTTGTCCGACATAAGAAGCATTGCAATCGCGGCAATTGATCTTATATACGATATTGGCTTGATTCTCTTTTTCTGTTTTATCTTTACCTAACTTTATAATATTATTTAACTTATTTGTAGTGCTATAGACAACCTTTGTACTAAATCGTTTAAAAAAGTTATGATTGAAAAATTCCAGTTCCTTAACATAAGGCAAGCTAATGATGGCTTTATTATTAACAGGTTCTGTTTGTTTAAAATTTGTTTTAAATTTTATCTTCCTTAAACGTTTTTTTATGTGAAATTCTATAACTTTTAATGGATAATCATTCAATCTTAATACCATTTTTATAAATGATATATTTTCGTTGTGGAAACTGTTATGCGATAATTTTATGGCTCTATCTACTAAGCAATATATAATAGCTATTTTATTACTGAGGGGGTGGTGTGAGTTATAATTTAAATAGCGTCCTGAGAAAGTTGGTTTGCGGTACCAATTTGTAATTATATGTCTATTTTTGTCTATTATAATTTTAAGATCTAAAAAACTAATGCTTTCATTCTGTGCTATTTCAACCGTAAATTGTAAGTTTTTGTTGTATGTATTAAAGGTATTAAGAGTGTGGTCTATTGAATTGCTAGGTACACATAACAAAATATCGTCAACGTAACGGAAATAAAACATAGGTTTAACATTCAATTTTTGTATACACTCAGTTTCAAGATCTTGCATCACTATATCAGATAAAATCGGGCTTAATGGATTACCCATTGCCGAACCAAATGTTTGTTTATAGAATTTTTTATTAAATAGAAAAAAATTATTGTTCAAAATAAACTTTATAACTTCTATAAATTCCGTGCAAGACATATTGATTTTGTTATACAACTGCGTTAAGAAAACTACCATTAGATGCAACTAACAATCTAATTAATTCAACGTCTGGCTGAAAGAAGTACGTTGTTCCAAAGACCAGCTCCAAGTATATCAAACCACACCATGGAGACTGTAGTGATTCCCGAACATCGAATCAACATGCATACACGTATGTTAAACCAATACGTAACAAGTAACGAAAAACTATCGCATTATTTAGAAACGAGAAAAGACATTAACTTGAATTTTATTTTATATCTGATATTCAGAAGTTTTGGTTTTGAGGCAAAAAAATCTTTTCGAAATTTGACAACGTTTTTATACAAGGAGAAATGTTACATGGAAAGAAAAAAAATTTTAACAAAATGTAGATTTTATCGTGTAGTTCCAAATCACTTAGCTAATATAACTAAAAATTTTGGAAAAACCATATGTTCTCTAGGAGATGTAAACTCAAACAAGAAGCACTAACTGATAAAATAAGGTTCCAATTACTTAATATCGAAATTAATGATTTACATACTCGTTTATTTCATATAAAAAGAAATATTAAAAAAATAACCACTTTATTAGAAAATTCTGTAGGAAAAAGCATTATATTATTGTGTTTTGATTATTATACGACCAAACTGCAATTTATTATAAGGTCATTGCGAAAAAAATTAGAGATAAAATTGGATACCGCATTTTTCAAGAAATATAATGAAAGAATTAATAAAGACAGATACATAGACTTAGAACGTGAGAACATAGGTAGGGTCAACCACCCTAATCAAAACATACAGGGTGTTGAACCGAATATCACAGATAATAAATATGAGAAATGGTGCGTGAATGTGTCGGGAATTCAACTCCCGACATATGTTATTGACATTTTAAAATTAGGAGAAAAATTCAATTTTAACGACACTTTCAACAAAAAATTAACTTTGCAATATTTAAAGAATTTTGAAGCTCACATAAATTGCTATATTACGGACAACAAGAAATCAAAAATACGAGGTACTTTCTTAAACACCATACAAAAAGTTCATAATACAAAAATATCTAGTACGTCACATGTTGATAAAAAATTTAAAATAGACCTTAAAAAACTAAAACTTTTATAAAAAAGAACCCTGGTATTTTGATTACAAGAGCTGACAAGGGCAATGCTACTGTAATTATACAAAAATCAGTGTACTTAGAAAAAACTGAAAATTTATTCAAAGATAAAAAATACTACACAGAAACAAATAAAAATCCGTTACCAAGCTTAGAAAGGAAAACTAATGAATTAATCAAACGCCTCAATAAGATGGATTTTACTGGAAACGGAAAAAAGTTACCCGCAATTTTACAGAAATTTAGTATTTCAAAAGCATATGGTCTAATAAAAATTCACAAAACCGGTTTTCCAGTCAGGCCAATCATATCCACAGTAAATTCACCTACATATAACCTTTCAAAGTTTTTCGCAAAATTCCTACAAAATAATATAAAACCGGCTGTATCACATATTGAAAATAGTTTAACATTAAGAGAAAAAATTAATGACATTGTTATCCCGTCTGATTTTGATATTATTAGTCTGGATGTAGTCAGTCTCTTTACGAATGTACCCGATACTTTGGTTGTTCAATCTATTGAAAAAAGATGGACGCAGTTGTATAACAAAATCAATATGTCTTGCACGGAATTTATAGAAGTTATAAAGTTTATTTTGAACAATAATTTTTTTCAATTTAATAAAAAATTCTATAAACAAACATTTGGTTCGGCAATGGGTAATCCATTAAGCCCGATTTTATCTGATATAGTGATGCAAGATCTTGAAACTGAGTGTATAAAAAAATTGAATGTTAAACCTATGTTTTATTTCCGTTACATTGACGATATTTTGTTATGTGTACCTAGCAATTCAATAGACCACACTCTTAATACCTTCAATACATACAACAAAAACTTACAATTTACGGTTGAAATAGCACAGAATGAAAGCATTAGTTTTTTAGATCTTAAAATTACAATAGACAAAAATAGACATATAATTACAAATTGGTATCGCAAACCAACTTTCTCAGGACGCTATTTAAATTATAATTCACACCACCCCCTCAGTAATAAAATAGCTATTATATATTGCTTAGTAGATAGAGCCATAAAATTATCGCATAACAATTTCCACAACGAAAATATATCATTTATAAAAAAGATATTAAGATTGAATGATTATGCATTAAAAGTTATAGAATTTCACATAAAAAAACGTTTAAGGAAGATAAAATTTAAAACAAATTTTAAACAAACAGAACCTGTTAATAATAAAGCCATCATTAGCTTGCCTTATGTTAAGGAACTGGAATTTTTCAATCATAACTTTTTTAAACGATTTAGTACAAAGGTTGTCTATAGCACTACAAATAAGTTAAATAATATTATAAAGTTAGGTAAAGATAAAACAGAATAAGTGAATCAAGCCAATATCGTATATAAGATCAATTGCCGCGATTGCAACGCTCCTTATGTCGGATAAACGAGTAGACGCCTACAAGTCAGAGCAAAAGAACACGCAAAGAAATATAAAGATGAAGATCAAAATTCCGGATTATTTATGCTCACTAATGAAACAAATCACACAATAGATTTCGAGAATATAAAAATACTAGATAATGAAATAAATAATGGAAAAAGGCTTTTTTCCGAGGCGTTTTTTATACACACACAATCAAATTTTATGAATAAACAGTTCGAAATTACAAGAATACCTAACGAATATAATACGTTTATTAAAAATTTCGATTTCTCATCTCCGAAATAATGTACTTGCCGTTCTATGACTGTGTAAAGGTATCAGGAACGCACACATGTAGGAGGTATGACTACACAGCGTGGACGTTGGCTTAGTCCGTTTATTAAAACATCGATAGCGCCACCTCCTCCTGTGTGTGTCGCCCTGTTACCTCTCTCCATCTACAAGCTCTGTTAGCGACGCCTCTCCCACCATTTTTACTTCACGTCTTCATTTATATGTATTAGTTATATCTGTGATAAAGTATATTTTCGAACACACACACATTAGGTTAATATATAAGCGTGAATTTTGTAAAATCTAGTTATTGACGAGCGGATTGTTCTCTGCGTAACTAGATTGACACTGTCTCATTGTAAGTTTTTGTTCATATATTTAATGTGATTTAGTTATTTAAGTTTAAGATGCCTGTAATAATTTATGTATACAAAAATTTTGTTGATTAGAATCCTGATGAGGGACGCAAATAAAAGTGTCCGAAACGTCGAAACACGACAAATGTTGTTTTTTATTTACAAAAACATTACATGGTAGAAAAGCCATTAGGATCACTATATATTAATACTAAGATTCAGTTTCTCCATTTTATAAATAAGTTTTTAGGTAACACTAACTTGTGTTATAAATCCTAAATGTAAAGATTCGTATTATTCCTCAAATTGGTAATTAGATTTTGGATGAAGGGCAACTAATATGACGTCAAGTGGAACACCGTGCGATCATTCAATATTCAATGACTCGTGCGCGGCAGTAGTTAATACGTCGCTAACACTAATCATTTATTAACTTGTACTATACGTTCTTGTACTAAATGTACTATTCAAGAAAATTTTTCAAGAGATTTTTTCAAGAGGATTCTTCAGGAGGATCATCAAGACGGTTGTCAAGAGGATTTTGTCTAGAGTATTATCAAGGTGATCACCAAGACGATTTTCAAGAGAATTATCAAGAGAATTGTTCAAAAAGATTATCAAGAAGACAGACAGCTGATTTTCACCTACAAATAATATGATTAATATTTTAATTTATTATTAATTATCATTTATTCTAAATTGTTACCATTATTCATTTACTTGAATTTACGGTTGACTAAAATGTTTTAAAACAATGTATGTTGGCAAAGAATTTTTGAATTAGTTTTAAAAATTGAGGACAGTAAAATTAAACATAAAAATTTTTTTACTAATATATGAAAATGTTAACATGATTTTTATTTATTTTAACATTGTAACATTTTTATTTATTAATATTTATTGTTATTTATTATTGTTAGTTCTAAATTGTTTATATTGAATTTATATATTTAGAATTTGTGAAGAATATTTACCATCTTATTTGCTAGCAATTACATTTTTTAAAGTCATTAATTAATCGTAAATTCAAGTAATAAACGATGGTAATAATTTATAATAATACATAACAGTAATTAATAAAATATTAATCTAATTATCAGTTAATTATTAGCTGGATTTTTCATAGAGTGTTTAAACGCGCGCGTCCGCCCGCTCTCATACACAAACACACACACGCCATCTAACGGCGGCATTATGTAAAGTAATGAGATACTCAGACGGTAAAGCAGATTTGTGCTCTGAAATCGAGTATGGCATCCCCTTAATATACTCGTACAATACCTCAGCATGCATTGCATTGTGTGTGAACATTCTGGTAAACTTTGAGCAAGGGTCAGCTTGTCTTAGTAGGAAATGCACATGCGGCTTTTCGACTTTTGAGCCCAAAGATGCGTTTCCATTCGCTAATTATATCTTAAAGTTTACACACACCATTCAATAATTGCTGAGGGATTGTATATCAAGTTTCAAATCTAAATAATCACCAAGTGTGAAGCTATCGCCTTTTCTGTGTGTTTTTCAGGAAATTTTCAAGAAAAAATGTCTTTTCCTAGACAATGGCTGATTGAGTAGATCTGAAATTGCATATACAATCCCTCTGTATGTATTGCATTGTTTGTGGAGATTCTGGTAAACTTTGTAGAAGGGTCACGTGGTCTTAGTTAAAAATGTACATGTGCTCTTCCGATTTTCAAGTCCAAAGATCCCTTTCAATTCTCTCAACATATCTTGGTAAATATATAGTGCTATGTATGATCTTATCGACACGCTAACACTATATTGTGAGCAGTTTGCTGTGAGAATGTTTTCTCGTTTACTTTACACCTAGCACCTATCCTGCAACTATTCCCTTCTCTTTGGCAGGAGCATGGCTTCACTGTGCTTATACCGTTACTAATTTATTCATGTTTTAATTATTCTTGGGCGAAGAGCTCCTGCAGACGACATCGCGTCGTCATAAGCTCCTGCAACTACCGTTTTATTGGGACCATATGTTGGATTGATTGACATATTTTATGTGGACATTGACAACCTTTGAACTCGTTGAAAAACTTATCTGGTGAGTAGCTTATTGTAAGGAAGTTTATTTGCTTATACTTTTCATCTAGCATCTATCCTGCAATAATTTCCTACCCCTTTGACAGGAGTGTGGCTTCTCTGTACTCCCTCCGTTGCCAACTTATTCTTGTTGTAATTATGTTTTTGGCCTAGGCCGAAGAGCTCCTGCAGACGACATCACGGCGTCCTTAACACCTACAGTTACCGTTTTTTATTGGGAGCAGATGACGGAAACGTGTATTGTATATGGGCAAAAAGCTCCTGTGGATGAGATCATCTTGAGTTGCTGCTTTCACAGTTTCACTACATCATCAGCCGCGTTCAGTTACTGGTCTTTATGGTAAGAAGCTACGGTATTTTTAATGAACTGTTACAGAAAGTAAACAAGTTTTAATGATCAAATGTGTGATTTGAAAAAATGCAGTTTTTTAGTTCAATAAGGTGATGTAAAATACCTAAAAATATTTTATCTATAAATAAGTGTATTTCTTTTATTAAATATTAGCATATTCAAGTTAATAAAAGTATTTCTAATGCATTTTATAGGAAGAAAACAAGTCTTAACCGTTATTACTGGCATCTCAGTAGTTTATAGGCTTGTAGAATACAGCAAATAACTAACAAGATTAAAGAAGACACCGTGTACATGGTGCACAGCTTTCCTGGAGAATATGTCTGTGGTGTAAGTATGTTTTTTCTCTTTTAGCTGACTCAACTTTTTTTTAGTATAATGCGTGTTCAAAAATGTCTATTAATACTTTTATTAATTTTGTAATTATACTTGTAGTTTAATTTTTTAATTAAACTACTAATTTAACTAAATTTTTTAATTTTCATCAATTGTTGTAATTTTAATAGTTTAGCAGAGTAAGACATGTATATATGCTTATAGTGGGCAATTAATTCTCCATGGTATTTTTCTATTTAAACCTTTTTGGGCTTATGATAATTTTACACTTATTCAGAGTTAACGGATGCATGGAATGGATTTTTTACTGCAACTGTTCCAATTTTGATATGCATAGTACAAAATTATATTAAATTTTATAAAACCAGTATTGTAAGAATAATATATATATATAATATCTAATGATTATTCTGTTTACAGATTTGCAAACTACTCTGCAACCAATGGGTATTTATGGCATCCAAGTACTCGAGTAAGTACTTCACTTCGGATTTGGACTTTATTCTGTAGTATAGCTGAATCTGGCCTCGCACTTTCCATCTATCTACTCCTCTGTTCCTGGCAGTTCGATACTGCTCTCCTCATACCTGCTGCGTAACCCATTATTAATATATTTTGTTTTGCCCTAGGTGAAGAGCTCCTGCAGAAGACAACACGTCTTCATATAATTGTTCTTTCCTCGAGGGCGGCCAACACAACTACCACTTCCCAAGGACATCACCTAGGCGAAGATATCGTAGAAGGACGGCAAAGGTTCAATTGAATGTAGTCTGCGCTTCCGCGACAGATTCGAGTAAGTACTTCACTTCGGATTTGGCCTTTATCTTGTTGTATAGCCGAACCTAGCCTCCAACTTTCCATATGTCTATTCCTCTGTTTCTGGCAGTTCGATACTGCTCTCTCCGTCCCCACTCATGCCTAATATATTATTAACATTTTTGTTGCCCTCGGCGAAGAGCTCCTGCAGAAGACAACACGTCTTCATATACAATTCTACTCTCTTCGAGGGCCTCCATCGCAACTCACTTCCCGAGGATCACCTAGGCGAACACGACGGAGAAGTGAAGTATTTGAATGTACCCATAGGTGATAGTGTGATAATTTAGTCTAAGCAGAATTTAGTAAAATATATTATTGATAATCCATTTCTTTAGTCTTTTTTATTTAGTGTAATTATTTTTCATATTAAATTTAAAAAATTTCTATTTTTGCTTTTTCTTCCTGGCAAAAGAGACTATGTTGATAAAAAGTTTTCTGATTTTCCCTTTTCTTTTCTACACGTGTCAGGGTATTCGAATCTAAAATAATAACCATTATTTACTAAACCAAATTTTTTTCCCATTATAGTTCTTCAGCATCGGTTGGAAGTTATAATGGACTCTCAATATGGTCATTATATGACCATCATAAAGCAGGAAACTTTAAAAAAAATAGGACCAAATTGGGAACGGCAACTTTGAGAAACTCAACAATGGCATTACAGTGGGTAACCTTGAGTGAAGGGCTTCCTGATACACACATCTTGGCAGCTTCATATTTCTGCAGATTATCCATGGAAGTTGATCTAGTCTGTATTTATTTTAATTCACTGTGACCACTTTGTGGGCTCTTCTTTGAATAATTATTATTTCAGTAATCCACTGCTTTCGACCATTGCTATAGCTTAATTTTTTGTTTCAGTGTTTTCATTATCCTTTCAGAAAAAACAGCAACTATAAGAGGCAATTGGTCAAATTTAACAGGTCTATTCCTCATTTATTGATGTGGTTGATATTTACTTTGAATGATAGAAATCTGCTTTTATAATGCATTTCAGGCATCTCATGTATTTTTAAGCTGATTTTATTTTTTTTGTAGGTATAATTTAATAAAAAAAAATAAAGTCATGCAATTTCTCAGATTTAATTGAGGCACTGCTTGTGTATGTTTTATAGAACTGTATTTTCATTTTTTTTATTAAATTACATGTACTTTCAAAAAGATAAAGTCAACTCAAAAATACGTGGAATGTCTGAGATGCATTACTGAAGCCGGTTTCTATCATTCTTAGTCTTATGGATTAAGTACGGACACATCACCTGAAAGTAAATATCGATAACATTGAATGCTCAATGCACCTACTAAATCTGACAAGTGGCTTTTATATTGTAGGAGCCGGATGAATTTTCTTATTAAGTTTTTAATTTTGACCTGTATACTGTAGTGTAGTGTACTGTGAGTGTGTCTCAAAGTTCTATACATCTATAGCTTGTCCTGCCGTAACAATAAATCTGAGTACGTGTAAAAATTGTGAAAAAAGTTATTTTAATCTGTAAAATTCAGTTTAATTGTTGTAGTTAATGAACAATGAGCTTATCGATTAATTACCACCATTAATTGACTTTTAGAGGTTATAGTCAACTTTTCCTAATTCTGGCAGGTTTCCAGAATATTTATTTAAGCATGATACTCTATAGATCTTTCGGACAGGCTCACACTACATGGCGCTTCAGATTTCATAAGAGAAAACCTATTTAATTAATTAGACTGAAATTATCAAGATGAAAAGATAAATTAATCCTGCTCCTGTAATATAAAAGCCACCAGTCAGATATAGCAGGTGTACTTATCATACAGTGTTGTTGATGTTTAGTTTAAGTAAATGTGCTTTACTATTTAATGTAAAAAAGTATAAGAATAATAGAACTCTTCTTCTATAGTGTATTTCAGGCGCCGTATGTTTTTTTAAGCAAATTTCATCTTTCTAGAAGTAGGTATAATTTAATAAAAGAAAATTGAGATATCCAATTTTTCAGATTTAGCCGAGGCACTGCCTCGGAATGCCAAAAAGAATTTTATATATTTAAACTAAATATATAAAATTGTATGAAATATGATCATAATTGGCATAGCACTGAACTTGTTTGAAATGTTTTTTTGTGCTCGCATTTTTTTAATTTTTCATCGATCTATCTCAATTGAGAACCAGCACTTAGGTATAATTAGAGGAGTATTTTCCCGCTATCCCGATGGAAGCGGTTGAAAATTCATTGAGATAATCAATAAACTTGATTACATACAGACGTACAGACATACATACATCACAGAAAACGCTTCAAACACACTCATTTTGGCTGGAAACGACTTTTCACATATTAAATTCTTAGTTTTTGAAATGACACAATTTTCGCTATGGTGAAATTATAATGCTCTCCCGAGTACCAATCGTGCCTAAAAAACGGATTTTGACCAGAAAATGAGACCTGCCCGATCAAAATTGAGCGAGTGAAGCTGAGGTCTACACGGAGAAACTTTTGGTACAACTGCTGCACTCCGTAGTGCGACCGTTGCGCCAAGCGCGCCCTCTCGTTTGTACTTTCAGTTTGGAACAACTGCTACACCAAACACGCGCAACGGCTCGACCAAGGAGCAGACGACGCAGCCGCTTGGAACAGCAGTTACGCCTATTTGGAATGGCTGCTGCCCCAAACTCACAGCGCTGCCTTCGCACTACGGCTAAAGCATGATTTGCACCAAAGGTCTCTCCGTGTAGGCGTACACACACACACACACAGACACACACACACACACACACACACACACACACACACACACACACACACACACACACACACACACACACACGCACGCACACGCACGCACGCACGCACGCACGCACGCACGCACACACACACTCACACACACACTCACACACACACACACACACACACACACACACACACACACACACACACACACACACACATCCATACAGACATTTTTCAAACACACACACACACATCCATACAGACGTTTATCAAAAACCATGTATTTTGATTCATAACATCTCGGAACACAATTATAACATGTTTTTACAACAACTAAAAAATTTACTGTCACAAAGCTTTGAATTCGAATTGTCTACTTTAGTAGCAAGCAGGGTCAAACCTTTCTTATTATAATAATTGTTGTAAAATTATATATATATTAAGGAAGTCTATACCAACACATTGTCAATTTCTGTACCAAGATGAATACCTCGATTTTTTTCTATCTATTTTATAACTACAATTTTATTAAAGTAAAATTTCTTTTTTTTAGTTGGATTAAAGAAAGTGTAAATTAAAATAAAATAATTAACTTCTTTAGTAAGGTCGTATTTCAGAAAGAAGTTTATATATATCGATGTTGATATATATATATATATATATATATATATATATATATATATATATATATATATATATATATATATATATATATATATATATTATACATTTCTCGAAAGGGATCTATAAAGCCCGTTTTTTTATATATAGGGGTTTATCGAGCCCGATTTTGATTATGCAGCCCGGGCTTCATAATATTTCTAAATATAGGGGTTTATGCGGCCCGACCTAGAGTCTATAACCCCAGGGTCCATTATTTCTTTAGTCACTTACCATAGGGAACTCTGGGCTGAAGGTACTAACATACAGTCTTGGGCTACATAAACCCCAATAAGTGTATATATCATATATATAACTTCCTATATTATATAGTTGTTTCAGAAAATTGACCGATCAGCCCCACGTTGTCCCCCCTCCCCCCCCCCCCCCCCCCCCCCAACACCGTTAAAATACGTCTCTATATGTGAGTTTTAGACTCTTCAAAGGCCCCTCAATCCCCTCCCCCCCTCATACCCCCACAATTCACCCCCTTAATTCCCAACATTGTTCTCTCGATTTTCTTTTAATAAAGGGAACAGGTATAAATAAAAGAATAGTTTTCACTTTTATAAATTGTTCCCTTTATTAAAAGAAAAAAAAGAGTGTTAATAGTTAAAAGATTCCTCTCATTAACATATTTTATTATAAAGGGAATAAGCATAAGCAAAAGAATAGTTTTCCACGTCACCATGGAGGTACTATTCATAGACGCGTTAGATTTATATTTTGATGTATTTCTTTTAATAAAGGGAATAGGTACGCAGAGACAGAGACGTAGAGACAGGGATGTAGAGTCAGAGACGTAGAGTCAGGCCAGCAGAAACAAAGTCATAGAGACCGAGTTGGAGAGACAGAGACATAGAGGCAAAGACGAAAAGACAGAGACGTAGAGATAAGCGCGTAGAAACAAATGCATAGAGATAGAGACGTAAAGACAGAGTCGGAGAGACAGAGACATAGAGGCAAAGTCGGAGAGACAGAGACGTGGAGATGGATACGTGGAGGTTGAGACGAAGAGACAGAGATGTAGAGACAGACGCATAGAGACAAATGCATAGAGACAGAGACATAAAGACAGAGTTGGAGAGACAGAGACATTGAGACAGAGTCGAAGAGATAAAGGTACTAACCAGTTCTTCAAATTTTGTTCTGATTCAAAATCGAGAGAACTCCCTTAAGCTATTCCTTAAACGATTATTTGTAATATAAAGGGAATAGGTATAAACTAAGGAATAGTTTTCACTGTTATAGATTGTTGAAAAGAGTGTTAATAGTCAAAGGCTTTCTCTCATTGGAATATTTTATTATAAAGGGAATAAGCATAAGCAAAAGAATAGTTTTCCTCGTCACTTTAGAGGTACTGTTAATAAATGCGCTGGATTTTTATTTAAAGTGGTATCCTTTGCCAAGAGCCCTACATAAGCACTAAACTGGTTGAATATTAAAATCATAATGTATCGGTCCTTTGTATATTTATATGCAATCCTTGTAAATATTGCCCTAAAAATATTAAATTATTTTTAAATTATTATTTTTTTTAATTGACTTGACTATAAAGAGTGGTTGAAGAGAAGAACAGTTTTCCACGTCCCCCTGGGGGTACTGTTCATGGACGCGTTGGATTATTATTTTAAGTGGTATCCTTCGCCAATAGCCATAAATAACCACTCTTTTTCTGAAAGTAATTAATATTTAAAGAGGAAATATTATAGAGGAAGTATTAAAGAGGAAACAGAGGAAATGTAAATTACGAATAAATTACGAAGGCAAATGTAAATCTCTAATGTAGATATCTCGGATATGTAATAAGAAATAAATGGTAAAATTTAAAAAAGGAAATATAAATTACAAGTTACAATTGAAAAGAAACAGTTCACCCACTCGCTTTATTATAAAGGGAATGAGCATAAGCAAAAGAATAGTTTTCCACGTCACCATGGAGGTATAATAAGGAATAAATGGTAAAATTTAAAAAAGGAAATATAAATTACGAGTTACAATTAAAAAGAAACAGTTTAATATATTTATATGCGATCGTTGTAAATATTACCCTAAAAATATTAAATTATTTTTAAATTATTATTTTTTTTAATTGACTTGACTACAAAGAGTGGTTGAAGAGAAGAACAGTTTTCCACGTCACCCTGGGGGTATATATAACCATACTTGATCATATACAGCGTGTCCAAAAAGTCTGGAAACACCCAAATAATTTCTCAGCTGAATTACTATTGGAAAATGTTAAGGTCGCCTTTGTAGTAATTTTTTACGAGGAATCCAATGGTGACCTTGGATTCGACCTTGGACCTCATTTTTGAGGTTATTTCAAGGTCAACCTCATTTTTTTAAATGGTAACCCCTATTTTTTATAGCGGAATCTGAAAGAGCGGAAAATTTTACGTCCGGATATGTATTAAGGTATGAGGTTGAGGTTGCCCCCAGAGGTCAAATTGAGGTCAAAGTATGATTTCTTAAAAATTTCGCGAGTTCAGTGGTAAAACAAAACAAACAAAGGTAAGGTTTGGTAAGTTCGAACGAAGACTTGAAGGTGACCTCTGATTCGACCTTGAACCTCATTTTGAGCCTCATTTTTGAGGTTATTTCGAGGTCAACCTCATTTTTTTAAATGGTAACCCCTATTTTTTTAGCGGAATCGGAAAGAGTGTGAAACTTTACGTCCAAACATGTACTCAGAACATAGTTCAAGAAGGACCTTGACGTTCATTTGAAGGTCATTTAAACTTAATGACGGTCTGATCTTGTGTAAACTTTTTAATTTTTTAAACAGTCTAACATCTTATTTCAAGTGCTCGAATTATTTTCCATCCACTTTTTGATACTAACCTAATCGATGATCGAAAACACCAACAGTATTTTTGATCATTTCAGTAGGAATGAGAGCTGATTCATTGTAAAATTTTTTGAAGCGTTTAAATATTAAACATTGTTACTTGTTATTTTTCGTATGGTTAGAGTGACAATAAACTATTATTCATTCCATAACCACCACAGAAAAGGGTTGGTCATCTTTCAAACATATTTTTTGAAAATTAAAAGTTCTTTTTATTTTCAACTCAAAAAGTATTTTTGGATAAGGTCTACTACGAAGAGTAATAAAAATGAACAAACTCACTGATAGAGAAAGAATAACGATTCTCATGATGAGAGGTTGGGGACACATGCAGCGATCTTATAGGGCCGTAAGAGATATTTTTAATGCTTCATTTAGGGTTGGTGGAACTCCACTATCATTTTCAACAGTTCAAAAAACTGTTAGAAGGTTTGAAAATACCGGCACTATCAGCGATTTACCTCGATCAGGCAGACCAATGTCAGCAGGTAACGAAGAGAAATCTTTAGATGTTGTGTTAACATTCACCGAAGATCCGCATACTTCCGTTCGTAGAGCTGCTCAAGTGCACGAAATAAGTAAATCATCTATTCATAACATACTAAATAGAGAGAAGTTCCATCCATTTAAAGTAACTCTAATACACAAGTTAAATGAAGATGATTTCGATCGTCGCGTTGAATTCTGTGATGATATGATGGCACGCATCGTACAAAATCCAAATTTTCCATCAAATATAGTCTTCTCAGATGAAGCTACATTTCAACTTGACTCAAGCGTAAATAGGCATAACTGTAGATATTGGGCAGTTGAAAACCCTCATTGGGCAAGAGAAGCCAAGTCACAATATCCACAAAAATTAAATGTCTGGGCTGGAATATTAAATAATAGGATTATAGGACCATTTTTTATTGATGGCAATTTAAATACAGAAAAGTATGAAACTATGTTGCGGAATCAAATTGTTCCTGCTATAAGAGAAATAGCTGGAGAGGACTTTAATAACACATGGTATCAACAGGACGGTGCAGCAGCTCATTATGCACGAAACGTTCGCACATACTTAGATACAGTATTCATTAATCGATGGATAGGACGAAGAGGTGCAATTGAATGGCCAGCTAGGTCCCCCGATTTAACGCCTCTAGATTACTTCTATTGGGGTTATCTGAAGGATCGTGTATTCAAAACAAAACCCTTAAACTTAGATGAATTACGTGAAAGGATCATTGATGAATCAGCTCTCATTCCTACTGAAATGATTGAAAATGCTGTTGGTGCTTTCTATCATCGATTAGGTTACTGTCAAGAAATGAATGCAGAACAGTTCGAGCACTTGAAATAAGATGTTATACTGTTTAAAAAAATCAAATGTGAGAGGCAAGGGGACTCACGTAAATCAAGCGCCCCATCGTGAGAGGCAAGGGGACTCACGTAAATCAAGCACCCCATCGTGAGAGGCAAGGGGACTCACGTAAATCAAGCGCCCCATCGTGAGAGGCAAGGGGACTCACGTAAATCAAGCACCCCAATGGTGAGAGGCAAGGGGACTCACGTAAATCAAGCACCCCAAAGGGAACAGATTTTACTACGTCCACGTCGTTGTTCCTGGGTAACGCTAAATGTAAAAAAATTGAACTTGACATGACTTTTAAGGACAATGTCAAGGTCACCATTAGATTTCTCGTTGAAAACTACTAAAGAATTAACCTCGCTCAGTGTGATAAAAAGTTTACACAAGATCAGACCGTCATTAAGTTTAAATGACCTTCAAATGAACGTCAAGGTCCTTCTTGAACTATGTTCTGAGTACATGTTTGGACGTAAAGTTTCACACTCTTTCCGATTCTGCTAAAAAAATAGGGGTTACCATTTAAAAAAATGAGGTTGACCTCGAAATAACCTCAAAAATGAGGCTCAAAATGAGGTTCAAGGTCGAATCAGAGGTCACCTTCAAGTCTTCGTTCGAACTTACCAAACCTTACCTTTGTTTGTTTTGTTTTACCACTGAACTCGCGAAATTTTTAAGAAATCATACTTTGACCTCAATTTGACCTCTGGGGGTAACCTCAACCTCATACCTTAATACATATCCGGACGTAAAATTTTCCGCTCTTTCAGATTCCGCTATAAAAAATAGGGGTTACCATTTAAAAAAATGAGGTTGACCTTGAAATAACCTCAAAAATGAGGTCCAAGGTCGAATCCAAGGTCACCATTGGATTCCTCGTAAAAAATTACTACAAAGGCGACCTTAACATTTTCCAATAGTAATTCAGCTGAGAAATTATTTGGGTGTTTCCAGACTTTTTGGACACGCTGTATATAAACAAGTATAGTCATACATGACTATATATGATCATATATGAATATATATATAATATAATTTTGTATGTCATCTTCATACGTGTCCATATACGTCCTTATATCATCGTCGGGGGTTGACGAGCGGAGCGAGTAGGGTGGTACCCCTAGTATATATATATATATCAGTATATATATATATATATATATATATATATATCAGTAACATATATATATATATATCAGTAATTTTATTTTAGGTGGGGGGGCTTCACCTCCCCACATCACCCTGAGTGGGGGCTTCGCCCCCTACACCCTCATCAAGGGCTCTGCCCCTGGACCCCGCCCTGCGCCCCGCAACAACCCGCCATACCTCATTACCTATCAACAACAACTTTATTGTTTCTTTTATTTTGTTTTAATTAGATGGGACCTTTCAAAATAATAACTGTATCCTCAAGGATTCTCACTCATGGTCTCAAAATGATTTCGTAGATTCATTCGTCATCGAATATCATTTAATGTGTGATATCAGGAATATGGTTACAAGTCGTGAGGATTGAATATTATATTTGCTTATTCTGTGGCTCAGTTTTATATTTAATCAAAAATTTAATCTTTGTTTTTTAATTTTATTTTTAAGGTTTAAACTTGAAGAACTTTTATTAATCACATTGTTAATAGAAGATTAGATTATATACAATATTAGCTGCCTGTCTACGACCAAGTTTTAGAAAAAAATAATTTGTTTCTTGGACCAACTTAGAATAATTTTAAGTAAAACAACATTTAGGGATTTAATCTTTTAATTTTTGTTACTTTATCATCAATTTATATTTCTTATTATATATTTTTATTAGTGTTTTAGTTTACATAATATTTGGCATTTTGTAAACAATAGATATTTCTTTTTGTTAAATTATGTTTTCAATGTGTTTATCTCATGTTATAGCACGGTGTGACCTAGGTCCGCATTTAAGTCACGCCTACCCGTGACTTAAGTAGTCGATTATTGCATCTATTTATCTCAAAAATGGAGTGCTTAAGGTACGGATAGGCGTGACAGCGGAATTAGGTAAACGTGCTATAAAATATCGTACGAGACATGTGACTTCAGTGGCAGTATCGTAATGTACTATTTTAACATTGTAATTAAATATAATTTTAGATCTTATGATTATATTTTTATAATTATATGATCTTTCGAATGTTATATTGATTTTTCCGATATTATTTAAAGCTATTCCATTTAATAATTCTTTGTCAAATCGAATCATGTTAAATAAGCGAAAATTGAATATGTATAGTGTCGTATTTATAGGTTTAGATAATCAGGATTGATTGTACATTAAAATATTAATTGGAGAAAAGTTTTGTTTAGATGTTTTCCATATATCTTTTGCATTTAATATTCTTGTGTAAAGTCAAATCACTGAATAAGCGTAATTCGTCCATTTTATGTATGTTTTGGCGTTAAAAATCGTTTGTTTGAATTTAACTCGTCAGGAATTGATTGTACAAACAAATTTTTAATAGGAAAAGTTTTGTTTTAATATTATCTATAACTTTTACATTCAACATTTTTGTGTAAAATCAAATCCTGTCAACTTGTAGCCGAAAATCGTCCATTTTATGTCTATTTAGGCGTTAAAAATAGTTTTTATGAGTTCAACTCGTCAGGAATTGATTGTACAAAAAAATGTTTAACAGGAAAAAGTTTTTTTTTAATATTATCTATAACTTTTACGTTTAACATTATTGTGTAAAATCAAATCCTGTCAAATTTTAGCAAAAAAACGACTATTTTTGATGATTTTAGCGGTTTTTTCGCTATTACATTGTTAAATATTGTTCATAGAAAAAAATTTTCCATGTAAAAAAGACGTGTTTTAATTAGTTTTAGCAGATGCGTTTGTTGTTTTTTGACGTAAAATTAATGTTGTTCACATTATGTTCAAAAATCGATTTTTTCAAATTATTATTTGCTCTGGTGTTTTTTATTTGTTGATCGATTCGACTCGGTATAAGACTGCAGCTTACTTATAATTAGACGAGTATCTGGGCCAAAATTCGTTAAAATCTATTGGAAATTCGCAGAGATATTCCATAAACTTGACTACATATAAACGGACATACACACATACACCATAAAAAACGCCTAAAATAAACTAATTCTGGGTGGAAAATAGTTTTTATGCAACAAATTGTTCGTTTTTGAAGTGTTACAATTTTCGCTCTAGTGAAAATTTAAGGCTCTCCCGAGAAGCGATCGTGCCTAAAAATGGATTGGTGAACACTTCTCTGGATACATTTAAATGTTTTGCGAATATCCATTTTGTATTCTTTTGATGGCAGAGGCTGTTTTAAAATATGTGATTCAATCAAAATTAAGCCCTCTTTTATTATATTATATGCAACAGGGTGTATAGTCAGAGCTCCACAAGGAATAAACAAATTGGTGTACATGTATGCCCTTGTTCTTGCAGGTACTGTAAACTGTAGTCCACTGGAAATAGCAACGTGGATTGCTGCAGATCACGGTATACCAGATTTTATCATATTCGCTGAAAAATTTGCTCATGCCTTTAAGCTTTTAACCACTCGTAAACCTGTGATCGACAAAATTGAAACAGACTTTAGTCTTGTTCTCCTACAATGCATGTGCAAGGCTGATAATGGGCTGAAACTGTCAGTTTATTTGCTGCAAGTATATGATGAAATGACCAACAGAAAGCCGAAGAGTGCTCTCATGGTATTGCATATCTGCTCATCTCATTTACTGAAAAAAAACAGCTTTAAAAAATATTAAAACCTATTTTTTTGATGATGATGTTATTCGATTAGCTGGAAAAGGTATTACGAAATTAATACATGCAACTACGTTGAATGAAGCAGCTAATGTTTTTAGACATTTAGTTGTGGTTTTCGGAACTGAGTTTTTGTCTAAAAACTTTACAAAATCTGCTAAAGATTTGTTAAAAGATACAAAACAAAGTGAGGAAACCGAAAAAGAATATATTGAACATGATTTTGATAGTTCAATTCATAATGATTGTAAAAAAGATTCACCTTTTTACAAATACTTCGACGAAGTATATATACTACACTTATGAATGTTGATTTGTTGGGGCAAAACAATAAACAATATTCTCCAGACTTCATGGACTACTTAATTACTACGTTAATGCCGTATTTTCCTCTATGGTCCGCAGTTCTGATTAAAGATCTCAAGATTACTAGAGATACAAGTGCAACGTTGGAAAATTAGTGGAAAATTGAGAAATATTTCAATTTTGATGGAGTTAAAAAAATATTGGCTCCGAGGTATATACAAGAAAATAGTCAGTCATAAAACAGCGGCTTCGTGAACGAGAACTTGATCTCTTAACGACGAGGCAAGATCGCAATAAAAATAAGAAAAAAAGACTGCGAAAAAATAAATTACTACAATAAAAAAAAATGGAAGAAGGTTATAAAAACAAAGAAACAGAAACGAAGATTTAAACTAAAAAAAAAAGCGTTAAATAAACTTAAAAAAGAGGATGCAGATGAACAATTTCCGGAAGTGTGTTGGCAAAGATCGCATAAGAATAATTCTTATTTCGAAACATCGAAATTGTTGGGGTCGAATCAAAATAAAATGAGCGAAGTAGATGTTGAAGATGACATTGCCGAGTTGAGAGAAAATGTCGAAATCCTGCAAGACATAAGTAAATTAAACGAATCAAAGATAAACATGAATTCTTCCGCAATAGATGAAGACAAAAATATACAATTTGATTTACCAAAAGTTAAAATTGAAAATGGTTCATCAAGTATGATAGAAATTGAAGATAACAATCTAAAACTTGAACAAAAATATCAGTTTCAAGATAAAGATCTTGAATCAGAAAAATCCGAAGCTTCCACGATTAATAAACTTTTTAACTTTTTAACAATTGTTGGCAAAACTTTCTTTCGCATGCGATTACTCATCCACTTAACTATCCGAAAATTAATAAATCATTAGATGGGCTAAATATCAAAGATTCATCCATGAAAACATTAAATCCAAATGAATATGTTGACGACAACATAATTAATGCCTTTCACAAGATAATAACTAGTGCTAGCCAGTTTCCATTTATACTAGCATTTGATTTATACTTCACTGATAGGATAATAAGAAATAGTCAATTGTCAACTGGTTTTCACAACTACATGTCATCGATCGAATTTGCGGCATACATGATTTTACTATTTCCCATTCACTTAATCTACGCAGCACATTACACATTATTGGTAATTGTACCAGAATATGAACTATTCATATACCTAGACTCTATGCATGGCATGCCTCCCAGAGGATTGGTTGAAAAAATGATGGCAATATATCAAAAATATGTATGTGATAAAAGGAAAGTGCTAAAGGAACCGGTGAATTGGGAAAAATGGACACTTTATGTACCACAAGACATACCACAACAAATTCATGCAAACTGCGGAGTTCATGTGTGTACATGGACGTACATAATTTGCTCACGTACTAACCTGACATATATCGACAATGATATGAACCAAGCACAAAAAACTATCGCTAATATGATAAAATATTATGAAAATGAATTTCAAGTACTAAAACAAAAAAAAAAACATTCATAAAAATAACCCCGTAATTTTGAATATCGTACACAAAAAACAAATGCGATACCAAAGAAAACCTCCAATCTTGGAGTTTACAAGTACTATAGAGATCTTAGCATCTCTATCGTTGCTACTCGATAACTAATATCGACATCAAAATTGTTCTGAGCTTCTTTCAAATGTGCAGTAAATACCCAGGTATTTAAAAAGAGATTCACTCCGTGCATATACCTTATGGCAACTCACGGGCACAAGCTACAACGATCAACATATTGTATTATGATGGTTGAATTATTTATTTATTAAGTAAAAAATTGTTGACACTTTTGGCTCGTTCCGAGATTGTTGGAGATGCATCTTAGATGATCTCTATAACTTTCCGGAACTTTAGAAGTTGACCAGTGCTCGTGGCTGCGAACTATTTGAGAAAATTCTGTATTTTGTTAGTTAATTTATTTATTTAATAAATAAATAATTGTTGTGCCACTTTAGACTAGTTTCGGAATTATTGGGGATGCTTCTGAGATAATGTCTATCAATTTTTATAACGATAAGAGTTGGCCGGTGCTCGTGGATGCGAATTAACTAAGAAAATCCTGTATTTTGTTATTTAATTTATTTATTTAATAAATAAATAATTGTTATGCCACTCCGGGCCCGTTCTGGGATTGTTTGGGATGCTTCTTAGATAATGTATATCATTTTTCATAACGATAGGAGTTGACCGGTGTCTGTGGCGGCCGATTATGTGTGAAAACCCCGTATTTTGTTATTCAATTTATGTATTTAATAAATAAATAGTTGTTGTGCCACTCCGGGCTCATTCTGGGGTTGTCCGGGATTCTTCTTAGATAATGTATATCATTTTTCATAACGATAGGATTAACCAGTGCTCGTGGCTACGAATTAACTAAGAAAATCCTGTATTTTGTTAGTTAATTTATTTATTTAATAAATAAATAATTGTTGTGCTACTTGGGGCTTGTTACGGGACTACTGGGGATGCTTTTGAGATAATGTCTATCAATTTTTATAACGATAAGAGTTGACCGGTGCCCGTGGCTGCGAATTAACTAAGAAAATCCTGTATTTTGTTAGTTAATTTATTTATTTAACAAATAAATAATTGTTGTGCCACTTCGGGCACGTTCCGGGATTATTGGGGATGCCTCTGAGATAATGTTTATTAATTTTTAGAACGATAAGAATTGGCTGGTGCATATGGCTGCGAATTAACTAAGAAAATCCTGTATTTTGTTACTTAATTTATTTACGTAATAAATAAATAATTGTTGTGCCACTCCGGGCTCGTTCTGAGATTGTTGGGGATGCTTCTGAGATAATGTATATCATTTTTCATAACGATAGGAGTTGATCGGTGTTTGCGGCGGCCGATTATCTGTAAAAATCCCGTATTTTGTTATTTAATTTATTTATTTAA
This sequence comes from Torymus aiolomorphi, assembly GCA_036365515.1. Taxonomy (NCBI): domain Eukaryota; kingdom Metazoa; phylum Arthropoda; class Insecta; order Hymenoptera; family Torymidae; genus Torymus; species Torymus aiolomorphi. The sequence goes on from CM070874.1 coordinate 215,176,200, forward strand.
TAAATAAATAGATGTTGCGCCACTTCAGGCCCGTTCCCGGCTTATTGGGGATACTTCCTAGATAATGTATATCATTTTTCATAACGATAGGAGTTGACCGGTGCCCGTGGCTGCGAATTAACTAAGAAAATCCTGTATTTTGTTAGTTAATTTATTTATTTAATAAATAAATAATTGTTGTGCCACTTCGGGCACGTTACGGGATTATTGGAGATGCTTCTGAGATAATGCTTATCAATTTTTAGAACTGTAAGAGTTGACCGGTGCCCGTGGCTGCGAATTAACTAAGAAAATCCTGTATTTTGTTATTTAATTTATTTATTTAATTAATAAATAATTGTTTTGCCACTCCGGGCTCCTGCTGGGATTGTTGGAGATGCTTCTTAGATAATGTATATCAATTTTTATAACGATAAGAGTTGACCGGTGCCCGTGGCTGCGAATTAACTAAGAAAATCCTGTATTTTGTTAGTTAATTTATTTATTTAATAAATAAATAATTGTTGTTCTACTTCGGGCTCGTTCCCGGATTATTGTGGATGGTTCTGAGATAATGTCTATTAATTTTTGGAATGATAAGAGTTGACCGGTACCCGTGGCGGTGAATTAACTAAGAATATCCTGTATTTTGTTTGTTAATTTATTTATTTAATAAATAAATAAATGTTTTGCTTCTTTGAATTCTGTCTAGGATTAGTTGTGAGAGGTCCGTAGATGATCCCTGTCACATTTCGGAAAAATTTTTTATAAAAAAACGAAAATTTTGGTTCGGGGCCCCGAAACACCCTATTCGTCCCTGATGAGGCTAAGTTTGCGTGAGGCTAGTTTGTCTGTGATCAATTCACCACTGCTGCCGTCTGTAGGGTAGGTCTCAACGTCCGCGTCCTGCTCTTGCTTTGTCAGAGCTTTTGTTAAACCTCACTTCACTCCAAGGAGCGATTTGTTAATAGGATCGTAGTTCTACTGGCTCTCAAGCTCTCTACCTATATGTCCATGAATTGACGTGGTGCTCTATAAGCCAGGAACTATTTTCTTTTGACGACGGAATTCCTAACCTCAAAGGTCGGCTGGTAGGGCTGCTATCGATGGGCTATGAATATTTGCCATCGTCTTTTGCTGCACTTCGAGTAAAACCATCACTCCTCAATAATAATAACAGCATTAATTGCACCAATTAAACTAGCACAGCGCTCCAAGACACAAATAAACGTCAGTCTTTAATTAAAATCCTAATGGGCTCCAAGTTCGATAGCAATCATTGAATTTTGCGTTGTCCAGTGATGGTAGCAGACGAAGAGAGAAATCTTATCAAAATAATAACAACTACAGCCGAAGCGACCTTATTACTGGAGTACTGGCATGGCGAACAGGAGTGTATTTGTAAGGAACCTGTGGACAACAGCAAGCAAAGATCACACAGGTGGACAAGCACGTTTCACTGTCATCTACATAGCGAACTAGCACAAAGCCAGCCGCCCACTACCGCGGATAACTGTGCTCGTCAACGCCAGCTGGTACGCGCTCTTCACAACACGGCAACACTAGCGCGTCTGCCTCGCTACTCGACAACACTTCCATGCGCGTGGGACCGCGACCGGTGCACATGGTCCAACCGCGGCTGCAGATGATATACACCAGGTAAATGGCTTGCAAGCGCAAGATCCCTCTCCGAATATCAACGCCCAGCGGGTCATTTCTATTGCGCAGCTCGAGAACAGAGAAGCTGGGAATGACTCAGCGAGTAATGTACTTACACTGATAAATTCTACTCTTCAGATTACATCCCCCTGTCTGACCGATATTAATCTGTAGGATGCCACAAATGTCTTCGTTCTTGTGAGCACACTTTGAGCTCCTCTTCCAAACTCCCGCACGAGTTTCTTCGCTTCTCCTCTGCTGCTACGACCTCGTGCGCATCCTAGGGAACACGCGCTGCCGGCTCACCAAGTCAACCGCCCGCACGGCGCACACTGGTGCCATACGGATTTTTTGGTTCAAAACCACCTAGAGGTCGTAATTCTCAACGGAATCTCAAAATTTTTGCTTAGGAACATTCGTTATCAAATATCGAAGAGCCCTACGAAGCCTGATTTTTCAAAAAATTAACCTATAAATCTAAGGAGTCATATAATCCTATCACATCAACCAATCAATTCAATTTTTGACCTGCAAATCCCAAAAATACGATAAGCCTTTAATTTGAAAGCCCTTTACTCGTGAACTCTTGACCTTTGATCCAGTAAGCCATGCACTCATAAACTCTAAACCTATAAGCCCTAACCTCATAAGTCTTAAGGGGGTCTTACACCTAGTGGCTTCTGAGGCCAAAATCAGCTATAAAAAAGAGAAAAATGTTATTTAAACCACATACAATGTATATCCTAAAAATATACACTATTTCTGACGGAATGGCCCAAGACTTAATCTGTATACCAATTTTATAATCAAGGTTAAGAGAGCATGTGTCAAGGACTTATAAATTGAAGTTTTATAGCATTTTTGGGAATCACAAGTGTAAATTTTGGGGTTATAGGTTATAAATTAGGTTTATAGGTTCATATTTTCAAAATTAGGCTTCGTAGCGGTCTTTGGTATTTTGTCACAAAAGTTCCTGTTTTTGAATTTTCAAATTCGGTTGAGAATTATGACCTCTAGGTGGTTTTGAACCTTTCGGCCCCAGTGTGCGGCGGCCCGTTTTTTGCACAGATGGGCTGTAGTGTCAGCCTAGTCAAGGATATAATGCAACCCAGGCGTGCGCTCGCTAACAAGCAATATGCAACAAGTAACAAGCTGCATGCAAGGATACTGTTTTTATTAACTAGTAGTTGCCTCATGAAAAGTTTCAGGTTTTTAAAAGTTTGGGGCCCACTGCACAGGAGCTTGTCTTCAAATATATCTGGCATGCGGGTGGTAGATTTCTGGCCAGGCGTAAGGATGAGGAGCGTGCGCGTGTCTTCATTACTGCTGTCGACTTGCAGATCATTCTAATGGCCTGCCAGTCTACATACAAACAACATTTTCCTAATGAAAACTCGCAAGATAACGGTCAATTGGCTAATACAACTGATAAGATGCAGGGGACTGAGAGTCGGCGCAGCGCGCGGGGATTCCTGCTTCCTGCTCTCCGCCGTTCTGCGAGCCGCCGCGCCGCTGCGCAGTGATGGGGTCGCGGCCGGCCACAGGTCGCAATACTGCCCGCTGCTCTCTCTGCCTCCGCGTCACAGATGGGGGAAGCGTGAGCGGGCTACTTGCGGTCGCTATACATAGAGAAGGCGAGAGGGGAGGAGGCGTATGGCTTCTACAGTCATGCCCATAGGGAGAAGAATGAGTGATAGGAGAGGAGATAGGGTCAATCAAAATAAGGTAACTAAATAGTATTAATTGAGGTTTTATTTAAAAAATATCAAAATTTGTATCATCATCTTATAAAAAAAACTGTGAATCAAATATAAATTAAATGTAATATTTATAAAATTAGCTTTTTATTCGGAAATTTGGCTGAATATTAAGTGACATGTAGACAGGCATAATTTATGTATTATTGATTTCATTTTATATTATTTAGTAAATGTATTATATACATGTGAAGTCATATATTTAAGGTCATCTTATACCTAATAGCTTCTAAGACCAAAATTGCATGCAGAAATTAATTAAAATATAATTACTACAAAATAAAGTATATGTATTACTAATATAACTTATTACTAATATAAAATCCCAAGAGATAGGTCTCTAAACCAATTTTATGAAAAATTATCTTATTTTTTAAAAATTAAATGGTGTGCAAGTTTTCTTTGCAGTCACTCGATCGATTTTGACGAGAAAATTCGCAAATTACTCAAGAAACATGTTCCTATGGCACGAAGCTCCGGAATTAAAAAATATTGTATTTTTTAATTTAATGAACTATAAAAATTAATAAAAATTCATAACATAAAGAAAAAACCGCTGCCAATTCATTGGCACGTAGCTTCCTCAAACTTAATTTACTGATTCCTTTAATAAATTTTTAATTCCAATATTTAAAATTTAATACTTCAGAAAGACAGAAATAACAAAACTCCAACATAATTTATTCAAATTTTTATAGATTATACATTTCCACAAAATTTCACATACATAAAATATATATCACAATTGCCTATAAATTTGCAACTGATATTTAGAGCTCTATGTATTTGAATGTAATTTATAGCATTCGAAACATAATTAAATTACCTATATTTTCTAAAAAAAATTAATTTTCTAGCTATCACGGTTCTTTTGTTATTAACAGAAATGTAAAAATTTAAAAATTAAAAAAAAGATCCTCAAGAAATAGATTTTAAAAATGTCTAGAAAAATTTTAACCTCAAATATCTCTAAATTTATGAACCAATCACTTTGCCAAAAGAACTCATCCGAGAACTATCAATAATATACCTCTACAATGAATTTTGAAGCGAATAAGACAATTTTACTCTTGTAATTCTCTTTCGAATACCACCCACCCCGTTTAGATACATAGAGCCGTTCTCGAGAAATTACGATTTAAAAAAAAATTGGAAAAAATTTTAACCTCAAATATCTTCGAAATTTATGGATCAGTCTTTTTGCCCGAAGAACTCACTCGATTGGTATACAAAATCTACCCCTACAAAGATTTCAAAGTGATTAAGCCAATTTTACTATAGTTATTGAACAACAACAAAATCACTTTTTTTTATAAATTTTTTTTTTCTCAAAAAATAATGAATGAAAAAACCTAAAAATTTAGTAAGTTATAGTACTTAATATCCTTTACAACCAAAAAAATATTCATGTTAATATCTTTTTTAATTGCGAAATATAACCTATTTACAAACAATTACGTTTTCATCAATAACTTATGACGAAATACAGCTACCGACTTTTTTTTTTTAAATTGTAGATAATTTTATCCTACATACAGAGAATTTATGATATATAAACAATATTTGTTCTAAATATTAAAAAAATCGAAAAAAAAAATTTGAAAATTAAAAAATGGCTATAAAAAAAAAAAATTAAATTTTACAAAAATAGAATATTGACCCCAATTGTGGAAGCAAAATCTAAAAAAATGATCACTCTCCCGTTAAAATCGGTCGAGTAGATCATGAGATATCAGCGTACACACACACACACACACACACACACACACACACACACACACACACACACACACACACACACACACACACAGACACACACACACACACACACACACACACACACACACACACACACACACACACACACACACACACACACACACACACACATCCATACGAACATTTTCTAAAAATAGTGTATTTCGATTCCAAATTTGCTAAATAACATTTCTAACATATTATCTCATAAACTTTTTTTTTTACTATCACAAAGCTTCCTCTATGAGGAAGCAAAAGTAGTTTTTCCAATAAAAAAAATACTTAGTCACGAAAGTTTTTAATTCTAGAGCTTCGTGCTATAGGTACATGTTTTACAAGTAATTTGCGACTTGTCTCATCAAAATCCATTGAGTGACTGACAAGAAAACTTGCACACCCGTTGATCTTTCTAAAATGACATAATTCTGCATAAAATGGGTTTAGAGACCTATCTCTTGGAATTTTGTATTAGAAATAAGTTCTATTAGTATTACCTATACTTTGTTTTATAGTAATTATATTTTAATTAACTTTTGCAGATAGTTTTGGCCTGTAATGGACGAATTTTTCGTCCATTTACAAAAACAAATTAAGACGTAATAGGGAAGATAGAAGAAAGAAGAGCAACGGAGAAATATCAAGAAGGAGAGAGAGACAGCAGGAGAGAGAAAGAGAAAGGGAGGAACTAAAAAGTGGGCAGAAAGAATGGCGGAGAAAAAATGGAGAAAAGGAGCGGATGGGGAGAAAATTCTAGAGCCATGGGGGTGAGCAAATCTGACGCGTGGCCAGCTAAAAACAGGGCAAACAAATCAAGAAGGCGATAAGGACCGAATGAAGCCTGGGAACATTAGCGCGCCTGCGCCGCGTTTTCCAAATTTTAGGGATGATGAGCCGCAATAAAAAAAAAAGAAGAAGAATGAAGTAATTGGGCCGTATACGCAGACATTCATTTTTTATACGTATGCCAGGGAAGAATTTAGAGCAAGATGTCAAGGCCCTAGCATAGCGGTACGGTAACCAAATGCTCGAGAATGTGGAAGCCCGCTGGCTTTTAGGGCATACCTTTCTTTTTATCCCTTAACATGCAGGGGGGCTGTGGGAACATCGCATGGCGCCAGGACGGGAAATCGGTCAGCGAGACGTCTCTGTGGCATCTAAAGATTCAGGAGCTAAGGGGTGGCGGCGCCCACGGATATACTCTGCATGCAGCCTCGCGGAATTTTTTCTGGAGGGAGCGTTCTCAATAAGGGGACTTATTGACATCTTTATGTCTTCCTCCATTAAGCGAGCAGGAGAAAACGCATGGCAACGGGAGGAGGAAGTCAAATTCGGCGCACCTTCCCACAAGGGGGAAAACATGTTTTCCCCTAAAACCAAGACAGTTTTGCACTATAAAAAGGGTCAGCAAGTGGGCCTCAATGCACACTATTTTTCTGAACTTCTTCGAGGGCGAAGCTCTGCCCGACGAAGGGCCAACGCCACCGACACTGCCCATGGCGAAGCGCTGTTCGTATCATGCCCGATTTGGACTTTGACTTTTTCTCGGCTACCACGACAACGATCGATTCCGTGCCACGGCGAAGCATTGCCTGTGGCACACCTCACCGATAGCGAAGGAACGACTACCTCCAGGAGTGTGTCCTCGTGGAGAGCTGTCGAGAACAAGCGCAACCCTTCTGCACCACGCTCCCTACTGCGAGACCATCTGTCACGGAGGAACATCATCGTTGAATCGCGACGACGATCTCAAGATCGCGAGAGGACGTTTTGAAAAGGTAGAGGTTTTTGTGTAAATTTGGGGAATTTAATAAACTTCATTATTCGACCAATAAATTGGGATTTGCATTCTTCCTCCGCTACGACTAAAGGCGTAACGCTTCGAGCCTCAGCCAGTAGCAAAAGGAGGTAAAGTCCTCTAATCTACTCTCTCGGTCTCCATAACCTGGTTAGGCATAGCGCTTTCGGGCGTTGGCCAAAAGACAGGGTGATCCGGCTCACCCCATAGGAGGGCTGCTAGACATGATAGCTTTTTGTTTAGATTCCGACGTAACAGGTATCTGAATATATAAGTTATTAACTGGTTCATCAGCTGCCGGAAAGACACAAAAGGGAAGCAATCGGAGTATGAGAAAGTAAAAATAAATAGCAACAATGAAAATATGTCTAATAATGAAGTTTCAAAAAGAAGTGTGGGCGATTTAAAGGAAAATTTTTCTAACTATCTTCTAACAAAATTAAGAGAAAGAAAGAGGGATTTAGAACACTATTTAGAGAGTAACGATCCTAAAACGCGTGAATTAGAAGAGGAAATTAGGGACTTGAGAAAAGTATTAAATAGAAATTTCGCGGCGTTAAATATTGATTATCAGGGAAATTACTGAAAGATTGAAAATAAAACTGATCTCTCAACTCTCGAAGATATTGATGATTCTCCGAATGATAGTAGCCTTACGAAACTTAAAGCTAGTATTAGAAAAGGGGATCAACAGAAAAAATTTGCATTAAAATGACCTAAATTAAAACTTAATAAAATTCCATTGGGTGATAGTCAAAAAGAAGCTGGTGAGTTTAATTTTAGTACACAACTTACCGCACATAGGAAAACTAATCGCGTAACGTTTGGCGAAAACGTGAAAACAGTGGCTGCCTTTTTACTAGAAGAAAGCGTTATCGAATTAATAAAATCGCAATTGTGTTTAGAGGCAAGAAAGAAATTTTTAGATTCATATTTCAAACGGAAAGATACTATAAAAGGTTTTGGTAGGTTTTCGTATAAAATGTTCGAATCTTAATCAAAACGTATCTAAACGTATCTAATCGTACGGAAAGGTACAGAAACATAGCGACACGTAAAGGAACGTGCCGAAACATACGATAATTTAGATTGTATTACCGTTTATTTTTTCCATTTCGGTAGAAAGTTTTATTAACAATATTATTATTTGTACAGGCATGAACAAAATTATTACCATTTGTAGAGAGTGCTTATTGAATAGATGAGATTAGAATAAATAAAAGGACTATAGACAAATTGTGTTGTTAGAATATATTTAAAAAATTAGTATTTTAAGGAACGTGTTGTATGTTTTGAAAAAATATTTAAGCTCTCATTAAAGTTTTTGGTGCAGAGGGAGAGAGAGGGGGAAGAAAGAGAAGGTGAATTAAGTTATTAAATAATGTTTGTTAAGTATAAATACTTTTGTAAATAATTGCACTACCATTCAATAATGTTACTAATAATATACTATAACAAATCTCATAATTTTTTCATATACTATGTAATTATTTATTATTTTCTCTTATAAATTTGTGGAATCTATCTAAAAAAACTTTTTACAAAAGTTTAAACTAAGGCAAGTATTAGTCGCTCTCTCTCTCCCTCCCTCTCTTTCCCCCCTCTCTTTCCTACCCCCTCTCTCTCTCCCTCGCTCCATCTCTCTCCATCTCCATCAAACTGAGTACCAAAAAGTTTAATGAGAGCCTAAATATGTTTTCAATACAATCAACACGTTCTTTAAAAAACTAATTTTTTAAGTATATTCAACACAATTTGTCTATAGTCCTTTTATTTATTCTAATCTCATCTATTCGTCAAGCACTCGCTACAAATGGAAATAATTTTTTTCATGAGTCTATAAATAATAATATTGTTAATAATACTTTCTACGAAAGTATAAAATAAGGCAAGTATAGAAGTTTTTTCTGTATAATCTATAAAATAATATTTATGATTTTTTAAAAGAAGGCAAATAAATACTAGTAAAGAAGTCTTTTACATTATTGAGTCAATGTATGCTCAACAAATTATATGTAAGCGATACGATTTGGTACGTTTTGGTAGGTTTTTGTATAAAATGTCCGAATCTCAATCAAAACGTACCGAAACGTACCGAATCGTACGGAAAGGTACAGGAAACATAGCAACACGTAAAGAACGTGCCGAAACATACGATAATTTACATTGTAGTACCGTTTATTTTTTCCATTCGGGAGTACATTCAAATTCTTCACTGCAAATTAAACAAACGAAAGTTGTGAAATCAATTATCGATAGTCAAGTAATGCAAACCATTCTCCGAAAAACTGTGTGACTATGTTCTCCGAAATGTATTCAAATTTATTCATTCTTCTATATTAATTAAACACAAGAAAGTACTGAAATCAATTAATAGTAGTCAAGTCTCGGCCATAAGAACTTTTCGTACCTCGCGTGTAAAATTACATTTTACGCCCACGTTGTAACTTCAAAATAATTCAGCCAGCGGGCATAAAGTATTCTAATAAAGAATCCCAATAACTCACACACTCCTACAAAACTTTATAATACCTACGAACTTTACGCCCGTGTGAGCGAAAATTATATTAATTATATAACTATATAGCCTTCTTTCTATTTCTAAAATTCATAAAAATTTTTTCAGATATTTACGAAAAGTCAAACCCTATGTAACAAAATTACATAGTTATCAAAGCATCACTATTTTTCATTATTCCTCCTCAATTTTGAACTTTCTATAATATTACCCATCTTGGTAGGACAAGAGACGTCTAGATCTGCTCTAGCAGGGGTAGTCCTCCCATCTTCCATACATACTTGGCGGGCCCGACAGTTTGCAGTTCACCGGTGGTCTATTTATGTGTCGAATACTAAATTTTTGCATAAATTCAGTAACAATATTTATACCTATAAGTTCACTATAAATTATTACATTGGCTCTAATTTTTAATTGATGCCGTTAAGTACAACATATCTGTGCAAGAGCAGAATCATGATTTACATTTTATTACCAAGCATATTTTTTCTTGTGTCCGTCCGTTTTAAACGAGAATAAAATTAAAAAATTCCCGCGGGTGTGTACTTTCTATTTAAAAACAGAGTGAAAATTCATATATCAGTAGTTAATATGTAGAAGCAACCAATTTATATATTTTATCTGATCTTTAAACATATTAATATTTATATGAAAATGACCATGCTTTACACCTTCAACTGTAAACCATCGGGCCCGCTCAATATGTATGGGTGATCGGAGGACCACCCCTGCTAGAGCAGCTCTAGACTTCTCTTGTCCATCCAAGATGCTTAATATTATAGAAAGTTCAGAATTGGGGAGGAGTAATGAAAAATAGTGAAGTTTTGATAACTATGTAATTTTGTTATATAGGCTTTGACTTTATGTAAATATCTGAAAAAATTCTTATGAAATTTAGAAATAGAAAGAAGGCATTATAGTTATATAATTAAAATAATTTTTGTCATCACGAGCGTAAAGTTCGTAGGTACTATAAAGTTTTGTAGGAGTGTGTCAGCTATTGGGCCTCTTAGGCATTATGTAGAATACTTTATGCCCACTGGCTGAATTATTTTGAAGTTACAACGTGGGCATGAAATGTAATTTTACACGCGAGGTACTAAAAGTTCTTATGGCCGAGACTTGACTACTACTAATTGATTTCAGTACTTTCTTCTGTTTAATTCGTATAGAAGAATGAAGAAATTTGAATACATTTCTGAGAACATAGTCACCTCTTGGTTGACCGATATCTATGATCCTTTTAGAAAATTTTCTTCGGAAGTATGACTCTTGGTACCTACTTAAAGCCCGGCCGCCTGGAGGTTAACAAATATTGTTTAATGTACTTTTTCTCTTAACTAGCAAAATCAGGCACGCTGCGCGCGCATAATTTTCATTTGTTCCATACTCTTAATTTTAAATTTGCTAAATGATGAATTTTAAATTCTTATATTTAAATTAATACCTATATTAATTCATATATTTTAATTACGCAACTTTCGAAATTACTAATATCTTATGTCTAGGAAGGTGCAAACTGGCTTTTCTTTGTCTAGGAGGACCGAAACTGGCTTTTCTTCGCCTTAGACGCATTTTTGCCGTTTCTTCGCCTGTAACTTCCAAGTTGGCTTTTCTTCGTACCGCACGACGATATAAGGGAGTCACGTAGACATAAAAAAATAAGCCAAACGATAATTAAAATAATTTTTGGATCCAAATAGGAGGAGCATATGAGGTTCACGTATATAAGGGACATATATGTAGACATATATGCACGTATATGTAGACATGAAAAAATAAGCCAAACGATAATTTAAATAGTTTTTAAACGCAAGTAGGATAGGGACGCGAAGTCCACGCATATTAGATAATCACGCAGACGTTGAACAATAACCAAGACAATTATTTAAACAATTTTGAAACACAAGTAGGAGAGGGGTATGGAGTCCACGCATATAAGGGAGTCACGCAGACATGAGAAAATAAGCCAGACGATTATTTAAGTAATTTTTAAGCCCAAATAGGCTGGAGACGCGAAGTCTACGCATATTAGGGAACACCGCAGACGTGCAACAATAACCAAGACAATTATTTAAACAATTTTTAAACCCAAGTCGGCGGAGAATATGTGGTCCACGCATATAAGGGAGTCAAGTAGACATAAAAAAATTAGCAAAACGATTATTTAAATAATTTGTTAATCTGAGAAGCCGGGGGCCGCGAAGTACACGTACATTAGGGATTCACGCAGACGTGGAACAATAACGAACACAATTATTTTTATACAATTTTTAAACCCATGTAGGCGGGGGATATGAGGTCCACGTATGTAAGGGAGTTACGTAGATATGAGAAAATAAGCCAAACGATTATTTAAATAATTTTTGGACCCAAGTAGCCGTTGGGATGCGAGGTGCACGCATATTAGGGAATTGGGGAGATGTGCAACAATAAGCAAGACAATTATTTAAATAATTTTCAAGCACAAGTAGGCGGGGGATTTTGCGTCCACGCATATTAGGGAATTACGCAGTCGTGGAACAATAACCAAGGCAATTATTTAACCAATTTTTAAACCCAAGTAGGCGGAGGATATGAGGTCCTCGCATATAAGGGAGTCACGTAGACCTGATCAAATAAGCCAAAGGATTATTTAAATAATTTTTGGACTCAAGTAGTTGGGGGACGCGAGGTCCACGCATATAAGACAAGTCACGTAGGCATGAAGAAATAAACCAACGATTATTTAAATAATTTTCAAACCCAGGTAGACTTGGCATGCGAGGTGCACGCATATTGGGGAATTAGGGAGACGTGCAACAATAAGTAAGACAATTATTTAAACAATTTTTAAAGACAAGTAGGAGGGCTATATGAGGTCCACGTATGTAAGAGAGTTACGTAGATATGAGAAAATAAGCCAAACGATTATTTAAATAATTTTTGGACCCGAGTGGCCGTTGGGATGCGAGGTGCACGCATATTAGGGAATTGGGGAGGTGTGCAACAATGAGCAAGACAATTATTTAAACAATTTTCAAACACAAGTAGGCGGGGGATTTTAAGTACACGCATATTAGGGAATTACGCAGTCGTGGAACAATAACCGAGACAATTATTTAAGTAATTTTTAAACCCAAGTATGCGGAGGATATGAGGTCCACGCATATAAGGGAGTCAAGTTGACATAAAAAATAAGCAAAACTAATATTTAATAATTTTTTAACCTGAGAAGCCGGGGGCCACGAAGTACACATTACATTAAAAAAACATTGTAGATGTATTTCAAGTTTATTTTATATGATTAATCCAAAGATCTTTATTTGTATATTTTGAATAATTTGAAAATTTAAGTATCAAAAAAGATTTCTAAAAATTTTTCTAAAAACTCTAAATATTTTTAAACTATAATTATTTTTTTTTTAAAGTTACAATTACAAAAAACTGTTATATTGCTTATAATTATTTGAAAATACACGGTGACCCATTTTAATCGCCGCACCCGGATTTCTCGAAACCTAAGCCAGATAGAGAAAAACGGTTCAGACAAAAGTTATAGGGGATAAAGGGGGCCACATAATGGCGCTAACGTCTTTGACCTTGAACTTGACTTTTGAGGTTATTTCAAGGTTAAAGTGGTTTTCTCATATGGAAACACCCAGTTTTTACCCCGGATTCGGAAAGAGCGAGAAATTTTAAGTTCAAAGTCATTTTGAGAAATTTTTCCAAGGTCATGTCAAGGTCAAATCTAGGTCAAACTCAGAAAAGTAACGTTTAAAATCTTTTTTTCCATTAACCGCAGGCTAAGCTGGTTCAAATTGATCGTAGGCTTAATGGAGGAACCCACACACCCAAAACTTACATATCCTAATAAACAAAACTCAAACTCGCACATCCTAACCCCATAGACTTCATGCCCTCACATGCTGAACTGTTACACCCGGGTCCCACAACCATACCCCACACCTCCCAGTCCCACACATCCCTACCCCACGCATGCTAATCCCATATACCCCAAACCCACACGTCCTGAACCCTGAAAAATTTTTCTCAAGGGCAAAATGATTTTTTAACGGAACCTTTAAGATCGTTGAAGCTTCTGTTATAAATGTATTAAGCTTACTTTTTGCGCTACCCAGAAACAACGACGTGGACGTAGTAAGGATTGTTTCCTTTGGTGTGCTTAATGAAAGTGAGTCCCCTTGCCTCTCACTGGTCGGGGTGCTTGATTATAGTGAGTCCCCTTGCCTCTCACTGTTCGGGGTGCTTGATCATGGCAGCGTATGCTCGACGAATCCTATCGTGCATATTTGCTCTTGTAATGGGTTGTTGCTCAAAAACAGCAGTTTTTAAATACCCCCATAAATCGAAATCTGGTAATGTAAGATCGGGTGAGCAAGCAGGCCAGTTAACCGGACCTCCTCGACCAATCCATCTGTTACCATAGTGCTCATTCAAAAACGCCCTTACAGTTCGAGCGAAATGTGGTGCTGCGCCGTCCTGCTGGAGCCACATTCTTCGTCGCGTTTCTAAATCAACATCTTCCATCAATCCAGGTAGTTCATCTCTTATTAGCGTCAAATAGGTATGTTGATTTACTTTTGCTTCAAAAAAATAAGGGCTAATTAAATATCCATTGAAAATCCCTCACCATACCATAATACTCCAACGTCTTTGATGGTTTACAGTTCTGATCCAATGAGGATTCACATCAGACCAATAATGGCAATTATGCCTATTCAGTTCCCCATCACTTTGAAATTGTGCCTCATCAGAAAAAAGAACAAAGTTAAAAAAGTCTGGATCATTTTCTATCATTTGTAAAGCCCATTGGCAGAACACAATACGCTGTTGGAAATGCTGAAACTGTAGCTCTTGTACCAAAGTAATATGATATGCGTGATGTGGAAACACCTTCATAATTCTTAAAAAAGTATTTCTTGGAATACCAATTTCCCTTTCGACTCGACAAGCGCTAATGTGTGGGTCAAGATGAATTATTGCAAGGATAGTTACAACTCGATTATCATTTTCATCATATCCATGGCGCCTACGTTGGCGAACCATGTGTCCACCACGAGCTCTTGGAGTTAAACGTCTGATAGCTCTATCGTCAGGATGTCCTCTGTCAGGATAGCGTTCAGCATAAAGTCTTGCCGCACCAAGATAATTATTTTGGCTTGCTCCTAAAACCAAAATCATATCAACGATCTCGTTGTGCGGATAGTCAGCCATTTCAGAGCCAGCTATTAATTACTATTAAATTTAAATAGTAAAATGGTATCAAAAATATTAATAATTATAAGGCTCGCCCGTATACGGTCGCGCCTAAAAAGGAAAAACGTTGGAAAATTACAGTAACTTTAATTAGCTAACTGTAATTGCCATAAATACTTCGTTTGTCACTTTTTTAATTTTAAATTTTAAAATAAAATAATCGTTAAAACATTAAAGGTATTCAATTCAATCAAGGATTTTTTCTTATTTAAATTGCAAATAAAACTAAAACTTCCTTTTATTTTTTTGTTTTATGTAAATAATGTGAATTAGTAGCGATCGAATTACAGAAATACTAATTTTGATAATGTAATCATTAAAAACACATCTACGAAGAAAATAGGTTTCGTCAATGGTTCTTTTAAATTTATTTTTCAGGTTCTAGCAGGATAGTGGAGCACGACATTTCACGCTCATAATAACAGCATTTTTTAATAAACACTTTAGTATTAGATGGATTGGTTGAGGAAGTCCGGTAAAATGGCTTGCTTCTTCATCCCATACTTCACCATCAGACTTTTGTTTATGGGGGTATTTGAAAAATGCTATTTTTGAGCAACAACCCACTACAAGAGCATATATGCAGGAGAGGATTCGTCGAGCATGCGCTGCCATTCCGAGACAAATTTTTCAGAACACAGTTCGCCATTTTCAAAGGTGCTTGACTATGTGACTTGAAGCAAATGGTCGTAATTTCGAACACTTGCTTCGAGGTGAAATAAAAATTTATTTACATTAGTGAGAGGCGAGGGGACTCACTATAATTAAGCACCCCGAACCGTGAGTGGCAAGGGGACTCACTTTAATCAAGCACCCCGAACAGTGAGAGGCAAGGGAACCCACTTTAATTAAGCACCCCAAAGGAAACAATCCTTACTACGTCCACGTCGTTGTTTCTGGGTAGCGCAAAAAGTAAGGTTAATACATTTATACCAGAAGCTTCAACGATCTTAAAGTTTCCGTTAAAAAATCATTTTGCCCTTAAGAAAAATTTTTCAGGTTTCAGGATGTGTGGGTTTGGGGTGTATGGGATGAGCATGCGTGGGGTAGGGATGTGTGGGACTGAGGGGTGTGGCGTATGGCTGTGGGAACGGGGTGTAACAGTTCAGCATGTGAGGGCATGAAGTGTATGGGGTTAGGATGTGCGAGTTTGGGTTCTGTTTACTAGGATGTGTAAGTTTTGGGTTCCTCTATTAAGCCTATGATCAATTTGAACCAGCTTAGCCTGTGGTTTATGGAAAAAAACGATTTTAAACGGACTTTTCTGAGTTTGTCCTAGATTTGACCTTGAAATGACCTTGGAAAAAATTTCTCTATATGATTTTGAACGTTAAATTTCCCGCTGTTTCTGAATCCGGGGCCAAACTAGGTGTTTCCATATGAAAAAACCACTTTGACCTTGAAATAACCTCAAAGGTCAAGTTCAAGGTCGAAGACGTTAGCGCCATTATGTGGTCCCCTTTGTCCCCTACAACTTTTGTCTGAACCATTTTTCTCTATCTGGCTTAGGTTCCGAGAAATCGGGGTGCGGCTATTAAAATGGGTCACCGTGTATATCTAACAATACTATCAAGTTGGTTTTACACAATGCAAAAACAACACTGCTAAAACCATTTAATGCACATATACACATTGGAGGAAAACAATTAAAAACCCACAAAAAAGATTTCTAAAAAGTTTTCTAAAAATTTCTTAAATATTTTTAAATACTGACCTATAACAATACATTAATTTCTTTTTTAAAAACATTAAAATTCCTAAATTCCAATGACAAACATCTTTTATTATGTATGAATATATAAATTTATAAAAAATCTAACCAAGGAAACAGAAAATTATTAATGGTATTATATTCATCATAATTTTCTTTGATACATAACTACAATCAATTACTTTATTTCATATACATGCGTCATTTGCAAGAAAATGGCAACTATTTAATTAGTTTATTTCAATGAGTAATGTCATTCTTGAAATTTAATGGTAAACATCATTTATTATGCATTAACATATGAAAGAAAATATTTAGCAGTATTATTAAGTCTGTTTTACACAACTCAAAAATGACACTGTAAAAGCCTTTTACTGCATATGTACACATTACATTAAAAAACCGCTGCCAATTCATTGGCCCGTAGCTTCCTCAACCGCAATTTGTTGATTCCTTTTATTAATTTTTAATAACAAAATTTATAATTTTTTAAAAATTTATTGCATAATTATAATTAAATACATATATGAATTTTAAAAATTGTTAATGTATAAATTTATTTATTTATTTATTATTTATTTATATCAAATTTATATAAATTTTGAGCTGATAAATAAAGTTATCATTTGAAATAGAAGTAAAATATCTATATTTTATAATACAACAAATAGCTATCACGGTTGTTTTGTTATTAACAAAAACGTGTTTTTTTAAAAAAGTTCATAACTCACAAATAAATTATAATAATGCAGAATATAATGCATTGATAATGCATAATTCATAATTGTATTAGATTATAATAGATATAATTTTTAAACATTTTAATTCATTTTGTTAGACATCATTGGAGTTATGAGTTTTTAAAAAAAACACGTTTTTGTTTTAGATGGTAACTAAAGGACCGTGATAGATAGAAAATTAATTTTTTTTTTAGAAAATATAGGTATTTTAATTCTCTTTCGAACGCTACCTATCAGATTCGAATAACTCGATCCTATCAATAAAAAAAATCAAAAAATAGTTTTGAGAAAATCGAAAATTTGAAAAACAAAGAAAAACCCATCGCCCTAATAAAAAAACGGATTTTTGACCCGCCGTCACGCAAAAAAAACAAAAAAAATGAGACCTGTCTGGTCAAAATCGACCGAGTAGAAGCTGAGATCCAGGCGTATACACACACACACACACACACACACATACACACGCACACACACATACACACGCACACACACACACACACACACGCACATGCATACAGACATTTTTCAAAAACCATGTATTTTGATTCCTAACACTTCGAAACATAATTATAACATGTTTTTACAACTACTCAAAAATTTACTGTCCCAAAGCTTCCTTTAGGAGGAAGCAACATTGTAGATGTATTTCAAGTTTATTTTATATGATTAATCCAAAGATCTTTCTTTGTTTATTTTGAATAATTTGAAAATTTAAGTTTCAAAAAAGATTTCTAAAAATTTTTCTAAAAACTCTAAATATTTTTAAACTAAAATTATTTTTTTTGTTAAAGTTACAATTACAAAAAACTTTTATATTGCTTATAATTATTTGAAAATATATCTAACAATACTATCAAGTTGGTTTTACGCAATGCAAAAACAACACCGCTAAAACCATTTAATGTACATATGGGAGCGTCCAGCAGAAACGGGCCACCGAGCGCGCGCGGTGCCTTTTCTCACGTAAAAGGCGTTCTGTTTAACTCGTTCATAATCGTATGCTGCGCCTTCGAAAAAAAAACCAAGGACCTATATCGATAGATTTTTTCCTGCTCTTTCCAATGGTGCCATTGTTTTTATTGCGAAACGCTTTCTTCCGGACGAAAACTCGAGTTGAATATTGAAAGCCATTTTTCTCAAAGTATATCATGTTTTTTTTCAAAATAATCTACACCGTTGGAAAGTACAACTCTTAAGCTTCAAAACCCTATCTTGGAGAAGTTGGAGAAATAAAGGGTTTAAAAGTAACAACATGAAAAAGACAGCGCCGAGGGTAGCACCAAGCTACCTTCAATTATGATGATTTTGCTGTTGATGCTGACTGGCATTTTCATGCAACAGCCCACGGAAAAAATGCATGTGATTGAATAGGTGCTTCCGTGAAAAGCAATGCCAGACGAGAAAGTTTACGGAAAGTATCCGACAATTATATTAACGCCCCAAGATTTATACAAATGGGCAACTGAGTATTTCAAAAATATTGAGTGCTTTTTTTCATCAAAAGACGATTACTTAAAGGCTACAGAAAAGCTACAAAACAGGCTAGCCTCAGCTAAGACAATACGTGGAACTCAATTGTTTCATTCTACTAAATTATTAAATGATGCCAAAAAGTTAGAACTTAAAAGATTTTCAGCGTCAGAAGATTCTCATTATATCCACCGATCAAAAAAGAAAAAGTACTTAAAACTCAAACAAAGAAAGAAGCGGATGTCGCAAAAAGGACAATTCTTATAAAATCAAAAAAATGTAAAAAAATTAGAATTTAAAGGAAAAGGTAATATTGTTATGCCAGATTAAACAATCTATAAGGTTATTTTAAATTTCTGTTTCACTGCTTTCAGTGCGTTCATGGATATTTTTATGTTTAATCTATTATGTTTTCCAAATTTTGTTATATAAATGAACAAAGTTCATTGTAATATTATACTAACTGTTACAACTAGATCCACAAAATTATGTCCACGCATTGGCATTGTAAGTTACAAAACATTTTATATTTACAAAAAAGGAAGGGCGAAATAGCACATCGCGTGTATTAATCCGCCCTTGAGCATAGCGTAAAAAGTTCGGGCAGCCGCTGTCTTTTTGATCTTACTATTTTTGAACTTTTCATGTTTCAACTTAAAAATATAATATTTTATAGTTTAAGACTTGTACTTTTGAAGAATATAATTCATTTTGAAGAAAAGACTGATATTTTATTGAAAAAATAGAGTTTAAACATTCAAATGGAATTTTCAACTAGAAGGAAGCATTTCGGAATAAAAATAATAGCACTGTTGGAAAGAGCAGGAAAAAAGCTATCGATATATGTCCTTAGTTCTTTTTTCAGAGACTTGGTACACGATTATTAGCGAATTGAATAGAGCGTGCACTTAATCGTGCCGTACGTACGGGCGCGAGGGGCTCGCGCGGACCCTCGGCGCTGTCGTTTTCATGTTGTTACTTTTAAACCCTTTATTTCTCCAACTTCTCCAAGATAGGGTTTTGAAGCTTAAGAGTTGTACTTTCCAATGGTGTAGTTTATTTTGAAAAAAAACATGATATACTTTGAGTAAAATGGCTTTCAATATTCAACTCGAGTTTTCGTCCGGAAGAACGCGTTTCACAATAAAAACAATGGCGCAATTGGAATGAGCAGAAAAAAATCTATCGATATGGATCCTTGGTTTTTCTTCGGAGACGCAGCATACGATTATGAGCGAGTTAAACAGAGCGCCTTTTACGCGAAAAAAGGCACCGCGCGCGCTCGGTGGCCCGTTTTTGCTGGACACTCCCATATACACATTGCAGGAAAATAATTAAAAACCCACAAAAAAGATTTCTAAAAACTTTTCTAAAAATTTCCTAAATATTTTTAAATACTAACCTATAACAATACATAAATTTCTTTTTTAAAAACATTAAAATTCCTAAATTCCAATGGCAAACATCTTTTATTATGTATGAATATATAAATTTATAAAAAATCTAACCAAGGAAACAGAAAATTATTAATAGTATTATATTCATCATAATTTTCTTTGATATATAACTACAATCAATTACTTTATTTCATATACATGGGTCATTTGCAAAAAAATGGCAACTATTTAATTAGTATAAATTGGTGAGTACCGTCATTCTTGAAATTTAATGGCAAACATCTTTTATAATGTTTGAACGTATAATAGAAAATATTTAACAGTACTATCACTGATTTACACAACGCAAAAATGACACTGGATAAGCCTTTTATTATATGTAATATACACAGTACACATTACACACAAAAAATATTGTAGATGTATTCCAAATTTGTTTTACATGATAAACCCTTTGATTGTATATTTTTAACAAATTAGAAAATTTAACTGCCAAAAAAGATTTTTAAAAATTTTTCTAAAAACTCTAAATATTTTTGAACTAAAGTAATCTGTTTTTAAAAAGTTACAATTACAAAAAACTTTTGTATTGGTTATAATTACCTGAAAACAAATATCTGACAATCAATTTGGTATTACACGATGCAAAAACAGCAGTGCTAAAACCATCATGTAAAACAAACTTGAAATCCGTCTACAATGTTTTTTTCTTGTAATATGTGCGTATGTAATAAAAGGCTTTTGCAGTGTCATTATTGCATTGTTTAAAACAGATTTGATAGTACTGTTAAATATTTTCTTTTATATATTCATACGTAATTATATATAACCAACGCAAAAATAACATTGCAAAAGCCTTTTATTATTATATAACCACACCAAAATAAACTAATTAAATAATTGACATTTTTTTGTAAATTACCCACATATGAGAAACTTTAATTTCTTGAAAAACGGATAAAAATTTATCATTTCATACTTATTTCTAAATTCCAATGGCAAATATCTTTTATTACGTATGAATATATTATAGAAAATATTTAACAGTACTATCAAATTTGTTCTAAATAACGCAAAAATAACATTGCAAAAGCCTTTTATTATTATATATGTACACATCACACGAAAAAAACATTGTAGATGTATTTCAAGTTTGTTTTACATGATAAACCAAATGATATTTGACTGTTTATTTTAATGAAATTAGAAAATTTAACTGTCAAAAAAGATATTTAAAAATTTTTCTAATAACTCTAAATATTTTGGAATTAAAGTAATTTTTTTTTTAAAAGTTAGAATTAAGTTGCAATCAATTAATTCATTAATATAAAAATAATTTACCTTTTTGAGGAACAAATAAAAATTGACCACTTCTTATTTATAGCCACTCTCCAGTCACATCAAATTTTGCCAGCTCTTTTCCAAAGCCTTTGGTTATTGGTTGTTTGGTTAACGGAATTTCCAATAAACTGTCACCAGAATTTTAAATAAAAAAATTTCACAACTTCCAAACTGTCACCAGAATTTTAAATAAAAGTTTTTACGGCTTCCAAACAATAAAAAACTCAAAAACTTAGAAATTTTATTAAAGGTATAATGAGCATGACAGCTTCATAACATTCAAAATACTGCAATAAGTTAAACATAGCAACATTATTGATAAACATCCACATATATATATAGTTATTACTATAATTCTTTTTTCGATTATATATGTGAGATAAATTTTAGGAGAATAAATACTCATTGACTTTTACTCTCGTATACTATTTAATCTGAAAAAAATAAAAACACAAAGTATTCTAGTATTTTTTTTCTATTATTTAAGTATTCTAACATAATTGAATGTAAAAAAAATATACAGAAATGTTACACTCAACCATATGGAAGATACCCATTTCTTAAAAAATGCATATAAAAAGACTATAGATACTATCAAGAAGCTACACATTTAAATTCATAATATTTACAATTGCGTTCTACGTGCTTACAACCTCTTTTCTCTATCACTTTATTGTCTTGTTTCGTACTGTAGGATCAGGTGAGCATGCGATTAGAGAGGTGGTACACCTAATACGCAAGAGTCTCCGTAAGTAGGTGTTCCGCTATAGCGAGACAGATAGGTATCAGGTTACAGCGCCGGTGTCATCTTCAAGTGGGCAATTGACTCAAGTGTTTATATAAACATCTCTTATCTTAAGTGTTTGTTTATATAAAAAGTAGCAAAACAGTAGCAAAGCAGTACTTAATTAGTGTTTATTTATATAAACAATGATTAATAGCCTATTGTTAATGAGCTACTGTATAGCTACTGTAAAGTGCCCACTTGATGGCGCCGTAACCTGATACCTGTGGTCTCGCTATAGCGGTCATGGCGTAACATGATACCTGCTGGCGCGCTATACCAGTCATGGCGCCCCCATTCCTTCGCAGCCAGCTTGAGCGCAGGGCACCGCTGGCTGGCGCACGGGAGGGACAGACTACACTATACCCGTCACGCGTGTGCTGCTAGCTGGCCTCCCCACTCCTCTCACCGCGGGCAGGTTGAGCGCGGGACTGTGGTGGGTGCTGCGGTCCGTAGGAGTGGGGACTACACTATATCGGTCACGCGTGTGCTCTCTCTCCGGGCGGTTTGAGCGTACTGCTGTGCGCGTTTGTGCATGCGTGCCTGTAAGCCGCTTGACAAGAGGGGAGTGGGGAGTTTTGGTGTGTGAGAGAGAGATGAGTAAGCGTTCACTTGTGTGGATGGGGGGAAAGTACTCTATAGCTATACAAAGCAAGGGATATGCTTGCAGGTAGCAGCACGTTTAATTGTATTTTTCTAGTCATGTGTATGTGTGAAAAAAAGGGAAACTCGATTATTATTTTTTCAAGGAAACAAAGCGGCTTGGATAATTTACTGGACGAATGTGAGGTCGATAAATGAAAACCATTGTTTTGGTAAAAATCATACACCCTATTTTATTAACACACTATACATACATACACCCACATTTACATAAGTAACACATAATAGTGCACGCAGCACTAAGAAATTTTACAGTTTTGTTGTCGTTGTAGTGTCGCGGTCGGTGGTAAATGGCGCGAGGAGCGTGTAGTGGGCTGTCTGGCATAGTGTAGTATCTTTGAGCCTTCCTTTCTTTGGTTGTTATTAGGTTTTAACGATGATGATGGTGGTGAGTAGCTGTATCTGGAGTAGCCTTCTTTTTTGGGGAAAGAGTAGGTGTTGGTGGAAAAAGATTTAAAACGGGCTGAATCTTTATCCGTGGAGGAATGGTCTTTTTTATCGACGAGAGGTTGTTTGTCTTCCGGCTTGCCGGTTGGTTTGCTGAACGGCGGTCCCATGATGTTGTCTCGATGAGGATCGCAGCCCTACTGTTTTAGCGCAGTTTTGCGCTTTACTTATATTTATGTGGTGGTGGTGGGTGATGGGAATGATGATGACGCAAGTAAGGAAAGGTTCGTACAAGTAAAAAAGCAAATGTGCCAATAATGTGTATTTATTGGATGCTTTCGTGTACTTCTTTTTCCAGAATGTGTAAATACAGAGTGCGTAGTTCTAAAAACAATCTATCTACGTCGGTTTCTCTAAAGTTTGAATAACCTAAGAGTTCGTTCACATTAGATTTTAAATTTTCTTTTAGTTCGTCGAATATTTTTAGAAAAGTTATACCGTCAAAAAATGAGCATTATATTCTCGTCGTTTTTTTCATGAATATGTATTTTGATATTATTAATAATTAACTCTACGGCAGAAATAACAAATACCGCGATATTTTCTAGTTGTTTGAATCTAAAATTTATACACTCTCGTCATTTTGCTTCCTCCTAGAGGAAGCTTTGTAATAGTAAAATTTTCAACTTCGTTAGAACTCTCTATAAACATCATCAGAGGTGTTAGAAGTTTGTTTCACATGATTTTAGAAAATGTCTGTATGGATGTGTG
Source organism: Torymus aiolomorphi (assembly GCA_036365515.1). NCBI lineage: Eukaryota > Metazoa > Arthropoda > Insecta > Hymenoptera > Torymidae > Torymus > Torymus aiolomorphi. Next base: position 215,200,189 of record CM070874.1, read on the forward strand.
TGTGTGTGTACGTATGTATACCGCTTTATCTCCGGATCTACGCGGTCGATTTTAACCACCAGGTTCTCATTTTTTGTTTTTTTTTTATTCCGAATTCGGGAAGAAAATAATTTGATGATTTACTGATTCGTTTTTGTTTTATTTCAAATTTTTGATTTTCGAAAAATTGATTTTTGTTCTTTTTCTAATGATCGGATTTAAATTTTTGAATCGGATGGGTCGCATTCGAAAGACCATAAAAAAACCTATAATTTCACAAAAAAAAAAAGAATTATCTAGCTATCACGGTTCTCTTGTTATTAACAAAAATGTGGTTTTTTTAAAAAAGCTAATAACTCCTAAACTAAACGGTAAATTTTTGGGAAAAAATTCATGATAATGCAGAATATAAATTGCTATAATCTGTGAAAATATTAATCCATTCTGTTGGTTAGTTTTTGAGAAAAAAATTAAAAAATGGAAAAAATGTGTTCTCTATGTCGCACGTTTTATGGAGTAAACCTGGATTAATCGCTTTGTAATTTCTTATAGAGGTAGATTTTGGATAGATCTCGACTAAGTTCTTTGGGCTACATGATCGGTCCATAAATTTCTGAAATATTTGAGGTTAAAATTTTTTTAACCTTTTTTTCAAATCGAAATTTCTCGAAAACGGCTCTATGTATCTGAATCGGATGGGTGGCATTCGAAAGCTAATTTAAATACCTATATTTTCTAAAAAAATTATTTTTCTAGCTATCACGGTTCTTTTGTTATTAATAAAAACGTAAACATAGAAAAATGAAAAAAAAATGAGTTTGGTATGTCTAACCATTGCGGGAGTAAAAATTGACTTAATCGCTTCAAAATTCCTCGTAGAGGAGGATTTTGTATAGTTTTCGGTCGAGTTATTTGAGCAAAATGATTGGTCCATAGATTTAAGGGGACAAGCCATGGTTGAACCTGAAAAAAAAGCTATTGTATTAATTCTTTAATAACAAAGCCAATATATAATTTTAAGAGTTCAAACTTTTTTTTATTATTAAGTTATACAATTACCTATAATTTAAGACTACATCATCCAGGTGTTTAAGATTTTGGTCTTGCAGTCCACTAGATTAAGAAACCCTTCTGAATTAGAAACTGGCATGTCATTGCCGCAGGAAATTTTTTGAACAAAGCAAGGCAGGGGTCTGGTTACTTAGGAGTACCTTTGTAGTTATACCAGTTATAGAAAATGTGAGCTACTTTTTTTAAAAAAAATTTTTAAAATTGTTTTTTAATGAAAACTCTAATTTTTTTATGTTTTTTTTATTAAAATTTCAATATTTTTTGTAATTTTATTTTATAATTTTTTTTCTAAAGCCTTTTTCAAAAAAGTACCTCACATTTTCTATAACCAACACAATTTTAAAGATACTCCTAAATTTCCAAACCTCTAGCTTGCTTTATTTAAAAGAAATCCTGCGGCAAAGTCCCTGTAAATACAAAAAACAAGTTATTCAGAAATTCAATTCAAAGTTTTGGTTTTCTATAACTTTATATAAGTTTCAAAACTACTTACCAAAAATTTTTTTTTCATTCTGTATGATATACTTTAGTGGAAAAATGAAACAGATGCCAATTAGATGAACGTAGTCCTGGCTAAATCATTTTAATTGTTGAATAAACCTATAAAAAAGAATTTCATTAATTCAACAATATTTTTAAATTTTTTAGATTAATACATAAATGTTGTACTTATTTTTTTTTTCATACTAGGCTGAAAACATTGTTAGTCATAAATGTTATTGACAGTAAAAATAACCTCAAAATAAATTAATCCTTTTATGAGAGCCAATAACACATCTGTAAAAAGAAAAAAATTAATAAATATTATATTAGCTATTATCGCATAAAAATAACTTTTTACCTACTCTAGTAAGAACCTGGTGCATATGACTCTTCAGGTAAATTCAATTGCAGTCTCCTTCGTTTTCTCCTATTTTCTAAAGTGTTTTCTTCGGCATTCCTCTCAGCATGAAATAATCTGATGTCATTGCTTTTCTGTGCCCACTCAATTGCAGCTACTCCAGGTTTCACATCAAAGGCTTCCATAATATTCAGAAAACCAACTCTTCCATCGTTGAAGCAAGTGACAGCAATACAAGCACCTGCTGTGAGCACATGTACACCACTGAAGGAGGTCTTGGTTACAATCTTCCAAACTGAATTAATAAAACTCTCATTACTATTTTGGGTGTAACCGCCTAAACATCTGTGAAGCAGCTCCTGTTCAGAGAGATCTTTGTAAATTGGTTTCAACTGCTCCATAATCACTGCAGGAATACTGTCTTTTGATGAAAATCTTTTAGTTTTTTTTTGAGCCTTCGCTTTTTGCCACTTGCACCAACTGCTCTGTCCTGGTGGGCATAAATGATGTTGAGGATTCTGGTCTGTGGAAATCTTGTGGTAGTACGTAGCCCATATAGCATTCAGCATTTTTTCTACAGAGTCCGTGTTGTTTCTGATGGCATTAACATAATATGTGGTGAGCTGATCAATTACTTTTGCTGTTAATCGTCCTTGGCCTCCAATGGTTTTTCCATCGTCTAATAACTTTTTTCCAAAATTTTTCTTTAAATTCCTGAGTCTGGTTCCCATTCGTTTCTGGACGTGTCCCACACACTCCTTCTTCTCAACTTTAACTTCATCTCCATACGGTTTGGCCTGGCACAAAGTACTGTACACTTTCGAATCTCCATCTCCAATGTAATGATGGTATTTTACATTATACTTTTCTTGAGATCTTCTAAACATTTCCACAACTCCATCGACTTCCATCTTTCCAGCACTTTCTTCATGGTTTGCTGCACATTTATCTTGATGATCACTGAACCAGTCTTCATATTCTTCTGTGCCTTTTCTATTTTCCCACTTTAAACATGCTTTACAAAAACTGTTCTTGATAAATATGTCAAGAACTTGTTGAGAACGCAAGCCAATCAAACTTGAAATTCCTTGAAGATTGCGTCTGTTGGTTTCATAAGCATTGCTTTGAGCTCCAACTTGCTTGCTCGTGCTTATAATTCTTCTCTCTGAACAATTTTTGCACATAATGTTAAATTTGGAGCCAAGTCCTCGAATATCTTCTTCTATAATTTTATCTTGTCCTTTACATGTTGCACATACAAGAAATTTCTCCAGCTGTAAGAACAGAATGTTTATATCTATTATTCTGTTTCTTATTTGTGACGCTTCTACAGATATATCTTTTATTTTCCCTGAAGTTGTACTTCTTTTCCTTTTGTTCGTGATTTTTTGTTGAACATTCTCTGAATTTTTGTTAAATCCTTTATGTTTTTTTTTTCTTCCAAATTTTCTCTTCTTTCCTGGAGCTCCTGATGTTCTATTTCTCTTGTCAGAATCCATAGTGGCTAATATCTAATCCTCTATAATGTTAGTTATAAAAAAACACAAATAAAAGTCACTCACTGAACTCACTAAATTAAAAATATTAACAACACTTTGCACAGTGCAGTTAACCTAAAATCGCTGTCTTCTACACTCTCAGTTAAAAGAGTTCTACACAGCACTTTATTTACAAAAAAATTTTTGTCAATACTGAATAAATTGCATTGAAAAATGCAGATTCAATTATATTCAAAACACTTTTAGTTTAAATCCCAACGACTATGGCGCTGACAGAACGTAAACAGATGAGATTTTAAACCATCTATATGTATTGTACGTATTATACTTTTGTATAAGTAGAGTAAAAGTAAAATAAACGAGGTTTATACCTCGAGTTAAGTTTGCCTACTATGTCAATGTACATTTACGTTCTAAATTCAGTATTGTATGCTGTGAAGCATAAAATACTATAAGATTAACAATAGTATATCTAAAATGGATAATTTAAGAAAAATCACTAAATATGCAAAAAAGTGACTTCACGGTTTTAGCTGTATTTTCTAAACGAAATCGAATTTGGAAATGCGGTTGGAAGCATAGTATTCAGCGGAAAATTTGCTATCAAAATAGTACATAAAAAAAAATCGATTTTTCGACCCCCTAACCATGGCTTGTCCCCTTAAGAGATATTTGAGGTTAAAATATTTTTAACTTTTTTTCAAATCGTAATTTCTCGAGAATAGCTCTATGTATTCGAAGTGAATGGGGTAGCATTCGAAATAGAATTAAAATAGCTATATTTCCTAAAAAATAATTTTCTTTTATAGGGTGTTCTGTTATTATAAAAAAAAAACGTAAGCATTGAAAAATGAAAAAATAAAAAAAATGAGTTTTGTATGTGCAACGATTGCTGGAATAAAATTGACTTATTCGCTTCAAAATATCTTGTAGAGGTGTATTTTTTAGATTTTTATGTCGATTTCTTGGGGCAAAATGATTGGTCCATAAATTTCAGATATTTGAGGTTAAAATATTTTTAGTAAAATTAATAAATGAAAAAAATTGAGCTTTGTATGTCTAACGATTTTGGAAGTAAAATTGACTTAATCACTTCTTTAAATAATTTATTAGATGCAATTAATAATGTGTCAACACAAAAGTATTTATGTTGTTAAGTCTTGAGTGTCGAGGACTCTACTCTTATATGTGTATTGAAATTTGTATGGTTTATCTTCAAATTATATTTGAATGATATATATATATATTATATTTTCAATTGATATTTGATTTATATTACCTTTATTCTGGGCGTAGGCTCTCGTAAATAATAAACAGCCTATTAGTTAGATGCACTATTTATTGAAAGATATAAGGTTTATAAATAAGACTATGCGACTTACATCTTATTAACTTTGTTAAACAATATATAATACCGATAGATTATTGAAATTATTGATATAAGAAATTCTCTTCGTAATTGAATGTAGGGTATTTGACCCGTATAAAATATTCGCTTCTCCTCTTGTCGGCTGGAGTGGTACGGAACTCGCGACTTTTACACGATTACTAATTTGTGTGTTGAGAGTCGCCGTATTTATTAAGCGGTTAATTTGGGTTAAAGATGATTTTGACACTGAGTAAAAATCCTTCTTTTAAACAAATTTAGTAAACATTTAAATATCATCCTTTCGATTTCACATTTAAAAGTGCTGATTCTAAACAAAGTTGCGATGAGCGGTTGGTTTCACAAGGTCAGTGGCTCGCTACGTCACGCTGGCTGTTGCGTAGCCGAAATTGCTGTACTGTTAAAATTCGCACTCGCATCGTTTTGTGGGTCAAAGAAATGAATATTGAGATTAAATAACGTCATTAAACATATACGAAATATACGACATTTGTATGTCAGAAAATTACTGGTGATAAATATGCATTGTTAAATTGAATTTAGAGATACGTCACAGACGTAACACTTCCCCCCTTAGATTGTTGAATATCGTAGTGATTCAACAAGTATAATAATAGTTAGCCATCAGTAATTTTCTGTTACAATAATTTCAAATTACAACAACGTCTTTCATAAAATGTTTTGAGAAATTTTTAAATAATTTCAATATGGTTCGTTTAAAATTGTGGTTCATTTCGTAGAAGGATGTTTACAATTTCCTTGTGTTGCAATTTTTTCTCTATACTAGTTGATACGTGGGTATCAATGAATTTGCAATCACATAATTTTGTGGATCAAGAAATTACTGATGAGAATATGAATAGCAAATGGAATTTAAGGATACGTTACGGACGTAACAATGTTAAGATATAAATAATACAAAATAACCTACCTACTTGGAACGCAATTAATACACATTCAATACACGATATATAAAAACCCTTTTCATAATTAATATTACCTGCAAATTATTTTACTGTGATCAAGATTATATGGCTACTTTTTAAAATATTTGATATTTAACATTATGGTATTTCTGAAAATGACTTTCTCGGTTGCACAATAACTAGAGTAAAATTGTTTTAATTTCTTTGAAATTTTGTAGAGATGTTGAGTTTGTATATTATTTATTATATTAGTTCTTATGGTAATAAAAGAATTCGTTCATGAATTTGAGAGATATTTTAGGCTAAAACTGTTTTAGCCATCTTTTCAAATCGAAATTTTTCGAAAACGGCTTTATGTATATGTTACTAGAAAGTGGAAATGACGCGCGATACACATGCGTGTTGTTTACTTGCTTTTTCTAATTTAATAGCGATTAGGTTCATTATTTAAAAATATTGCAACGAGGTATAATGAAGGTAGGTTAATGAAATTGTCGATCACTCAAAAAACATGTATTTTTTTATGAATAACTAAAGACGGTATTATTTAAATAAAATTAAAAATATATCCCTATAGCGAGTTTTCAATCATTATGAAAGCAGATAAGATTATTAAAATAAACAATTTATTAAAATAATACAGATGTTTGTTATTTCTTAAAGAACTAATTATTTTGAAATATTTTCGAATACCTGTTTTTCAGAGAATATTTCATAAATCGACTCAAAATTTTAACCACTTATTACACTTATTAAAAACTATATTTGGTTAAAATTTCAATACATTTTCTTCATTTGTTTTTGAGAAAAATTATTTTATAAAAGTATAAAAAAAAGGAATTGGCAGCGGTTTTTTCAAGTATGAAAATGTCTTTAACTGCATCACAACACTCGGTAAAATGTCGATCTTTCTCTTCTTTTTGGGTGGTTCTTCTTTTTTGGTGGCGGTGGCGGTGGCGGTGGCGGTGGTAGTGGTGGTGGTGGTGGTGGTGGTGGTGGTGGTGGTGGTGGTGGTGGATTATGCCGTGAGTGACACAGGGACTGCGTCCATCGACGGTATCCCAGTCCTGCGCCTCGTGTTCATAGCAGCTCGAGTCAGGCGGTGTAATTCCCGACTATGGTTGACGGATACGGCTTTTGACCTGTAGCAGGCCATCAATGAAATGTCGTGAGCGGGTAGGATGATTTTTCTAGGTGTTCGATTCTCGTTGATCAGATATTCTTGAATGGTGACAAAATGTTCAGTGAATTTTTCCCAGCTAGGTTTGTCCATAGTGACGTATTTGTGACGTGAAATGCCTCCACCAAATTGAATAACAGGGCGAAACTGCTTGCCGAAGTATTGTAAGCCAAGATAGACAAACTTTGAGTGCGATTTATTGAGAGCGTAGCTCGTGTTGAATAGCAGTGTGTGCGGAATATTCTTTTGACTCATTTTAAGACTCTTTACGCGCACTTTTAATAAAAAATACTGTCGGCAACTCCCGAGATGCTGATGATGATGTGTTCTTTAGATAGTACACAGTGTGGTTCGTACTTTCTTTTTAAGGAAATACTGCTTGACGGTAGAGATGTGGTGCTTTCAGCTGCTGTGCTTCTACTAAATTATCCCGGCCGCGACGCCCTATGGTTCTTTATGCACGTGCGATCGTGTACCTCCCTCTGCTCCTTTGTGCAGTGAGTGGTGATAAGACTTTAGCCAATAACAGAGCGCTACGTATACATGCTGTTGGAGCGTGGCGGTGGTGGGGGATGGCATTCTGGGAAAAATTATTCTCAAAGATAAAGATATCTCTGTTTTGAAAATATTTATCGATAAGCGAGATTTCAACGGTGCCTTTGATAAATCGATGCATATCGTAGTTCAAGAGGTATTTTGTTACGCGTGAGTTCATCGGTAACAGGGGAAATGAGTTCGTCGGTTTTAGGCACATACGTGTAGATAAGTTTTGTACAAGAGAGAAACACGATCTATTCTCAAAGAGAAAGATATCTTTGTTTTGAAAATATTTATCGATAAGCGAGATTTTAACGTTGCTTTTGATAAATCGATGTATATCGTAGTTCAAGAGGTATTTTATTACGCTTGAGTATTCGGTAACAGCGGAAATGAGTTCATCAATTTTAGTCACGTACGTGTAGATAAGTTTTGTACAATAGAGAGAAACGCGATCAGTACATAAATATCGATAACTATTCCAAGAAAGGCAGGACTAGACTTTCAAGCAACGCATTTCATCGTGTTTTTTAGTCATGTGTGTGTGTGAACAAAAATGAAACTCGACTATTATTTTTTTCAAGGAAACAAAGTGGATTGGATAATTTACTGGAAGAGTGCGGGATCGATAAACGAAGGAAGTTGTTTTGGTAAAAAATTTTAATCGATCGATCAGATTATTAAGCAAAAACTTACATATAAAAATACATAAAAACTTACAAACTATGATTACATAAATTTTAAAGCAGCACGTACAACCGAGACTCATTACTTACAGACTAAAATTGAATGTGTTTTGCTGCAGGGATATTAAACTAAAGGTTAAAAGTACAAAGCGCATAGAAAAGCCTACAAACTATTCATACACACAAAGAAGAAAATTCATTAAAATTAACACCATACATTAGTACAAAAAACGGCGACATCATTATTGCGACAATGGTTTACACCATTGCATACAAAATCCTGCCGCTGTGGAAGTTGTCCGCGGAAAATTGTTCACGCGACGCATTTTCTTTTGTTTTCTTAGTTTTTGCCGCGGCCTTTTCCCTTGACATTTTTACAAAACTTGGCAACGAATTTGTCGTTCGCGTGAGAATTGCGCGTAAAGACTTGACAAAAAGTGCGTAAACTACGCCCGCTACACAAAAAATACAAAAACATAATACAATATTCGCCGCAGACTTTAGAGCCGATGCTCTGCAACTTTTTCTTGTTCCACACGAGTCGCTTGCAATTTCTTCCGAGTCGGTTGAGATGCCAGCGCGACTTAGGTCCCAGACCGTAGCTGTTAAAGTAGGTGGCTCTTGCGTGGCGATCTATGTAGAATGCCACCCAATGAGATCCAGGTTTATCCGCCGTGTCGATATTAGTCACGATGGCTGCGGGAAGGTTCAAGTGCCGTGGAATATGGTCAGCGGCGTAGACTTCGATCGAATTAGCAGCGAGTCCACTGATGGCTCGTGTTATTTCTCGGGTGTTCATTCTTGAGACAATGATGCAGAGTCTCCGACAGCTGTGAAGTATATGTTGTAACTATTCGAATCGTTGCTATTTGTATCTTTTGCTTCGTAGTCATCATCGTTCGATTTCTCTGTAATGCGCAGAGATTTTTTCTTCTCCTTGCTGTGGTACTCGTGAAGCACTGAAAAATACATTTCACTCTTCACCTTTTCCTTCGAAGCATGCTGCCATTCTTCGGGTAGTAGCGGGTGTAGCCATTTGTTTATTTGATTATCCTTGTATAAGGCACAAAATTCTTTTTTCTTTCTCTGCGAATGCGTGGCATACACGGTGTTTTTTGGAAAAATACTGTTGAACTTTCCAAATGTTGGAGAAGCGTATTTCTCCAAGTTACATATACAGCGTCCAAATAATGCGTCGATGTAGCGGGCCTTCTCCTCACCGCGTATGTAAATTCTTCTCACCGCTCGTGTGATATTGTACAGAGGTCGATGCAACTAGCGAAGGCTCACTACCCCCTCGAACCAATGAAGTTCGTGAATGTCAACAGCGCAGTAAGTATTAGTCTATTTAACCTCATCAGGCAAGTCATCGAAGCTGCAGGGCGGTTGTACTATCCAGTGATCCATAATTTTTTTCTGCAGACAAATGATTGCCACCGCCTTTGGCAAAATTTTTTTTTGGCATGACGGAAACCTTGAATATCTATTACGTAGTCCATGCTGTTTGGGGCGCGCGCAAAAGTTCGTGTATGCTGACGGATGCGAGAAAAAAAGGAAGTGACGCGAGGTGGCGTAGACCGTACGTTGTTAGCGCTCCCTCTACTTTTGTCCCCCCGCTTTTACGCCCGGCGAGACTGGGGCCACCTGTAGCGCTGACGTCAGCATTTAGGCACTGAAATAAAATTTGTCGAGTGGATGCGATTTCGAGAATGTTATCGTATTCGGCTTAAACAATGCAGTTTATTGTAGTTGACGGTGCGACTTCGAAGCCTACTTCTATACGCACGCTACCAGATCGAACGAGATTCCAGTGTGTGTGACAGTGAGCCGATAAGTCGGGCATGAGATTGAAGCTGTGAGAAAATAGCCCTATGAATAATTGGTTCTGTTTATGCCGAGGCCCTCGTTGAGGAAATGTATACCGGTGCCCGAGTAGAGTCTTTGAAAGGCTTCGATAAACGATGCATTGTTCCCGGTAAAGTGTGGCTCTAATGGTTTGCTCGGAATTTGGACACCATCGACGTAGAGGGAGAGGTAATTTATGCCGAAGTGTTGAAAGTTGAAAGGATTAAGTCGTCGATTTCCGTTGAACGCTCTGTTATCTACGAAACCAAAGATTACGCGTTTCGGCAGTTGGCCTGGAATTGCATTATCGATGCTGTCGCCGTGTATACCGGCGTGAAGCGTGAAAGTTTTTATTTCGACGCGCGTTATGGGATACTTGGCAGTTGCCTTGGCCAAAGTATTGGCGTGCGCGATTAAAATACGGGGTTTATTTTCACGCGGCGAATAATGAGCGTAGCTTCTTTTATCCTTATGCCAAATTGCCCCTCATCTGTGCTGTCCATCAGACAAAAGGCGTCTTTGCTCCGCACTAGGCGCACGCGTATTCGACACCATTGATAAACATTTTATCTTGATTAAACAAGTCGCAGTGCAGATGGCCAATCATGTCGAATATCTTTCCGCCGAGCGTATAGTTTTGACGATTGATGAGTCCCTTGTTAGAGCCCACTCCTTGATTCTGTGGGGTGGCCTCGAAGCAAGCCGGTGTGTCATCGCACCAAAGGCTAGCTGTCAGATGAGACTCTTTGGCTGCCGGTGAATAACTCAACAGCGTCTCGATGTAAGCTCTGTAGGGATACGCGTTGTTTGGCGGCGAGACAAGTTTTTGATTGAGAAAAATATCGATTTGATTGAACATTGAGTGAAAAAGGTTGTTTACGGGCGCAACTTTTAAATTCACGTCGGGATCAGCGAGCGGTAAGATCTGTGCATTTACGTACAGCATGGTGTGCGCGAGATCGATGTAATGTTCGCTGGCGCTGGGTACGACAAATTCGATCGGGGCGTCGCCTTCATCGCTGATCGATGACACAGTCTTATAGTTCAGAAAACTGCTGCCTTCGATCGAAGTTTGAGTCGCGGGAAGTGTAAAAAGATCCAGCTCACTCCACATGCACTCTGACGAGTGCGAGTGTAAGAAAGATTTTTTTCTATTTACTTTGCCCCGAAAATATCGCTAACGCTTCGATAAGTCGGTGTTTTGCGCTTTTTTCTACCTCCTTTGCGTGGTTTTTGTCTTTTATGGCGCTCTTGTGTTTGGTGCGTCCGCTGCGAACAGTTCTGCGTGACTTTCGCGACTGACGTCAACGTTTGACGCGGTGTGCAGCCCTTGCCGTCACGATACGCGCGTTATTTTAAAAATTTCCTCGCTAAAATTGTTCTCGTATCCACGCTCGAAGGTGTTTTGTGTTCGACTGATGTGCACGAGGTCTCCCACATTGAATTTACCATGTGTCGCGGTGACGTGACGCCGCTGCTGCTCCTGCCGCCGATGATAATTGGAGCTCGCGCGCTTGCGCAGCATTGTAGGTGTCAACATCGGTGGGGCCCATCCGTGTGCCGCTGTGTAGAGAATGATTGTACGCGTGGACAATTTTTTGTAAAACGTCGATATATCGTTTGGTGTTTTGGTGGGAAAAATATCGCCAGATTCGTTCGCGCAGTGTCCTGTTGAGGCGCTCGACGACTGCTGCCTTGATATCGGGATTCCTGGCGACGCCAAAGTCAATTCCACGACAGTCAAGAAGTTTTTGAAACGCTGCACCGGTAAATTCTTTGCCTCGATCGGTCTGCACGCACAAGGGTAAACGTGGTTGTGCTCTGTCGATAATGCGTTCGAATGCGTCGGCAATATTGCGTGCCGTTTATCCATCGATGCTTCAACCCCCATGCAAACTTGCCGAGTACATCGATGACTACGAGGATGTAGCAGTGGCCATCGTTATAATCCTTTATCGATGTGAGTTGCAGTAAATCACCCTCCCACACGTCGTCAACGTTGCTCACGTTGTAGGTGAACCGTGGAAAGCGTCTTTTTATCGTGTCGTGAAGCGTGTATGCGTCTTCATTGCTCAGCCAGTCGTAAATTTTTTTTTCTTCGCTTTTCTGCTGGCTGCGTTCAAACGTAGGAGATTCCGCGCGCCTGCAAAGCCCGCCTCGTGCTCGAGGTCATAGTACTGCTTTTCGTAAGCCATTGCTCTCTCTCTCACTTCAGGTCAAATTTGAGCCAGTTTTTCTTACTTGTCTGACGAGCTTTTTATTACGGGTGAGAATCGGTGAGCGCATCGAGTCGTCTGCTGTAGACGACTGCTGCTGCACTGGTAAGCGCCGTTTGGCTGTTATTATTTGTCCTATTTTCAGAACTTTTGGATTTCCGATCAAATAGGCGAGCGTGTCGCTCGCTTTGAGAAATTTCGCAAATTCGTAACTGCCAACGGGTGCCTTGTCCTCTGCTGCTGCTGCTCCTGCTGCTGCTGTCTTTTTCTTTTGCTGCACGGCGTCGAGCAGTAACTCTGTTATGTTTGTGCGAGGTATGACACGGCCATCGATGCTCACAGTGCCTGTATTATCCCATTTCAGGCGATTGGGCACACTTGTTTGCCAGATGTGTAGCATGCGTCGTGCTTTGAGTACGTGTATTTTTGACAGGCTCTCGAGTATAGCTTCCTCGCTGAGCGGTCCGAGCGCCTCCTTTATTTCATCGATTTCGCGCTTCGTCTTGCGCTCCGTCGCGCGTTCGTTGTCTTGGAAAAAAATATAGCGACGTAAAATCTGTAGATAATTTAGACATTTTTCGTAATCATCACGCGCCGTTTTTGAGGGTAGAACCTTGTACATTTCGGCGTCTAATCGTGAAAAAGTATCACCCTGTGTTTGTAAACTTTTTTCTCCCGACACTTTTGGCTGAGTTGTATCGGCCGGAGTGGCTGACGTCATCGCATGCTGTGCAGGTTGAAGCGTGTCCTCTGGTACGGGTATCATCTTGCGTGCCCGTTCCATCTTATCGCGTGGCGTCGCCACCCGATCCAAATATTTTTGAGATTAGCGTTCCGAGTATTGGGGCGAGCAAGAGCGGTAAGAACGATCCGCCACTCTGAACAATCGATCGTTTCTTTGTCTGCCAATCAGTGTTTCCCTGTACGTCACTCAACTTTCTAAGTGTGTGTTTATGTCCGCGCAATCGCCTCTAGCCGGTATCGCTCAATTTTACGACCCCTTATAAAACGTTCAACGCGCACTCGCATATGGACTTGACGAGTGGTTTGTCGGCCGTGTGCGCGATAGCCGTTCGATGTTTCTTATCGCGGTGACAGAGTGCACTGAGGAGCGCGATATTTTTCTTGGAAAAATGTTTACCTCGCGGCTGTATTCCGCGGCGGCGGCGGTGGGCTCCGGTGCAACTGCCCGCTGCCATAGCTTTTTTCCAACTGACGCGCAGCTAGCGTAATCAGCGTACTTTAAGGTGCTTTGGTACATACGCGTAATGCGGCTCATCGTCGTCGGGAAAGATAATGCTACGAAATCTGAACTCTTCCAAGCAGTCCTGCGAGAGATCGATAAAGAGATAAGAATGTGGTAAACGAGTCTCATCGACGTACGCGTCGCGCAAAAAAAATGAGTCCTCCGGGTGAATTTGTCGCGCTAGATGTTGTATCTGTGCTTTGTCGCGCGGGTTTTTGAACAGCACGAGATATTTGGTATTTAAACTTATGTCGCGTTGTGCCTTTCCTTTGTGAAAAACATTTTGCATGATGAATATGACGCTTATATTTTTGTGGTGACTGCCTTTCGTGAATAAATCCAAAATAACATCACTCGAAGACTCGCGCATGAGATCGTCGAGGATTAGTAATTTTGTTTTTGTTATTGTCCCGTGAATAGTCGACTGCCTGCGGCAGTCCCTCTCGAAACTCGATGGTTGTACGTGCGTGGGGCTTAAAGGCTGTTCGGTATGCCTCCTGTCATTCGGCGCAATAAAATAATATACGGTGAAAGCTAGCATCATACATTGCCGGGAGCTGTGCGAGAAAGCGCTGCACGAACAGGGGTTTCCCGCAGCCTGTGGGTCCGTACACACAGCAGGTAAACGGATGCTTCCAACGAATGTCCATGTTTTTTTCACGAGGACCTCGCGCACGACGAGAGAGACAAAGAGTACCACAGCTACTCGACAACCCGACGTTTTTATAATACTCGCCTGTGCAGAGCCGAGGGGCCATAGAACATTAGCGTCAGCGGCGGCGGCGGCGCGGGCGGAGGACCGCTAGTCGACAGCGGGGATGAGCGAATCATCGCGGTGGTCGCTTGGACGCGGTGGCCAGCTCATGACCGCGGGAACAAGCACATTACCGCGGGGACAAACACATTACCGCCGATAAGCACCACGAACGCGTTTTCAAGTGGTTAAAATACAACAACAATTAGAACTTTTTTTTTATCTGTAGCAGCAGCTGGGAGACGAGGAGAAATGAATGAATGAATTTTTTCCAAAAGAATAAATATATTTTTATTTTACTAGTTATATATTTTTACATTTATTTTACAGCAAGAACGTCGCATACAAATATATAAATTATTATTAATATTATTCCGCTTTGTAGCCGAAAGGGAGCGAAGTACCATTTGCAAAGTACCTTCGCTTCCTCAGCACTACAGAGCAAGACTTTCTTTCGGTGCACGTGATGGCTTCGCGTGCGTCTGATGGCATTGTAATTGAGAACGATAGGTGTGGCGTCGCCCTCAAAGTACGCCGCGATCAAACGCTCCACGCTGTCAAAATTACTTTTACGCGAATTTGAACTATTTGACGAGAAGCCTTTCACTTTACAGCACACGACAGTCTCGCCGCTTGAAGGGGCAAAGGCTCCAAAGGCATAAAATTTCGGCCCCCTGGAGATAAAGTCCATGCTGAATGAACCCTCGCCATAAACGTTGAGCTCGTCTGTCATATTGCCGAGTAAACTACCCAGAGCAGGCCTGTATTCGTTTGGATTATTTCGGCTGCATTTAAATATACACGAATCGATGTCCATGAAGAGAACTCGCGCGGCTGTGAACTTTTCAATGTAATTATAAAGTTCTAGTCGCGCCTGCTCTGTCGTGTACGCGGCTAATACAACACATGTGCTGCGGGCAGATTCTACAGCGTCATCTACGTAGCACCAATTCGCGTACAAGAGATTTTCGCTCACTGGCAGTACATCGAAAACCTCTTCTTCCGGCGCCGCTAACAGTTTCAACAGGTCTTCGCGCGTTTTTACAATTTCCGTTTGCTTTAAATTAGAGCGCTGTCCAAACTTGCCCCAGAGTAAATTTAAGCAGTACTTGGCGAGCGAGCGCAAACCGGAATTTTTTCAAAATTTTATCAGCATCTAATCTGATCCCTTCCTCGCGCTCGTACTCGTCAATGTACCGCTGCTTCGACACGTCGTCAACGCACCAGCTCGGCCACCCGCTGGCCTCCTGTTTCAGGCGAAGGAAAGTATTTACATAGTTGGCAAACAAACCGCCCTCGCCCGTGCGCTGGTCCTACTGTGTGCTCTCAAATTGCCATATCACGTAAATCTCGATGATATTGTAGCCTAGTTCTATCGCCTTGCGTAGCTCGCGCACAATCCATGTGCCTGTAAATTCACGATCTTCCGCTTGTTCGTGATGGCAATCTTCCTCGCGTAATTCAGCGTAACAAGAACGACAGAGCCCGAAAATAAGGCGATTATGCATTTTTATAGGCAGTACAGGCAGTAATAAATCACGAGGCGGTAACACACGACATTTCACCAGTCCCTCGACGCCCGCGAGATTGTTGTTTTGACCACCCGTTAGCGCGGCACATTCAACCCCACTGTAAATACGCGGGTGACCAATTGGAAAACGGCGTCTTTTACAAATATACGGGTAAAGAGAGCAAATATCCGTATATTCTCTGTGCGCCCACCGAAAAACGCGTCGCACGGGTCAAGTATGATTTTACACATTATCGGATGGTTGCTGATGTAACGCACGATATCTGGTTTCTGAGCTTTTAACCGCTCAAAATCGCATTCCCACATCTCGCGCAGTTCGTAACCGGCTCTCCTCATGTGTATAATTTTTTCACATATGCTCTAGTAAGCTTATGCGAAAGTTTGATTGAAACGGTTTTTTGTCGAATCGCGCATATTTGGAAAACACCGTAGGCAACCGTGCCAATGACAGTCTTGAAATTCGAAAACAATTCCTTTGCCGTGTGCATCGGGCGGCGGCGGCGGCGGCGGCGACGGCAAGTAACCATCCACTAAATAGCCCTCCGGTAAACGAAACTCGCGCGCGCGCCCCGATTGTACAATCTCTCGACCGATTTTACGCTCGCAACAGAGTAACCACTCTATAGATTTTTAAGGATGCCTGTCGGCGCGTCTATAACCGTTGGGCGGTATTATACCGATGGTATTCGCGGTCAAAAAGTTTTTTCTGTAAACGTACGAACACGCAGACGCTATAGTGCACGCTGATACGAATGGATCCATATCAGACACATCTAGGAAAATTTTCCGAAATTGTATGCATGCCCGCCTGAGAATTTACACATCCATTTGACAATACTCGACAAACTCCTTTTTCATGTCGAATATATACTCCGGTCTCGTTTCGCGATGCCAGACAAGAAAATCCTCACGAGCGGCTACGCTCATCGAGTCAGGATCATAAAACTCAACGGGCGGTAGAGAACTGATGTAATCCCGAGCGGCGAGAGTGTTAAACAGATGGGGGAAATAGCCCTTTTTAAGGCTCTTCGGTAAACCAAAGGTCACTGGCAACGCACTTAATTTCATCTGAAGGTAATTTATCCATATTTAAGCAGTGTTACATTTTGACCGCTCAAAATGACGCTGGGCGAGCTATACTCGGGATTCTCGGCCAGTTCTTTTAGAATAAATTGCGATTCAAAAGCTTTGGCATTGTGGGCAATGCATATAATTGCCGCGAAAGCAGTGTTTGCTCGAATGCACAAACCTAACAGCTCTCTCACCGGATCCCGCGTAAAAACAAACTCGCGCACACCGCATGTGTTGTAGATAATTTTTATATCGTCGATAGCCATGCAGTCGGTGCAGACCTGATGCGCGACGCAGAGATTCGGCACGTGAAGCCGTATGTTTTGAGCGTACGGTGTGTCCTGACGTGTTTCAAAATCATAAAAAATATACAAATATTTTTTAGTCGCGTTCGCGTCATTTTCAATAATAGGCTGCATGAAACACTGATCGTTAAACGGATGGTGTTTCATGCATTGCTTACAGTAACCGACACCGTAATCGTGTTGCCGCCTGAAAATATTCACGATCTTTAAACAGTGTGCACACAGTCGCACGACGTCACAGACTCCCTTATTATTTTTTTTGTACGACCCCGGCTACTGGTACTTCACAAAACATTCGTGTCCAAAGAATTTACGCCCGCAGTCTGTACACTCTATCATTTCCACGCCGTCGCTCCTACAGGGCGGACTTACGAAACAACATTGATAAGTACGCGGACAAGTGTGTTGGTCGACACAGCGATACCCTTTTTTGCAATAAGAACAAAAAAACCGCGCACCAGCCGCAGCAAATAAATTCGTAATTACGTTGAAATGACGCTGACGCACTTCAAAAATTAAGTAAATTACACCGTGAAGAGGAGTATTTAATTCTTCGAACGTGTTTCGGCCGTCGAAAAGCGGCGCCTCACCATTACCAAAATTTTCAATTTCGAAAACAACGATCGCGATTCCCGACGCGACAAAAAAATTTTGAAACGCTAACAGCTCGCGAAACTTGCACCCCTCGCGCGGTAAAAACATACCAGCGTCACCCACGAGTTTTTCCGCGCGTTGTTTCTGCAGAGCGCGACGTGAATCGCGTATGTTTTTCCACTCTTTACGTGACTCCGCGCAATCCCGAACCTTAAGCACCAAGTGGGCTTTCGCCACTACGAGCGTGCGCGGTAAACAGAGATTATCGGCGTCATTTTGTATAGTCACTATTAAGGGGGCTAGACACCTTCTTTCTCTAAAATAAGAAGTCACATTTTAATACATAAATGTAAACTAATTATTTCATACTTTTTACATATAAAAGTGGGTATATTTACCTTACCTTAAAACTTTCTCCGATGGGCCTTTTATATGGTCCAGAACCATAGTCATCGATGAAACAAGTTTTTTCATTAACCGTAAGCTTTGAAATTTTTCTGTGGATGGATTGACTCCAGATTTGAACTAAATTACTCCTGAATAGTATAATTCTCATATGAGTGTAGGGATTTAGGATTAAATGTCGGAAAAAATTTTTACATCAGAAAAATTATGAAAAAATATAAAAAATTTAAAAAAATTAAAAAAAAAAACTCTCGAAAAACAGCACAATTTTTTATTTCCCATTAGATCAAAAATCCCTACACTCATATGAGGATTATACTATTCAGGAGTAATTTAGTTCAAATCTGGAGTCAATCCATCCACAGGAATATTTCAAAGCTTACGGTTAGTGAAAAAACTTGTTTCATCGATGACTATGGTTCTGGACCATATAAAAGGCCCATCGGAGAAAGTTATAAGGTAAGGTAAATATACCCACTTTTATATGTAAAAAGTATGAAATAATTAGTTTACATTTATGTATTAAAATGTGACTTCTTATTTCAGAGAAAAAAGGTATCTAGCCCCCTTTAGCGCTTCTGAAGGCTGGTCGCCGTCAGAGCTGCTTTCCCGCGTATTCTATCTACACCAACGGGCATTTCAACGTAGTAAGCCTGTAGAATGAACGTGGCGTCAATGCCTATAATCTCATTACTCTGACATATGCAACTAATTAGATTCCATAAATCAGCGATGGTGAAATTTTCGATAGGCCTGAACGAGAGCCCATCGGGACCTTGCGCAAACCGCTCGCTTCATACGCTCACACTAATTAAATTATTACCTGGAACATGCTCCGTTATACAGTTATGGATATCGCTAACCGCAGCTTCCATCCATAATACAACATTTTCCCCCTCACGCGGTTCACCTATTCTGAAACTAATCGTGCGTCCTTGGACACCAAACCGGCGCAGGTACTGTTGTCCCTTGGCTGCAACGATGAAGCGCTCGCCGACGGGTCGTATAACTTCATTGTTCTCGACACTGTCTGCCTCGCCGATGCTGCTGCTGCTGCTGCTGCTATAAACGCCGCCACCACCTACCTGTGGCGGGGAATGGGACTCGGTGCTCGCTAAATAAAAAAATCAAAAACAAATTATATTCTTAACTTTTTTTTATATTTAAACGTTTCTGATTTTTTTTACATTTAAGGCTCAGAATAACCGGCAAAACTTTCGAGTAATCGCATTACAAGATCGGTGACGTCTGCGTCGGTATATAACGCCGAAGTATCGTCTTGCGCTTGGTCACGAAACCAGCGCTGAATCGCTGCACGCGGATGCTCATATAACTCCGGCAAACCGTAGACATCGGGGAGCGATGAACGAATTTCCCGATACATCATATCAAGCGTGCGGATAACCATAATAAAACATATTTGACTTTTAAAAACAAAATCAGAAACGCTCTTAAATAAATATATATTTACTTACATTCGTTGATACGCCGATGCGACGGGTAATTGTGGTTGTAGTCGAGGCTAACTGTATTTGCCACAGCTTGCAAGCGCGCCAACAGCCGTTCACGATCGGCGCGCACAGTGTTTGCTGCAGTGCTGTTATCTTCGGCATTCACGTAGGGCGGCTGGCTCACGAGAAGTCGATGTTCTGCTGCTGTCACTAGCGGACGATCGTACATTTCAAGCGCGTCGGCAATCTCGAGGTCCCTGTGAATCATCTCTTCTAAACGCATATTAACCTCGATTCGCGCCACTCGCTCCTCTTCCGTCTCCGACTCGACTACCTCATCCTCACAGTGATCGAAACGCTTCCACGTGATGAGCGACGGGCTTTCGGGCTGGGCGTCTTCGGGGTGGTCATCTTCGGGCCTGTGCACGACGGCCGCGACAACCAGCTGCTCGCCAGCGCCAGTGCCTTCGCTCTCCGTATCACTGTAGTCAAAGTTGAGTCGCCGCGCCACAGGATTAAATACACCTATCGTGCGCGCCGAGTGCTGCGGAGACATGGCGGACACACTTGGCTCGAAATGCGTCTCATCGCTGGCCGCGCTCGAGCTATCGGATAGTCCCGTATCCGAATCATCGTGAATGAGGCTCTCGTAAGCTGTAAATAAAAAATATGTAAATAAAAAAAGTAAAGGAAAATTATTTTGAAAAAAAATTTTTAGACTTACCTAAACGTTCCGTGATTTACGCAATACCGCGAAACACGTGCAACCCACTTAATCGCGCTCGAAGATATCATCTTCAATTACAGTCTGTACTTCGCGCGAGCAAGCGAATGCGCTTTAAAGCCGCACTATTGCGCAATACCCTGTCATTCTTAGTAGTAGCCGTAATTGCGCTGATAAGTTTTCATGTGATATACGCCGTAAACGGCGCAGCCACGCGTGATTTCTGCTGTGATGGGCTCTAGTCGCGAGCCGTAACACAGCTTTCCGCAACGAACTATTTGTGTGATTATCGTGTAACACACGAGTGCTCGGATTTCTTATACGCGCACGTCATCTTTGAAACACACCTCGACAAACGCATGATAAAAAAAAATTAGTCATCTAGTCATCTAGTTATCTCGTCGAAGTTTGCGACGACGTCCACTCCGTGAGCGCATTTTCTTCGAAACATTCCCGAGATTCAAAATAAACATCTTATGAAAAAAAAGGGTGGACTTCGAAAAGAATAGCGATACTATACGAACACTCCAGATGTGAAAAAGGAACAACACTTCCTCAAACGTACGTGCATGGGGCCAGCGCCGTAAAAATCCGACCCTATTGATGCATGAAAGGCGAGAAGCACACTTGAGATAAAAACTATATAGTCCGTTGTGTCGCACCAGTCGGGGTATTGTTTTACAAAGCATTACTCACCCTGCCTGGCGGAATTCGAGAAAACTCTAAAGTACGTTCGAAATAAATACAGGCCGTCGTGACGGACCCACTAGGTCGTAAACACCTCGTAAATACCTCGCAGTGGCAAAAATGAATAGGCTTTCCCCAAGAAGGCCACTTTCGTGAGTGCGCGCACCAACAGCTGGAAATTTTCTTGCCTTAAGAACACTTGAAAAGCGGCCCAAGCCTCTGGTACTTTTTTTTCGCAACCCACGCTGTTCCCTGAGAATTTTCTCGCCCTAGTACAAATCGTAAAACCGAGAGTTTCTGTAGGAAATACGTGTGCTTACTCTGTCCCCCTGGATAGTTTCTCATCGCTTTATCCGCCATAAACCCCCGCGCTTAAACTGGTACTTTTTCCCCGCTCACGCTGTTCCCTGAGAATTTTATAACACTATTATAAATCTGAGAGTTTCTGTAGGAAACGCTCGTGCTTACTCCGTCGTCCTGGGCAGTTTCTCCCCACTCTACCCTCCACGGGCGCGAGTTATGTGGCAGGCCCCGGTGGATCACCAAGGAAAGGTAACACACACAGGTAACACTCGCCAAAGTAAGTAAGTAATCGAACAAAGGGTGTTGATTAGAATAATGATTTATTAGAACGTCGTTACAGGTTGGATGCCCGACAGAGACTGGCGATCGTCGATGCGAAGTGCAGTAAGAGAGTATAAAGAGAGTATATGTATAAAGTATATATGAAAAGTATATATTGCATCTTCATTGTCTTCTGGCTTCTCTTTGTCCATGCAGATTCCATTCGGAGCGATAAGGAGGCTGGCTGGCCGATGCGTCTAAGTACCTATGTGGCGACTCATAACTCCTCCATGGCCAAGTTCAATTACGTCCTCGTCTTTGATATCCTGATTTTTGGACTTTTTGGTAAGTTGCGGCCGTTGTTACTTGACTTTTATTTTGTATATTAAGTAAACCGATGTAATCGTTATGAACAGCAATACTAATATAATGGAACTTGTAGACATGACGAATTCGGTTCTAATTTGATTAGAGACTGGCATAGTTAGAGTAGGTGATGTCAAAGTTTTTAGAGGTTCGAAATTCAACTGGTGTTCTTTGATTACTAAAGGTGAAATTAGGCTGGATTATTCCACTTCACCAAGATTTTCGTCAAGTCGGTATCTCTGTACTTGTACATCATTTCCTTGTATTTCATATGTTCCTCGGATCATCAATTGGTCATTATCATGTTTAACCTTGATCGGATAATTACTCGATACTAGCGTTAAATTTTCAGATAATTTGTATGTCAATATTAAAGGTGGACTAATTGATATGATAATCGGTTTGGCTTTTTCCGTTATAATTTGTTGATATAAAAAATTCTTTTCATACATCTGTCGGCACTTATTAGCAAATAGTTTTATAGATGGCCCGGTCAAACTCCATGGCGTGGTGATAACTTCTGTCTGATTGTTGTAATTGATTATAGCAAGTCTTTGATGGAGTGAAAATTCGATAGGATTAAGGATAGGAATTTTGATGGTGTATACAATAAGATTTTGTGTGAATGCAATTGATCCCTGAGCAAAGGGAAAATCTAGCAAATTATGGTAGTGTAATATTAACTGTTTCTGAGAGTAGATTGCCAATAAATGTACACGTATATCCGATATTTGGTTATATGTTAACAATTCTAAGTCGAATATTTGTTCATTGAAAATAAATGATCTTTTAATTTTATTAAGTAATCCGAGAAAATGTTGCTCCTGGGTTATGAGGGTCATGATCGCTTCAAATAGATTTGATTGCAAAGTTTGGTCATTTACAGTTTTCCGCATGTCTTCTAAATTTTTATTAATTATATTTGTGTTGTTATTTATTTGTTTACTTATCGTATTTATTATGCTTATTGACTTATTTAAAGTAAATATATTTTCCTGTTGTTGATTTTGCAGAGAATTTAAGTAGTTGTTTATCTTTTCTAAATCGTTTGCATCTGGGTTCCCAAAAATGTATTTTATTGCTGTGCCTAATCCGTTTATTAACCCACTTTTCGTTCTCATGTTTGATGGCATTATTATCTGTAGATTCTGGTGTATTTCATTACATAGAATTTCGGCTTGCTTTAATAAACTCGATTCTCTTAATTCGCCTTGGTTAGATAATATTGTATAGCTAGCTGTTATATGTTTAAAAGTTTTCAAAAGCATAGTAACATCGATGTTGAAATGTAGGTAATGATAACTTCTAACTATTCTTCCAGTTCCTTGTTGGTAATCGTAATGCGTCTTATTTTGGTTGATTTCGCTACTCTACGCGAGCAGAGCTATGAGCATTAAGATTAGTGCCGTCTTCATTGTCCTGTAAAGAAGAAGTTTTTCTTATTCTTTAGGCACTCCGTAAATTATATCGACGTTCTTGACCATGAATAGAGCAACCTAACGAGGGGCCTTGTTGTGTGTCTATAAGTAATTTTTTATATCGTGGTGCGGTTTTGTCGCGTTGTTGTTGATGTGTTTTCATGTAAATTTCTTTATTTTCTAACGATTTGTCAGGACTATTAGGTAACTTTTGTTGCTCTTTTTGGTTTCTATATAGCGTGTCATAAAAAGGTAAAATTTCATTTTTTCTGATTTCATTATATCTTTCTATGGTATCGGCATCGGGCTCGATAATGTGTTTCTGTAGTTACTCAAAAAGGTCCATATAACAGTGTAAAAGGCGTATAGTTAGTTGTAGAGTGTATACTCTGATTGTATATTAAGAGAGCGGTGATCATAATATTTTTCACTGTTTCTTTTGGATTTTGATTGGATAAAATACTTAATTTTTCCTTTAGGGTTGAATGCAGTCTTTCTATGAGTCCATTTGATGTATGTCTGTTTATCGTTGTCTGATGATATTGAATTTTATGTATGCGGCAAAACTCCTTAAATACTGTTGAGTTGAATTCACTTCCGTTGTCTGTCGTAATTTTATCCGGAAAGTTATGGTGTGAGGCAAACTGTCTCAATTTGTTTATCATGGTCGTGGCATTTCCATCTGGTAGATAATAGGCTTGAGCATATTTGGAAAAAATATCTATAATTGTTAAAAATTTATCCTTGTTGAAATGAAATACGTCCATGTGTATATGTTCGAGCGGTCTTCTAGCTATAATAGGGCCGTATGTTTCCGTTTCATATGGGTTTCTCTCATACTTATGCTCTAGACATATCACACATTGATTTATAAAATTTTGAATAAGTCGATCCATATTAAGTATATAGAGTTTTCTCTTAAAGTGTAATAAGGTCTCTCGAATACCGTTATGATTTTGATTCTGATATGTCTCGAGTTCTTTTATGAAATTATTTTTATCAATCTTAGGTGTATACGTGGTTGTTTTGATTAGTTTTAATTTTTCATTGAAATGATCCTTCAATATTCTATACGTAATTCTTTCCAATTCTTCGGTCGTAAAGTAGATACCATATTGCTTATCGGGTTTAATATTTTCCTTGAAAAACTTAAGTAAATGTGTTTCTGCATTTGATTTTGTTAAATAATGACACACTACTTAGATAGAATAAAAGAGTTTATTAAGAGACTTAAGCTAAGTTACAATAGAACCTTACTCGGCGCGGATCATTCTCGGTCTAACAACAAGTTAGCAGGAGCATCGCGCTCGCCCGTCGACTCTCACACGTTATAGGGTGGGGAACGCACATGTTTACAAACGTGGGTCGCTCGCGCTATATTGCCTACATTGGCATCGCACAATATAATATGTATATTCTCAACACGCCTCCTTACATTTATATTGTACACTTTTACATATCTCATTTTACATTTAACAAATTTCTATATTTAATAAACTTATCTTTGCATAGCGCCTTTGTAAAAATATCCGCAATATTTTCATTTGAATCGACTTTTACAATTTCAATTTCTTTTTCTTTCACACTCTCATGCACAAAATGATAATGTATTTCAACATGCTTTGAATTCTTTGTAAAATTACCACATTTTGCTATATTAATCGCGCCTGTATTATCCTCATAAATTTTAATTGGATTATTTATTTTTACATCAAAAATATTTATCAACTCTCTTATAAACTTAAGTTCACTCACAGCTTCTGATAAAGCTACATACTCTGCATAAGTCGACGCTTTTGTCACACATTTTTGTTTTCGCGATTTCCATTCAATCATATTACCAAAAACTCTAATCACATAACCAGATGTGGACTTTCTATCAATATTATCGCCAGCCCAATCCGCGTCTACATAACGATCAATTAAGTCGCAATTTTCATTTCTTTTATATTTTAAACTTAATTTTTTCGTTCCATACAAATACTTTAATATTCGCAGCGCATATTTCCAGTGTGTTTCTGTATAGCAGTTTTAAAACCTGCTTAAATAATTAACGCTATAACTAATATCTGGTCGAGTACCAGAACTTATATATAATAAAGCACCAATTATATTTCTATATTTTATATTTAGTTCACATTCATCAGATCTTTCAATTTTTAAATTAGTTTCCATTGGAATATTATGTAATTTACTGTCTTTTATTTGAAATTTAGTTGCTAAAGTTTCTATATATTTTTCTTGACTTAAATCCATTTTACCATTTTTATAATCATAATTAATGTTAATCCCAAGATATTCTTTTATTTCTCCTAAATCTTTCATCTTGAATCTCTTAGATAATAATCTTTTTACATTGCGTATTAATTCCTTGTTTTTACTACATATTAATAAATCATCAACATATATAAGAATATAAATAATGTCCTCTCCTTCTTTATTAACATACAAGCATAAATCTATATTGCTTCTCTCAAAGCCTAAATCAGTTAAGTATTCATCCAAACACTCATACCAGTCTCTTGGACTTTCTCTCAATCCATAAAGCGCTTTTAACAATTTATAAACTTTATTTGTGCCATTTTCATATCCTTTGGGTTGACTCACATATACTTCTGTAGTTACTTTCCCATTTAAGAATGCAGTTTCTACATCCATTTGTTCTATTCTGAGCCCATATTGACAACAAAATGAAAATAAGATTTTTAGTGTTTGATTTTTCGCTACAGGAGAATATATGTCATCAATTACATCAGTTTGCTGAAAACCTCTTACAACTAATCTAGCCTTATATCTATTATCTGACTTTTTCGTATAAACCCATTTGACATCTAGTACTTTTTTATTTTCTACTCTATCAACTAATTTCCACGTTTTATTTTTATTTATGCATTCGATTTCTTTATTCATGGCTTCTTGCCAATTTTTACTCTCTTTACTATTTATCGCCTCCTCAAATGTACAAGGCGTATCTACTCTACAGTATCTTACATATATATTACAACTTTCCTTTTCTGGGTATCTTACGGGACTTTTCCTATCACGCGTAGATTTTCGCGGAACTTTCAATGTTGTGTTTTCTGCATCGTTACATTTCCCCGAAGGTTGATGTAACAATAAATTATTCTTTTCTTTTACTTTACCTTGTTGCTCTTCGAATTCATTCGCGTTTTCAAAGACATTATCCAATAAATCATCGTTTGTACTTGCATCACTTTCTGTACTATCATCGTTATCAATATTATCTTTATAATCAATACCAATGCATTTAACATCTCTTTCTATGATATCCACATGCCTTGCAACAATTATTTTATTATTTATAAGTACTCTATAGCCTACATCACTATAACCTAAAAGAATCCCCATTTCTGCTTTCGTATCCCACTTAGAGAATCGTTTTTGTTCTGGTTTTCTCACAAAAACTTTACTACCATATAATCTTAAATTTTCTACATTTGGTTTTCTCTTAAAAAATATTTCGTAAGGAGTCTTTCTTTCTATCGTATTTGCTAGCGTACGATTTTTCAAATACGTCGCGGCACATATTATTTCTGGCCAGTAACATTTGTGTACTTTTGCCTCTGCTAATAAACATCGCGCCATGTTCATTATCGATCTATTAAATCTTTCAGCAGTGCCGTTTAATTCGTGTACATACGCTGGACAATTATTCATAATAATACCCTTTTCTTTGGCCAATTTATAAAACCGATTGTTTAAATACTCTTTCCCGTTATCACACCTCAATATTTTGACTCTCTTTCCAGTTAAATTTTCAGTTTCATTTATAAATTGAACTAAGCAATCAAAAACTTCATCTTTAGCCTTTATGCAATAAACTTTAGCTATTTTACTATAATCGTCAATAAAGGAAGCAAAATATTTTTCTCCGTTACACCCTGTTGTCTTAAAGGGACCGCATACATCCGTATGTATAATTTCTAATATATCTTTCGCCTTTGTTCTATTATTACTAAATGGCAAGTTATGCATCTTATTTTCAATACAAGTTTTACATTTCATAAATTCAGATTCCAGTTCGTTTGGAATACCCGTTAATAACTGTTGTTTACATATCGTATTCAAATATCTAAAATTTACGTGACCTAACACTCTGTGCCATCTTTCCTTTTGACTCATGTTATTATTTCGTTCGGAACTATTTACACATGCGACCTTGTATTTCAATTTACTTTTCATTTTGTAAAGTCCGTTTTCTCTTATAGCTATTGCTGTAAGTTTATTATTCCGATCAATAATTTTTGTAAAATTTCTTTTTGAAATAATAGTATTGTTATTCTCAGTTAATTTTCCATAACTAATCAAATTTGCTTTCATTTCTTTCGCGTAGAATACATTACTCATTTTTACTTCGTTATTTTTGCCAGATACGTTAAAGTAACTTACTACCGTACCAATACTCGTTGCCTTTATCGGCCTATTATCTCCTACATAAATATTTACCGGTTCTTTAAGTTCAATACAATTCTCAAAATAATTGTCGTTATTTATTATATGATCGGAACACCCGCTGTCGAGTATCCAATCAATTTCGCTAATACTTGACCTGTTTGTTTCGTTGGTGTACGCAGCGTGTGTCGTCGCTATCCATGCGCTCGTACCTTCGCCGCTCTGTTCGCTCGTACTTGCTCCTTGTTGTCCATGGAATTTTCCGCGTCCTCTGCCGTAATGGCCCCTTCCGGCTGTGCCTCGGCTGCGACCACGTGACGATCCTCTCCATGAGCTGCCGTTGCTACCTGCTTGTCCTCCATCTTGGCAATCTCGTGCGAAATGACCAGGTTTTCCGCACTTATAGCAGTTTCCCTTTCTTACAGTAAATGCATTCGTACTTCTCTCGTTATGCTCTTTTCGATTCTTCATTTCAGCTAGCTTAATTTTGTTTCTTATGTAATCAGCCGTTTGTTCTTCTTCTTTCAATGTATCAACCAAATCACCTATATAACTGTATGATTCTGGTAACGTGTTAAGCATATAATTCAATTTTTCTTTTTCGCTTATTTTCGCACCCGCGCCTCTTAACTCGTTTACTGCTTTTTCAAAATCACTGAAAAATGTCTCTGAATCACTATAATTTCTTAATCTTAATTTCTCCAGTCTATTCCTGCAGACTATTTGTAACGCCGTTGATTCTTTTAAATACATACTGTCTAGCTTCTTCATAATTTTGTATGCTGTTTCTTCTTCACAAACAAATTCTAATTGTTTATCTGATATCGCACTATAAATTATATTTATTGCTTTCAAATCATTCTGATTCCATTCTTCTACTTTGTCTGTTTCACTCTTTTCTCTTTCTATCACAATTTCACATTTTTTGAGCTTCATGTACATTTGGATCCTCCTTTTCCACATACTGTAGTTTCCTCCATCAAACACCGGTATCGAAATATCCTTTCTATCCATTTCGTCTTCTTTGTTCTCGAACGTTCCTTCGTGTTCGGAATCTTCTTCTTCTTGCTTGACCTTCGGTGTTGTGGCTTCTTCCTTCGACTTGAGCGTTCCTTCGTGCTCGGAGTCTTTTTCTTCCCTTTTGTCAGGCGTCTTGATATAAGCCCTCTATCTTTTCCCGAAGGTTAAGATAGAGAGCTAAGAAAGAACCACGCTCTGCTACCATGTTAAATAATGACACACTACTTAGATAGAATAAAAGAGTTTATTAAGAGACTTAAGCTAAGTTACAATAGAACCTTACTACAAGTTAGCAGGAGCATCGCGCTCGCCCGTCGACTCTCACACGTTATAGGGTGGGGAACGCACATGTTTACAAACGTGGGTCGCTCGCGCTATATTGCCTACATTGGCATCGCACAATATAATATGTATATTCTCAACAGATTTATTAATTTTCACCGTGTATTGTACTTTAAGTTTATCATTGTTTACTTTTAAGTTGTAATCATTTCGTCCTTTTATAATAATGCTGTAATTAAAAGCGTGAACATTTTTGTCTGTTATAGGTAGTGAAAAGGTCGGATTTTCTTCAGCTGTGTGGACTGTTGCTATGTCGTCGTCAAATATTTCGTCTATTCCTTCGGGTGTGACAGGTGCATCGTCAGGTGTTTGAGGCACCATTGAGAGTGAGTCTTCTTCTATTGTTTTATTAGCATCAATTTCAATTCGACTCAGTGCGTCGGCGACATAATTTTCAGAACCCTTTTTGTATTTTATTATGTAATCATATTCTTCTAATCTTAGTCTCCATCTAATCAGTCTAGCGTTAGGCGTTTTTAAAGAATAGAGCCAGGTTAATGGCTTATGATCGGTTTCAATCGTAAATTTCTTACCATAGATATACGGTCTAAATTCTCTACATGCTTCCACTATTGCCATTAATTCTTTCTCTATCGCCGGATAGCTTTGTTCTGCTGAGTTTAATGTTCATGAATAACACGAGATAAGATGTTGTTCTTGGGATAAAACTGCACCTATTGCGAAGTTTGAGGCGTCGGTTGTGATAGTAAATGGTTTGGTGAAGTCTGGGTAGACGAGCACTGGTGCGTTAGTGATCAATTCTTTGAGTTTCTCGAATGCTTCTTTATAGTCTTTATGTTCTGGATCTATTTTTTCTTTTTTCTTGAGTGCTTTTGTCATTGGTTTCGCTATTTTTGAGTAATTTTTTATGAACTTTCTGTAAAAGCCGGTTAGTCCTAAAAATATTCTAACTTCTTTTTGGGTTTTAGGTATCGGATATTTTAGAATTGCTTTGATTTTATCGGGATTTGATTTGATTCCGTCTGCTGTTATTATATGGCCTAAAGATGGAACTTCTTTCCTTAGAAATTCACTCTTATCTAATTGAATTTTTAAACCGTATTGCTCTAGTCCTTCGAATATTAGCTTCAGATGTTGTAAATGTTCTTGGAGCGATTTCGAAAATATTACTATATCGTCCATGTAAACGAAGCAGAATTTATGGAGATATTTCATTAAAATTCTATCCATCAGACGTTGAAAAGTAGCCGGAGCGTTTTTTAAACCAAAAGGCATTCTGACATATTCATAGTGTCCGTTTTCTACGGTAAACGCTGTCTTTTCAATTGAATCTTTGTTGACGGATATTTGGTGGAAACCTTGTGCCAAATCTAATGTACTAAAGTAAGAACATTTGCCCAGATTTTCTAGAATGTCGTCCATTCTAGGTAATGGATATTTGTCTTCGATGGTGTTGTCGTCTAATTTACGATAATCTATTACCATTCCCCATTTTTTTCTTCCACTTGCATCTTCTTTCTTCGGAACTATCCATACGGGGGATGAGTACGGCGAGTTGCTTGGTTGAATAATTTCTTCGTCTAACAGTTTTCTGATTTCAGTTTGAATTTTTTCTTTTAGATGGTATGGGTATCCAAAACTCTTTACATAGATGGGGTGATCGTCCTTTGTTCTTATATTGTGTGAAACCGTAGAAGTCACTGATAATTTTTTATTTTCATTGTAGAAACAGTCTTTGTACTTCTGGCATAGTGATGTAATTTTATATCTTTCTTCTTCGTTCATGTGATCAGTTCTTATCGGTAATTCTACTCCTTGATGATGATTCACTTTAACATTTTGATGATCGTCCGGTATATTTTTAAAGTAATTTATTTCAAATTTAGATGTGCTAAAAGTTTCAGTTTTGTAATTAATATTCGCTTCCAAATTCTGCAAATCCTTATGTCCGATTAAACAATCGTACGTATAGTGCCATGTTGCTATTAAGAAAGTTATAGGTGTGTCATCACCGTATTCATGTAATATAGGAAAGGTAAGCGCATGTGTACCTTTCGTCGTTTTGTGCACCGATTTAATTTCGAATTCGTAAGGAAATATAAATTTTGGAAATAGTTTATATGTAATTTCTGGATTGATAATGGATGATGAGGCTTCAGAATCGATGAGAATTTTAAGAGGTGGATTTGTCGTTATTATGTGTGGTAATTCGGGTGAATTGCTAATCCAATTTAAATTTATCACGTCGGTTCTGTCGTATCGGGAGCTTGTTGAAAATTTTGGCAGTTATCTCTCGTCGTTTTCTTGATTAAATTCTTCATGGTCTGGTACAGGTGAGTCATTTTGATAATTCATTGCTTCCTCTTCTCCTTGTTCTTGTTGATGATGCAACTCTTCAGCAATAAAGTTTGCTTGTCCTGTGCTCTTAAAGAAGTTCGTTCTTGGTTTAAAGTTATTTTGTGCTGGTGAATTATTTGATCTATTTGTTGGATTAACGCCTTGTTTGTTAGTATTTCTTGTACTGACTCACATTGGTATTGGTTGGTAATTTTGTTGTCTTGGCAGATTATTATTATTTTGACCAAAATTGTTATTACGATAATTTGTGGGGATAAATCCAGGTTGTGTTTGTGCAAATGCGGGTGTCGGTTGCAAATAAAATGGATTTACATTTCTTGAAGTACTTGGTAAATTATTTGAAGGGTGAATAATTTTTGTACTATTAGTCGCAAATGGGTTTGTACTTTTAGCATTGATTGTACCGAATACGTTGGGCTTAGGTTTGTTATCACGTTGTCGTGCGAAATTGAGGAAAGCACTTTGTTGTTCATGGTTGTTGTATTTACGGCATTTTATTATACATGCCTCAACGTCGTCTAAATCAAAATGTAGCAAGTAAGAATGATAAGGCTCTTTAATACCATTTATAAAAGTATTTTTGACTACGTTTTCATAAAATGTATTTTTAATACTTATAACATTAGCGTCTCGATTATTTAACTGTATGTGTTCCTTCAATTTATTTAGCCTGCTTTTGATTTTGTCCGCGTATTTTTCGTATGACTGGTTTGTCAATTGATAACATACACTTAGTCTGTTATCTATTAACTAAAAGCGTTTTGCACGCGGAATATGTTGCCGGATTATTCGCGACAATTAAATCTAGTGCTTCGCCACGAATCTTTGATTTGATTAATGCGAATAATGCCTCGTTTATTGCATTATCTGCAGTCGCCACATTTTCGATGAATTTGTCGCACGTTTGTATAAAGTGCGAAAGGAGTCTTGTTCCTCCTTCATATATGGAGATCGCGTCGCGCCATATCGTAAGTCGCAATTTAAATTGTTCTAACGTAAGATTTTGTTGATTATCTCCGTTATTTGACATTTTGCTTTATTTTTTATTACGCTTCACGTAAAATCAATTGCACTTAAAAGGATAGGGTTGGATAGGATATAGGAAATTTCAAAGACTTACTAGTTTGTCTTTAATGATTTCGGGTGAATCTCTGCTTGCAGATGGACTCCAATCTTGACGTAGTAGGTTCCGTGATGATGGACGTTGAAACGCCAACTGCTTCCTCGCTGAAGATTTCCGTTACCAGGTTGAGGGAGAATCTGAGTTTTGCAGCTTCACGGTCCTGTCTCCGCAGCGCCAGTTATGTGGCAGGCCCCGGTGTATCACCAAGGAAAGGTAACACACACACAGGTAACACTCGCCAAAGTAAGTAAGTAATCGAACAAACGGTGTTGATTAGAATAATGATTTATTAAAACGTCGTTACAGGTTGGATGCCCGACAAAGACTGGCGATCGTCGATGCGAAGTGCAGTAAGAGAGTATAAAGAGAGTATATGTATAAAGTATATATGAAAAGTATATATTGCATCTTCATTGTCTTCTGGCTTCTCTTTGTCAGATTCCATTCGGAGCAATAAGAAGGCTGGCTGGCCGATGCGTCTAAGTACCTATGTGGTGACTCATATAACTCGCGCACTTAAAAGAGCGGGTTGCGCGCTGCACTACCACAGTACCAGCCATGCTTAGACGGACACATCATCATCATCATCATCATCATCATCATGGAATCGGTAGAAAATTTTAAATTCATAGAAAACATCTTACAAGTTGTTTTCGATGAGCAGTTTCGGCTATTCAGAAAGATAGATGCGTCAGAGGAAGACGCTGATCGAATAGTACACCACATATCAAACAAGAGCGCGAAATGTGTGCGTAGTGCCAAGCAGCGTTTGCAGAGTATAAAAAGATACAATAAAAACGCTCAAGCAGCGTACGACCGTTTAGCAGAGGACATAGCAGTACTCCTGGGAGCGTGGCCAGACAACGAACGACAGCATGTACTGGCTCGATGCACGAGTCGTATAGGATTTGGAGATACACGCCAAAAGCCGTATTTATTACGCAAGCATCACAGCCGGTAAAAGCGGCGTGATCTACATGGGACTAACAAACGCCGAGCCCCCCACCACCGAGATCCCCACCACCACCGTCACCAGCACCACGCGACATCACGTCATACCACCGCTCGCCAACATAGCTGGCCGTCAGTATTGCTCCAGCGATGAAGCATACAAGCCAAAAAATTTCCGTTATGCGTCAGCAGCTCACTAGCGCAAGCAAGAGGCTGGAGCGCTACATGGCCGGCGTGAGGCGCACTGCCAAAATAGTCGAAGGCATGCAAGCCGAAGTACTACTCCTCGAGCAGCGCACGCTAGAGGAGCAGCGACAACAACAACAACAACAACAACAACAACAACAACAACAGCAGCGGCAGCAGCCTAACCCTGCAACGGGCGCATACTGTAATTCGTGCGCGATAATATTCCGCACTCTGAGGAGGGATCCGGAGGGCCAAGCGTAGGAGCAATGCTGACGCTGCAGCCAGTACAGGTGTGGTGAGTGCCGAAAAAGCGCATGCGGGTGTCTCGAACAAATGGACAGTCCACGATCACCACCACCACCATCACCACCACCACCACCACAATCACAATAACAGCTACAGACGGAACACAGCAGCAACAGCAGCAGCAGGAACAGCGGCAGCGCACGACTGCAGAAACTGTGTAGTGTGCGTGTGACGTGTGCAGCGACACATATGAGGACTTGTATTTTGATTTACCTACGAATGCAAAAATAGTATAGTGTCGATGCAGCGTGCGTGCGTTTGTGTATGAGTGTACGTGTGCAGCGGCACCTATATGTGTATGTTTGCGTGTGTGAACACGAACGCATGGGTCTGTGCAATATAAATAAAACTTTATATTTTTTAATATAAAGATATTGTCATTTTCATTTATCACCTAGCAGCACCCGCGTGACGGGTATAGCATAGTCCGCCCCTCCCATGTGCCAGCCAGCGGTGCCACGCGCTCAAGCTGTCTGCGAAGGAGTGGGGAAGCCACGGCTAGTATAGTGTACCAGCAGGTATCATGTTACGCCATGACCGATATAGCGAGACCGTAGGTATCAGGTTACGGCGCCATCAAGTGGGCGCTTTACAGTAGCTATACAGTAGCTCATTAATAATAAGCTATTAATCATTGTTTATATAAATAAACACTAATTAACTACTGTTTTGCTACTGTTTTGCTACTGTTTTCCTACTGTTTTGCTACTGTTTATATAAGCAAACACTTAAGATAAGAGATGTTTATATAAACACTTGAGTCAAGTGCCCACTTGAAGATGACACCGGCGGTGTAACCTGATACCTATCTGCCTCGTTATAGAGGTACACCTACTACTTCCGTATTCTAATCGTATGGGTTTCTGCCACTACTCCTCACCGCTTGCGCTCCTGTTCCACCGGTGTGAGCGAGGCAACCGCTATCCCTCACTATTTCCCTCTCCCGACCCTCACCACCTCTTTCCTTTCTATCCTAACAGTTCTAATACAGTTATTGATTACACCTTAATTTTAATTTATCTTTAGTGTCATTTTGGAGTTTGCCCAATATAGTTGGGCATTTCCAAAATTGACGATGTGTGGAAAACGTGATAAACTCTGTAAGTTCTTACCATTACATCATTTTTTTAACAAATATTTTGTCATATACGTATTGTATTTTAATTCCTTAAGTTATTAAAAACTCTAATTGTATTCTATAGTGATTTGGCGACGTGGCGTTCGTGAGGAGAAGTTCAAACTCCTCGTAGACGAACTTTATATGCTATAATATTGTTTTTATGGTATGTTTTTTACATATTTTGTCTAATATTGTTTTTTGTATATAAATCTACATCTTTAAAACTATGCTTTCGTAGCGCTGATGAAGAAAGTAACAACACTTTCGAAACGTTGGTGTAATAAATTCATCAAAACAAATTGGTTCGTCTCGAGTCCGTTTTTCACTCATTTAAATAGCATAATTTAAAGGATTAATATTTGTGATGTTACTTGTTTTTGAGTATGTTGCCTCTAAGTGAAAAAATATCTGTCGACTTTTCTGTGAGTAGAATATTATGTGGAGATTATTTTATTGGCCAAAAGTGTGATTTTACAATTCTATATTTTTATCCGCCAAAAAATCAACAGTGCTTGCTTGTAAATACTTTGCAGGTGGGACTTACTCCGAGAACATACCAACAAGTATTAAGAACTTTTCAAATTTGGCAAGATACAATCCGAGAACATACCAACAAGTATTAAGAACTTTTCAAATTTGGCAAGATGGCAGTAAGTGAGTGGGAATGCGTATTTTGTGAAAAATGTATAAGCTGCTCTTGTGCATATTGTAGTCAACTTTGAGCTTCAAGTTTTGTAAAAGCTATAGGATCATCAGGTAATACATACATTTAAATTTAAATTCGGAAGATTGAACTACTATGTAGTATGAAAGCTGTATTGACTGGTCTTAATTATGTAGATAACTTTACTTATTCTGGTTGAAAGTTAGATTGTTTACTAAAATCCAGCAATAGCAAGACGTAAGATTTTTTCAGATTATTATAGACGGGTATCAAGCTCAAGACTTTTATACTCTCAGACTCAGATTTCACTCCTTGAAAAAGATATTAACATAAATAAAAACAAATACTAAACTATGTTGATCAACTTCATTGCATATCAATGCGTTCCAGAATGGATTGCTAAGTATTTTTTCATAGTGACATTAACTGACGGTTCAGTAATTTGAGAAAACAGCCTGCGAACATATTAGTAAACTGTTTAGACTATCTTATTTTCATAGACAACTTTAATTCTTGTGGTTAAAAGTTAGGTTGTTGTGATAAGTGTTGAATGTATTATTATATTATTATTTTTTATTTTACAATATAAGAAGTGGGTAGATAAGTGAATTTGAAAAATGCATTTCAAAATATATTTTGTAACGTTCTGCTGGGGATCAGGGCAGAGGCTCGCGGGTAATAAATCGGAGTAACACTCGAGATAATGGACTTAGCACTTAGAATTTATTGAATTTAGATCTAGTTATTACATATAACGGGCGCCAGGTGCGTGCGTCAATCACACCAAAATAATTCTTCGCGGACTAGTTCTGCCAGGAGCAGAAAAACTGTCACTCTAAACTACAGCTCCAGCAGGGGCTGCAGCTGGCGCGAATTCGGAATGTCGCGCTCTCGACACGGACGCGCACACACACTTCGCGGCGGGGGAACCGGGGACGGGACATACGCCGGGGACAAACCTCGACCAGGACGATGTGCTGAGAGAGACTGCTCTCTCTCTCTCTCTCTCTCTTTCTCTCGTCG